>CP098295.1:0-1241677 GCA_023658535.1 Epichloe glyceriae | reverse complement strand
TGCAACTGGAGAGCCTGGTCGGGGAGATTGGAAATTCGTTTGCGAGCCACCTGGAGTCGACGGCGCACCTGGCTGGGAAGCGGTTGTGGGAGTCGCATTGTCGAGCTGTTCTCTTACAACCTTCTCCATTTGTTCGAAGAGCTCTTGGATAAGGGACAAGAACTGCTGGACTTTCCCTTGTAGAGTCTTATGCTGGTGGCGCATGATGTCTGATATTGTTTTGACGCATAGTGTGGCGTTATCCTCGTTGTCGGTGCGAACGAGTTGCATCAAAAGGTCGACAATTTCTTCGACGTACGATTCGAATGGCTCGGTGGGGATGGCGCGGTGGGCAAGCGATGCAAGACTTCCAGGACACAGTGGCGGAGTTTCTGAGGCTACAATTAGACTGCTGACTAGCTCGTAGTTGGATATAAATGATACATACCTGCTCCGGTGAGTTGCTTTGAAAGATACATGCTCCACGAAGTATATTGATGAAAATTGGCATCAACCTCTTTAAGAATGGGGAATAAATCGGGCCGCTGGTATAATGATCAAGGCTATCTCGTAATGTGGTAGCTGCCTCTAGCTTAAGTCTAGCATCTGTACACAAGAGGCGTTAGTGACCAGCTCTCAGTCGCCTGCTGAAGTTCATCTCAAATCAACGCATCGTGTGTGGAATTGAATTTGGTAATCGGCGGGATAATATGTCACTGTCGTACCGATATCCGCACTGCTGAGTCGCTTCACGACATCGTCAATGGTGGTACCCGACATGATTGCATTATCGGCGCCCACAAGACGCAACCATTCGTTCCATAAGAGAGTGGCGTGGCGTTGCGCTGGTCAGTGTGCGGCGGGCAGATATGGGTGGCGGATCGCGATGCTGACCCGTCGCGAAGTCCAAGCTGCGCAAGCAGGTTTGAAAGAGAAAAGAGGCGGGAAAGCCCGTGAAAGAAATGAAATAAAAAGGAGTGCAACTCCTAGGACTATTCGGTATACGAAAACTGGTTGTCTGCTGCGTCTGGATCGGTGTTGTCGTGGCGACGAACCGAATTCGCTTGCCTGCAGCTTTGGGTGTAGCAGACGGGGAAGCTTGAAGGGCACTTCGCGTTGAAAATTATAGAAACCTCGAATCCGGGGCCAAGGTCGCCAAATCCAATGACGCTAGGACTTGTAACAATGTTAATCCGGCACTAGTCACAAGCACGCCCCAGGTTCGTGGGGGTGGGCGCAATGAATCCCTGACTCCTTATCTTATCGTATCTCCAGCCTTTGCATTCAGGCACATGGCCTTCGGGGTCCCGGCCCGGTTTCATTGCGGGGTTGGGAGCAGCAACTGCCCATGATGGGATTAGTTCAGACGTTACGTGACACCACCAGCAGACTTGGTTGCTTTTCTGTCCCTCGACGGGCTTTATATCAAATCACCATCGCATCTCCCAACAGTACGCATACACGGGACATGCCTCCGACTCGAGGTCTCGCCTGGGTATGGGCTCTAGGAGTATTATTAGCGAACGAATGCTGTCACTCCTGACGTCGGCAAGAACCACGTGCGTGGTGTACAAATACTAAAGAAACAAGCGCCCCGAATGCATCGCGGATTGGCCCGGGGACGGTCACCGTTGAACTTTTGTCAATGTTGGTCATACCACAGCTCCGGGCCCTTGGCGCCATCCTCGCCGCAGCCAAAAATCATGCGCTATTTTAGGTGCCCGGGTGGTGAGGTAATAGACGCGCGGTAGACTAGTTTATTATTTACGGATTAGAAATAGGGTGACGATAATGTCGCACAGAACAAGTGACGTAACAAATAGGAATCTCACTGGATTGATAGTGAGATAACCCCTAAGATAGAATTAAAAGAAGGATTAAATTATCTATCTTCTAGCATATAAAAGAGAGGATAAAAGCGTCCCTTTTATAGAGGGATAACTAGACTATCTATTAGGGTGCTTTAACTTACGTAATGTAAATCATTTCTACCTATATTTTAACGCGCGCTTATACAAGATATAATAAGTTATAATATAGCACGCTACCCTAGGTGACACACCCCTAATTAAAGTTAAGGGCATTAAGACTCTAATTATACTATATGTTATGGACTCGAGCTCGAGGCTCGGGTCCTTCTTAGGTGCGGAAGGGACGCGGAGGGTGCGCGGGAAGGGTGCAGAGAGTGTGTGGGAAGGACACGTATTATGTGCGAACATGCTTAGGACTTAGGGCTGCTACGCGCTATGCGCACAGACCACGCATAGAGGGATATATAGCTAGGCGCTATGCGATCTCTTATCTAGTTCTTTCCTTTCTCTCTAAGAATAATAATCGCACTTTAAACGCTTATTTATAGCTGCCCTAAGGCTAGTTTATAACATTTATTATTCTTTACTATAAATACTAATAAGATAGTAGCGTTACGGGAGGTTATTAAGAGGTAAGCGGCCTAAATCACTAACCTTACTAATAGGTAAAATATGGCCCTTATATAAAACCCTATTAAGCGGAAGCCATTGCTAATAGGCTTACTATTTAATAGCAATAGAGTATTATTCTTAGCCTAGAAAGGCCTTATAGGTTATAAGTTACTAATAGATTAGGAGTTTATTAGTACTATATAAGATTAATAGTGCTTTATTTACTAGAATCTCTTACCTAAGGTATAGGCCTAAGTTACTCCTTACTTTAAAAAGGGGTACCTAGTTTATTTTAACTTAAGGCACTTCCTTAAGTACTTAGGGGAAATATTTAATAACCCTTATTAATAGGAGATAGCTATTACTAAGCTTAATTAGCTAAGGTAATAATAGTATAAGCATTTTAGTAACTTTTACATTTAGTTTAAGTAAAAGTTAGCGCTTATAGGTAGGTTAGATTAGGTAAATGCAGTGAAGTTATCTAAACTACACACTACACTTAATAAGTAAATAAGAGATTATAGTATTAGCTAAGACATTCCCTAGGCTAACTACCTAGTAGTAGTGGCTTACTTTTAAAGTATTATATTAGATATTAAGTCTTACTAGCTAGAGAAAAGCATTAATTATATAAGTAGTCTTAACCCATAGCCCTTATAAAGAGGTCCTATCTATAGGATAAGGACACTCTAATAATAGATATTTAATTAGTAAGTATAATAAGGACCTAAAAAGGTTCTAGTAAGGCCCTAGCCTAATGTGCATAACTAAGTATAAGTAATAAAGGGGCGTAAAGCAGGTAAAGTAAGTCTCTTAGGAAGTGCTAGACACCCGCTATAAGGAGGGTAAGTGCCTATGATATAGTTCTAATAAGTATTAGGTTATAAAATACCCCTTATGCTATACCCTTTACCTAAAGGAGACGCTATTAGTTAATGCGTATAATGTGGAAGACATTAATCCTAAGGACTTAAGTAATAAGTTAGGAAAAGAGAAGCCCCTTTATTAAGTTATTTAAATAGGGAAGAGAATTAGGAGCTTAGAGAGGCTTTATAGTATACTATTATTATTAAGGATAACTTTAAATAAATCTAAAGCAATATAAATATATTACCTTTCTTAGTCCTTATATTAATAAATAAGATAACCTTTTAGATATATAAGTTAATATAAGATATAACTGCTATACTGCTATTAGTAAACGCTTAGTCTAGAAGCTATAACTAGAATATATCCCCTTACTAACTAAGAGAACGGTTTACACTGTGGTTAGTGTAAAAGAGAGGGAAGAGAGGATTACAAGAAGAGCTTATTAATAATATATATTGTCTATTTTTAAATAGATATAGATAGATAGGAGACGCTAATTATGGCGTATATAATTCTAGGATTAACAAGATAACTTATCCTAGGGACACTGTAAATAGCCCGCTATAACATTAATTTAAATGTAAAGTGTCACTAGCTTACTATAAGGGTAGCTAATAACCTACAGATTTAGACTATAGCTAGCAGAGGGGTAAAGAAGCCTATAGCATATATTATAGGATTATTATTTATAGGAATAGTATAAAGGGCAAGGAAGTAAAAGGAGTATATATAGCTATACGCTATAAGCTTATAGGAGATTATATCTATGCTATAGATTAACACTACACTAAAACCTATAGAGTAGGAACTCTTAGTAGCCTTACTAGAGGAGTTATAGGACTTTAAGAATCTTTTTAGGAGAGTAAGGCAAATGCCCTCCTATTATATAGGGGTAAGTCTAACCACTATATTTACCTTAAACAGGATATAGAGGGCAATAAACTAGACTTACCTTAGGCACTGTTATATAATATGCCACATTAATACCTCCTAGAGATACGTAAGTAAGTAATAGACTTAATAGATAAGGGCTAGATTAGGGTAAGCTTATCTTTAGCAGTAGCACTAGTTCTACTAGTAAAGAAACCTAGGGGTAGCTAGAGGTTTTATATAGACTATTACGCGCTAAATAAGATTATAGAATAGGACTACTACCCCTTACCTTTAGTAAAGGAGACACTACGCTCCTTAGCTAAAGCAAAATAGTTTATAAAACTAGATATATAAGCAGCGTTCTATCGTATTTATATCGCTAAGGGCTAGGAATACTAGACTGCTTTCTAGACGCAGTTTAGATTATTTAAGTAGTTAGTATACCCCTTTAGTTTAGCGGGCATGCCTATAACCTTCTAGAGGTATATTAATAGAGCGCTTAGTAGTATTCTTAGGGATTACATTATAGCTTACCTTAATAATATCTTAATTTATTTAGGGGTTTATAGAAAGATTACATATAGAAAGTCCGCGGGGTACTAGCTAGGCTATAATAGGCTAGGCTAAATCTAGATATTAAGAAATGCGTCTTTGCTATAAAAGAGGTAAAGTACCTTAGGTTTATTATTTACGCAGGAAAACAGATTCGCCTAGATAATAAAAAGATTACGGCGATTAGAGATTAAGAGGCTCTAACATAGGTCTAAGGAGTGCGCGGGTTTCTAGGATTCGCTAACTTTTATCGTGATTTTATACCGTAATTTTCAGACATTACAGGCCCCTAATTAACCTGATAAAGAAGGGCGTAGTATTTCACTAGATAGAGGCGTGTAATAAGGCTTTTAAGATATTAAAGTTAGCTTTTATATTATACCTAATCCTTATATAATAGGACCCTAATAAGGACATAGTGGTGAAGGCGGATTACTTAGGAATAGCATTAGGAGGTTACCTTTCCTAGACGAATAACAAAGGGTTTTGCATTTAGTAGCGTATTACTTAGCTTATTTATAACTAGCTTAAAGGAATTATATAATATATAATAAGGAGCTTCTAGCAATTATCTTATATCTTAAGGCATAGTTAGTAAAGCTACAGAGTATTAGCAGTCTGTTTACAATACTTATAGACTATAAGAACTTAGAGTACTTTATGGCCCTAAGGGAGATATTAGAATAACAGGCATAATAGGCAGAGACTCTAGCACTTTTTAATTTTCACTTATACTATAGGCTAGGGACTTAGGCAGGCTGGCTAGATATATTATTAAGGCGCTATTAGGAAGAAGCATGGTTAGCTAAACTAAAGGCGCCTATTGTACAATTAGCAATAACGCTTACTTGGTTTAGCTTTGGTTAGGGTTAGCCACGCGTTAGTATTAGGCCTGTGTTAGTTTTAGAGGGCACTACTACAGAGGATAACTTAGCTTTAGAGGGCGATATAATAAAGGGTAATTTAGCCTAAGCAATAAGCATTCTAGCTAGGGACTTCTTATTTGTAAATAAGCACCTCTAATCCCTATAGGATTAATCTGTAGCTTATAATAAGACCTATAGACTACGGCTTAAGGCAGTAAGGGCTAGAGCTTAGAAGTTTCCTAATACTACTAGCACATAAGAATAGATTACGGACTATTAGATTAGCGTAAAAGGGGCGCTTTAATTCTAGGGCTAGACTTAGGTGCTAAAGTAAGAGCCTCTAACTATAACTTTAATCTAGCGGACTTATAACTTACCCTTACTAGGTTATCTAGGGCAGAACACTACCTTTAAGGCACTTTAGAGGGACTTCTATTAGGATAGTATATTATAGGACGTGGCACGGTTTATATATAATTACTACTACTATAGGGGATAAAAGAGTTAATAGTTATATTAGGGCTTACTAAAGCTAATTCCCCTACTAGACAGATATTAGTTATAGATCTCTATTAACTTTATAATAGAGCTCCTTACTAGAGACTAGGCAGACCTACGGTTCCTAATGGTTATTATAAATAGGCTCTTAAAATTTGTGTAACTTAAGGCCATGACATTAATAGAGGCTAAGGCATGTGTAAAACGGTTTAAGCACTATTAGTGGTAGTTTTATAGGTTCCTTACCTAGATTATTATAGATTATAGGTTAGATTAGTTAAGTAACTTTTAGATAGTGCTCTATAAGAAGGTTAGCACTAAGTAATTACTATTAACCTCTTACTACCTATAAATAGATAGAGGTATAGAGAGAGCTAACTAGGAGGTTTAGGTAGTGTTATAGGTAATATTATCCTTTTGTAATTTAAGTAAGCAGATTACTTACTAGCCTATTAACTAGTATTAAATAATAGGGATTTCTTAGTAATAGGAGTAAGTGTAAATATAGCTCTTCATAGCTTTAATATACTTATAATCTAGGCACTACTATTTACAGAAGCTTTAAGGACTTTAGTAAAAGGGTAAGTATAAGTATTCCTATAGTATTTAAAAAGGGCATAAATCTAATATAGGTAGCTATAGCTTTTATCTAGTAATAGTAATAGGAAAACACAAATAGCAGTTAGAGACCTGTAGAATAGTTTTAGGTTAGGGACTATATATAGCTAAGTCTTAAGAATATTAAAATGAATTGCCTATATAAGAAGCTAGACTAGGTTATAGCTAAGTATAAGGTACTAGAGGTACTAATACCATTAACTATAAAGCTAGATATTCCTAGGGGCTGTACCTAGTCTTTTATATAGATTTAGTCTAGAGGGCAGTAAAGGACCTATTACTAAGTTAAAAGCTAGCTAATAAAAGACCGCTACTAGAGCTAATAATAACGGATGCGGATAATGATCTTATGGAGTACTAGGTGAAGGAAATTCTTATAGCTAAGAATACGCTAGGCTAGGGATTAAATCGCAATATTCTAGTTAAATAGAAAGGTTACATATAGCTAACGTAAGAACCCCTAGAAAATATATAAAACACTAAGGCACTAGATAGGTTTAAGGTAAAATAGGGGGATATACGAACAAGTAATAGTCTAAAATAGGTGTGGAAACAGGTGTAGTTTAATTTACCCTTAGAGGAGTGAGACAGCTAGAACACACGTGGGAAAGTGAAGGGGAGGATAAGAAGTGGGGGGGTATAAAAATTTTTTCCTAAGGAGTGAGGAGAGGGGGTAAGAAAGGGGTATGTTATAGACTTAAGCTTAAGGCTTAGGTCCTTCTTAGGTGCGGAAGGGACATAGAGGGTGCGCGGGAAGGGTGTAGAGAGTGTGCAGGAAGGACATATGTTATGTGCGAACATGCTTAGGACTTAGGGCTGCTGCGCGCGCTATGCGCACAGACCACGCACAGAGGGATATATAGCTAGGCGCTGTGCGATCTCTTGTCTAGTTCTTTCCTTCCTCTCTAAGAATAATAATCGCACTTTGAACGCTTGTTTGCAGCTGCCCTAAGGCCAGTTCATAACACTATAAGATAAATATTTTTATAGTGTTTTATACTATATGTTATGGACTGGCCCTAAGGCAACTGCTATTAGGCGTTAATATAATATTAAGAAACTTAAGGAGGGAAGAAAGGAAGGTAGGAAACCTATCCCTTCCTATGCCCCTTATACTCCTTAACTATCCTAAGCTATTCTATCTATTCTCTTCCTATCCCCTTATTGTCTTTACACCGCTTCTTCCTATTCCCTTATTATCTTATTTCTACCTCTTCCTATTCCCTTATTATCTTATCTCCGTTCCTTACTATCTTATATTTAGCCTTATCTTTATCCCTTACTATCCTATATTTAGCCTTAATCCCTACCCTTACTATCTTAGCTTAGGCCCTTACTTATCTCTATGTTATCCTCTATTAGCCCTCTTATTATATATGCTATAACTAATGCTTAGGTAAAGCCTAAGCCCTTATATACGTCCTTGCTTACCTATTACAAACCTATATAGTAGAAATAAACCCTGTGTCTATATTTACTAACTTTAACTATTTATTCCCTATCCTATTATAACCTTCCTAAGGTTAATGTCTTTTATTATTTGTTATTGTTATTAGGTAGCGTATAACGCATACCCCTCCCCACTAAGTTATAGAGACTATCTTTACTTATTGCGTTTGTTTTTATTATTAGGCTAAGTGTGTAATATGTGTTCCTAGCCCCTCCTTTATTATTATAGTAACCTTAACCCCTCCCCTACTTGCCTATAACCCCTCTAATATAGTTACACTTCCCGTATAAATATCCCACTTTCTTACCCCTTATATAACCCCTCTTTCTTATATACTACTATTATCCCTTAAACCTTATAATTCTCCTTATATATTCCTATTTATCTCTTTAAGCTTACTCTTCCTATCTTTATTTATCCTATTCTTTAAGATATCTTATTCCTGCCTTCCCCTATTATCCCTGCCACGCCTTTAGCCTATACTATTAGCAAGTACCTTGTAAAGGAGATTCTAATAATAATAACTATGCTACGCCTACGTTAGTTTTTATCCTTATAGTTCTTATATTAAACGCTCCTAACCATAGGCGTTCTAGTATGTTATCCTCCTAAAAGTGGAGGCTTATATCCTCCTTATTAGCATAACTATATTACCTATTTTGTCGGACGAAAACCACCACCCGAAAACAACGAATTTGACGATGACGATGATGCTGATGATATTGATGATGTCAGCAAAATGAGCCCGATACCAATATTGAGGCCTACGAGGTTTTCGATCCATCGCGAGGATCCAAGTCGTAAAGGGGAAATCTCAGTTCGACACAATAATTGTTAGTTACGCAGGGTCGTTATGTGTGTGAGCTCCGAGAATAGTATTGTTGTTAATTATCTATTCTAAGCTAGCGAAGAAAGAGGAAAAGAGAGGCCAAAAGTGAGGGCACTCTCGTGAGGTGAAAAACGGGCAGCTGTGCGTGTGGGTCACGTGGTATAAGCCCTGTCCTATTATAGGGCCTAACTGTGGATTAGAAAGTGAGGTCACGCGCGCACGCAAGGGCGTGCGCGGGCTAACCTTCTTCCAGCTATAATTACAGCTGCTAAGCGCGATTAATATTATGCTTATTTTAACACTAGGAACTCTCTCTTTTAATATAATTATTAATATATAATATTAATAGTAAAAGAGAAAAGAAAAGAACAGGGATAAGGTAAAGCAAGTAGTGGATAAATATAAAAGGGATTAACTTAATAAAAACCCTATGCGGGTGTGTAGTAAAGGGAAATAAGGAAAAATAACACTTTATTACTAATAATCCTTCTAAAGGCTAAGCGGGCCTCTAACCATAGCCTTTTAATTCTTATATTATAAATAATATTCGCGCGCTAATCCTTGCCCCCCTACCCTATTTACTGTTATAGTCTTTGCTTCCCTATACTTAGTATATATAATATAGTGTTATGGACTGGCCCCAAGGCAACTGCTGTTGGGCGTCGATATGATATTGAGAAACTTGAGGAGGGAAGAAAGGAAGGTAGGAAACCTATCCCTTCCTATGCCCCTTATACTCCTCAACTATCCTAAGCTATCCTATCTGTCCTCTTCCTATCCCCTTGTTGTCTTCACACCGCTTCTTCCTATCCCCTTGTCATCTTGTCCCGTCTCTTCCGATCCCCTTGTCGTTCCCTGCTATCTTACATTCAGCCTCATCTTCATCCCCTGCTATCCTACATTCAGCCTCAATCCCCACCCTTGCTGTCTTAGCTCAGGCCCCTACTCGTCTCCGTGTCATCCGCCATCAGCCCTCTTGTTGTGCATGCTACAACTAATGCTTAGGCAAAGCCTAAGCCCTTACATACGTCCCTGCTCACCCGTCACAAACCCGCATAGCAGAAATGAACCCCGCGTCCATACCTGCCAACTTTGACCATTCGTTCCCCGTCCCGTCGCGCCCTTTCTGTGGTTGGCGTCTTTGTCGTTTGTTGTTGTTGTTGGGTGGCGTGTGACGCGTACCCCTCCCCACTGAGTTGTGGAGACTGTCTCCACCCATCGCGTTTGCTTTTCGTTGTCAGGCCGAGTGCGTGACGTGTGTTCCCAGCCCCTCCTTTGTTGTTGTGGTAACCTCGACCCCTCCCCACCTGTCCGTGACCCCTCCGACACGGTCGCGCTTCCCATATAAATATCCCACTTTCTTACCCCTCTCACAACCCCTCCTTCCTGCATACCACCATCATCCCTCGATCCTCACGATCCCCTCGCGTGTTCTCGTTCATAACTCCAAGCTCACATCTTCCCGCGTTCGTTCGTCCTTTCCTCGAGATGTCTCGTTCCCGTCTCCCCCGTCGTCCCCTCCACGCCTCCGGCCCGTGCCATCGGCGAATACCTCGTGGAAGGAGATTCCGACGATGACGACTATGCTGCACCCGCGTCGGTTTTCCGTCCTTGTGGACCCTGTATCAAGCGCTCTCTGACCACGGGCGTCCTGGCTTGTCGTCCTCCCGAGTCTGGAGGCTCGTGCCCTCCTTGTCGGCACAACCACGTTACCTGTGTCTAGTTGACACGGTTCTTGTCTGCCGACCCGAGACTCCGTCGCGCCCTCAAAGATCTGGAGGCCGCCATCGCTGCGGGTAACCATATCGTGACGGCAGGCGTCGCGAAGACTGCGTCGACCAAGCGAAAGATGCCCGTCCTGTCCCAGGATTTCCGTGCCCTCGTGGCCCGTTGGAACGCGCTCCTGCACCAGGCGCAGTTCAACCCGGCCCCGGTGCGCTCTGCCCTCGGGCCCTCCCCCTCCAACGCTCCCGCCACGAATCCGCCGGGCTTCGATGTCGTGCCCTTCGTGGGCGGCAGCCCCTCGGCTGGCCGCCAAATGGGGAGCGCTCTCCAACAGGTCGCTGGAAACCTGTTCCAACAGAACCAGCAGCTCGTGAGTGGTCTCTCCGCCATGCGAGAGGAGTTCCGCGGCCATTCGGCCGCAATAATCGAAGCGCTGTCCCCTCATCGTCGTGAAGCCACCCGCAGTCGTTCTCGGCTTGTTGGGGTTGGTGACGAGTCTCCTTCCCGCCGCCGTCAGCGACCGTCCCGTCCCGTCCCCGCTGCTGGCCCTGTCGATCAGCGTTACTCCCGTGTCGCGGGAGTCGCTCGTACTCCTGCCGCGACTGGTGGCCGCCATGAAGGCGGCTTTTCCCCCGTCGGTCGCTTCCCGTCTCCCGACCGTCAATCCACCCGTGCTCCCCAGAGTCCGAGTGCCGGCAGAGGCCAACGACATCGCCTCCTGCCAGGAACGTCCCGCGTCCCCCGGACGTCAGTTGGAGGCGTCCAACCCCGGTCCGTACCAGGGGTACGACGATATGGAATCTTACGATGAAATGGGTGTGGGTGAGGAGGTCGGAGAGGATATCCCCGACGAGTTTGCTGAGGATTTTTGAGTGTTTGTGGGGGCGCCACGAATGCGCCCCGGGTCCGATTCGTAGTCTCGACAGGTAGACGGGTTTGCCGCAATTGATTTGGTCCATCGTTGTAACGTGCATCTCCCCATTCCTTTTCGAACTCGTCGAGTGCCTGTGTTTTCACCATGTTCTCCAGCGGTTCCCATGTTGGCCGTGAGTACCCCGCCCATTTGACCAGGACGTTACGTCTATTGCCTCTGCCTGGCGCATTTCGAGCCGCCAGGATCTGTTCCACGCGATACTCCTCGACAAGCTCGTCATCGTCCTCTGACAGTACCCATTCCGGAGCTGGTCGGGAGTCCTGTAGTTTCTGACTCGGGAGAGGGTCCGTTGCTGCTCGTTCGATAAGGTCCACGTGGAATACCGGATGGATGCCCCTTGGTACGTCTAGTCGGACTGTCAGCGGTGTAGGTACCTCCACTACCGTGTACTTTGCTGAAACCCAGTCGAGTTTCCTTGAGGGGCGGTTTGTCTTGATGTTCTTGAGAGAAAGCCACACTTTGTCGCCTACTTGAAAGCGTTCTGCTGGGCGTCGTGAAGCTGCTGTTGCGTCCTGTTGTCGTTGCTGTACGTAGGCTATCGCGGCCTGGGCTAGAAGAGTCCCCTCCTGTAAGTGTTCCAGAAACCGAACAGCCCTTCCCTTGGGTGTTGTAGTAGATGCTGAAAGGTCCGGCTGGGATTGAATAGGTTCCAGGTCGTATCCATGTAACAACTTGTTCGGGCTTACCCCTGTGACGGAAGAGGTCCTGTTGTTCATCGCGAGCTGGCAAGCAGCTAAGTGTTCGGGCCAGTCGAATTGAGAGAAGGAGATTGCCACCCGTAGTATCGCTTGCACCTCCTGGTTCGCTCGTTCCGTGCCGCCGTCGGTCTGTGGGTGATGTGACGTGGAGAGTAATTGATCTATTCCGACCAGCGAGCATAGCGTTGTCCAAAACTTCCCTAACCAGTCCGAGCCGCGGTCTGTGATGATAGACTGGGGAACCCTCTAAACCTCCACCAAACCATCTTGAATCGTTCTGCACATTCCTCGGCACCAATAGAAGTCATTGCCTCCAGCTGGACGAATTTTGAAAGCCTGTCTGTGATGACCATCAGGTAACGAGGTCTCTCTGAGGATGATGCCGGTAATTCTGTCATAAAATCCATTGAGATCTGTGACCAGAACCTGTCAGGGATCGGTAGCGGTTTCAGCAAGCCTTGACGTCGTTGACGACTCTTGTGACCTCCAAAACAATGGCAATTCCGAACGAATCTGGCGACATCCTGTGACATCCCATCCCAGTGAAACTGTCGCTGCAGAATCTGAAACGTAGTGTTCCGGCCGGGGTGTCCTGCAACCGGCGAATCGTGACATTGCTGAATAAGAGTTGTCGTAAGAGGTTCCCATGCCGGCACCCAGGTACGACCCTAAATTGGAGCGCCCCGTGGGCACTGAGTGAGCAATCCGCTACCTGTTCTCTTGTCATCGCTTCCGGGGAAATTTTCGTGCCCCTTCCTGAATGGCTTTTAGTCGGATACAGTACGTAGGGTCTGCTATGACAGCTTGGTCCCATAACGACTGAAGGTGTTCCGTGGCGAAGAGGACCTCTCCAACTGGTGGCGGAGTCGCGTTCGAGACGAGAGGACCCTGATCGGGGTCCTCCTGCGAGTCCGTAGGTGATTGAGAGAGTCGTGCGATAGTGACCGGTCGTAGTATCTGTCCTGTCCTTGCTCCCGCACCCTTCTTGTCCTGCTCCCTTCGTGAAAGTGCGTCTGGTCGTTGAGCCTGCGTGCCGGGTCTATAACGTAAGTGAAAATTGAACAGGGCGAGCGTATCTGCCCACCGAGCCTGCCGTTCCGTCATTAGGCGAGGAGTGGTGAAGTATTCCAGGTTCTTGTGATCCGTGTAAATCGTGAACGGTCGTGAAACGCCTCGTAGCTCTGCTGACCACGCCTTGAGGCAAGAGATAATAGCCAGGAGCTCCTTATCGTGGATGGTGTAGTTCCTTTGTGAGGCCGACAAGCTCGCGGAGTGATACGCAACTGGGTACATAACGTGGTCGGGTCCTTCCTGTGACATGCAACCTCCGAGGGCTAGGCCTGAACAATCCGCCTCAACTACCGTAGGTCGATCTGGGTCCCATTGTGCCAGAACCGGGTACTCAATGAAAGCCCCTTTCAATTTCTCAAAGGCCTCGTTCTCTTCGGGCCCCCATCGGAAAGGGACATTTCTCTTCGTGAGTCGTATGAGCGGTGCTGCTATCTCGGAGAAGTCCTTGATAAAGTCTCGGTAGAAATTCGCGAACCCCAGGAAGCTTCGGACCCCACGTAGCTTCGTGGGCGCTAGCCATTCCTAATTGCCGCAACCTTTGCTGGGTCAGGACGGACTGAATGTCCTGCCGTAATGATGTAGCCCAAGTACTGGACTTCCTTCACGGCGAACACGGACTTACTGAGGTCCAGGTACAATCCCGCCGCCCTCAAGCGGCCGAGTATCAGTCGGACCTTGGCCATGTGGTCCTTCCTTGACCCCCTGAATAGACCAAGATATCGTCCAGATATGCCGTGACAAAATCCCCAACGCGTCCCCAAGGATTTGTTAATATAGCGTTGGAAGGTTGCTGGTGCGCCTGCTAGTCCAAATGGGCAGACCAACCATTCAAACAGTCCGAATCTGGTCCGGAATGCTGTCAAGTGCTCCTCGCCCTCTGCTATCCGCAGTTTGTGGAACGCTGCGCGGACATCTACCTTCGTGAACCATCGCGCCCTGGAGAGGATCGTAGGGTTTCCTTGATTAGAGGGAGGGGGTATCGGTCTTGTGCCGTTATCTTGTTGAGCGCGCGGTAATCCACACAAAAACGCCAACCGCCGTTTGACTTCTTAACGAGGAGAACTGGGGCCGCGGCCGATGAGGAGCTAGCACGGATCCATCCTTTGTCCATGAAGTCCGTAATTTGACGTCTGATCTCCAGAAGCTGGTCCCTTGGCATGTTGTATAACGGTCCCCATGGCAGTGCGGGTTCGGAACCGTCCGGGTTCTTGCGTAGCCGGATGTGGTGGTCGAGGATCCCCTATGAGGGGTAACCCGTCCGCTTTGGTTTTGTCAAAAAGGTCCGCGAAGTCCGCTAACTCCTCTGGTAGTGTTGATGTGTCGGGTTTGTTCGGTTGTTGTTTTGGTGCTGTAAGCTGTAGCACTGTCGTCATCTCCCTTAAACTTGTGGCAATGAAGCGAGTTGTGGTGTCTTTCCGTCGTTGTGCTCTGCGTGCTTCCGCGGCGTATAAGGCTCCGATGATTCCTCGAACAGGCTCGTCTGTACCACGCTCTGAGGCTTCTGATACACAAAGACCCTCTGCGGCCCCTATCACTAGTTGTCGTTTTGCCGCGTGAATCACTACATCTCGTTGTTCCAACCATGGCATCCCAAAGATCACGTCCCGGGTGAGGCCTGGAATGACATATAGGTATACCGATGACTCCCACCCGTCGATGTCAATCCTGGTGTGCACCATGTGGGTGATCGAGGAGGTCTCCTCTTTTGTGCGTTTCCCCCGCTTTTCCGTTTCCACTGCGGTACGGACTCGTCTCCGTGTCGGTAGTCGTATGAGCTCGAGGCCCAACCGTCTCGCTGCCGGTTCGCTAATGGCACCGTAGCAATCGCATCCACAGTCGATCTGAACATTAAGGTAAGAGCATGTATTAAAGAGTACGGGAACTAGGAATGGTGGTCGATCCATATAACGTTCTATGTCCTCCTCTGTACTCATGCACTGATCATACTCATCCGTAACTGTGGGCGCCGGCTGGCCTCCCGCCCCGTGCGAGACTCTGCTCGGGGGCTACTCGTTTTCCGTGTTGTTAGGGATGATTTCCTCGTCCGCGCTTTCCTCGTCCGCCCCGTGTGTGTTAATGTTGACCTGTGGTCGCCGAGGCGGGAGGAGGGGGCATCCCGGAATGTAATGGCCCTTGACGCCACAACGTAGGCAGCACCCCTCCTGGCGGCGTTTGGTCATTTCCGCTCCTGACACCCATTTGGCCCTCTGCGGTTCGACATCCTTCTGGGCTTTTTCCTTTTTGTCCGATTTCTTTTGTTTCCCCGCCTGTGTTGTTGCGGCCCGTACCCCTGTCATTGGCGTGTCGCCGTCGTGGTCGATTTGTTGGGGTGCGTGTCGGACCGGCTGCGGTCCGCGTCGGTTCCGATACTTGTCCTCCGCGGCGAGAGACTCGATGTCGACCGCAATGCTGCGGTAGACGGCAACTGCCGGGTAGTAGTCTGTCCTGCTGACTCCTCTGCCAACCGTGATCTCTCTCATGCGCTTGTTGAGTGCGCGTCGTAGTTTGGCCAACTTAACTTCGCTCGCCCATTGGGCCCCTCCTGCTAGGGAGAGCTTCTGTTCAAAGCGAACAAAGAACGTGGCGAATGATTCTCCCGATCCTTGCTCCATCTGGTCGAGTTCCGTCAGGGCCATTTCCTGCCTGTGTGGGTCTGCATACAGGGTCTCCAAGTAGTCAAGAAAGGCTTTTGGCCTGTAAGCGTTTAGCTCGCCCGCCTCAAAGTATGTTGCGATGCGGGCCTGGACCTTAGGTGAAAGTTGTTGGTAAATGAACACCCATTGGTCCTTGTCGTCTCCGATGAAGTCCACGTCTACCTCAAGTTTGTGTTCTATGAGGAACTTCCAGGCAGCGAATGTGATTTTGTCGCCATTGTATGGGTCGCCCATCCGGATCGGTTTTCGTTGAACCTGCGGTGCTATCGGCGTCGGTTCGGGAGCCGTAAGTTGCACAGGAGGGTCCGCATTGGGAGCTGTTGGTTGTGTAGCCGCGTCCGATGAAATGGTAACTTGCGGTGCAGGCGTTGGATTTGCTTGCACGTTTTGTCGTAAGGACTCAATTGCCCTAGCCTGCTGTTCTAGCATTAGCCGAAGTGTTTCAAATTGGGCATTGTGAGCCCCGGTGGTAAAGTGGCATCTGATAGGGGAGTTATAGTCCCTGGCCAGTTCGTTCGTCTGGTTGAAGGTTATCTCCCAGGTCCATTGCGTAATCCATTGTCGTTTGTTTCGGTAGTCTTTATGGACTAAAGGAAGTTTCTCAAATGTTATGGACTGGCCCCAAGGCAACTGCTGTTGGGCGTCGATATGATATTGAGAAACTTGAGGAGGGAAGAAAGGAAGGTAGGAAACCTATCCCTTCCTATGCCCCTTATACTCCTCAACTATCCTAAGCTATCCTATCTGTCCTCTTCCTATCCCCTTGTTGTCTTCACACCGCTTCTTCCTATCCCCTTGTCATCTTGTCCCGTCTCTTCCGATCCCCTTGTCGTTCCCTGCTATCTTACATTCAGCCTCATCTTCATCCCCTGCTATCCTACATTCAGCCTCAATCCCCACCCTTGCTGTCTTAGCTCAGGCCCCTACTCGTCTCCGTGTCATCCGCCATCAGCCCTCTTGTTGTGCATGCTACAACTAATGCTTAGGCAAAGCCTAAGCCCTTACATATAGGGGCTATAATAGTTCCTTCACTATAGCCACTAGGGGCCCTAATAGGTCTCTAGTAGCCCTTACTAGGTTAGGGGTAATAATAAGAGTGGCTCTTATAACCTAACCTAATAAGGGCTGTAGTTCTAGGTATAAGATACTTAATAAGGGCTGTAGTTTCTCCTTCTTCTTCCTTAGGGGATTCTTACCCCTCCTTATAGTATTAGGGCTAATTCCTAATACTATTACCTATAATAACCCTCTTTCACGCAGGTTACTTACCCTTCTATCTAGATTATTATTTAGTTACTAGAGATAAATAACTCTAGTGCCTTATTTAGCAATGCCTTTATAAAGGCATTAGCTAGGTTATTAGCTCTATTAATCCACTAGATCTCACAGAGTTCGCGGCGTTTATATAACTACTATAAGGCTATAATATTAATTATTAGGCGCTTTTCCTTAGTAGTACTAAGCTTAATAAGGTATTTATATAAGGAGTATAAATCTATGTATACTATAACTAGGGTTGTGGGTATGTTTAATTAGTTCGTAATTAATCTAAGGGTTATTGTAATTGCGTAGTGTTAAAATAATGCTATTTATAGCACTATTTTATAGACCCACTAGTTGCCTAGTTGCGTTGTTGCAACGTTAGTTACAAGGCGTTGCTTGCAGCGTTGCTTGCAGCTTTGGCTGTGACCTGCGTTCCTGCACACAACTAACCCACAGGCTTATATGACTAAGCCGACTAGGTTACCCTATAGGGAAGCTGAAATTGACTGTAACTAGGGAACTAGTAGTCGTATAAAAGGCTGACATATACTATTTAAATCCTTGATTTATTCTGGATTTTATGGTATATTTTATTAATAGGGTTGTTTATTAAAGTGCTTAGTTAGGCCACACGGGCGTCTAGTTTGTATGGCCGTGAGTCGATTTTTACTTTTCCTATACAAATGAATTATGCGGAAAATAAAAAGTAGCTCGCAAGACCCTATTGGCGACCTAGTTCTACCAATATGGTTAGTAGGTCTATGAGGGGACTTAGTAGAATCCTCTTATTGCTTATTAAATTGTCTGTATTACTAGAAATTAACTACATTTAACTATCAAAGCTCTATATCTTAAAGAATTGTCGTATTATAGTGAATCTAGAAGCCGCTGCGTTAGAATCTATTAGAGAGGTCTTCCTATCCCTCTAGCTAGATTCCCCTTCTATTTTTAATAGGTTATAAGCCTGGAAGGCCTATAGAATTACTATATTACTGCGTTATTCTACTGCGATTACTACTTAATTTTAGGTACTAGTTACTCTCTACTATACCTGTAGGCTCTTAGATTACGAAGGAAACCGCTAGTTAAAGCTTTTTATCCCCTAGCACCCCGCATTGCAACACTAGACCCTTGGTGTTAAATTCATTTATAGCCGCACCTGTAACCACCACATTGCAACCGTAACTATCTAGTTATAACCACAACCTCTTTTTAGTGATTCTATTTACTATCACGACCGTTATATTTGATATTATCTACTTTGTCGGGCGAAAACCACCACCCAAAAACAATGAATTTGACGATGACGATGGTGATGCTGATGATGTTGACGATGTCAGCAAAATGAGCCCGATACCGATATCGAGGCCTGCGAGGTTTTCGATCCATCGCGAGGATCCAAGTCGTGAAAAGGGGAAGGAGGTAATCTCAGTCAATCACAATAATCTAAGCAAGGTTTTCGATCCATCGCCAAGGATCCAAGCTGTGAAGGGTATCTTTTCAAATCTCAAGTCATCTTTTTAGTTTGAACAATCCAAGCCAAAGGCCACAAAAGGAGAGTTGATTTTCTATCTAAGGGAGGAAATCTAGGATATTTTATCCTAGGGATCTAATGCAGCCGGATTGATCTATTGACCCGATAGACCGAAGGGTCTATCCTAGGGATCCAATGTGGCCAATTTCAATCCGACGAAGCCGATAGACTAGCAAGGTCTTGAGAGGTCTATGACTAGGGATCTGATACAGCTAATTTCAATCTGACAGAGCTGAAAATATAGCTGATTTCGATCCGACGAAGCCGATAGACTAGCAAGGTGGTCTCGAGGGCCTATGACTAGGGATCCGATGTGGCTAGATTGATCTGTTCAGCCGAGAGACCGAAGGTCTCGAGACCGGTCTCAAGGGGTCTCAATCCTAGCCACACACTACAACAGTAAATACGCTGCATCCTTTAAATTATCGGACATCTAGTATATTTATACTAGGCTTTTTAACCTATTGCACTACGTTACACGCACTATACATTACGTTACGTTGCGTTGTGGCTTCTATAATACCTATTATCCACAATCCTATCTTTAGTGTTAAGAAAATTTTCGTAGAGGATCTTCTCTGGCTTTTTCTGCCCGCGCATACCGCAGACCCACTTTTTAACCTCTTAGGCTATCCTTTCAAACAGCCCCGCCACGCATTTTACGTGCGCAAGTAGATTGCATTACAACTAATTTCTAGCGCGCGTTATTTGTAACAGGAACAAATTTAGAGATTTTGCACAGGAATTTTTTGAAGATAGTACCACCTAATTATAAGGGTAAGGGCCCTGCTATAGGCCCTTCTAGCCCCTAAGGGACCCTGATAGGATGGATATAGAAGGTTAACCGGCTGTTTAGGCTAGCGCTTTACAATTATAAAGCTAAATTAAACAACAAGGCAAGACTTTAACAGATTTTATTAAACATAGCGAGTTAAAACGGCTAAAAACTAAGGCTAGCATTAATAATCTATTAGATAAATTAACGCAAACCATAACTGCTATTTAAGGTCTTTAGGATTCTACTAGACTAAGGGAAGAAAATACTAAGGTATTGAAAATGGAAGGGAATCTAGCTAGAGGATAGGAAGACCTCTCTAATAGATTCTGACGCGGCGGCTTCTAGATTCACTATAATACGACGATTCTTCAAGATATAGAGCTTTGATAGTTAAATGTAGTTGATTTCTAGCAATACGGACAATCTGACAAGCAATAAGAGGATTCTACTAAGTCCCCTCATAGACCTACCAACCATATCGGCAGAACTAGGTCGCCAATAGGGTCTCGCAAGCTACTTTTTATTTTCCGCATAATTCATTTGTATAGGAAAAGTAAAAATCGACTCACAGCCATACAAACTAGACGCCCGTGTGGCCTAACTAAGCACTTTAATAAACAACCCTATTAATAAAATATACTATAAAATCCAGAATAAATCAAGGATTCGAATAGTATACGTTAGCCTTTTATATAACTACTAGTTCCCTAGTTACAGTCAATTTCAGCTTCCCTATAGGGTAACCTAGTCAGCTTAGTCATACAAGCCTGTGGGTTGGTTATGTGCAGGAACGCAGGTCACAGCCAAAGCTGCAAGCAACGCTGCAAGCAACGCCTTGTAACCAACGTTGCAACAACGCAACTAGGCAACTAGTGGGCCTATAAAATAGTGCTATAAATAGCATTATTTTAACACTCCCTCTAGAAAAGTATGAGGTAACTAATTTAATACCTAAACTTAGCTCTTTAATAGATATCTAAGTTAACCATAAATTTAATAATAAATCCAATAACTTTTAAACTTAAATCAATAACTTTTCAACGGAATTCCAGTGTTTTTGTTGATTTTGATTTTTCGACTTTTTAGTTAATTTTCTTTTTTAAAGCTAGGCCTTTGTATTTGTAAGGCCTAATAGTTAGATAAATTGTTAAAATTTATTATTAAGCAGGGGCTTAGTTAAGCCATCTGCAAGCATCTCCTTAGTGTTAATGTAAATAACCTTAGCTATACCCTTCTGTACCTTTTCTCTAGTATAGTTAAATTTTAGCAGGGTATGCTTTGTTCTGCTATAAAGAGCAGGGTTATTAGCGGTAGTAATAGCGCCTTAGTTATCACTAAAAATCGGAACTAGAGGTGCTATAGGCAGCTTTATCTCATTAAAGAGACTATAAAGCCACTCTAGCTCCTAATAGCTTCACATAGAGCATCTGATTTAGCCTCTAATGTAGATAAAGCTATTGTAGTTGCTTTCTTCGATTTCTAGCTAATAGGTCCTTCAGCTAGCTTATAGAGATAAGCATAGGTTAATTTTAAGGACTTATCACCCGCGAAGTCGCTATCACAAAAGCCAATAAGGGTTGCAGAGGCTTTAGTAGTAGATTTAGACCTTCTATAAGTTATAGAATAACTTATAGAGCCTAGAAGATATCTAAGCAAATGTTTAGAGGCATTTAAATGCTCTATATATAGCTTAGATAGTGCTGTGGAAAGCCACTAAACCGGAAAGGTAATATCAGGTCTTATAAGGAGCATTAAGTATATAATAGTTCCTATAATACTCTAATATAGCTTGTGATTAGGGGAAAGAGGCTTAGTTAAGTGATTAGCTGCCTGTTTTATAATTCCGGGTTGGAGTGGAATTTTAACAGGCCTAGCATCTTTATATTAAATCTTTCTAAGGCTT
Organism: Epichloe glyceriae; assembly: GCA_023658535.1. Taxonomy (NCBI): domain Eukaryota; kingdom Fungi; phylum Ascomycota; class Sordariomycetes; order Hypocreales; family Clavicipitaceae; genus Epichloe; species Epichloe glyceriae. Next base: position 1,220,159 of record CP098295.1, on the reverse strand, counting down.
CAGAAATGTACTAGGACTAGTAGATAGTTAAGGTCCCTTTCTTTCGATTTCTAGTGATTTAAACGCCTAGGAAAAATTTAGCTAGCCCACGATCTTCTATAGGATAAGCTTTATGTAATAGCTTCTTTAGCCTATTAATATAAGCTAGATCCAGACCTATAAGAAGACAGTTATTCACATATGTTGCTATATATGTAGATGTAGTTAGGTTAAAGAAGATGGCTAGGTTAGATATTAGGGGTGGAAGCCTAATTTCTAAAGAAGGTCCTTTAAAGCCTGCTGCCACTCTCTAGAGCTTTGTTTTAATCTATATAAAGCCTTTTGTAGGAAAATAACTTGCTTTTAAGAGGGTTTATAACCGTATTTTTAAGTAGTTTAGTTATTTCAGGCGTAGCAGCTTTAGTAAAATCAGCGAATCTATTAGGGATTTGCATATAAATAGCTTCTTTTAGCGAGCTATTTAGAAAGGCCCCTATAAAATCAACCTATTTAACTTCCTAGTTATTATAAGCCGCTAGGGCTAGTAATATCCGCCAACTAGGGGAATGCTAGTTGTAGCATAGGTTTCGATGTAATCTTGACCTTCTATTTGCATAAAGCCTTTAGTAATAAGTCGGGCCTTATGTTTTAAAGGATTATTTTCTTTATCCTTTTTAAGCTTATAAACAAGCCTATTCTTTAGAACCCTCTAGCCCTTAGGAATTTGGTCTATCCCTATAAATTTAAAGGTTCTAGTAGCTAGAAGCTGCTTAAATTCGTTAAAAGTTGCATTTATCTATTTCTGACTATCCTTGCTGTTCAAAGCTTGTTTCTATGTCTTAGGGGTGTTAGAATCGTTATTAGAAAACAACGATTTAGCCTTTTCTTATGCCTTAAAGCATATCTCCTTAACGAAAGAAGATATATTAAAATCATCGATATCCATAGAATTAGGATTAGTTAAAGAATCCGAATCTGAAAACGGTTTTCGATAGCACCCTTATTAGGGGCGCTAGAGCTTAGGCTTTCTAGGGGTAGCGCTGGAGGCGTTACTGGCGCTGCGGGCGCTAGAGGCTTTGGATAGCTATCCTAAACCTCTAGATTATCTCGTGAGATATTGGCTTCTCCCTCTAAAGGATAGCTCCTAAAGGCTTAGGGGACCCTACAGAGCTTATATTCTCTATAATTTTAACAAAGCTAGTCTTGACAACTGACCTTTTAGAGGGTATATAAACAAGATAAACGCTAGAACCTAGAGTAACAAGTAGCCGGCTAGGGATAGTCCTAGGGCTAGCTTCTGAAGCTTTGATCTCTGCTCCGGAGGTATTAGAACCTTACAATAAGACCCTATAGCCCTAATTTTCGAAAAATCAGGCTTATAAGAGGTCTTAGGCTTTAAGTTAGCTAGATATAGCTGCTTAGGGGTTAGGGGCTTAGTTGTATTCGCGGTGATATTAACTAAGTCCACTATAGCTGGAAGGATGTAAGACTATAGATATAAGGGCAGCTTAGACCACTGAAGTGTAGCCCTAAGCCGGTCTAGGATAACCCTAATAGCCCTCTTAACTAGCCCATTCTGTTTGTGAATATAAGGGCAAGAGGTGCTAAAACAAATTCCTTTAGAAGATAACCATAACTAAAGTTCGTTGTTAATCTCAGTGCCTCTGTCAAAGTGAAGGTGCCTAGGATACGCGTTATATCGGTTTTTAGGGCCTTAAAGAAGCCCTTAATAGCTATATAAAGGGTCTGACCTTCTTTATTAGCTAATGGAAAACACTATTTATACCGGGATTTTCGATCAATAAGGATAAGGACTAGGGCCTTCTTATTATGCGGTATAGGTTCGATTTTAACCGTATCTCCCTCTAGAATGTCTAAAACTCTAGGGGGTCCTGAATAGGTCTTTTAGTAGGTCTTCTAATAGCCTTCGATTGTATATAGGCTATGCAGTTAAAATCCTTTTCTTTAATTGCGGAAAAATCAGGGATCCCTTTAGCTAATTTCGAAGACTTCTTTAGTAAAGGGAGGCCGATGTGGCCTAATCGAATGTGCCAAAGAAGGGCTAAATCTAGTAACTTCTTGTAACTAGAATCTAGCTTTTTAGGGCTATTATCCCTTAGCTCCCTCTGTTGCCAGGCCTCTTGAGAATCACAGGCCTCTAGGGGCAATAGACGGCCACTATCGTCACCTAAGTCATTAGGGTATGGACCTTCTAAACCCCTATAGAAGGTGCCTGACTAGGAGGAGCTTCGGTGGGATATAGGGCTAAATCTTCGTCTTCTTCAGAGTCTAATTCTTCGATTCGTTAATATTCCTTGGGATTAAATGCTGGCTGCGGAATTTGAACCTCTATAGGGTAGGAAAACCTAATTCGGTCTTATAGGCTCTTTATTAGTTGCAAAATTAAGAGCCTATAAAGGAAAGGTGGGTTAAATGCTTGCAAATCTTAGGAGTAGCTTGCCCCTTAATCTACAAAAAGAAGCCGTGTTTAGCAGGTTCTAATAACCTACAGGGGCTTTTATTGGCTAGGAAAAGCTAGTCTTTAGCTAGATAACCTCCCTTTAGATAGTGGGATAACCCGCTAACTAGGTTGGTATCTATGCCTAGGAAATATAAGGCATCTAGCAGAGCTAAAGGCCTATATTCTAGTGGATTTTTCTTGACTAGAACGTTAAAAATAGCGGTGCCTCTTCCTTTAGGATAGATAGGTTCTCCTGCTGTAATTATAGGGCTGGTTTGACCTTTTTAAGAGGCTTAAAGTCCCTAAAGAAAGCCCTATTATTACAAATGTGACAAGAAGAACCTGTATCATATAAAAGGAGTTTTTAACCACATTATTAGAGTAGCTAAAAGTAGGCTTAGTAGTAGTGTTACTAGTAGTAGTGGTACTAGAAGTATCCGAATCAGATTTAGAATCACTGCTATCCTCGCTACTAGACTCGCTAGAATCTAGTTCTTTAACGTATCCTATAGCTAGGCTATAGCCTAACGCAAAAGCAGCTTCTTTTCCTTTATCCTTTTCCCCATTACTACTCTTCTTCTTTTGCTTTTTCTTCTTAGAGGCTTTAGAAGGGTTTAAATCCTTCTTATCCTGCTCTTTAGTGGCATTTGTAGAGTCCTTCTTAGTGTTAGGATTAGAGGATTTCTTCTCCTAGTCCTTAGAATTTCCCTTATTATTAGAAGCCTTATAACTAAGAGCTTTAGCTATAGGGAGGTTTTATCCCTCTGTTCTTCTAATAAATCTGCCATAAGGAACTGTAAATTCAAGGTATTTATAGGCAGTCCCTGTGCCCTAGAAGCTCTAATAGTAAATCTTTGTCTCTTAGCCTAACTAGGGAAGGTCTGCTTTAATGCATTAATATAATGATTTACTTGATCAATAGGGGCGATCTCTACACTACAGAGTTGTAGTCTAGCTAGTAAATTATTAAAATCAGCATTAAAAGCCTCTAAAGATCCCTTATAATTTGAAAAATTTAGGGAGTGGTAGCTAGCGTATAGCGTACCTCGCTGGATTTTAGCACTCTGCGAATAATGCCTAATAAGGACTTTATAGGCTTCTTTGGGGATTTTTGCTAACATATAGCTGCCTGAGGTCCAGATTGACAGCTATCTCTTAATATTATCAAAAGAATAGCTTAATCACAGTTAGCTAGATAGCCTACTAGGCTTGGATTATCTATGAATTCAGGTAATCCTAGGGCTCTAAATTAAATGCTTAGGGCTTGCTTCCACTAGTCATAATTTTTAGGGCCTTTTAGCTTAGCTCCCTCTGGAATAGAGTGAACCTTCTTATTTAGCTCCTTAATAGCACCTGTGTTAAAGGCAGCTTGTAAGTTACTAGAAGGTAAACTCGCAGAAACAGTAGCAGGTAGGTCTTCTACTAGGACCTTGGTATTTTCTTCCCTTAGTCTAGTAGAATCCTAAAGACCTTAAATAGTAGTCATGGTTTGCGTTAATTTATCTAATAGATTATTAATACTAGCCTCGGTTTTTAGCTGTTTTGACTTGCTATGTTTGATAAAATCTGTTAAAGTCTTGCCTTATTGTTTAATTTAGCTTTGCAATTGTAAAGCGCTGGCCTAAATAGCCGGTTAACCTTTTATATCCATCCTATTAGGGTCCCTTAGGGGGCTAGAAGGGCCTATAGCAGGGCCCTTACCCTTATAATTAGGTAGTGCTATCTTTAAAAATTCCTGTGCAAAATCTCCAAATTTGTTCCTATTACAAATAACGCGCGCTAGAAATTGGTTGTAATGCAATCTGCTTGCGCACGTAAAATGCGTGGCAGGGCTGTTTAAAAGGATAGCCTAAGAGGTTAAAAAGTGGGTCTATGGTATGCGCGGGCAGAAAAAAGCCAGAGAAGATCCTCTGCGAAAATTTTCTTAACACTAAAAATAGGATTGTGGATAATAGGTATTACAGAAGCCACAACGCAACGTAACGTAATGTATAGTGCGTGCAACGTAGTGCAATAGGTCAAAAAGCCTAGTATAGATATACTAAATATCTGATGATTTAAAGGATGTAGCGTATTTACTGTTATAAATAATATCAAATATGACGGTCACGATAGTGAATAGAATTACTAAAAAGAGGTTGTGGTTATAACTAGATAGTTACAGTTGCAATGTGGTGGTTGCAGGTGCAGCTGTAAATGAATTTAACACCAAGGGTCTGGTGTTGCGATGCGGGGTGCTAGGGGATAAAAAGCTTTAACTAGCGGTTTCCTTCGTAATCTAAGAGCCCACAGGTATAGTAGAGAGTAACTAGTACCTAAAATTAAGCAGTAATCGCAGTAGAATAACGCAGTAATGTAGTAATTCTATAGGCCTTCTGGGCTTATAACCTATTAAAAATGGAAGGGGAATCTAGCTAGAGGGATAGGAAGACCTCTCTAATAGATTCTGACGCGGCGGCTTCTAGATTCACTATAATACAACGATTCTTCAAGATATAGAGCTTTGATAGTTAAATGTAGTTGATTTCTAGCAATACGGACGATCTGACGAGCAATGAGAGGATTTTACTGAGTCCCCTCATAGACCTACCAACTATATTGGCAGAACTGGGTCGCCAATAGGGTCTCGCGAGCTACTTTTTATTTTCCGCATAATTCATTTGTATAGGAAAAGTAAAAATTGACTCACGGCTATACAAACTAGACGCCTGTGTGGCCTAACTAAGCACTTTAATAAACAACCCTATTAATAAAATATACCATAAAATCTAGAATAAATCAAGGATTCGAATAGTATACGTTAGCCTTTTATACGACTACTAGTTCCCTAGTTATAGTCGATTTTAGCTTCCCTATAGGGTAACCTAGTCGGCTTAGTCATACAAGCCTGTGGGTTAGTTGTGTGCAGGAACGCAGGTCACAGCCAAAGCTGCAAGCAACGCTGCAAGCAACGCCTTGTAACCAACGTTGCAACAACGCAACTAGGCAACTAGTGGGCCTATAAAATAGTGCTATAAATAGCATTATTTTAACATAAGGTCCTAGTAGAAGACCTACCTGCTACTGTTTCTACGAGTTTACCTTCTAGTAACTTACAAGCTGCCTTTAACACAGGTGCTATTAAGGAGCTAAATAAGAAGGTTCACTCTATTCTAGAGAGAGCTAAGCTAAAAGGCCCTGAAAATTATAACTAGTGGAAGCAAGCCCTAAGCATTCAATTTAGAGCCCTAGGATTACCTGAATTCATAGATAATCCAAGCCTAGTAGGCCATCTAGCTAACTGTGATTAAGCTATTCTTTTGATAATATTAAGAGATAGCTGTCAATCTGGACCTCAGGCAGCTATATGTTAGCAAAAATCCCCGAAGAAGCCTATAAAGTCCTTATTAGGCATTATTTGCAGAGTGCTAAAATCCAGCGAGGTACGCTATACGCTAGCTACCACTCCCTAAATTTTTAAATTATAAGGGATCTTTAGAGGCTTTTAATGCTAATTTTAATAATTTACTAGCTAGACTACAACTCTATAGTGTAGAGATCGCACCTATTGATCAAGTAAATTATTATATTAATGCATTAAAGCGGACCTTCCTAGTTAGGCTAAGAGACAAAGATTTACTATCAGAGCTTCTAGGGCATAGGGACTGCCTGTAAATACCTTGAATTTATAGTTCCTTATAGCAGATTTGTTAGAAGAACAGAGGGATAAAACCTCCCCTATAGCTAAAGCTCTTAGTTATAAGGCTTCTAATAATAAGGAAATTCTAAGGACTAGGAGAAGAAATCCTCTAATCCTAATACTAAGAAGGACTCTACAAATGCCACTAAAGAGCAGGATAAGAAGGATTCAAACCCTTCTAAAGCCTCTAAGAAGAAAAAGCAAAAGAAGAAGAGTAGTAATAGGGAAAAGGATAAAGGAAAAGAAGCTGCTTTTATATTAGGCTATAGCCTAGCCATAGGATACGTTAAAGAACTAGATTCTAGCGAGTCTAGTAGCAAGGATAGTAGTGATTCTGAATCTGATTCGGATACTTCTAGTACCACTACTACTAGTAACACTACTACTAAGCCTACTTTTAGCTACTCTAATGATGTGGTTAAAAACTCCCTTTTATATAATACAGGTTCTTCTTGTCACATTTGTAATAATAGGGCTTTCTTTAGGGACTTTAAGCCTCTTAAGAAAGGTTAAACTGGCCCTATAATTATAGTAGGAGGACCTATCTATCCTAAAGGAAGAGGCACCGCTGTTTTTAACGTTCTGGTTAAGAAAAGTCCACTAGAATATAGGCCTTTAGCTCTGCTAGATGCCTTATATTTCCTAGGCATAGATACCAACCTAGTTAGCGGGTTATCCCACTATCTAAAGGGAGGTTATCTAGCTAAAGACTAGCTTTTCCTAGCCGATAAAAGCCCCTATGGGTTATTAGAACCTGCTAAACACGGCTTCTTTTTGCAGATTAAGGGCAAGCCACTCCTAAGATTTGCAAGCATTTAACCCACCTCTCCTTTATAAGCTCTTAATTTTGCAACTAACAAAGAGCCTATAAGACCAAATTAGGGTTTTCCTACCCTATAGAGGTTCAAATTCCGCAGCCAGCATTTAATCCTAAGGAATATTAACGAATCGAAGAATTAGACTCTGAAGAAGACAAAGATTCAGCCCTATATCCCACCGAAGCTCCTCCTAGTTAGGCACCTTCTATAGGGGTTTAGAAGGTCTATACCCTAATGACTTAGGTAACGATAGTGGCCGTCTATTGCCCCCAGAGGCCTGTGATTCTTAAGAGGCCTAGCAACAGAGGGAGCTAAGGGATAATAGCCCTGAAAAGCTAGATTCTAGTTACAAGAAGTTACTAGATTTAGCCCTTCTTTGGCACATTCGATTAGGCCACATCGGCCTCCCTTTACTAAAGAAGTCTTTGAAATTAGCTAAAGGGATCCCTGATTTTTCCGCAATTAAAGAAAAGGATTTCAACTGCATAGCCTATATGCAATCGAAGGCTATTAGAAGACCTACTAAAAGACCTATTCAAGACCCCCTAGAGTTTTAGACATTCTAGAGGAGATACGGTTAAAATCGAACCTATACCGCATAATAAGAAAGCCTTAGTCCTTATCCTTATTAATCGAAAATCCTGGTATAAATGGTGCTTTCCATTAGCTAATAAAGAAGGTCAGACCCTTTATATAGCTATTAAGGGCTTCTTTAAGGCCCTAAAAACCAATATAACGCGTATCCTAGGCACCTTCACTTTAACGGAGGCACTGAGATTAACAACGAACTTCAGTTATGGTTATCTTCTAAAGGAATTTGTTTTAGCACCTCTTGCCCTTATATTTACGAACAGAATGGGCTAGTTAAGAGGGCTATTAGGGTTATCCTAGACCGGCTTAGAGCTACACTTCAGTGGTCTAAGCTGCCCTTATATCTATGGTCTTACATCCTTCCAGCCATAGTGGACTTAGTTAACATCACCGCGAATACAACTAAGCCCCTAACCCTAAGCAGCTATATCTAGCTGACTTAGAGCCTGAGACCTCTTATAAGCCTGATTTTTCGAAAATTAGGGCTATAGGGTCTTATTGTGAGGTTCTAATACCTCCGGAGCAGAGATCAAAGCTTTAGAAGCTAGCCCTAGGACTATCCCTGGCTGGCTACTTGCTACTCTAGGTTCCAGCGTTTATCTTATTTATATACCCTCTAAAAGGTCAGTTATTAAGACTAGATTTGTTAAAATTATAGAGGATATAAGCTCTATAAGGTCCCCTAAGCCTTTAGGGAGCTATCCTTCAGAGGAGAAGCCGATATCTCACGAGATAATCTAGAGGTTTAGGATAGCTATCCAAAGCCTCTAGCGCCTGCAGCGCCTGCAGCGCCCGCAGCGCCAGTAACGCCTCTAGCGCTACCCCTAGAGAGCCTAAGCTCTAGCGCCCCTAATAAGGGTGCTATCGAAAAACCGTTTTCAGATTCAGATTCTTTAACTAATCCTGATTCTATAGACATCAATGATTTCAATATATCTTCTTTCGTTAAGGAGATATGCTTTAAGGCATAAGAAAAGGCTAAATTGTCGTCTTCTAATAACAATTCTAACACCCCTAAGACATAGAAACAAGCTTTAAACAGCAAGGATAGTCAGAAATAGATAAATGCAACTTTTAACGAATTTAAGCAGCTTCTAGCTGCTAGAACCTTTAAATTTATAGGGATAGACCAAATTCCTAAGGGCTAGAGGGTTCTAAAGAATAGGCTTGTTTATAAGCTTAAAAAGGATAAAGAAAATAATCCTTTAAAACACAAGGCCTAACTCATTGCTAAAGGCTTTATGCAGATAGAAGGTTAAGATTACATCAAAACCTATACTACAACTAGCATTCCCCTAGTTAGCGTATATTACTAGCCCTAGCGGCTTGTAATGACTAGGAAGTTAAACAGGTCGATTTTATAGGGGCCTTTCTAAATAGCTCGCTAAAAGAAGCTATTTATATGCAAATCCCTAATAGATTCGCTGATTTTACTAAAGCTGCTACGCCTAAAATAACTAAACTACTGAAAAAATACGGTTATAAACCCTCTTAAAAGCAAGTTATTTTCCTACAAAAGGCTTTATATGGATTAAAACAAAGCTCTAGAGAGTGGCAGCAGGCTTTAAAGGACCTTCTTTAGAAATTAGGCTTCCACCCCTAATATCTAACCTAGCCGTCTTCTTTAACCTAACTACATCTACATATATAGCGACATATGTGGATGACTGTCTTCTTATAGGTCCGGATCTAGCTTATATCAATAGGCTAAAGAAGCTATTACATAAAGCTTATCCTATAGAAGATCGTGGGCTAGCTGAATTTTTCCTAGGCATTTAAATCACTAGAAATCGAAAGAAAGGGACCTTAACTATCCACTAGTCCTAGTACATTTCTAAAGCCTTAGAAAGATTTAATATAAAAGATGCTAGGCCTGTTAAAATTCCACTCCAACCTGGAATTATAAAACAGGCAGCTAATCACTTAACTAAGCCTCTTTCCCCCTTAATCACAAGCTATATTAGAGTATTATAGGAACTATTATGTACTTAATGCTCCTTACAAGACCTGATATTGCCTTTCCGGTTCAGTGGCTTTCCACAGCACTATCTAAGCCATATATAAAGCATTTAAATGCCTCTAAACATTTGCTTAGATATCTTCTAGGCTCTATAAGTTATTCTATAACTTATAGAAGGTCTAAATCTGCTACTAAAGCCTCTACAACCCTTATTAGCTTTTGTGATAGCAACTTCGCAGGTGATAAGTCCTTAAAATCAACCTATGCTTATCTCTATAAGCTAGCCAAAGGACCTATTAGCTAGAAATTGAAGAAAGCAACCACAATAGCTTTATTTACATTAGAGGCTAAATCAGATGCTTTATGTAAAGCTATTAGGGAGCTAGAGTGGCTTTACAGTCTCTTTAATAAGATAAAGCTGCCTATAGCACCTCTAGTTCCGATTTTTAGTGATAACTAAGGCGCTATTACTACCGCTAATAACCCTGCTCTTCATAGCAGAATAAAGCATACCCTGCTAAAATTTAACTATACTAGAGAAAAGGTACAGAAGGGTATAGCTAAGGTTATTTACATTAATACTAAGGAGATGCCTGCAGATGGTTTAACTAAGCCCCTGCCTAATAATAAATTTTAACAATTTATCTAACTATTAGGCCTTACGAATACAAAGGCCTAGCTTTAAAAAGAAAATCAACTAAAAAGTCAAAAAATCAAAATTAACAAAAACACTGGAATTCCGTTGAAAAGTTATTGATTTAAGTTTAAAAGTTATTGGATTTATTATTGAATTTATGGTTAACTTAGATATTTATTAAAGAGCTAAGTTTAGGTATTGAATTAGTTACCTTATACTTTTCTAGAGGGAGTGTTAAAATAATGCTATTTATAGCACTATTTTATAGACCCACTAGTTGCCTAGTTGCGTTATTGCAACGTTGGTTACAAGGCGTTGCTTGCAGCGTTGCTTGTAGCTTTGGCTGTGACCTGCGTTCCTGCACACAACCAACCCATAGGCTTATATGACTAAGCCGACTAGGTTACCCTATAGGGAAGCTGAAATCGACTATAACTAGGGAACTAGTAGTTGTATAAAGGCTAACGTATACTATTCGAATCCTTAATTTATTCTGGATTTTATAGTATATTTTATTAATAGGGTTGTTTATTAAAGTGCTTAGTTAGGCCACACGGGCGTCTAGTTTGTATGGCCGTGAGTCAATTTTTACTTTTCCTATACAAATGAATTATGCGGAAAATAAAAAGTAGCTCACGAGACCCTATTAGCGACCTAGTTCTACTAATATAGTCAGTAAGTCTATGAGGGGACTTAGTAAAATCCTCTCATTGCTCGTCAGATCGTCCGTATTGCTAGAAATCAACTACATTCAACTATCAAAGCTCTATATCTTGAAGAATCGTCGTATTATAGTGAATCTAGAAGCCGCCGCGTTAGAATCTATTAGAGAGGTCTTCCTATCCCTCTAGCTAGATTCCCCTTCCATTTTCAATACGTAGGCTATGTTAACGCTAGCTACTATACTATAAACCTTAGAGGCAAGCACACTTTATATGACTCTTTTGCTCTTAGGTAAGCTAAAGTATATAATATTACCTTTAATTATAAACTTGCTATCCTTATAGTCTTTATTAATAGCTTGATTTCTAGTTAACTTTTGCGAATCTTTCCGCACCGCCCTACAGGTCCGGAATCGCCTCTAAAACACAAACTAACAAGATAATCGAAATCCTCACCCCATTTTACCCCTTCCTATAATATCGCATTATAACAGAGCTAGAGGCAGGCGGGAGGAGAAGACGCTAATAGTAATTAATAAAGGAGAAAGGGGGCTGGCATAGAGCTACCACTACCTGAATGTAAGCAGAGAATAGTTTAACGTCTAGAGATACAATAATAACCTAAAGGCGGATTAGATTTAATTTAAATACCTAGAAGAACAAAAATACTATAAAAAGATTACTAGCCTTATCCCTAGTAACAAACTATCTAAGGTTTAGACCTCGCAGGTAGAACGAGCCGGCTCAGCTTCGACGGAGACCTATCACGACCGTTCGAGATCAAGGCTAGCACCCCACAAGGCTCCCCACTCTCCCCTATCCTCTTCTTACTATACTCCGCTAAGTTATACACACGCCTCCGCTCCGTCCTAGGCACGGTAGTAATAGGATTTGCGGATAACACTAATATTGTAGTATTTGGAAAAAACACAGCATAGATATAGAAAAGACTTAAAGCTACCTAGAAGGTGTGCGAAAAATAGGTAAAGGAAGCAGGAGTAAAGTTTAACCCCTTAAAAACTAAGCTTATACACTTTAGCAGATCTAGATAACCCCCTAGACTAGGGTCTAACTTAGAGACAAGGAGATAATGCCTATAGAGTCCTGCTAATTCCTAGGAGTATAGGTAAATAGAAAACTTAACTAGAGCACCTATAAGAATATCCTAAAGGGAAAATTAGCCTAGCAGAGGCTTGCCTTTACTATATTATTAGCCTTAGCATAGGGATATAGCTTTAGGGACACTAGACTCCTTTACATATAGGTAGTCTAACCTGTTATTGCCTATAGAGTAAGCGTATACTATACCTAACTAAAGCTAGAGGAAACCTAGAGGATAGTAAAGAACTTTATAGTAAAATAATTAGCTTACCTCTAGGTTATTATAGGGGCGTTTAAAGCCACCCCTATTATATAGCTAGAAGTAGAAATAGTAGTGCCACCACTTAACCTATACCTAAATATAGTTAAACAGAGGTTTAAGAATAGAATTACTAATAATAGGATAGCAGAGATAATCCAAACCGCCTCATAGTTAGTTAAGACTGTACTACGCCGCAGAAGAGTTAGACGTACTTAACTAAGGGAAGAAGAGCTAGACGTAAACCTATATAATAAGTGAAATAAGAGATAGGAAACATAGTATAATAGAGAACGCCTAGGCCGCCGCTAGTATATAAGAGAACTTACTAAGGACCGCCTACTATACCCTAACCTAAAAGAGATCTAAAAGTTCTACATAAACCTAGATAAACACGTCTCTTTAACAATAGTATAACTACGTATAGGGAAGATAAGGCTAAATAAATTCCTTTATAATAAAGGCGTGCCTAGGGTGACATCGCTAATATGCAGCTATGGCTATAGAGAAGAAGACTAGTACTACGTTATTATAAGCTATAGTAACTATAACTATATAAGACCCTAAAGATAGCCTGGAGACAAACGGGAGGCAAGGCTAGCCCTAGATAATCCTACGCGAGCGAGAACCATTGCCAGATAGGTTATACAAACTAGGAGACTTAACTACTATAGGCTTGCGCAGGACCTAGTATTTGCCTTAAGCGGAATAGGACTAAGACTAACCCGCCCCTAGAGGACATAAAATAATATGCGGGTAACTAGATTAGACGCTAAAGAAAGAGAACTCTAGGGAATAGGTAGCTTAGAGGCGTAAGAGGGCTAGGACTAATATTACAATAAGATAAGACTACTATAAAAAAGGAATAAACTCTTAATTAAAACTACTAATGCTAGGTATTATTAGCCCCCTACGCCCTAACGCCGCCCCTAAACTAGCTTTAGTCTATTACCTTACTCCTCCTCTAGAATAAGGATAGTATTCTCTATTACCTTAGCACGCCCCTTTGCTAGAAGGGAGGCAGCTAGGAGCCGGTTTATCTCCGCTATTTAAGCGTTTAAGTGATGTATTTAGAACACTATTTTATTATACTAGCCCCTACTAGAACTAGAACCGGATTAATCTAGGCCCGCTGCTAAAGCGCTCCGCTTCTTACTTTAATTTTTAGCGTAGAGTTTTCTCATATAATTATAATAATCATTAGGAACCTAAGATAGGCACACGTTAGATGCGAAACAGACCTGGATTCGCCCCGCAAATAGACACATACCTTAGCACTGCTAGTAATAGCGGCTTAGATCTCCGTTAACCACAAGTGCTTAGCTTAACGCCTTACGGTATTCGGCTAGGAGGCAGATTAGTAGCGAAATAGACCCGGATATAGCGTAAAACATTACCTTATCGCAACCATTATTACAAACCTAATAATTAAAGTAGGCGTTAGTCATAGCACCTAGCTAAATATTAGCAGAATTGCTATTAACACTTATCCGGCTTAGAGCTACCTATACTAATAATGTTGTGACACTAATAGCTAGGAGTCCTTATTAATTAAGAGTAACATAAAATGCACTAAAACTACTATGGCTTACCTAACTACCTAGAATTAGAAACAAAAAGCCTTAAAATAGGAGTGGAAGAATAACTTACATAAAGCTTCTTATCTAGAGCCTGCCTTAACTAAGCTAAAGTTAGCTGCTTTTAAGGATAATGCTCTAAGAGGCTTGGTTCCTAGGCAAGTTAGAAGCAAAGAGTACCCCCTAAGGGACAGGACTTATAGGGAAATAGATAATAATATAACGCAGGATAATAATAACAAGGATTATAACGTAAACTACAATAATAGTTAGCAACCGCACTAAATCTAACCCGGAATTACACTAGTAGATAAAAAGGCATAAATAAACCTAAGAGAAGATAGATAATAAGGAAAGAAAAGAGGGCAAAATCCCACAGGGGAATTGCTTCCTTTTATATATATAAGGGGGTAGAGTAATTTACTATAGTAACGTTAAAAGTAAAGTATAAGGAAAAGTGAAAAAGACATTATAAAATAGGCATATAAGTGAAACCAATCCTTAACCAGATTAGACCTAGCCTTACCCCCTATATATAACTAAAAGCAAGTGCTTAGGGTTTATAACATATCTGGGTTAGAAGCGGACTAGACTTAGCTGAAAAGTGGGGCTACAGAAGAGTTAGCAAAAAGTAAAAAAATTGTGAGGATCCTACTATATTAGAATTCACCTCCTATTAGAAAAATTAAGGAGACCTAAGACAGAGCCGCCCTAGGCCCGCAAGCGCACTAGAAGGAGCAAATCCTTCCTCCTAAACTCAGATTTTACGGATTTTAGGGATAAGGCTAGTGAGAGCTAGCTACAACTTTCCATAATAGGAAACTTGTTAAGCGGCACAGCCCTGCTATAGGGACAGTGCTAACCTAAACACAGAAGCGAGAGGGTTTTTCTCCCCATTTATGGGTTTTCCTATTAACTAACTAGCCGGAGTACTAGTACTAGCAAATATATAGCTAGCTAGCGTATCCAATATATATATATATAAGGTTTAGAACGCTACCCAGGCTATTGTAAACCTAAAAGCAAGCTAAGCCTAAGCTAAGAAAGCAGAGATAAATAATAATAGTAATATTTACACTATAAAGGAAGCCCTTAAAGAAGTTATAAAAGAAGCTATTAAGGAGGTAGATAAAAATACTACTCCCCCTACCTAGGTAAGCATTACTATAGGGCTAATATAAAGATAATTAAACCTAAACCCCCTTTAAATACTAGGCCGCTAGGATAGAGAGGTCCTTATTAAGGGTAACTCTATTTAGGAACCGCTTTAGACTAGAAGCGTAGAAGACATGGTTACAGTGGTAAATAGAGCTACTAGCTAAACCACAGTAATTATAGCTAGAAGACTCCCTAGCGAAGATATAATTATTATATTTAAAGGAAACGCCTCCTAGTATAGGACTAACTAAAAATGGATTACTACTGCCTTTAGACTGGATATAACCCTTTACTGCTAAATCCTAAGTGTTATAGTTAAAGGCTTCCTTATAAAATACACCTTAGTAAAAACCTTATAGTAAATATAGGAAAAGTAAATAAGATAAATATAATTAGGGTAATAGTAAGATAACCTAGAGGCGAAAACGCACTAAGAACTACCCTTATCCTTAGCCTAGCTAAGGTAAATAACGCTAATAAGATATATAAAGACAGGATAGTATATAAAGCGGAGCTATTCTAGACTAAACCCTATAATAAATTACTATAGCTAAGGTAGTGCTATAACTACTTCTAGATAGGCTATATAGCGAAATTCTATAAAGTAGCCCTAAGGTGTGGTAGGTGTGGAGCTAGCTATTATAAAGAAGGCGAGAAATCTTGCCTTATATTTATAGGATAACTATAAGAGAAGTGTATACTCTATTCTAGGGCGCACCTAGCGTAGTCTAGGACCTACCTAACCCTTAAGGAAAAATAGAATATAGTAAGAGTAGGATACTAAGAATGCCCTTCCTATTTCGCCACCTAATTACTAGCTAGTAGCCTAGCCCTGCTTTAGAAGAGACTAGAACTAGTTAGCCTTATAGGGAAGAAAAGAGGCTGCTTAATAATTATAGAATAAAACGCTAGATAGCCTAGAGCAGGTA
This sequence comes from Epichloe glyceriae, assembly GCA_023658535.1. Lineage (NCBI taxonomy): Eukaryota > Fungi > Ascomycota > Sordariomycetes > Hypocreales > Clavicipitaceae > Epichloe > Epichloe glyceriae. The sequence continues at coordinate 1,204,348 of CP098295.1, read as the reverse complement.
GTATTAGAAAATACGCGGAGCTAATTAAAGCTAGAATAAAGCTAGTATAAGATAGTAGCAAACCCCCTCCCTAGACCTATATAATAATAATACGCGTTCTCTTCTAAAATATAAATAAGAAGAATAACCTTATATATATTACGCTCCGCCACTGGACTAATATAGACGTAATAGTAATCTAGGAATAGGAACACACAAGATAAGCATAGCCCCTAGCTCTAGGCCTTACTAGATTCTAACTTGCATATTATAAGGGGTGGAATATAGTATATATAAATAAGAAACACAGAGTAGGCTTATAGTTAGCCTGCGGAGGCACTAACTAGTTGCTTATAGAACTCTAAGGAATAAATATCTACTCCCTTTACTTAGAAAAATACAGTAATAAATAAAATACCTCTATTTATATAATTAATAAGGAAAAGCCCTAGGGAAGAAGCGTCTTTGTAGGTGATTTTAACTAAAAACACCTACTATAGGACAAATATAATAGGACTAGTAATAGAGTGGAAGAGCTACTAGAGTTTACTAGCTAGTGGTAACTTAGATTAGTAATGCCCTAAGGGGAACCTACTAGATAGCATAACGGAGACAGAGATAGTATAATTAATCTAGCCTAGGCTTCACACAATATACAAGTTTACTACAACAGCGTGGCAGATATATTAGGCTCTGACTATATTCCGCAGCTAATTAGTATTAACTTTAGTAGTTAGGACTGTACCCCACTAATAATAAGATATAACTAGTAAGCGATAGACAGACTATTTATAAAAGCAAAAGTATTAGTATAACTCTAACCTAAACTTGCTCTAAACCCCTATAACTAAGAAGGGATAGACTAATACATAGAATAGCTTATTATAAACCTCTAATAAATAGCAAAGAGAGTAGTACTAAGGAGGCCCTAAGGCCTCCCTAGGCTAGAGGTATAGTAGTCTAGAAGAGTAAAGGAAGCGGTGGCTAAAGCTAGGTAAGCGAAGAGGGCATAGAGATAACATAAGACTAATATAAATTAGAACACGTATAAAGAAGCGGAGACAAACTAAGAACGCACTATTAGAGAGGAAAAGAGAAATATATAAAGGAAGCCCTAAAAATGCTAATATATAGGAAAAGGACAGAGGCATCTAGAGACTAGAGAGATAGGCTAGACTTAGGAGCTAGGCCCCCTAAGCTCCTAAGGATACTAGACCTAGAGAGAACTAAAAATAACCCTAACCTAGCTATAGTGTATACTAATAAAGCTAAAGTCCTTACATAAAGATTCTTCCCTAAACTAATAGTAGACCTCTCCTATATCCCTAACCTTTCCTTCCCTAAACTTAAAAATACCCCTTTTCTAGCCTAAGAGTAATTTATAAGAGCTAAAATTATAGATATTCTCTTAGGTATAGCTAGCTAGAAGGCCCTAAGGAATAATAAACTCCTAGTAGGCCTTATTAAAGCCTGTAATAACCTAGTAAAGGACGTAATTATAAGGCTACTTAACGCTACCCTAGAAGTAGGGTATTTTCTAGCCTACTTCTAAACCACTAGAGTTATAGTAATTAGGAAACCTAGGAAGATAACAAAGGAGATAAGAAGAGCTAACGTATAGAGACCTATATTACTACTTAATATAATAGGCAAGATTATAGAGGTAGTAATAGCAAGGCAGCTTATAAGCTATGCTAAGGCAAATAACCTTCTTCTAGAACTATAAATAGGCAATAGGAGAAACAGGTTAACAGAAACCGTAATAAGAGCCTTAACGGAATGCGTGTAAGAGGCCTAGGGAGAGGTAGCATTGCCTCACTAGCTTAAATAGATATATTTACAGCCTTTAATAGAGTTAGTGTTAAAATAATGCTATTTATAGCACTATTTTATAGACCCACTAGTTGCCTAGTTGCGTTGTTACAACGTTGGTTACAAGGCGTTGCTTGCAGCGTTGCTTGCAGCTTTGGCTGTGACCTGCGTTCCTGCACACAACCAACCCACAGGCTTGTATGACTAAGCCGACTAGGTTACCCTATAGGAAGCTGAAATCGACTGTAACTAGGGAACTAGTAGTCGTATAAAGGCTGACGTATACTATTCGAATCCTTGATTTATTCTGGATTTTATAGTATATTTTATTAATAGGGTTGTTTATTAAAGTGCTTAGTTAGGCCACACAGGCGTCTAGTTTGTATGGCCGTGAGTCGATTTTTACTTTTCCTATACAAATGAATTATGCGGAAAATAAAAAGTAGCTCGCGAGACCCTATTGGCGACCTAGTTCTGCTGATATGGTCGGTAGGTCTATGAGGGGACTTAGTAGAATCCTCTTATTGCTTATCAGATTGTCCGTATTACTAGAAATCAACTACATTTAACTATCAAAGCTCTATATCTTGAAGAATCGTCGTATTATAGTGAATCTAGAAGCCGCCGCGTCAGAATCTATTAGAGAGGTCTTCCTATCCCTCTAGCTAGATTCCCTTCCATTTTCAAAAGTTAGCTACCCCTACCTTATTGCCCTCCTAGTTAAGATAGGAGTACTACTATAGCTAGTAATAATAATATAGAGCTTCCTTATAGGTAGAATAAGCTAGCTTAGCTTTAACAAAGACTTATTATAACCATTTAAGATTAAGGCTAGTACCTTATAAGGCTCCTCACTTTCCCCTATCCTCTTCTTACTATACTCTACTAAGTTATACACACGCCTCCGCTCTATCCTAGGCATAGTAGTAATAGGATTTATAAATAATACTAATATTATAGTATTTAGAAAAAACATATTATAGATATAAAAAGACTTAAAGCTGCCTAGAAGGTATGTGAAAAATAGGTAAAGGAAGTAGGAGTAAAGTTTAACCTCTTAAAAACTAAGCTTATATATTTTAGTAAATCCTAATAACCCCTTAGACTAGGGTCTAACTTAAAGATAAGGAGATAATGCCTATAAAGTCCTACTAATTCCTAGGAGTATAGGTAAATAAAAACTTAACTAAAGCACTTATAAGAACATCCTTAAAGGAAAATTAGCCTAGTAAAGGCTTGCCCTTACTACGCTATTAGCCTTAGTATAGGGATATAGCTTTAGGGATGCTAAACTCCTTTACATATAGGTAGTTTAACCTATTATTACTTATAGAGTAAGCGCATACTACACCCTAACTAAAGCTAGAGGGAAACCTAGAGGGATAGTAAAAACTTTATAATAGAATAATTAGCCTATCTCTAGGTTATTATAGGGGCGTTTAAAGCTACCCCTATTATATAGCTAGAAGCAGAAATAGTAGTGCTATTACTTAACCTATACCTTAATATAGTTAAATAGAGGTTTAAAGAGAGAATTGCTAATAATAGGATAGCAGAGATAATCTAAACTGCCTTATAGTTAGTTAAGACTATACTACGCTGTAGAAGGGTTAGATGCACTTAACTAAGAGAAGAAGAGCTAGACGCGAACTTATATAATAAGTGGAATAAGAGATAGGAATTATAGTATAATAAAGAATGTCTAAACTACCGCTAGCACGCTAGAGAACTTACTAAGGACCGCTTACTATGCCCTAACCCTAAAGAGATCTAAAAGTTTTACACAAACCTAAATAAACACGTCTCTTTAATAATAGTATAACTACATATAGGGAAGATAAGGCTAAATAAATTCCTCTTTAATAGAGGCGTACCTAGGGTAATATCGCTAATATATAGCTGCGGCTATGGAGAGGAAGATCAGTATTATGTTATTATAAGCTGCAGTAACTATAACTATATAAGACCCTAAAGGTGGCCCGGAGACAAACGGGAGGCGAGGCTAGCCCTAGACAATCCTACGCGAGCAAGAACTATCGCTAAATAGGTTATATAAACTAGAGACTTAACTACTATAGGCTAGCGCAGGACCTGGCATTTGCCTTAAGCGGAATAGGACTAAGACTAACCCGCCCCTAGAGGATATATAATAATATGCGGACGCCTAGATTAGAAAGAGAACTCTAGGAAACAAGTGGCTTAGAGGCGTGAGAGGGTTAGGGCTAATATTATAATAAGATTAGATTACTGCGAAAAAGGAACAAATTCTTAATTAAAATCACTAACACTAGGTATTATTAGCCCCCTACGCCCCTACGCTGCCCCTAAACTAGCTCTAGTCTATTATATTATTCCTCCTCTAGAATAGGGATAGCATTCTCTATTACCTTAGCATACCCCTTTGCCAGAAAGGAGGCGGCTAGGAGATAGTTTATTTTTGCTATTTAAGCGTCTAAGTAACGCATCTAGAACACTATTTTATTATGCTAGCCCCCACTAGAACCAGACCCAGACTAATCCAGGCCTGCTATAAAGGCGCTCCGCTTCTTACTTTAGTTCTTAGTGTAAAGTTTCCTTATATAATTATAGTAATTATTAGGAACCTAAGATAGACACACATTAGATGCAAAACAGACCTAGAATTGCCCTGTAAATAGACATATACCTTAGCACCGCTAGCAATAGTAGCCTAGACCTTAGTTAACTATAAGTGCTTAGCCTAATGCCCTGTGGTATTTAGCTAAGAGGCAGATTAGCAACGAAATAGACCTAGACATAGCGTAAAACATTACCTTATTATAACTATTATTACAAACCTAATAATTAAAGCAAGCGTTAGTTACAGCACCTAACCAAATATTAGCAGAACCACTACTAGCACTTACCTAGCTTAGGGCCGCCTATACTAATAACGTCGTAACACTAATAGCTAGGAGTCCTTATTAACTAAGAGTAATAGGAGATACACTAAAACTGCTGTGGCTTACCTAACTGCCTAGAATTAGAAATAGAAAAGCCTTAAAATAGGAGTGGAAGAATAACTTATATAAAGCTCCTATCTAGAGCCTGCCTTAACTAAGCCAAAGTCAGCTATTTCTAAGGATATTGCTTAGAGAGGCTTGGTTCCTAGGCGTATTAGAAGCAGAAGAGTACCCCTAAGGGGCAGGACTTATAAGGAAATAGACAATAATATAATAAAGGATAGCAAGACAGGGATTATAACGTAAACTATAATAATAGTTAGTAACCGCACTAAATCTAACCTGGAATTGCACTAGCAGATAAAAAGGCATAAATAAACCTAAGAGAAAATAGTTAATAAGGAAAGAAAAGAGGGCAGAAACCTGCGGGGAATTGCTTCCTTTTATATATGTGAGGGGGTAGAGTAATTTACTATAGTAGCTTTAAAAGTAAAGTATAAGGAAAAGTAAAAAAGATATTATAAGGCAGGCATACACGCGGAACCAATCCTTAACTAGACTAGACCTAGCCTCACCCCCCACACATAACTAAGAGCAAGTGCTTAGGGTTTATAATACATCTAGGTTAGAAGCGGACCGGACTTAGCTAAAAAGTGGGGCTATAGAAGAGTCGGCAAAAAGTGAAAAACTGTAAGGATCCTACCATAATAGAATTCACCTCCTACTAGAAAAAAGCAAGGAGGCCTAAGACAGAGCTGCCCTAGGCTTGCAAGCACACTTAAAGAAGCAAATCCTTCCTCCTAAACTTAGATTTTTAGATTTTAGGGATAAGGCTAGCAAGAGCTAGTTATAACTTTTTATAATAGGTAACTTTTCGAGCGGTATAGCCCCGCTACAGGGCTAGTGCTAACCCAAATACAGACGTGAGAGGGTTTTCTCCCCATTTATGGGTTTTCCCTTTCGACTAACTAGCCGGAGTACTAGTACTAGCAATTATATAGCTAGCTAGCGTATCCAATATATATATATATAGTCTTTATTAGCTATAATTAGAATATAGCTAAGTTATAAAGTAAGGTCCTAATTATTTGAAAAGGACTTATTTACAAAGGTATATAGCTTTACTTTAGTAAGGTTAATTAGAACAAACATTAGGCCTCTCTCTAGGTTATCTATCTACTATTAGATCTAGTAGTTAAGGGCTTTAACGTTTTTAATTATTAGTTCCTAGTGTTAAGTAGTAATAAATAGATTATAGTAAGCTTCTAGTTAGTAGATTAAGGCAATATAAGCGCCCTAAGCTTGTTATTTAACGTACTTCTACTTTGCATTTATTAGCAGGATTACGTTAAGCTTGCTACTTTGCCCTTTTACTAGAGGGAGATAGCTGCGTTAGCTACTATTCTAATAATACCTCTATTAAAGGTAAGGGGTTATTCTCTATTAGGAATTGCTTTAGCTTTACCATAAAGGCTGTAGTAGTTAGTTATTTTTCTTCCTTTTAGAGAACTCCTTATCTAATAGCCCTAATATATTATTAGTCTATATACCTATGCATACGAACTTAATGCTTTCCTTCTTTATTACTAGTAGGCATAGATTGTATGTAAAGGTCTCTATCTAAAGCTTCTCTGTGTGATGCCTGTGGTATATAACTCACTAATGCGTTCTAGCCTCCGCAATGCTATAGAGAGGCTTAATTACCCTTATAATTATTCTATTAGGGTATTAGTTACGGATCTGGATTAGGAGCCTAGCAAGGATTATTCTATTTAATAGGGTTTGTAATTAAATATAGGCTTATGTAATATTGCGAATTTATAAGAGAAAGTCTTTCTTTATTAGTAAGGGAGCTATTATAAGAATAAGGCGTTAACTAGCCTATTAGATTATTAGGGCTTATATTAGGATGTCTTGTTTTACCTTATTGCTAAAGCCTTAGATAATAAGCCATGATTTCTCGTATAGCTAGCCTGTCTTCTCTTTTACCTTGTTAATAATATAGGAGTTAAAGATCCTTACACTACTATGCTCTTTCTTATTAAAGATTGTAAATTTAAATATACCTTAGTTAATTAAGGCATTAATTTTAGCCTTAGTAAAGAGCTTAAAGGGCTCTCCTAGGGTTATAATAATACCTTCCTTACGTAATTAGATTACAAGGTTAAGGTTAGCTTCCTCCTTTACTAATATAAATATATTAGTCTTATTAATAATTACTAGGGGTTCTTACAGGGTCTGCCTAGCCTTCTCTTTAGCGGGATCTCTAGGACCTTACTTACTAGCTTATCTTAAGCCTCTTACCCTTTTTCTTTAAGTAGCTGTTCTTAAGGTATTAGGACTTCTTTATTAGGATTTACATAATAGGGCCTAATAGAGGTTAACTAGAAGGCTTTTAGGCCTTATAGGAGATTAAGCATATAGGTCTCTCTATTAATAGAGAGGAGGTTATATAGGCCTTACTAACCATTACCTTTACGCTATACTTAGACTAGTAATCTAAGTAGGAGGTTAAGGGTTTTTACTATATCTAGGCTATTCCTTATAGTAAGGGCTTTATTAACTTTCCAAATAGCATGTAAGCGTTTAATCTCCTTTATTACCTTTTACATAGTAATAACGCATTATAAGATATCTAGTAATAGAGGGGATTTGCTAGTTATATGTAAGTATACACTAAAGATAAGGAGAGTTAGAATAAGGCTATTTAGTCCTGCAGTGTTATTAAGGGCTTTTATAGCTATTTACAGGGTAACTAGCTTAGGGGTTATTAGGCATTCCCACTAGATAATATTATAGGCCCTCTAGAGTGGCTTATAATATCTTTTAACCTTTCTAATGCTATAGTGTGCCTTAATAGAAACCTCTTTAATAGAGATTAATATTAATGCTGTAAATTAATAGAACTCCTTACCGCAGAAGTTTATACTAGTATTAGTAATAATCTAATCTAGAGGTCCTTAGTATACATTAATCTAGTATACCCTAAGAGCTTCTTATATTAATTTAGCTAAGTGTTATGGACTGGCCCTAAGGCAACTGCTGTTAGGCGTCAATATAATATTGAGAAACTTGAGGAGGGAAGAAAGGAAAGTGGGAAACCTATCCCTTCCTATGCCCCTTATACTCCTTAACTATCCTAAGCTATCCTATCTATCCTCTTCCTATCCCCTTGTTATCTTTACACCGCTTCTTCCTATCCCCTTGTTATCTTATCTCTATCTCTTCTAATCCCCTTGTCGTTCCCTGCTATCTTATATTTAGCCTTATCTTCATCCCCTGCTATCCTACATTTAGCCTTAATCCCTACCCTTACTGTCTTAGCTTAGGCCCCTACTCATCTCCGTGTCATCCGCCATCAGCCCTCTTGTTATGCATGCTACAACTAATGCTTAGGCAAAGCCTAAGCCCTTACACTAAGATATCTTTAAGGAATCTTACTATATTAAAAGCTATAGCTATATTAATAGTATAAAGGGTTAGGTAGTTGCTATTAAGGTATATAATATTTACTATTACTTTAAAGTTAAAGGCATATTTATCCTTAAGGGTAAACTTAAAGTAATAAGGGCTATCTGCATTTATTTAATATTAGTGGCAAACCCTTATTACTACTTTAATAGCATTAATCTTAATCTTATGCCCTAAGTTACATAGGAGATTATAAAGCTAGTAAACTAATAGATAACTGAATTAGCAATATAAGCGCTGTAATTTAACTTTAGTTAGGTAATTCTATACTATTAATGCCTTATTTTACATTAATAGTATCCACGCGTGCCCCTATTTATATACTAGGGGAACTTTAATGCTTCCTTACTATAAGATATTCTTAGTGGTAATAAAATTAATCTTTAATTAGCCTATATTATTAAGATATAGTAAGAAAGGGGTGTTTATAAGTATTACATAAAATATAATCTTGCTAAAGGGAGTAAGCATATTAGCTATCCTAAGTAAGATAATTAGCGTGCCTCCTCTAAATCTAATAACCGCTTCCCTAGCTCTTACTTTATTAAGTTAAATCCTTAGTATTATTTATTATAATATAATAAATTATAAATAGCCTGCTATTAAATACTAGGCTACCCTAGTATCTAGTATAATACCTTAGAAGACTTTAGATAAGTAGCAGTCTTTAAGTAAGAATATATAAGGAGGTTTATTAGCTATCCTTATATTAAAGGGCTCTTTCCGCTTAATCTATATATTGTTGCCTAGTTAGTAAGAATCTTAACTATTCTTTAGCTATTAAGCGTTACGCTATAGGTAAAGAAGCTTATAAGTACTAATCTATCTTTTCCTTTAGTTTTATTATTAAATCTAAGGCTTACTATATACTAAGTAACCTTATTATCTTTAGAGGGTTAAGAAGCAGGGTCTAGACTAGGGCTTCCTTTATACTATATAAGGAATAAGTTATATAAAGCTTATAAGAATAAAGAGGAGTTAACTATATAGTGGTTCTTAAACCACTAGTATGCCTTCTTCTATTTCTCCTTAAAGTGCTTTATTAACTAATATCCCTCTTTATTATATATATAGCACTTCCTTAAATAGGGGGTCCTTATATTCCTTTATACCTTTAGGGAGGGTATTATAACTCTTTGCCTTTACTATTATACCTTCTATTAGTTTAGAATTAGTCTAGGGTTTTAGTATTAGTAAGGAATTAATATTAGCTACTGGATTTTTCTATAATAAGACAAATAGTTATCTATACCTATTCGCAAAACTATTAGAGGCTATTAGGAGGGTTAGTAATATAACTCCTACACTCTAGGATTCTATTATAGGCGTTTATAATCTAGTTTTAGAGAGCTTGTTTAAATTAACCTACATTAAGTATAGCTTATTATAAGATTAAGAGCTTTTCTACAAGTTTATTAAAGCATTTTATCTTTAATTTATCTTAGTTCTTGCTAATAATCTTCTAGAGTGTGGTTTAGTGCCACTTAAGAAGATATCTCTATCTTATATTCTTAGTCTTAAACCTTTTTTTATCTATATAATTAGAGTTAGTAGGTCTTAAGGGTTCTTTGGTTTTAAGAGGTAATCTAAGTATAATTAGAGGGCTTTCCTTTAAGTATAACCTTAAATACATAGCCTAATTACTCTTATTTAATATCTAATATCTTACACTTCCTCTTAAAGGTTTATAGCTTTAACTTAAAGATATTATAGTTATTAGCACTATATTACTATTCTAATATATATATCTTTATAAGATTAATAATCTATTTTACTATAGGCTATAAGGGTATAAGTAAATTATTAATAAAAGCCACTCTCTATTAGGTAAGAGGGAGTATAGTCTATAGTTATTAAGCTACTATATAGGTTTAAGGCTATAGGGAGGTATATATTAACAGGTACCTCCTATAGGGAAGTTATACTTATTATTATATAATTACCTTAATAGGGTAACGCTTAGTAAGCTTTAATAAAGAGAATAAGAGGTCTTTAATCTATAACACTCTTAAATATCTCCTTTATTAAGAAGATTATTTAAGAAGTTATTATTATTCTAAAGTTTCCTTTAGAATTTTATATACCTCTTTCTTATATCTTTAACTTTCTCTTAGGACTAAAAACGGAATTTATTTTAGTTAAGGACTTCTTAAAGGTTAATAAGTACCTTTATTAATTAGCTAATTATTATATATACCCTATTATTTATAAGATAATCCTATAAGTGCTTTACTACTAGGATTAGTATTTTAAGGAATATCTTTTCTCTTTATTAATTAAAGTCCTAAGTAAACTTTATAAATAGTGTTTTTCCTATTACCTTTCTTACTTTATAATCTATAACTTTAGTAAGGAAATAGGCTATAAGTTCCTTAGGTATATTGCTTTTCTTAATATTAAACTCTTTAACCTTATAAAATAACTCTTTTATAATATATTTATATAAGGTTTAGAGAATATATATGTTAAAATAATGCTATTTTTAGCACTATTTTATAGGCCCACTAGTTGCCTGGTTGCGTTGTTGCAACGTTGGTTACAAGGCGTTGCTTGCAGCGTTGCTTGCAGCTTTGGCTGTGACCTGCGTTCTTGCACACAACTAACCCACAGGCTTGTATGACTAAGCCGACTAGGTTACCCTATAGGGAAGCTGAAATCGACTGTAACTAGGGAACTAGTAGTTGTATAAAAGGCTGACGTATACTATTCGAATCCTTGATTTATTCTGGATTTTATGGTATATTTTATAAATAGGGTTATTTATTAAAGTGCTTAGTTAGGCCACACGGGCGTCTAGTTTGTATGGCCGTGAGTCGATTTTTACTTTTCCCATACAAATGAATTATGCGGAAAATAAAAAGTAGCTCGCGAGACCCTATTGGCGACCTGGTTCTGCCGATATGGTCGGTAGGTCTATGAGGGGACTCAGTAGAATCCTCTCATTGCTCGCAGACCGTCCGTTAGCTAGAAATCAACTATATTCAACTATCTTGGCTCTCAAAGTGAATTATCTATCGTGGTTTAGTTATCTATAGGTCGCAGCGCCCTCTATTGCGCTAGCTATCTAGGAATTACTAGGGAGGTCTTCCTATCCCTCCAGTACATTCCCCTTCCCATTTTCAATACTAACTACTATAAATACTATTACTATTCCGCTAAATATAGTATTTCTTTCTCCTAAGTTAAGATATTATTAGTACCACACTATTACATCCCCTTAAAATAGTGTCTAAATTTTCTTCTGGATAATATCTTATTAGCTAGGGGTAGCGTGGTATAAGTAGTCCTTAACTGCCTAAATCCATAGCTTTATATTATAGAAGATAGTTTATTTTCCTTTATAAGTAATTCGGTTATTGCTAGCTTCTTTAGGCTTATTCTAAGGCTTAAGGTACCTAATATCCGTAATCTTCTAAGTAAAATCCGTTAACCTTTCTACTACTTCTAGTTATTAGCTGTTTCTTTCTTAGTCTAATACTAGGTCTACCCTTCTCTAGTTCCCTACTTCTAGGTACTAGTCTTAGCCTCTAGGGTATTATCCTTATTACTAAGGTAGGTAAAAGTGCGGCTAAGGTTATAGGTATCCTTATTATTATAGTGGTGGCCTTGGTTATGCTAATAGTCCTTACTAGCTAGCTTTAGCATATAGGTAGCCACCTTAATATGCTTATCTAACTAGTAGGTATAATAGTCCTTAGGTTATATTTAGAACTAGTGTGGTTAATCTTGCTAAGGCTCCTATACTATGCGTGTGTCTGATTTTGTTAGTAAGCCTTATTGCTAGTTGCTTTATTCCTAATACTATTTCTATTATTATTGCCTATTATATAGCCTATTACTATCTAAGCGCTTCCAGGATTATCCTTACTATATTAGGTTTATTAGTCCTTAGTAATACCCCTACTATATTAGATTCCTTAGTCCTAGGTAAAACCCTTACTATGTCAGATTCATTAGTCCTAGGGCTAGAATCTCCTTATCTAAGTGGAATTTCTAACGGTCCTGCCTATAGGTCTTTAGTAAATAATCTCGTTAAGCGGTTAGGAGGCTTAAGAGGTTAAATAGCAATGTCCTTTTTCAGGTAGTGTTTAACCCCTTACCTTTATTGTTTTTGCCTTTCCCTATACTATCCTTAGTCTCTGTTATTTTTGCGCTTTAGGTTAGGCTAATAATGCTTTCTAGCGATTCTCTAGGATCTTAACTACTTCCTAATTAGCTAGATACGCGAATAAATCCCTTGTTTCTGGCTTTTATAATGTAAGATTTGACCTATATTTAGATAAGACAAACTATTTATAAATCCACTAGATTTTAATAAATAGGAGGTTCCTAGTAGATTAGTTATTCCTATCTTTTTACTAGTCTATTAACAAATTTATAGTATATAAGCTTATTTAAGTCTTTTTAATTACTATCTCTAACTAATTTTTGTTTTTAATATTTAAAATCCGGGTTTACGTTATTAAAAGTCCTAAATTAATAAATAAGGCGTAGTTCGCTTTTATAATAGGAAACTTAGGATTAATTACTTTATATAGGCGCTATAGTTATTTAGTTTTAGACATAAGAGTTATCTAGGTTATTAAAGGTATATAACAAAAGAATCTCTAATTACTACCACTTATTACATACTAGCTTTGCACGTAGAGGTGTTAATTCCGTTAGAGAGGCTAACGGATTTAACGGGTTATAAGTTGTTCTATATTTACTTGCGAAAGCTACTAGTAGGTGTTTGGTGATGTGTAAGAAGTAAGTTAATGTTCTAAGCTAGTGTGTCAAATCTGGCCTCTTATGAGTGGCTTCTGCCTACCCACCATTCTGTACCGTAACACGTAGGGATATATATAAGATAGTAAGTCTCCTATTATTCTCCTGCCTTATAGTCCCTAATCGCTAACTTTTATATACTAGGTAATGCTAACTATAGCTAGTGACTTTCTTAATCTTATAATTATTTATAAATAAGTCTAATTGCTTATAGACACTACCCTCTTCGCAGAGGATAAGGAAGAAATCGCTATGTTCTTAGTGGCAACGCGTTACTGTTTTGCTATGTGCGTTGTGAACCTAATTAATGGATTTAATTATACTAATATAGCGTACTATATTACCTTTAGGTTAACCAGTGCTACTAAGGCATAATAGGTTTATTAATTTTATTCTTTTTACCTGTTTTTCGCTTACCTTTCCATATAGGCTACTTTAATCTTATACTAGAATTATCTAGTATCTTAATAGTAGCTATAGGTCTCTATAGTTACTACTACACTATCTTTTTCTCCTCTAGTATATGCATAGCTTTTAGCTATCTTTTTACTAGATTCTTACTAACTCTTTTATAAGAAAATCCTAAGGAAGCCATAGCTATGTAGGAAGCAAAAATAGTCCTCTAACTCCGCCTATTAGACCTAGGCTATATAGCCTAGGCTATGGCCTTACACTGTTTTTATTATACTATAGAGAAGGTTGTCTAGGCGGACGAAAATAATACTAAGTTTAGGTATAAGGGGATGCGTTTTTAACCTGCCCTAGTGTTACTATAAAGAATTTTCCTATTATTTTACCCACACTATAAGCATATTTTCTTTTATTTTTAGTAAAGTAACCCAGACTTTAGGTTAAGTTCTTTAATAGTAGCTAATAGAGCTAGGCCTTTTCTATAGTAATTCCGTGTCCTTTTACTTATAACTTACTTATATCTTACCACCTTTCTTACCTACCTTTCTTTAGTAAAATACTTAAATAGTATATTAGGCGCCCTCTATATCCTTAGTGGGAATCTATTAGTTATATTTACTAGTATTGAAAATGGGAAGGGGAATGTACTGGAGGGATAGGAAGACCTCCCTAGTAATTCCTTAATAGCTAGCGTAATAGAGGGCGCTACGACCTATAGATAACTAAACCACGATAGATAATTCACTTTAAGAGCCAAGATAGTTGAATATAGTTAATTTCTAGCTAACGGACGGTCTGCGAGCAATGAGAGAATTCTACTAAGTCCCCTCATAGACCTACCAACCATATTGGCAGAACTAGGTCGCCAATAGGGTCTTGTGAGCTACTTTTTATTTTCCGCATAATTCATTTATATAGGAAAAGTAAAAAATCGACTCACGGCCATACAAACTAAACGCCCATGTAGCCTAACTAAGCAATTTAATAAGCAACCCTTTATATACAATATACTATTAAATCCAGAAAAATTCAAGGATTTGAATAGTATACGTCAGCCTTTTATATAACTACTAGTTCCCTAGTTACAGTCAATTTTGGCTTCCCTATAGGGTAACCTAGTTAGCTTAGTCATATATGCCGTAGCTTTGCTTAGGTAGCAACGCAAGATGCGTTGCACAACCACGCAACGTAGCGCGCAGCAACGCCGCGCAACAACGCAACTAGGCAACTAGTGGGCCTATAAAATAGTGCTAAAAATAGCATTATTTTAACACTCCCTCTAGAAAAGTGTGACATAACTAATTCAATACCTAATAACTTAGCTCTTTAATAGATATCTAAGTCAACTATAAATTCCAACAAATCAATAACTTTTCAACTAGAATTCCAATATTTTGTTGATTTATTATTTTTCGACTTTTTGTTGATTTTATAAAGTTAGCTAGGACTTCGTAAGACCTAGTAATTTAATAAATTGTTAAAATTTATTATAGGGCAGGGGCTTAGTCAAGCCATCTGCAGGCATCTCTTTAGTGTTAATGTAGATAACCTTAGCTATACCCTTCTGTACCTTTTCTCTAGTATAGTTGAATTTTAGTAGGGTATGCTTTGTTCTGCTATAAAGAGCAGGGTTATTAGCAGTCGTAATAGCACCTTAGTTGTCGCTAAAAATTGGGACTGGAGGGGCTAGAGGCAGCTTAATTTCCGTAAATAAGCCATTTAACCATTCTAGCTCCCTAATAGCCTCACATAAAGCGTCAGATTCAGCTTCTAATGTGGATAAAGCTATTATAGTTACTTTCTTCGATTTCTAGCTAATAGGTCCTTTAGCTAGCTTAAATAAATAAGTATAGGTTAATTTTAAAGAGATCCTATTACTAGCGTAGTCGCTATCATAGAATCCAATAAGGGTCGTAGAGGCTTTGGAGTTTGTAATAGATCTAGACCTTCTATAAGTTATAGAATAACCCATAGTACTAGATAAGTACCTAAGCAGGTGTTTAGTAGTATTTAAGTGCTCTATAAACGGCTTAGAGAGCGCTATAGAAAGCCACTGGACTGGAAAAGTAATATCAGGTCTTATTAGAAGCATTAAGTACATAATAGTCCCTATAATATACTAATATAGCTTGTGATTAGGGGTGAGAGATTTTATTAGGTGAGTTACTGCTTATTTAATAATTCCGGGTTAAAGAGGAATTTAAACAGGCTTAGTATCTTTTAGGTTAAACCTCTCTAGGGCTTTAGAAATATACTAGGACTGATAAATAGTTAGGTCCTTTTCTTTCGATTTCTAGTGATTTAAACGCCTAGGAAAAATTCGGCTAGTCCATGGTCTTCTATAGGGTAAGCTTTATGCAAAAGCTTCTTCAATCTATTAATATATTTAAGGTCAGGTCCTATTAGAAGGCAGTCATCCATATAAGTCGCTATATATATGGATGTAGTTAGGTTATAAAAGACAGCTAGGTCCGAAATTAAGGGTGAAATCCGTGCTTGTGAAGAAGGTCCTTTAGGGCCTGCTACCACTCTCTAGAGCTTTGTTTTAATCTATATAAAGCTTTTTAAAGGAAAATAACTTGCTTTTAAGCGGGTTTATAGCTATATTTCTTAAGTAATCTAGCTATTTTAGGCGTGGCTTTGGCAAATTTAGTAAATCCGTCTAGGATTTGCATATAAATAGCTTCCTTTAGTAAACTATTTAAGAATGCCCCTATAAAATCAACTTGTTTAACTTCCTAGTCATTAGAAGCTGCTAGAGCTAATAATATTCGCTAACTAGGAGGGATGCTTATGGCAGCATAGGTCTTAAGATAATCTTAACCTTTTATCTATATAAAGCCTTTAGCAATGAGGTAGGCCTTGTATTTTAGGGGATTATTTTCTTTATCCCTTTTAACTTTGTAAATAAGTCTGTTTTTAGGATCCTTTAGCCCTTAGGAACTTGGTCTATCCCTATAAATTTAAAGGTTCTAGCAGTTAAAAGCTGCTTAAATTCATTAAAAGTTATATCTATCCATTTTTGACTATCCTTACTTTTTAATGCTTATTTCTAGGTCTTAGGGGTATCCAAATCACTGTTATTAGTTAATTTAGCCTTTTCCTAAGCCTTAAAGCATAACTCCTTAACAAAAGAAGTTATATTAAAATCGTTAACATCTATAGCATCTAGATTAGCTAATGGATTACCTATAGGTGCCTTTTAAGGGGCTTCTATAGGGCTGCTCTCTAGGGGACTAGATTTTCAGGCTTTAGATTATCCTAAATTTCTAGATTATCTTATAAGGGATAACTATTACGAAGAAAGTCATCAATTCCTCCCTCTAAAGGATAACTCCCTGAAGATTTAGGGATCCTTACAGAGCCTATATCCTCTATAATTTTTACAAAGCTAGTCTTAATAACTGACCTTTTGGAGGGTATATAAATAAGATAGACGTTAGAACTTAGAGTAGCTAGTAACTGGCTAGGGATAGTCCTAGGGGCTAGCTTTTATAGCTTAGATCTCTGCTCCAGAGGTATTAAAACCTCATAATAAGACCCTATAGCCCTAATTTTCGAGAAGTTAGGCTTATAAGTGGTCGTAGGCTCTAAGTTAGCTAGATATAGCTGCTTAGGGGTTAGGGGCTTAGTCGTATTCGTAGTAATGTTAACTAAGTCCACTATAGCTAGAAGGATTTAAGACTAGAGATATAGGGGCAATTTAGACCACTGTAGGGTAGCTCTAAGTCAATCAAGGATAACCCTAATAGCTCGCTTAACTAGCCTATTCTGTTCGTGAATATAAGGGCAGGAGGTGCTAAAGCAAATTCCCTTAGAAGTCAGCTATTATTAGAGGTCGTTGTTAATTTCAGTGCCTCCGTTAAAATAAAGATACCTAGGATACAAATTATATTAATTTTTAATTCCTTAAAAAGCCCTTAATAGCATTATAAAGGGTCTAACCTTCTTTATTAGCTAATAAGAGGCACTATTTATACCGTGATTTTCAATTAATAAGGAAAAGGACTAGGGCCTTCTTATTATAAGGTATAGGTTTAATTTTTACCATATCTCCCTCTAGAATATCTAGAACTCTAGGGGGTCCTGAATAGGTCTTTCGCTAGGTCTTCTAATAGCCTTAGTTTGCGTATAGGCTAAGCAGTTAAATTCCTTGTCTTTAATAGCGGAAAAATCAGGGATCCCTTTAGCTAATTTTAATGATTTCTTTAGTAAGGGGAGCCCTATATGGCCGAGTTAAATATGCTAAAGAAGGGCTAAATCTAGTAATTTCTTATAACTAGAATCTAGCTTTTCAGAGCTACTATTCCTTTGCTCCCTATCATGCTAGGCTTCTTAAGGATCACAGGCCTTAGGGGATTCTAGACGGCCACTATTGTTATCCAACGCATTAGGATATGGACCTTCTAAATCCCCTATAACAGAAGATGCTTAACTAGGAGCTCTGGTAGGATGTAGGGCTGAATTGTTAATATTGTTGTCTTTAGAGTCGATTTCTTTAATTCGCTGATATTCCGTTAGATCCAGGGTAGGCTGCTGTGGAATTTGCACCTCTATAGGGTAGGAAAACCCCATATAAGTCGTATAGGTTAGATATTAATAAATCCAGGAGCCTATAAAGGAGAGGTAGGTTTAATGCTTGCAAATTACAGGGGTTAGTTATCCTTTAACTTACAAAAAGAAGCCGTGTTTAGTAGGTTCTAATAACCTATAGGGACTTTTATTAGCTAGGAAAAGCTAATCTTTCAGAAGATAACCCCGGAGAGATAGTGGGTTAAACCACTAACTAGGTTCGTATCTATGCCTAGGAAATATAGGGCATCTAGCAAAGCTAAAGACCTATATTCTAGTGGATTTTTCTTTACTAGCACGTTAAATATAGCAGTACCCTTCCCTTTAGGATAGATAGGTCCTCTAGCTGTAATTATAGGGCCGTATTCGCCTTTCTTCAGGGGTTTAAAATCCTAAAGAAAGCCCTATTATTACAAATATGATAAGAGGAACTAGTATTATACAGAAGGGAATTTTTAATTACATTATTAGAGTAATTAAAAGCAGGCTTAGTAGTAGTATTACTAGTGGTAGTAACACTAGAGGTATCCGAATCAGATTTAGAATCACTACTATTATTGCTGCTAGATTCGTTAGAATCTAATTCTTTAACGTATCCTATTGCTAGGCTATAGCCTAAAGCAAACGCGGCTTCCTTTCCTTTCTTATTAGCCCTAGTGCCACTCTTCTTCTTCTGCTTCTTCCTAGAGGCCTTAGAAGGGTTTAAATCCTTCTTATCCTACTCTTTCTTAGCGTTAGGGTCCTTCTTAGGGGTAGGATTAGATGTGTTCTTTTCCTAGTTCTTAGAATTTCCCTTATTATTAGAAGCCTTATAGCTAAGAGCCTTAGCTATAGGGGAAGATTTATCTCTTTACTCTTCTAATAAGTCCGCCATAAGGAACTGTAAATTCAAGGTATTTACAGGCAGTCCTTGTGCCCTAGAAGCTCTAATAGTAAATCTTTGTCTCTGAGCCTAACTAGGAAAGGTCTGCTTTAATGCATTAATATAA
Organism: Epichloe glyceriae; assembly: GCA_023658535.1. NCBI lineage: Eukaryota > Fungi > Ascomycota > Sordariomycetes > Hypocreales > Clavicipitaceae > Epichloe > Epichloe glyceriae. The sequence continues at coordinate 1,185,426 of CP098295.1, read as the reverse complement.
TGATTTACTTGATCAATTAGTGCGATCACTACACTACAAAGCTGCAGTCTAGCTAGTAAATTATTAAAATCAGCATTAAAAGCCTTTAAAGATCCCTTATAATTTGAAAAATTTAGGGAATAGTAGCTAGAGTATAGCGTACCACGCTAGATTTCAGCACTTTGCGAATACTGCCTAATAAGGACTTTATAGGCTTCTTTAGGGGACGTCTGCTAGCAGATAGCTGCTTATGGCCCTGACTAACAGCTATCTCTCAATATTATCAAAAGAATAGCCTAGTTAGGGTCAACTAGCTGACTAGCTATGCTTGGATTATCTAAGAATTCAGGTAATCCTAGGGCTCTAAATTATATGTTTAGGGCTTGCTTTCACTGATTATAGTTTTCAAGGCCTTTTAGCTTAGCTCCTTAGGAATAGAGTGTACTTTCTTATTTAGTTCCTTTATAGCGCTTCTATTAAAAGCAGCTTAAAGGTTACTAGTAGAGGATAGTACAGGCGCAGGTGAAGATTTAGTGGCTGACAGACCTTCTATAGGTACCTAAGTATTTTCTTCCTTAGGTCTAATAGAAGAGGTCTAAAGACCTTGTATAGCAGACATGGTTTGCGTTAATTTACTTAAAAGATCATTAATGCTAGCCTCGTTTTTAATACGATTATCCTCACTATGCTAAATAAATTTAGTTAAGGTCTTGCCTTGTTGCTTAATTTGCCTTTGCATTTCTAGTTGCAAAGGGCTGGCTTGGGCAGCCATAGGTTGACCTTCTATATCCATCCGACTTGGGTCCCTAGGGTTACTAGGGTTAGGGTTAGGGTTAGAAGGTCCTGCCCTAGGTCCCTTTCCCTTGAAATTAGGTGGCGCTATCTTTAAAAACCCCTGTGTATAATCTCTGACTTTCTTCCTATTGCAAATAACGTGTGCTAGAAAATTAGTTGTAATGCAATCTGCTTGCGCACGTGAAATGCGTGGCGGGGCTGTTTAAAAGGGAGCCCCTCTAGCTAGAAAAGTAGGTTAAAGGTATACGCGGGCAAAAACGGGCTGGTGAAAATTCTCAGGGAGAAATTTTCATAACACTAAGAGCTACAGATAGGAATAATAGGTATTATAGAACGTAGCGCAGCGTAATGCAGTGCAGCGTAATATAATAGGTCAAAAAGCTTAGTATAGGATATACTAAAAGTCCGAAGTGATTTTGAGGGAAGTGCAGCGTATTTACAATGTAGATAATATCAATGACGGTTGCAGTTATGAATAAAATCACAGGTAATGGTTGCAATAAATTATATTGCAGGTGCGGCGAGTGAATTTTAACACTAAAGGTCTAGTGTTACGATGCGGGGTGCTAGGCGATAAAAAGCTTTAAATTCTAGCGGTTTTCCTTCGTAATCTTAAGAGCCTATAGTGTAGTAAAACCACAACTAATAGCCAAAAATCTAGTAATCGCAGTGAATAATGCAGTGTAATAAAGTTAATCTATAGGCCTTCCGGGCTCATAACCTATTGAAAATGGAAGGGGAATGTACTAGAGGGATAGGAAGACCTCTATTGAAAATGGAAGGGGAATCTAGCTAGAGGGATAGGAAGACCTCTCTAATAGATTCTGACGCGGCGGCTTCTAGATTCACTATAATACAACGATTCTTCAAGATATAGAGCTTTGATAGTTGAATGTAGTTGATTTCTAGCAATACGGACGATCTGACGAGCAATGAGAGGATTCTACTAAGTCCCCTCATAGACCTACTAACCATATTGGCAGAACTAGGTCGCCAATAGGGTCTCGCGAGTTACTTTTTATTTTCCGCATAATTCATTTGTATAGGAAAAATAAAAAATCGACTCATGGCCATACAAACTAGACGCCCGTGTAGCCTAACTAAGCACTTTAATAAACAACCCTATTTATAAAATATACTATAAAATCCAGAATAAATTAAGGATTCGAATAGTATACGTCAGCCTTTATACGACTACTAGTTCCCTAGTTACAGTCGATTTCAGCTTCCCTATAGGGTAACCTAGTCGGCTTAGTCATACAAGCCTGTGGGTTAGTTGTGTGCAAGAACGCAGGTCATAGCCAAAGCTGCAGGCAACGCTGCAAGCAACGCCTTGTAACCGACGTTGCAACAACGCAACTAGGCAACTAGTGGGCCTATAAAATAGTGCTATAAATAGCATTATTTTAACAACCTCCCTAGTAATTCCTGGATAGCTAGCGTAATAGAGGGCGCTGCAACCTATAGATAACTAAACCACGATAGATAATTCACTTTAAGAGCCAAGATAGTTAAATATAGTTGATTTCTAGCTAACGGACGGTCTGCGAGCAATGAGAGGATTCTACTAAGTCCCCTCATAGACCTACTAACTATATTGGCAGAACTAGGTCGCTAATAGGGTCTTGTAAGCTACTTTTTATTTTCCGTATAATTCATTTGTATAGGAAAAGTAAAAATCGACTTATAGCCATACAAACTAGACGCCCATGTGGCCTAACTAAGCACTCTAATAAGCAACCCTTTATATACAATATACTATTAAATCCAGAAAAATTCAAGGATTTGAATAGTATACATTAGCCTTTTATATAACTACTAGTTCCCTAGTTACAGTCAATTTTGGCTTCCCTATAGGGTAACCTAGTTGGCTTAGTCATACATGCCGTAGCTTTGCTTAGGTGGCAACGCAAGATGCGTTACACAACCACGCAACGTAGCGCGCAGCAACGCCGCGCAACAACGCAACTAGGCAACTAGTGGGCCTATAAAATAGTGCTAAAAATAGCATTATTTTAACACTACCTCTTCCCTTAGTCTCTTATATATATTCTATTAAGGCTCTTATTATAGTTTCTATTAACCTATTTCTCCTATTCCTTATTTATAGTTCTAGAAAAGGTTATTTACCTTAGTATAGCTTATAAGCTACCTTACTATTACTACCTCTATAATCTTACTTATTATGTTAAGTAATAATATAGGCCTCTATATATTAGCTTTTCTTATCTCCTTTATTATTTTCCTAGGTTTTCTAATTACTATAACTCTAGTGGTTTAGAAGTAAGCTAGAAAGTACTTTACTTTTAGGGTAGTATTAAGTAGCTTTATAATTATATTCTTTACTAGGTTATTATAGGCTTTAATAAGGCTTACTAGGAGTTTATTATCTCCTAGGGCCTTCTAGCTAGCTATACCTAAGAGAATATCTATAATTTTAGCTTATATAAATCACTCTTAGGCTAGAAAAGGGGTGTTTTTAAGTTTAGGGAAGGATAGGTTAGGGATATAAGAGAGGTTTACTATTAGTTTAGGGAAAAATCTTTATATAAGGACTTTAGCTTTATAAGTGTATACTATAGCTAGGTTAGGGTTATTTTTAGTTCTCTTTAAGTCTAGTATCCTTAGGAGCTTAGGGGGCCTAGCTCCTAAGTCTAGCCTATCTTTCTAGTCTTTAAATGCCTCTGTCCTTTTCCTATATATTAGCGTTTTTAAGGGCTTCCCTCTATATATTTCTCTTTTCCTCTCTAATAATGCGTTCTTAGTTTATCTCCGCCTCTTTATATATATTCTAATTTATATTAGTCTTATATTATCTCTATACCCTCTTTACTTACCTAGCTTTAGCCACTGCTTTCTTTACTTTTCTAGACTACTATGCCTCTAGCCTAGGGAGGCCTTAGGGCCTCCTTAGGGCTACTCTCTTTACTATTTATTAGAGGTTTATAATAAGCTATTTTATATATTAGTCTATCCTATCTTAGTTATAGGGGCTTAGGGCAAGTTTAGGGTAGAGTTAAACTAACGCTTTTGCTTTTATAAATAGCCTATCTATTACTTACTAGTTATATCTTATTATTAGCGGGGTACGGTCCTAACTACTAGAGTTAATGCTAATTAGCTGCGGAATATAGTTAGAGCCTAATATATCTACTATGCTATTATAATAAACTTATATATTATATAAAGCCTAGGCTAGGTTAATTATACTATCTTTATCTCTATTATGCTATCTAGTGGGTTCCCCTTAGGGCATTACTAATCTAAGTTACTACTAGCTAGTAAACTCTAGTAGCTCTTTCACTCTATTACTAGTCCTATTATGCTTGTCCTATAGCGGGTGTTTTTAGTTAAAATTACCTATAAAGACGCTTCTTCCCTAGGGCTCTTCCTTGTTAATTATATAAATAAGGGTATTCTATTTATTACTGTGTTTTTCTAAGTAAAGGGAGTAGATATTTATTTCTTAGATTTCTATAAGCGACTAGTCAGTGCCTCCGCGGGCTAACCACGAGCCTACTCCGTGTTTCTTGTTTATATATACTGCATTCCGCCCCTCATAGTGTGCGAGTTAGAATCTGGCGAGGCCCGGAGCCGGGGGCCATGCTTGTCTTATGTGTTCCCATTGGGGTATATTATAGACTTAAGCTTAAGCCTTAGGTCTTTCTTAAGTCTAGAAGGGACGTGAGGAGTGTGTAAGAAGGGTGTAAAGAGTGTGCGAAAAGAATATATATGGTGTGTAAATATGCTTAGGACTTAGGGCTACTACGCGCTATACGCACAGACTACGCACAGGGGATATATAGTTTGTCGGGCGAAAACCACCACCCGAAAACAACGAATTTGACGATGATGATAATGCTGATGATATTGATGTCAGCAAAATGAGCCTGATACCGATATCGAGGCCTACGAGGTTTTCGATCTATCGTGAGGATCCAAGTTATAAGAGAGGGGGAAATCTCAGTCAGACACAATAATCTAAGTAAGGTTTTCAATCCATCGCTAAGGATCCAAGCTATAAGGGTCTCTTTTTAAAATCTTAAGTCATCTTTTCGGTTTAAATAATCCAAGCCAAAGGCCACAAAGGGAGAGTTAATTTTCTATCTAAGGGGGAAATCTAGGATATTTTATCCTAGGGATCTAATGCAGCCGGATTGATCTATTGACCCGATAGACTGAAGGGTCTATCCTAGGGATCCAATGTGGCTAATTTCAATCCGACGAAGCCGATAGACTAGCAAGGTCTCGAGGGTCTATGACTAGGGATCTGATACAGCCAATTTCAATCTGACAGAGCTGAAAATGTGGCTGATTTCGATCCGACGAAGCCGATAGACTAGCAAGGTCTCGAGGGGTCTATGACTAGGGATCTGATACTGCCAATTTCAATCTGACAGAGCTGAAAATGTGGCTGATTTCGATCCGACGAAGCCGATAGACTAGCAAGGTCTTGAGGGGTCTATGACTAGGGATCTGATACAGCCAATTTCAATCTGACAGAGCTGAAAATGTGGCTGATTTCGATCCGACGAAGCCGATGGACTAGCAAGGTCTCGAGGGGTCTCAATCCTAGCCACACACCATTAATCAAAGGGTTATCCATTAAAGAGGTTATCTATTAAAGAGGTTAGTTAAAGGTATTGTTAAATAGTCTAATTAATTGATCCGTAATAAGGGGCCCTTTTTAATTGGCAAAGGCCTTGTTAAAAGACCTTCTATTAGTTAGATTTCCCTTTAATCATTAGGGAAATCGTCAGTTAGAAAAGGTCTTTAACGGTTAGAGGTCTTGTCAATCAGTCAGAGTGTAAGGCGCTGGCATGCACAGGGGTGTTCGTGACAGGCAGGCCTCTTAAGCAAGTGTAAGGTGCAATGCAGCAACGGCTAGCATTAACGGATCTTTTAGTCTATTAGGGAATTTAGCACACCTTCTAGGTTCTTACAATTATGCTAGCTATTACGGGTCTTCTGGCTAGGCTAGGTCGTGGGTTTGAATCCTGTGCGGGGTTAGGATTGCGAATGCGCAATAAATGCGTTAGCAACTAGCTAGCTTACGTTAGGCTCACAGGGCAGGCTGAATAAGCTAAGCCTTAGGGGTTCGCATTTGTGGGATTATTCTAGGGGCTACGGAAGGACTAGGCTTACCTGACTTCTAGCGGATGGTTTTAGTAAGGCAGCTAAAGGGCGCTTGGGCTAAGCTTCTAGAAGAGGGGGATAATTGTAAGGCGCTGGCATGCATAGGGGTGTTTTTGATAGGCAGGCCTCTTAAGCAAGTGTAAGGTGCAATGCAGCAACGGCTAGCATTGACGGATCTTTTAGTCTATTGGGGAATTTAGCACACCTTCTAGGTTCTTACACAGAGGGATCATTAGTGATTAATCTAGTCTAACGGTTAGAGGGAGATATAACCAAGGGAGTGATTAATTAACTAATCAATCCATGACAGAGGGTCTTATTAACAGCAGAGACCTCTTTAGAAGACCCTCTAACGGTTAGAGGTCTTGTCAGTTAGATCAATTAATCCGTAACAAAGGACCTAGTTAATAAAGGTCAGGTCAAAGGCCTAATAAAGACCTGATTTATTGAAGTCGAATTTGAGCGTCTAGATGCTTGCCTCCCTAACGGATAGCTAAGCAAAACTAGGGTATTTAATCGATTCGAGCTAGGGCAGGTCGGAAGGTCGAAAATCAGAAGAAAAGTCAAAGCCGGAAAGGAAGGTCAAAAGGTTCAAGCTAGAAAAGGAAGGTCGGCCTAGCTAACCCGGGTCGAGGGGAAAGGTCATAAAGGTCGCAATTAATCGATTCTAACTGTCTGACGATTTTGACGATATTAGACTAGTTAGATAACCTAGATTAATTGATTGGATTGACGGTTTTAATCAAGCTAACCCGGATTAAAGGGAAAGAGGTAAGACGCTGTTAATGATTATAGTAATTATATAAAGGGGCAACTAAAGGGAAAACCAGAGAAAAGGCAATATTAGGAGAAGGTTATCGATTTTAACTGCGGAAGGTCTAATAGGACTATTCCCCGTTTCTCCACTATTTTTATTAGGCAAAAACCACTACCCGAAAACAATGAATTTGAAGATAACGATAATACTAATAATATTAATGTTAGCAAAATAAGCCTAATACTAATATCGAGGCCTATAAGGTTTTCGATCCATCGCGAGGATCTAAGTTATAAGAGAGGGGGAATCTTAGTTAGACACAATAATCTAAGCAAGGTTTTCGATCCATTGCTAAGGATCTAAGCTATAAGGGTCTCTTTTTAAAATCTTAAGTCATCTTTTCGGTTTAAATAATCCAAGCCAAAGGCCACAAAGGGAGAGTTAATTTTCTATCTAAGGGAAATCTAGGATATTTTATCCTAGGGATCTAATGCAGCCGGATTGATCTATTAACCCGATAGACCGAAGGGTCTATCCTAGGGATCCAATGTGGCCAATTTCAATCCGACGAAGCCGATAGACTAGCGAGGTCTTGAGGGGTCTATGACTAGGGATCTAATACAGCCAATTTCAATCTAATAGAGCTGAAAATGTGGCTGATTTCGATCCGACAAAGCCGATAGACTAGCGAGGTCTCGAAGGGTCTATGACTAGGGATCCAATACAGCTATTTTCAATCTGACAGAGCTGAAAATGTGGCTGATTTCGATCCGACGAAGCCGATAGACTAGCGAGGTCTCGAGGGGTCTCAATCCTAGCCACACAATAGCTGGGCGCTGTGCGATCTCTTGTCTAGTTCTTTCCTTCCTCTTTAAGAATAGTAATCGCACTTTGAACGCTTGTTTGCAGTTGCCCCAAGGCCAGTTCATAACAATCTTCTAGTATGTTAAGTTGACCAAGGGGATTCGGGTCCTATGACCACAGGTCACTAGTGCACTAGTTACTCAATGTAAAGGGTTTAATTCTGCTTGTCTTTTAGATCTAGCTATAGGGGGATTAAGGCTATAGATATACCTTAATCCTAGGGGTGCCTTAGCATGCGTGGTGTTATAGGTCAAACACGCTATTAGGGGCGAAGTGGGGCAATAGTCCCGTGCGGCCAATTGCGTTACTAGCCTAGGTGGGGCGATAAGACCCCGTGCGCTAGTCGTGTTCTAGTGCACAGTAGGGCGATGAGACCCCGTGCATCTAATCGCAATTCAGTCGTCGTAACGAATTCGTCCGCAACGAATTCGTAGCGATTCTAACACTAGCAGTTTTTCTCTTTTATTGTGAGCGTAAGGAGCTTAAAAGCGTAGTAAAATTAATTAAAGGAAATATTATAATAAAGGGGTAACTAAGCAGGTTTCGCTGCTCTAATTAGTTAGATATGCAAGTCTGTTATTAAAGACAGGAAAACAGAGGTAATAATAGAGGTAGGAAAAAGAGAGAGAGGTTATAAGGTTACTTATATAGCTAAGTGGGGCTGGTCGTTAATGCGGCTAATTATATCGCGTGCATCAATTCGGTGGACTTACTTTTGGTTTAATCCAAACATTAGCCGTAGGGGCCGAACATAAGCTGTAGGAAGCTCTAGCAATCTCTCTTTTCTCCTTTAGCTAAAAAGCTTAAAAACGCAATAAAATTGGAATTAAAGGGAAGTGTTAATAAGTGAATCCTTTAGTGGAAATCCACGGCTGTGATTAGTCTAGGTTTAATCTGTTTTAGCCCGTTAATATTAGGGGGAAATAAGGGTATTATTAATTTACTAGTCTCTTCACCTAACCTTCCACACACATATTAACCTAATTATTATTAATGAAGGTCTTAAGGCTCTTGTTTAATAAGGCTTTTGTTATTACATTAGCGATATTATCTCTTCTATTAATCTAGCGAATCTCGTGGATCTCGCGCCGTTTGTATAATTGTTATAATGCTATAATATTAATTATAAGTCGCTTCTCCTTTATTATTCCGAGCTTAATAAGGCATTTATATAGTAAAAAGAGTTTGTGTAAACTATAATTAGCACTTATAGTAACTCTAGCTGCTTTATTATAATATTAAGTGTAGTGTTTATGGCATAGGTTACGTTAACGCCTTATAATATACTATATAGCTCTAATACTAGGGCGCTTCTTATAACCCTTTTACTTTTTATAGAGCTATATATAATATATATATATATATTGATTACGCTAGATAGCAATTTATGCTATTTACTAGTACTCCTGCGGTGATATATGCTTTGTAATAGGAAAACCGTACTAGGTTACTAATTATCCAATTAATAATTAGATAATTAGTTAGTTGCCTAGTTGGGTGAAAAACCTATTACGATTTGTTATGCAATGTGTGTTTATCCTATACGTACAAAGTTGGATACCTAAGCTAATGTTTACAACGATTTTTCCTATAATTATCCCCCGTTTTCTACAATCTGGTTCCCAATTCCTAACTAAATATGCAATATAGTTGCAAACCCTAGCTCAAATTATAACCCTAGAGCTCTGGGTATCCTAGCTAATTTATATAACGAGATAGCTTGTTTAATTCGCTTGCAAAGCAAGGAGAAGTGGGGCACAACTCCACTTTTCCTTGCCCTGCGATTGGTTCAATTCTAAAGGTGTGACCAAGACCTTTAGAATTGTGCCCCGTGTGGGATTCGAACCCACGACCTGCGACCCGGAACAGGTCTCCACAGCGTGTAACCACCACGCCACGGGGTCCTCTAGACTAGATAGTTTATAATACTAGAAAGAATTTTACCTTAAATAAATTCTGTAACTATATGTGCGTTATAGTAATTAGCATTAACAAAGTACTTATAGAAGCGCACTAGAGTATTAGAAAGGTTAAATAATACCATAGACCGCTAAGAAGAGCGTATAATATTATTAGTAAAGAGCTAGGTAATAACATAAGCGTGACAATGGATTAAAAGCTTTAAATAGCTGTTAAGGCCGTTAATAATTTAGTAGGGCTAGATAGCCTTATGCCCACGCTCCTTGTGTTTGGTTTATACCTGTGACTAGCTAATGACTTACCACTAAGCCTCTCTATTACATAATAAGCTGTAATCCTACGGAAAGTGACTAACAAAGCCTAATAATACCTAGCGAGAAGGCAGGTTAGAGATGCCCTCACTGCCTATAATAGTCTAAATATAACGCCTATATATTCACTGCCTTTGCAGTTAGATATGCGTGTGTGGCGTGAGAAAGAAGGCTAGCAGGGCCTGTATAAGCTAATTACCACTAATAGTAAAAGCTGCACTCTTTAAATGCTGTACGGACTTACTAGATTTTAATTAACTATTATTAAGCTATATTTACGTAATAACAACAATCCCTAATAAGAAGAACTAGAATCCAAAGCCGCTTCTGATAAATCTAATAATAATTTTAACCTAGAAGAAGAAGAGTATACCATAAGATAAAGAGGGCGACCTCCGAAGCCAAAAACCATAACTAACACAAATCTAATACCTAAGAGAGGTCGTAGAAGGCCTAGAAAGAACCCTCTCTAGCCACCTAAAGAGCTAATTTAGAGTGAAACCTTCCTTATAGCAAAGGAAAAGGCTGATTTTAACCTAGCTATCTAACTTTATAAAGAAGGAAGATAACCACTTTAGGTAACCCGTTTAAACGCTCTAATTAAGATAAAATTAGCGCTTTATAAGCCTATAAAGTCTTTAGATTTGTTAGATTTAACCTAAACCTACATAGTGGCTAGTGAATCTTTAAATCCTATATAGTTTAAGAAGTTAAAGGAAAGGGAACGGAAACACTATACAAGAAATCACGGCTAGTTATCTAAGGCCATAGTGATCACGATAAATTTAATATCCTGACCTAATCTCTGACTATCTAACAGGCTAGTTAATGATTAATTATAGCCCTAGCCCCTTCCCTCTATAAGAAAGGCATTAGCCTTTAGATCTGCAATATTACATAAGCCTACATGCAGTTAATAACAAAGCTTAATAGGTATATTATTACGTAACTTCCTAATCAGATTAAACACTTATATCCACAAGGAATAGTAATGGAAGTCATTAAGCCCCTTTACAGGATTGTGGAAGCAGGAACACACTAGTGGTTAACGTACTTCCGTTATTATTGTAATAACCTTAATATAGTCACTTTAACATACGACCTATGCCTATTGATTTTAGATAACAAGGACTGCTTTAGAATTATTAGAATACAGACTAATAATACCTTAGGGCTTAGTAATAATGCCTTCTTTAAGCGTGAAAAATCTAAGCTAAAGAAAGCTAACTTTACTACTAAGCTAAAGCAAAGGCTTACCACGGAAATACCGCTAATCTTTAATAGCTATATGCTAACTAAATCTGATAATAACTTGCTAAACCTCTATTAGAAAGGCTAAAGTAAGAAGATTTAGCCTATTAATATAGCTATAGATTTAAAACACTAATAGTACGTTAAATAACGCGCCCGTGGAGCGTACATTGCCACAATTTATTAGCTTAAAGCATTATATAACCTCTCTATTACTGCTTAATAACATAATATTATGATTAATAATATTAAATAACTAAACAAAAGGCTTCACTAGCAAATAAAACATTAAGACCGCGGCCTCTACTACGTACTAATTAATCTCTTATCCGCTAAGCTGTATATCTTTATTAACGGTTCTTTTACGAATAATAAGGACTTAAGCTTATAACTAGGATATATAATTATTCTAGGCAACAAAAGCAATAACAAGAGCGCTAAATTCATAATAAGAGGTAATATCATTATATATAGCTTTATAAAAAGCAAAAGGGTTATAAGAAGCGCCCTAGTATTAGAGCTATATAGCATAGTATAAGGCGTTAATATAACCTACGCCGTGAACACCACGCTTAATATTATAATAAAGTAGCTAAAGTTACTATAGGTGCTAATTATAGTTTATACAGACTCTTTTTCGCTTTATAAATACCTTATTAAGCTTAAAATAATAAAAGAGAAGTGACTCATGATTAATATCATAGCATTGCGATAATTATATAAATAGCGCGAGATCCACAAGATCCACTGGATTGACAGAAGAGACAATATCGCTAATGTAATAACAAAAGCCTTATTAAATAAGAGCCTTAAGACCTTTATTAACAACAACTAGGTTAATATACGTGTGGAAGGCTAGGTAAAGAGACTAGTAAATTAATAATGCCCTTATTTTCCCCCTTAAACATTAACAGTCTAGAATAGATTAAACCTAGACTAATCACAGCCGTGGATTTCCACTAAAGGATCCACTTATTAACACTTCCCTTTAATTCGATTTTTATTGCGTTTTTAAGCTTTTTAGCCAAAGGAGAAAAAGAGAGATTACTAGAGCTTTCTCTACGGCTAATGTTCGGATCAGACCAAAAAGTGGGTCCACTGTATTAATGCACACGATACAATTAGCCGCATTAACAACTAGCCCCACTTAGCTACGTAAGCAACCTTATAACCTCTCTTTTTCCTACTTCTATTATTACCTTTGTTTTCCTGTCTTTAATAACAGACTTGCATATCTAACCAATTAAAGCAGCGAAACCTGCTTAGTCACCCCTTTATTATAACATTTCCTTTAATTAATTTTACTGCGCTTTTAAGCCTCTTACGCCTATAACAAAAAGAAAATTACTAGTATTAGAATCGCTGCGAATTCATTGCGGACGAATTCGTTACCACAGTCAAATTACGCAATTATACAGGGTCTTATCGCCCCACTGTGCACTGAATTGCGATTAGATACACGGGGTCTTATCGCCTCACTATGCACTAGAACGCAACTAGCGCACGGGGTCTTATTGCCTTACCTAGACTAGTAACGCAATTAGTCACACGGGACTATTGCCCCACTCCGCCCTAGATAGCGTGTTTAACCTATAACACCATATATGCGGAGGCATCCCTAGGATTAAGGTATATCTATAGCCTCAATCCCCTATAGCTAGACCTAGAAGACAAGCAGAATTCAACCCCTTTACATTAAGTAACTAGTGCACTAGTGACCTGTGGTCATAGGACCCGAATCCCCTTGGTCAACTCAACAACTACTATAAGGGCTAAAAGAGTTAATAATTATAATACGGCTTACTAAAGCTAATTCCCTTACTAGATAAATATTAGTTATAGATCTCTATTAACTTTATAATAAAGCTCCTTACTAGAGACTAGGCTAACCTATAATTTCTAATAGTTATTATAGATAAGCTCTTTGAATTTATATATATTGAAAATGGAAGGGAATCTAGCTAGAGGGATAGGAAGACCTCTCTAATAGATTCTGACGCGGCGGCTTCTAGATTCACTATAATACGACGATTCTTCAAGATATAGAGCTTTGATAGTTGAATGTAGTTGATTTCTAGCAATACGGACGATCTGACGAGCAATGAGAGGATTCTACTGAGTCCCCTCATAGACCTACCGACCATATCGGCAGAACTAGGTCGCCAATAGGGTCTCGTGAGCTACTTTTTATTTTCCGCATAATTCATTTGTATGGGAAAAGTAAAAATCGACTCACGGCCATATAAACTAGACGCCCGTGTGGCCTAACTAAGCACTTTAATAAACAACCCTATTAATAGAATATACCATAAAATCCAGAATAAATCAAGGATTCAAATAGTATACGTCAGCCTTTTATACGACTACTAGTTCCCTAGTTACAGTCGATTTCAGCTTCCCTATAGGGTAACCTAGTCGGCTTAGTCATACAAGCCTGTGGGTTGGTTGTGTGCAGGAACGCAGGTCACAGCCAAAGCTGCAAGCAACGCTGCAAGCAACGCCTTGCAACCAACGTTACAACAACGCAACTAGGCAACTAGTGGGCCTATAAAATAGTGCTATAAATAGCATTATTTTAACAATATAACTTAAGGCTATAATATTAATAAAGGCTAAGGTATATATAAAATAGTTTAAGTACTATTAGTAGTAGTTCTATAGGTTCCTTACCAAGATTATTATGGATTATAGGTTAGATTAGTTAAGTAACTTTTAGATAGCACTTTATAAGAAGGTTAGTATAAAGTAATTACTATTAACCTTATATTACTTATAAATAGATAGAGGTATAAAGAGAGCTAACTAAGAGGTTTAAGTAGTTTTATAAGTAATATTATTCTTTTTGTAATTTAAGTGAGTAAATTACTTACTAGCCTATTAACTAGTATTAAATAATAGGGATTTCTTAGTAATAGGAGTAAGTATAAATATAGCTCTTTATAGCTTTAATATACTTATAATCTAAGCACTACTATTTATAAAAGCTTTAAAGACTTTAGTAAAAGGGTAAGTATAAGTATTCCTATAGTATTTAAAAGAGAGCATAGACTTAATATAAGTAGCTATAGCTTTTATCTAGTAATAGTAATAGGAAAACACAAATAGTAGTTAAAGACTTATAAAATATTTTTAGGTTAAAGACTATATATAGCTAAGTCTTAAAAATATTAAAATAAATTACTTATATAAGAAGCTAGACTAGGAAATAGCTAAGTATAAGGTACTAGAGGTACTAATACTATTAACTAAAAAGCTAAATATTTCTAGGGAATTATACCTAGTCTTTTATATAGATTTAGTCTAGAGGGTAGTAAAGGACTTATTACTAAGTTAAAAGCTAGCTAATAAAAGACTACTACTAGAGCTAATAATAATAAATATAGATAATAATCTTATAAAGTACTAGGTAAAGGAGATTCTTATAGCTAAGAATATACTAGGCTAGGGATTAAATTATAATATTCTAGTTAAATAGAAAGGTTATATATAGCTAATATAAAAACCCCTAGAGAATATATAAAATACTAAGGCACTAGATAGGTTTAAGGTAAAATAAGAGAATATATAAATAAGTAATAGTTTAAAATAAGTATAAAAATAAGTATAGTTTAATTTACCCTTAGAGAAGTAAGACTACTAGAATATATATAGGAAAGTAAAGAAAAGGATAAGAAGTAAGGGGGTATAAAAATTTTTTCCTAAGGAGTAAGAAAAGAGGGGTAAGAAGGGGGTATATTATAGACTTAAGCTTAAGGCTTAGGTCTTTCTTAGGTATAAAGGGATATAAAGGGGGCGTAAGAAGGGTATAGAGAGTGTATAAGAAGGATATATATTATGTGTAAATATGCTTAGGACTTAGGGCTACTGCGCGCTATACGCATAGACTACGCATAGAGGATATATAGCTAGGCGCTATACGATCTCTTATCTAGTTCTTTCCTTCCTCTCTAAGAATAACAATCACACTTTGAACGCTTATTTGCAGCTGCCCCAAGGCCAGTTTATAACAGAAATATATCTTTACTATAAAAGAGGTTAAGTACCTGTTATGAACTGGCCTTGGGGCAGCTGCAAACAAGCGTTTAAAGTGCGATTGTTATTCTTAGAGAGGAAGGAAAGAACTAGACAAGAGATTGCACAGCGCCTAGCTATATACCCTCTGTGCGTGGTCTGTGCGCATAGCGCGCAGCAGCCCTAAGTCCTAAGCATATCCGCATATAACACGTGTCCTTCTTACACACTCTCTACACCCTTCCCGCGCACCCTCTGCGTCCTTTCTATACCTAAGAAGGACCTAAGCCTTAAGCTTAAGTCTATAATATACCCCTTTCTTACCCCCTCTCCCTACTCCTTAGGAAAAATTTTCATGCCCCCTTACTTCTTATCCTCCCTCCGCTTTCCTATATATATTTTAGCTATCTCACTTCTCTAAGGGTAAATCAAACCATACCCGTTTCCACACCCGTTTTAGACTATTACTTATCCGTATATCCCCTATTTTGCCTTAAACCTATCTAGTGCCTTAGTGTTTTATATATTTTCTAGGGGTTCTTACATTAGCTATATATAACCTTTCTATTTAACTAGAATGTTGCAATTTAATCCCTAGCCTAGCGTATTCTTAGCTATAAGAATTTCCTTTACCTAGTACTTTACAAGATTATTATCCGTATTTGTTATTATTAGCTCTAGTAGCAGTCTTTTATTAGCTAGCTTTTAACTTAGTAATAGGTCCTGTTAAAATAATGCTATTTTTAGCACTATTTTATAGGCCCACTAGTTGCCTGGTTGCGTTGTTGCAACGTTGGTTACAAGGCGTTGCTTGCAGCGTTGCTTGCAGCTTTGGCTGTGACCTGCGTTCTTGCACACAACTAACCCACAGGCTTGTATGACTAAGCCGACTAGGTTACCCTATAGGGAAGCTGAAATCGACTGTAACTAGGGAACTAGTAGTTATATAAAAGGCTGACGTATACTATTCAAATCCTTGATTTATTCTGGATTTTATGGTATATTTTATAAATAGGGTTATTTATTAAAGTGCTTAGTTGGGCCACACGGGCGTCTAGTTTGTATGGCCGTGAGTCGATTTTACTTTTCCCATATAAATGAATTATGCGGAAAATAAAAAGTAGCTCGCGAGACCCTATTGGCGACCTGGTTCTGCCGATATGGTCGGTAGGTCTATGAGGGACTCAGTAGAATCCTCTCATTGCTCGCAGACCGTCCATTAGCTAGAAATTAACTATATTCAACTATCTTGGCTCTCAAAGTGAATTATCTATCGTGGTTTAGTTATCTATAGGTCGCAGCGCCCTCTATTGCGCTAGCTATCTAGGAATTACTAGGGAGGTCTTCCTATCCCTCCAGTACATTCCCCTTCCCATTTTCAATAGGTCCTTTACTACCCTCTAAACCAAATCTATATAAAAGACTAGGTATAGCCCCTAGGAATATCTAGCTTTATAGTTAATAGTATTAGTACCTCTAGCACCTTATACTTAGCTATAACCTAGTCTAGCTTCTTACACAGGCAATTTATTTTAATATTCTTAAGACTTAGCTACATATAGTCCCTAACCTAGAACTATTCCGCAGGTCTCTAACTGCTATTCGTGTTTTCCTATTACTATTACTAGATAAAAGCTATAGCCGCCTGCATTAGGTCTATGCCCTCTTTTAAATACTATAGGAATACTTATACTTACTCTTTTACTAAAGTCCTTAAAGCTTCTATAAATAGTAGTGCCTAGATTATAGGTATATTAAAGCTATAAAGAGCTATATTTGCACTTACTCCTATTACTAAGGAATCCCTGTTATTTAATGCTAGTTAATAGGCTAGCAAGTAATCTGCCCACTTAAATTACAAAAGGATAACATTACCTATAACACTACCTAAACCTCCTAGTTAGCTCTCTCCGTACCTCTATCTATTTATAGGTAGTAAGAGGTTAATAGTAATTGCTTAATGCTAACCTTCTTGTAAAGCGCTATCCAAAAGTTACTTAACTAATCTAACCTATAATCTATAATAATCTAGGTAGGGAACCCGTAAAACCGCCACTAATAGTGCTTAAACCGTTCTACACACGCCTTAGCCTCCATTAACGTTATAGCCTTAAGTTACATAAATTTAGAGAGTCTATCCGTAATAACTATTAGGAACCGTAGGTTAGCCTAGTCTCTAGTAGGGAGCTCTGTTATAAAGTTAATAGAGATCTATAACTAATATCTATCTAGTAGGGGAATTAGCTTTAGCAAGCCCTAATCTAACTATTAACTCTTTTATCCCCTGTAGCAGTGGTAATTATATATAAACTGTGCCATATCCTATAATATACTATCCTAATAGAAGTCCCTCTAAAGTGCCTTAAAGGTAGTGTTCTGCCTTAGATAACCTAGTAAGGGTAAGTTATAAGTCCGCTAGATTAAAGTTATAGTTAAAGGCTCTTACTTTAGTACCTAAGTCTAGCCCTAGAATTAAAGCGCCCTTTTACGCTAATCTAATAGTTTGCAATCTGTTCTTATATGCTAGTGGCGTTAGGAAACTTCTAAGCTCTAGCCCTTACTGCCTTAAGCCGTAGTCTATAAGTCTTATTATAGGCTATAGATTAATCCTATAGGGATTAGAGGTGCTTATTTACAAATAAGGAGTCCCTAGCTAGGATGCTTATTACTTAGGCTAAATTACCCTTTATTATATCGCTCTCTAAAGCTAAGTTATCCTCTAAAGTAGTGCCCTCTAAAACTAACACAGGCCTAATATTAACGCGTGGCTAACCCTAACTAAAGCTAAACTAAGTAAGCGTTGTTACTAATTATATAATAGGCGCCTTTAGTTTAGCTAACTATACCTCTTCCTAATAGTGCCTTAATAATATATCTAGCCAGCCTGCCTAAGTCCCTAGCCTATAGCATAAGTAAAAATTAAAAAGTGCTAGAGTCTTTACCTATCACGCCTATTATTCTAATATCTCCCTTAGGGCCGTAAAGTACTCTAAGTTCTTATAGTCTATAAGTATTATAAACGGATTACTAACACTTTATAGCTTTACTAACTATACCTTAAGATATAAGATAATTACTAGAAGCTCCTTATTATATATTATATAATTCCTTTAAGCTAGTTACAAGCAAGCTAAGTGGTACACCACTAGATACAAGACCCCTTTGTTATTTGTTTAGGAAAGGCAACCTCCTAATGCTATTCCTAAGCAATCCGCCTCCACTACTACGTCCTTATCAGGGTCCTATTATATAAGGATTAGGTATAATATAAAAGCTAACTTTAACGTCTTAAAAGCCTTATTATATACTTCTATCTAGCGGAATGCCACGCCCTTCTTTATTAGGTTAATTAGGGGCCTATAACATCTGAAAATTACAGTATGAAATTGTAATAAAAGTTAGTGAATCCTAGAAACTCGCGCACTCCTTAGACCTATGTTAGAGCCTCCTAATCTCTAATTATGTTATGAACTGGCCTTGGGGCAGCTGCAAACAAGCGTTCAAAGTGCGATTGTTATTCTTAGAGAGGAAGGAAAGAACTAGACAAGAGGTCGCACAGCGCCTAGCTATATACCCCTCTGTGCGTGGTCTGTGCACATGGCGCGCGCAGCAGCCCTAAGTCCTAAGCATGTCCGCACATAACACGTGTCCTTCCTATACACTTTCCGCGTCCTTTCTGTACCCAAGAAGGACCTGAGCCTTAAGCTTAAGTCTATAATATACCCCCTTCTTACCTCCCCTCTCCCCCTCCTTAGGAAAAAAAAATTTTTATGCCCCCTGCTTCTTATCCTCCCCTCCGCTTTCTTACATGTGTTCTAGCTGTCTCACTCCTCTAAGGGTAAATTAAACTATACCTGTTTCCGCACCTGTTTTAGACTGTTACTTATTTGTATATCCCCTATTTTACCTTAAACCTATCCAGCGCCTTAGTGTTTTATATATTTTCTAGGGGTTCTTACGTTAGCTATATGTAACCTTTCTATTTAACCAGAACGTTGCGATTTAATCCCTAGCCTAGCGTATTCTTAGCTATAAGAATTTCCTCCACCTAGTACTCCGCGAGATTATTATCCGTATCCGTTATTATTAGCTCTAGTGGCGGTCTTTTATTAGCTAGCTTTTGACTTAGTAATGGGTCCTCTGCTGCCCTCTAGACTAAATTTACATAAAAGACTAGGTGTAGCCCCTAGGAACATCTAGCTTTACAGTTAATAGTGTTAGTACCTCTAGCACCTTATACTTAGCTATAACCTAGTCTAGCTTCTTATATGGGCGGTTTATTTTAATGTTCTTAAGACTTAGCTATATATAGTCCCTAACCTAGAACTGTTCCGCAGGTCTCTAACTGCTGTTTGTGTTTTCCTGTTGCCATTGCTAGACAAAAGCTATAGCTGCCTATATTAGGTCCGTGCTCTCTTTTAAATGCTATAGGAATGCTTGTGCTTGCCCTTTTGCTAAAGTCCTTAAAGCTTCTATAAATAGTGGTGCCTAGATTGTAAGTATATTGAAGCCGTAAAGAGCTATATTCGCACTCACTCCTATTACTAAGGAATCCCTGTTATTTAATGCTAGTTAACAGGCTAGTAAGTAATCTGCCCACTTAAATTGCGAAAAGGACAATATTACCTGCAATACCGCCTAAACCTCCTAGTTAGCTCTCTCTGTACCTCTATCTATCTGCGGGTGGTGAGAGGTTAATAGTAATTACTTAGTGCTAACCTTCTTATAGAGCGCTGTCTAAAAGTTACTTAACTAATCTAACCTGCAATCCGTAATAATCTAGGTAGGGAACCTGTAAAACCGCTACTAACAGTGCTTAAACCGTTTTGCACACGCCTTGGCCTCTATTAATATCATAGCCTTAAGTTACACGAATTTAGAGAGTCTATCTGTAATAACCATTAGGAACTGTGGGTTAGCCTAGTCTCTAGCAAGGAGCTCTGTTATAAAATTAATAGAGATCTATAACTAATATCTATCTAGTGGGGAATTAGCTTTAGCAAGCCCTAATGTAACTATTAACTCTTTTGTCCCTTATAGTAGTGGCAATTACATACAAACTGTGCCACGTCCTGTAATATACTATCCTAATAGAAGTCCCTCTAAAGTGCCTTAAAGGTAGTATTCCGCCCTAGATAACCTAGTAAGGGTAAGTTATGAGTCCGCTAGATTAAAGTTATAGTTAAAGGCTCCCACTTTAGTACCTAAGTCCAGCCCTGGAATTAAAGCGCCCCTTTTACGCTAATCTAATAATCCGCAATCTATTCTTATGTGCTAGCGGCATTAGGAAACTTCTAAGCTCTAGCCCTTACTGCCTTAAGCCGTAGTCTATAGGTCTTATTGTAGGCCACGGATTAATCCTATAGGGATTGGAGGTGCTTGTCTGCAAACAAGGAGTCCCTAGCTAGGATGCTTGTTGCTTAGGCTAAATTACCCTCCGTTACGTTGCCTTCTAAAGCTAAGTTATCCTCTGGAGTAGTGCCCTCCAAAACTAACATAGGCCTAATACTAATGCGCAGCTAACCTAACCAAAGCTAAACCGAGTAGGCGTTGTCGTTAATTGTACGATAGGCGCCTTTAGTTTAGCTAACTATGCCTCTTCCTAATAGCACCTTAATAATATATCTGGCTAGCCTACCTAAGTCCCTAGCCTATAGCGTAAGTGAAAATTAAAAAGTGCTAGGGTCTTTGCCTATTATGCCTGTTGTTCTGACATCTCCCTTAGGGCTATGAAGTACTCTAAGTTCTTATAGTCTGTGAGTATTGTGAACAGACTGCTAACACTCCGTAGCTCTGCTAACCACGCCTTAAGACACGAGATAATTGCTAGAAGCTCCTTGTTATATATTGTATAATTCCTTTAAGCTAGTTGCAAATAAGCTAAGTAATACGCTACTGGATGCAAGACCCCCTTGTTATTTGTCTAGGAAAGGTAACCTCCTAATACTATTCCTAAGCAATCCGCCTCCACTACTATGTCCTTATCAGGGTCCTATTATATAAGGATTAGGTATAATATAAAAGCTAACTTTAACGTCTTAAAAGCCTTATTACATGCCTCTATCTAGCGGAATGCCACGCCCTTCTTTGTTAGGTTAATTAGGGGCCTGTAACATCTGAAAATTGCAGTATAAAATCGCGATAAAAGTTAGCGAATCCTAGAAAACCGCGCACTCCTCAGACCTATATTAGAGCCTCCTAATCTCTAATCGCTGCAATCTTTTCGTTATCTAGGCAAATCTGTTTTCCTGCGTGAATAATAAACCTAAGGTACTTTACCTCTTTTATAGCGAAGACGCATTTCTTAATGTCCAGATTTAGCCTAGCCTATTATAGCCTAGCTAGCACCCCACGGACTTTCTATATGTAATCCTTTGTAAACCCCTAAATAAATCAAGACATTATTAAGGTAAGCTATAACGTAGTCCCTAAGAATACTACTAAGCGCTCTATTAATATACCTCTAGAAGGTTACAGGCGCGCCCGCTAAACTAAAGGGGTATACTAACCACTTAAATAATCTAAACCGCGTTCGGAAAGCAGTCCAGTATTCCTAGCCCTTAGTGATATAAATACAATAGAACGCTGCTTGCATATCTAGTTTCGTGAACTATTTTGCTTTAGCTAAGGAGCGCAGTGTCTCCTTTACTAAAGGCAAGGGGTAGTGGTCCTATTCTGTAATCTTATTTAGCACGCAATAGTCTACATAGAACCTCTAGCCACCCCTGGGTTTCTTTACTAGTAGAACTAGTGCTGCTGCTAAAGATAAGCTTGCCCTAATCCAGCCCTTATCTATTAAGTCCGTTACTTACTTGCGTATCTCTAGGAGGTGTTAACGTGGCATGTTATATAACAGTACCTAAGGCAAGTCTAGTTCGTTGCCCTCTGTATCCCGTTTAAGGTAAATATGGTGGTTAGACTTACCCCTATATAGTAGGAGGGCGTTTGCCTTACTCTCCTAAAAAGATCCTTAAAGTCCTATAACTCCTCTAGCAAGGCCGCTAAGAGTTCTTACTCTGTGGGTTTCAGCGTGGTATTAATCTGTAGCACAGACATAATCTCCTATAAGCTTATAGCGCACAGCTATATATGCTCCTTCTACTTCCTTGCCCTTCGTACTATTCCTGCAAATAATAATCTTACAATACACACTATAGGCTTCTCTACCCCTCTGCTAGCTGTGGTCTGAATCTGCAAGTTATTAGCTACCCCTACAGTAAGCTAGCAACACTTCACGTTTAAATTAATATTATAGTAGGCTATTTATAGTATCCCTAGGATAAGTTATCTTATTAATCCTAGAATTATATACGCTATAATTAGCGTCTCCTATCTATCTATATCTATCTAAAAACGGACAATATATATTATTAATAAGCTCTTCTTGTAATCCTCCCTTCCCCTCTTTTTACACTAACTGCAGTGTGAACTATCCTCTTAGTTAGTAGGGGAATGCGTTCTAGTTGTAGCTTCTGGACTAAGCGTTTACTAATAGTAGCATAGCAGTCACATCCTGTGTTAACTTATATATCCGAAAAGGTTGTCTTATTTATTAATATAGGGACTAAGAAAGGTAATGTATTTATATTGCTCTAGATTTGTTTGAAGTCGTTCTTAATAATAATAGTATACTATAAAGCCTCTCTAAGCTCCTAACTCTCTTCCCTTTTAAATAACTTAATAAAGGGGCTTCTCTTTTCTAACTTATTACTTAAGTCCTTAGGGTTAATGTCTTCCACATTACACGCGTTAACTAACAGCGTCTCCTTTAGGCGGAGGGCATGGCATAAGGGGCATTTTATAACCTAATGCTTATTGGAACCGTATTATAAGCACTTACCCTCCTCGTAGCGGGTGTCTAGCACTTCCTAAGAGACTTACTTTGCCTACTTTACGCCCCCTTTATTGCTTATGCTTAGTTATGCACGTTAGGCTAGGGCCTTACTAGAACCTTTTAGGTCCTTATTGTACCCGCTAATTAAATGTCCGTTATTAGAGTGTCCTTATCCTATGGATAGGACCTCTCTGTAAGGGCTGCGGGTTAAGACTACTTACGTAATTAATGTTTCTCCTCTAGCTAGTAGGACTTAATGTCTAATGCAATGCTCTAAAAGCGAGCCACTGCTGCTAGGTAGTTAGCCTAGGGAATGTCTTAGCTAATACTACAATCTCTTATCTGCTTATTAAGTGCAGTGTGTAGTTTAGATAACTTTACTGTGTCTGCCTAATCTAACCCGCTTATAAGCGCTAACTTCTACTTAAACTAAATATAGAAGTTGCTAAAACGCTTGTACTATTATTGCCTTAGCTAGTTAAGCTTAGTAATAGCTATCTCCTATTAATAAGGGTTGTTAAATATTTCCCCTAAGTACTTAAGGAAGTGTCTTAAGTTAAAATAAACTAGGTGCCCCTTTTTAAAGTATAGAGCGACTTAGGCCTATACCTTAGGCAAGAGATTCTAGTAGATAAAGCACTATTAATCTTGTGCGGTATTAATAAACTCCTAATCTATTAGTAACTTATGACCTATAAGGCCTTTCTAGGCTAAGAATAATACTCTGTTACTGTTAAATAGTGGGCCTATTAGCAATAGCTTCCGCTTAATGGGGTTTTGCGTAAGGGCTGCATTCTGCCTGTTAGTGAGGTTAGTGATTTAGGCCGCCTGCCTCTTAATAACCTCCCGCAACGCCGCTATCTCATTAGCGTCTATAGTAAAGAATAATAAATGTTATGAACTGGCCTTAGGGCAGCTGCAAACAAGCGTTTAAAGTGCAATTGTTATTCTTAGAGAGAAAGGAAAGAACTAGATAAGAGGTCGCACAGCGCCTAGCTATATACCCCTCTGTGCGTGGTCTGTGCACATGGCGCGCGTAGCAGCCCTAAGTCCTAAGCATGTCCGCACACAATACGTGTCCTTCCCGCACACTCTCCGCGTCCCTTCCGTACCCGAGAAGGACCCGAGCCTTGAGCTCGAGTCCATAACAAATTACTATAATCTTTTTATTATCTAGGCGAATTTATTTTCCTGCGTAAATAATAAACCTAAGGTACTTTACCTCTTTTATAGTAAAAATACATTTCTTAATATCTAGATTTAGCCTAGCCTATTATAGCCTAGCCAGCACCCCACGGACTTTCTATATATAATCTTTCTATAAACCCCTAAATAAATTAAGATATTATTAAGGTAAGCTATAATGTAGTCCTTAAGAATACTACTAAGCGCTTTATTAATATACCTCTAGAAGGTTATAGGCACGCCTGCTAAACTAAAGGGGCATACTAACCACTTAAATAATCTAAACTATATCTAAAAAGCAGTCTAGTGTTCCTAGCCCTTAGCAATATAAATATAATAGAATACTACTTATATATCTAGTTTTATAAACTATTTTACTTTAGCTAAGGAGCGCAGTGTCTCCTTTACTAAAGGTAAGGGGTAGTGGTCCTATTCTATAATCTTATTTAGCGCGTAATAGTCTACACAGAACCTCTAGCCGCCCCTAGGTTTCTTTACTAGTAGAACTAGTGCTACTACTAAAGATAAGCTTGCCCTAATCCAGCCCTTATCTATTAAGTCCGTTACTTACTTATATATCTCTAGGAGGTATTAACGTAGTATATTATATAATAGTACTTAAGGTAAGTCTAGTTTATTACCCTCTATATCCTATTTAAGGCGAATGTGGTAGTTAGACTTACCTAGTGTAGTAGGAGAGCGTTTGCCTTACTCTCCTAAAAAGATCCTTAAAGTCCTATAACTCCTCTAGTAAGGCTACTAAGAGTTCTTACTCTATAGGTTTTAGTGTGGTGTTAATCTATAGTATAGATATAATCTCCTATAAGCTTATAGCGCATAGCTATATATACTCCTTTTACTTCCTTACCCTTTATACTATTCCTATAAATAACAATCCTATAATATACACTATAGGCTTCTCTACCCCTTTACTAGCTATAATCTGAATCTATAGGTTATTAGCCACCCCTATAGTAAGCTAATAACACTTTACATTTAAATTAATATTATAGTAGGCTATTTACAGTGTCCTTAGAATAAGTTATCTTATTAATTCTAGAATCACATACGCTATAATTAGCGTCTCCTATCTATCTATATCTATCTAAAAACAGATAATATATATTATTAATAAGCTTTTCTTATAATCCTCCCTTCCCTCTCTTTTACACTAACTATAGTATAAACCATTCTCTTAGTTAGTAGGGGATATATTCTAGTTATAGCTTCTAGACTAAGCGTTTACTAATAGTAGTATAGTAGTTATATCCTATATTAATTTATATATCTAAAAGGTTATCTTATTTATTAATATAGGGACTAAGAAAGGTAATATATCTATATTACTCTAGATTTATTTAAAGTTATCCTTAATAATAACTATATACTATAAAGCCTCTCTAAGCTCCTAATTCTCTTCCCTATTTAAATAACTTAATAAAGGGGCTTCTCTTTTCCTAACTTATTACTTAAGTCCTTAGGGTTAATATCTTCTATATTATATATATTAACTAATAGTGTCTCCTTTAGGCAGAGGGCATAGCGTAAGGGGCATTTTATAACCTAATACTTATTAGAACTATATTATAGGTACTTACCCTCCTTATAGTAAGTGTCTAGTACTTCCTAAGAGACTTACTTTACTTACTTTACGCCCCCTTTATTGCTTATACTTAGTTATATATATTAGGCTAAGGCCTTACTAGAACCTTTTAGGTCCTTATTATGCCTACTAATTAAATATCTGTTATTAGAGTGTCCTTATTCTATAGATAGGACCTCTCTATAAGGGTTATAGGTTAAGACTGCCTATATAATTAATGCAGACCTTTTGCGAATCTTTCCGCACCGCCCTACAGGTCCGGAATCGCCTCTAAAATACAAACCAACAAGATAATCGAAATCCTCACCCTATTTTACCCCTTCCTACGATGTCGCATTGCGATAGAGCTAGAGGCAGGTAGGAGGAGGAGACGCTAATAGTAATTGACGAAGGAGAAAGGGGCTGGCACAGAGCTACCACCACCTAAACGTAGGCAGAGGACAGTTTAACGTCTAGAGATGCAATAATAACCTAAAGGCGGATCGGATTTAATTTAAATACCTAGAAGAACAAAAATACTACAAAAAGATCGCTAGCCTTATCCCTAGCAATAAATTATCTAAGGTATAGAACGCTACCTAGGCTATTACAGACCTGAAAGCGAGCCGCGCCTAAGCCAAGAAAGCAGAGAAAAATAATAACAGTAATATCCGCACCACAAAAGAAGCCCTTAAAGAAGTTATTAAAGAAGCTATTAAAGAGGTAAATAAAAACACCGCTCCTCCCACCTAGGCAAGCATTGCTGCAGGGCTAACGTAAAGATAATTAAACCCAAACCCCCTATAGATACTAGGCCGCTAGGATAGAGAGGTCCTTATTAAGGGTAACTCTATCTAGGAACCGCTCTGGACTAGAAGCGTAAAAGACACAGTCGCAGCAGTAAATAAAGCCACTAGCTAGACCACAGCAGTTATAGCTAGAAGACTCCCTAGCGGAGACATAATTATTACATTTAAAGGAAACGCCTCCTAATATAGGACTGACTAAAAATAGATTACTGCTGCCTTTAGACTAGAAGCAACCCTTCACTACTAAATCCTAAGCGTTATAGTTAAAGGCTTCCCTATAAAATATACCTTAGCAAAAAACCTTGTAGTAGATATAGGAAAAGCAAACAAGATAAATGTGATTAGGGCAATAGCAAGATAACCTAGAGGCGAAAACACACTAAGAACCACCCTTATCCTTAGCCTAGCTAAGGTAGATAACGCTAATAAGATATATAAGGATAGGACAGTATATAAAGCGAAGCTATTCTAGACTAAACCCTATAATAAATCACTACAGCTAAGGCAGTGTTATAACTACTTCTAGATAGGTTATATAGTAAAATTCTGCAAAGCGGCCCTAAGGTGTAGTAGGTGCGGAGCTGGCTGTCACAAAGAGGGCAAGAAATCTTGCCCTATATCCATAGGATAACTATAAGAGAAGTGCATACTCTGCTCTAGGGCGCACCTAGCATAGTCTAGGACTTACCTAACCCTTAAGGAAAAATAAAATATAGTAAAAGCAGGATATTAGGAGTGCCCTTCCTGTTTCACCACTTAATCGCCAGCTAGTAGCCTAGCCCTGCCCTAGGAGAGACTAGAACTAGTTAGCCTTACTAGGAAGAAAAGAGGCCGCCTAACACTTACAGAATAGAACGCTAGATAGCCTAGAGTAAGTAGTATTAGAAGGTACGCGGAGCTAATCAGAGCTAGAACAAAGCTAGCACAAGACAGTAGCAAACCCCCTCCTCCTAGACTTATATAATAATAATATACGTCCTCTTCTAGAATATGAATAAGAAGAATAACCTTATACATATCGCACTCTATTACTAGACTAACATAGACGTGATAGCAATCCAAGAATAAGAACACACAAGACAAGCATAGCCCCTAGCTCTAGGCCTCGCTAGATTCTAACTCGCATATTATAAGGGTTAGAATGCAGTATATATAAATAAGAAACACGGAGTAGGCTTGTGGTTAGCCCGCGGAGGCACTAACTAGTTGCTTATAGAAATCTAAGGAATAAATATTTACTCCCTTTACTTAGAAAAACACAGCAATAAATAGAACACCCCTATTCACATAATTAACAAGGAAGAGCCCTAGGGAAGAAGTGTCTTTATAGGTAATTTTAACTAAAAACACCCGCTATAGGATAAATATAATAGGACTAGCAATAGAGTGGAAGAGCTACTAGAGTTCACTAGCTAGTGGCGACTTAGATTAGTAACGCCACGAGGGGAACCCACTAGACAGTATAACAGAGATAGAGACAGCACAATTAATCTGGCCTAGGCTTCACATAACTTATAAGTCCACTATAACGGCGCAGCAGACATATTAGGCTCTGACCATATCCCGCAGCTAATTAGCATTAACTCCGGTAGTTAGGACTGTACCCCATAGATAATAAGACATAACTAGTAAGCAATAGACAGACCGTTTATAAAGGCAGAAGCGTTAGTATAACTCCAACCTAAACTCGCTCTAAACCCCTATAACTAAGAAGGGATAGACTAGTACACGGAATAGCTTATTACAAACCTCTAATAAATAGCAGAGAGAGTAGCACTAAGGAGGCCCTAAGGCCTCCCCAGGCTAGAGGCATAGTAGTCTAGAAAAGCAAAAGAAGTAGTAGCTAAAGCCAGATAAGCGAAGAGGGCATAGAGACAACGCAAGACTAATATAAATTAGAACACGTATAAAGAGGCGGAGACAAACTAAGAACACACTATTAGAGAGGAAAAGAGGAATGTATAGAGGGAAGCCCTTAAAAATGCTAATATATAGGAAAAGGATAGAGGCATCTGGAGACTAAAGAGATAGGCTAGACTTAGGAGCTAGGCCCCCTAAGCTCCTAAGAATACTAGACCTAGAGAGAACCGAAAACGACCCAAACCTAGCCATAGCGCACACTAATAAAGCCAAAGTCCTCGCATAAAGATTTTTCCCTAAACTAATAGCGGACCTCTCCTATATCCCTAACCTTTCCTTCCCTAAGCTTAAAAACGCCCTTTTCTAACCTAAGAGTAATTTATAAGAGCTGAAATCGCAGACATTCTCTTAGGCATAGCTAGCTAGAAGGCCCTAGGAGATAACGAACTCCTAGCAGGCCTTATTAAAGCCTGTAATAACCTAGCAAAGGATGTAATTATAAGGCTACTTAACGCTACCCTAGAAGTAAGGTACTTTCTAGCCCACTTCTAAACCGCTAGAGTTATAGTGATTAGGAAGCCTAGGAAGATAATAAAGGAAATAAGAAGAGCTAATGCATAAAGGCCTATATTACTACTTAACATAATAGGCAAGATTATAGAGGCAGCAATAGCGAGGCAGCTCACAAGCTATGCCAAGGCGAACAACCTTCTTCTAGAACTACAAATAGGCAAC
Source organism: Epichloe glyceriae (assembly GCA_023658535.1). Lineage (NCBI taxonomy): Eukaryota > Fungi > Ascomycota > Sordariomycetes > Hypocreales > Clavicipitaceae > Epichloe > Epichloe glyceriae. The sequence goes on along the minus strand of CP098295.1, from coordinate 1,156,397 downwards.
AGGAGAAACAGGTTAATAGAAACCGCTATAAGAGCCTTAATAGAATGCGTACAAGAGGCCTAGGAAAGAGGCAGTATCGCCTTACTAGCTTAAATGGACATATCTGCAGCCTTTAACGGAGTTAGCCATCCCTACCTCATCGCCCTCCTAGTTAAGATAGGCGTACTGCTATAGCTAGTAACAGTAATACAGAGCTTCCTCGCAGGTAAAATAAGCTAGCTTAGCTTTAACAGAGACCTATTATAACTATTTAAGATTAAGGCTAGCACCCTATAAGGCTCCTCACTCTCCCCTATCCTCTTCTTACTATACTCTACTAAGTTATACACATGCCTCCACTCTGTCCTAGGCACAGTGGTAATAGGATTTACGGATAATACTAATATTATAGCATTTAGAAAAAACATAGTATAGATATAGAAAAGACTTAAAGCTACCTAGAAGGTATGCGAAAAATAGGCAAAGGAAGTAGGAGTAAAGTTTAACCCCTTAAAAACTAAGCTTATACACTTTAGTAAATCTAGATAACCCCCTAGACTAGGGTCTAACTTAAAGACAAGGAGATAACGCCTATAGAGTCCTGCTAATTCCTAGGAGTATAGGTAAATAGAAAACTTAACTAGAGCACTTATAAGAACATCCTAAAGGGAAAATTAGCCTAGCAGAGGCTTGCTCTTACTACATTATTAGCATTAGTATAGGGATGTAGCTTTAGGGACGCTAGACTCCTTTACACGCAGGTAGTCTAACCCGTTATTGCCTATAGAGCAAGCGCATACCATACCCTAACTAAAGCCAGAGGGAAACCTAGAGGGATAGTAAAGAACTTTATAGTAGAACAATTAGCCTGCCTCTAGGTTATTATAGGGGCGTTTAAAGCCACCCCTATTATATAGCTAGAAGTAGAAATAGTGGTGCTACTACTTAACTTATACCTAAACATAGTTAAATAAAGGTTTAAGGATAAAATTACTAATAATAGGATAGCGGAGATAATCCAAACCGCCTCACAGTTAGTTAAGACTATACTACGCTATAGAAGAGTTAGACGCACCTAACTAAGGGAAGAAGAGCCAGACGCAAACCTATACAATAAGTGGAATAAGAGATAGGAAACATGGCATAATAGAGAACGCTTAGGCCACTGCTAGCACGTAAGAGAACCTACTAAGGACTGCCCACTATGCCCTAACCTAAAAGAGATCTAAAAATTCTATATAAACCTAGATAAACATATCTCTTTAATAATAGTATAACTACGTATAGGGAAGATAGGGCTAAACAAATTCCTCTATAATAAAGGCGTGCCTAGGGTAACATCGCTAATATACAGCTACGGCTATAGAGAAGAAGACTAGTACTACGTTATTACAAGCTATAGTAACTATAACCACATAAGACCCTAAAGATAGCCCAGAGACAAACAGGAGGCGAGGCTAGCCCTAGACAATCCTACGCAAGCGAGAACTATTACTAGATAGGTTATATAAACCAGGAGACTTAACTACTATAGGCTAGCGCAGGACCTAGCATTTGCCTTAAGCGGAACAGGACTAAGACTGACCTGCCCCTAGAGGACACAAAACAATATACGGACGACTAGATTAGACGCTAAAGAGAGAGAACCCTAGGGAATAGGCGGCTTAGAGGCGCGAGAGGGCCAGGACTAATATTATAATAAGACAAGACCACTATAAAAAGAAATAAACTCTTAATTAAAACTACTAACGCCAGGTATTATTAGCCCCCACGCCCTAACGCCGCCCCTAAACTAGCCTTAGTCTATTACCTTACTCCTCCTCTAAAATAGGGATAGCATCCTCTATTACCTTAGCACGCCCCTTTACTAGAAGGGAGGCGGCTAGGAGCCGGTTTGTCTCCGCTATTTAAGCGTCTAAGCAATACATTTAAAACACTATTTTATTATACTAGCCCCCACTAGAACTAGAACCGGATTAATCCAGGCCTGCCGCTAAAGCGCTCTACTTCTTACTTTGATTTTTAGCATAGAGTTTTCTCACACAATCGTGATAATTATTAGGAACCTAAGATAGGCACACGTTAGATATGAAACAGACCCGGATTTGCCCCGCAGATAGACACATACCTCAGCACCGCTAGCAATAGCGGCTTAGATCTCCGTTAACCACAAGTGCTTAGCTTAACGCCCTGTAGTATTTAGCTAGGAGGCAGATTAGCAGTGAAATAAACCTAGACACGGCGCAAAACATTACCTTATTGCAACTATTATTACAAACCTAACAATTAAAGCAAGCGTTAGTCACAGCACCTAGCCAAATGTTAGCAGAATCACCACTAACACTTATCCGGCTTAGAGCCGCCTATACTAACAACGTCGTAACACTAATAGCTAGGAGTCCTTATTAATTAAGAGTAACACGAAATGCACTAAAACTGCCGTGGCTTACCTAACTACCTAGAATTAGAAACGAAAAGCCTTAAAATAGGATTAGAAGAATAACTTATATAAAGCTCCTATCTAGAGCCCGCCTTAACTAAGCTAAAGTTAGCTACTTTCAAGGATAACGCTCTAAGAGGCTTAGTTCCTAGGTAAGTTAGAAGTAAAAGAGTACCCCTAAGGGACAGGACTTACAAGGAAATAGACAATAACATAACGTAGGACAATAACAACAAGGATTATAACGTAAACTATAATAATAGTTAGCAACCGCACTAAATCCAACCCGGAATTGCACTAGCAGACAAAAAGGCATAAACAAACCTAAGAGAAGATAGATAATGAGGAGAGAAAAGAGGGCAGAATCCGCGGGGAATTGCTTCCTTTTATATATGTGAGGGGGCAGAGTAATTTACTATAGTAACGTTAAAAGTAAAGCATAAGGAAAAGTAAAAAAGACATTGCAAAATAAGCGTACAAGCGGAACCGATCCTTAACTGGATCGGACCCGGCCTCACCCCCATATATAATTAGAAGCAAGTGCTTAGGGTTTATAACACATCCGGGTTAGAAGCGGACCGGACTTAGCTGAAAAGTGGGGCTATAGAAGAGTTAGCAAAAAGTGAAAAATTATAAGGATCCTACTATATTAGTATTCACCTCCTATTAGAAAAAGCAAGGAGACCTAAGACAGAGCTGCCCTAGGCCCACGAGCGCACTAGAAGGAGCAAATCCTTCCTCCTAAACTCGGATTTTACGGATTTTAGGGATAAGGCCAGCGAGAGCTAGCTATAACTTTCCACGACAGGAAACTTATTAAGCGGCACAGCCCTGCCACAGGGACAGTGCTAACCCAAACACAGAAGCGAGAGGGTTTTCTCCCCATTCATGGGTTTTCCTGTTAACTAACCAGCCGGAGTACTAGTACTAGCAAATATATAGCTAGCTAGCGTATCCAATATATATATATATATATATAATTAATGCTTCTTCTCTAGCTAGTAAGACTTAATATCTAATATAATGCTCTAAAAGTAAGCTACTACTACTAGGTAGTTAGCCTAGGGAATATCTTAGCTAATACTATAATCTCTTATCTGCTTATTAAGTATAGTATATAGTTTAGATAACTTTACTGCATTTACCTAATCTAACTTACTTATAAGCGCTAACTTCTACTTAAACTAAATATAAAAGTTACTAAAACACTTATACTATTATTACCTTAGCTAATTAAGCTTAGTAATAGCTATCTCCTATTAATAAGGGTTATTAAATATTTTCCTAAGTACTTAAGGAAGTGCCTTAAGTTAAAATAAACTAAGTGCCTCTTTTTAAAGTAAGGAGTAACTTAGGCCTATACCTTAGGTAAGAGATTCTAGTAAATAAAGTACTATTAATCTTATATAGTACTAATAAACTCCTAATTTATTAGTAACTTATAACCTATAAGGCCTTTCTAGGCTAAGAATAATACTCTATTACTATTAAATAGTAGGCCTATTAGTAATAGCTTTTACTTAATAGGGTTTTGTGTAAGGGCTATATTTTACCTATTAGTAAGATTAGTAATTTAGGCTGCCTACCTCTTAATAACCTCCTATAACGCTACTATCTTGTTAGTATCTATTATAAAGAATAATAAATATTATAAACTAGCCTTAGGGTAGCTATAAATAAGCGTTTAAAGTGTAATTATTATTCTTAGAGAGGAAGGAAAGAACTAGATAAGAGATCGCATAGCGCCTAGCTATATACCCCTCTGTGCGTGGTCTGTGCGCATAGCGCGCGTAGTAGCCCTAAGTCCTAAGCATGTCCGCACATAATACGTGTCCTTCCCGCACACTCTCTACACCCTTCCTACGCACCCTCCGCGTCCTTTCCGTACCTGAGAAGGACCTAAGCCTTAAGCTCGAGTCCATAACAGTACCTTAGGTTTATTATTTACATAGGAAAACAAATTTACCTAGATAATAAAAAGATTACAGTAATTAGGGATTAGGAGGCTCTAATATAGGTCTAAGGAGTGCGTAGGTTTTTAGGATTTACTAACTTTTATTATGATTTTATACTGTAATTTTTAGATATTATAGGCCCCCTAATTAACCTAATAAAGAAGGGCGTAGTATTTTACTAGATAGAGGCATATAATAAGGCTTTTAAGATATTAAAGTTAGCTTTTATATTATATCTAATCCTTATATAATAGGACCTTAATAAGGATATAGTAGTAAAGGCAGATTACTTAGAAATAGTATTAGGAGGTTACCTTTCCTAGACAAATAATAAAGGGGTCTTGCATCTAGTAGTGTATTACTTAGCTTACTTATAACTAGCTTAAAGGAATTATATAATATATAATAAGGAGCTTCTAGTAATTATCTTATATCTTAAAGCGTGGTTAGTAAAGCTATAGAGTGTTAGTAGTTTATTTATAATACTTATAGACTATAAGAACTTAGAGTACTTTATAGCCCTAAGGAGAGTATTAAAATAATAGGTATAATAGGTAAAGACTCTAGTACTTTTTAATTTTTACTTATACTATAGGCTAGGGACTTAGGTAAGCTAGCTAGATATATTATTAAAGCGCTATTAGGAAGAGGTATAGTTAGCTAAACTAAAGGCACCTATTATATAATTAGTAATAATGCTTACTTAGTTTAGCTTTAGTTAGGGTTAGCTATATATTAATATTAGGCCTATAGTAGTTTTAGAGAGTATTACTTTAGAGAATAACTTAGCTTTAGAGGGTAATATACTAGAGGGTAGTTTAGCCTAAGCACTAAGTATTCTAGCTAAGGACTCCTTATTTATAGATAAGCACCTCTAATCCCTATAGGATTAATCTATAGCTTATAATAAAACCTATAGACTATAGCTTAAGGCAGTAAGGGCTAGAGCTTAGAAGTTTCCTAACACTACTAGTATATAAGAATAGATTATAAACTATTAGATTAGTATAAAAGAGGCGCTTTAATTCTAGGGCTAAACTTAAGTACTAAAGTAAGAGCCTCTAACTATAACTTTAATCTAGTAGACTTATAACTTACCCTTACTAGGTTATTTAAGGTAAAACACTACCTTTAAGGCGCTTTAAAGGGACTTCTATTAGGATAGTATATTATAGGATATAGCATAGTTTATACGTAATTACCACTACTATAAGGGCTAAAAGAGTTAATAGTTATAATAGGGCTTACTAAAGCTAATTCCTTACTAAATAAATATTAGTTATAGATCTCTATTAACTTTATAATAGAGCTCCTTACTAGAGACTAGGCTAACTTATAGTTCCTAATAGTTATTATAAATAGGCTCTTTAAATTTATATAACTTAAGGCTATAACATTAATAAAGGCTAAGGTATATATAGAATAGTTTAAGCACTATTAGTAGCGGTTTTATAGGTTTCTTACCTAGATTATTATAGATTATAGGTTAGATTAGTTAAGTAACTTTTAGATAGCGCTCTATAAGAAGGTTAGCACTAAGTAATTACTATTAACCTTGTACTACCTATAAATAAATAAAGGTATAGAGAGAGCTAACTAAGAGGTTTAAGTAATATTATAGGTAATATTATCCTTTTATAATTTAAGTAAGTAAATTACTTACTAGCCTATTGACTAGTATTAAATAATAGGGATTTCTTAGTAATAGAAGTAAGTGTAAATATAGCTTTTTATAGCTTTAATATACTTATAATCTAGGAACTACTATTTATAGAAGCTTTAAGGACTTTAGTAAAGGGTAAGTATAAGTATTCCTATAGTATTTAAAAAGGGCATAGACTTAATATAAGTAGCTATAGCTTTTATCTAGTAATAGTAATAGGAAAATATAAATAGTAGTTAGAGACTTATAGAATGTTTCTAGGTTAGAGACTATATATAGCTAAGTCTTAAGAATATTAAAATAAATTGCCTGTGTAAGAAGCTAGACTAGGTTATAGCTAAGTATAAGGTACTAGAGGTACTAATACTATTAACTATAAAGCTAGATATTCCTAGGGGACTATACCTAGTCTTTTATATAGATTTAGTCTAGAGAGTAGAGGACCTATTACTAAGTTAAAAGCTAGCTAATAAAAGACTACTACTAAAGCTATAATAATAAATATAGATAATAGTCTTATAAAGTACTAAGTAAAGGAGATTCTTATAGCTAAGAATATGCTAGGCTAGGGATTAAATTATAATATTCTAGTTAAATAAAAAGGTTATATATAGCTAATATAAGAACCCCTAGAGAATATATAAAATACTAAGGCACTAGATAGGTTTAAGGTAAAATAAGGGAATATATAAATAAGTAATAGTTTAAAATAGGTGTAAAAATAAGTATAGTTTAATTTACCCTTAGAGGAGTAAGACTACTAGAATATATATAAAAAAGTAAAGAGAAGGATAAGAAGTAAGAGGGGTATAAAAATTTTTCCTAAGGAGTAAGGAGAGGGGGTAAGAAAGGGGTATATTATAGACTTAAGCTTAAGGCTTAGGTCCTTCTTAAGTATAGAAGGGATGTAAAGGGTGCGTAAGAAGGGTATAAAGAGTGTGTAAAAAGGATATATATTATATGCAAATATGCTTAGGACTTAGGGCTACTACGCACACTATGCGCATAGACTACGCACAAAGGGATATATAGCTAGGCACTATATGACCTCTTGTCTAGTTCTTTCCTTCCTCTCTAAGAATAACAATCACACTTTGAACGCTTGTTTGCAGCTGCCCTAAGGCTAGTTCATAATAGCTTTACAGTACTTATAAAGAATTACATAACTATTAGCTTACCCTTAGTCTTACTAGATTCTTTAATAAAGGCTTTAGCCACATCCTATACATCTTTATTATTAAAGCTTTTATTACCCTCTTTTACAGCGCTATTATTACCTTTATAAGCTTAGAGGAAAGCTCTATATTTATTGTTAGAAGGAGGGTTCCTATGCCTTTTATTCTTCCACTATTATTGCCTTACTTCTTAATAATCCTTATTGCTATGATTTAAGGACTAGTAGCTATCTTTTCTATATATAAAGTATTATAGCCGCTGTCAGCGGCCTTAATCGCGATTAGGGCCTCTAGAGCGCCTATATTAGCGATTTATAAAGAAATCCTTATTAGCATAGTTATTAGTATAGAACTGTTATTAGCTAACTTCTTTTTAGGCTTTAGCAATGCTAATTCACTTACGAAGATTACTTACAAGGTCTTTAAATGTGTTATTAAATATAAATTCTATAAGGCTATATTCTAGTATACCTCTAATAGCTTAGAGGGTTTATTTAATAAGTTTTATATTATTAGTAAGAGGGTTAAAGAGTCTATTATAAATATCCTAAAGGCTTTAAACCATAGTATTAAGGCACTCTATCTTTATTTTATTAGGATGTTTAGTAATAGTGCTATATAGTATAATGCTATTTTACTCTTAGCGGTAAAATTGCTTATTTATTACTATTTTAAAGTGCTATCTAATAAGTTTAACTATTTAATTAAATATAAAGCTTACTAATAGCTTTATAGCAATGTTTATAAGGTAGAATTTCCTTATATTACCTATTAGTATTATAGGGAATGCTTTTATAACCATAGTTTCTATAAAGTTAAGCTAATAGCATTAATCTTATAGTATTACTATCTTTAGTCTAATAAAGTTAAATATCTTACTACTATATTTATTAGCTTCTTTATAGATCTTAGTAAGATTAAGCACCTTCCTTATATTATTATAGTATTCCTAGGCTTAAGGTATTATAAGAGGTAGTAAGAGGTATATTCTTACTTAGGCTTAAGGGATAATAGTTGTTAAAATAATGCTATTTATAGCACTATTTTATAGGCCCACTAGTTGCCTAGTTGCGTTGTTGTAACGTTAGTTGCAAGGCGTTGCTTGCAGCGTTGCCTGCAGCTTTGGCTGTGACCTGCGTTCTTGCACACAACTAACCCACAGGCTTGTATGACTAAGCCAACTAGGTTACCCTATAGGAAGCTAAAATCGACTGTAACTAGGGAACTAGCAGTCGTATAAAGGCTGACGTATACTATTCGAATCCTTGATTTATTCTGGATTTTATAGTATATTTTATTAATAGGGTTGTTTATTAAAGTGCTTAGTTAGGCCACACGGGCGTTTAGTTTGTATGGCTGTAAGTCGATTTTTACTTTTCCTATACAAATGAATTATGCGGAAAATAAAAAGTAGCTTACAAGACCTTATTGGCGACCTAGTTCTGCCAATATAGTTAGTAGGTCTATGAGGGGACTTAGTAGAATCCTCTCATTGCTTGTCAGATCGTCCGTATTGTTAGAAATCAACTACATTCAACTATCAAAGCTCTATATCTTGAAGAATCGTCGTATTATAGTGAATCTAGAAGCCGCCGCGTCAGAATCTATTAGAGAGGTCTTCCTATCCCTCTAGCTAGATTCCCCTTCCATTTTCAATAGGTTATGAGCCTGGAAGGCCTATAGAATTACTACATTACTGCGTTATTCTACTGCGATTACTGCTTGATTTTGGGTACTAGTTACTCTCTACTATACCTGTGAGCTCTTAGATTACGAAGGAAACCGCTAGAATTTGAAGCTTTTCATCCCCTAGCACCCCGTATCGTAACACCAGACCCTTGGTGTTAAATTCATTTACAGCCGCACCTGCAACCACATTGCAACAGTAACTATCTAGTTACAACCACAACCTCTTTTTAGTGATTCTATTCACTATCGCGACCGTTACATTAATATTATCTACAACAGTAGATACGCTGCATTCCCTTTGAAATCATTAGACATCTAGTATATTTATACTAGGCTTTTTGACCTATTGCACTACGTTGTACGCACTATACATTACGTTACGTTACGTTATGGCTTCTGTAATACCTATTATCCGCAATCCTATCCTTGGTGTTAAGAAAATTTTCGCAGAGGATTTTCTCCGGCTTTTTCTGCCCGCGCATACCGCAGACCCACTTTTAGACCTTGAGGGGCACCCTTTTAAACAGCCCCGCCACGCATTTTACGTGCGCAAGCAGATTGCATTACAACCAATTTCTAGCGCGTTATTTGTAATAGGAACAAATTTGGAGATTTTACATAGGAATTTTTTAAAGATAGCACCACCTAATTATAAGGGTAAGGGACCTGCTATAGGCCCTTCTAGCCCCCTAGGGACCCTAATAGGATAGATATAGAAGGTTAACCAGCTGTTTAGGCTAGCGCTTTACAACTACAAAGCCAAATTAAACAACAAGGCAAGACTTTAACAGATTTTATTAAATATAGCGAGTCAAAACGGCTAAAAACCGAGGCTAGTATTAATAATCTATTAGATAAATTGACGCAAACCATGACTGCTATTTAAGGTCTTTAGGATTCTACTAGACTAAGGGAAGAAAATACTAAGGTCCTAGTAAAAGACCTGCCTGCTACTACTTCTGCAAGTTTACCTTCTAGTAACTTACAAGCTGCCTTTAACACAGGTGCTATTAAGAAGCTAAATAAGAAGGTTCACTCTATTCTAGAGGGAGCTAAGCTAAAAGGCCCTAAAAATTATAATTAGTGGAAGCAAGCCCTAAGCATTTAATTTAGAGCCCTAGGATTACCTGAATTTATAGATAATCCAAGCCTAGCAGGCCATCTAGCTAATTGTGATCAAGCTATTCTTTTAATAATATTAAGAGATAGCTGTTAATCTAGACCTTAGGCAGCTATATATTAGCAAAAATCCCCTAAAGAAGCCTATAAAGTCCTTATTAGGCATTATTCGCAGAGTGCTGAAATCTAGTGAGGTATGCTATACGCTAGCTACCACTCCCTAAATTTTTAAATTATAAGGGATCTTTAGAGGCTTTTAATGCTGATTTTAATAATTTACTAGCTAGACTACAACTCTGTAGTGTAGAGAGTGCACCTATTAATTAAGTAAATTATTATATTAATGTATTAAAGCAGACCTTCCCTAGTTAGGCTAAGAGACAAAGATTTACTATTAGAGCTTCTAGGGCATAGGGACTGCCTATAAATACCTTAAATTTACAGTTCCTTATAGCAGATTTATTAGAAGAACAGAGGATAAAACCTCCCCTATAGCTAAAGCTCTTAGTTATAAGGCTTCTAATAATAAGGGAAATTCTAAGGACTAGGAGAAGAAATCCTCTAATCCTAACACTAAGAAGGACTCTATAAATGCTACTAAAGAGCAGGATAAGAAGGATTTAAACCCTTCTAAAGCCTCTAAGAAGAAAAAGCAGAAGAAGAAGAGTAGTAATAGGGATAAAGGAAAAGAAGCTGCTTTTACGTTAGGCTATAGCCTAGCCACGGGATACGTTAAAGAACTAGATTCTAGCAAGTCTAGTAGTGAGGATAGCAGTGATTCTGAATCTAATTCGGATACTTCTAGTACCACTACTACTAGTAACACTACTACTAAGCCTACTTTTAGCTACTCTAATGATGTGGTTAAAAACTCCCTTTTATATAATACAGGTTTTTCTTGTCACATTTATAATAATAGGGCTTTCTTTAGGGACTTTAAGCCTCTTAAGAAAGGTTAAACTAGCCCTATAATTACAGTAGGAGGACCTATCTACCCTAAAGGAAGAGGCACCGCTGTTTTTAACGTTCTAGTTAAGAAAAATCCACTAGAATATAGGCCTTTAGCTCTGCTAGATGCCTTATATTTCCTAGGTATAGATACTAACCTAGTTAGCGGGTTATCCCACTATCTAAAGGGAGGTTATCTAGCTAAAGATTAGCTTTTCCTAGCCGATAAAAGCCCTTGTGGGTTATTAGAACCTGCTAAACACGGCTTCTTTTTGCAGATTAAGGGGCAAGCCACTCCTAAGATTTGCAAGCATTTAACCTACCTCTCCTTTATAGGCTCTTAATTTTACAACTAAAGAGCCTATAAGACCAAATTAGGGTTTTCCTACCCTATAGAGGTTTAAATTCCGCAGCCAGCATTTAATCCTAAGGAATATTAACAAATCGAAGAATTAGACTCTGAAGAAGACGAAGATTTAGCCCTATATCCCACCAAAGCTCCTCCTAGTTAGGCACCTTCTATAGGGGGTTTAGAAGGTCTATACCCTAATGACTTAGGTGATAATAGTGGCTGTCTATTGCCCCCAAAGGCCTGTGATTCTTAAGAGGCCTGGTAATAGAGGGAGCTAAGGGATAATAGCCCTAAAAGCTAGATTCTAGTTACAAGAAGTTACTAGATTTAGCCCTTCTTTGGCATATTTGATTAGCCTACATCGGCCTCCCTTTACTAAAGAAGTCTTTGAAATTAGCTAAAGGGATCCCTGATTTTTCCGCAATTAAAGAAAAGGATTTTAACTACATAGCCTGTATGTAATTAAAGGCTATTAGAAGACCTACTAAAAGACCTATTTAGGACCCCCTAGAGTTTTAGATATTCTAGAGGGAGATACAGTTAAAATCAAACCTATACTACATAATAAGAAGGCCCTAGTCCTTATCCTTATTAATCGAAAATCCTGGTATAAATGGTGTTTTCCATTAGCTAATAAAGAAGGTTAGACCCTTTATATAGCTATTAAGGGCTTCTTTAAGGCCCTGAAAAACCGATATAACGCGTATCCTAGGCACCTTCACTTTGACGGAGGCACTGAGATTAACAACGAACTTTAGTTATAGTTATCTTCTAAAGGAATTTGTTTTAGCACCTCTTGCCCTTATATTCACGAACAGAATAGGCTAGTTAAGAGGGCTATTAGGGTTATCCTAGACTAGCTTAGGGCTACACTTTAGTGGTCTAAGCTGCCTTTATATATATGGTCTTATATCCTTCTAGCCATAGTGGACTTAGTTAACATCACCGCGAATACAACTAAGCCCCTAACCCCTAAGCAGCTATATCTAGCTGACTTAGAGCCTAAGACCTCTTATAAGCCTGATTTTTCGAAAATTAGGGCTATAGGGTCTTATTGTGAGGTTCTAATACCTCCGGAGCAGAGATTAAAGCTTTAGAAGCTAGCCCCTAGGACTATCCCTGGCCGGCTACTTGCTACTCTGGGTTCTAGCGTTTATCTTGTTTATATACCCTCTAAAAGGTTAGTTGTTAAGACTAGCTTTGTTAAAATTATAGAGGATATAAGCTCTGTAAGGTCCCCTAAGCCTTTAGGAGCTATCCTTTAGAGGGAGAAGCCGATATCTCACGAGATAATCTAGAGGTTTAGGATAGCTATCCAAAGCCTCTAGCGCCCACAGCGCCCGCAGCGCCAGTAACGCCTCTAGCGCTACCCCTAGAGAGCCTAAGCTCTAGCGCCCCTAATAAGGGTGCTATTGAAAACCGTTTTCAGATTCAGATTCTTTAACTAATCCTGATTCTATAGACATTAATGATTTTAATATATCTTCTTTCGTTAAGGAGATATGCTTTAAGGCACAAGAAAAGGCTAAATCGTCGTCTTCTAATAACGATTCTAACACCCCTAAGACATGGAAACAAGCTTTAAACAGCAAGGATAGTTAGAAATAGATAAATGCAACTTTTAACGAATTTAAGCAGCTTCTAGCTGCTAGAACCTTCAAATTTATAGGGATAGACCGAATTCCTAAGGGCTAGAGGGTTCTAAAGAATAGGCTTGTTTATAAGCTTAAAAAGGATAAAGAAAATAATCCTTTAAAACATAAGGCCTGACTCGTTGCTAAAGGCTTTATGCAGATAGAAGGTCAAGATTACATCAAAACCTATGCTATAACTAGCATTCCCCTAGTTAGCGGATATTACTAGCCCTAGCGGCTTGTAATGACTAGGAAGTTAAATAGGTCGATTTTATAGGGGCCTTTCTAAATAGCTTGCTAAAAGAAGCTATTTATATGCAAATCCCTAATAGATTCGCTGATTTTGCTAAAGCCACTACGCCTAAAATAACTAAACTACTCAAAAATACAGTTATAAACCCTCTTAAAAGCAAGTTATTTTCCTATAAAAGGCTTTATATAGATTAAAATAAAGCTCTAGAGAGTGGCAGCAGGCTTTAAAGGACCTTCTTCGGAAATTAGGCTTCCACCCCTAATATCTGACCTAGCCATCTTCTTTAACCTAACTACATTTACATATATAGCAACATATGTGGATGACTGTCTTCTTATAGGTCTGGATCTAGCTTATATCAATAGGCTAAAGAAGCTATTACATAAAGCTTATCCTATAGAAGATCGTGGGTTAGCTAAATTTTTCCTAGGCGTTTAAATTACTAGAAATCGAAAGAAAGGGACCTTAACTATCCACTAGTCCTAGTATATTTCTAAAGCCTTAGAAAGATTTAATATAAAAGATACTAGGCCTATTAAAATTCCACTCCAACCCGGAATTATAAAACAGGCAGCTAATCACTTAACTAAGCCTCTTTCCCCCTAATCACAAGCTATATTAGAGTATTATAGGAACTATTATATACTTAATGCTCCTTATAAGACCTGATATTGCCTTTCCGGTTCAGTGGCTTTCCACAGCACTATCTAAGCCATACATAAAGCATTTAAATGCCTTTAAACATTTGCTTAAATATCTTCTAGGCTCTATAAGTTATTCTATAACTTATAGAAGGTCTAAATCTACTACTAAAGCCTCTGCAACCCTTATTAGCTTTTGTGATAGTGACTTCGCGGGTGATAAGTCCTTAAAATTAACCTATGCTTATCTCTATAAGCTAGCTAAAGGACCTATTAGCTAGAAATCAAAGAAAGCAACTACAATAGCTTTATTTACATTAGAGGCTAAATCAGATGCTTTATATAAAGCTATTAGGGAGCTAGAGTGGCTTTACAGTCTCTTTAATAAGATAAAGCTACCTATAGCACCTCTAGTTCCGATTTTTAGTGATAACTAAAGCGCTATTACTACCGCTAATAACCCTGCTCTTCATAGTAGAACAAAGCATACCCTGCTAAAATTTAACTATACCAGAGAAAAGGTATAGAAGGGTATAGCTAAGGTTATTTACATTAACACTAAGAAGATGCCTGCAGATGGTTTAACTAAGCCCTTGCCTAATGATAAATTTCAACAATTTATCCAACTATTAGGCCTTACGAACACGAAGGCCTAGCTTTAAAATCAACCAAAAAGTCAAAAAATCAAAATCAATAAAAACACTGGAATTCCGTTAAAAAGTTATTGATTTAAGTTTAAAAGTTATTGGATTTATTATTATTGAATTTATGGTTAACTTAGATATTTATTAAAGAGCTAAGTTTAGGTATTGAATTAGTTACCTCATACTTTTCTAGAGGGAGTGTTAAAATAATGCTATTTATAGCACTATTTTATAGGCCCACTAGTTGCCTAGTTGCGTTGTTGTAACGTTAGTTGTAAGGCGTTGCTTGTAGCGTTGCCTGCAGCTTTAGCTGTGACCTGCGTTCTTGCACACAACTAACCCACAGGCTTGTATGACTAAGCCAACTAGGTTACCCTATAGGGAAGCTAAAATCAACTATAACTAGGGAACTAGTAGTCGTATAAAAGGCTAACGTATACTATTCGAATCCTTGATTTATTCTGGATTTTATAGTATATTCTATTAATAGGGTTGTTTATTAAAGTGCTTAGTTAGGCCACACGGGCGTTTAGTTTGTATGGCCGTGAGTTAATTTTTACTTTTCCTATACAAATGAATTATGCGGAAAATAAAAAGTAGCTCACAAGACCCTATTGGCAACCTAGTTCTGCCAATATAGTCGGTAGGTCTATGAGAGGACTTAGTAAAATCCTCTCATTGCTCGTCAGATCGTCCGTATTGTTAGAAATCAACTACATTTAACTATCAAAGCTCTATATCTTGAAGAATCGTTGTATTATAGTGAATCTAGAAGCCGCCGCGTCAGAATCTATTAGAGAGGTCTTCCTATCCCTCTAGCTAGATTCCCCTTCCATTTTCAATAATAGTAGGTTAAGAGAGCTAAGTATATATAATTAGCAGGCTTAATGCTATTAATAATAACTCCGGTGTAATATTAGGTGCTTATAATAAGGAATGTAAGTTTTTATTATTAGTATTAGCTTTATATCTAGGTAAAGGTTTAAATAAAATCTACCTATAGTAAGTTACTTATTAATCTCTTCTAGAGGCTACTTAGATTATTTTTCTTCTTAGAGTACTCTTTTAAGTGCTTTTGTTGGTTACGCAGGGTCGTAATGTGTGAGCTCCGAGAATAGTATCGTTGTTGATTATCTATTCTAAGCTATCGAAGGAAGAGGGAAAAGAGAGGTCAAAAAGTGAGGGCACTCTCGTGAGGTGAAAAACGGGCAGCTGTGCGTGTGGGTCACGTGGTGCAAGCCCTGCCCTATCACAGGGCCTGACTGTGGATCGGAAAGTGGGGTCGCGCGCGCGCACGCGAGGGCAGGCGCGGGCCGACCTTCTTCCGGCCACAATTGCGGCTGCCAAGCGCGATTAATATCATGCTTATTCTAACACTAGGAACTCTCTCTTTTGACATGATTGTTAATGCATAATATTAATAGCAGAAGAGAAAAGAAAAGAAAGGGGATAAGGTAGAGCGGGCAGCGGATGAATGTAGAAGGGATTAACTTAATAAAAACCTTATGTGAGTGTGTGGTAAAGGGAAATAAGGAAAAACAACACTCCGTTATTAATAATCCTTCTAAAGGCTAAGCGGGCCTCTAACCGTAGCCTTTTAAATCTCACATTGAAAATAACATCCGCGCGCTAATCCTTGCCCCCCCGCCCCGTCTACCGTCACGGTCTTCGCTTCCCTATGCTTAGTGTACATAACATAGGGGCTGTAACAGTTCCTTCACAATAGCCACCAGGGGCCCTAATAGGTCTCCGGCAGCCCTTACTAGGTCAGGGGTAACAATTAGAGTAGCTCTTATAACCTAACCTAATAAGGGCCGTAGTTCTAGGCATAAGATGCCTAATAAGGGCTGCAGTTCCTCCTCCTTCTTCCTTAGGGGATTTTTCACATCCCCCACAGTATCAGGGCTAATTCCTAATACTATTACCTGTGGTAACCCTCTTCCACGCAGGTTACCCACCCTTCCATCCAGATTGTCATCCGGTTGCTAGAGATAAACTACTCTAGCGCCTTATTTAGCAATGCCTTCATGAAGGCGTCAGCCAGGTTATTAGCTCCGTTAATCCACTGGATCTTATAGAGCTCGTGGCGTTCGTATAACTACCACAGGGCTATGATATTAATTATTAGGCATTTTTCCTTGGTGGTACTAAGCTTAATAAGGTATTTATACAAGGAGTATAAATCTGTGCATACTATAACTGGGGTTATAGGTATATTTAATTAGTCCGTGATTAATCCAAGGGTCGTTGTGATTGCGTGGGCTATGTTAACGCTAGCTACCATGCCGTAAACCTTAGAGGCGAGCACACTTCGTGTAACTCTTTTGCTCTTGGTTAAGCTGAAGTGCACGATATTACCTTTAATTATGAACTCGCTGTCCTTGTAGTCTTTATTAGCTATAATCAGAACATAGCTAAGTTATAAAGTAAGGTCCTAATTGTTCGCAAAGGACCTATTTACAAAGGCATATAGCTTCGCTTTAGCAAGGTTAATTAGAATAAACGTCAGGCCTCTCTCCAGGTTATCTATCTGCTATTAGATCTAGTGGTTAAGGGCTTTAACGTTCTTAATCGTTAGTTCCTAGTGTTATGCAGTAACAGATAGATTATAGCAAGCTTCCGGTTAGCAGATCGAGGCAATGTAAGCGCCCTAAGCTTATTATTTAATGTACTTCTGCTTTGCGTTTATTAGCGGGATTACGTTAAGCTTGCTGCTTTGCCCTTTTACTAGAGGGAGATAGCCACGTTAGCCGCTATTATGATAATACCTCCGTTAAAGGTAAGGGGTTATTCTCTATTAGGAATTACTTTAGCTTTGCCGCAAAGGCCGTAGCGGTTAGTTGCTTTTCTTCCTTTTAGAGAACTCCTTATCTAATAGCCCTAATATGTTATTAGTCTGCATGCCTACGCATACGAACTTAATGCTTTCCTTCTTTATTACTAGCAGGCATGGATTGTATGTAGAGGTCTCCATCTAGAGCTTCTCTCTATAATGCCTGTAGTATGTGACCCACTAATGCATTCTAGCCTCCGCAATGCCGTAGAGAGGCTTGATTACCCTTATGATTATTCTATTAGGGTGTTAGTTGCGGATCTAGATTAGGAGCCTGGCGAGGATTGTCCTGTTTAATAGGGTTTGTAATTAAATATAAGCTTGCGTAATATTGCGAATCTATAAGATAAGGTCTTTCTTTATTAGCGAGGGAGCTATTACGAGGATAAGGCGTTAACTAGCCCGTTGGATTGTTAGGGCTTATGTCAGGATGTCTTGTTTCGCCTTATCGCCAAAGCCTTAGATGATAAGCCGTGATTTCTCGTATGGCTAGCCTGTCTTCCCTTTTACCTTATTAATGATGCGGGAGTTAAAGATCCTCACACCACTATGCTCTTTCTTATTAAAGGTTATGAATTCGAACACGCCTTGGTTAATTAAGGCATTAATTTTAGCCTTGGTGGAGAGCTTAAAGGGCTCTCCTAGGGTTATGATAATGCCTTCCTTACGCAATCGGATTACGAGGTTAAGGTTAGCTTCCTCCTTCGCCAATATAAACACATTAGTCTTATTAATAATTGCTAGGGGTTCTTACAGGGTCTGCCTGGCCTTCTCTTTAGCGGGATCTCTAGGACCTTGCTTACTAGTTTATCTCAAGCCTCTTACCCTTCTTCCTTAGGTAGCTGTTCTTAAGGCATTAGGACTTCTCTATTAGGATCTACGTAATAGGGCCTAATAGAGGTTAACTAGAAGGTTTTCAGGCCTCGCGGGAGATTAAGCGTGTAGGTCTCTCTATTAATAGAGAGGAGGTTATACAGGCCTTGCTAACCGTCGCCTTCGCGCCACACTTAGACTAGTGATCTAAGTAGGAGGTTAAGGGTCTTCGCTATATCTAGGCTATTCCTTGTAGCAAGGGCTTTATTAACTTTCTAGATAGCGTGCAAGCGTTTAATCTCCTTCATTACCTTCTACATAGCAATAACGCGTTATGAGATATCTGGCAATAGAGGGATTTACTAGTTATATATAGGTATACACTAAAGATAAGGAGAGTAGGAATAAGGCCGTTTAGTCCCGCAGTATTATTAAGGGCTTTTATAGCTATTTACAGGGTAACTATCTTAGGGGTTATTAGGCATTCCTGCCAGATAATATTATAGGCCCTTTAGAGCAGCTTATAATATTATTTAACCTTTCTAATACTATAGTATGCCTTAATAGGAACCTCCTTAACAGAGATTAACATTAACGCTACAAATTAATAGAACTCCTCACCGCGGAAGTTTGTGCTAGCATTAGTAATAATCTAATCTAGAGGCCCTTAGTATACATTAATCTAGCACACTCTAAGAGCTTCCTATATTAATTTAGCTAAGATATCTTTAAGGAATCTTGCTGCATTAAAAGCCATAGCTACGTTAATAGTATAAAGGGTTAGGCAGTTGCCGTTAAGGTATATAATATCTACTATTACTTTAAAGTTAAAGGTATATTTATCCTTAAGGGTGAACTTAAAGCGATAGGGGCTATCCGCGTTTATTTAGTATTAGTGGCAAACCCTTATTACTGCTTTAATAGCATTGATCTTAATCTCATGCCCTAAGTTACACAGGAGATCGTGAAGCTAGTGAACTAATAGATAACTAAATCAGCAATATAAGCGCTGCAATTTAACTTCAGTTAGGTGATTCTATGCTATTAACGCCTTATTCTGCATTAACAGCATCCACGCGTGCCCCTATTTATATACTAGAGGGACTTTAATGCTTTCTTACTATAAGATGTTCTTAGTAGTGATGAAATTAATCTTTAGTTAGCCTATATTATTAAGGCATAGTAAGAAAGGGGTGTTTGTAGGTATTACGTGGAACGTGATCTTGCTAAAGGGAGTGGGCACATTAGCTATTCTAAGCGAGATAATTGGCGTGCCTCCTCTAAACCTGATAACCGCTTCCCTAGCTCTTGCTTTATTAAGTTGGATCCTTGGCATTATTCGTTACAATACGATGAATTGTAAACGGCCTGCCATTGAATACTAGGCTGCCCCAGTATCTAGCATAATACCTTAGAAGACTTTGGATAAGTAGCGGTCTTTAAGCAGGAACATGTGAGGAGGTTTGTTAGCTATCCTTGCATTAAAAGGGCTCTTTCTGCTTAATCTATGTATTGTTGCCTAGTTAGTGAGAATCTTGACTGTTCTTTAGCTATTAAGCGTTACGCTATAGGTAAAGAAGCTTGTAGACACTAATCTATCCTTCCCTTTAGTTTTATTATTAAATCTAAGGCTTGCTATGTATTAAGCGACCTCGTTATCTTTGGAGGGTTAAGAAGGAGGGTTTAGACTAGGGCTTCCTTTATACTATACGAGAAATAAGTTATATAAAGCTTATGAGGATGAAGAGGAGTTAACTATATAGTGGTTCTTAAACCGCTAGTATGCCTTCTTCTATTCCTCCTTAGAGTGCTTTATTAACTAATATCCCTCTTTGCCACATATATAGCACTTCCTTAAATAGGGGGTCCCTGTGTTCCTTTATGCCTTTAGGGAGGGTATTATAACTCTTTGCCTTTACTATTATACCTCCTATTAGTCCAGAATTAGTCTAGGGTTTTGGCATTAGTAGGGAATTAATATTAGCCACCGGATTCTTCTATAATAAGACAAATAGTTATCCATACCCGTTTATAGAACTATTAGAGGCTATTAGGAGGGTTAGTAATATAGCTCCTACACTTTAGGATTCCGTTATAGGCGTTTATAATCTGGTTCTAGAGGGCTCGTTTAGATTAACTTACATTAGGTACAGCCTGTTACAAGATAGAGAGCTTTTCTACAAGTTTATTAAAGCATTCTATCTTTAATTTATCTTAGTTCTTGCTAATGATCTTCCGGAGTGTGGTTTAGTGCTACTTAAGAAGATATCTCTGTCTTATATCCTTAGTCTTAAACCTCTTTTTATCTATATAACTAGAGTTAGTAGGTCTTAAGGGTTCTCTGGTTTTAAGAGGTAATCTAAGTAAAATTAGAGGGCTTTCCTTTAAGTATAACCTTAAATACGTATCCTAATTGCTCTTATTTAATATCTAATATCTCACACTTCCTCTTAAAGGTTTGTAGCTTTAACTTAAAGATATTATAGTTATTAGCACTATATTGCTATTCTAATGTGTACATCTTTATAAGATTAACAATTTGCTTTGCTATAGGCTGTGAGGGTGCGAGTAGATTATTAATAGAAGCCACTCTCTATTAGGCAGGAGGGAGTGCAGTCTATAGTTATTAAGCTACTGCATAGGTTTAAGGCTATAGGGAGGTATATGTTAATAGGTACCTCCTACAGGGAAGTTATACCTATCGTTATGTAATTGCCTTAATGGGGTAACGCTTAGTAGGCTTTAATAAAGGGAATAAGAGGTCTTTAATCTACAACGCTCTTAAATGTCTCCTTTATTAAGAAGATTATTTAAGAAGTCATTATTATTTTAAAGTTTCCTTTAGAATTCTATGTATCTCTTTCTTGTATCTTTAACTTCCTCTTAGGACTAAAAACGGAATTTATTTTAGTTAAGGACTTCTTAAAGGTTAATTAGCACCTTTATTAATTAGCTAATTATTATATACACCCTGTTATTTATAAGATAATCCCGTAGGTGCTTTGCCACTAGGATTAGTATTTTAAGGAATGTCTCTTCTCTCTATTAATTAAAGTCCTAAGTAAACTCTATAAATAGTGTTCTTCCTATTACCTTTCTTACTTTATAATCTACAACTCTAGTAAGGAGATAGGCTATGAGTTCCTTAGGTGTGTTACTTTTCTTAATATTAAACTCTTTAACCTTATAGAATAACTCTTCTATAATGTATTTATGTAAGGTTTAGGGGATATATAAAAGGGGGAGGATGTTTGCTCTGTCTCCCTAATGCCTTTTAGCAGCTTCTGTGAAGTCTTCTCCTACTTAAGAGCCTTCTTAGCTTATAGGGGCTTGTATTTATTCTTTTATATTAACTATTATAATATATAGGCTTTAGAGGGGAAAGAAACGGGGAAAAGTATGTGTTTTTAGGTAAGGGAGGATAGTAATAACTTCTGCTATTATAGGGAGGTTTTATGAAGGATTATAAGGCTTAGCGGTTAACTTCTTATATAATAGAATGCACTAAGGAGAAGAATAATAGGATAGACCTAGCTGCTAGAGTTAAACTTTTCTTTAAGGTTTAGGCTTTTATTTATTATTAGCTGCTCTTACTAAAGAACAAAAGGGACTAAGATAAACTTCTTCCTTAGTATAATTATAGATCTTATAATAATTAGGTTGCTCTTACTAAAAAACAAAAGGGGCCTAACCACACTGCTTCTAAGAAAGCCTCTTCTATATAGACCTTGCTGATCTGCGGTATTCGCGTGCGTTTAAAAGTGGTTACCTATAAAGTTAACCACTGATCAGTATTGGTTACGTAGGGTCATAATATGTGAGCTCTAAGAATAGTATTGTTATTAATTATCTATTCTAAGCTATTAAAGGAAGAGGGAAAAGAGAGGTTAAAAAGTGAGGGCACTCTTGTAAGGTGAAAAACGGGCAGCTGTGCGTGTAGGTCACGTGGTGCAAGCCCTGCCCTATCACAGGGCCTGACTGTGGATTGGAAAGTGGGGTCGCGCGCGCGCACGCGAGGGCAGGCGCGGGCCGACCTTCTTCCGGCCACAATTACGGCTGCCAAGCGCGATTGATATCATGCTTGTTCCAACAGCTTTAGTAATCCTTTTACTAGATCTCCTTATATATATACTATGTTTATAAAGGAGGTCTTATAGCGCTTTAGTTAGGCCTTTATAGGCTTTATTAAAGAGGTCTTTATTCTAATTACTAAAGTTAAATTAGTAATTCTCCTATTATTCCTAATCTTTATATACTTACTCTTTATAGTAAAGAATTATATAAGTAATCTTATGATTAAGATTAGTAGTGGTTATAGTCTCTAGGTTAATATTATTACTTATTAAGTCCTAGTTTATTAATAGGTTTTTCTAGTATTATTCGATCCACTCTAGAAGCTCTTCTCTTATTAGATAAGAGTAAGGGTTTTAAGGGTCTTTTATCTAAGAAGTTATAATAAAAGAGAGAAGGGGGAAAAGAGAAGAAGGGGATTTAGCTAGCTTATTAGCTTAGATTCTAAGATAGTTAGCGGGGTTAAATCCTTATAATACTAGCCCCTAATTAGACAAAGGCTAGTAATTTAATCCTTTAGAAGCCTAATACCGCAGAGGCATTATCTTCTCCCTATAGTATATCTTCTTATAGAGGTAATTATATATCTCTTCTTAGTGTTCTCTTACTACTCTGTGATTAGTTATGCTAAATCCTTCTTAGTTAAATAACCACTAATTAGTGTTAAGTTAACTAAGGGGGATTTAGGTCCTATAACTATAGGTCACTAGTGCACTAGTTACTTAATGTAAAGGGTTTAATTTTACTTATCTTTTAGATCTAGCTATAGGGGGATTAAGGCTATAGATATACCTTAATCCTAGGGGTGCCTTGGCATACGTGGTGTTATGGGTCAAACACGCTGTCAGGGCGAAGTGGGGCGATAGTCCTGTGCGGCCAATCGCGTTGCTAGCCTAGGTGGGGCGATGAGACCCCGTGCGCCAGTCGTGTTCCAGTGCACAGTGGGGCGATAAGACCCCGTGCATCCAATCGCAATTCAGTCGTGGTGACGAATTCGTCCGCAACGAATTCGCAGCGATTCTAATATAGTATATAAAAGAGAGGATAAAAGCGTCCCTTTATAGAGGGATAACCAGACTATCTATTAGGGTGCTTTAACCTACGTAATGTAGATCATTCCTCCCTGCATTCTAACGCGCGCTTGTATGAGACATAATGAGTCATGACACGGCACGCTACCCCGGGCAACAGATAAATGGGTGATCCGCCCACTTGTGAGCCGGCATGACCAAGTTCACAGCGCTTTGTGACATGTCTTCTGTATCTTCCATTCACATAGCCTGCATTTCTGACACACAAAACAAGCAGCCGCACAGATACAAAATCTTCCTTGCCGGCAATCACGATGTCCTATTAGACGACGTTTTTCTCATGAATCATCCCGACCGACGGACGCTATGGGCAGATGAAGACCAAGCGAGACCTTGACTGGGGAAGCGTAATTCATCTGCAGGATTCGTTAATCACCCTCGAGATCCCCGCGAGCCAGCAAAGGTAAGAAAGACGCGCGGACGGAGTCGCCGGAGGGCTGTCTAGTATAAGGAGGAGTATTTACGATTTTTAGCAAGTCTATAAATGCCTCAGTATAGCATTTTAGCCTTCTAATACTACCTAGGCAGTTCCTAACACTAGGAGGATACCTTTACCTCCCCAAATAAGAAGAAGCTATAGATTATTATTACCTATAGCCTACCACACCTCTACCTTAATTGTCACGACTATCAGGTCGGGTAGGTGTTGTGAACAGAGTGAAGGCTAGATTCGCAGGCGCAGCTAGAACGAGGCTATCTAGGGGTGGGTGCGTGAATGTTTCGAACTCTGACCTCCCCATCTCATGTAAGAGGTCCTCGCTATATACCCCATCTGTGTGCGCGTGGCTAGCTAGCAGCTAGGCCACTGCCGAAGGTCTAGATGACTGCCGAAGGATTCATCGTATGATTCCCCTGTCTCTGACCCCACTGCTTCTACGCCCTCTCGGCTTCCATGCTCCTGACATTAATAGACATAACTTCCACTATACTAGGTGTCTTTACCTAGCGGAGAAGGTTTACTATATCTAACCTTATCTTTATATATTTAGCTATATCTATGCGTTATATAGGCGTAAGGATATAACGCTAAATAATGTGTAGAGGATACATAAGGAGGTAATAAGGGGTGGGTTAGTTAGGGTGGTATTGCATAGATAGCTGCTATAGTGTTATGGGCCAAAGTGAAGCATATAATTCTTAGAGAAGAAGAGGGGGCCTCATAACGAGCTGCAAAATGCTCCAATTACCATCGATCTCTAGCATTGTAGTAGCTAGCCCATGAGGCTGGAGCCTGTTTTGTTTTCTCGGAAGAGGCTTGACACGGCGTTAATGAGAATTGGGTTCGAACGGAGCAAAGACCGACATCGTCAACAATGATAGGGGTGCTTGCTGTTCTTATGCACTCACGCATCATGTTTCCCCCTCGTTCCATCTTCGTCGCTTATCTGAGTTAGGAAATGGAGGGATGCGAGCGCCCTTCGGCTGGGCGACAATCGGGAGTTGGGTTCCGCGCCGCCGATCGAAATGCAGGCAGACGCGCCGTCGATCGAAATGCAGGCAGACAGACAATAACGGCACGGTAAGCATGTCCCTCATGCCTTGAGGCCTAAGAGGTGCCGCGAACCAGGATCCTGGTCAATTGCACTATATGCTACGGAGTACTACAGGTACTTCTAGGTGTGTGTAAAGCCCACTATAGTATAGGGAATGGGGAGACCTACATATACCAAAAAGTGCCTCACTAAGCCCATTCTTCACCTCTCCGTTGTTGCCAATTGGATGATCTAAGTTATGTACGGAGGATCATGGACGAGACGTTGGAAGATGTAGCTCGTCAAGTTCATACATCAATGCATAAGGCATTCAGTGTCTCGACGGCTTCTCGATTGCCTCTTTGTTAACTTACTACTTTTGGCATTTCTGCGAGATCTTAACAAACACACACACGTCATGGCGGCGCAGAAAACCCAGAGATCCAGCATGACAAGGGCGTTGTGCAGACCAAACATGCCAATTTTGAAGAGAATTTGGCGGAGACGCTGCTGAGTCCAGAGGAGGAAAAGAGGCTGTTGCGAAAGATTGATCTATGGTATGCCTGCCTCTTACTTTCCGCACTGGTGTACGATATACATGATCAGGATCTTTCGATGACGCACACGGGTCGTACAAGACTTTGTTTCTCGATGGTGTTTCATACTGATACGTTGGCCACCAGGTTACTTCCCGTCATGGCGATTTCCTACCTCTTCCAGTTGCTCGACAAGACGTCCCTCGCCTCGACTGCCATCATGGGCATCCAAACCGACCTGCACCTCAAGGGATCCGAGTACTCGTGGGCCAGCGCAATCTACTACTTCGGGTATCTAGTTGTGTCGTACCCAGTCGCCATGTTCATGGTCCGCTGGAAAGTCGGCAAAGTCATCGCCGTGTGCGTGTACGTCGCTTGTTCTCCTTTCTCCTCTATACTTGCCCTCATAACGAAGAATGTCTCTTGTGCCCCCCCGCGGAAACAAAACCTAACTCAATGGGGAAAACAGCTTCAGCTGGGGCGTCGTCTTCATGCTGACAGCAACATGCTTCAACGAAAAGGGCCTACTCGCCAACCGCTTCTTCCTCGGCGTGTTCGAGTCTGGCCTCGCCCCTGGTCTGACCGTCATCGTGTCCATGTGGTACAAGCGCTCTGAGCAGCCTCTCCGCCACGCAGCCTGGTTCCTGGGGAATACCGTTGGGGGCATCTTTGGCAGTCTTATCCTGTACGCCATAAGCCATATTCACACCATCCGGCCCTGGAAGGGGGTGTTTGTCATATTCGGCACCGCCACTATTGCGTGGTCCGTAGGAGTGTTCCTCCTCTTGCCGGACACGCCCATGACGGCGTGGTTTCTGAGCGTCGAGGATCGCAAGAAGGCCGTTGTTAGGGTCAAGGAGAACATGACGGGCATCAAGAACGACAAGGTGAAGAGGGCGCAGGTCACGGAGGCACTGTTGGATGTGAAGAGCTGGTTGATTGTGGCGTTGCAGCTTGCTGCGAACATTCCCAACGGTGCTGTTTCCACTGTGAGTTTTCTCCGATCCTGCTCAGGTTTCAGTAAAGGGGAGGGGGGGTCGAAGTCTGCGACGGTGACAGAGTTCCTAACCTTGAGTTTAAACTCAAGTTCTCCAGCATCATCATCCAGGGGTTCGGCTTCAGTACCTTCGAAACTATCCTCCTTGGCTCCGTGTCCTATGCCTTGATGATTGTCCTCGTGCTCATCTCCACAGGCGGTAGCTCTTACTTCCGAAACTCGAGAACATACTTCATGGCGTTTAACCTCGCCATCTCCGTCACTGGGACCGCCATGGTCCGGTATGTCCCTGAAAACCAGAAGTGGACGCGTTTCGCCGGCACAGTACTGTCTGGCGGCTTTGCTGCTAATTTCCCATTGATCATGTCTCTCCAGTCTGGAAACTTTGGTGGTTTTACAAAGAAGACTACTGTTAATGCCATGGTATGTGATACATCTTCCCATGCAAAATGCGCTGTGGTGCAACGAAACGGGTCATCCCCGCTGCCATATCATTTGCATCATCGTCGACTAACGACGGAATAGTCTTTCGTAGCATACTGCGGCGGCAACATCATCGGCCCCCAGCTCTTCTTCAAGAAAGAAGCCCCCGTGTACAAATCCGGGTTTTTGGCTCTCATGGTTTGCCTTGCGTTTGGGTTCGCCATGTGCTGGGTCACTCGGTTTTATCTCATGTGGGAGAATCGACGCCGCGATCGACTCGTCAGCGCAGATGAGGTGGCTGCGTTTGAGGAGGCCAGGCGTGGAGTCATGGTGAACCTGACTGACTTGACGGACAAGGAGATTCCGCATTTCAGATATGTGTATTAGTTCAGTGGGAGATGGTGTTCTCGGCGGACATCGTCTCGGGAACATATGAGGAGCGACGTGGATTTCCAATACACTGATGAGTCCAGAATGCATTTCGACATGTTTCAACTCTGATTACACGATGAAATTGCAGTTTCCTCTCACGCATGGGCCCTGAGTGCGAGAGTGATATATGCATCAGTCGGTTTTCAAGCGATATCTGATCCCGGAATGCAAAGTCGGCGCATCTGCATGCTGCGTCTCGAATTTGTGGTGAACAACCGGTGAGCTCTTGTCGCCGACGTCGAGTCTCGGAAAGACGTAGATGTGCCCGACCGGTCAAGATACATGATGATGATGGTGATGAGGATGATGATGGCTGCATGCTTGGAGTTGGGACTGTTGGGTAGAGAACAAGTCACTGCTCACTGCCTGCTGGGATGGATCGCCCCACTTGATCATCAGATGCCAGCTAAATATAGACTCCGTACGGAGTAGTTCGTACCAAGGTTCACCAGACGTCAACAACTGCCAAGCCGAGTCCTCAGCCGAGTCCTCAGCCGTCAATTTCTCAACAACACAACACGGCCAACACGGCCAACACGGCCAACACGGCTTACTTTCCCAGCCCGACTTCTCTTCCTTTCCTTGCCGTCATTCACCCCCAACCCCCAACAGCATGTCACTATCAAACCCAGCCAAGGACAACCCCCCAGCGGCGGCAACAACAGCGACGACGACAGCTACTACAACCTCGGCACGTACCATCGCCCCATCACCACGTCGAGTCCCGCCGCGCAGACGTGGTTCGACCGCGGCCTGGTCTGGTGCTACGGCTTCAACCACGAGGAAGCGGCCAAATGCTTCCAAACCGCCCTCTCGCACGACCCCGCGTGCGCCATCGCCTACTGGGGCTCGCCTACGCCCTGGGCCCAAACTACAACAAGCCGTGGGAGCTCTTTGGCAAGCGGGAGCTGAGCACCACCGCCGAGAGGACTCACAGGGCCGTCGAGCAGGCCAAGGCTCTTTCCGAACATGCCACGCCCGTCGAAAGGGCCCTCATTGACGCCATCCAACTCCGGTATCCGCGCGGACGGGCCCCAGAGCAGTCCGACTTTTGCATCTGGAACCGCGAGTACGCCGACGCCATGGCTACCGTGGCCGCCCGGTTCCCGCTCCATCTCGACGTCGCCGCGCTGTACGCCGATGCCATGATGAACCTGACGCCGTGGCAGCTATGGGATATCAAGACGGGCGAGCCGGGAAAGGGGGCACGCACGACGGAAATCAAGCGTGTGCTAGACCAGGCATTGTCACAGCGAGGAGGAGACCAGCATCCGGGCCTGCTCCATCTGTACATCCACCTCATGGAGACGTCGCAAACGCCCGAGGCGGGCATGCCGGCCGCCGACAAGCTGCGTGGCCTCGTCCCGGACTCGGGCCACCTTAACCACATGCCCAGCCATCTCGACATCCTGGTGGGCGACTACGCGCGCGCCGTCATGGCCAACACGGATGCCATCGCCGCCGACGAAAAGTTCCTCAAGCGCGACGGCCCCATGAACTTCTACACCCTCTACCGCAGCCACGACTACCACTTCCGCCTCTACGGCGCCATGTTCTCCGGCCAGTCAAGAGTCGCCTTTGAGACGGTCGAGATGCTCGAGGCCTCCGTCTCCGAGGACCTCCTGCGCGTGGAATCCCCACCCATGGCCGACTGGCTCGAGGCCTTCCTCGCCATGCGCGTCCACGCCCTCATCCGCTTCGGCCGCTGGGACGACGTCCTCTCTCTGCCGTTTCCCCAGGACCAGGCCCTGTACTGCGTCACCACCGCCCTTCTCCACTACGCAAAGGGCGTCGCCTACGCGGCGCTCAACCGCGTCGACGAGGCCAATCGCCACAGGGAGCTCTTCCGCGAGGCCGTCCCGCACGTGAAGCCTTCCAGGACGCTCTTCAACAACAAGTGCGTCGATATCCTCGTCGTGGCAGAGTCGTTGCTCAACGGCGAGATCGAATACCGCTCCGGAAACCACGACACTGCCTTTGCACACCTGCGCGAGGCCATGCTCCGCTACGACTGGCTGCCCTTTGACGAACCATGGGGGTGGATGCAGCCTGTTCGTCATGCCTACGGCGCGCTCCTCCTCGAGCAGGGCCACGCCCAAGAGGCCATGGCCGTCTACAGAGCCGACCTGGGCCTCGACGACTCCCTCCCCGTGTTCATAGACATCCGAACAACGTGTGGGCACTGCACGGCTACCACGAGTGTCTCATGAAGCTGGGCAGGATGACCGAGGCCAATGAGATGGAGCCCCAGCTGAAGAAGGCGTTGGAGGTCGCTGACGTGCCGGTCAAGTCGTCTTGTTTCTGCAGAACCTCTGTCACGGCCAAGATGTGAGACTTGATGGTTGATTTTCCCTTTTTATTCTTTCTTTCTTTCTTTTTTTTTCAAATTCTTCGGCAACTGGGGCACACCTTGCATTGCGTCGGCGCGCATAGCTGCATAGAGTAGATCTAGTGCATTGATGGAGTCTGGCGGAACAGGGCATTGGAGTCTTTTTACTGATTTTTTCAAATAAGTGATGAACGGCCATGATGTCTGCGGTGTGGGCGAGGCAGGTGGCGCAGGGAGAAGAAAGAAGAAAAAGGAGGGCATTTTGGGGAATGCATTAATTAATACGGGGATGCGTGTGTGATTATAGGGATATGTGCGCATGACGATGACAATTTGCATAATGCTTGGTTCTGCAGTAGCTTCATGGCCTTTTTTTTTTTTTTTTTTTTCACGATGAAACAACAACTGCCATTGTAGGACTCTGTACAACATGTCTCACGACAATACCTGAGCCGTGCAGCTTGGCATCTTCACGCCGAAGACGGCTTCTCCTCGGTACCATTCGTGTCTGTACTCCCCGCATCACCACATACTCGCGACTTCTCCTGCAGCAGGAAATCCTCTTGCTCCCGCGTGCTCTTCTCCAGATCCAGGAAGACACAGATGCCCACCGCGCTGACGAGACTCAGCGCAAATAAAAAGTAGAATGCCGCGCTGTTGTTGGTGGCCCCGGGCGTGGCGTCGATGATGGCACTGCTGATCAGAGGTCCGATGAGACTGGAAGACTTGCCGATGACGTTGAAGACGGAGAAGAACAGGAACTCGTGGCCGCGAGGGGTGACGGAGCTGATGATGATCTGGGAGTAGCTGTACCAGGGGCAGACGAGGAGCCCGTAAAACGCCTGGTACGCCCATGCTTCCCAGGCATTGCGGAACCCGAGCCGCTCGGTCTAGTTGCCAACCATTCCCCAGGCATCCATGAGAACGATGGAGACCATGACGGCGTTGAACATGGTCTTGGCGACGAGGTTGAGCTTTTTCTGGATGATCCAGAATGCCCCGATTCCGACGGCCTGGGCGACGACGCCGACGATGAGCAGGTACGTTAGCGTGAGGGTGTTGTAGCCGACGACGTCGTTTTGCAGCGTGGCGATGACCGTGACAGTCGTGTTGAGAGTGAGTCTCCGAGGAGGAAGTACCCGGCCAGGTAGATCAGGCTTTGCTTTACAGCTGCCAGAGACCGGCGGTGACCGTGTTCTGCCCGGGCGGGATCTGAAGCCCCGGACGTGTCTTTTCGAGAACGAACCAGGCGATTGAGACGACGAGCCAGCAGGCCGTGGCGAAGGTGACGAGCACCGACAGGCCCCAGTTGTTGTTGGCCGTGCTTTGGTCAACCTTGATGGCAAACATGATGGCTACGATGATGGCGAGAATGACAACTTCCCCTACCGACTGGATCCAAAACCCAACGTTGCTCAGCCTGCTGCGCTCCAGCTCGTCCCGTCGATCAAGTTCTTGTCGAGAAATGTCGCTGTTCTCATATGAGGTCCGGGAGTCCTTCGAGTGCTGCGTGTTCCGGGCGAGCGAGGGGAACGCCGCCGTCCAATACGTCAGAGTGAGCTGATACGAGATCAATCCCACAATGTAGAGGCCAACGCCGGTCTTCCACTGGTCGGCCTCGTGAACACCAATCCATCCGAAGCCGATGCCGTATGCCACGATGGACCAGATTAGCAGGACCTGCCGCCGTCCGGTGCCAAAGTCGGCATAGGCGCCGATGACGAGGAACAAGGCCGCCTGGATGGCGAAGGAGATGCCATTGCAGAGGAGGACTATGCTGTTGACGTCGCGCTCCCGGCCTGCAAAGTACAGCAGTTTCGAGTCGCCAGCAGCCTGGGCCAGGAGATTCTGGAAGGCCGCGGGACCAAAGTCGAAGAGGGCGAGGCCGTTGGCGCCGACATAATACATGTACCACGACCAGATCTCCCATTTGCTCGTGGTGTGCGTTGCGCCATCCTGGAGCATGGGCATCACCACCAGGGGTTTCTCCTGGGTCGGCCCCGTCGTGACCGATGCCCTCTCCTTCTCGTTGGTTGCTGACGCCGATGGCGTAATACCGAAATCTTGGCCCGTCATCCGGGCCGCGTTGTGGTCTGCTGATGGTGACATTCCCGGTTCTCCGGTTCCGGTTCCCGCTTCGAGTTCGGACGATCTGGGGTGGATGAAGGGAATTGAGAGAGGTGGTTCTGCGCTGGTCATAGCATGGGTTTTGTTGATATCCTGTTCGGATTGTACTACCCGAGCATTCATATTTCTTCTTCGCATTGCGAATTGCGGGTTTCTTGTGCCACCACCCACACTGCAAGAGACGGCCAAAGCTCCAAGATACTAATCAACTTCAATGATCCTACTGAAGAATGGTCGGTTGTGCGCGTTTTCTCTGAGCCTCATGAGACACAGAAAGTATAAATCGGAAGGAAAACGGGGATAGTATCTTCCGGGCCCCGGCCAAGCGGTCACACGATGATCAACATCTTTCTCCCTAGAACCCCTGATCTCATGTACCCATCATCGACATTGATCAGTTAAAACATCTGTGATCCAAGCCACCTGTGGAAGAAATTGCTGTCCAGCATCGCAGTTCCCGACAGTTGTTGGTGCAAACTGTATGAACATCTATCAAACCATGCCAAACTCCGCAAACTCCCAGTGTCTTCTAGGCTCGCTGCCTGGCTTCATCCTGCATCCCATCCTTGAGATATGTTTTCTCATTAGGCGTAGCAGGATACCGATCCTCGTTGAAAGTCGAGTTCAGAACCACAGCCCCCACGATCTTTCCATTTTCCAAGCGTACATGTGTCTCCATCGTCAAGTTCATCGACTGGTCCCCCTGACGATAATCTCACGACCGCCACGAATCCAGTTTCCGTAGCCTCCATACCCAGTATGCTGGCCATAACACAAGTTGAGTCCGTTGGCAGTCAAGTTAGTCCCGGGAATTTGTGAATCCCACCTATGACACCACGTATTGCCATGATCATGGCCGTAGAACAAGCCCATTAGACCGGGTGTTGTAGCCAGCGCAGTCATGAATGGCATGTCGTATCCGCCATACGTACACCCCAAAGCACCCATATCGTGCGTCTTGTCATCACACCAGCTTCGTCCTTGCTGAGAAACCGGCGTGTCGTCATTGATGCCTGGGTTCTTGTGGGGGTCGATGCGATGCTGATGGGAGCCTGTGGCCTTGATGGGAATATGGACGAACGCAAGAGCCGGGATAGTTCGATCGGCAGCTTTGCTTAGTTCCTGATTCGTCTTCAGGAACCACTTTACCACGGAGACATCGACCCAATTTGGCCGGGCGATAGGATTACCCCATACGTTGCTCCTTTTGTAGTAGTATCCGCCCCGACTGTCGAAGAACCATAGAAGAAGCACCGGCTGGCACGCCATCATTATGGGATCGAAGCAATTTGCTGCATAGACGGGAAGGTAATAATTAGACGTTCCTGCCAGCTTGTTCTTGACCATCTTTTGCGTCCGAGAGCCGGCGTATCTATGCTCTCGTCTGACAATCTTCTCACTCCTGAGAGTGAACGTGTGATCGTGGTCGCCGTACGTAGAACCCCATGTTAGATTACGCTCTACCAGAGGTTTCAAGAGTTGGTCGATGTACTTGTTCCTCTTTCGCTTGGGGCAGCTTCGCCGGTAAGGAGATCGCCATTGAGAACGACAAAGTCGGGTTTTTCGTAGTCGAGCACGTCGCCCATGACTTGAATCGTTTTGAGATCCCGCGCAGGCCCTTTAGGCACTGCTGACACTATTTACCGGTCAGCTCATCTTGACGCCCAGGAGGTTGAGGTGACATTGTGCTCATACTTTCGCCTAGATGGAAGTCCGAGAACACTGTGATTTGAAATGTTCTGTTAGGGCGGAACTTGAGATCCGGAAGCTCCTTCCTATGGCGGCGTCGGTCCAGAGGCGACTCGAATGAAAGGTCTGTTGCCAGCACAGCAAAAAGAAGTAAGCCCAACATGTTCTTGGATGTAGGTTGTCTGGAAAAGTTCTTTTGGAGAGAAAGGACCGAGATGCCGCTTCAAAATCCACAGGTGGTAGAGGCCCTCCTCTGCTTTTTCTAAATATAGTTTTTGTGACATACACTCAAGGTTTGCTAATGCATCTGTGGCGTAAGAGCGCAGTGTAATCAATGCACGAGGAACACGACTTGATTTCCTCTCACATTCCTGCTATATTGTCTGGAATAAGAAAATTAGGAAACAAGAAGAACAGCAAGTTTCAGTTTCTTCTCGATGGCCGTATTATTCCGACAGACTGCAGATCTCGCCGTTTACAATGAGAGCTGGGTGCGCCGGTTCGTTGAATATGTAAAGCCCAGTCAATGTCAGTTCAATAGTTTAGAATTAATCCGACGACAATTCGAAGAAAGTTGCAGCACCAGAAAAAGCTTTTTGGTGCGCATGCGGCAGCTATTCTTGACATCTGCCAACCTCTCATCAATATGGTTCTACGTTTCAAGGTCCACCAGGCGCACCGCCTCCTTTTTCAGAATCGTCTTAGCTGCTCATCGCATCAAGCCAATGGCGGTAAATAATCCCATCCAATGACCCGTGCTCCGAAGTAATCGGACGCAAAGACTGTTCTGGGGTTTCAGGGCCACATCCAACGGCGTGTTCCCGTTGTTGCCAGCTTTCAAGATGTAGATTTTATCCGACAGGAGAAGGGCTTCCATAACAACGTTGAAACCCATTTCCGCTGCCCACGGAGATGTTGATCGTTGATGTCAACCCTTTCGGATATTACAAGACGTCTCACTAGCTTGTCGTCACCTCGAATAGTTGCCCGATGCAAAGATGTCTCGCCTTGTTTGTTTTTCGTGTTGGGGTCAATTTTGGGTGAAGACGAGGGACAGTCTACCATTTCGGGCTCTCCGTTCAGCACCGCCCACTCGAAAAGTGTATGGCCTTGATCGTCGCGAGCACTAACATCAAGATGGGCCATAGCGAGGAGCCATTGCACAGACCAAAGATAGTTTTCCCGTACTGCAAGCCAAATCGGCGTGTTCGCTGGTTTCTCGAAACTGTCGTTGATATTTATCTTGCCGGTGTCATATAGGCACTGCATCACCTGTAAAGATCTCTTGGACGCCCACAAGAATGCAGTATTGCCAGATCCGTCCTACATGGTTGATGCCGTATTTTCCACGAGCCAGGAGCAAGTTGACAAGATCAGAATCACCTTTCATGGCGGCCCATGTGAGGAGTATTTTTCCTCCACTGTCTGTATGGCTGGCACCAATTTGTGGCATTTGAAGCGGAATCTGCAATGTTTCCAAAAGATCTTGTTTATTGACGGTGCGATCTGGATCGACAGATAGCGCGGCGGACAAGGATCTTTTGATTGCAATCGTTCGTCGTTTGACCAAAGTCAAGCAAGAGCTTCACAACTGAGGCATGGCCCATCCTTGCGGCACATGATGAAGGCGACGCCCCTGAGCCATCAGGAGCATTTATGCTGACGCCAGGTGTCTTCAGCAGCAAACTAACAGTTTTTCCTGCCCTGTCTCGGCGGCCAGCGTCAAAGGCGTAAAGGCAAACGACGTGCCATTTTAAGCAGCCCAGGTCAGTATGGATGGTGCGTTTGTCATGGTACATAGAGCAAGGGCATAATGGTGGTGCGCTCCAAGCCGTCAGGCTGCGAAGCCGGACCCATACGCTAATGCAGCTGAGCTACCAATTGACTTTATCGATAAGGATTGAACCCCGAACCCGGCTGCCCTGCTCCATCTTGAGCTTCATGTGTGAGACGTCAACTGCCCTTCATCCATTATTCAGATTCGGCCGCCAACTCACCCTCCCAGTCAGGTGTAGGAGCCAGCATGTCCCAGCCGGAGTACATCTTGTATATAAGGGTCCCTATCCCCGAGGGGAATTTGTCGATCCTCCACCCGTCAGCGCAGATGAGCCGAGAGTGTTGATAATGTTAACCGCTGACCCGTGCCGCAGGTTCTTTGGGATTCGACGAAAGATGAAGCTCTATGGAAGATTCTGTCTGGCGCAGCGCAGAATCAGATAGACTGTACGTGATTGTCCCACTCCCCAAGTCCTAATTCTATAATTAGTTTTATTCACAGTTTTGTAGGGAGTCAAGTGTAGGCCATGAACAAAATCCACGACTTCCGGCTCGCAAATGGGGCTAACATAACACTCTCGCAGTGCCGCGCGCTTCGATGTACCCGTCGATTTCCTCTCACAGCAAGTTGCCTATTTGACCGAACGGCATGCGTCTCAAGTCCGAGCTCAGGTACGAAAAGCGACTGCCGCAGCCAAAGGTTCCGCACCATCACCTATACCGGGCTCCGAGCCTGCGACGTCCACCCATCAACGGACTGGCTCTGCTCTTTCAACAAGACGAGATGTACCCATTTCACGACCAGACGTCAACACAAGCAGCACTCCAACAACGTTTCCAGTACGTCCCAGTATAAGCCGGCACGCATCGGTCAATACGACAACTCTCAAAGACGGCTCCAGCTCTTCGCCTCGACACCCAACGTCATTTCCCAACAGGGCCCTGGACCAAGGAGCAAGAAAGAGACTGTCGTCACTGCCGATTACCTCACCAACGACCAAATCTCCTGACCCTCAAGAAGCCCCTCGCCGCGACAAGACTATATCGCCGGGTCCCGCTGAGTCAAGCTCCAACGAATCTTCAGATGACGAATCTAGCCCCGCACAATCTCGCATAATCCGCCGCCCGCCACGATTCCAGCAGCAGGATGTTGCAGAAACTTATCAAGACGATGGAGATGATGAATCCGAGCCAGCGTTCCAATCACATCAGGGTCCCTCTGACCAGACGGGACAGGACATGGCTTCCACCTTGAAGGGGGACGAGAGGGCCGCGGGGCGCCAATCGCACAAGGGCTCCATGGGGATATTATGCATCAATCACAAACATCAGATGACTCGTCGACTGGCTCCCTTTGCTGTGCAAAAGCCCAAGTCGCGAGAGCCCAAGGACCAGGGCCACTTTCACCCAGAAGAACTGCGGAACTGGCAGGACGAAGCCCTACTGGCAAGGGCAAGGCTAACTCCCGGGAAGATAGTGAAGGAACGCCTAGTATGGGGAGTAGTTTTAGTGACTTGGATGGTTTGTCTTCATTGCCCATTCGATTCGGTGTTGCAGTGCTATTGACTAATTCTACGCAGACGCATCCGTGACACAATCAGCTCTCGAGGAAGCTTTGGCTAGTCATATGAATCGTCCTGGTGCTAGCAGTCGCTTCAGCATAACCCAAGCATTCAGGAGCCGGTACAGCCCCAGTTCCCATTGACATGGCGGAGGCTTTTTCTTTTCTTTTTCGGACCATTACTCGGATGTCTACTTGGAAAATCTAGTGACTATTGGAGTTCGAGGTAGCGTTGCATTTCTTTCATGAAGTTTTGAAGCACAGGCTTTACATTGGCTTTACGTGCTTTACGTGCTTTACGTATGGGTTTCTTTTCCTGAAATGAATGGACCCCAAATCATGCAATGCATAGCATAGCAAAATTTCCTAAAGATATTTCCTCACCCGAAGTGTGACGACTATCAAGAATTGACTACTTCTTAATGGTACTTCAAGCACAGACCGTCGTGCTGACTTGTGAATCGTACTGTTCGCTCACAGCTGGCGCGGCTGACACGGCAGCTTACCTTCTGGCCATCGAGGTGAACAAACGCTCTTGCACTCGTCGTCTCAACACCAACTAGAACCCTGCTAAGCTCGATCTCTCCCTGACACATCACGATAAATCTCGGCGTCGGATCAACAGGAAGATCGACTCGATGCACAAATAAATAGCTGGCTTCCTCAGACAACACACCGTCCGCATACGAGAAGCTGAAATCGCATCATGTTTCGTCGTCTCTGGCCAGGACTGCCTAAAGACGCAGAGTTTCCTTCTGACCTTGAAGGCCTGGGGTACGTCACAGTCCGATTTGACAACTTTCTAGATGCATATCTGACCTTGATCAGATACTTTGTCCACGAGAATGATGAGATCCGCTCCATTGAAAACCCAGACAACTACTTCAAATTTTTCATCAACCGGAACCCGAGAGTGAATCAGCGCCAGCGCTTCGAATTTGACGGTACGCCACGCCCAGAATCTGATCTCAAGTACCCTCAATCCTTCTAACAGTCTTCCCATCTTACAAGCCGCCTTGACCGAAATCATTCACCAGCGTCTAGAAGACGAAGGCCTCGAGAAGATACGTCTTCCCTGGGTGCAGGACCAAGAGACCCTCACGTTCCAATCTTTGCCAGCCCCGATTTAGCAACCAAGACTCGCATTGTGGTAGTTTTTGGTGAACCTACACAGCACTTGGGTCTTCTAGCAGGCAGAGTAGCCAATGGCCCTGGTGGCATCAACAAGGGCAGCATGGTTTCCGTGGTACAAGAGCTACATAGCCACATCTCAAGCGTCGGGGATCCTTCGCCGCCGGGAATTATCATTGCGAATCCAGGACAGCTATACTGGTGGCCGGAGGGGTTCCGAACTTTGACTATCACGGACAGCGCGGCTATTCCGCTCCCGAGTCAGGTTCATACTGGTCGGCGGTATTGCGAAGACCGCAACAGTGTGCCGGGCAATAGAACGCCCGAGGAGCATGTTTCTTACGTAGTTGACGAGCTGTTGGGGGAACACGTGAGCGAGAGTGCAAAACTTAGTCTTGTTGCTATCGGACAGAGCTGCGAAGTTTTGACCAAATTCTTCGACAACGCTCGCAATTCGCAGCGCTGGCTGGACAGAGTAGATGCCATGCTGCTGCTAGGAACGGTGTATCCAACTGACACCTTGCAAAACGACTTTTTCAAAGATTATCTCGCCAAGGTGAGCTTTTCCAACAGTAATTATCTCTCGTTCAGCATTGATATCACCTGGCAGCGCTCTCGAGCCTACATTCTCTCCTCGGAACCGATCAACACACCACTTGCTCCACCGGCAGGCAATCCCGACGAATGTATCCCGGCCCTCGGCTCTCCATGCTACTCTTCTGCTGAGCCCTCTACACGGAAATGATCCTCGTCACTGCCTTGAAGCCAGCGTTGCAGTACTTGCAGGATGTAGCTACTACGCCAGGCTACAAGAACGACGGCATTGTCGTGGCGGAGAGACCCCAGCGAGAGTTCAACGATGAGGACTGGGAGAGGCTACCTGATGGGGAAAAGCCGAGTGTTGGGGTGGTGAATGAAGACGCTATGAAGGCGCAGTTGAGGAATGCCAGGCGGTGGAGGAAGATAGTCAAGACGGGTGAGATTCCGGACACGGATAGCTCGGATGAAGAAGAAGAGTAACTTGGCGTACAGTAAATACTAGCAAGGGGGAAGTGACGCAGGACGTCTTTTGCGCGGTGCCGTAAGCAGGCGCAAGTCAGTTTTTTTCTTTTTTTTTAACTCCTAAGGGTTTATACAATTTACTGTAGCTTCGCTTGATGAAAAAAAAATCCACTATGCCTTGAAATAGGACATGATTCCAACCCCAGGGGGTCACATCCTCCAACAATTCTCGAGTTCGTCTCGTTCTTTCCTGAACAACAGCCTCTTCTGCTGCCCACCGACCTTCTGCGTCTGGGGAACCACCCCAGAATGAAAACATGCTCGTCTTGGAGCCATTGGTCTTCCTTGCCTCTTCCGCCCTGGCTAATCGAGAGACCATGATGGTCCAGTTCTCCAGCCCGGTGGACAGACACTCTCGACATACTCGTTTCGTTTCCTTTTCTTTGCTAGCGGCGCCAAGAACGCGTAGCTGTTCTTCGGCCAAGTCGACGCCGTCTCTTGTCCATGCCAGGCCCTCTTCCTTGGCAGATGTTGCGTAGAGAATCTCTCCAATGTATAGATTGAGGGACGCTTCTTGGCAACGCTCGTATGGGTCCCGCCACGGGGCCTCAGTGCCATCTGGGCCAGGAGGAGGGTACGCAGGGGGCCGAAATAATTGAGGAATTGCTCGTATAATGATTCGCGCTGGTTTTTGGGCCGCGAGGTAGGCGGGGGTGTCAGATAGAGAGCGTCGAGCCTGGAGGAGCGAGATGTAGATGGGAAGGGCGGATGGGATGTCGCCCTTGCGGGCTTTGTGGTTGGCAATGGCTGTGAGAGCTTCGAGGATGTTGAGTGATGGTGCTGGCTCATTGCTCTTGATGACAAATGTCTTGGTATCGTATGGTACTTTGGATGGGTCCGATCCTCCTGATGCCTCTGTCAGTGCGAGGCTGTATAGCGCGTCCACGCCTTCTTGTCTGTTCTTGAACTCCATGAACGTGGCATATTCAAGAGCAGCTTCCATCTTCTGCCGGGAACTCAGCCCTGTTGTTGTCAGTATCTTGGTGTACCAATGGTCAGCTGAGGGATACGCTGGTTCGCACACTTCCTCCCGCGGTGCGTGCGGTTGGCCGGCGTGTATGGGTTTCGGTCGAGGATTCGAGGGTCCAATGACGAATTCGGGAGCACACACGATATTTCGTTCCGTGTCGCGCACCCATCCATCCACATGCTCCGCCGCCTTGGCAGCCAGCATGATAGCCTCGAAATAGCCCCTTCTCCATTGTTCGGACATGGCTGAGATGTCGCAATTGATGAACTCGCCAGGCACTTCGAGGGATGGGTCCACCTTGCCACTGAGTTTCAAAATTTTTGGCCCCCAGTTTCGGGTCTTCCAGTCGTATGACGACACCTCTCGCCAATTCGAGACATCGAGCCCAGTTGACTTCTCCGTTCTTGGGGTCCCTGAAGCGCTGCGCATCTCGCAAGAACTTCCTCGTCAGGTAATGCCACTCGTGTGGTGTGGGATACTCTCGCTCGTTGGTTTCTTCGTTGACCGCGAAGAAGATGGCGATCACGCACGCTGCGAGACCCCATAAGGTCACGGTATATCGGGCGACGAGTTTGGCTTCGTGCTTGAACCAGCGCCTGCGCTCAGAGGTGAACGACCGGGCAATGGATGGGCTGGCCTTTGGTACGAGCAGAAACGGGAGGCTTGGTCGGGATTTGGTACATGTAAATTTGGTTTGGTGGGCGAAAGAGCGGATGCAGATGAATCGAGGGCTTGCTGAGGTGGGCACAGCGAGCTGTTGACGTCGGACAACTAGCCTGGCGCGCATGGTAAAGTGCGCGGCCCAATGGGCCAAATGTTCTTCTTCAGTATTACTGTGTTTTCTCCAAGGCCGTATTTTCAAACTAATTCGGACTTGTCGATGTGATCTTGTCAGCAGAGAGCTGAAGCTTGAATGGTGGGCTGCAAGTTGTGGTAGTTGGCGAATGACTAAGCAACTGTTTTGCGCGAAGACGTCAACAGTAACTCACTCGTGTACTTTTTTTTTTTTTTTTTTTTTTTTGGAGTCTGGAGTAGGCATTGCTGTCATTTCATGAAACATGTCTTCGTTTTTCTCGGATACCCTCTCAAACCCTCGGTTTCAATTCCTTGCCACGGCTGTGCTTTCTGGTGCAACTGTCGCATCCCTCATCCTTGGCTACCAAGCGCTCGAGAGGGAAGAGAGACTCGAAGAGCTGAAAAGCTCAATTCCTCAACTGGGGATGACCGTCATCAAACCAGCAAGGTAATTCGAATAAGTCTACCTTTTGTGCTTTGTGACTGTGGCGCCATGTACTTTCCGGGCTAATGATTTCGGGCTTAGCTGAACGATTTTGGAGCTTCTTCTGACGCGGCAGTCGATAAAGAGGATGCTAGGAATCAAGCTTTGGCAAAGAGAGCGCAGGCCGGCGATTTTGATGAAGAGCTCATTTTGGAACAGCTAGCCCGGAATAGGGTGTTCCTCACACCCGAGGGTCTTACGAAACTGCGAGACTCGTTTGTCATTGTCGTGGGATGTGGCGGAGTGGGCTCTCACTGCGTTGCTGCTCTTGCACGTTCTGGAGTTTCCAAGATCCGACTGGTTGACTTTGACCAAGTCACCCTCAGCTCATTGAATAGGCATGCTGTCGCGACATTGTCTGACGTGGGCACTTCCAAGGTCCATTGCTTGCAGCGAAGGTTGATTGCCATTGCGCCGTGGGTCAAGTTCGACTTGCGGCAGGAAAAGTTCGATGGGTCGGTTGCGAAGCGAATCCTGGGGCAGTGGGAGGATGGCCGGCAGCCAGATTTCATCGTTGACGCAATTGACAATATTGATACCAAGGTGGAGTTACTCAAGTACTGCCACGACAACAAACGACCCGTCATTAGTGCCATGGGCGCAGGCTGCAAAAGCGACCCTACTAGGATTGTCGTTGGGGACATTGGCGCGAGCCGAGATGATGGCCTGTCGAGGGCAACACGGCGTCGTCTGAAGTTGCTTGGTATCACAAGCGGCATCCCAGTCGTGTACTCTACAGAGCAGTCTGGAGAAGGGAAGGCTGAACTGCTCCCCTACCAGAGGAGGAGTTTGAAAAGGGCTCCGTGGCTGATCTTGGCGTCATGCCAAACTACAGAGTCAGAATCTTGCCCGTCCTGGGCACCATGCCAGCCGTGTTTGGCTTGACAGCTGCCAACCACGTAATACTCAGCATCACGGGATACCCATTAGATTACGTCCCTGCGAAGGGCAGGGAAAAGATGTACGAAGGCATCGTGACGTATGTTCAGGGGTCAGAGGATCGACTTGCTAGAATCTTGGGCTTGGACACAGTTGGGCTCAAAACTCCCTGACTACTGGTGACGTGGCGTTCATGACAGAAGAGCTCTACCACGGACGCAGCATCATCAGCGGCATATCTACAAAAATAGTCTTGATTCGATGGCGCCGGCCTGGGGCATCAAGCATGCACGTCATAGGAGAGGGTAAAGACGTGCAAAAGTGCTCGACCGTCAAGCTACGAGACCTTGTCTGCATGACTAAGGAGGAGGCAACTAGAC
Organism: Epichloe glyceriae; assembly: GCA_023658535.1. Taxonomy (NCBI): domain Eukaryota; kingdom Fungi; phylum Ascomycota; class Sordariomycetes; order Hypocreales; family Clavicipitaceae; genus Epichloe; species Epichloe glyceriae. The sequence goes on along the minus strand of CP098295.1, from coordinate 1,114,054 downwards.
ATGAGAAAGAGATTTTCAAGGCCAGCAAGAAATTAGAGGAGGTGTATGATAAGGAGACCATTGAACGAATAGAGACGAAGCTGGCCTCAGCCGCCAAGTACGAGCAGTTTCGATAGATCATCTTGGATAAGTACAACTCATGAAGAATCAGATCAACTAGAAAATGAACAGCATGAGCATGATTGTCGGGTGATGAGGCTCTGTTCACGCCAATCCAGTAGTTCGCCGGGGCAACAACCATGCTATTCTCGAGTAACAGCGTCATAAGTCGGTCTGTGTTGACGCATAGTGAAAACACACCAACCAACACAAGCCATGCCCGGAGTATGCTAATTCTCATTTTTTTTTCATGGGTGGATGACTGCGGGCGGCAACATTGGGAAATTGTGTTCGTGACTATTGACTCTAACGAACCACAGTGCATTGGCACAGCAGCTCAGAGTGACACGGTCTCTTCTTCATCATACACACACACAGCATGGGTGGGCGCCAAAAAAAAAAAAGATGACGAGAAAATCCACTCGCACACCTCCATTCAGCTTCGATACGATAGGACGACCCTCGCAAGAGCCTTAACTGCGAGATCCGTTGTTCCTCGTGGGCCGTGGCTATGCGTCCTCTGTGATTGTCGCTGCATGAATAGTTGAGAAGTGGAGTTGGAAGGATGAAGGATGATTGACGATGAAAATATCTTTGTCTCTTAGCCAATAAAAGGTTCTCCTAGTCTTGCCCCTGTTAAAACCGTTACGACTAACTATTGGTGGACAGCGATGCACATCCTGTCTCCTTGCAGCCAGAACTCTCCCTACTGCATGAATGTCAATTCACCTTTTCCCGGACAACGCAGCATGGCAGGTTGATACGTAGATCAGCATGTAATGCAATGCTGGCACAGCCTGATCCATAAGAAATCAGAGTCCTTTCCTGAGGATATCAAAAGGGTATTGACCGAGGAGAGTGAAGACTTGGTTGGAAAGGGGAGCGGAAATGGTTCACAATGGGTGCCACGTCAGGGCACGCCGAAGTGAGTGAATATTGCTTGGCTTCCGAGTCTCGGGCAGCTGCTCCGTTGGATGCCCCGAGGCTGATGACGTGTAACTGCAGGCCAATTTACGAACCAGGAGTGTGATCAAATAACGCGCTAGCTATTTTTATAGAAATTTATAGATTTATATCCAACATAGTTTTCGCGGACCAAGTTTGTCAGATTTCGTGCATCACACCCCAGATATCGCCGCGCGCCAGGGGGCAGGCGAAGACTTGCTTAATTTCGGACAAACCTGGACAGATGCATATTCCCTTGTTTTATTCAAATCCACAAGGCCCGGGCGATGCGAGGCGCATATTACCGGCACTGGAGAATTCGCACAGAAAGAAAGAATAGCGGAAGCAAACAATCTTGCACGTGATGTGGTGGAAAAAGGCCCCTAATCGGTACATACAAAGCGAAGAATTAGAATAACGCCGTATCTATAGTCCGTTGGCTGCAGCCGCCATTGGCAAGTACCGAAAGATTGTGAGAATCTACCGAAGAAGAGTTCATGGAAACTACACGCGATGCCTTGGCGACATGGTAAGCGGCGGGGTCTCCCACACTCGGTCACCGGAGGTTGGAGGCCAGCTTCGTGTGGCGTCTCGGTGAAAGCCATATTTACGACTGACATCGTTGACCGGTGGAAAAATCACCATGGCAAAAGAGACTGCATTAAAGTAGGGCTGTCTTGATCCATGTGGGGTTGTTTTGAGAAAGTCAAAGTTGGGTGCGCAGCGGCTACATTAATTTACCTAGATGCTTGCTATACACCACTACAACCACCCTAACATCAGTCAAGGAGCCTGTGGCTTTGAATTATTCTTGCTTTTCGTGCGTGGTGACTTGCTTGTTGTGAAGAGAGAGAAACCGTGGCACATCCCACAAGAGATTGCTTTCGCAATGACAAGCTGAGCACTTGGTGGATGGTTTATGGAGCGGTGAAGTGTTTCCGTTGCCTGCATCACCGATGCCGGAGTCTCACCTGTGCTTTCAGCGTTAGCGAGGAATATTGAACGGAGCAGAATGGGCTCGGGGACGATGATCTGCCTATTGCGTCTTCTCTATACGACTTGTGCGATCATGATGGTCGGACCCGGGAGGGATGAGTTTGCCCGGATAGGGTCAGCTCCGAACAACTATGAGGAAACAAGGCTTCATAACCATGTTACAGTGGTAATCGTTTTTGAGCACATGAGCTATTCGCCTGTTGCCTTTTGTGCGAGCCTGTGTGACCAAACCATGATATGACAATGAATCGCCACCCGTCTCAGGACACCCAGATCTTGTGCAGCGTGGTAAACATTTCTGCCGGGCGACGGCAGGCTTTGTTCGTCGCGGCCTCACATCACCCTCCCTGAGTTAATGAATCAAACTACGGAGAACAGATAGGGTGATTGTGTGCACGTCTTTCCCGTTTTAAATACGCTTCAGTCCCTTTATTTCCGTATGATGTTGCCCTTTGTCGCAGTACATTCGCCTCCAACCGAGCACGAGGAACTTGGCGATTCGCAACCCGGTGAGTTTTTCTACGATATTTATGTCGCCATTTCGCCTTTCGAAAGTTTACTTCATGGTTGATGGATGCGCTCCCGTTTGGTGATGCGGGGCAAATCGAGAATTTACAAATTCCCATACAGAACTTGATAGTCCACCCATTATCATTGTGTTTCCGCAAGGCTATTTCTTCTCGGTATCGTAGGCGTAGGGAAGGCTTATGGAATCTGTCAGGAGCAGCCCCTATTTGTTGAGCATCGATCTTGGTTTCGTTGGCTGATCGCATCATTTCAGCGGGAAAGGAATTCAGGACCCAAAGCATCGGTACCCTTTGACTGGCCAAACCGAAGACAAGTCTAGCCGTGACGGCCGGGTATAACCTGCGCGAATGAAGCATCGATCGTTTGCGACAGTGACATATTGATTCGATCCCTTTGGTGTCAAGACTTGTTATATTAGAAGACCAAAGGTTGAGGTGAGAGTTGAAGGTGGAAACTTGAGGCTCTGCTCGATATTGAGGCTGACGAATCAGAACGCTCCACCACAAAGGCAACCACGCGAACCACGCGGGCAATCTCTATGCGCACACCTCTGTGCGGGCTCAAGGTGTCTTTCCACAAGGCTGCTTCATCTGCATGATTAACAAACAAGGCTTGATAAAATCTACTTCGTCAAGTATCTCGAGTACTTTGTTCATTTACCATATATCCCGCCAGATATCTCGACGCTGCCGAAACTCAGTTGCTGCTCAACCCAAGACGCGTGCCTCGAGAGCTCAAGCAGGTAAGACAGTACTACCCTACCACTCTTGGTATTTTGCACGATTTGGCAGGCAGTCTCAGTCGGTGCTTGCTTCTCTTTCATCGAGACTTGTTTGATTTTATCTTCTGGCTTGAACACCAGCTCGGCTTCTTTTCTAATTTCTGGCCTTGTCAAACATGGCACGAAGCTCGTGTCGATTCCAACCCCTGTCTTTTGCCACTCTTTTCGCGAGCATGACCATTTCTGTCGACTGTATATGAGGGAGGGGACCCTCGGCCAGCCGGTTCTCGGCCCAGTCGTCCATGTTACCCTGTCTTTGTCCTTTATGTCCTTTTGTTCTTGCCATTCTTATTTCTTTTGTATTCCCTGTCAAAGATGCCCGTTTCTGTTCTCGTGCCTGTATTGCTCATATTTCTTCCAATTGCTAATGACCGACCTGCCAGTGAGCTCCATCGCCCCAGGCCTTGTCAAGTCGGACATTGAGGCTCTGGCAGCTTCTTACTCAAGCACATCCAAATTGGCGGCCTTTGTCAAATGAATGTGGCTTGTCGTTTGTCTGACAGCCGTCATCGTGCATATTTGAGCAGCTCATCGCCACCAGATTGCATTTCAGTCTGTCCCTATGCCCAGGCTGCTGCGGACTTGGACCTTTCGGCATGGAAAAATTCACCAAAGGATGGGTCCAGCACCTTCGTAACACGGCTCGTCAAGGAACACCATCTCGCGGCTATCATTGTCCGCTGTGCGAGGCAGAAGTCCAGCCGAACCTTGATGCGTTCAAGACCCACGTTCGCGCTGATGCGTTGAATCACCCCACCATGGTAGAAGACTCGAGTATTGAGGAAGCCTTCAAGAAAATTCTTCTGCAAGGAATTGATCCTAAAAACCCGCGTGAGAGGCACTTCCTCTGCAAAGAAATACATTCGAGTGATATTAACCAAGCTGGTGGCTTATCAACAGGATCTCAGCCGCCAAATCTCCTCAAGACACCCATATCGGTGGTGCAACTGCGAGAAAGAAACCCGTATCCGGTAATGTGGACGTAGCAGACGCAGCCGAGGATGAACTTGATCGACTAAATCTGGCCAGTGATGGAACAGAAAGCAGTCGCCGAGGTAGCAAAAACTGTGCTCCCCGCCCGCGTCCATCACCCAGCAACGTGGTTCGTCGCCACCCACACCTGGTCGCAGCCGGGCCAGGCAAAGTGACAGCGCCAATGACTTTGATCGCGGCCTTCATCAAAGAAATTCGACTTCACGCCAACTTTGGGTACCCGATGATGATCGGAGGGGGAATGCTGCTCCGCAAAGGCCCAAGACACCCCAGACAAGGCATGGCCACTTGGCCTCGGCCTCCACTCATCGTCGTTCACCACAGCAAAAGTCGCATCGGCGCCACCAACACCATGCGCAGAATCAATCGTTATCAGATGCTGCCTCTACGTCAGAAATGATTCGCCAGCCTGATACACGACCAATCTCGTCCGACCAGCTTGTCGCGGAAGTTAAGGGTATCTACGCTGGACTGGTATTGCTCGAGAGCAAATGCATTGAATATGATAGTTCTCAACAAGCGGCTGACCTCAGCGAGGAGCAATATCATGCTCTAATCTCCCTCCATCGGTCATTGCTTCACGAACATCATGACTTCTTCCTGGCAAGCCAGCACCCATCAGCCAGTGAGGCGTTGCGGCGGCTTGCTTCGAAATATGCCATGCCAGCCCGTATGTGGCGTCATGGAATTCATTCATTTCTAGAACTATTACGACACAAGCTACCCACGTCACTTGAACATATGCTCACGTTCATCTACATTGCCTATTCCATAATGGCCCTTCTCTACGAGACTGTTCCTGCATTCAAAGACACGTGGATTGAATGCTTAGGTGATTTGGGGAGATATCGCATGGCGATTGAGGATGACGATATTAGGGACAGGGAGATCTGGACCGGCGTTTCAAGATACTGGTATACGAAAGCATCTGACAAAGCACCCACGACTGGCCGATTGTATCACCACTTGGCGATTTTGGCACGGCCAAACGCCCTTCAGCAATTGTACTTCTACGCCAAGTCGCTCTGCGTCCGGGTTCCCTTTGGAAGCGCCAGGGATAGTGTAATGACTTTATTCGATCCACTGTTAAGTCCTAACTCTGCTTCTAATCAACGATTAGAGCCCGTGGATGCTGCCTTTGTTCGCGTTCATGGGATTCTTTTTCTGGCAAGGCAACGGATCAGCTCGAGCCGTCAATGGAACAGTTTCTTGACTTGTTGGATAGCCGCATCGGCAGAGAGCATGGGAACTGGCTAGAGTCTGGGTAAAGTCCATCAGAAACGCTGTAAACGGTCTGGGGCCGAACTAATAGTCAACTAGATATCATGTGGGCATCTCATTGAGCTGCTTACTGTTGGATTTTGGAAACGAAGCAAATCCCTGATGCGGGCCATCTCAGGCCGGGCCGGTGACGACAACGGCGACGGCGAGAATGACACACCTATGAGCGGCAGCTCGGAGGCGACGGCAGAGCCAAACTCCACGTTCGATACAGCTATTTCTTTTGCCGAGCAGACGTACAAGATTGTGATCGAACGCTGGGGCGACAAGAATACGTTGCCTTGCCTGCATACCACGTTGGTGTTCTATCTGTTTATGACACAACGCCCAGCCGCAATGAAGCATCTGGAGGATAAATTCCCTGGAAGCTCACTTCGGTGCTCCTGAACTATCTTCTGCGCACCTGCGACTTTGTCCTGCGCATCGATACAACGGATTTTCCAGGCCCTGAAAAAGGAGCCGCCTCATCCCCTCCCTGAGGACTATGCGATGCGTGGTCTTATCTATGCCGAGGACTACTTCCCGCGAAATTGGTTTGACAATGATAAGATAGACGACGATGAGAAATACTTTGAGCCTGCTTCAACAAAAGACAAGCGCTGTGAAAGAATACTATGGATAGGGCGTATGATTGCTCGCCATGGGAACTGGCTCCTCTGGGACGCCGCAACGAGGCAGTTCACCGTCATGGCCAAGTACGACATTGAAATTCACAATGTACCAGTGCCAACGCCGCCACCATTGGAACCGACGATGACGTCGAGTGAAAAGGCAGTCGCGTAAGACAACAGATGACAAGAGACGTTCCTTCCAACCTTGTTCTGGGCCCACGGCACAGTCCATTATGTTGGCGAATAATGATGACAGCTTACTAGAGCTGGTCACTCCCAGCGACATTCTGCAGAAATATCCACACGACCTTGCGAAGCTCTCATTGACGAAGCAGCTGATTCTTGTACCAATATTCACGTTAGGATGCCCGGCCGCGGATGCGCTGGACAAATATAGTGGTTGGAACTGGTAAGCTGCCCACGAAGCGGTCAAGCTTCTTGGCATTGGGCGAAGAGACGAAACGGCGCTGCAGTGCACTTGACGGGTTGACCAGGGTTTCTTCCTTCTCCCATCAGCAGCGTGTGGCGCCGTCACTACGAAGATTAGCTTGTGCATTCTGGCCAAGGTACACACTGCAGAAAGTCTTGGAGGTCTCATACGTTCGATTAGTTATCCACTGGACGGACCACGATTCGTTTACAGGCAAACAACATACAACTCTGACTGGTGTGAAAGGGGGAAGCTCTTCAGTCGGTATTAGACTAGTCGGCTGCCTTGAGGTTATCTACCACATGAAGTGGTGGTGCATCATGCCCACACTACATTTTAGTCTTACTCCTTTTTCTTCCATGCAACAGACCGATTGGACAATAAAGTAAAAGTATCACAAACTTCCATTTCTTTCCGTCGTGACTATGTATGGATATGCAAGGAGTTTCTGGGTGGCACCTACCTGTTCGACCCGAGGAAGCCGGATGCTTCCTCACGAACGTTGGATCATGATATCATTATGGCGAAAAGATGGTCGACAACCGACGAGGCATCAAACGCGACGCAGACTGCAGTGGTGCCGTGCGAAATAAAAGGTAAACCGCCAAAAAAGAAAAACAAAATTAACATGGATGCACGGACAATCGAGGCACGTGGGGATCAAATCATGTGCGGCTTACTCGGTAAGGCGTTGATGGGCGTGAGCCGCAACTCGATAATCCCTTCAGCTCGAAGGAGTCATATGGTCGATAGTCATCTATGCAGCTGTACTCCGTACGTGAGCAGTCTTGGGGAAAAGTCGGCATCATGACTACTTGCCGTCGAAGCCATGCTATCTCCTTTCAAGGCGTCGTAGATGTTTCCAAAAAGGCGTTCGTTCGTATAGGTATAGGTTCGTGGCCAGAAATCTGATGTTCAACAAAAAAAAAAGGAAAAAGAAAAGAAAAAGAAAAAGAAAAGAAAAGGCGTCCATCACCCACCCCTGGACCCCGCATGCATGGATGGATGCTTTGGTTGCATGGATGTCCTCGGACCAAGCTTCGGCAAGCTTCCCAAGTGCAAAAGTACTTGCCCTGGTACGTACCTACTTGGATGGAAGATTTTATGCCGCCTGATGCCATGTGCCATTCTTCCATTATGCAGTTGTTTCTGGATCTGTACGGATCACGGAGTACTCCGTACTCGAGCTGCAACCTTGCCCCTGATATGTTACACGCAACGTTTCGGGCCGGCGCTGAAAGAGGTTCGAGATGGAGGCGGAGTAACGTACGGATTACAGGTGGGGATTGCAGGATCTGGGAGTGCCGCGTGGTTCATCACCCGCGCTGGAAACGACTAATTTTAGTATTCTGCGGAATCTTGCCGTGATATTATTTATCCTCCTGGCCGTCGCCGTGCTTTACCGCTGCTTGCGCGCCTTATTCGGCCCTGGCCTGCAAGAAGACCCGTGATTACGCCATGCGTCGCAAGTTCGAGTGTGTCCGCCTCACTTTTCGTACCAGTCAAATACTCTCAGCCTGCATGGACTGCTGAACAGTGTGCTGGTTCATGGGTGCAATTCATGTTCACTTTGTCAAAGGGTGAGAGAAGGAAAGGGGAACGAACAATGGAACCTGGTGCATCGAATCCCAGACAAAGAGGGGCATAGTGACTTGCAATTTGTCTGGTTGCGGAAGGTGCAGCCGGTGGTAGTTGCGAGATGGTGGCGAAATTGCAACTTGAACGACACATGCAGTCTTTTAATTCATTAAAATTTAATTCATTAAAAGTACGTAGTCTTCATGTCCAACAAGTCGGTGATGCAGGCAGCTAGCTAGGACTGGACCCATTTTGTAAACCGATTGAGCCAACTCCCCCAAGGCCATTTGGTCCTTGCCCGCACTGAAGATGAGAAGCTTCGAATTGCCTTGACAGAGACTCGCTTGCCTTCCATTTCGACGCTGCGACAGTCCCGCTGCCGACGTGGCGGCTGTCAATGACGTTCTGGGCCGGTTGTCCCATCACATTTCCAGTTCGTCTCATCGCACGAACAAGACTCGTCCGTTTTGGCAAACGTCGCTTTTGCTCGGCGTCCGCCCTCGCTGCAAAAGCCATGGCGCGCGACAATCTCCGCTCATATTCCTCCAATTCCTCGCTCATTTTCACATCGCGCTCGGTCAGGTCGACGGTATAAGGGGGCTTGTTTCCTTCTTCCGCAAGGAGGATCGGTCCTGCACCGAGTGCCCTTCGATGGGTCGCTTTGTACTATACTTATTTCTGGTAAGGGACTTGCACAGAACTAGGTGACGGTCGGCAACAGTGAAGAAGAGATGAGATGCTCACCTTTGGGGGCCAGTGAGGAAAGAGATGACGTGAGCGCACTCTTGACCGGCACCGCCCTCTTGGAGTTCGCGGGCTGAGAAGATGGGCTCTGAGAAGATGGGCTCTGAGAAGATTGGCTCTGAGAAGATGGGTTCTGAATAAGGCGAACGGGTTCTTCGGTGATGCCCTCGCTGAACCTTACCACTGTTCCCTGCCTTTCGGTCTCGTATCGCGGGTTCCACCCCTGGTCTTCCGCTCGGCGGACGAACTCCTCAAAGCAGTTCTACGGCTTTAATTGGTCGTCACGTCGTTGTCGCTTCCAGACTTCCCTTTCCCGCTTGAGCACGTTGAATCTGGTCTCGGGCGACACTCTAGCCTGGATAAGTCCGGTGTCTACCTCGTGACACCTCTCTGTCAAGTTCCCTTGTGGATTTTTCGACGTCAGCTCGACTTGAAACCTGGATAGGGATGAAACAGTTCAGGTAGTAAGTCAAGTGCAGCCGAGAAAGCAAGGTGACTCACAGAATTCTTCATTTCGGACGAAATATTCATCATCGTATGGCCCTCTTGTCTCGATCCTCCCTCGAGTGGACGTTTTCAGAATCCCCTTCATATTCGACTTTACCTTCCTATTCAAGTTCAGAAAGACTCTCAAAAGAAATGTTGCCATTTCATAGCAAACGCTGTGCAGTGAGCGGATTGCCAAAATTGGCCGCATAGTGGACCGAAACGTATCGAATACTTGCAGAGCTCGTTTGACGGGAGTGCCTGAAGATGGATTTGAGGTCTGAACGGGGAGTATATTGGCGGACCCTAGTAGTTGACCATTTGGAATTCGGTCCAACTTGAGTAGGGGCAAAAATGACACGAACAACAGCTTACCTGGGTTTCTTTATGGGCGGATGGGAGGTTATGAATATCACTTGAGGGAATGAACGCCGCGTCATAGAAGTATACCTGTGCGTCGTGACTCTCAGATGAGTTATGAGCCGGGTGTGGTCAGGGTTCAGGGAGTGCTTGTAAAGAACAGGAATGGCAGTTGTGTGCGTCCAGACGGGGGTAACTAGGGCTTGATGGCCGTTCCACGTGCCATGGAGCGCTCTGGAACTCATATCATCAGTCCTGAGTCCTCGATAGTTCTTTCACATTCATTCCAAACTTTTACAGGGGTAAACCCGGGCTTTGCTGATGATACGAGGCTGGAGACTACCGTGTAGGGGCATAAAACTGGTGAAGGGTTTGACCTACGATTGTATGCATTTGCTGAAAGCTATGAAGGCGTCGAAGACATATTCCCAGAAAACGTTTTTGCCGTGTCTGTTTGAGTCCATTGCCAACCCAAGTGTTTCAGCGGATGTATACTGAGATAATCGAAAGATGTACCCAACTGTCTGGACAACGAATCACCTTGTCGTATGAGTCTCGTGACGAGGATGTGTGTAGCGAAGCACAGGGTTTATAGATACGATGCCGTGAACTTTCCCATGACAATTCACTGCTCGTCCTGCGTTGTCTTTTTATCACACTCCCTGGGGAGTTGGATGGAAGACCCAAGGCTAGATCCACACAAGGGAACAGGTCCAAGATATACGTATCGAGTTACACAAAGAGTGGTTACTCCGTGTCTATGTCCGATTATTGATTGAGAAACCCCCTTGGTGGACAGTCTCTATAATGCAGTTAGGTCCTCTCACCTCACAGAGTCACATCAGGAGGTTTCTTCTTCTGCAGCTCCATGAGGTCTTGCTCTGACTCTGACTCAACAGTACAGCATGTAGCCTGTAACTTGAAGGGAGCGAGTGATGCCCTTTGTCTGCGCACACTACCTTCCCAGTCTTGCCTCTAATTTCACCCCTTGGCCTATGAAAAGTCCCTGGATTCAGTCCCGTGTGAATTTGAGTTGATTGGTCGGGAATCATGACTCCCTGTTTCCAGGGTTTGAAAAAAAGATGCTGCGTCCCAGCACCCCTTCCCCCTGCGGCACTGATCAGCCCGCGTGTTTGCCCTTTTTCTTACCAAGGCAAAGCCTGCTATTTCCCGTCTTCACTAGTTTCCGGTAGGAAGAGGCTATGAATGAATATCTGGGAGGGTTGAGAACGAGGTCTCTGAGAAGACGAATCACTGCTAAGCCCAAGAACGAACGCAAATATAAGAGAGATACTTCGTGTTTGTATTAGTCTGTCTAGCATCACTGAAAGTCTAAAAAGAAAAGAACGCTTCATCTCTTCTGGGACATACCATGCCCATTGCCGTTGTATCTATTATTTCCCGCAACAATCTCTAGATTCACCTTTTCCCACTTTTGCTGAGACTGATCTCGCCCATGTTTTTTTTTTTTTTTTCATTCCTGGCACTGAATTCATGTAAGAATTGGAGCACAGAAGGTGCGGCCGAGAAGTCACTGCCGCGTAATTCAGCGTTCACGAACACGTCGCGTCACGAGAGCAAAACACAAGTCTTTTAGCTTGGCATGAAAGACGTGCCGGCGTGCCTTTCCCGTCCGCAACTGATAATCAACTGACATGGCATGCAGTTCCTATAGTGGAGGAACGGTGACATTGGCCCAGTTCCATTGCCTTGAAGCTCGTAGTTGCTGTCGCTGCTGTCCTGACTCCTGAGAGAATGAACAAAGTAAATTGCACAATGATGGCCGGCACAAGTTCAAATAAGACGACGCAAGGAGAAGGGGGATGAACAGTAGAAGCACACACAGCCCGCCGCCGCGACGGACGTGGGCGCGTAAAGTTGTGAAACAGACTTTTGCTTTGTTCAGTTCGTGAGATCAAGCGCGGCTGCAACCTTCCATTGCATCGCATCGCAACTCCTTTCCACAAAGGACCACAAAGACCTCGGCATGCCAAGCCCTCACCATCGCCCGAGACTTTGGCGTCGGTGCATCTTTAGCAGAAGCCGAAACTTCGTGAGGCAACTAATGGAGAGGCCGCCCCTTTCTTTTCCCACAAATTGTGCCCCGGCTTCCATCCACATGGAGTTTGGCGGACGCCCGCCAACCGACGTGCCCGCGACCGATGGCAACGCCGTTGACGACAAGACACGGTCATTACAGAATTACAGGCGGGTTACAGCACTACTGGGTCGCTCACAGGCAGAGAAGCTTGAAGATGGGATCCCATAGAGAGAGCCACACTTGAAGCTGAAACGGCCCCCTCCACGGAACATACTCTGTCGAGACCGGCAATGAAGTATACAACCCTGCGGTCGGGCAGGTCTCACACACTTGTTCACAACTAAAGGACATGGCCCAATTGGAGCAAGAGAAGTCAGCCCTATCGCTCGTTGTTCCCCGCGATGAAGTCGCTACCAAGACCGCCCTCGAATGGTATCTCAACGTCGCATCGTTGGCGAACTTGGCTACGCTGGAAAAGACATCTGATGACTCTGGGGCTCCAGGAGAATGGAAAGCTCGCGGGGCCCCGACAGAGATTGCCATAGAAGTGTTCGGGTCACGATTCGGCCGGAGCAGAGTGCACCTCTCAGAGGGCAGCCAAAGAAACTGGCAGCACGTTGCTGAATTCCCAATCGACTCTGATGTGAAGAAGACGACGGTTCTGTTCAACAATACGCAGACACAAAAACGCATACCTTTACAAAAAGGTGCTGTGATTACCCCTCACACATCTCACTACATGTCAGACATCCCATCATGAACGAACAGGCACCCATTCCAGGGGCCGCCGAGCGAGTATTGGACATCTGTCATCGCATCGGCTTAAATGACAGCGTCGAACCACTGACCGGGGACATTGATTCGGATATACTTGATAACATGATGGCTCTGGCAGGACAAGGTCTTCGCGTGCTGGCTCTGGCTCACCGGACCCATGACCGAAACATGGCCGAATTTAACTTCGCTCATGGCTCTGCCCCCGATCGTGACGAGTTCGAAAAGAAGCTTGTCTTCCAAGGTCTCATCGGAATCTACCACCCTCCTCGACCCGATACTTCTCGCTAGCGTAAAAGCCTGCCAGGGAGCAGGTATCGTCGCGCATATGCTCACGGGTGATGACCCTCAAACCGCTCGCGCCATGGCCGAGGAGGTTGATATCCTACCGTCCAAGGACGAGATGCGCATGCTACCGGCAGACGTATCGCGCACCATCATGATGACGGCGCAAGAGTCCGACGCTCTTTCGGACGATCAAATCGACAGCTTGCAACAGCTTCCCTCGTAGTGGCCCGGTGCGCACCCACCCCTTTGCGTCCCCTTGTTCTCCCCCTCTTCTTCGTTCTTTCCTCCATATACTTTTGCAAGTCCCCATTTAATAAGAACAAAACGCAGCTCGAATACGGTGTCTCCCCTCGAATGCCTCCTCGACATGATCATCTACGGCGCAATGATGTCGTCTTTATGCATCGTGGTATCTCATGAATGTCAATGTGTCCGGATGGAAACAAATCCGGCATTCGCAGAGCGGATTGAATGATACATGGCCATACATTGGTGGCCATACATTGGTGAAGAATGTAGAGCCAGCCCTCTCAGTTGCAAGTCTTGGAGCGCCGTAATCACCGGCGCCTCCAGAAGAGCCCCGAAGACAATTGGAGATGGTATCCAAGATGTCAATCACACCCGACGATGATTCAACCTGGCCGGCTAAAACATTCACAAGGAGATCCCGAAATGGCACAAGCTCATCTTCCCCCTCGGCATCATCAGAGAGGAGGATGCTGACGCGGTCCACGCAACGCACGTCGTTGGAGCTCGGCAGCACGCAAGGTGGCAGTTCCGGCATCATGTCGCAAAGAGCACCGTTTCTTGGCAATCGTCAGTTAATTGGTTCACAGGTCCCATTATGTATCAGTAATTCGAAACAAGGTAGAAAGGACTGAAAGTTTCGAATTTTCGTGTTGTTCAAAGATGAGTCAGCCGGCGGCCATCTCGAAATTCTGGCGGAGTTTTTGCGCCCTCAAACTCGGCCCCAGGCTGACTAGCCCAAAATTGTACCGACCCAAACGCCGCCCAACAATGCCGAGTATCCAGTAGATTAAGTCATAATATTGCCATCTTTCTTCTCATGTTCATGTTCCTCCATTTTTATTCTCTTTTGGGAAGTTTTTTTCCTCTTCTTTTTTTCCATTTTGAGGCAGGCTTGCTTCGTTCCCGCTACGACCCGGCGGTTAAACAATAAGAAAATTCATCTCAGGATTCTTTAGTGTCTGCACCCAACTCTTTGTCCCCTTGCGCTTATTATCCAAATCCCAGATTACCTGAAGTGCTTCCATGGCCGTGTACAAGAAGCCCCACGGACATGATACGACCAGTCGCTGTAGTCTGTCCATGACCCAGTCCCTCCTGGCGCGACCATGAGCATCTGCTCCGGCGATGAAGGTCGGCCACGTGGTGGCTTTGAAGTTGGGGTCTTCGTCGGGGATACTTGATAGATGCTCGAAGATTTCGCGACTCAGCTGCTCTGCCACCTCATCATGATTTTTCATCTTACTCAATGACGGAATTGCCTGTAAGATGTAGAGACATGCTGCAAGCCGGTGTGCAGATCCCGCATGGATTCTGCTCTGTATGGGGGCATCTTGCAGATACGAAATATTGCGCACGTCGTTGGCCCAGCCGTTGATATCAAAGGACTGGGCTTCCTGGATGAGGGCCAGGCCGGCATCTCGGATCTTTTCCTGCGAGGCAAAATCAGAAGGCACATTGGACAACTGAGAGGCCGAGTGCAGTATGGTGAGGATTTCGGGTGGGCAGCACAAGTAGCTGTTTGCTGCGGCCCGTTGAAGAATTGAAGGAATCTGCGCCGGCTGAAAATAGGATTGGGTATCAAATGAGGCAGCGGGCATGAAAGCCGATGCCAAGATGAAGTATCTTTGAACGAGTGATGAGTGAGTGAACTCGTCTTGGAGTGTATCGAATCAAGGGGAGAGGTCAGCACTCACATGAAACAGTCGGACAACATGTAGTCTCGCAAGGCCGAGTCCGCCACCATGGTCGGCTGTAACAGAGACATGATGCGGCCGGCTCCCTCAAGATGGGCCTTCCACCCGTGCTTCCCCGACTCGATGAGCTCCACGTTGATGAAGAAAAGGGCTGCAGCGAGAACGACGTCGCCGCCTGTCGTGTCGATGTTCTCCACTGCTCCCCGCATCAGGGTCAATGCCTTTGTCTTGGCGATCAGGGCGTCTTTCAAAGCGCGACGAGACGCCTGTTCAATACCCGCAGTCAAATCATGGTCCACGTCCTTGAGCTGGTACGCCAGAGGGGCTCGGACAAGATTCGACATGTGTGCCGCCGAGGCAGCGACGATTATGTGTTGCAGGAGAGGGTGGGCTCTCGTCAGGGGAGCAACCCCGAAACGGGTTCCGGTCTGGAAGATCATGAGAGACCAGATCTTTGCAGACTCTAGTAGTGACTATATATACAGATACATCAACAATTGGTCAGCAGCATATTCGTTGACCTCGGCGCGGGCGTTACACTGTTTGAAGGGGCAAGGGAGCAGGGTGTCAGTCTGACCCATGACCTACAATAAGATAGATAATGCCGATGTCCGTACTGCATGTCCTGATACAACGGGTCTGCCAAGGCCCAAGGGCTGCTAATGGAAAACTCGGACGAGGTCGACGACGGGAGCGCACCACCAGCTGCACATCTCCATCCTGTTGCGTTCCATCGTGACGCAGAGCCTCTACGTCAGTAGTCTGGGGGATGTAGACGGCGTAACACTTGGCAGGAACTCCAGTCTCGCAGGTGTGGTCACTGACAACAAATTCTCCGGTATCTCTGGCATAGACCCTGTCACCGACCCAGCGTCAGAGGCAGAGGCAGAGGCACAGGAGGAGGCAGCAGCACCGGCGGCGGCGGCGGCGGCGGCATCCAAGGGCGCACTCGACGTCCTCCCAGCAAGCTTGCCACGACTGGCGACAGAGCCGGTCCATCGAAACAGTTTCCCATATCCAAGACATTCCTTGCCCGCGTTGACACACTTGTTGCAGTGGGGGTAGGAGCGGTCACATCGGAGCCGTTGGCGGCGACAATTGTGGCAGGGCTTAGCGGGCGGGTTGAGAGCGCTCATGGTTAGGACATTAGGACAGTAGGACAGAACTCGACGACGAATTTCATTTCCTGGATCCGGTAATTCCAAGTCACTCGAGCCTGGCGGCCCGTCTGGACTACGTGGACTGCGTGGACTGCGTGCATAGTACGGGCCCAGTGACGGGGAGGTGTTTGGCAAGGAGGGGAAAAGGGAAACGCTGCTGGGTTTTGCTGGGATTTTTCTTCTCTTTCTTTCTGTCTTCTGTCCTGTCCCGAGTCCGATAACCTGGTCGACCTGAGGCGAAAGCGAAGGGGGTATCACAAGTCGTTGACATGTAGTTGGCGCTAAGCCGCATGCGGCAGCCAAGACGCATTTTCTACATGTTACAAATTTTGCGTGGAAAGGTGCCTCTTCCGTTTTGGGCCTAGCTACTACTGCATGATTAAAAATCACTATGTACTGCATGTTTATGTACGTGTTGATCGGCACCGTCTTCGATTGGCTCCAGTCGGATCTAGCCCCCCCAATCCTCGTTCTTTTATCACTCGATCTTTCCTTCTCTTTCTGACATTCTGATGGTTCGATGACCAACATCCGCTCTTGCCACAGACGAAGCATCGCTTGTAGGCACGCTTCTGGTCTCCTTGATAACCTCCTCTCCCGCGCCCTCGGCGGCTGTATCACCTGTCTGTGAATAGCGCCTCTGTGGGGTCTTCGTCAGGTTGACATTGGTGGTACTGACTATTCCTCACATTCCTTTCTGACAGGGCAATTGCCTTACGAAGATCCCTGCGAGGTTCTCAAATCCTGGGTTGTGAACCTACTCAACCATTAGGCATTCAGGGACATTGGAGACGGCATTCAATGTCTGCTTGTAGAGCTCTGTGTCTACCGTATCGGAGGGGAAAGAAGAAGAGCAAATCACGGTGCCGGTGAAAAGAAGGCGAGGAAGACCGAGGAAGAACCTCACGATTCAATTCTGCCTTAACCAAGGCACAGATGACGATGAGTCATTTTTCTTGGTTAACGAAGATCAAGAGGAGGCTCTGATTGAAGGGATTGCGAACGGAAAAGCTTCCTTGATCTTCTGACTTTGACCTTTCTGGGTCAAATTCAAAGAGTTACAGCCAAGCCAAAGCAACGACTGACCGCTGAAAACCCTCTGTTGTTCAACGGCTGCATCTTGACCCTCAACGATGATGACTCTTTGAATTTGACGCAGAAAGGTCAAAGTCAGAAGATCAAGGAAGTCAATCCTCGATCACCAACGGCGAAGCAGGAATACGTTGAACAGCGAGCTCGAGGGAGTTACATCGCGACTGTGTGTCAACCAGAGGCGTCATACGATTTATCGGTTGCCGCTCAACACCAAGAGCCCACAAGTGACGACATATCGCGACTGAACAATCATCTTCTGCTTCATTGGCCTCGTTGGCCTCGTTGCCGTCATGTAAGCTAGCTGAATTCTTCCCTCTTCCCTCTTCCCTCTTTACTCTTCTCCTCTCCTTTTAGCTCTTTTCCGAATTCCTCCTACCCATCTTCCCACTGGAAGCAAAATAACGCCGTCGTTGTACTCCCCTTTGGTTCATTCCATTCAATCAGGCTTTCTAGCTCTATTGAATTGAATTCCCTCATTGCACTAGTGCATTATCCCTTGGTAAACCACCATTGGCAATGCCTGGAATCAACAGTCAAAGAATCAATCCTTGGAAGCCTGATAAGTTGACTAAACAATCTAATCTCTTCCTTTAGCACACGCCTGCAGTCGAATCTCTCCTCGCAACAATGGTCCTAGCTATCGCCTAGACTCAACGGGAAGAAGATCGCGATGGCAGAAATGTCTCTTCTTTGTGATCCTTGCTACCTGTGGTTTATGCCAAACCACTGATCAGTGTTGGTTCACCAGGGATAATGCACTAGTGCAATGAGGATTCAATTCAATAGATTCAATCATCATCAATTGAATCTATTGAATTGAATCCCCTCATTGCATTAGTGCATTATCCCTTGGTGAACCAACACTGATCGCTCGCTGACTCACTCACTATCTCCTATTCTCCTATCATATACACAACACACGCGCGCGTCCTCAGCGCTGGCTTACATGCAGGTACGTGCCTCGAGGTCAAAGCACTATCCTTTGTTTTCTCCATCTTGCTCTCTTGCCTCTTGTCCTCTGTGCGTGCTGCTTCGGGAGCCTTTTGCTAACACACGGCAGACGCCGTCACCAACGCCGTAAAACTCATCAAACACGTGCACGATGACGTTGAGGATCCCAAGGGAACCTGGCAGTAGTGGCTTAGCCCCTGCGGTGGAACGAACCTCGTCCCAGACGACCTGAAAACTGCTTTCGACATCATCGGGCAGGTGACGGACATGGGAAGCCTTAAGATACCCAAGAAGATCAAAAAGGGCAGCGGCAAAAGGGTGACAAATCCAACCCCGGCAACGGAGGCACCAGGCAGCCGGGTAATCCCCACCCAAGAACAACGGCAACAACAAGAAAATCCAATGCAACCCGGGAGTGAGCAGCTGGAGCGACTCGGTGGTGCCAAGAACACACTTTGAGTGAGAAGCTGCGACAAGCAGCATCAAACACTTACGACTGACTGTGTGGTGACCTCGATGAGCTACGAGGCTAAGGCCACCCACCGCCGTTCCCATAACAAAGGAGTGCAACAAGGCCTTAAAGACGTTGACCAATTCCGAGCTCGAACAGAAAGTCAAGAATGCGAAGCGTAGCATCCCGTCCTCGCAGAAAGTCAAGCACGAGGAGCTCCAGTTCGCCATCGACATCAAGCCTGGCCCCGAGTTCTCCTTGTCATGGGGACGACGGACACTCCGCTAATCCGCCTGCCGACGATGGTTTGTTTGATAATGTCTACTGGCCTAGCCAGTTGGCGGTGGGAGATGCAGGCTTTGCCCTCTTGACTATCGATGAGTGGTATAGTACGAATCCCAGGGGCGGCAGAAAGGGACCGCGGTGGAAGTACAAGGCACCCTATGTGAAGGGCAAAAACGGAAACTAAAAGGGCCACCTTGCTTTGATATTTAGACTTGCTAGAGGTAAATACCATTCAACGCAAGGGGCGGCCGGAAACTACGCAACAGAGCAAATGACTAGCTGTAGATGTCGGCCGGATATTTTTGATGATGATTCGGCGCATTCATATGCACTGTCATCTGCCTATGGTGGCTAGCGGTCGTTTCTTCCCCATATTTCGAGCACCAGCAGGGTCCATCTGCCTGAGGCTTTTTTGAGGCATTACCCCCTGGATCTATCCCCACAAATAACTCCAACTAAAAAGAAAGAAGAAGGAAGAAAAAGGAAAGAAGAAAACAACCTTACTTGATAGGGCCATGTGTGCCACAAACAGAGATCCGCCGTCCGAACCGCGTACGACCGCGAGACTCGGGCTCGGATGCAGCGTCAGACTCAGGATCCGACGGCACTTCACCCCTATGGAAGAAAGACAGCCCGCCCATCGCCTACTCCACCGAGAGCAGAGTCCCTGCCAGCTGGATGGTGCCTCTGGCGGCGGGACGTGGCAATGGCGGGAGCGAGTTCTTCCTCAACATCGTGGACGGTGAAGTCGATGAGATAATCCTCTCGTCGAGCATCCCGGGGCCCATCCCACTGAAGATATGGATAGAACGAAATGCAGGATGCCTATAGCCGCCTTCATCTCATTCCGTGTCCTGGTCATGCCACTATGGACTGTGAAGAAGTGCCTGAGCGGGAAGAGAGAGACGGCTGTATCACCGAGGACCTGTTCCGAGAGCAGACGGACCACTGGTGGCCGACGGAGCTTGACGTCCAATATGTCAGTGTCAGGCAGGTGTATCGCGATTATGGTCGGCCGGTGCCAAAGAAACGGATTCGTCAAACTTGTTCACGTGCCTGAATCGAGTACTGATCACGTCCGAAAACTCAAATTTAATGATCACGACATGTTGCCCTGCATCGCTGCATCTCGGGGTGTTCCCATCTTAGGTGTCGGGGAGGTTTGCGTGATGCTGTACACATGCTGCACGGAATCACAGCTCAGCCAGATGCATTGGACTTCACATCATGCAGCGGACAGGCCCCGACCGCTAATTGTGGGTTTGCCTTTTCTTTCAGAGATGTAGGATGTCACGGTTCGCATATCTAAGCCCGAGGAATGAAGCTTGCGGAAAGAGAGGCTCAACCGAAGTCCAGGAGACACGGGATCTCATCCCGTTTCCAGTTCCCCATGCGTATCTCTTTGAAGACGGTGAGGCTACAATCTCGTACCCTTACCCCACAGCCCCCTGGATCTAGCGGGATGACTTCGTATGACCTTTTATAGCATTAAATCTATAAGGCAGGTGATGTGGCTCCTTTCGTTCTAGTCCAGCTTTGGGAACCTACGATGAATCACAGAGCACTTTTATGAAGACAGGTGTAGAAGAAAACGTTGTTGAGTTGAAACTCGGTTTGATTGTAAGGACGTCAGTCACTTGATTGTGTCCCATTTATGACTGCTGGCAGGGTTCTATCCGACAAGTCGACTCGGCTTCACGATTCTCTCAAAGGATGCGTCATCTGCGTCGGACACGCCACGGCGAACGAGCCTGTGGACCGCGGAGCATTTCTGCAAAGGCGATCTCGCCGTCACATTACACTTCAGGCCGTCCGGTCATGGTTGGAAGGTGTGCCCGATGCTTGTTCCGTTGGAACGAACGTCTTCAAAGGTCCCGTGTCCATGTGGTGGCTGCCGGAGGCAAAAATCCAGCAGGAGATGATGCATGGATGTGGGTACAAGTACCAAAAGTCTTGCTCATTTGGGTGGCATCCATCCAAACTCGCATCTGTTGAGTGTCGAGGACAATTGGAGAAGCTCGCAATCGACGGAAAGGATGGACGCGGCCCGCGTCAGCCATCTGGCGTGGTTGGGTTTGATATCATTCATCTGTCTCTACTCGGCTATTTCCAGACCCCTAGGGGCACGGCAATAAGACCGAGCTTGACTGCTCAATGCCACGAGAGACGAGAGACGGGGAACAAGGAAGGATGGTCGGGATGGTCGGAGTGGTTGGTCGGGGCACAGGCCTCGAGGTTCTACGGCCGATGCATCAACTCTCTCCACTTTCACCGTTTGACCATGACCGGATGGATCCCCACGGATCCCCACGGATCCCCACGGATCCCCACTGATCCCCACTGATCCCCACTGATCAAGAAAGAAGAGGAGGCGAAGAAACATGAGAGGCGAGGCCTGGACAGTGCAACACGCCGACTCTTACCCGCGGTTCTTCGTCTTCACTCCCCAAAACCATCCATCACACACCCCTACCCTTGCTGCGACTCCAGCAACCTGATGAGCCATCCAAGAAACAAAGAAACAAGGATGACACTGTTTTTCGTCCCAGGTTGCCGTTCATGTCTGGCCGAATGGTTCATCGAGGATTCGACCCTCTGCCAATGTGTGACAAGCATGCCTGCACATAAACCCCGGCGACTCGGCATCTTTTTATGGGATATACCCCCGATCTGATTGATTTACAGTTTGCAGTACTACCGACCTTGGCACCCTCTCTCTCAGCCGCTCTGGTGCTGTGCAGGATCCGGACCGGCACAAGACTTGCAAGACTTATAACAAGGCCACCCCAATTGTCAGACGCGGCCCGCAGAGTTGAAGTCAAGCTTGACCCAGCATTTCAGCATTGATTCCTATTAAAGAGGTTGGGCGTTGGGCAATACATAAACGACCATCCGGCCCCTGGAGCAATGGCTACATATTCCATGGCCCACTATCCTCAACTTTCCCTGCGAAGCGAACCGCATCGATATGCACCGCAGCCTCCTCCATCTCCACCCATAGAGGAGATGAAATGCTCACTGCCTTCCATCTCGAAGCTGCTAGGAATCGCGGGTGCTGGTTCGCCAGCAAGTACAGCATCTTCAGAGTCCTCATCCGGATCTCGTCGCGTGGAATATACGGTTGTCAACGGTCAACATAGGCGTAGGCGTAGGACGAGCTGGAGTGAGGCCAACGCAACTACGGCGGCGGCAACATCAACTTCACGGCTACAAGGAACATCACTCGCAAACAGTGGGAGTCGTCCAAGCTCGAGCTACACTCGGCAATACGTCCGTGAGCTCGGAGCCTTGCCCCCAACACCTCCTTTGGGAACCGATTACTTCGACAGCCACAACTATCCCGTCAATAACTCCCCGAGGCAATCTCCCAATGCATCACGTGCCAGCAAGAGGAAAATAGTCCAAGTCACCCCTCCTCCCACAGAGTCAGACATCTGCCATGCTTTCTTGTCACAACAACCCTCGCCCAGAGCTCACCTCCGGGCATCTTCGCTTCATCAACAGCAGTTACCCTTGGACATGTTCCAGGCCCAATCTAGCAGCAGTACTTACCATCCTCCGGGCTTACCAGCCAACGACGGCACATCTACTCATGGTCAAACATCCAAACTCTATTACCAACAACCGCTACCTCGGACGTTTCCTCCGGTCGACGGCTCTGCGTCACTTGCGTCAGCCTCGGCCAGTGGGCCCTGGCAACACCATCACTACTTGAACCCCATATGTGGCGTTTCCTATCCTCAAAGTCAGGATCGATACACCTGCCCGACCTGCCATAAAGCATTCAGCCGACCCAGCAGCCTTCGCATCCACAGCCACTCTCACACGGGGAGAAGCCCTTCAAGTGCCCACACGCGGGCTGTGGCAAGGCCTTTAGCGTTCGGAGCAACATGAAACGCCATGAACGGGGATGCCACAGTTTCAGCATGAATGCCGGTCGACCGCCACCAACGCGGTGGTGACCAGTCAATGTCAATTGACTGACCCATGATGAGAAGTGTCTATTCGACAAGATTTCAGGCCACCATCATGTACATTTAGGGGTTTTTCTCCCCTTACGGTCTTTGTTTCATGTTATTCTGGTATTCTCTTCTTCCCCACTTCTCTGTTTATTACTTTTGTCGACATTTTGCTTTGGGACTGCCTAGTTTGGGTGCTGAGGGCGAAATCAGGGCATTCACAGCCGGCGCTTCAAAGGCGACATGTGTGACAGACAGGGGCAAATGGAGTCATGAGCAAGGCGCTTAAGTTTTAATGATCAAAAGGCAAAATTTCTGCGTATTGTTTAGTTGGAGCAAATGGAATGATGGCACGGGAATCGGGAATATGAGGTAGCATTAAAAGAGGTCGGCCAAGGTCCAAGGATGAACAGAGGGGGTGGCACCCCTGACGAAAAGCAGTACGGCGGCACGGCGGTTCCTGCCATTGTGGTGGAGGTTCAAGTGCCCAGAAAAACAAAACTGGAGAATCCCGGCAGGAAATGAGACGCACGCACGGAGTAATATGACTGGAAGTTTGCGGCGATTCGTTCGGACGAGCCTTGTCGATGGGGCTGCTCCGTCCGTCCCGGGAGAACCTTGCTAGACGTCATAACGTCGGAGTTTATCTCCATGGTCTAGGAATAGTAGACTTCAGGCTTTCTTTGCTTGTCCTGTCGATCATTCGAGTATTGTTCAATCTTGTTCCGATCTGGGTTGGTGCACGAAGAGGGTGGGTAGGAAGGGTTTGCAGATTTGACCATGATGGTGGTTTTTATTTTCCTGGTTCAACGCTGGACAGGACAGTTGCTTAGAAACAGAGTGGCTTGGCGCCAAGTCTTTTCAAAGGACTAAGCCTTAAGCCGACGGGTGTTTGTTGTAACAGACATGGGGATTCTGACTCCAAAATACATGATATGGGTTCAGGGGTCGGACATTGGGGATTTTACATTTTTCCCTTGTTGGGTGAGCAGCCACCACCGCAGCTATTGTGAGCTGGCGGGTCGTGACTCAGTGGAGTGGCCCTTGACGGGTGATTCTTTTGTCAGGTAGCTGGGAACCAGGAGAAAAAAACCCAACTACTCCGTGCTCCGTGCAATATGTAGTGAGGCGTCGACAGGGCTTGGCTAGAATTGTCGCCGCCGAACATTTGCCGAACCAACGACGTAGCCTGTGCTAGAATAGGTAATGCTGAGCCGAGCCGAGCCAATCCAAAGGTTTTGCGTTTCGTTGCGGAATGTCTCGCTCCTTATTTGCGTTTGGTGGGGGCGTGCGTGTCGATCCTCATGGGGAGTGGATTGAATATACGACCACGGAGTAGCAACCGGTACAGATTCCAAATTTGGAAGTCCTTCGGCCGGAGCACGCCGCCGTTCATCTGGCCAGTCAAGCTCCAGTCAGGCTCCAGTCGGCGCGCACCTGTCTCCTGCTCCGTCCATGCCACCGTGCTCAAGTACCACAGTACGTACAGATAACATGCACCTAGTTCAGGTGGAACGGAAAGTTGTGGAAGCCAGGCCTCCCATCCATCTTCCGTGCGCCTTTGGGGGTCGGTTGTGTTACGTTGCTCCGCGATGGAAAGCTTGCCTCACTGCTCACTTGTACTCTGGCTCGAAATTTTTGGCAAGCAAAGCTATGGCCACCAGTTCTGCGGGAAATGTGCCGAAGCATGTGTCTTACATTGATGTCTCGGCAGCAGCAACATTTCAAAGCATAAATGCATCTGCTCGGGATATTTCACCTCACGCTCCATTTTATATTTGCCAACGTCAAACGGCGCGCGGTGAATTCTGTGGTAGTAGTCTTGCTCTTTGACCTGTGACACCGAGATGCTCGCATGCGAGATGACGCTTCAACATGCATATACGTGTACAGAAACTGTGTCACGACTGGACAGAGACGGCGATAAAGGCCTGAGTCTCATCATGCCTTTGCAGGCCAAATTACGGTGACACCTAGTTTCAAGTCAGTGTGCTCCTTTGGATAGACAACAAGTTGCAACTGGACGTACCAGACGTGTTGATGAATTGACTACTCACTGAGGACTCAGGCTGAAATGGAGCACGAGACAATCCGCAAAGGAAGGTGAAAAGGCGCAAGCAACCGAGGAACGGGTTGCGTACTCGTGATGATACTCCTCGAGTGTTCGTCCCCTTCTTCCCACCCAAGAGCAGCGCTAGCACGTTTGGAGATAATCGCACTGTGGCATTCTCATTCCAGCTTCCCCTCACCCTCACTCACGTCGACTGACGGGCGGCCCGCATGTTGGCCACACGGGCTCACACGGGCTCACACGGGCTGAAGAAATGGTGCCGATGATTGCATTGGGGCCATCCACCTGCGTTTGAGAAAGATGCAGGCGAAGGAGGAACGGACTAGGACGAGGACGGCATGCGACTTTGGAAGCGATCGAAGTTGAGAAGGTGGGTGTTTGCGGGGTTCCTAGCCACACACCACCATCCGACGTCCCTGTCCTGCATATCAGCTACATTTTCCCGTCTCTGGATCGGACCTGCCTCACAGTTGCAAGGCGAGGCGGGGCGAGGCAACTTTGTGCAAACAGCTGTGGGCAAGTGTCAAGTATCCATGCCCTGTTGGCCTTGCTGGGACGTTGGTTTCCAGGCCAGGCCAAGTTCACAGCAGCCCGGCCGCTAATTCACTGCTCCACCTGGCCCGTAAGCCCGCGCAACGCACACGGCAGCGCCATAACATGGATGGCTCGGGCTCGGCCCTTGTGCATTCATTCTTATGCAGTCTTGTGCAGGCTTTGTGCGTCCGAGTCTGACAAACAACCCGCATTTTGTAGGCCCGCCATGAATAATTACGCCTTGTTGTTGTTGGTAACATAACATCAGACTTTTTGTCTTTTTCTTCCCTTGTTGAAAAGGAGAGAGAGCCGAAATAGGCCAGACGTGACGTGACAACTTTCACTCCCAGACCCGTCAAAGGCAAAACGGGGTTTCTGCGGTGCTGCTGCAGGCAGGGAGCAGGAGGCAGGAGGCAGGAGGCAGGAGGCAGGAGGCAGGAGGCAGGAGGCAGGAAGCAGGAAGCAGGAAGCAGGAACGGAAAGAACGAACGAACGGCATACCTCGGTGGTTGGTGGTTGGTGGTTGGTGGTTGGTGGTTGCAGCAGCTGCACCTGTCCTTACCAACTTTAGGTGTGCCGTGTGCGTCAACAAGATCGCCAACCGAAGGTGCCACGCTCGCCTCTTGAGTTGGGCATTGCATCCATGCGTCCCCGACAAGTGCCCGCCCCCTCGCGGCCTGGCCTGCCGGCTCTTTGTTGCCCATCTGCCTGTCGTTGACAGTGAGCAACGAACCGCCAAAGTCGTGAGACTACGAGACTACCAAGTTTGGAACAGATCCGCGCCCGCTATCGTTCACTCCCTGGCATTCTCCAATCACGAGCCGCATTGATCATCTCCCGTGCATCCGCCCGCGCCTAATAAGTAGCTTCCCAAGTAGCTTCGACATCGACGCACCTCCCGCCTCTGCCTCTTGTTGGTCTACATCATTTGGGATCATGCCTGGTCGTGCACAGCTATTTCGCCCGAACATAGCCCTCGACACCGACAGCGTCTTTTTCAAATGCCCTATTGCCCTTCCAATCCGCATCTGCCTGGACAGCGTCGCAAGCGAATACCGACCCCAGTCATCGCATTTCGAGCTTTGTTGATCGCCATCAAAGTTGGGACGTCATAAACATCGTTTCGCCTTTCGAGGCGCTTTGTCGCCTCGTGCGCTCATACACTTCACACTGGTCTGGTCATGTCGACGAACGCTGTGCCCGATACGCAACTGGGGCTTTCGGCGGAGGAGATTCAGTTGCTGCGGCAGGGACAAGCAGCACTTGGCCACGGCGGCGGAGCGTCTACCAGCTCTCGCGCAGCCAGTAGGGCGAGCAGTCAGGGCTTGTTGCTTCTCGACTCATCGTCTCTTGCCGCTCTTGGACGGTACTTCGATCGGCTGATGGCATCAATCGAGCAAAACATACGCCGCCTCAGCGAACAGGCGCAAATGTTTACGCAAGTCCAGTATGATCGTGCTGGCAACATCATCGATGGGGCGGATGCCGAAATTGCGAGATACACCGAGATCCTGCGACAACTCGACGAGCTAGAGGTTGACTTTGATCGAATAGCTCACATCAAAGAAATCGTGAAGGGTTATCGATCAAGAGTTGAGGACCTAGAAAGAGACTTGGAAACAAGCGGGTCGTCAAGTCGTCACCACAAACACTCGTCGCACAAGCACTCTCAATCGCACTCTCAATCGCACTCTCACCGGCACGGGTCGTCATCACACAAACACAGGCGCTGAACTTAGCGAGCCGCCTATGCGTAGACAATTCACACACGCATTCAATCACGCTTCGCTATACCAGAGCGAGATACAAAAATTGATAACACCGGAGCTGCGCAAAGCCAAATCACACACATTCATGCCAAGGAAATGCATGGGCCACACCAACGCCCCTTTGATTGAAAGACACGAAAGTGGGGAAAGGCCCAAAATGCCAACACGAACCTACTTTTAACGGCATTTGATTGAATATTGGATTGGACGAGAGTTTTTTCGAGGATAAATTTACGAAAACTCGAATGGGCTCTTTTTAAAAAGATGAAGGGAAAAGGAATCGCGGCCTCACGGCTGAAGCAAAGATGGAACCAGGCCTCACGGCTCGTTGACTCTATTGGCGTTTTTTTTTTTTTTCGTTTAATACTCTTGTTTCCTCTACTCCCTCCGCTTTTGGTCAAGGGATTCATTTTTTTCCCTTTTTCTGCAAGGACTTGGTCTTCCCTCTACTTTTTGTTATTTTGTTTTGATACCCTTTGGGCCATTTTCGCTTGTTGTCGACGGACCCAAACTCTGGGTTACACTTCCGAACAGGATAATTCATGTACGAAACTCTCTTTCTTTTATACCCACGACATCAAACCTTGGACTATTGTATCGCAAGATTCCTCAAACTCTTTTTCGTCTCTGTTTCATTTCCCCACATTGGGCTCGATCGGCGTTGGGTAGGAATATCATGGCAGGACTCACTCACATGATGGATGGGGTGGGACGGGACGTCTGAGACGATTTTGGGTTTGGCACTCAGGGACTGACTGTACGGAGTACGTAAGGATTACTCTAGGATATGTCTGGTGCTGCACTTTTCTTGCAAGATGTACTCCGCAAGGACAGCGCAGCGCAGTGCATTGCCATGAATGTAACAGTAGCTAGCATCTGCGCACGCAGCCGGGAAGCCGGCATGTCTCGACGACGTCAGCAATGCGCACTTTTTCGGTGAAGCCCAGGGGGTGGTTGGTCGGGCAGATTTCCCCTCCCTCACTTGTTGTGCATTTGTGCCTGTGTTATCCCCATGGGTACTGCGTAGACGTAGACACAGTCAGTTCACTCTTATTAACTAGCAACACCTTATTCCCGAGCATAAGTCGATCGATGCACCCCACATCAGGAAAAAGTGCAAACAAGGCCGGCCGGCCCGTCGAGATAACCCATAATACCTACATATGTGAGCAAGGTGATTGAGGGAAACAATGATGCGCTATTACAGCAAGCCGATTGGTCAGTTTCACGGCCATCAACTCATAGCTACAGCACAGGATGGATGGTACATGTAATGCGCCGAGCGGTCCGAGTACAGACAGACAATAGACAGATTTGTCCATTTAAACAAAGCATTATTCGTAGGCTCGCCAAACAATGTACGTACATCCCCACAGCTCAAAGCTGTGTTCCAGGCCCCTGCTCCAAGCCCCTTGATTCTGCATCCAACAAGACAACCAACCCAATGTCAGAAGGGGCGAAAAGAAATCGCAAGGCCACGAGGCAGCAACCTCGTATTCACATGCAGGATCCCCATTCCACACACCGATAACGAAAGAATAATAGACTTTAAACGCCATGACATGCCCATGGGAACCGTCACCACCTCTACCCATTACCACTGAGGAGGGCCAGTTTGACGAGCCCTCCTGTTCATCACATATCCAACCTCTTCTGAATGCTGACATACAAAGGGGAATGAATATGAAGAGAAAACACGCCGATCAGACGAGATTCGAACACAAACCAAAAAATGAAGAGTGAAGAATGAAAAAAAAAAAAAGTGAAGAAAGGGAAAGTGAAAAGGACTGAAAAAAAAACATGCGAGACCATGTCAACACCAATCAGCACCCGTGACTGCTTCGCTATCAACTTCTGTTGATGATATGTGTGTTCTTCTTCAGGAACACAAATAGAAAAGAAAAGAAATGCGAGCTGACTGACATGCAAAGAATTTTGTCGTCGACGGCCATATGGCACGGGTGCCATGGTCGGCAACGTGAATGCCTGCTGACATTCTCCATGATACTCCTCTCTTGTGCGGACGATATATGATTAAATTTTGGTGGGGTTTCAACCAAATAACAAGGAGTCCTACACCTTGTTAACTCGCTTCTGTCTCACGAGAAAGGGACTCGGCATTTCGTCTCGCTCAGGGTCCCAGATGGCAACGGCTTCGCTTCCGCTGCTGCCAGTGCTTCTGCTGCTGCTGCTGCTGCTGCTGCTGCTGCTGCCACTACAACCGCTCGCTCTTCGTTCGCCCGCCGCCCTGTCTTTGAATGCTGCACGCTTAGGGCTGGCATTCTCCGATGCACCACCAGCACCAGCGCTCAGGGGACGGCCTCCGGCTCGGGCTTGCTGCAGCTCAACAAGCGTTCTGCCCTTGATATTGTTCTTGGTGGCCATTTTGCCCAGCCCGTCCCCACTGCCGTTTTCTTTCTTGACGGAATGCTTGCGAGTTAGACCGCCAGTATTCGGATCCGCCTGCAAGCTCGTCATGGATGGTATCTTGCTGATTTGGCGCGTGGGCGACCGAGGTCGGGGCTCGGCTTGTGCCGAGGCGGCTGCCTTGGAGACTAGCCCAGTGCTAGAGGCTTGTGGTTTGGGGCGGTGAGTGGGACATGACTTTTGTGACGTAAGAACAGGCCGATTCTTGGAGGCGAACGGATTTTTGGCTGATCGCACGTTTCTCGTGGGCGATGGAACAACATCTTCGTCGTCGGAGTCGATGCATGGGGATCGCGAAGATCCCATCTTGGGTCGGCAGGCACCCTGTTGGCATTGTTGGCCGCAAAGATATTGCCGTGGTGAGTGGTCGGCGCCTTGGACGCTCCATTGCGGCGTGGCGATAAAGACAGACTAGCAATGGCCATGGGGCTCGGCGACACCATTTCAATATCCATTGGCGTGCCAGCCTGGCCAGCAAACATGGTTTGTGCTCGACCAAATGGTGTACGCGCTGTTCGTTCTGTTCGTTTCGCTTCTTTGGACGTACCCGGGCTTTCTAGGGGAATTCGGCCAGATCCGTCACAGGAGGAAACTCTTCTCCGCCTGCGCCACTCGCCGTCCGCCGGCGCCCTGACTTGTCTACAGGCGCTGTTGGGTTTTCCGGTGATGTGGCATCTGGTTTGGGAAAACCGCGCCCAAGCGTCGTGTGCTTTTCCAACTCGGCTTCAACTCGCACCTTGATCTCCTCCTCAAACTGCTTCTGCAGTCGCTCAATTTCGGCATTGGCAAGGCGGTCGATCTCGAGGCGTGCTTTTACCTCCCATTCCCTTCGGAGCGAGGAATCAATTTCCTCCCGAATCATCTCTCTCTCTCGGTCTAGGCCGACTAGCCGGTCACTGAGCTCCTTCTCCCTCTTGAGGAGGAGTTCTTCTCTAGATCGCAGAGACTTGTTCATATCGACCACCTCCTTCTCCTTTCGCAGGAACTTGACAATAGGCAGGTTGAGCAGCTGCACAGTGTCCGGTCTCCTATCTGGATTGACCTTGAGGCAGTCCCGAATCACTTGGTTTAGTTCAGGCGAATACATTTCAGGTAGCGTCGCGACTTTGCCTTCCTTGATTTTCTGAACCAGTTGAAAATGGGTCTTGGCGTTGAAGGGCGGCTCTCGTGCGCACAGCTCGTATATGATGCACCCGAGCGACCAGATATCCGATTTGAGCGTATACTTCTCGGCAGCACAGATCTCGGGCGACATGTAGAAAGGCGTTCCGACATAGGTGGAGGCGAAGTCCTGAGACTTGATCATCTTGGACAGTCCAAAGTCTCCCAGCTTGACCGAGTTGTCCTCTCCAAGAAAGACTGTGCAGTTGTAAAAAAAAAAAAAAAAAAAAAGGCATGTCAGTACCGATACTACGAAGGATAAGGGGAATCCTAGATGTTGTGCAGTTCAAGAAAGAAAAAAACCAGACGTACCATTCTCTGGTTTCAAGTCTCGATGAAGAATCGTCATAGTCCCAGCCGGCACTTGCGGCGTGCCATTCGCACTTCCTTGCGTTAATCCCAGCGCATTTGCCCCGGCCTCTGGGGATCAACGCCATAATGACACCGGTACAAGGCCATGACGAGCTGACTGAAGATGCTCCAAACAAAGCTCTCCTGCGCTCTCTGTCCCTTGTGATGCAGGTCCTTAATCACTCGTCCGAGGTCGCCATTTCCGCAGTACTCCATATACAGGTGAAGATCCTGGCTGGCTTTGAGGTGCTCACGATGGTAGTAGGCGACGATGTTGGGGTGGCGCAGGTGCGAGAGGATCTGAAACTCGGCATGAAGCTGCTCGCGTTCCTTCTGGGACATTCGAAGGTAGGAGATTTCCTTGCGGCACATGATGAAGCCGTCGGCCTTGCGGCGAACTTTTCGAATGACGCCGAAGGAGCCATGGCCTGTTAGAACACACACACAGCCAGCGGTCAGTATGTCATGATGGCTTTCCAAAAGCATTGTCTCGGCGGAATGTCCTTACCAATCTTCTCCAGCGTATCATACTTGTCTTCTGCCGACATGGCGAGGGTCGTGGTACTCTTTTCCAAGCAGGGCCCAAGGTCAATCCCAAGTAGTATCTCACCGAGTTATCCTCATAAACGCTATGCGACACGTGCAAGGAAACTGGTCGTAAGGAGAGAAAGAGCACCAGCCAAGCAGGATTGCAATAGATGAAAGCGTCCACGGGGATAACACGAGGCGGGTATTCAAAGGGAAGAAGTGCTAGAAAAGAAGGAAGAAGAAATCCTGCTGTGGTTAGTAACAAAAAGCTGTTTGTTGTTGAGGATGTTGCAGGAAAAGACTGTGTCTGTTGTCGTGGGATGGGAGAGGAGGAGAGGGGGAAGAAAAAGGCTTCGTCCGATGCAATGCAAGCTTTGATATGAAATGAAGCCAGGTCAGGTCCAGGTCTCTGTGATGGGCCAAGCGGCGGACCAGCAACCAGCCAGACCGATTGACGCAACACCGGGCTCCGTTGGTTCTCGTGCACGCTGCAGAATGGGCATATCTAGGCACTGGCTTCGCTGTCGTCGAGGCATCGTACAGGGTCAACCCGGCCTGCTGCAATGACGGGGTGTAAACAGTGGGAGCCGCTGCCATGGCAACCACGTCCGTCGTTGGGCTGTGTCACCTGTGTGGGCTGTGACAAACTGCTTATCGATAAGCTGCGAGATCGCACGCAATCAATCAATGCGTTCGGATTTGGGAAAAGGCGCGCCACACGTGGCGTTTCATCGGCGTGTGGCGGGGGCATGCCAATTGGAGGGTCATCAACCTCTCCTCCTCTATGTGATGAGCAGGGCGAGTGGAACATCTGGCTGAATAATGATGATTGCGCTCTTTTTGTTACTCATTTCTCGCCCAATTCGATATACTTTACCCCATTGAAAACGACATGTTCCAAGAACAACTAGACTGTATCTATCATACCATAAAACAAAGCATTCATCTCTTCTTTTTTTGAATCATTCCACTCCACAGCAAAGCGCCGAGTCCCGACTTCCCCACACCATCACATCATCACGATTCACCATGGTGCTCCGCAAGCACGAATTGGAGGGAAACTAGGCGAACAGAGCGTCCTGATCAAGAGCGATGCCCTGCGAGACGAGAACCCCCTCGACCAGAGCGAGGAGTTCAACCAGTTCCTCCTAGCCTGTCGGCATGGCGATCTCCGTAAGTGCCAGGAGTTTATAAGCCAGGGCGGCGTCAATATCAATGGCAAGGATCGCTTCGATTACACGCCCCTCATCGTCGTGAGTGAACCGGGACTACCCTGCATGCGATTTTCCACCATCACGCTCTGCACTTTCTTCTTCTTCCTCTTCTTCTCAAATGCAAATAAAGGGGGCAACGGTTACTTACGCATATACTATCCTAGGCCAGTCTATGTGGACATTATGAACTCGTTCAGTTGCTACTAGAGTCAGGTATGGCTGCCCTCGCTGTCTTGACCTTGTCCAAGCATGCATGACATGATGACACTAAGTCGCGAACCAACCAGGTGCATTGGCCGAGCGGAACACCTTCCAAGGTGAACGCTGTATATACAACGCGCTCAATGATAGAATACGCAGCTTGCTCCTCCAATATGACTTTTCCAAAACCTCTGACCCCTACGTATATTGGTCATCTCACATATCCAGCCTGCTCAACCGCACCATACCATGGACCTCCGATATATCACTGACGTCTGAATCACGGTCCTTCAACCTTCACAGGTTCCTGCTTGCGTCGCGGACGCCCTTTTCCGCAAAAAGCTCCAAGCCCAGCCCGACACGGAGTCATGGAGCCTGGCGGCCACTATTCCCGTGGAGGCGGTCCAGATTGCCCTGCGGTACATCTACCTCGGCGACTTGCCCAAGGACCTCGTCCCGGCGGGGAGCTCTGTTTCGGAGGAGGAAGTCATCAGGGGTCTGGACAAGATCAGCAAGCAGCTCGAGGTGGAGAACGTGTGGGAGGCCGTCATGGCCGGCGACAGGCGTCTAGCCCGTCAGCGATTCCAAGACGAGGAGGAGCGCGCGCTGAAGCAGCTGGGCGATTTCTTCAAATCAAACGTCCTGGGCCACAAGATGGTTGTTGATACAACTCGCGTCAACGACATCAAATGGAAGTATGGCAATCCCGCCTTTGCAGATGTACTGCTCCGCTCAGATGAAGCATGCGACGACGACACCGACGAGTCCTCTGAGCCAACGCCCATCGTGAACGGGCAGGGCATCATCCCCATGGGCACATCAAGCGATGATGTCGCGAGGAAGCCTCGCAAATCCGCCCTCTACCCCGTTCACAAGGCAATCCTCATCCGTAGCGAGTACTTTGAAAGAATGTTCTCCGGCGAATTCGTCGAGTCCCAGCGCGCAGAGCACCTCCGCATCGTCACCATCGACTTCCCCCGCCGTGCTTGAGCTCGTCCTCACATTCCTGTACACCGAGAACACCATCGTACCGCTTGAACACGCCCTGGATGTCCTCTACGCAGCAGACATGCTCTTCCTCGATACATTGAAGAGCAGAGCCGCCCAGGCAATCAGCACCCTGGGCAGCGGAACCAAAAACGTCCTCGTGGACCGCACGCACCCATACGCCAAGGGCGACGAGAATGCGCCGCGACAAGAAAATGAGCAGATCGAAATGGAGCCCATCAATATTTACGACGTCGTCCACGCGGCATGGGATCTCCGCGTACAGCGTCTCGAGGAGTTTGCGGCGCGCTATCTGGCCTACAGACTGGAGGACTACATCGACGACTTGGACTTCCAGGACCTGATTAGAGAGAGCGCGGGGAGGATCCAGAAGCGCGAGGAAACGGATACGATTGAACTGCTGGATGATATCCGGTATTACTTGTCCGAGAGGTTTCGGTTGAGATTTGAGGATGCGGGACTGGATGAGATGTTGATGGGCGATGAAGGCGAAGTTAGTGCCGAGGCGGCTGCGTCGGCAGAGAGGACTCAGAGGAGTGAGGAAATGCTCAACGTCGGAGGGAAGATGAGGCCCGCCGGACGACGGCTTGGAACGACGGCGGAGGAACTGGTGATGCCGTGGTGCTGACGCTGGACGGAAAGACGGCAGAGGACGAGTTTGTGTCGGATGCCATTAACTATCAGCTATTGTTGGAAAAGATTGACGCCATGTTGGAGAGGCTGAGGTTGGATGCATAGACTGTGCCGAGATCCATCTTGTCAGACTAGCCAATGGAAAGTCTACGTGCGCTCCAAAATCAAACGTAATCATCTCACTGCGCTAGGATCATCTAGCATTTGCATTCCACACTTTTGATTGCTCATCTCTCATCATCAATGCTCTATATGCCTGTCGCGGTATTTGTGGCAATCCAAATAGCTAAACGACCAAATCTAGCAAGTAGCCTAGTTAGTACTCCACAATTTTGATCCTCGATCTCAGCTTCTCAGGCAAATCTTCTGGCTTTGCCAAACCCAACTGCACACAGTCGCCCCAAAGAACATGGCGCGCTCTTGGGCATATCTCAGGTAGTCAAACTCGTCAGGTCCAATATCCTGCTCCGTCTTGAGAATGTCCGCCTCGGAAGCTGGCTCATTGTTGGCATCCAAGCCAGGAATCTTGGCTTGCACAATACCCCAGGCTACCCACATGGCGCTATTCCTGGTCGCCACAAACGCGCTTCTTCCATCAGTTCGCGCACCTGCAAGTCACTCTGCTCTTCTCGAGCGCGCTCGGCGGCGCTCCACCCTCCAGGAGGGACACGTGCATCTAACATGAAGTCGACAATGGAACTGCTGGATGCAACGGGGTTCAGCGACGGCGTGGACGAGCCGCTGTCTTGGGGACGAGTCGTGGGGTGGCGCTGGCTGCCGGGAACTTCGGGCGGTGGTCAACATAGGCTTTGATAAACCGTCGCTGCTCCTCGGGGTTGGGTATCGCTCATGATGGCAGGCATAAGGAGAAATGGGGTCGTGATAGTTGTATGTCCATTCCGTGAAATGATTGGCAAACTCCAAACCAGGCACGTTGGCAGCAGCGTATTCAAAGTCAATGACTATCAGCTGTTTGTGTTTGTTGGCCGGCTGAAGGAGCGGTGACTTTTCATCGTCTGGGCGAATGCGCAGAATGTTTCCGTATTGAGTCTATCCATGCATGGTTAATAAAGTGGCCAGTCTGTCTTCATACACAGAGGTGCATCGGAATTGAGCTTACATCGTTGTGGGCGAATATTAAGCGTTCTTTAATAGTCTTTTTGGTTTTGTAACAGTTTTCCAAGTGCGTTCGATACTTGACCACCATGCGCATGAACTGGTCCCAGGGGACTCCGCACACATATCCGTTCGCTTTCCACGCATGAACGACTGAGTCACTCGTTGGTGCATTCTGATCTCTCTCATACTGCTGATCCAGAAAGGTAGTGATCTTGGCGACGTTTGCCAGCCACTGATCCCAATTTTTCCAGACATTGGGGCCTCCTTCACGCTCTGAAGGAAGCAAATCGATGCCGTCATGGAGTTCGCGCATTCGCTTGGCAATCGACTTGGTCGTATCAGGCTCCCGTAGGTGAGCGGGAGTCAGCGTGATGGCGTTGAAGAACTGTTCAAAACGGCCATTCTTGAAGGTCCCCAAGAGTCGTGGGCCAATTTTCTTGCGGGCAAGACGCTGCAAAACCTTCAACTCATTCTCACGGTCGATAAGATGCTCTACTTGGGGGCCGTATACCCGCAGAAGAACCTTTCCAGGTGTCTTCTTGCCTTCTGTCTCACTCAGATTCTTTGGCGGTGTCACAACGTATACTGCGTTCGTCAAGGCACCGCTCAGCCGCTCGACACCGATGGTGTCACCACTTCCGAGAGGAATACGTCGCCAACCCTTCAGCCTCAAAGTATGAGCAATGCGGATGATGTCGTTCCTGAAAACAAGCCAGGCGTCATTGTCCTTGTCCAGCTTGCCAGTCGATAAATCTTCGGTGCTCACGGTTCCTCCAATGTAACCGAGTGTTTTCGAGTTGTCTAGCCATGCATCGCAACTCGGCACAATTGCATCACCGTCGACAAAGTCTGTATCAGACGAAGCCGCGCGATGTAAACCTGGCTTTGTGTTGGCCCGTCGGCTACGTAGGAACTTGGGAGGATGTTGAGGC
Organism: Epichloe glyceriae; assembly: GCA_023658535.1. Taxonomy (NCBI): domain Eukaryota; kingdom Fungi; phylum Ascomycota; class Sordariomycetes; order Hypocreales; family Clavicipitaceae; genus Epichloe; species Epichloe glyceriae. The sequence continues at coordinate 1,077,327 of CP098295.1, read as the reverse complement.
GCAGATTTCAGACCAAGAGACGCGAGAGAATCTTGCAAGATGTGCTCAAGCTTTTCGAGAGACACGTCACTGGATTGCGAGTCCACGGAGTTTGTTCGCTCGCGAGCAGGCTCAGCAGGGGTGGATCGATCTTGATCTGGCGGTGACTTGGATTTGCGATGATGAGACTTGGGCTTGCGGGCAGCAGATTTCTTCCTCTTCTCGTGTTCCAACCAGTCGGATACCCGCGCCAGTAGCTTCTCCGCATAATACTGATGGCGATGCGAATGATGGTGTTGGCCTGAGGAAGCGGCACATTCGTCATCTGGACGCAGAGCTGGGGAGCTTTCACTAATGGAAGATCGGCCAGAGCCCAGTCTGCCACTCAGTCTGCGACTCGGCCCTGCCCGAAATGTCTTGGTGGAAGGGGCTCGTCATCAAACTCAGGGACGGGTTCTGCTATCTGCACAGCTGCATATGTGTGTAAGCCTATGTTCAATGGGCATCCGGATTCCTTTTCGCGATGCAGAGACTTGGTGGTAATGGGCTTCTAGGTACACAAGGTTTTGCTGCTTCAAGGCATGTCACGACTCACGAACGAAGTCTCGGGACGAGTCTTCACGACGTACCACGGGCCCAACGCATGCCTACATGGCTGACATGATACCATTGAATACGTACCTTTTAAAGGGCCGCTAGCAGGAGGAGGAGTTCTGTCCCCATCAGCGTCAGATTTCAAGGCTGATCGCAACGGCGCGGGGCCAAATGTCGCAGTAGGCGTATCGGACATGATAAGCGACGGCAGTTTCGGGCAGCGTGCGAGGCTCGTGTTGGTCCCAGACTCCCAACGGCGGGGAACCGACTGTATGCGCCGAGTGAGCTGAGCACCGATCCGCAGTCCAGATCGACGGGTTTGGGTTCCTGCTACGATGGAACGATAGAAGCAGAGACGACTAAGAGACGAGGGGCGTTAGGTATGAATGAGGCTAGGAGATGAGAACAAGTTATGAGGAAGAGGAAGAAGAGGCTAGACCAAGCGTGGAAATACGCTGTGGAGAGGAAGGGGTGACGGAGAAGGTGGTGGGCGGCTGCCTATTACGGTGGAGCCTTCCATATTCCAAGCGATTCTTAGCTGGACCTGAGATTTATTACAGCTACATGTATACAAGCTATATGTAAATAGTACTGATGTTACGGAGTAAACACATCCCAAAGTTCTAAACGCTGTTCATGTCTGCATGAGCTCCTCATTATTCACCACTGCGAACTTCTTCTAGGATACGCCAGCACCGCGCAGCCATGTCTCGCACTGGACTTTGCGCGAGGCGATTAGCCCAAACCCCTTATTGCAACAAGATCAATAAACTTCACCCTCGTCACCCCCAACCAAGAGGCTTCCGGAGCACAGCGTGCCGGGCCGAAAAGAACACGACCCATCCTCAACATACGACACCGGCACAGGTAAAGTCAGCACCAGGCAACGCGTTTTCCGACATTGCATTCGCATTCGAGTACGTCATTGGTAGCAATCTTCCTCCCATCACAAGTAAATGCTTCCTATGCTGACAAGTGGAAACAGCATCGATGGAGTCTTGTATCGAGGGAGCCAAGGCATCCCTGGCGCGCGCGAGATGCTCCGCAGCATTCGTGCCAAGAACATTCGCTACGTCTTCCTTACCAACGGAGGGGTGCGCACGAAGACGCCAAAGTCGCCTCTTTGACAAAACGTCTGGGACTATCACCTGACGAGGATGTGATTCGAAATAGAGTCATCTTGTCGCATACGCCCATGCGAGGCTGGGCGGATGAGGTCAAGAAGCAGACTGTGTTGATTACGGGGTCTCATCCAGAGACCGCTCGCCAGATCGCGAATGAGTATGCTCCCCAGGGAATGACCTGTCCGTGGGCACTGGAGCCCTTATGCTAACCCTGTCGAAACAGATATGGCTTCTCGCGGGCCGTCACACCAGCTGATCTGATTCATGACAATGATGAATTGTTCCCGTTTGACAACTTGAAAGACACGCTTCATTCTGATTTTAGGCCATTACCAGACGGCAAATCTGCTTCTGCAATAACAGACCCTTACAGTATAGAAATCGCGCCTGACGCGTTGAGAATCGACCAAATTCTCGTCTGGAACGACCCCGAGATTGGTCACTCGACATCCAAGTGATCCATGATCTCTTGGTCTCCCGCAAGGGCTATCTTGGAACAATCTCCCCAAAAACGGCAACCCCTCGCTCTCCAACAACGGATGGCAACAGGATGGGCAGCCAGAGCTCTGGATTTCGAACCTTGATCTTGTCTGGAAAACAGAATATCCGGTCAACAGATTCGGCACGGGCGCATTCCTGGAAGCCCTCAAGGGGTCTGGTCTGCCGTCACGCACGGCGCAGAGCTCCAGTACAATGCGCTCGGTAAACCATCTCAGTTCACGTACGAATATGCGCACACGAGGCTTCTTCGGCATTATTCCAGCATCGGGTCTGCCGCAAAGGACAGTGCCAAGGCGGATGCCACTCCGTTACGAAGGGTGTACATGATTGGCGATAATCCGGAAAGCGATATTCGTGGAGCCAACGAGTTTTGTCCCGAAGATGGCACGGAGTGGGTGTCCATCTTGGTGAAGACGGGGTTTGGCAGGAGACTGCTGCAGAGAGGAGCCTCGGTATAAGCCGGCGGTGATTGTGGATGATGTGGTGGATGCTATTGTTTGGGCGTTGCAGAATGAAGGTGTTGCTGCGTCTAGGAGTTGGTTGCTTAAGGGGTAGTAGGGTTGAGGAATGGATTTACTCTGTCAGTGGGCGAGACTGCAATTGAACCAACAGGATCTGTCGACGGCAGCGGGCACACAGGCCAGCATACAAATGGAATGACAGTTCTAGAACCATTGGATTCACTAGAATTGAGTTGTTGGAACCAGCTCAGCTGGCAAGAGTCTTTGTAATGGATTGTCGTAGACTATTATACACAATTATTACACTTGAGACCATCCACAGTCCATCACCGTCATCACTACTTCTTCCAGTCCTTCATGTGATCCAGGATCAGCTGGGCACCCTGATCCGGCGAATGTTGACGTCCTAACGCCTCGACAAAATCACCATCGGGATCCATCAGATAGAAGTAGATGCTGTGATCGACCAAGTAATCCTGGCCAGGCTTGACGTTTTGTGGCGTGCTAAAGTACACTCGGTACTTCTTGCAGAGATTCTTGATCTGGTCATACGTGCCCGTCAACCCAATAAACTTGTCGTGGAATTCGGCGAGATAGGTCTTTAGAGCCTTGGGGTCGTCACGCTCGGGATCGCAAGTAATGAAGATAGGGAGAAGCGCTCCAGGAGCCTTCTCTTCAATAACGTCAAGCATTCGGGCCATCTTGTCGAGTTCCTCGGGGCAAATGTCGGGACAACGGGTGAAGCCAAAGTATACCTGAGAAAGAGGGGTCAGTCTATGTCGCCTATCTAGATATAGACAGGGAGCTTGAGTGCGTTTCGGCTCAATACCACTGACGACATACCAGGGAATATCTGCCCTTCATCATCTCGCTCGTAAACAGCTTGCCATTCTGGTCAATAAGCTCAAAGGTGCCGCCAACCTTGGGCCGCCCGACCCCTTTAGACGCGTCGGCAATTCTCTTCCTGTGCATGCGCCCCTTTTCGAATTCAAAGTACCACACCAATGCACCACAGGTTGCGACGAAGAGGATACCTGCTTTCCATGAAAAGGGCTACGGCGACGAGTATTGGTCAGCTCTCAATTCTAGCAAATGCTTTACTCGACGCGAACGCGGGACGACGCCACATACCCCGGTGCTGTGCCTGCTCTTAGCCTGCTCAACAGTCTTGTATGTTCGTCTCTGGACAAGCGATTGCCGGCTCTGGACGACTGCGTGCGGAAGCGGAAGTGGTCGGGGCTGCACTGCGGTGCTGAAAAAGCATCGCTGGCATTTCGTATATGCCCCTGGAGGATCTTCGATGACGACACCAACGACTGCGCCATTGCGTAGTACTTGGTCGTGGGCGTGGTTAAGTTGTTTATTGAGGTTCTCGAGAAAGAAGAAAAGAAAACCTGGCACAGAGCAGGAATAGCAATGGAGCTACAATCGCAAGATGCTTGGAAACGAAGCTCAAAATTTCTGGTGAAGGCACTTGGTTGCCACCGAAAATTTGCCGACCGCCTAACCGCCTGGGCGTTCGACGCGGCAGGAGCTACCGGAGTCCGTAGTGACGCTCTGGATTACAGGTTTGACCCGCGGTCGCGACCCAGGTTGACCGTGTTCCTCATGCAACGCCTTATACGCAAGCACGAGTCTTTGTATTTCATTCATCGGGGATGGAAATGCATGAATTGGAACAAACCCTAAGAAACGTAACCCAAGGCTTTCTTGGACCAAGGCGCTTCGAATGAGCGAGCTGCGCGTTCCAGCTCACCATCCCTTTGACCATGGACCCTGTTCAACCTGCAGTTTCCTCACATGATGATCTTTTGCATCCCGAATTCGCTGATCGGGCGGTCAAACCGGAGTATGCAGCGAGCTCTCCTCCAGCACCGGCTTCAGATCTCGCCGCAGCCTCATTCAGATCCTCGCCCACGCCCACGCACACGCCCACGCCTTTACCGTCTGCTGAGCCAGCCGAGCCAGCCGAGCCAGCCGAGCCAGGAGCCATGGCGGCAGTCTCATCAGGCCACCCCACCAAGAAGAGAGGAACAGCGTCAACAGTCAAAAAGGTGCCCAAGAGGTCCAATCCCAGTGAAGCCAAGAAGAGCAAAAAGAAACCAAAGACAGGATCAGTCGCCCCAGAAACAGATGAAGGACCGTCGGGCGACGAGGACTCCGACAACGGGCCCTACTGCCTCTGTCGCGGCCCCGATGACCATCGCTGGATGATCTGCTGCGAACGCTGCGAGGACTGGTTCCACGGTGAATGTATCAAAATGAACAAGGAGATTGGGGAGAATCTCATCGAAAGTTTCATCTGCCCAAATTGCTCAACAGACGAGCTGGCAACAATCTACAAGAAAAGCTGCGCACTGGGTGCTTGTCGCAAGTCTGCGCGCCTGGCGCAAAGCCAACCCAGTGTATTTTGCTCAAACGAACACGCGCAAACGTGGTGGGAGAGAATGATCAGCAGACTGCCCAAGGCCAAGGGCAGAAACGGGTTGAATGACCAGCTGGCGCAGGATGAGTTCATGGCCCTTCTGAATAGCAATTTGGGAGCGACAGATGCGGCGGGCATGTGGACTCTGGCCAGAACGCCATTCTCAGACACAAGTTTGAATGGCACAGACTCAAATCAAGGTACGTTGCACTACTCGTGCGTTGTGGTTTCTAAAAATCAGCATGTTGACAATACCCGCCACAGACGATACCCTGTCCAAGATATTAAGCGATGAAGAAAGCGAGTTTCTTGACCAAGCGGCCCAAGCCCGCTCGCAATTGGAAGAAGAAACCGTTCTCTGTCACAAAATGTTTACACTCATCGAACTGGCTCAAGAGCGCCGACGCGCCGCCATCAGCGCAGGACGTTTCGCCGAGGACATTTGCGGCTACGACTCGAGGCTTGATGCTGTTTCGGCAAGGGATGTCTTCTCTGCATTTTCCAAGTCCCCTGAGGGCGAAGAAGTATTTCGGCAATCCAAGTTGAGAGATCCGCTGGGAGAAGAGGACCTCGTACGCGGCATGTGCGAACGCAAGCGGTGCAAGGCACATGGTGGCTGGCAGAAGATGCTTCCCTGGGTATCAAGCATCACATACGTAAGATGGCAGATGAGGTGGCCGAGATGCAAGAGGAGGAGAAGATTGTCCGAGAGGCAGCAGGAGAGCGATGGAGGAGGAGACAAGCAGAGAGTAATTGGGTCGAAGTTTTGAATGGGTAGGGTGGTAGACTGCATGACTTTTGCGATGAAATGGGATAAAAGGCAAGGGAAATGGCGTTTAGGTCGGGACATGGGCTTACGGGACTTGAGAGTAGTTCGAACTTTGGGCAACACGGTTGTGCTGGTTTCTCTGGCGATCAATATCGCAGTTTATAGGACGGCTTCTGGGGTGTGTGTAGACCTAGCTCTCATGTTTGTTACATACTAAAGCAGCAGACATCATATTCAGATGAAACTCAAGCACTCTGCATCGATACCGCCGCCTGCGCGTCACTCATAGTCAACCCGTCAAAACCCACTTCACTAGCTCCTTCCCAAATGGAAACGAAAAAAATGGAGGGGCAACCACACGAGGGGCTTGCCGCCTTCCCCTCCAACTCCTGCTTATCAAGCAAACCCGGCGTGACGTAGGAAGAAAGAAAAAAGCTGGCGAGTCGCTCAATCTCAGCAATTGACAACCAAACGTCCTGGCGGGCAAGCAAGCACGTCTTAAAAAGTCCTCCTACTCGGTGGTGTTTGCGATTACCACTTGATGACCCCTTCTCTTCCACCTCTCGACCCTTTTCAAACACAAAAAGCTCGACAAGCCTACCATGTCGTCCTCAAACCACCCCGAGGAAGACATCGATGAACTGCTGGCAGCCGACGATGCGGCCGAGGAAATCGAGAACGAAGCCGAAGACATCGCCATGGATTCGGACGCCGAAGACGACCAGGAAGAAGTCATCTTGCACAACGACTCCATCGCTTACTTTGACCTTCCGCAAGACTCGCTCTTCGCCATCGCTCAGCACCCCGTGCACCCGTCTCTCATCGCGGTCGGCGGCTCAGCAGGGCAGGAGGACGACGCCCCAGGCGCAGGATGGCTCTTCGATACATCGTCTGCTGAGTCGCGGCCCGTCCTGCCAGCAAGCTATGCCAGCGACCCTGCGAGCGCAGAGGCCCCCAAGACGACGACACAGCTAGACAGCCTGTTCGAGCTCCAAGGCCACACCGACTCCATCAACACCCTCTGCTGGACGTATCCGCATGGCGAATACCTCGTCAGCGGCGGTCTAGACGGCCGCATGAGGGTCTGGAGGATAGACGTGCGCCCCGGCGCAGCCGACGGTCTCAAGCGTCCGTGGTTGGAGAAGCCCAGGAAGTCGAGGAGATCAACTGGATCCTGCCTTGCCCGTCGCAAGCGCACCCCAATACCGTTGCGCTCGGCGCCTCAGATGGCTCCGCCTGGGTCTACACAATTGATGCCTCGGATGCCTCAAACCCGTTGCAAATCGTGCAGAGCTACTTCCTTCACACGGGGCCCTGCACGGCCGGAACATGGACCCCAGACGGACTCCTCCTGGCCACCGTCTCGGAAGACAGCAGCCTCTACGCCTGGGACGTCTGGGGCGAGGCCGCGGCCAGAAACATCGTCAATGACAACGGCATGACCGCCATGTCCCTCACCGGCGAGGACCAGCGCTTCGAGGTCGAAGGCGGCTTGTACTCGATTGCCACAGACCCCAAGGGCACATTCGTAGCCGTAGGCGGAGCCGGCGGCGCCGTGAAGATTGTTTCTCTCCCGCGCCTTTCCGCCCAGCCCTCGAATCAGCAATCGCGCGGCAAAGTCGCCGTCTCGGACGCCACGTCGGGAGGACAGATCCTCGCCTCGCTGCACACGCAGGGCGATAGCGTGGAATCGCTCGCCGTAACGCTCTCCTCCACCTCCCCACCCACCGTCCTCTTGGCAGCCGGCTCAGTGGACGGCTCCATTGTCGTCTACGACGCTACGCGGCGCTTCGCTGTGAGACGTCACATTGCTGGTGCGCACGAAGAACAGTCCGTCGTCAAGCTGGAGTTCATCAAGAACACATGGCTGCTCACGAGCTGTGGCATGGACGGCGTCGTCCGCAGATGGGACCTGAGGAGCGGTGGTGTCACGGGCACGACGGCGGCGGGCGCCGCGGACAGAGGGCTCGTCAAGGAATGGAAGGGCCACAGGGGTGATGGCGAGGGAGGTGGTGTGTTGGGGTTTGTGCAAGGCCAGACGGGCGAGAGAATTGTTACGGCGGGAGATGATGGCGTGGCTTTGGTTTTTGAGGCGTGAAATCGCTATTGCATAGTTGGTTGTTTAAATGGAATTGGTACAAAGGGACGTTGCACCGCGCGAATGGGTCATCAATGCGTATTATAGTGAGGTTTGCTTCCTCCTGCATCATGTATACAGAGCTACACGGAGTTATACAGAGACTTGCCATCTTAAACAAACGCCAGTTTCACACACAGCATCATCTAAATATAGAAACCACGTCTAAGTTGCCTTTCAATTCGCATATAGCTAAAGCCAAGTTTTTAGTTCCCCAATGTTGAGATGAGCCATTTTTCTCTGATAAAATTCTTATACCCAAACGCCCTTGATGTTGAATTGCGTGGTCAAAAAAAAAAAAGAAAAACCCCTTCCCAAAACCAAAATATATGCAAAAGGATGCCCGACATGTCGTCAGTGACACTTGGTCAATCCACGTGAATACAATAAAACCAACACCGAAAAGGCTCATCGTAAAGACAAAAACACCACGACGGAAATGTCGTCATTTCGAGAGAACGCATGTTGTGGAAAAGCGTCTCTCCAAGTCTATGGGTGTGCATGATAAATTTTACGGGTCAACGCCCATCCTTATCTCTGCAGCTTCGACAATGTAAATAGGCTGAAATGTTGAAATGTTAAAAGATGGTAGAATCAATCGGATTGCTTTTCCACCGGTCTCCCATCTGGGATGAAAAACAAAGACGCTCGTTCCTCTGCTTGTCCAAAGCCTGGATGTTTCTTTCCAGAGTATGAGTCTTCCTCTCTTTCGATGGACTGGGTATTCTGTGTCATAGAGCTATGACTGGGTGGTGTCCTCAACAGGAGGGCAGGTGCAGAAGAGGTTCGTGTCACCGTAGGCTATCGGGCAAGTTAGTTGGGGGTCAATTAGAATGCAAATACACTCAGGACTCACTGTCATCAACACGGGTCACAGTGGGCCAGAACTTCTTCTCCATCAACAACGGGAGAGGATAGGCGGCCTTCTGACGGGAGTAAGGGCGGTCCCACTTCCCTTCGCCGTCACCCACGATCAAATCCTTCTGCGTGTGGGGAGCATTGCGGAGAACGTTTCCTTGGCGAGGCTGCTTGCCCTCTTCGATTTCGCGGATCTCCTGGCGGATGCTGATCAGAGCATTAGCGAAGCGATCCAGCTCCTCCTTGCTCTCACTCTCCGTGGGCTCGATCATGAGCGTGTTGGGCACGGGCCAGCTCATAGTAGGGGCATGGAAGCCATAGTCCTGGAGACGCTTGGCAATGTCGATGGCCTCGATGCCGGCGGTCTCACGGAAGGGACGGGCGTCAATGATGAACTCGTGAGCGCACCGGCCCTTGTCGTTGGTGTAGAGAATGGGGTAGTGGTCCTTGAGTCGGGCAAGGAGGTAATTGGCATTGAGCAGAGCCACGCTTGTGGCCTTGCGGAGGCCCTTGTCACCTAGTTGTCAGAATTAGTATCACATGCATCAAATTGTCAATACTCAAAAAGCCAGGGGGAGCCAATGATGAGACCTACCCATAGTGGCAATGTAAGACCAGCTGATGGGCACAATGCTGGCACTTCCGAAAGAAGCGCTGGAAATGGGAGTTTGACTATGCTTGTGAGGCAAGAATGGTTCAAGATGAGACTTGACACAGATGGGGCCAATACCGGGGCCACCGCCGCCGTGGGGAATACAGAAGGTCTTGTGGAGGTTGAGATGGCATACATCAGCACCTAGCGCTCCAGGGGACGTGAGTCCAATCTGAGCGTTCATGTTGGCACCGTCCATGTAGACTTGGCCGCCGTGAGCGTGGACAATATCGCAAGCCTTGCGAACACCGGGCTCGAAAACACCAAAGGTGCTGGGGTAGGTGACCATGAAAGCACCAAGCTCCTTCTCATGCTTCTTGCACTTGGCCTCAAGATCAGCGAGATCCAGATTGCCCGTGGTCGTGTCACATTTGACGGGGACCACTCGCATACCAGCCATGGCGGCAGAGGCAGGGTTCGTGCCGTGGGCGGAGACGGGAATCAGGCAAATGTCGCGCTTGGCTCCAGGCTGCTGCTCGTGGTATTTGCGGATAGCTCGCAAACCAGCAAACTCGCCCTGTGCGCCAGAGTTGGGCTGCAGTGAGGTGGCATCCATGCCAGTCAGGGCAGCGAGCTGAGCAGAAGTTGCGCTGAAAAGTTTCTGATATCCCTTGGAGCTGCTGACGGGGGCATGCGGGTGGATGTTGGCGCTCAGGTCATGACCAATGAGTTCCATCTGGGTGGTACCGTTGAGCTTCATGGTGCAAGAGCCCAGGGGATCATGGAGTGGACGAGAGACAGGTCCTTGGACTGCAGTTGGTGGATATAACGGAGCATCTCGGTCTCGCTGTGGTAGGTGTTGAAGACGGGATGAGTCAAGTAGCTAGATTCTCGGCGAACGGCGTCGGGAATCTCGTTGACGACCTCCTCGAGAGAAGGCTTCCAGCCCTCAGTCCAGAACTTGTTGGCAACCTCGAGATAACGGCGGGTGTGGTTTTTCTTGGCAACTGCCTGGAAAGCCTCGACAATGCGAACGTAGGTATCAAGAGTGAATGTGGTGGGGACCGCGAGAACAACCTCGTTCTTAGTCCATGCCTTTCCACCGCTGACCCTTCTCTGGAGAAGTTTCCTGCGGAGAGCCTGGCAAGCATTAGGCTCCTCGAAGCTGAGGGTAACTGTGTCGGACAAAACACGACCCTTCGGGTCGAGAGTGGCAGTAGAGACGGTGAGACCGTAGTGCTGAGCGGCAGACTGAATCATACGAGAATAGCGAAGATTGTTCACAGCCATCTCCTTGAGCTGGGCGGGGCCATGGTAAATGGCGTACATGGCAGCCATGTTCGCAAGGAGAGCCTGGGCAGTGCAGACGTTGCTGGTAGCCTTCTCGCGGCGAATGTGCTGCTCACGAGTTTGCAGGGCCAGGCGAAGAGCGCGGCCTCCAGTACGATCCTTGGAAACACCAATGATTCGGCCAGGCAGACGTCGCTTGCTGGAGTCCTTGACAGCCATAAAGGCAGCGTGAGGACCACCGAAGCCAAGAGGAACACCAAATCGCTGAGAGTTGCCAAAAGCAACGTCGGCGCCCCATTCGCCGGGGGCGTTAGAAGCGTCAAAGCAGACAGATCGGTGGCCACGCTGAAGAGGGTGCCTTGCTCGTGAGCAACATCCGCCAGCTCCCGGAAATCACCAACACCACCGTTGGTGTCAGGATACTGAGCCAGAACACCCACCAGGTCATCACCTAGGTTCTGGATTTTCTGATACACATCGGGAGCAGAGAGATCCAAGACCTCAAGGCGAATACCGAAGCCCTCGGCACGGCCACGCATGACCTGAATGGTAGTGTCGTGGACGAGATGAGAAACAACGTAGGTCTTGCCAGGGCGCTTGGCACGAGAGGTAGAGAGGTTGCTCAAGGACATGGTCATGGCCTCGGCAGCAGCGGTACCTTCATCAAGCAGACTGGCATTGGCGACGGGCAGGCCGGTGAGGTCGGATATCATGGTTTGGAAGTTGAGCAATGACCGAAGACGACCCTGGCTGATCTCGGCTTGGTAAGGCGTGTAACTGGTGTACCACGCAGGGTTCTCGAGGATGTTTCGCTTAATGACTCGGGGAATCTCGACGGGATAGTAACCGCCACCGTTCATCCAGGTGTGAACTTCGTTCTTGGCATGCATGGCCTTGAAGGCCTCAGCCACACCAGACTCACTGTAAGTCTTGGGCTGAATTGTCTTTGTGGGAGGCAGCATGATGTCCTCGGGTATAACCTCAGCAACAAAGTCGTCCAGAGAATCGACGCCGGGGCCCAACTGCTTGAGCATGGCAGAGATGTCCTCGTCGCGAGGACCAATGTGTCGTGCAGTGAAGTCCATCCATGGCTCCGGGTTCTCTGCACTCGTCTTCTGCATGTCCAGATAGGCGGGATCCTGGCGGAGAGACTCCAATTGAGCGTTGCGAGCCTCTGCAAGAGAGCCCGCTACCCTGCAGGATTGCGAGAAGCGTCGTACGACAACGGAGCGAGCCGCCACTGGAGCGCGCGCAATGAAGCTGGTGCGCAGCGCAGCGCGGCTAACAACCGCGGGAGAAGAGTGCAGAGGCACTCCTCGGGCGAGAGGCAGTCTCGAAGCCATTGCGTGCAAAACCGCAGCAAATTCCTGACTGCGCAGCGTTTCTCAAGAGAATCCGGGCTTCGCGGTGAAGTTGGACGGAGCCTTTTGTGTCAATGGGAGGTTTCTCGTCGAGGTACTCGGTATATTGCCAAAAAAAAAAAAAAAAGTCTCTCAAATTCCGAGACGACAACCAACCGGGGTGGTCTAGAGCCGACAGTAGCAGCCGAGTAGCAGCCGAGTAGCAGCCGGTGGCGAAACAGATCAGCGTAACAGCAGATTCCTCGTCGCAGTCCACTATTGATGCAGCGAACAAGCAGGAAGAATGAAGGAAAGGGAAGAGGAAGGGATCGTAGGGAAGAGGTGAAGAATGAATGTTGATAAGACTCTCTGGACTCTCTGCCTCGCCGGATCCCGCTTTGTCGGCCCGTGCAGGGATTTTTCCGTCGCCCCTGCCGTTCGAGTTGGAAAAATGTCTGGGCTTCCCCAGGCGGTGGCTCTGAGTGGGGCGCTCCCCAGTCTGGCTTCAGTCTGGCTTCAGAAATGCGCTTATCGTCCTGAGTAATAATACAGCCAGGCAATCCCATCGGGAGTGCTCGGGCCGACGCTGGGCGATGGGTGGCAGGTGATCATCATCCGGTAGATTTTGCAAGTCATTCTTCTTCTCCAACACCATCTTCACGGCCGAAGTCGCCCTGTTTTACGTAAATACGACTACCTCCCAGACAAAACTCTAACGCAACGAATCGCTTCTTTCGCCCTTGTCCAACAACCCAACCCATTCATCACCACTACTCACAATGTTTGGAGGATGTACGTCTACCACCCACCCTGCCAACCTGTCCCGCAAAGCTGACAGAAAGCGACAGTCGCCCCCGCAACAGTCCCTCGAGGAGATCCGCGCCATGGAGGCCGAAGCTACCTTCACCGTCCAGCAGGTTGTCGCGACTGCTTTCATGCTGTACCTGTGTATGTTCTTTTCGGTTCCCCTATGTGCCCACATCTGTACCAACACCCCTTGCTAATCGATGATGCGTCACAGCTCCTTTCGCCATCGACATGGCCAGCAGAATCTTTTAAATGGCATTCATTGGCTTCATCTCGAGCCGAGATAGATGACAACACAAACCCTTTTCGTGCCGTGCCAGCAGACGCTGCCTGGCAAATGAGACTCGACATGCAAAGAAATTCCGAACACTACGATGATGATCCAACGCGCCCACGGGACGCGAGAAGACGGAGCTTGTTTCTTGTCAACTGTACGATGTGGATTCGAGAGAAAATAATAATACAAGGGACACCTGTATGGATAATAGTCTGTACCATATTCAAAACAACAAACGATGCGCAGCCACATGGCGACGACGTTCTGCTTTGTCGCCAGATTGAACTTTATATGCTGCAGATGTGAGCTTGCTCCTACCATGTGGAAGGTCGGTGTGTGGTTGACGTGCACTTGGTGACGAAACATGAAGCTCTGCTGTGCAAGGTGCCCAACGTGTCGAGCGTCAAGCCACGATTTGCCATTGATCTGCAGTTTTCTGGGTCGTGAAAGTTTTTCCATTGAAAACTGTCCCGTTGCATCTGTGCGAAAAGACGCAAATTTCTTCTCCTATTGCCAATGAACCCCTCGATATAGCCCCCAACTGCACGGTACCACATAAAAACACCATCAACTACGATTCTGAAGAAAATGATGAGCATATCCATGAAAAGCTACTAGTAAACCTTCTATGCCAGCCATTACTCTTCTTGACATTGATTGGTCCCGTCACCTTGACTTCGAGTTGCTGTTGCGACTCTTCTCCCATCGCTCAAAGTCAAGACCTAGAGCTTCTACTTCCTTCTTCAGATGCTGCAGTTGCTTCTCATAATCCTCCAACACCTAAGTCTATTGTTAGCGTTCGGGACTCTTGTTGAATAACATGGGAATGTTTACTGGGTGGATACTCACTCTCTTTGCCTTGGCTTCCGTCTCTGAATCCAAGCCCTCGCCGTCTTGGCCAGCAGGTCTGTCGAGCTCCTTGTTCAAACGATCCGAGTAACCCCTCAATACGATCAGCCGACTCCACAACTCCTCCTCTCTAGCTCCCAAAGCCGGATCCTGGACCTCTCTTTCCAATGTCTGCAGTCTATTTTTGAGATCATCCTCGTCGCCGCTGAGCGCGTAGCCCCGGTTCCGCAGGATCTGTACTTTGGCCGCCAGGGCCAGGCACCTCTCGCTGATGGCAGTTTGTCGTCTTCGCGACGCCAATGCGCGGACTTCGGTTTCCAGCTCGTGGCGCTGCAATATGGCGTCCAGACTGCCATTGATCTGATGCAAACGCGTGTTGAACTCCGAGATTGCTCGCTTTTGGGTCTTGAGGCGGTCTGCGACGCCCGTGTATCCTGAGCATAGAACAGGCATGTACCCTGGCGCGGGCTTATTCTGCAGTGCTTCCTCCCACTCGTTGGGATCTTCGTGAGGCTGTGGTTTGTAAAGGGGATGTGAGCTTCGTCGACCTTGTTGTAGAAGTAGTGCTTGAAAACACAACTTGGGCTGGCAGGGTCCCATTTTTCGGTGACGAGCTTGATCTGGTCGAGGATGGGTTTCTGGTCTAGCAGATAAATCAGCAATGGTCTCTTCACTTTGAGGAGAGCAGGCGCAAGCTCTTTGAGTTGTACATACGAGGTGTCTCCTTGCCCGGTTGCCACAGCGAGCTCGATAACTGTGCTTGTGATTGGGCCAAAGCCGGCATTTGTTGTACTTGTTGTTGTTGCTGCTGCTGCTGCTGCTGCTGCTGCTGCTGTTGTCCTCCGATCATGGAGTTGCCCATGGTATTGTTTTGCTGGCCGCCTAGAGGCTGACCGAAGACACTGCCCATCTGCTGAGTGGGCTGGGATTGCTGCGTAGACTGTGATTGACCAAAGAGGCCCCCGAGCCCAACGGCTTGGGCTGGCCGAATAGCGACATGGTGAAGGGACGACTCAGGTGGTGGTGCCCTGATCTAGCTTGCTGTTGGATGCAGGTGGAGGCAGACGATGCCAGAATCTCGGTCGCGCTATTGTCGTGAACCGGGTATGCGTCGGAGTGACTCGGTCGGCCGGGCAAGTGAAGCTTGGAGCTTGTCTGGCGGTCCTGTTTCTGGTGGCAGCTTTTTTGTTGTCGCGCGCCGCCCTACCAATTTTGTCGACGGTCCTCGCGCCCTTCGTCTGCCCAAGGCCAGCAGCCTTCGACCCAGTCATCCGACCAATCACAGTCCGCCAATTCCAACCTCACCTCGAAATTCCGGCTTTCTTCCTGTCCGTGATCGCACCAAGCTCCCAGCACCTCACTTCCGCTTCGATCCCAAGGGCAGTCCCGATACAGGCAACATGGCGACACGACGAGCTCAGTACGTCTTTGAGCAGCAGTCCTTTCCCCCTTTCACCGGGCGATGTAGAGGCCTCGAGCCCGGATCTGCGCCAGTGCAACATGGGCAACTTGTGTGGCTAACGTCCAAAATACAGGTTCCATCAGGAAGTCCTCATCGACACCACACCGCTCCCCGACAGCATCCCCGCCGTCAAGGAGATTGGTGCCAGCTCTGCGCCCCTCCTATCGGCATCTTTCTTCATCGGCGCACGATGCCGCGACTACAACGATGATTACATGCAGTGCAAGACAGAGAACCCTGGCCGTGGCGAGTTTGACTGCATGAAGGAAGGCCGCCGAGTAACTCGCTGCGCGCAGAGCGTGTACGTTGGAAAACATGCTTCAATTCCTACATCAGGGCTATATATTCTCGTGTTGTTCAGCAGCAGAGTGAATCCGGCGCTTGGTCGGGGACACCAGCCGCGAAGCTTGAAAGGCACGAATGCTGACACACAATGACGGGAACAGGCTCAAGGACGTCAACACGCACTGTTTGGCCGAATTTCGTAAACACTGGGAATGCCTCGACGACCGAAATCAGCAGCTGTGGCAGTGCCGACCCGCCGAGTGGAAGTTGAACAAGTGTGTTTACGACAACCTCGTAAGTCGAGATGCCCAACTTCTTTGTGACTTGCAGCTTCTTAGCAAGCCGTTCAAAGCCGCGTAACCGTCCGTCGTTGGTTCACGAAAGATGCTAATGCCGCCACCGCTCAGAAAATTGAGAAGAAGATTCCCGACCAGCCCAAGAACGTCACCCCCGTCGAACTGCGGCCAAAGCAGATCTTTGCGGATGTGCGCATCGGTCCCGGTGATGGCAAGCCTTTTGTTGCGGGACAGTCTGAGGCGAAACAATAGGGGACTTACTGGAGGGGTCTTCTGTGAGACGTCATCGTGTATATTTCTAGTACAATTAAACAGTCGACTGTTTGAACCTCTGGGTTATCCATCATTGTGCGCTCGTGATACAGCGGATCATCTACCTCGGCGATTAAACGAAATCCCTCGTTTGAATCGCCCCCGTCGCTTCATCACGCGGAGTAGTCTAGTATGGGTATGCCCTCGAGCCTCATCGCCGAACTGGACCGACGAGTCTGTCCAACTGCCTATCGCTTATTCTTCGCAGCCTATAAGGAGGACGTGGGATTTCATGGCATTTCAGCAAATCATGTCACTTATTCCCAGGATGTTATCCACTATACCGCTCGTTCGTGGTTGCTCAAAAAACCATCTTGGCTGGTGACCTCGTGCAACTTGAGGCCTTCCGTCCAGGAAATCACATCGGCCGTCGACTTGGACGTCCCGCTGCTGGAGAGAGATATTGTAACACTGCATGCATTCCATCCATCATCGTGGCGTCCCGTACAGGCCGTTCTTGCCGGAGGTGACTTTCAGCAGGCACAATTCCTGGGGACACTGTGAGCACAATCCATGAAAGCATCTCACTTTCGGGCACAGTTTCATCCAACTCGCGAAAAAGAAGCAAGGTCGCTGTTACGAAGAAGACATGGCGCAGACAGAACATCATCTATAGCAAGTATATCCGACATAGCAAGTAGTCTGGCTAGCAAGGGCCCGCAGGAAACAATGCATATCCACCGCCCTCTCTTCCTTGCCTTGGATCATCATAGCGGCGGCGGCCGGATCTCTACACACAAGGATATCCATTCCCAATCTAAATCAGTTCATGAGAAAGAAAGCCTCATGGTCTTCTCCTACGAATGCCAACTATTCTGATGTCGGGATCTTGCCAGCCTAAGCTTCTATTGAAGAACGTTAAAACCGCCCGCCCAATATCTAGTACATATACAATATACAGAAAAGTTTCAGTTCCACTCACAGATTTATCTAATCCTCATGTTCACAATCTGCTGGGCCCTCTGGTTCGCATCGAGAGCCAGGTTTCTGGTCGTGACCTTCACCGCCCTGGACACAATGATGATTCTGGTGCCCGCGTTGCGCTTAGCGACGAACTCGTCGTTGGACCACGTCTTCATGTTGTTGAGGACGAGGTCGTCCTTGTTGTCAGGGATGGTACCGCCAGCCTTGCTCTCAACGCCACCCATGTTGTTAACACCGCCCGTGGTGTAGCTGGTAGAGTAGTTGATTCTGGAGGCAAGAGCCTCGGTGGCGAAAAGGAATACGGCGACGGGGAGGAACTTCATTTTGGGGGCGAGTAGGTAGCAGGTATGTAAGAGTGCTGTTGTAAAGATGATTCTGTGTGTGAGGTGTTTGAGTTGTTGCGCGTCGTGTGGATGCGGATGTGGATGTGGAAAAGTATTGTATTGTGTGTCTTCTGGTCTTCTGGTCTGGCAAGAGGGCGTCTCCCAAAGGGTTTTTATACTTCAAACATGTTCAGCAGCCCATGAGTTCTGTTCTCTTTGATCCTGCCTTGCCCGAGATGCCGTCTTTCGACATTGTCGGCATTGTCGGCATAGCCATCGCGAGGTATTAGACAAGACGTCACTCGTCCATCACCGTCCGAAGCCACTTGCCACTTATCCGTGAGCAGCAATCCAATCTGCAGGAAACTTGACGTTGACATGACGCGATTTCGGCAGTTCAACATGAAAAATCCCCACGGTAAGCTGACGCCAAGTTATTCCTGGGGCCTGGAGGGCTTGATTTCCTAGGGTCAACGGAGCGGATTAGATATTAGTAGGGAAGCAATGAAGGGAGACAGGGGCTGGGATTTCTCGGCACCTTGAGTTGCAGATGATGTAGATGGGAAAATAATGCAGCTTCTGTATTCTTCTCTCTGTGTGACTCTCCAACGGTGGCTAGTCTGCGCGGCTCAAATGCCTGGTCATGTAGATTTGTAAAATAAATCAGGGCCCCGGGGACTCGTAAGTTGCTCGTCCTCGAGAAGATAGGTTGCCGAGCCGCATATATATTTTATAGAACTCCTTCCTTTTATCATCATCATCACGAGGCCTCATAACGCAACGTGACGCAACTACATAACGCTCTTTTAAAATGCCCCTTTTACGTCATTCCCTCAAATACAGCTCTTTTAAATAATCGCAGAAGATGCTATTAATTTTAACAATAATAATCAATAGACGCAAGCCACACAGACTGTGAATCCGGATCCACAGACGTAGATGATAACGCGGTACGCGCATTCAATAAATGCTGTGGCATGCGCATTGAGCGACCCTGCCCCTGCGACGAATATTCAATATAACTAATATAACTACTTCGTGCACCGGGTAAAGTCACCAAGTTGCCCTTCAAGCCTTGAGCTCTTCTCTTTCTGGTCCATCGGCTGCTGATCACGACGGCAACCTTCTCCTACTTCTCCTTCTCCTTCCTCATCTTCTCTCCTTCCTCATCTTCTCTCCTTCCTCATCTTCTCTCCTCCCTCCGCACTCCATCCCATCCCATCCCATCCCATCCCGTCCCAATCCCGTCCCATCATGACGCCCCCAACATTCGCCCTTTTCCCAGACCTCCCCGCCGAGCTGCGCGACCAAATCTGGCACTACGCCCTGCCTCGCTCCTTCGCCCAACCTCTGTATCTCTACCGCAAGGGATGCTGGCAGCCCCGCCGTCTGGCCCCCGACGACCCAGAGTACGACCCCATCGACGCAGACCTCAACCTCAACTACGAGTTCCACCACGCCCTCCTCTACAGCGCCGAGGCCAGCATCCCAGCCTTCTCCGTCAGCCGCGAGGCCCGCGCCGTCGCCCGCACGTGGATGCGCGAGCGAGGCTTCCGCGTGCGCTACATCAAATCCAGGGGCCTCCTCCTCTTCACGCGGGAATTCGACCCCAGACCGACGTGCTCTACGTGCCCCGGGACCGGTGGGACGACTTTTTCCGCGAGCCCTTTGACAGGCAGTTCGAGCCGGACCTACTGGATAGGAACGTGGGGTGTCCCCCTCCGCGCTTCACCCGCATCGCCATTGCAGAGGGTGTTCTGCGGAACGAGCAGGATCCGTTGCCGGAGCTGTTTGCCTGGTATTATCGCCTGGAGGAGGTGTACGTTGTTCGTGATGACGACGCGGTACGGATACGGGAGGATCATGAAGCGCGGGTCCAGGCGCAGTCTGGACTAGAGGGGTCTCCCAGCGGTGCCTGGTGTGGGAGGGTGGTGATGAGAAGTTTGCATGGAGGGGACGAGATTGGGACGGCGGCGATTCCTATCGGGAGTTGAATAGGGTCGTGGAAGAGAAGACTCGTGGTGAGTTGGTCGAGAAACTCGTCGAGCATGGCACCAAACGATTTCAGATTCAACAAAGTTTGGTGGTGAGTGGGTAAAGGGAAAAAAATACATGTATGAACATGTACAAAAAGGACACGTGTGTATATACTATGGCTGTGTGCCTGCGAATGTTGAACAAGGTCAGGCACGCACGACATTGGGAAGAAATGACATGACGGATCATTAGTTTTCAGATAAAAAAGCTTGCTATCTGACTACAGCGGCGTACGGGCCAAACAGAAACCCAACTCTCTCGCCAAGTCCTCTACATCATGCCATCTGACAAGCGCCGTTCCCACCGAAAAAAAAATATAAAAAAATCCTTCACCAAGAAAAGGGGGTATGAAACATACACCGCTGAAAAATCCAATACGAGGTCTCTTCCTCCCACTATATCTCTCCTTCAAGTAAAAAGGGTATCACCATAGAATTGAATACAAAAATGGGGCAGCAGTCAGATGTGATCTCGGAAGATGATTGTGAAGAAGTAGAATGCTGTGAAGAGTACACATTGCTTGCAAGGAGAGCTGTACTGCTGCTCCTTGATCGCAAGTTTTGTCCTCATTGTCCCAAGGTCTGCCGTGTCAACAATAGGCCTAGGTGAAGACATCTTGTCCAAGATATACATGTAGAAGAAAAAGAGGGTGCAAGAATATGTATCCAGCCAGCCAGGACGCACCACGATGCACGCCACTGCAGATCAAGATTGCTGAGAGGGGATGTATGTACATCTCGAAGGCACCTTACCAGCCTTCCCCGACAGCCTGGGAAACTGCGCCCGCTTGAGCAGGCAGCGAAACGTTGATATAAGGAAAACAGTATAAACTTGAGAAAAATGAAAGGCTGTCGGGAACAAGGTCCAAGGTGGGCGTCTACCCAGTGAGGTTGATCGCGGTGACAGTTTTGATGTGATCGTGGTCTGCAAAGACGCAGGGCACACGTCCATGTTCCAGCGCAGCGCAATCGACGGGCGTGCGTGCGTGTGCAAAACTGTGAAAAGAATGGTTTTTATACAAAACAGCAAGGTTTGGCTGATGTGTTCAAGTTTCCGCATATAACTTCATTGCGGAAACATGGCAGCCGAAGAAGCAGTAAATGACTAGGCGAGAAGAGACGCCATGCCCAAGCGTGAGCGTGTGACGCTAGTTGAAAATGAGCATATCTGTTCAATGCCGCGCGCTCCTCGCAGTCGTGAAATCGTCATGATCGTAGATCGTCACGGAGTTGAATCAAGACCAAAAAAAAAAAAAAACGCCCAGGGCTAGCGAAGGCGCAACAAAACTTCTGACAAAGGAAATCAATCACTTTTGCAAGTGACCCTGCCCGCCATGAGATGGGGAAATTGCTTGTGCTGACTGGCCAACTTCAGGCCCTCATCGATTCTTTCCAACACTTCCCACCCGTCTCAAATCCTTGCTCAGTGCTGTTTGATCTACATCAGAACAACAGCAAGCATACCGACAACACCAGCCAAGGCAACCTTGGTGGCATCGAGAGCAGCAGCAGCGTTGACGGGGCCCTTGATGGTTGGTTCGGGCCCCGGAGCAGTGGTGACGGCAGGAGAAGTGAAGACGGAGTTCATGCCGCCGGTGGGCATGTAAGTGGTCGAATTGTGACTCCAAGTTGAGGCAACAGAGGTTACAACGGTGTGGGCGTGGGAAAGGGTCACCGTCTTGACGAGCTTCGTGGTGAAGATGCTAGTCACAGTGCCAGTGGCGGGAGCCGAGCCAGTGGCAGAGCTGGTGTCGGCGAGAGCCAGAGCCGGGAGGACGGCGAGAATGAGGGTGGTCAATTGCATTTTGTCCTGTTTTCCGGGTCTTCCTTCTGTTGGCTGGGTTTCTGGTGCGTGGTGCGGTGGAGGATTGACTTGTAAATTGCCCGGGCTGGGTTGGGTTGGGTTGGGTTGGGTCGGGTATGATATTCGTGATGTTGTTGAAGGGATCGTGAGAGCGCAAACACGGAAAGGGATATTTGCGTTGATTTAAAGGAGTGACTTGGGTGAAACGCAGAATGTAGAGGCTTTGCCAACGAAGCCTTGGGCTGGTGTGAGCGAGCGAGGAAGCGAAACGTGCTACAGACGACGAAAGAAGACGGAGCGCAAATGAGACGGGGGCGCCAGCCATTAATTAGTATAATAAGGATTGGAGTCGCGCGACCGAGCGGCGGGCCAAAAACAAGAGTGAGACAACAAGGCGCCGAGATTGTCGAGTGAGATTGAGCACCTGGGCCAGCTGATGGGCCCAATGGGGTGCGGGCAGGGGCTCGGCCGTGCCTGCCCTTTCGATTGCTTTCGATTTGGCGCGCTGCGGGCCGTTGCAGTGTCGCCCCTGTGGCAACCCACAGGCACCAGGCACAGGCGGGCGCAGAAAGCAGCTGCGGAACATTGAATCGATGGTTTTGCAATTTCTTTCCCTTCCCTCATGACACATTTGACAAGACTACACTCGAAGCGGTCTAGTTAGTCCCAGGCGTTTGTCGTTTGTTTCTCCACCACGCATCATCTCCGACTCCTTCTCTATTTCCACGATCCATCCTCTCGTCAAAGGAACAACGGCCATGATTTGATTTGAGCTCACCCCGTCGGCTTGTTCAGTGCCAGCACGCCAGAAACAAAGCACGACCGGCCGGCGCGCAACCGTGTCCTTGATGCACAGCTCCCATTGTTGTGACTCTCGGCCGCTTTGGTGTCTCAGTCGCGTTTCTTCCCATCACACGCACGGACTTATCGCCCGTGATTGAATGTCTACGGATTAACGCCCTTCATCTTGAGGAGGAAGCAGACGTTACGGTGGGGCACACGTATTATCCATCCTGTTCTTTGTCTGGGGCCCATGATTCACCTTTTCTCGGCAGGCAAGAGCAAACTGCTTTCGACGCGTGGCTCATCGCGATCTCATAGCTGCTATGGGGTGAGGTGATGAACGTCGTCATCTTCGCTTTCCTCCATTGATTCCCCCTCCATAGCGACAGCTTAAATTTGAACAATTTCCTTCTCTTACATTGATTGGCTGTATTGTCAGACAAGTTTCATTGCGGGCCTTGTGCCTGGCGCTTGGCCCCTTCGGGCTAGACTCCAGCCTTGGCTTGATTCATCGACTCGCTTTTATCGGCTCCACCCTCACAATCGAACTGCCCTCGCTTCGTGCAAACTGCCGCAACATGCCACGAGACATGGCGTCCGGCCCCTTTGCTCGCTGTCTTTTCGTCACATGTTCACAAGGCTTGTTGTTAACATCTACGGATTACCGCGTATGTATGTACACTATACCCCTGTTTAATTTTGCGGAGATACTTGCGCCACGGCTTGCAGCCCTTACCAGTTGCGCACAGCCGATAAGACTAGCCTCATTAGTAGGGATTAAAAGCCACCCGTGAGTACCTGTTTTTACCTGTGAGTTACTGCTAATTCTAGGTACCTCTATCCCACGCTGATTGGCGCGATTCCCCCTGTAAGTAGACGTGCAAAGTCATACAAGGGTTATACTGTACGTGGCCTTTGCTGCTTATCGATTAGCTCCGTGTATCTACGGAGTAATACAGGGCCCGATACCAAGGGAGGTGACCCATTCATTAGCGAGCGTCTATTTCCAGTGCTCGTGAGCAAAGCACAGCCCAGCCAGCATGTGCATGTGCCTGTGCATGTGCATAAGATATTAGAAAGAGTAGCACAATTTTTTGTGCTGCAGCGCAAGTGTCCCGCAAGATAAAAAAAAAAAAAAAAGATAAAATGCCTCGTCCGGAAACCCAAGACATGAAGTTGACTTAGCCCAGACGAGCGCCTTGGGGTACATCGCCTCTGGCTGGATTCGTCCTGAATGAACCAAATTCGGGCATTCTAGGTCTTCTAGTGTGGAATCAGTCGTGGCCTGTGGTTTGCGACACGCCCTTCTTTTTTAATTCGTCAACGTAGCTGCTGCGCTTGCACGATGCGAGACAATCTTGCCTTGACAAAGCTTGGGTAGACTTGAGATATAAAACCATTTGAGGTCAGTTCAGTCAGATGATCAACGCAATCACAGTTTGCAATGCAGTCAGTTTTGGTGAGGAAATATACAAAAATTTTCATGTTTACACAACCGTACGGGCTATCAACTGGCTGTTGATCAGCAAACCTATTTCATAAAAACTGTGCTCGAATCCAAGCAAAGAACATGTCCGCAAATCTTCTAAATGCATTTGCAGCGTAAATTCACTTCATCCCTCATCACGTAGACGTCTCTATGCGACCCAGTACCAGATCTTCTGGAGCCAGTTCTTGGCAATACGGGGCTGCTCCATAGCCGCCAGTTCATCCATTTCCTTCTTGCCCGTGATGGCGTCAATCTTGTCCACGGGAATGTACAACGCAGTGCGGTACCAAATCTTGTGGCCCAAGTACAGAATCAGGAAAATCGGGAGGGTGATGTAGGCTGCTACAAAGTTTTTGGCGTTGAACGGCATGAACGTGTGGAATCCATTGGTGATGGTGAGAACGCTGATGAGGAAGAGGGCTGCGTAGGCAGCGTATGGCTGTAGCGGCGTCCTGTAGGGAAGCGCGTGCAAGAGATTGTTGAAAATCATGGCGTGTCGGAAGCGCAAGTAGGTAATCAGGACAACTATCCAGGCGATGAAACCAGAAATGGTAGAGATGTTGGCGAACCAGGTGAAGACGGTGGCACCAGAGTTGGAGACGTTGAGATAAGCAAGCAGACCAATGGACCAGGTGGCCAATACCGCGATCCATGGGACACCGTTACGATTGGTAACGCGGAAGAGCTTGGGTGCTTGGCCGTTCAGTGACATGGAGTACAGGATTCGGCTGCCAGAGTAAAGGAACGAGTTGCCCGCAGACCAGGCCGAAGTCAAAATGGCAGCATTGATGATATGGTTGAGAGCTGGAATGCCCACATTCTGGATGCCGATGACGAAGGGAGACGCACTAGCATCCGACTTGCCTTCTTCAGCGGCTCCTAAGAGCCTGGGGTCATTGGAAGGTATTATGATACCAATGATGAGCGAGCCGAGGCCATAAAAGACGGCCAAACGCCAGACAAATCGGCGAGCTGCCTTGGGGATGTTTCGGCGGGGATCGATTGTTTCACCTGCGGCAATGGCAATAAGTTCGGGTGAGGTGATGAAGGCGAATCCGGCGGACACAAAAGCCTTCCAGTAGCCTAAAAAGTGACCAGCAGGGCCGGCGGCCTTGTAGTCGACGAAGGACCCGGGGTCTTTCCAGTAATGGAAACCAAGAACTCCATCCTGATTCGGTGCGCCTCCGAAGAAGATGACAACGCCCAAGATGATGAGTCCCATGATTGTAATCAGCTTGATACTGGCAAACCAAAATTCAGCTTCACCGAAGAATCCGACCGCGATGATGTTCAGAAGAAGAATAACCACCAGCACGATGGATATCCAGACAGCAATGCTGACATTGGCGCCCCAATAGTCGATGATGATCCCTGCAGCCGTCGCCTCGGCACCAATCAGCATGGCATATGCATACCAGTAGTTCCATCCAGCAGCAAATCCAAGACTTGGGTCGACGAAGCGATCCACGAAGTAGGGGACGGTAATACCGCGCATGGGCAAGTAGGTAACCATCTCAGCCAAGCAATTCATGACCACCCAGACAAGCATCATCATAGACAGGTAAGCCATGAACAAAGGCGCAGGTCCCGTGCTGGACAGGATATTCCCAGACCCAACGAACAAACCAGTACCGATCGCACCACCTAGCGCAAGGAACTGGATGTGACGACTCTTGAGACCGCGAGCCAACTGGTCGTGCTGCTCAGCCAGATTGTACTCGCCATTCTCGGCAGGGTGGCCGCCTTCCGAATCGTGGGTGGCATTGGCATCGAGCTTCTCCATCATCATCAAGGATAACTCTCAGCAAAGCTGCTAAGGAGGTTCAATGAAGTGACTCTGAAATGTCGTCTCGACAAAAACTTGCTCTTTGTACTCTGGCGGACTGATAATGAGACCCGAGCGATGTCAACTTGGAATTTTGTTTCTGATCCGTGGCGCCGCAAATGCCAACGGAAGCGGCCGTGTGCCGAGTCCGGACAAGCTCGTGCGCCGCGGGCGGAATACTGCACGTGAGGGAGGCTGTCTAAGTCGGCGCACGCCGCAGTGAAAAATGAGGCCAAGGTTGAATCTGACGGTTGGACAGCCAGAAGAGAAAGTAAGAATGCCACGACGGTGAGGGGAACATGGGCAATCAATGCTTTTTGACAGCGTCGATGTGGAGGGCGCAAGACGGGTCCGCAGTGATAGCAAGGTTCGAAAGAAGTAGGAAGGAACGACCTGGGGTCACCGCTAGCGGCAAGCAGCGCTGGCCTTCTCCGACGCACCCAGACTGCCAAGAGCGGGACACATACAATGTACGGATGACAGTACGCCTACTCGCACCTACTCCACACTGTTAGAGCACGGAGCACTTGGCGATTCATCTACGGAACAATGCAGCTGATTAGCCTCACGAATGCGGCCAGAATACATACATGTACTTCCAAGACACCGTACAGGACAACGAGATAACAATTGTGATAACACACAGTAAGGCGTTTGTCGAATGGTCCGTCCCGTGGTTTTCTCCAGTTGACCCCAAGCTTCACCTCCCCAACACGATGGTCAACGCCAACCAATGCCGTTCGAGCACGCGAGTCGTTCAGTCAGGGTATCCTAGAAGACGCTGCTAAACTTGCGGAGAATTGCGGAGCCCGTTCACGGCCCTTCCTGCTAGAATTTCACCGAGGGTTCAATGAGGAGGATTCAATGCGCGTGCTCACTTGGCATCGAGGTTTTCCAGAAGCTTTGGAAAGGGTAATCCGATAGACATGAGACAACTGGCCAGGTCAACCTGTCAACCTGTCAACCTTGTCTTGTCAACCTTGCCTGTCACCTTGTCATTCAGGCAAAAAGACCTGATAACCAACCGGTGGGCCAGAGCTGCGTGGCTGCCTGCTTCGTGTGGCTTTTTAGGCTGGCTTCTGGCTTCTGGCTTCTGGCTTCTGGCTTCTGGCTTCTGGCTTCTGGCTTCTGGCTTTATTAGGCTTTAGCCCTGGTCAGCTCGCCAGGCTCCACCTACAAAGCGTTGCCCGATAATGACAAACTGTTGAAGACAATGGTTATCTGCTGATAGCCCCAGCAAATCCTCCTCCTCCACATGCGCCCCGTGCTCCAGATTAGCTCGCGGAGAGGCAGATACGGCGGAAACCGTTGCATGGCAGAATTTCATCCAGACGCGCGATTAACAGCATAATAGCCTCACTTCAGGGACAATTCTTCTACTTACACTTGTCTTGAGCGATGATCAATGTCGAGAAGAAGAAGCGACTCGATCGGACCCGGTGGTCCAGCAGGCGGCGTGTCGGGGCTTGAGAAAGTCATCGATGCTGAGCAATACATATTACACACAACACACACTGCATGGCCAGGACGTTTGCTACTTGGCCATCTCTGCTAGCACCACCACTTGCCAAGCTATTGGCTATTGTCTATTTGCGATGTCTCCTTTCTATTGTCCCGTCGAGAACCCCGGAGTTTCGATATGATATCGAGCGGAGTAGTCCGTACACTCGGGGCACGAGGCGCTTGCCGCCCTTGCCAACGCCACATTTTCATTCATTCATTCATTGTGCGTGCGTGCGTACGTGCGGTACTGTACCATTACAGAGCGTGGCATGACATTGCGAATGGATAGTTAGTTGTTGGACAGAGAGAGGGTCACCGATGCCGGCGAATCAACCCAACCCCCGCATGATACCGACAAGCCGGGCATCTGGCGTGGCATCGTTGCTTCGACGAAGCGTAGCGTTACATGATCTGCCTACCCCAGAGATCGTGGAGTGGTGGTTCCACAACGCGCCGAGACTAGACGCAATCTGGCATGAATGAAACCTTGAATCCTTCGAGCATGCAGCCCTTGCTGTAGGCCAGCTGCCACGCCAACGTCCCGATGTGCTCATGGTGTCGATTATCGCCTTCATTACTATGGAGGGAATGTGGCAAAGAGCGATGAGAAGAGAAGAGGATGCAGAATTGCTATCTAGGAATTCGGAATCTAGCAGAGAAAAGAGAAGCTTATAAGCTTCGAATCTACTGATCCAATAAATCTAGGTATCTGAACAGATCCTACAATAAATTGTAATAATAAACGCGATCTAGGAGGCTGCAAACGTAATAACAAACGCAATGCAGGAGGCTACATCGTTAAATAACAAGACTAATGCCTAAGGCTGCGATGTGAGGCTGTGAATATCCTTAACACCGCCCCTAGTAGCACATCCAGCTACAACAAGAAAATAATCACATAAATCAGGCCTTTAAGGCTTCTTCTAAAACATAACCCTTCTTAAAGTCTCTAGCCTTTATTATATAAAGAAGGCGTATAAAATTGGCGTGTTTAACGCGTTCTAGGCCCTTTATAAAGCCATTAGCTATTATTTAGTTTATCCTAATCTATTAAAGTTAAAATTCCCTTTACGTACCTTTTGCATAATCTATTTATACCGCAAATTAATATAACAGGTTTAGCCTTTGTGCTTCTTATTAAGTATATTAGCCTTTATATTCTAGCTATTAGTAAATAATAATAATAGTTATAATTACTTAATTCTAAAGTCCTTAAGTAGATTTACTACCTAAAGCATAGACAGCCTAGTTAGCGTAAGGTTAATGAATTCTGCTTTAGTTAAACCAAGTACTACAAGAGTTTATTTCTTTAATTACTAAAGGATTAAACCTCTAGCTAGTATTACAATATAGCCTACAGTTAAACGTCTTATATCTAAGTTATTAGCGAGTGAGGCATTGCTAAATCCCTTTACCTAAAGAATTAATTTAGGGTCTAAAAGGTCTAATCCTCCTAGAATAATCCCTAAATCTTCTAAGCTATAAAGGTATTGTTAAGTTGACCAAGGGGATTCGGGTCCTATGACCACAGGTCACTAGTGCACTAGTTACTTAATATAAAAGGTTCAATTCTGCTTGTCTTCTAGATCTAGCTATAGGGGGATTAAGGCTATAGATATACCTCAATCCTAGGGATGCCTCCGCATGCGTGGTGTTGTGGGTCAAACACGCTGTCTGGGGCGAAGTGGGGCGATGGTCCTGTGCGGCCAATCGCGTTGCTAGTCTAGGTGGGGCGATGAGACCCCGTGCGCCAGTTGCGTTCCAGTGCACAGTGGGGCGATGAGACCCTGTGCATCTAATCGCAATTCGATGCAAAGTGGTGACGAATTCGTCTGTAACGAATTCGCAGCGATTCTAACACTGGCAATTTTCTCTTTTTGTTGTGGGCGCAAGAGGCTCAAAAGCGCAGTAAAATCAATTAAAGGAAATGTTATAACAAAGGGGTGACTAAGCAGGTTTCGCTGCTTTGATTAGTTGGTTAGATGTGTAAGTCTGTTATTAAAGACAGGAAAACAGAGGTAATGATAGAAGTAGGAAAAAGAGAGGTTGTAAGGTTGCTTACATAGCCGAGTGGGGCTGGTCGTTGATGCGGCTAATCGTATCGCGTGCATTAATTCGGTGGACCCACTTTTGGTCTGATCTGAACATTAGCTGTAGGGGCCGAACATAAGCCGTAGGAAGCTCTAGCAATCTCTCTTTTTCTCTTTTGGCTAAAAAGCTCAAAAACGCAATAAAAATTAAATTAAAGGGAAGTGTTAACAAGTGGATCCTGCGGTGGAAATCCACGGCTATGATTAGTCCGGGTTCAATTTGTTCTAGACTGTTAATATTAGGGGGAAATAAGGGCATTATTAATTTACTAGTCTCTTCACCTAACCTTCCACACGTATATTAACCTAGTTATTATTAATAAAGGTCTCAAGACTCTTATTTAATAAGGCTTTTGTCATTACATTAGTGATATTGTCTCTTCTGTTAATCTAGCAGATCTCGTGGATCTCGCGCCGTTTGTATAATTATTACAATACCATAATATTAATTATAAGTTACTTCTCCTTTATTATTCTAAGCTTAATAAGGCATTTATAAAGCAAAAACAAGTCTATATAGACTATAATTAGTACCTATGGTAACTTTAGCTACTTTATTATAATGTTAAGCGTGGTGTTCACAGCGTAAGTCACGTTAACGCCTTATACTATGCTATACAGCTCTAATACTAAGGCGCTTCTTATAACCCTTTTGCTTTTTATAAAGCTATATATAATAATATTACCTTATATTATAAATTTAGCGCTCTTATTATTGCTTTTATTACCTAGGATAATCACGTATCCTAGTTATAAGCTTAAGTCCTTATTATTCGCGAAAGAACTATTAATAAAGATATATAGCTTAGCGGATAAGAGATTAATTAGTATATAGCGGAGGCTATAGTCTTAATATTCTATTTACTAGTAAAGCCTTTTATTTAGTTATTTAATATTATTAATTGTAATATTATGTTATTAGGTAGCGATAGAGAGGTTATATAATGCTTTAGGCTAATAGATTATGGTAATATATGCTTTACAAGCGCGTTATTTAATGTACTATTAATGCTTTAAATTTATAGCTATATTAACAGGCTAAATCTTCTTACTTTAGCCTTTCTAACAGAGGTTTAGCAAGTTATTATTAGATTTAGTTAGCATATAGCTATTAAAGATTAGCAGTGTTCCTATAGTAAGCCTTTGCTTTAGCTTAGCGGTAAAGTTAGCTTTCTTTAGCTTAGATTCTTTACGCTTAAAGAAGGTATTATTACTAAGCCCTAAGGTATTATTAGTTTATATTCTAATAATTCTAAAGTAGTCCTTATTATCTGAAATTAATAGGCATAGGTTATATATTAAAGTAACTATACTAAGGTTATTACAATAATAATAGAAGTACGTTAACCACTAGTGTGTTCCTACTTCTACAATTCTGTAAAGGGGCTTAATAACTTCTATTACTATTCCTTATAGATATAAGTGTTTAATCTGATTAGGAAGTTACGTAATAATACACCTATTAAGCTTTGTTATTAACTGTACGTAGGCTTATGTAATATTATAGATCTAAAGGCTAATGCCTTTCTTACGGAGGGAAGGGGCTAGGGCTATAATTAATTATTAACTAGCCTATTAGATAGTTAGAGACTGGGTTAGGATATTAAATTTATTGTGATCACTATGGCCTTAGATAACTAGCTGTGATTTCTTATATAGTGTTTCTATTCCCTTTCCTTTAACCTCTTAAACTATATAGGATTTAAAAATCCGCTAGCTACCGTGTAGGTTTAGGTTAAATCTAATAAATTTAAAGACTTTATAAGCTTATAAAGCGCTAATTTCGTCTTAATCAGAGCGTTTAAACGGGTTACCTAAAGTGGTTATTTTCCTTCTTTATAAAGTTACATAGCTAGGTTAAAATTGGCCTTTTCCTTTGCTATAAGGAAGGTTTTACTTTAAATTAGCTCTTTAGGTAGCTAGAGAGGGTTCTTTCTAGGCCTTCCACAACCTCTCTTAGGTATTAGATTCGTGTTAGTCATGGTTTTTAGCTTCGGAGGTCGCCCTCTTTGTCTTGTAGTATGCTCTTCTTCTTCTAAGTTAGAATTATTATTAGATTTATTAGAAGTGGCTTCAGATTCTAGTTCTTCTTATTAGGGATTATTATTATTATATAGATATAGCTTAATAATAGTTAATCGAAAATCTAGCAGGTCTGTATAGCATTTAAAGAGTGCAGCTTTCACCATTAGTAGTAATTAGCTTATACAGGCCTTACTAGCCTTCTTTCTCACGCCACACATACACATCTAACTACAGAGGTAGTGAATGTGTAGGCATTATATTTAGACTATTATAGGTAGCGAGGGCATCTCTAACCTACCTTCTCGCTAGGTATTGTTAGGCTTTGTCAGTTGCTTTCCGTAGGATTATAGCTTATTATATAATAGAGAGGCTTAGTGGAGAATCATTAGCTAGTCACAGGTATAAACCAAATACAAGGAGCGTGGGCATAAGGCCATCTAGCCCTGCTAAATCATTAACGGCCTTAATAGCTATTTAAAGCTTTTAATCCATTATTACGCTTATATTATTACCTAGCTCTTCGCTAATAATATTATACGCTTTTCTTAGCGGTCCGTGGTATTATTTAACCTTTCTAATGCTCTAGTATGCTTTTACAAGCACTTTATTAACGCTAATTACTATAACACGCGTATAGTTATGGAATTTGTTTAAGGCAAAATTCTTTCTAGTATTATAAACTATCTAGTCTAGAGGACCTAGATAGGTATTAATCTAGCACTCTTTTAGCGCGTTTTAGATATTATATGCCTTTGCTTCTAAGGTTTAAGGAAGCAAGCCACTTAGAACAAGGTTACTGCATTAATAATATAAAGCATAGGCTTTCTATTAAGGTGTATTACATTAATAATTATCTTGTAGTTAAAGTTATAATTATCTTTTAACGTAAATTAAAATCGCCCTAGTAACTTCCTATTAAGTTAATAGTAGTGGCAGACCTTTGTGATCTTCTTAATAACCTTATTATTTATATCCTTGCCTGCGCAATATAAGACCTTTAATAGCCGTTGTATAGAAGGATGTCTAAATTATTAATAAAGCTAATAAATTTGCTTTTCTAAGAGAAAGTAAGCGGTTACTTCCGTGGCTTCTAGAGTCCACTATAGATATCCCTATTTCCTAATAATTAGCACCCTTTAATCACCTTAAATTAGCACGTTCTTAAGGTTATTAATCTTAACCCTTATGTTATCTATATTATTAATACTATATAAGAACGGTGTGCTTATATTAATAATATAAAACGTGATAGGGCTAAAGACTGTAAGAACCTTTAAGATTCCCACTAATATTACTAATCTAGCGCTAAATTTAATGGTTTGTTGCCTCTTAATAGGTTTTATTGTTAAAGAGGGCATTCTCTTTACTAGGGCCTTAGCCTAGTTAATTCCAGCTATTAAGAAGCCTGCCGCCCTAGTATTAGAAATAATACCTCTGAATACCTTATTAGAGTAGCGTTCCTCTAATATATAGGCGGTTAACTAGGGTCTAAATAAATCCTCCTTACAGAGAGCATGCTAGAGGGCTTCTTTTCTAAGGTTTTAGAAGATATTACCTCTGTTCGCTAGCTTTATAGCACTTATAAAGAATTGCGTAACTATTAGCTTACTTTTAATCTTACTGGATTCTTTAATAAAGGCTTTAGCCACATCCTAAGTATCTTTATTATTAGAGCTTTTGTTATTCTCTTTTGCAGCGCTATTATCGCCTTTATAGGCTTAGAGGAAAGCTCTATATTTACTATTAGAAGGAGGGTTCCTATGCCTTTTGTTCTTCCACTATTGTTGCCTTGCTTCCTAATAATCCTTATTGCTATAATTAGAGGACTAGTAGCTGTCTTTTCCGTATATAAAGCATTGTAGCCGTTGTTAGCGGCCTTAGTTACAGCCTTAATCGCGATTAGGGCCTCTAGAGCGCTTATATTAATAATCTATAAAGAAGTCCTTGTTAGTGCGGTTATTAGTATAGAACTGTTATTAGCTAACTTCTTTTTAGGCTTTGGTAATGCTAATTAACTTGCGAAGATTGCCTATAAGGTCCTTAAATGTGTTATTAACTGTAAATTCTATAAGGCTATATTCTAGTACACCTCTAATAGCTTAGAGGGTCTGTTTAATAAGTTCCGTATTATTAGTAAGAGGGTTAAAGAGTCCGTTATAGATATCTTAAAGGCTTTAAACCATAGTGTTAAGGCACTCTATCTTTGTTTTATTAGGATGTTTAGTAATAGTGCCACATAGCATAATACTATTCTACTCTTAGTAGTAGAATTGCTTATTTATAGCTGTTTTAAAGTGTTATCTAATAAGCTTAACTATTTAATTAAATGTAAAGCTTACTAATAGCTTTATGGTAATATTTATAAGATAGAATTTCTTTATATTACCTATTAGTATTATAGGGAATGCTTTTGTAAGCGCGGTTTCCGTAAAGTTAAGCTAATAGTATTAGTCTTATAATATCACTACCTTTAGTTTAATAAAGTTAAATATCTTCCTACTATATTTATTAGCCTCTTTGTAAATCTTTATAAGATTAAGTACCTTCCTTATATTATTATATTATTCCTAGGCTTAAGGTATTATAAGGGGTGGTAAGAGATATGTTCCTAGTTAGGCTTAAGGGATAATAGGAATAGTAGGTTAAGAGGGCTAGGTATTTATAATTAGCGGGCTTAATATTATTAGCAATAGTTTTGGCGCAATATTAGGTGCTTATGGTGAGGAGCGTGGATTCTTTATTATTAGTATTGGCTTTGCATTTAGGTGGAGGTTTAAATAGAATCTGCCTATAGTAACTTACTTATTAATCTCTTCTAGAGGCTATTTAGATTATACTTCTTCTTAGAGTACTCTTTTAAGTGCTTTAGTAATCCTTCTACTAGATCTCCTTACGTATACACTGTGTTCGTAGAGGAGGTCTTATAGCGCTTTAGTTAGGCCTTTATAGGCTCTATTAAAGAGGTCTTTATTCTAATTACTAAAGTTAAATTAGTAATTCTCCTATTATTCCTAATCTTTATATACTTGCTCTTTATAGTAAAGGATTATATAAGTAATCTTATTATTAAGATTAGTGGTAGTTATAGTCTCTAGGTTAATGTCATTACTTATTAAGTCCTAGTCTATTAATAGGTTTTTCTAGTATTATTATATCCGCTTTAGAAGCTCTTCTCTTATTAGATAAGAGTGAGGGTTTTAAGGGTCTTCTATCTAAGAAGTTATAATAAAAGAGAGGAGGAGAAAGAGGAGGAGGAGGGGATTTAGCTAGCTTATTAGCTAAGATTCCAAGATAGTTAGCGGGGTTAAATCCTTATAGCGCTAGCCCCTAATTAGACAAAGGCTAGTAATTTAATCCTTTAGAAGCCTAATACCGCAGAGGCATTATCTTCTCCCTATAGCATATCTTCTTATAAAGGCAATTATACGTCTTTTCTTAGTATTCTCTTACTACTCTGTGGTTAGTTATGCTAAATCCTTCTTAGTTAAGTAATTACTAATTAGTGTTAAGTTAACTAAGGGGATTTAGGTCCTATGACCATAGGTCACTAGTGCACTAGTTACTTAATATAAAAGGTTTAATTCTGCTTGTCTTCTAGATCTAGCTATAGGGGGATTAAGGCTATAGATATACCTCAATCCTAGGGATACCTCCGTATACGTAGTATTATGAGTCAAACACGCTGTCTGGGGCGAAGTGGGGCGATGGTCCTATGCGGCCAATTGCGTTGCTAGTCTAGGTGGGGCAATGAGACCCCGTGCGCCAGTTGCGTTCTAGTGCACAGTGGGGCAATGAGACCCTGTGCATCCAATCGCAATTCGATGCAAAGTGGTGACGAATTCGTCCGCAACGAATTCGCAGCGATTCCAACAGGTATCTTTAAAGATGTTTCTAAAGATTTACATAAACCTGCTTTAGTACTAAATTCGCACCGCAAAGTTAATTTATTATAAACGTAATGTTAGGTCTTGTAGATATAGAGAGCTAATTAAAGCTTCCTATGCGTTTTGCCTAGTTAAAGAGATTAAAGGCTATATTAAGCTCTTTCTAGTCTGACGGGATTACGGTCTTTAGAAGCTAGGGAATGTTTAAAGCGTTAACGTTCTTAATATTAAATTTCTTTATAATGCTTTATATATAGAGCTTTTAATAAAGAAGGATAGTTTAGTTAGCATAATTGCGTACGAATTCGATGCTAAGGAACAGTTTAACCTCGCCTAGTTACTTCAATTTATAGTGCTTTTCTAGTCGTTTAATAACATCTTTAATAGTTACTAGGGTCTTTCCTGTAATAATCATGTCGTTTATGTATAGAAGAAGTATAACGTTATTACGTTAAAAGATGCAGAGCTTACTTATTAATGAATAAAAACCCTGCTTTTTAAGTTCCTTAGTGATATCTTCTAGCCACTAAAGAGAAGAAATAGGTAAACCGTAAAGAGCTCTTTTAAGCTTATAAACCCTACTAGTCCTATTAGTATAGCTATATAGTTATTTAACGTAAATATCTCCTTAAGCCTTAGCATTAAGGAAGGCATTAATAATATTACATTATTACTATTTGTAGTTAAAGACTGCGATAAGTGTACAGAATACTTATAGTAAAACCAAGTGTGTGACCACTATATAAAGGTCTTTATTATTAAAAACCTTTGGATTTTAGTCCTCTCTTATAACCTACCTTGCTTTTACATAGGGTTCTTAATTAATTAAATACTTTACTATATACACCTACTACCTATTAAAGACCTTTATATCTTTTTTAGGAAAATAAGATCCTAGTAGTTCTTTTTATAAATCTTAAGGAGTTCCTTCTTCTCCACAGGTCTCTAAAACGTGTAATAGTTATTTATAGCCTTTGCCTTATACTAATTAGACAGGATATTAATCTTTATATTAGCTATATTAGCTACTTCTATTATTAAGAAGGCGTATAATCTATGAATTTCTTCTACTTCGTTATTATATAGGTTATTATTATAATAATAAATTGCCAAGTTTAATTAATAGGAGCCCTTAGGAAGAGCTTTCTTCTTACCTAAGGTATAAATATTAAGGTAATCTCGTTGTGTATTAGATTAAAGGGATTATCTTAGTATTATAGATTTAGATTTAAGTTATTAGTAAACTTCCTAGTTATCTTTAGCTTCCTTATCTAGGAAGGCCTTAGGTTAGTGCTAGATTTTTCTTATAAGATCCTCTTATTATAGAGGACTCTTAGAGAGTGTTAGGAGATAGCTCCTAGGTTTATCTAGGAGAGAAGGATTATCTTCCTCCTTAAAAGAGTGGTAATTTTTGTCTGTTTCTAAGATCCCTAATAGGCTTTCTATAAAGCGTATAACTTTCTAAACTAGAGTTACCTCCTCCTAAGGATAAGGTTTCTCCTAACTAATAGTTAGAATATTAATAATTTAGCGACCCTCTTTAGTAAAGGAAGGGTTAATAAGGTTTATAATATAAATAACTTTGTTATCGTTAAGAGATATACGTAAGTTAGTCTTATTAAATCAAACATCCTATGCTTAAATAATTCTCTGTTCTTTAGGGATCTAGACCTTGTAGAGGTAACATTTAGGGCTATCCATACCTATAAGTCAACCTTTCTTAGCCCTTAGTGCTATCTTCTAGGATTAAACACAGTGTTTGTTAGGAATTTATATATATATAATACATCCTTATATGCGCAAATATCGGATTAACGCGGTATTATTAAGGCCTAAGACATTAAATAAGGCCTATTAAGGTAATTAATTATTCTTATTACCGTGTGTAGGCAACAAGTTAGTGATTTTAGCTGCGTGCTTTATTACGTATGGCTAGAGGAGTTCTAGTAATTCCGCTTTAATTATTAAGGCTCTTGCTGTCTCTATAAGGGTTTGGCTAGCGCGTTCTATTATACCCTAATAGGCTAGAATGTAAGGAGCGCTAGTCTGATAAATAATGCCTTCTTTCTGACAGAAGGTCTTAAACTTCTCTCTAAGGAATTTAGTTACATTATCTATATAGAAGTATTTAACAGTAAATCCGCCGCTTATATTTTTAATAGTAGTCTTCTAAGCCTATACTACTTTAACTACACTAGACCTATTAATAGTTAAAATCACCTAATAAAAGCGTGTATAGACATTAATAGCGTGTAAAGTATGCTTCTTCCCTCTAAAGCCTTTAGGTTTGTGTTTAATATAGTCCTAGAACACATATAAGAGAAAGTTTGTTATATTATTAGATTCCTCCTAATAAATTATCTGGGCCTTTAATAGAAGGCATACTAAGCAGTGAAAATTAGCTATAGAGGTAGGATTAACTAAGATTCCTGCTTCTTTATATACAAGTAAGATTCGCTCCTTCCCTATGTGGCTAAGTCTCTTATATAAAAGTCTGAATTTAACTTATCTAGTAATAGATTTGCTTAATAAGGCTGTGAAGTTAAATTAAGGTTCTTTGTCTTAAAGATTTAGTGTGGAAACGTTCGATTTCTAGCTATAGTCGCTAATTACCTTGCCTAAAGGTGATAAGATTAATTAGTCCTTAAAACCATTTATAATGACTCTACCTTGCTTAAGAAGT
Organism: Epichloe glyceriae; assembly: GCA_023658535.1. Lineage (NCBI taxonomy): Eukaryota > Fungi > Ascomycota > Sordariomycetes > Hypocreales > Clavicipitaceae > Epichloe > Epichloe glyceriae. Next base: position 1,039,600 of record CP098295.1, on the reverse strand, counting down.
CCTAGTGAAATCATATTAACTTCAGCCTTTAGTGCGTATTAAGCGTTTAGAAGTTCTAGATATCCTTATCTAATAGGGATTTTAACGTTGCTAATGCCCTTAACGTGAAGTTCTTTGCTATTACTAGCTATTATTAGCTTAGTATTAACATTAGTGTTTAGATAGGTGAACTATTTAGTTGAATTAAATGTATGTGTGTTATAACCTGTGTTAAGAATATAATCTTCTTTAGTAAGATAATTCGCAAGAGTTTAGAACAAATAGTCCCTGTTAATTGCTATTAAAGCGAGATTACTCCTTACAGATATAATATTAGGGAAGTAGTTATTTTAGTTATAGTTAAAGTGCCTTTCTTCTTTATTAAATCAGGCTTCTTCTCTAGATAAAGCTTCTAGCAATTATTATTCATATGAATTATCTGTCCTAGAGGAATAGAACAACTATAGTTAAGCTTCATAGTCTTAGACGTCTTATTCTTTAGTGCCTTGCCCTTTACATTAGAATTATCCTTATTATTCTTTTGTTAAGTGTTAAAGTTAACCTTTAGTCTTTCTATGGTTTGTTAGCTTTGTATGTTAAGTACGTGAGCATATCCTCTTTCTTTAACTTAGCCTTAGAGAATCCCTTAATTTTCTATGCGTTATAAATCTTAGGCATTAAACCTTTAATAGCTTTAATTATTTATAATACCTAAATAATATTAGGGATCTTTTTAATCTTATAGATTTGGTTCTAAAGGTTCTAGTAGTAGTCTAGCTAAGCTTAGGTTATTAAGAAATTAGCTTTTCTTGATTTAGAGAACTATTAAAGTAGCTTAATAATAGCTAAATTAGCCTCAAAGCTACAATCACTTTTAATTAGTTACATCATTTTAGTAACTAGCATTATATTAGTCTATCCTGCATATATTAAATTCTTTTAGATTTGTAAGGAGAGGCTTTGCTAAATAATAGATAAAAGGATAGTATAGTACTTATTAGTCTCCTATAACTAAGCAATTACGCTAGTTAAATGCTGTGTAAGTTATATAATATAAACTTGCATTTAGATTAAGATTTCCTATTCCTTAAAGTTCTCTACTCCCTTAAGAGGTATAATAACTGCTGTCCTAGTGTACTATGCCTTTATAATATTATTAAGTTTAGTTAAATTAGGTTAGGTAGCTAGAATAGTGCTAGTACCCCTAGGGTTATTACTTATAATAAAAGGAAGGTAAGGTTATATATTAGAATTTATATACTCCTATTACTATACTTACTTAATACTAATTAACATTAGTTTAGTTAAGCGGAGTTATAGTAGTAGCTCTTAATTAATTAAATCGCTATATAGCTGCTAATGCATAGAGTTATGAAGTTAAGAGTGATAAGCGTTCTTAGGCGCTCCCTTAAAGTTTTACCTTAGCCTAGTTAGAGGGTAACTATTATACTTACTGTTGGAATCGCTGCGAATTCGTTGCGGACGAATTCGTCACCACTTTGCATCGAATTGCGATTGGATGCACAGGGTCTCATCGCCCCACTGTGCACTGAATTGCGATTGGATGCACGGGGTCTCATCACCCCACTGTGCACTAGAACGCAACTGGCGCACGGGGTCTCATCGCCCTACCTAGACTAGCAACGCGATTAGCCGCACAGGACCATCGCCCCACTTCGCCCCAGACAGCGTGTTTAACCCATAACACCACGTATGCGGAGGTATCCCTAGGATTAAGGTATATCTATAGCCTTAATCCCCCTATAGCTAGATCTAGAAGATAAGCAGAATTAAACCCTTTTACATTAAGTAACTAGTGCACTAGTGACCTGTGGTTATAGGACCTAAATCCCCTTAGTTAACTTAACACTAATCAGTGGTTACTTAACTAAGAAGGATTTAGCATAACTAACTACAAAGCAGTAAGAGAACACTAAGAAGAGACGTACAATTGCCTCTGTAAGAAGACATGCTATAGGGAGAAGATAACGCCTTTACGGTATTAGGCTTCTAAAGGATTAAATTACTAGCCTTTGTCTAATTAGGGGCTAGCGCTATAAGGATTTAACCCCGCTAACTATCTTAGAATCTTAGCTAATAAGCTAGCTAAATCCCCTTCTCCTCCTCTCTTTTCCCCTCCTCTCTTTTATTATAATTTCTTAGATAGAAGACCCTTAAAACCCTCACTCTTATCTAATAAGAGAAGAGCTTTTAGAGCGGATACAATAATGCTAGAAGAACCTGTTAACAGACTAGGACTTAATAAGCAATAACATTAACCTAGAGACCGCAACCACCACTAATCTTAATAATAAGATTGCTTATATAATCCTTTACTACAAAGAGTAAGCATATAAAGATTAGAATAATAGGAGAATTACTAATTTGACTTTAGTAATTAGAATAAAGACCTCTTTAACAGAGCTTACAAAGGCCTAACCAAAGCGCTATAAGACCTCCTTCACAAACATAGTGTATACGTAAGGAGATCTAGTAAAAGGATTACTAAAGCACTTAAAAGAGTACTCTAAGAAGAAGTACAATCTAAATAGCCTCTAGAAGAGATTAATAAGCAAGTTACTATAGGCAGATTCCATTTAAACCTTTACCTAAATGCAAAGCTAATACTAATAATAAAGAATCCACGCTCCTTGCTATAAGCACCTAATATTACGCCAGAACTATTGCTAATAACATTAAGCCTGCTAATTATAAATGCCTAGCCCTCTTAACCTACTATTCCTATTATCCCTTAAGCCTAACTAGGAATATACCTCTTACCACCCCTTATAACACCTTAAGCCTAGGAACACTATAATAATATAAGGAAGGTACTTAATCTTATAAAGATTTATAAAGAGGCTAATAAATATAGCAGGAAGATATTTAACTTTATCAAACTAAAGGTAGTAATATTACAAGACTAATGCTATTAACTTAACTTTATAGAAACCACGCTTATAAAAGTATTCCCTATAATACTAATAGGTAACGTAAAGAAATTCTATCTTACAAACATTGCCACAAAGCCATTAGTAGGCTTCACATTTAATTAAATAGTTAAGCTTATTAGATAACACTTTAAAACGGCCATAAATAAGTAATTTTACCGCTAAGAGTGGAATAGCATTACGCTACGTAGCACTATTGCTAAACATCCTAATAAAACGAAGATAGAGTGCCTTAACACTATAGTTTAAAGCCTTTAAGATATTTACAATAGACTCTTTAACCCTCTTACTAATAATACAGAACTTATTAAATAGACCCTCTAAGCTATTAGAGGTATACTAGAATGTAGCCTTATAGAATTTGCAGTTAATAACACATTTAAGGACCTTATAGGCAATCTTTATAAGTTAATTAGCATTGCTAAAGCCTAAAAAGAAGTCAGCTAATAACAGTTCTATACTAATAACCGCACTAACAAGGACTTCTTTACGGATTGTTAATATAGGCGCTCTAGAGGCCCTAATCGCGATTAAGGCCGCGACTAAGGCCGCTAACGACAGCTACGATGCTTTATATGTGGAAAAGACAGCTACTAGTCCTCTAATCATAGTAATAAGGATTATTAAGAAGCAAGGTAATAATGGTGGAAGAACAAGAGGTATAGGAACCCTCCTTCTAATAGCAAATATAGAGCTTTTCTCTAAGCTTACGAAGGCGATAATAGCGCTGTAAAAGAGGATAACGAAAGCTCTAATAACGAAGATGCCTAGGATATAGCTAAAGCCTTTATTAAAGAATCCAGTGATATTAAAAGTAAGCTAATAGTTACGCAATTCTTTACAAGTGCTATAAAGCTAGCGAACAGAGGTAATATCTTCTAAAACCTTAGAAAAGAAGCCCTCTAGTATACTCTCCGCAAGGAGGATCTGTTTAAGCCCTAGTTAACCACCTACATATTAGAGAAACGCTACTCTAATAAGGTATTTAGAGGTATTATTCCTAATACTAGGGCGGCAGGCTTCTTAATAGCTAGAATTAACTAGGCTAAGGCCTTAGTGAAGAGGATGCCCTCTTTAATAATAGAACCTATTAAGAGGTAACAAACCGTCAAATTTAGCGCTAGATTAGTAACATTAGTGGGAATCTTAAAGGTTCCTACAGTCTTTAGCCCTATTATATTTCATATTATTAATATAAGCACACCGTTTTTATATAGTATTAATAATATGGATAACATAAGGGTTAAGATTAATAACCTTAAGAACGTGCTGATTTAAGGTGATTAAAGGGTACTAATTATTAGGAAATGGGGATATCCGTAGTGGACTCTAGAAGCCACGGAAGCAACCGCCTACTTTCTCTTAGAAAAGCAAATTCGTTAGCTTTATTAACGATTTAGATATCCTTCTATATAATGGCTATCGAAGGTCTTATATTGCGTAGGCGAGGATATAAATAACAAGGTTATTAAGAAGATCACAAAGGTCTGCCACTACTATTAACTTAACGGGAAGTCGCTAGGGCGATTCTAATTTATGTTAAAAGATAATTATAACTTTAACTATAAGATAATTATTAATATAATACACCTTAATAGAAAGCCTGTGCTTTATATTATTAACGCAGCAACCTTATTCTAAGCGGCTTGCTTCCTTAAACCTTAGAAGCAGAAGGCATATAACATCTAGAACACACTAAAAGAGTGCTAGATTAATACCTATCTAGGTCCTCTAGACTGGATAGTTTATAATGCTAGAAAGAATTTTGCCTTAAACAAATTCCGTAACTATACGCGCATTATAGCAATCAGCGTTAATAAAGTGCTTGTAGAAGCGCACTAAAGTATTGGAAAGGTTAAACAATACCACAGACCGCTAAGAAAAGCGTATAATATTATTAGCGAAGAGCTAGGCAATAACACAAGCGTAATAATAGATCAAAAGCTTTAAATAGCTGTTAAGGCCGTTAATAATTTAGCAGGGCTAGATAGCCTTGTGCCCACGCTCCTTGTATTTAGTTTATACCTACGACTAGCTAATAATTTACTACTAAGCCTCTCTATTACATAACAAGCTGCAATCCTACAGAAAGTAACTAACAAAGCCTGACAATACCTAGCGAGAAGGCAGGTTAGAGATGCCCTCGCTGCCTGTAACAGTCTAAACACAACGCCTACACATTCACTGCCTCTGCAGTTAGATATGTGTGTGTGGCGTGAGAAAGAAGGCTAGTAGGGCCTGTATAAGCTAATCGCTACTAACGGTAAAAGCTGCACTCTTTAAATGCTGTACAGACCTGCTAGATTTTAATTAACTATTATTAAGCTATATCTACATAATAATAACAATCCCTAATAAGAAGAACCAGAATCTAAAGCCACTTCTAATAAATCTAATAATAATTCTAACCTAGAAGAAGAAAAGCATACCACAAGACAAAGAGGAAGACCTCTAAAGCCAAACACCACAACTAACACAAATCTAATACCTAAGAGAGGTCGTGAAAGGCCTAGAAAGAACCCTCTCTAGCCACCTAAAGAGCTAATTCAGAGTGAAACCTTCCTCACGGTAAAGGAAAAGGCCGATTTTAACCTAGCTATGTAACTTCGTAAAGAAGGGAAGATAACCACTTTAGGTAACCCATTTAAACGCTCTAATCAAGATAAAATCAGCGCTTTACAAGCTTATAAAGTCTTTAAATTTATTAGATTTAACCTAAACCTATATAGTAGCTAGCGAATTTTTAAATCCTATATAGTCTAAGAGGTCAAAGGAAAGGGAACGGAAACACTATACAAGAAATCACGGCTAGTCATCTAAGGCCACAGTGATCACAATAAATTTAATATCCTAACCCAGTCTCCAACCATCTAACAGGCTAGTTAACGATTAATTATAGCCCTAGCCCTTCCTCCATAAGAAAGGCATTAGCCTTTAGATCCATAATATCACACAAGCCTACGTACAGTTAATAACAAAGCTTAATAGGTATATTATCACGCAACTTCCTAATCAGATTAAACACTTATATTTATAAGGAATAGTAATAGAAGTCATCAAGCCCCTTTACAAAATCGCAGAAGCAGGAACACACTAGTGGTTAACGTACTTCCGTTATTATTATAATAACCTTAGTATAGTCACTTTAATATATAACCTATACCTATTAATTTCAGATAATAAGGACTACTTTAGAATTATTAGAATGTAAACTAATAATACCTTAGGGCTTAGTAACAATACCTTCTTTAAGCGTAAAGAATCTAAGCTAAAGAAAGCTAACTTCACCGCTAAGCCAAAGCAAAGGCTTACCACAGGAATACTACTAATCTTTAATAGCTATATGCTAACCAAATCTAACAATAACTCGCTAAACCTCTATTAGAAAGGCTAAAGTAAGAAGATTTAGCCTATTAATATAGCTACGGATTTAAAGCATTAATAGTATATTAAATAACGCGCCTATAGAGCATACATTGCCACAATCTGTTAGCCTAAAGCATTATATAACCTCTCTGTCGCTGCCTAATAACACAATATCACGATTAATAATATTAAATAACTAAACAAAAGGCTTCACTAGTAAATAGAACATTAAGACCGCGGCCTCTACTATATACTAATTAATCTCTTATCTGCTAAGCTATATATCTTTATTAATGGTTCTTTCGCAAATAATAAGGACTTAAGCTTGTAACTAGAATATATGATTATCCTAGGTAATAAAAGTAATAATAAGAGCGCTAAATTCATAATATAAGGTAATATTATTATATATAGCTTTATAAAAAGCAAAAGGGTTATAAGAAGCGCCCTAGTATTAGAGCTATATAGTATAGTACAAGGCATTAACATGACCTACACCGTGAACACCACGCTTAACATTGTGATAAAGTAGCTAAAGTTACCACAGGTGCTAATTGTGGTCTATATAGACTTGTTTTCGCTTTATAAATGCCTTATTAAGCTTGGAATAACAAAGGAGAAGCAACTTATAATTAATATCATAGCATTGCGACAATCATACGAACGGCGCGAGATCTACGAGATCCGCTAGATTAACAGAAGAGACAATATTGCTAATGTAATAACAAAAGCCTTATTGAACAAGAGCCTTAAGACCTTTATTAACAACAACCAGGTCAATATACGTGTGGAAGGTTAGGTAAAGAGACCAGTAAATTAACAATGCCCTCATCCCCCCAACATCAACGGTCTAGAACAGATTAAACCCGGACTAATCACAGCCGTGGATTTCTACCGCAGGATCTACTTGTTAACACTTCCCTTTAATTCGATTTTTATTACGTTTTTGAGCTTTTTAGCTAAAAAAAAAAAAAAGAGAAAAAGAGAGATTGCCAGAGCTTCCTACAGCTTATGTTCGGCCCTAACGGCTGATGTTCGGATCAGCCAAAAGTGGGTCCACCGAATTGATGCACGCGATATGATTGGCCGCATCAACGACCAGCCCCACTCGGCTACGTAAGCAACCTTATAACCTCTCTTTTTCCTACTTCTGTTATTACCTCTGTTTTCCTGTCTTCAACAACAGACCTGCACATCCAACCAATCAAAGCAGCGAAACCTGCTTAGTTACCCCTTTGTTATGACATTTCCTTTAATTAATTTTACTACGCTTTTAAGCCTCTTATGCCCACAACAAAAAGAGAAAATTGCCAGTGTTAGAATTGCTGCGAATTCGTTACGGACGAATTCGTCACCACTTTGCATTAAATTGCGATTAGATGCACAGGGGTCTTATCGCCCCACTGTGCACTGAATTGCGATTAGATGCACGGGGTCTCATCGCCCCACTGTGCACTAGAACGCAACTAGCGCACGGGGTCTTATCGCCCCACCTAGACTAGTAACGCGATTGGCCGCACAGGACTATCGCCCCACTTCGCCCCAGACAGCGTGTTTGACCCACAATACCACGCATGCGAAGGCATCCCTAGGATTAAGGTATATCTATAGCCTCAATCCCCCTATAGCTAGATCTAGAAGATAAGCAGAATTGAACCCTTTTACATTGAGTAACTAGTGCACTAGTGACCTGTGGTCATAGGACCCGAATCCCCTTAGTCAACTTAACACTTACTTTACCTGCTTTACCTTATATTATTATACCTATAATACTTACTTCACCTAAATAGCTATAGATCTGGATTATTAGTTTTAGGTGCCTAAGGCGGTTCTATAAGGAATGTCTTGTCCTAGCCTGCCATCCACTAAGATCTGCCTAGAAGGGATTAACTTTTTATATATATTATAGAATTTGTGGTATTTTAAAATTCATAATATTATAAAAGGTTACTGCAACTATAAACTAGGAAACAACATAATAAAGGTTATATATTTAATTCCTAATATATAAAATTTTTTTGAGTTATATAGTACGCGTAAGACGATTTTAATTAATTTAATCTTGACTTATATGACGTTACTGTTATTAGTTTTAGGTAAGGGAAAAGGTCTTTGTGCTGCCCCACTAGTTAAGTAATTTTGCTTTAACTAGTTATTAGAAAAACATATATAATTATACATAAGATTGCGACAGTTAGATAAAAAGGAAAAATAAAGAAAGGGGCGCGGTTATAAGCGCTAGGCTTATAACCTATGGAGGGAATGTGGCAAAGAGTAATAAGAAGAGAAGAGGATGCAGAATTGCTATCTAGGAATTCGGAATCTAGCAGAGAAAAGAGAAGCTTATAAGCTTTGAATCTACTGATCCGATAAATCTAGGTATCTGAACAGATCCTATAATAAATTGTAATAACAAACGCGATCTGGGAGGCTGCAAACGCGATAACAAACGCGATGCGGGAGGCTGCATCGTTAAATGACGAGACTGATGCCTGAGGCTGCGATGTGAGGCTGTGAATATCCTCAACAATTACTACTCGTACCACAACATGATTTCTGCCCCTGCAGCTCCAAAAAGTGATCCATGACAGATAAGATACGACCCGCTCCTCAAACGTCTTGAACTTCATGCCCAGAACTCTCTTGGCCTTGCTATTATCAACCAGGTTCTTGGCCGTCAAAGGCCTGGCGGCATCGTCAATGTTGAATACCTCATTCGCGCATTCCCGGGATACCGTCTAGAAGAGGGCCCATCAGAAGACCCTTTGTGCCCTTAATGGTGGAAGAGGCATCCGAGACGGTGTCGTCGCGACCTAGCACAAAGACGGGCTTTTCGTAAGGATGAATTCCTTTGCCGCAGCGCAAGAGAGTGCCTTGAAGGCATTGTAGGCAGCGAAGTCATATTGGAAAGGGCGCCTTGTGTCGACATCCAGAGTGGTTTCTTCGCTTGTGGTGTCAGAGGCAACTGGAACTATTTGCTTCTGCCATCACGAATGGTATGATCCTGACAGTGGGAGCTTACCATCGATGACTTCTGCCAAACGAGCCCGTTGGCTCGACACAATTGATGAGATGGACCCCGTAATGACTACCCTCTGTATACTACGGAGTAGCCCCCGCCTTTACGGCCGATTCCAAAACACCACCTGTTCCCTGGATGGCCGGCTGAATCTGTTGGATAATACCCGGTCTCAATTCCATGCTTTTGGCTGAACTGCCCTAATAATAGGTGACTCGTTTCCCATGCACCCAGGCATTACGGACGTATAGGCGAATTACAGTGATAACCTGGTGGATCAAGAAGGCTCGTGCCCTTGGGGCACAGAGACAGACCTCTGGAGCCACCCACGGGGCTGTAAAATGAGGCATTTTGGCGCTGTGTTGATCCTAGAAACTTGGAGCAAGTCATTATCACTGAAGAGATCGTCAACTTCCTCAATCCTCAAGCTTCTGTAACCTCAACTCCCTGTAATTGAATTGCTGATTGCTAGATAGGATCATAAGTATCCAGCAGAATCATTGAAGACTCATAATCCGGCCCCTCTGTATTGCCGGCCAGAGGGGGCGCCACACGGACGATGTACTCGACGCCAAGCACGGCTTCGTCGTATGTTCCCGAAACGGTGATATCAAGGACAATGGTACTTCTCAGCTGGGCTTTGTACGGCTGGACGGGCCGCAGGGACGCAATCTCGTCAAAACCAGCTTGGGTGCGGACAGCAGCTCGGGCGGTATGGCCAGCTCGGAGGAGGAGCGCGAGTGTTTCAAAGCCAATCATACCGGTCGCGTCGGTCACTTTGGAACAGAGCTTTGGCATTCGCATCATGACAAGATGACAAGAGAGTCATTCGCGATTTCTTACCAAATGAGATCTCCTGCCATGGCTGGTTGCACTGGGGGTGTAGTGCCAAATACTGGAATGGAAAGAATTGTGTCGTAAGCGACAAATTTACAGGAGAGCAGAGTCACCCTTTCGTTTTTTCACCATTCGCATACGACTTGGCGTTCGGTGCGAGGGAAAGTTCATGCGTCCTCTTCCTGCCTGCCACCAGTCTTCAGTCAGTGAAAGGAGCGTCACTCGCATACGCTCATGCAAAAAGTATGGTGAGGCCCTGCATATCAGCGGCGGGGTCATGGTTACGGCCATTTTTGAAAGGGTTCGTCGACGGCTTTGCTTGGCCCATACTTGACCGACCAGGTTTCCTTGGGCACAACGCAAAATGGTCAAGCTCGGTCTTCGGGTACGAGCAAGACAAACCCTGACGTGGTGTCCGTAGCGCAGACTATAAGTTGCATGTTTTCGAGAATCAAGCCCGATATCCGTGCCTTTGTTATAGATATCTTGGTGCTCACATTAGTTTCGCCCTAGTTTCAGCAATCATCATGTCAAGGACGGAGCACGGCTTTCTGTCTGGACCAAATTTGGTGCTTCAAATGGTGCAACGAAACATGGCCAAAGGAACAACTTGACCAAGGACCCTTCCTCGCCATCCTGATGGAAACCAAAAGGGAAAGCACCATAAGAAGCATTTCATACCGCTTGTGATGCTCCGAGTCAAGGCTGGTTAACCAGGTGGATCACCAGTCTTGCCGTATGTACTCTGAAAAATAGTGCCAAATCGGGCTCAAGATAGCAGCAGGTCTTGTCCGTCAATCCCGTTTTATCCACAAGTTGTTTCTGAAACCTATCAAATGACATGCCATGTAGGGGATGCGGTGGCCATGTTTTGGGATTTGTTTGCTCTGAACTTTGAGCGGCTTTTCAAATTTTTAAAGAAATTCCATCTCATGTAAAATCGTTTTCGTCATAACATCATCACATAATCAAAGGACGGCCAACCCGATTTTTGGAGTGCAAAACCTCATGAAGGATCCCATTTCATCCACACTGAACCGGGTGCGCTGAATCAACCCCTCTTGAAAGGTCGGAGGAGAAGGACAAACTACATGCTCCGAACCCGTTCCTTTCTCTTCCCTTCTAGTGTCTTCAGGCGGCACCGAGTCTTGGCTCGTCTCTGTTCTGGCGGGTCTGGCGAGAAGTGATCCCTGGATTCACCAGGACTCGTCAACTGGCCACTTATTTGTGCGGTTTATCTACTCCGCAGATGTCTCGTGTAGTTCTTCCTCGGGGTGCCAGGGTACGGATCACGTCACATCCATACATCCTGGAAATTCCCATTCTTTCGCGGGCCACGATAGTAGCGTAAGTCGCGAGGCCGGTCACAAGCTGATGCGTGTCGGGTCCAGAATGCTTATTGGCCACACTTGGAGGCTCTGCCGCTGTTGGCTTTGGGCAGACCCCCTTCAGTCAATCGCCTAGCTTGGTGTTGTAGAAAAGCGGACCAAGCACACTTCTGTACGGAGTAAGCGCGGCTTTGTTTACGTCAACCTATCACGGGAGCTGAAGGAGCTTTTGCTCCGGGAACGCAGTTGCCCAACTTAAAATCGGAGCAAGTTTTGGCTCCAGCAGTACGAAATGCACGCGGTGCACAAGTCTTGTCAAGTTGATGAAATGCTTCGGCTACGCTTTTCCCGCTGTTGTCTTCCCTTGCTGTCGTCCAAGGCGGCACGGCGGTTGTCTTCTGGCCAGATCCTCTAGTCACGATAAATGTGCAGGGAGCATACGGCTGAATGCCCAGTCTGCGGGAAAGAGTATCTTGTCTACGTTGCATTCTGCCACCTGTTCCATCCGCCTTTGTGGTCTTGTCCCGACGGCCTAATCACTATACGTGACGACATGCGTGACGGCCGCTGTCCTAGCCCTGTCTGCCCAAACAGTTTGCGCGGCGGTTGCCGGGTCATGTGACGAATATACGATTTCTTCAGAATGAAAGGCCAACGACTGAAAAACGGTCAAGAAGAAAACCAAAAAAAAAAACAGGACGAAAACGAAAAGAAGGAGAAATGAGACAGATGTTGGCGATTAATCACACCCTGCGTGGCTCAAAGTCTCTCCGTGCTCGTCGACACCTCCGCAATCTGGTCGACGCCAATATATTCTGGTATATCAAAGTCAAACTTCTTCGCCATGGACGGCGCGACGAAACTGAAACGCCGGGTCAGATAAACGTTTGCTCTGGCCAAGTTACTAGCGCAGTACGTACCGCCCGCCCACGAAGTGGCGTCCTTTGAAATACTTTACCAGTGGTTTTGGCGCTGTGAGGCTGACGAGAGCTGTAGGCATGAATGAACTTCCCAATCCCGACTCCGGGGACCATCTTCGATATTCCACGACGACGGGGCATCGACTGACGTTACCGGGAGCTGTGTCTTCTCTAAGGCTTGAATGACGCTCGAAATGGTTCTCTCACCTCTCCCGAAAAGCTAAACCCTACAACGCGTTAGGAGAGGGGAGACGGGGGCGAAAGGGCGTGTAAACATCACTCTGCGAATACGAACCGAATATTGCGTCGACAACGTGGTCTGTCGAGTTCAATGCCGATTGGAAATCATCGATAAATGGCACTTCCAAATCTTCTAGTTGTTTTGTTAGGCGCTAAAAACACGACGAGCGTCAGCAATGAGAATCCTACCATGGCTACTTCACTGCAAAACATGCTGACCGCAGAGAAAACATCGATCCTACATGATCGCAGGACCAGTGCACTTCGCGACCCAGCATATCAGAGCCTGAGCATCGATTAGGGATAGAAGACGCAGACAGATACATATATGTTAATTAGGTAAAAGAAGAAAAAGAAGAAGAAAAGGATCAAAACAAGAATAATGATACCGGCTTATGTTCAGTGCAGGTCCATGCGGCGCTTGGTTTTATTGTTGTCCTGGCTACATTGCCATTGACGCACCTGGTAGAAATCATTTTTACTCCTTTTGGGGTAAAAGATAGTAGGTTGGTATCCGTAATTGTAAAGATGCCGAGCTGCCACGAGCCCATCCCCGCCTAGGGAAGTAGGTCTCAGCCAAATTGGTAAAAGACCAAGTCATGACAAGGTTGATAGAACGACACACCATTATTCCCGGGACCACAAGCCACGAGTATTCTTCGCCCCTTGCTCAAGGGTTGTATCCGATACACTGATACCAATTAGACCCAATGTCTCGTCAAACCCGGCCATCCCACATTGATTTGGACATCTCACCAGCTTGCGAGATCGACAGACCAGCCAGTTCCATGAGCTGGTCAAGAGAAAACGCGCACGTGCTCATGAGCTCTTGATCAAGAGCAGCCGCAGCTTTTGCCCCCAAAGTCTGCCGCAGAGGGTACGTCAGCGTTGAAAATTGGCCCCCTCACAGGTTCCGAGCGGCGAGGTCCCAAGGTGAGCTCCTCTGCCGGGGGTCCGCCGTGATATAAAAAGAATCGCACAAGTACCTTGAGTGGCATGATGAACTCTGAACCCCGAACAGGTGAAAACCCCCTGATACCCGTGGATTTTTTTTTTTAAAAAGCGCACAGTCCAGAACAAAGCAGATTGATTTACTGCTGGTAACGAAAGTCGTGTGTCATGACGAAACTGGTTGGCCCTCCCAGCGCCAGCTCAACGCCCATTCGCCGGCGCGGCAAAACCCGCCGTCCGGTCGAAAAATCCACCTTCAAACCAACAAACAATCTCTCCTAGCAGATTCCCGACTCGACCTCAACAACCCGAACATCCCATCCTCCGAAGCTTCCGCAAACCGACCTCCCATCATGGTCGTCAAGATCCGACTCGCGCGGTTCGGCCGCCGAAATTCGCCCTTCTACAACATTGTCGTCGCGCACGCTCGGTAACGGCCCCCCCGGTGTCCACGCAAACTTCTCGCAGCCCCTCTCACTAACTAGCATGGAATGGAACTCTCGGGAACTCCGCAGAACCGCACGAAACTCCCGACCCCTCGAGGTCCTAGGGACGTACGACCCCGTGCCCAAGCCCGACCCCTACGACAACTCGGGAAGACTCCACAAGGATATCAAGCTGGACACGCATCGCGCCAAGTACTGGGTAGGCGTGGGCGCACAGCCGACCGACACGGCGTGGCGACTGCTCTCCATGGTCGGAATACTGCCCAAGAAGGACTTTGGGCCGAAAGCCACGGAGACGAACGAGGCGGTTGAGACGAGCAGGGTTAGGATTCGGTGAGGGCAGGTGACGGGGTCAATTGGTCGGCGTGGCCGAGGGCATAGTTTTTGGGGCAAATAAGGAACTTTTGTGCGGTTCAGTAGGCGACTATGATATGGGATTTTGATTTTCCGCATTTGAGGCGTTTTCTAGGTATAACATGTACCCTTGTATATATTGTTTTTCAATAGAAAACTTCAGAAACGAGGCTGGGCAGAGGGATCAACATGCCGTCATATAGCTGGATTACATGACCGTCCAGAGAGCCAGTACTGGAAATGAGTGAGACTTCAAGTGGGAGCTACATATATATCCGTGTGTATAGAGAAGCATGTCAAAATGAATCCTCGATTTCTATTCACGACCACGAGTACAGAACGAAAAGCCGCTAATGGGATGCCTGTGGGGTATCAGGCTCTCTCTAAAATTGCTTGACATGTACCCAAAAAGAAAGCTGAAATACAACATGTGCCGACAACCTGTTGTAGGTTGTAGCTAGAAGCGGCGACGGAAGAGCGAGACATATCCTGATACCGTCCAGTAAAGACCCAAACTCCGCTGGTACTCTGAGTCATCTGTGCGCATGCTTGTTAGTACGAAACATGGGGAAAACAAAGTAAACGAACTGCCACATAGCCCAAACGCCCAGTCGTTGCTCAATGTGATGCTGCGAAGAAAATGTTCATCGTCAAACAGACAACCATGACAACCATGCCATATACAGACAATACGAGCGCTAGTTTTCTGACCAGACCGTGATCTAGGTGCTCCAGGTCCCATCTCCATTTTCTGCGCCACCGCCATGGACCTCGATTGGCTGCGTTGGACGAGCGTTCCGCGAGCGGAGCCGAGTCTTCGATGTCGGATATTCCAGAGTCTTCCATATCGTCGTCTTCCTTCATGAGTCGCTGGTGGTATGGGCTTTCTGGGTCGCTTATCTTATAATAGAACAGCCCAGGCAAGATGAAGCTGATGGATGTCGATCCTGTGCTGCCCACGAAGGCCAGGACGCGATCCAGGCTGCTCACAGACAGGGCAGTGAAATATGCCAACGTCAAGATGACAGTCGTGAGAAGGGCGAATCGAGTATCAGACATTGGCGCTGTGCTACCATGGTCGCCCCGCGCTGCAGACGAGTTCATCAAGGCGGGTTCGTTGCGGCCATTGTTTGATAGAGACCGATTGGGTCGCCATTGCAGGACGGCATCTAATGATGCGCGACAAGGATGGACCTGAAGCGGAATGGAAAACAGAACCAGTATGACGATAGCAGCCTTGCCAATGGTGGATGCAACGCCGGTGGGATCTGGATAGTTGTGAGATGTACGGCCCCGGCTAGTGAAAGCAGATGGTGAGAAAACTTACACATCAAGACAATATTTCCCACAATGTCATTTCCAAAGGTGACGTAACCGGTAATGGCGACCAAAATATAAATACTAGCCGCCGAGCCAATGCTGGACATCACCACTCGAACCATACTCAATGGCGAGTTGTTTTTGATCTCATTCACAATGGAGAACATCTAACACAGAGAGGCTGCGTCAGCAATAAAAACAAACCAAAACGGACACGCGCGCGCGCACAAGCGGCTTGAAACTGACATTCTGGTGGCATGTATAGGCAAACACCACAATTGGCAACGCGCTCAATGTTTCTACTGCACCGGCCCACTTGATGACGCGAATATTGTCAGGCTCGGCGTGAGGATCGACCGCGAAATGATATACGACGAGCACAATTAGATAGCCTATCGACACCAAGGCGACAAGACTAGTATACTTGAGCGAATCAAGTCGTCGAAGAAAGCTGAGAGGAATAACCAAAAGCATGAAAGCCGTAATCCAGAAATGTCGGTCGACCAAGTAAGGCATGTGCTCGGCTCGGCTGTTGAATCCCAGCATCACACCGGGCATGAGATCTCCAATGATTATCATGTAAGAAACGCCAACTCCAAAGCACTTGATGGCAATGGCAGCGTCGAAAATCACCGAAGCTTGTGAATAAGTCATTTGCGACAAGGCGAAGAAGGACGCGGTTCCGCGGTCGAGGTAGCGAGCGCATTTGGACTGGAGGTAGAGACCAAAAGCAGCTGTTAAGCCAGACCACATCACCAGTAAAACACCTAGCATGATTCCCATATGCGATAAGACAGATGGCATTGCCAGCGTACCAGCACCGACGACTTCAATATGTCAGCTTCGCTGTCAGATGATGAAATCATCCATACAGGGGAGGGGGTTTCGAACTTGTGTTGAGCAGGTTGACAATGCTGCTAATCGTAGAGGCTTGGCCGCCATGGCCGCCATCTTTACCACCACGGCGTCGTAATCTGCCGACATTGGTGTCAGTTGAGATGCCACATCTGGCAGATTTGAATCCCACCCTAGGCGAACTGCAATCGCGACACGTCGTACCTTGGCATACCGCTGCGAGACCTGCCAGACGAATTGCCATCCGAAATGGTCGAGTAGTTGGTCATATCAGGCCCTTTCTAGAACAGCAACCCCAGCACCAGGGTGCCGAGCGCGTTGTGTTGTCGTTTGAAGAAGAAAATCCAGCGTTCGCCGCGGGTTCGCCCCAACACCGTCCCGAGCCGCAGACGGATGGGGAGGCACTCGCAACCGCGCCAAGTGGCAGATGGCAGCTTTGCTCGCCTCTTATAAGCACCAAACGAATGCAGACAGTCCGACAGTGGCGGACCAGACGGTATCGCGGCAGCGGTCAAGAGATTAGCGCGGCCAACAGCTCGTATTGTCATGGGTTGCACAAGGTTCAGAAACGTACGTCTTGAGACGGAAACAAACCGGGCCGGAATCGACGTGACGTCGCGGCACCAATTCGTACTCACAGCAGCTGGGCCACCACCCCGGAAACGTGACCCGGTGCCAGCCGCAGCCAATCAGATGGTCGAGCTGCTTCGTTCTACAGAGCGGCCTAAGTCGCTGCTGCCACGAGCTTCGAAGTGGCAAGCCTCGACAAGAAGGCCACCGTCACGTCACCATGGACAATCCCTAGACCAGACGACGCTGGCAACAATCTCCCTTCTCGAGTTGCGACTACTCCGCATTGAACATGTCCTCCATGGCCAAACAGTCTTCCATCCCGCGGCGCAGCCTGACTCTGCGATGCAACGAATGAGAAATCTCGAGAGACGGTTCTCCATGATGGCTTCTCACATTCGTGTGTATGGGGAACTTTTGAAAATCTGTACGCGTTGCTTCATTTCTGTGCCTCGAGCACAGCAGCAGCAGATGCTAACACTCACTACATCAGACAGTTCAAATCCCGACCTGTTCCGCGCACCGAACGCCTCCGAGCCGCCTTCACAGCTGTCAATGGACACGATTCAGTCCATCGTACTAGCATCGGCATCTGCCTTTCCCGCGATCCTCTCCGCTCTCACAGCCATACAAGATAGTCCCATCCCCGACCCTTCAGAGAGCGCGTCCTTGATCAGTTTGACCGAAAGGATGAAGGCCATCGAAACGACTCAATTAGCTCAATCATCCGAGGTGGCGGAGCTCAGGCAAAGGAGCGAGGCGGTCATGCTGGCATGGTACGAGCGTGGCATACTGGCCAACTCACAATCACTGGCAGACATTGAAAGCAGGGCACAGGGCGTCGAGAGAAAAGTCAGGAGGAGAGAGGTGGCGCTTGAAGAAGAGAAGCAAATATGAAGCACAATATCCATGGTGATGCTTACGCCATCATCAGGCCCATCAGTCCTTTGCGCTGTTATGGGAGGCCTGCAGCCCAGTTCTTTGGAGTTTTTGGTGAATGGAGCATCTATCCATCTGTATTAGAACATGACATGATACCCTTGCATACTAGAATGAAGCCTTATACGACAGTTACATCAGCATGAAAGAATTACCCAGGTGGCAGAACTCGGTACAGTTTCACAGCCGCACCACCGAAAAGAAAAGATGGATCGGATGATGCCTGGATCTTTGTTCAAACAGTGCAGCACGTCTAGATGATTCGATGGGATCGTCAGTGTGGCGAGTATTGCAAAGCTTCTGCGGCGCGATATCTCGCAGATAAACTGGGTCTCAAGAAAATCTCATTGCATAATTTGAAATATAACTTCACCCTGTTAGAACAACTTTTTGTGACGATTGCTCTAATAACGTTGAGGATGCAATCAGTGTCGTGACAAGACCACAACGACGACACGCCTATCTCGCTCTGGCTGGCTTGGCCACATTCCATCCACAGGGCGCGTGGTGCCTGGTGCGTGTGTCAAAGCACTGTGGGTTGTTGTTGGCCAGCCCGCGTCTCCACTCCCACGCAGATAAGCGCCCGGTGGGCTGCGCTGCTTGGGTCGTGGGGTCGTGGTGGGCCGTGGTGGGCCGTGGTGGGCCGTGGTCGGTCGTGCCTTGTCTGCTTGTTTGTTGCACCCACAAGGGCATAATTGATCCCTGCCGCACGATAGTCTCGCTACTCAACTAGCTGAGACAAGAGTCCACCCTAGCTAGTCATTTTCCAAGACCTCCGTAGTTTCATAGTATGTTTTATCGTTGTACCAGTACCCCACCGATGGTACAGGTACTTAGGTATTTAAGCCGTAGTCCGCACCCTCTTACAGGGTCGGACAACTCAATAGAGGTGATCACATTGAACCCTAGCTTCGCGGTCCAACATTGTTTCAGCAGCTGCTCCACGTCCACCCACCAGTGGACCACCACCGGCCTTGCTGGAGAATTTGCGTAATACTCCGTAGTGCCAGCCCTGGATGCCCTTGAGCGTTGGGCGATGCGCCGCCACTTCTACTCATCGAATCTAGCCGGCTAGGCGGCTGACTGACTATCCGTGTGGCCCAAACTTAATGTGCCAATGTGCCGGCACTCAGTCGGTACTCGGTGCTCCGTATGCACGTCTTGACAACAAGTTAGTTGTGTGTTGTCACCACCGCACGTTTTGCATCTCTGTCCACCTTCAATCTGATCCCGTCTAATTCGTACCTTGCTTCTCAGCCAGTATCCCCGCAGGCGCGAATCAGGTAGATTTGTCCACTTTCCGCTCATCTGGCACGCTCCACTGTCACGTCACTTCATCTTGCAGTGTTGATGGCGTGTTGATGGCGGGTTGATGGCGTGTTGACCATGTGCTAGATCTATTTATTATTTATTTCCCTTCATTCTACGGACTACTCCGTTCAGACTACGGAGTACTGCTGGGTGTGCAATCTGTTGGCCAATTCTTTGCCTCTCCCTATTATGATTATTCCCATCCCTTTCCCCTTTCCCCTTTGCCGCATTGCCCTGCTTCCTTCCGTCTTCCTTCCGTCTTCCGTCAGTGTGCAAGGTCGACGCCCACCAGCCGACTTAACGACTTTTGGAGAGGGGCTCCGAGTGCTAAAAAAGTGCTCGTACTCGCCAGCCTCCACATTCTCGCTCCCCGGACCGAGTACAGCCACTTACAGCCACCTAATGGCAGCTAATGCCAGCCGATACCAGCCAATGCCAGCCAATACCAGCACGCACCCGAACCCGCTATAAGTTGCATTGCGCTCACTCTCACTGCACCGAGCACCGAGCACCGCACTGCACTACACAGCGCCTCGCCGCCCCCTCCCCCATCCCATCCAACCAGACCCGATCGTGTCGTCTTCTTCGCATCCGCACCGTTTTTTTCCCTTTTCTACCCTACCCCCTCTCCTGCTCCCTATCCAGCGCGCCGCCCTGGTTGATATACTCGGTTTCGTCAACCTTGCACAGATCCGAATACTGCCTCTCGCTGCTCTGTCGCTCATTCAATTCTTCCTTCTTACTCAACCCTTATCTTTCCTTCGACTACTTCGACTGCGGCTGAGCCGGATCGATCCCTTGTTGGGCCACGTTTTCCTCGACCTCCCTCTTGCTCTTCTCTCGATTCTTTGCGCGCGCGCAAGCAACTAATCGACGACGTTTCCGTCTTACTCCCTTTGATCATCATCGACCCCGTCCCGCTTGTCAGTTCGATTTGACTTGACTCGACTCGACTCGACTCGACTCGACTCGTTCTTGTTCTCTATCTGCGTTTGGACTCAGCCAAGTCGAACCCATCGCGACGGTCCAGTCTTCCTTATGCCAGGTTACGGTTCGCGGTATTCTCCATCACTTGTGAAAATGGAACATTCGCGGGCGTACGGTGGCGGTGGTGGGAGAAAGCAGCGAGTTTCGCTCAGCAATATTCTCGGTGATCCCTTTGCTCTGGCGACCTTATCCATTGCTCTTGTACGTAACCTCTTGTTGGATCGACTTGGTCGGCCGTGTATACCTCACACGTTCGACAAGGTCTGCATCTCTTGACACCCAAATGCCTGCTGACGTGTTGGCCTTAGCTTGCCTGGTTCATCACCTTTATATCATGCATCGTTGCCCAGATTCAAACCAACGGCACCCCGATTGATCAGAACCCCGATAAGCAGTTTCCTTCATTCGCCTGGTGGGCTGTTGTGTACAGCTTTTTCCTCATTCTGGGCGTTTTTGTCGTTATTGCCAGCGATTCCATCCATACATATCATGTCGCCGCTACTGGCTATCTCGCCGGAGGAATGGTTTTGGTCACGTCTGGTGTGAACTCGCTCGTCTATGCCAAGAGCGGGGCAAGAGAAGCCGCCGCCGCCGGCTTCATTCTGCTGTCCATGGTCATCATGGTGTGGATTTTCTACTTCGGATCGACGCCCTCCTCAACTCCCCGAGCATTCTTGGATTCATTCGCTCTCACCAAGGAATCCAACGCCACGCACAGCCAAGCAATGAACGGCTATGGTGGCACCGGCCGCCCAGAAACCTCCAACTCTGTCCAGCCTCCGCAGATGTACACATCTGCCCAGCTGAACGGATTTGAAAACCCGTCGACTGTTGGCGGCGCCTCTCAAGCTCCCCGATGCCAGCCATGCCCATGCCTTCATATGGCGGCTCCTCTCTGCCGACAAACAGTAAACCTGCTGGCAATGACGACGAGGTTCTGCCTCCCACCGAATACCCTTACCAAGCCAAGGCCATCTACAGCTACGAGGCCAATCCCTCCGATGCGAACGAGATTTCCTTCAACAAACACGAAATCCTCGATGTATCCGATGTCAGTGGACGATGGTGGCAAGCGCGGAGGCGTGGTACCGGCGAGACTGGTATCGCGCCAAGCAACTACCTCATTTTGTTATGAGCCAACGACGAAATGAACGTGCGCACGCAGCCAACGGCTTCTCCGATGAAGTGAGCATGTTTGGGAGTTTGAGGGTACGACTGGGACGAGCAGCACAACACACTGTATACACCGTCGCTTCTCCGACTCAACTTTGCGCATAGGGGCGGCAAACTGGGCACCAGATATCATCTACCAATTAGCTATCCTACCATATAACATGGCAGAGCTATTTTACCAGCGATATCTTTATACAACTCGCTAGCTTGACTCTTATAATCTGGTCTTTTGCCATTCTCATTTTTGCTTTTTCTTGTTTTTCAAAAAACAAATCGGGTCATTGGGGGTTTGTATTGGATGGAGTACATTTGGAAGACAATCCGCTATCAGCATGGGCAGCAATTATACTATATTACCTCCCCCTCCCCCTTCTCCCGTACCAGCCTTGTCCATTCATTCCTTATGTTTTCTGTCTTGTGGTTTCACTTGTTACTATTGTGTCCATTTTTACGATGCCAATATATCTATCTTCTTCCTTTTACCCCCAGTTTTACGTCTTTCCCGAGGAGTAGGTGGATTTACGTGTCGTCATGGCAGGTGGTCGTATTCCCGGCGTGGCTTCAGCGCTTTTCTCGTCCGTGGCCAATATCGGCATAATGTTTGGCAGCATACAAGATTATGAAAGATGGGTGAGCGAAGGCAAGAGGAGGCATATGCGACCAAGTGTACATGGCAGTGAGCCGTGGTCTCCTGCGCGAATGGGGAGTTGGGATAATAAGGACTGACTTGGCTGCTTTGCGAGCGCAGCCATTTCGCGGTGTTGAATATCCAGGGTTCTTTTGCGGGATGAATAAAATATGGAATTTCAAACAGGTCAGATGCTCCCTGGTGTTGTTTCGTGACTGCGTGAAACCCCTACGACTGCATGACTGTTTTCTCACTGGTTTATCTCGACTCAGCGACTAAAAATCCTTTTTCAATTCAGCGTCGGCCTCTTTATTTTTTTCTCCCCTGACACTAACATGGTATATGCACAAATCCATGATTTCTTCCTGGTCCAACATCTGGACATGTCTATACTTGGCGAAACACACATCTACCTACCCAGATGCGACTTCCGGTCCATTGCCCGCCACGGCAAGCAGCCAGCTTTCGGCCTCGCGCTCCCACGGCTAGGCTAGGCTAGACTGACCGCGACTGCCTTTTGGCGTCGAAAACGACAACCATCTCTGCGGAAACTAGCCATCGCATTGTCTGGACTTGCTCGTCCTCCGTTTGCGCAACCCTGTTTCCGGCTTCAGCGCCGCCCTTCTCTTCTATCATTCATTTGGATCAAACTTGAATTTCTGACAAGTATTGCATTGACACGCGAAATTCCACATGCACACCTCCTCACTTGTCGTTTGTGCAAACATTGTCCACAGCGAGTCATGCCTGCAGGCTCGTCCTCCTGATCATTACGACATGCGGCTGCCTTTTGACGCGTACGCATATCCAATTGCCTCGGATTGCATCAAGTCAGTCGATCAGCCAATGCTGTTGACGGGGCCCCCATAGCCACACGGTGCCGTGAATGCCTTTTCAAATGACTTCACATCGACCAGAGCCCTCCTTGATTCGCGCTCTGTTTCTGAACAATTTGTCCATAACTGTATGTCTGATAGATATCAATGAGTATTTCATCTCCAGGGGATAGCTCCAGTTGATATGCTCTTGTCCAGCCGCACGGCTGGATCCTATGGGTGACTGAGACCTGAACTTCTGTGTGCGCGGGATCGTGGTTACTAGTGTGAAAATGGCAGCGACCGCGGATGAGGCCGCGCCATAACATGCCAGTCGTAACGGTAATGTTGCACCTGTTTAGTCCGTCTTGAGCCAGTACATCATACTTGGCTGCATGGTAAGGGCCGCCAGCACATCAATTGCCCCTTGCAATGTAGGGAGTAAGCAGCATTCATTATGCCTCGCCAACGTTTGGTCGGGAAAAATTTGCACCGATTCATGGACAGAAGCCTATCATACCAATAAATCGAGAGGACTCCGACAAGATGACGAGAACCCATCTACTGGTGTTTTGCTTCGTCTTGTTCTCTTTTCGGTTTGGTTCTGGATGGGGGCTACAATGGAGAGCAGTCCTCCGGATCGCCTGTTCGGCCTATCCGTCGAGACGCTTCCTTAGCTCACGTGCTTTCTGAAGCACTTCCAATTCAAGCCGTTCTACTCCGTAGCGCAGCGCTTCTCTACGCTGACGAACAATTCGAGCTCTGAGCTTTTCTTCACCAATTAGTTTACGGCTCCTGGACGAAGATGCTCTCTCAGCCTCATCAGGACGGGCGAGCCGGCCTTGCTGAAGCTCTGCTCGAGCTTTCAGTGTTTCTATCCGCCGACCTTGCCTCTCAATCTGTGCATCAGCTCGCGACAGCAGTAGCGCGATGAAAGGGCCAATCTCGTCACGAAGTGAGGCTTCTGCCGCAGCCAGAGTTGTTTGCGGAATGAGCTCGTAATGCTGTTGCAGAATTTTGCACGTTAGCGGATTTGCAACGTGAAGCTTCCAGTAGTAATGACGCCAGAAGAACATACTCTCACAGTTTTTAGAACTTTGATCAGTCGGGGATAGTCAGCGACGCCATTCTCGAGAGTCTGCACCGACGATTCCAGAAAGTTGAGGGAACTGCGGAGGGAGGACACGCAATCGGCGTACGAGGCGGTGCCAACGTGGGTAGTGGCCATTGCTACAAGAGGTGACAAAAGGCCAACGGTGGCGGGCCCAAAACAGCCCAGTTGATCTACAGTCAAGGGGGTCACGATGCGCCGTGTACGATGTTGCTGGTTTGGGCGCCGCGACGAAGTCGACCAAACGGGAGAATTATCGTGAGAAATGATCGTCTCGGTGGCTCGAGCTCCAAGTTGGATCGCAAGGACAGGGAAAGATGACAAGAATGCGGACTGTGTCTCGTCGCAATATGACAGAGGCGCAGGGGGCGCAGGGGGCGTAGGGGAAAAGGGCCGTCGAGGGAGGGGTAGCAAGAAGTCACGATGCTTTGGATGTTGTGGTTGTTGAGTCGAGCTTGTTGGGTGGACCGTCAACGGGCAAGCGCGTCTCTAGGTGCTGGATGGACCCTCTTTTCCTGTTTGGAGCGACTGGCCTTCACCTGTCTCGTTCCGTTCCTGTCGTCATGTGACATCGTGCGCCATTCTGAACCTCTTGGAGATTCTTTTCGTGGGGAGATGTCAAGGTTCTCGTACTTCAGTTTCCTCCGCCGCCTCAGTGTCTCACCATTGCGCGCGAGCTTATTGGTGCTGGAATGCTATCAAATGCATGCCAGATGGCGGTTCGTACGGGACGGCCACCTGTATTAATCTTACTCATTCACTGACCCGGCGTTGGCTTGTCCTCCGCTTGGCCACCACTCATTCAACAGCTGCTTCTACACCATTTCGTCTCTTGTCGAGAATTTGTATGCTTCCCCGTCCGTGGAGCAAATGAAGGCTAGGCTGTCTAGGTGCAGTATGCACCCACGCTCTGATACACCATAGAATCACGCTTATGATAAGATCTGTTGCAGCTAATGACTGATATATACTCACCTGCCTTCTATACCCGCCAATTCTTGTCTGTTTTTCCATGGGCTTTCATTACCCATTGACAAGAGGCTATGGGTTGTTGTCTCTGGGATGAAGCTCATCAAACTCGGCATCGTCACTTGACCGAGAATCGTGTGGTCAAGGCATGCAAAGCAGCATGCCAGCCTCTTGGCCACCGTGGCCCCGGTCGCGGGACATGAAGCCATCGTGACCGTTCTTAGGCTAACGGCCAGTTACCAGCCCGTTAATGTGGTGGGTGCATCGTGAGATTGGTCGTCGGAGGTGACGGCTCATGTTATGACCCAACGAGCAGGCCCATCCTCCCTTGCTGGCTGAGACCTTCTCGCACCCCCATACAGCTCTTTGGCCACCCCCAACACACGGAATTTTACCCATATAATGCACCATGCCCGCCGCTCTTGTTTCTCCCCGCCACCTGTGGCCATACCTAGTTTCATGTGTGGTTGCTTTTATTTGCGAGTGAGTGAGTATGCATCTGCACTCGACGTCACCCACCACGGCTGCCACCATCTTTGACGGGGATCCTATTCCCGATCTTTCATATGGCTCAACAGCCGCCACCCGACGCCGCCATTGGTGTCCACGGTCACGGCTTACGTTTTCTCAATGAAGAGTGGAACGACAGCATCTCCAATGGCCACCCATTCACCCTGAAATGGAACCAGTCATTGGTGAAGCCCGGCGCTCAGCTGGGCCTGTTCAAGGTCCGATATCCCGATGATGGGGTTGTGGTTTATGACCTGGTGTCAAATCTGAGTGGTGAGTACCCTGCCTACGTTTGTGAAATACTTTCAACTCACTGATAGAGTGTTGGGATAGGTTCAATCGATTCTGTGTCTTGTAAATGGACCCCAGAACATTTGGGGAAAAACTGTATGCGTTGTGGCTATCTGACGGTCAAGATGTCCATCCAAACTGGACAGTTTCTCCTCCGTGGATTCCAAAAGAAGAAGAGGCATGTTTATTCTTTTCTTTTTCTCTCCTTCGTAGCATTAACTACGACCTGTTTTATTGTCATCTTTCTATACCTTCTCTCACAAATGTTCTGACTCCTCATCTCTAACAACAAAAATCTCCCAGCCCAAATCTCGTCTGCATTGGGCTGCACCAATAGTCATTCCTGTTGTCTCTCTACTTGTTCTATATGCCATCTGTTTGTCAATATATCTCTCATATCGCCGGCGAGAAAGAGAAAACGAGAAAAGGAGGACGCAACCCCTCATCAAGATGTGAGCCGCAACAACTCTGTGGACTCTGCAATCACTGTTCAGACTTTCACGGAAACCGACGACAGACTCAAGTCAAAACCTAGTATTTGGCTCATCACCAACCCCGGGAGAACCAGACATCACTACGCAAGGGCCTTGGAAAGACGATGGTGCTGCCGATACGCCAGTCAGCCGGGCTTCTACATTGGTTGCACATTCCCTGTGTAAGAATATACAGACATTGTGGTTGCATAGATGTGCTCATGCACAAACGTCGTTTATGATGCCTGCCACTCGGTAGGCAAGATAATTCAAAAGGAAAAAAGTATCGGGGAACGCAGTGCGACTCCATTCCTGCAGTATCTCATGTTCTCTCTTTCTATTGCCTTTGCATTGGGGTGGAGTTGCAAAATATGGAGGACCATACCATAGCATTCAGAGCTTAGGAGCACACTGGACTGTAACTAGTCTCGGGCATAAGTCTATAGTGTAATGTAAGTATATTGTAACTGTGGTCTATCCATGTGTTGTATTGTTTCGCCTTTTCTCAGTAGACAATATACGTCGCAAAAACAAGAAAGGAAAGAGCGACGTCTGAAGTGTGACGAGATGTACTGTGTTACCCAACCTTTTGGACAAAAACATGATTCGTGTCTAGGCGCTATGACTCTGCGAGAAATCATCTCCAAGTTATTGAAAGTCGAATGCAGGGTCAGCATATGGCCTCGTTTACCTTGCAATGGATTTTCCGCGCATACTTCGATGCGGCCTGAAATTATGGTTGGCGTGCTATGCCCAAGGCTTGGGACAAAGGTTGCGTCAGGACTGTGCAGGAGTGCGACAGAATCAAATCAGAACACCACCAAAAACTGAGACTTTCGAGAAGCACATAATCATTGCACTGAGCTCTTTGTCAACGTTTTCCCTACCTTATGTGGAAGAATGTCTTTGGCACCGATCAGGCCTCGAACCTGTACCAGTATGGATTTTAGGTAATTTGGAAATTCCCTACAGAGAATACTCGTGTACATAAAAACCTGGGATAGCGGCCTGGTTCATCAGATATCATGTATCAGATCGCTATTGTGAGATTCGCTCTCCGTCATCGCCGATGTTTCAGCAAACAAGACACCTACCTGACTTAGAACCATGCGGGAATGCTAGCCCGGCAGGAACGAGAATGACGCCGGCTGTGGTGATTTATCCATTGTCGAGAATGATTGTGAAAGGTTGTCGAGTCACCTGACCTCCGCCTCACATTCCGCCGAAACTGGAACCCGGGCGACCGGGCTCGGTTCTACAATGTTCCATCTCGCCCTTGTTTGTTGGCTTGGCTACCAGCATCAGAGCGCTGAAGCAAGGGCAGGCAGGAGCCGTCTTGCGTTGCGCAGCGCCAGCTTCCAGTTCGGCCTGAAGTCACCATCACCAACCCACACGACTCCGAAGCCACCCACGCATCCAAGCTACCAGCGTCAGGCATCTCGTCTACAGCGGCGGCATTGAATCCGAGACATACTTAATATAGCTTTGAGAACGAAAGCCTATCTCGCCACCATGTCTGAAGGACTTTTGAAACCCGAGAAGGACTTCTCGAAGGAGGTCGACAAGCAGCTCCCCGAAGCCGAGAGCTTGGCCAAGGTACAAAAATCGAGTCGGTCACTTAGGGTCATGGTCCAAGAGCTAACTGTTAGACATAGGTGAATCTTCAGGGAGCGATCGAAAAGCTCACAGCCCTGGAGAAGCAGACACGACAGGTGCGATTTTCCGATGGTATTTCGAAGCGCCCCAGCTAGTACTAAAGAATCTGTAGGCTTCGGACTTGGCTTCGACTTCACGAGTACTCATTTCCATTGTAACCATCTGCAAGAATGCCGGCGATTGGAGCTTAATGAACGAGCAAACGCTCGTTCTATCTAAGAAGCACAGTCAGCTCAAGCAAGCCATCACGAAGATGGTGCAGACTGTTGTGGGTTTCCTCGACGACACCCCAGATTTGAAGACGAAGCTCTCGGTGATCGAGACTTTGCGAACTGTCACAGAAGGAAAAATCTTTGTCGAAGTGGAGCGAGCTCGCGTCACCAAAATCCTGTCCGATATTAAGAAGGAGCAAGGTGATTCGAAGGCGGCTACTGAGGTGCTATGCGAGCTGCAGGTCGAGACATTTGGATCCATGGACAGGAGGGAAAAGACGGAGTTCATTCTGGCACAAGTCGCACTTTGCATTGAGAGCGGTGACTGGACGCAAGCTAGCATTCTGGGTCGCAAAATCAGCACAAAGTATCTCTCTCGCAAGCCCAAGAAGACTGCTGAGCAGCTGGAGAAGGAGAAGAAGGAGCGGGAGAAGAAGAGAGCCCGTGGCGAAGAGGTTCCCGAGGAGAAGGAAGACGATACTACAGATCTCAAACTGCGATACTACGAGCAACAAATCACACTAGCAAAGCATGAGGAAAGTACCTCGATGTTTGCAAATACTATCGACAGGTACTTGATACTGAGGCCGTCGAAGAAGACCCCGCCAAGCTGCACCCTGTGAGTCGAATCCCTTTGCCAGTGACGAGCGCTCAGGATGAAGAATGGAAAGTGCTAACAATTCGTCATCTCCTAACAGGTCTTGCAACGCGTCATCTACTTTGTCATTCTGTCGCCCCATGACAACGAACAACATGATTTACTTCACCGCATATACAAAGATACACGCAATTCGCAGGTTCCCCTCGATGCAGAGCTTCTTCGACTATTTACCGTACAGGAGCTGATGCGATGGCCCGCGATTGCCAAGAAATTCGGCCCTCATCTGTGCAGCACCGATGTCTTCGATGCGCAATCAGGCCAGTCATCAGACGACAAGGCTCACCAGCGATGGGAAGATTTGCGAAAGCGTGTTATTGAGCATAACGTCCGCGTTGTGGCCAAATACTACACGCGAATCCGCATGAACCGCCTCACGGAGCTACTGGATTTGACCGAGGATGAAACGGAGAAGAACATCAGCGAGCTGGTGACTTCAAAGACGGTGTACGCCAAAATCGATCGACCAGCACGGATTGTCAGCTTTGCGAAGCCAAGAGATGCTGATGACGTGCTCAACGAATGGAGCCATAATATGAAGAGTCTGTTGGGGCTTTTGGAGAGAATTGATCACCTGATCACAAAGGAGGAGATGATGGCACGCATCCAGCCCACGAGTACGAAATGAAAAATGATGCTTTCTTTGGGAGTTTGTGACTGTAGATGGTAGAGTCATGAAGCTGTGAGGGATGGGCGCAATCCGCGCCGCCACGACTACGGAGCAGGCAGGGTTGTACAAAAAATCTTGTGGACAGTCCTCGCATACCGAGGACATGTAATGTAACATTTTGATGACACAACTTGTGCCTATGCTCCTGAAATGAGTGACCTCTTTACTCACATCACAGTCCAATCTTGGGTGCCAAGTCTTGAGCGTGATGCTTGATGAAGCCAGCCAGGGGCATGGCCCATTCCTTGGACACAGGAACATGGTGTCCTCCGGGATGCACCACGGTGGTTGCATTCGCACATTTTTCGATGAAAGCCTGACTCTTATCCTCACCCACCACCGTATCCAGACTCCCCAAGTAATGCATGATGGGCGTCTCAATCTTGGGCTCATACAAGAACTGCAATGACTCGGGCACCGCCCAAAACCCAGAATACGACACGGCAAACTTGATTGCCCTTCCGCCATTCGCCTCCCGCAGCCGACGCACCCATTCTGCTGCTTCACCTTCCGGGACTGCGCGCTCTGGTTCCAGCGCTGCAGCCACCAGGCCCGTTGCAGCACCGCCCTGGCTGAATCCGCACACGCCGTCAACACCGCCTACTTGGCGAATCGCCTCAGCAATAGTGGCCATGCCCCGTTCGAGAAGTAGGTATTCCCCGAGCCGTCGTCCCTGCGCCACCACGCCCACGTATCGGGCTGGTAGTCGACGTCCGCGTCCGCGCCCGCGTCGGTGGACAGCACGAACCCTGGGATGTCCTGGGGAGAAAGGCGGGTTGGCGCAGTGGGGTAGACGAGTTGCGGGGTGAGAGAGATGGGCGAGAGGACTTTTGCGAGTAGTTTCTCGAGAGCGCGGGTTTTGGCTCTGAAGAGGGGACCGGATTGGGTGAAGCCTTTTTGGAAAGAGGGGGGAAGGGAGGTGTTAGTTGCGTCTTATATGGGTGATGGGACGTTTTATTCGTAAGTTGCGTACCGTGGAGCATGAGAATCTTGACCTGTTGCTTTCCGTTGTTTGGTTGTGCGGCTGGCGTTGGACTCGTGGTTGAGGGAGTCATTTTGCGGGTGCGGTGTTCTTTGTAGGAATGTAAGCATTGATTGACGGGACGGCCTTTCGAATTGTTGGCTTGTCTGGGGACCTTGTGGCTTGGGTAATTAATTGGGTTCTTGAGGGAAATTGTCCGGAGATGGGTTTTGTTTGGGCTGGGTGAGAAAGTGGATTTTGTTGCGAGGCAAAGAAGTTGGGGCGATGTGTCAGACGCTTCCTTCCGTAGGTGAGGTGGAACGAGATGTCGGGTCGGGTTGTGTCCGCTGTATGGAGGCGGCGGATATGAGGGATGTGTGCGGACTTTCGTGATTGCTAATGGGGAAATCTGATGAAACGAGGATTGTACGGAAGTCTATTGCTCAAGCTGGTCATACGTTGGCCTCTTCGTGTTTACCAGTCTGGCCTGGCCGTCAAGCACGGAAGTTGTGGACTGGACTGATATTATCGTGGGATGCGTCGAGGTCGTGTATCCGAGGGTAAAACCAGGAAGCCAATGTTGTTCACAAAAGGAAATACGGTAGCATTGAAAAAAACGGCCCTGGCTGAGTATCCTCACGGGGAGAAAGACCATTCCCAATCGTATATCCCCTTGCCATGACCATCCTAGATATTCGGAACCGCCAAGTTTGACGCACGAGGTCTATTGAGCCCCCAAATGCGAAGTCTATGTTACATTACCACCACTCCGAAAGAGCTTTTCCGGAGCGCGGGTTGGTCGCTCGTTTCCGCCGGATATGCGTCGCCATCATGACCTGTTCATTTCCCAACCTCCACCTTCTCGTCAACACATCCCCGGGCAGAATCTAGTGGCCGCCAGACTTGGCCTTGGGGTTGCGGGCGTCGTTCTTCCACTCATCGGCTATATGTGGTGTCAGTAACTTGGATGCTCTATTCGGCACATGTTCAGGGTGCGGAGGCGATACGTACAAGCCATCATGGCGTTCTGGGCGGAATTGACACCGTAGGCAATCACCAGACCTGTGCAGAAGTTGATTAATCGTCCGAAAGCGCGCGACGGGTGCTTCTCTTTCTTCCCGTCTTTTTCAAAGGCAGGGGAAGATTCATTTCAATTCTCCGGACTTCGTCGATTTGTTCAGTGTCACGTACCGGCAGCGAAGAAGGGCCACATGGGCTTCACTAATGGCAGGTAGTTAGTATCGAAGGGGCGGGTTTCGAATTCGCTTCAACGGTGGTTCGGCCATCAGTGGTCCCGGGGGCACGTACGGAAAGGAGCCGGGAACTTCTTGAAAGGAGCGGCGCCGAGCCAAGACATGATGGGCGGTATTTCGTGGGTATGTCGAGGTTTCGGGGAGGATTGATGCGGTCGAGAGAGTCGCTCGTGATGAAGTTCTTCCAGACGAGCCTTTTTCGATGGCTAATGCAGAGCCTCTCACCCGCGGTTTCTGTTCCTCAGCCAGGCAGGAAAGCAGATCCGCATGAAAGTTTTTCCTGCTGAATCAGTGGTCACGTGATGTCGCTTCGAATGCCCATGTGACATCATGAGCTTGGAGCTATCTGGCGTGCACCAGGTGTGCGAGACACGGGCCAGCGAAGCTCCAACCGTTGGCCCTTGATCGATTTAATCACCCGTTCAACCTCACCTGATTCACCAACCTCACCAACTCCTCTCCAGCGCATAAAGCCGCAATCAATCATCATTGGGCTATAGTAACACTCGCCTGTTCCCGGTCTAATCAAAACACTCTCTTTCGTAACCACAACCTGCAAAGTGCGGGGTGAGCAACTTGGCTGCGACGTGCCTGTGCCGCACATCCAATCGACAAGTCGAGGCTGCCCTCCCATTCACCAGCTCCAGTCGCATCCTGTGCACATACAGAGACGCTCTTGCTGCTCCTTGTGCCGCCAGAAACCAGCTTCTCTTCTGGACAGTCAGCTGCTGCTTCCTCGTGTATCCTGTTTACAGAACATCATCATACATACCATCCGCCACCCGCCGCCCGCCGCCCGCTGCCCGCTGAGCTCCGCGTTCTGATCTCTTCGTTGCTTGTTTGTTGTTGTTCCCGGGAGTCTTGCATTGCAAGCTCTGTTGAAACATTGTCGTCCTCCCGTTGTTCCCCTTTCCAACACGACCTTGTGGGCTTGTTTCTCGGATCTCTTTGCAGCCCGACCCCCTTCCTCTTCCCACCTCACCACACTTCACGTCAACATGTTGTCACGAAGCCTGCCTCGTCATGCTACCGCGGCACTCCCGCGCTCGGCCACACGAGCTCTCAGCACCACTGCCGTTAGGCAGGGCAAGACACCTTCCATGGGCGACATCAATCCCTCACGGGCGCAGATTGATTCCTTCAACAGGAAGCAGCATGAATTCCGAGAGAGACTGGTGGAAGCACAGAAAGAACGGGGAGCACGTGCGTTGTCTGTCAATTCCTCTGCGTCCGAGAAGTCGGACCAAAGCTCATCCACCGATAATGCAGGAGCTACTGCCGAGTCTAAGCAGCACGATTCTGAGCGCAAGGCAGGCCCGCTGTCGAACCTCATCTACGGCACCAAGGAAGGCAGGGAGATGGAGGCTCAGATCGAGGCCAGCTTCAGTCAGGTGCTGGCTCGTGGCAAGTATGTCCACTCCATTGTCTTCCACGAGGTGAAGCCCGAGAATGTCGATGAGTACACGGAGCTTGTTGGTCGTTTCTATCCCAAGATGGCCAACACGCCCGAGAACAAAGTCCATCTTGTCGGCAGTTGGCGGACGGAAGTAGGCGACTGCGACACCTTTGGTAAGTTGCTTGGACAAGACCAAAAGATCCAAGAGCATGCAAACACAGAACTTGTAGCGAGGGACTGACATGGACACTCTGCAGTGCATATTTGGGAGTACCAAAAATACGAGGGTTACCACCAATCCCGGCACTCCATTAGCCGCCACCCCGAGTTTGTCGATTTCGATAACAAGCTCAAGAGATTGATTACGTACAAGAAGATCTCGCTCATGCAAGAGTTCTCTTTCTGGCCAACAACCCCTCCTCGGCAGCTTGGAGGCATCTTCGAGCTTCGTTCATATACTCTCCACCCTGGAAACTTGCTGGAGTGGGAAACGCACTGGCGACGTGGTCTCAAGGCTCGTCGCGAGGTCATGGAGGGGTCGGTGCGTGGTTTGTTCAGATTGGCGAGCTGAATACGGTCCATCACTTGTGGCAGTTTGCCAACCTGGAGGAGCGACGCGATCGCCGCGAGAAGAGCTGGTCCGTGGAGGGATGGAGTGACACGGTCCACAAGACGGTTCCCTTGATTCAAAGCATGAAGTCTCGCATCTTGATTCCCATGTCTTGGTCACCAGTCGCCTAAAGCAGGAGCAATAGCAAGCATCAGCATCAGCGGGGATGGTTCCCGGACTGTTCCAAGTAGATGCTGGGGATATGCCGACAACTATTGTTGATGGGTTTTCAATTTCCTTGCGAGCGGTGGAACGTAGCCACATCATATTGTGTTTTCCATTTGTGAAAGGCGTCCGGGGACACATGGATGTATTATTGGTACTCGACCCAAAGTGGTAGAGCATGTATGGAAAGCACTCGAGCATTGCAGATAAAAAGTGACCAAGTACTTCGTCTGAATATCTCTTGCCACTGCTTCTACAATACTCAATGTATCGATCCATTATATATAAACGTACAGGTTCCTCCGTGCTCCCAGCAGTCAAAACGCCATGGGTATCCGATGCAAAGAAGTGAATAAGAAGACAAGAATAAAAATATAGGGCGGCGCAGAAATGCTCATACATCTGGATCCTCCCCATGATGGCCGCCAAGTTACGCCCCGCCAGGCCCAACATGTTACCCAGCTGTCCCAGTTTTGAATACAGCGATATCAAGCTCGGATCTGCACTCTCTACCCTCACCTTTTCCCTCACAAACACCTCCTCGGCCACCCGCTTCTTGCCGCTCATCCGCGGGCCCTTGGCATCGCTCCCTCCCTCTTCGGTTCACATCCGCCGTCTCCCTCGGGATGATACTTGAACACCACATCCATCTCGTCGTGCTCCAGCCTCCGAAACGTGCCTATCGCCAAGCCCAGCTTCGTGCCGAAATGAACGGGGACATGGGCTGGTTCCAGAGCCCGTAGCCACAGCACGATACTGCTATCCTGGAGGGCGA
The DNA here is from genome assembly GCA_023658535.1 of Epichloe glyceriae. Taxonomy (NCBI): domain Eukaryota; kingdom Fungi; phylum Ascomycota; class Sordariomycetes; order Hypocreales; family Clavicipitaceae; genus Epichloe; species Epichloe glyceriae. Next base: position 1,004,901 of record CP098295.1, on the reverse strand, counting down.
CGTAGAAGCTAAGGTTGCTTGGTAAAGGCGGGTTGAAATGGTGGGCGGGGCACGAGCTCGTCTGCCAGGCCGGGTCGGCGTCGCTGTCGCCGGAGGAGGTAGACTTGCCGGCGCCTTTGAGAAGAGCCCGTGATTCGGAGATGGACTCGGACAGAACGGTCAGAGCCGAGGCGAGGGAGGAAGCGGTCGGGGTGGACGATAGGGTCAGGCCAAGGAGGTCGATTGCCTGTGTGAGGTGCGTGTGTAGGGCGTCGAGGGCCGGTATGTGGATTGGTTCGGACGACGAGAGGGTGATTTGCGAGGGGGCAGAGTACGCAGTTGGAGGTTGATGGTCTGTTCGGGGTTGTGTCATCAGCTTGGCTGGACGGGGACCGCAAGGGGTGAGAAGAAGTGAGGAGTGAAGAGGAGGCCATGGCCATACGCACGCCCTTGATGATGCGTGTGCCCACGCGCGTTATCGTCCCCTTGACCTTCTCGTTGCGATGGGTGCTCATGACGAGCGTGCTGCCCGGGTCGATGGGCGCGAGGAGCGCATAGCAGTCTTCTATGCCGTGCTTGAGTTCGTGGCACAGCGAGATTGTTTCGCGGACTATCCATTGGAGGTCGCGGTCCTTTGATTGCGCCACTGTCAGTACGTACGTCCCCTTGGTTCGTTTCCTGGGGTGGTCATGTGCGTACGAGCGACTCGGCTGCTTTGCGACGGAGCTCCTCCGGGGATATGGGGGCCAGATGGCGATGGACATTTTCTTGTTGTCGTGTCGTGGTACCCCTTTGCTTTGGGAGAACGGGAGGGTGAGCCAAACGAAAATGTTGGAGGAATGAGGATATGATACCCTGAATTGAAAAAGTATCAAAAGCACTACGCTCATTCGCTGGGATCTTGACCCCACCACCAAACCCCTCCACCTCCACGACTTTACATATGCTGGCTCGTGTGGATGGATCCCCGGACTCTGCAAGTTCATCAACCAATTCTACTCATGACGACTTTTCAACCAATCTAGTGTTGTGCGTGCCACCACCAGCTTCGACGCACGTTGAAAGATCCAATCCGCCAAAATTACAAGGCAGCCCAAGATATACCCAACAGAGCTATTTCCGTGCCACCATCATGGCCAGCTCGCACTCACCTCGCGAACAAGACAAACTTGCCCCCATCCCAAAAGGTATTTCCTCACGACACAACCATGAAGACAGGACGCACATCTAACACGGCCGGGAAACAGGCGCACATGTCCAGAAACGCCCCCTCACAAGACCCCAGCTCTCCTCGTCATCCAAATCCCCACCATCTACATCTCGTCCAAAACCCCTTCATCTCCGCCGTCAGGCTGTCCGCAAACTACTCACCCGCTCTCTTCGCGCCGCTCCCGCTCCGAAGAACGCCTCTCTCCATTCACGCGTGGAGGCGCTCAAGCGGAGCACCAACACTGCGAGCGAGGGCCATCGACCTCTGGTCGTCACGGTCATGGGCACGGGGAAGGCGATCGAGAAGACGCTCAGTTTGGCGAGCTGGTTCGAGCAGCAAGGTGATTGCCAAGTGGCTTTACGGACGAAGACGATCAAGACGGTGGACGAGGTTGTTCTACAGGATGAAACTGGCGCCGATGAGAGCAGGGTCCGGAACGTGAGCTGCTTGGAGGTGGTCATCTCGTTGAAATGAGCTACGCTGGCACGCTGGGTTACCTTGCGAAGAACGGAATATGCATGTGCGAACGCGCTGTGAGCGGCTGGATCCTTGTGCGGAGACCTTTTGTGACATGCAGGATCGGCCAGTTCCTCATTTGTTGATCGGGCTGAAGAATCCTAGGGGGGTTGTGTTTTCCTTGGGTCGCCTAGTGCCCGTTTTTGGACGATCCGACCGATCTTCTCCATTAGGCATGCAATGAGCATCTCCTGCACGCCGTTTGCTAGCATCGGGGTGCAGCGCGACGAAGCTTGACTACATGGAGGATTTTCAAGAAAACGGCGGAAAGGCGACTGGCTCGATGTTCCATGCACGGGTTCAAAGGACCAGCTCCCTCCCTTGTTTGGTCGCGCAGGCCCCGGCCCAGTCAGTGCCTGGCCACTTTGCTGAAAGTGAATAGTCGTGGGCAGCAACTCTACATGGCATCTTACCTGTGCAAGCTTTGAGAAGTCGCATCGCACCATGGTTCAGCGAGCAAGCAAACGGTCGTTGGCCGACTTCTCTTTGCCGGCCGACTAATAATGCATCCAAGAATGAATTCATGACATGTGCCTGCATGTCCCGTTGCAGTCAATCAAAGTAGTTTTCCACAAACTCGAAATGCTGATCCGCATCGTCAGAGTGTCGTCAATTGGACGACGGAATGCCAACTCGGGCCATCCTGTACGCATGTCATGTGTGCTGCTGTTGTTGTGCTGTTGTTGTGCTGTTGTTGTGCTGTTGTTGTGCTGTTGTTGTGCCGATGCTATTCGAGTCATACAATCGGCGTGCTTTGGCTCCAAAAAGTGCTGTCTCGTACTGTATCGCCAAACTGGGAGTTTGATGGACCTGACCCGTCTGTGTGGCAGTGCTGAGTGAGATGCGGCAGACGTCACCTGATAAAAGTTCCCTCGTGTCCAACGATAGCCCCGTCGATGCGTTTGGTTATCTTTGAGGGGACAATGCGGTGCGACTGGGCGCTTGCATTGATTGCCAATAGTGCTTGACAGCAATGCATCATGAGGCACAAAAAGGCGTTCAAGGGGACGGACTTCCGTGAATCCGTAATTGTCGGATGATTGTTGCCGAAGTCCGATGGATCCACAACAAAGCCTCGGCCACGCAATTACTCGGCGTTGATGGATAACATCTCCCCGACATGACGGGTGAGGTTTCACAAAGTGGCCTAGATTTCATCACCAGATCGCTTCGGGTGTTGGTACGCCGGCACTTGAAGAATCTCCATGTTCCATCATAATCGACTGGAGGTGAGAAGCCGTAAAGTCCGGCGGTGGCCCCCTGAAGTACCCGCAACGGGTCAGGGGCGGCGATCGGAGTTGCGCAGTTGCGCAGTTGCGCAGATGGTGGATGCGTACGGATTGGATGCGTACGGATTAGATGCGTAGATGTGCAGATGCAGATGCAGATGCAGGTGTGATGAGACATGCCATTCTTCCGGTCATGGCCAATGCATCGGATTTGTAAAGACATCGGGATTGCTGGCGATACCCAGCCAGTGTGACAATGAACACATGCACAGCGGACTTTTGCCAACTCCCGGAGCCAAACTTGATAAGACAAACGACAAGTGCGCGCAGCCTCGGACGGGTCCGCGGCGCGCTTGCTGGCGGGTTTAAACAACTTGCAGACCGACCGATTTGAAATCCACCGGCGCTGTTTGAGTCAGTTCCCGCGTCGGAACGACTCGGAACGATTTCCGTAATTCATGCCGGCCGCGTCTTTTCAAGCGAAGCCAAGCTAACCCGGTGGTGTGTGGTCTCGCTGCGGAGATTCTTTGTATTGGGCAAGTGCGACTTCCTGACTTCCCCAGGACTTCTTGCCTGCCCCCTGTCAAAAGAGACCCTCCATCCGCCATTGGTAACTCTCAGCCCACGCCTCCACATCGACAACTCCCGATCGTCTCCTCCATCTGCATCGCTGCTTTTTCTTTTCCTTATCCTGGCGCGCACTTGCCGGTGGGAGCTTCCTAGTGAACTAAGGGCTGCGGCAACAGGTCACATTAAACATCAAACAACGGCTATTCTCATACAGAAGAAAAATACAGACATGGCTACCGAAACCGACGCTTTCTTACTACCTCCTACAACCGTCCCGACCGACTTTGCATCGCCAGCACATTTTCCCCCTTCACACATGCCCGATCCCAACCGGGACTGCGGAATGGGCGAGCGTGATTCTGTAGGTTGGGACACCAAAATGACTACTCCATGCCTGATGCCTGCTTCCAAAGCTGCTTCAGCCCCAACGAATCCGGCCCAGTTTGTGGTGCCCCCATGGGCCGACCGCAACATGGCGAATATCACGATGGCATGTCTGACTCTGGGGGCAGCAATATCAGCAGGTAGGCTTCTCATATACCTGCCTATCTGGCATATGTTTATATACTTTCATATACATGTCTGTCACTCGGCACTAACATGGTAGTTTTTCTGCCAGTGGTAGCATGTTCAGTCAACCAAGTGTAGAGGAATCATGCAGGAGAGCTTTGCCGCACTTTCCAAGACCGGCCATTTCATTCCCAATGCCTGCTCTGGAGTTCGACTTCCGCATAGCCGTCGCGCTGAACCCGGAGCCGTCGCGTGTGGAGAACAAGGTCAGAAAGGAAATTACGACCGTGGCCGCAGGACAGTGGTCCGGCTCTTTGGCAACGGTCGGGTTCTTGTAAGTGACTGATGGGATGGGCATGACAACTTACTCAAGCCCATGCTAACTGTTGCGCAGGCTGGAGGCTATGACTTGGGCCAAGCACGAGGCTTTAGGCCCATTCGCATTGTTGAAGGAGCCTTTGTCATGCAAACTACCGATCAACCACCTGCCATGTATGTCGTCATCTGCCATCTCACCTGTCAGACTATGCCCGACTAACGACCTTCAACAGTCTCGAGATGCGAACCCGGGGATCCCTCTCTGGCCCATGCGACATCCTGGACGCCCTCCTCGGTCCAGGCCAGCCAAAAGATATCGACCCTCGTCAGTATGGCTTTCGCATGTTTGCCACTGTCAAGACACCCGACAAGAGGTACGCCGAAATTGTCAACTGTGGTCTATGGGTTGCCAGTGGCATGTGGTCGGGCGAGGAGCTCATCGTTGAGTAGGTCTATATATTTTCCCCCTCCACTCACGTTCTTTGGTTCCTGGTACATGTCACTAACATTTCCAGTGCCCATCGTGTCACCTAACTACAACGCACCGCTGACCGAGCAATGCTTCTTTTACATTCTGCTCCCAAATTGATGATGACATACCGACGTGTGGAATCAGATATGCTTCACGTGACACATTTTTGTATGTAAATCAGTCGGCTTCTTTTGCATATATGGCTCACCTTCCTGCTCCACGACTGCGAGCGAGAGACTGTTGGCGCACGGAGTTATTTCGGGATCGGAGCGAGGAGTTATCGGAGTCTGGCAACCACCATGTCGGCATAATGTTTTGTTTTGCGGGCGCCAATTTGGATAAGGACTGTGTTGCATTTTTGCATTTGTGCATGTAGTATTACTGCATTGGGTCGCACGATCGACTGAAGTCTCATTCCTGGGCAATGAACAGAACCTCTTTTTCATTTTTCCCATGTTGCATCTTGACCCAATATCAGATTCTGCATATGTATACATTGTACATGCATCACCACCCCTGCTCGCGTACCACCAGCATGCTCCCCGCTATCTTGGCACGCCAACCTCGCATCATTTCTCCGTCCGGCTCCCATCTACGGAGTACAAACCCCCTGTTTCTGCCGTCTGCCGTGGAAAGAACCACGACCCATCTGATAGCAAACCCATGTAGATTAGATGGCTAACTAGCGAGCTTACCCGTTGTTCCACCATCCCACTTGTCCCAGTCGTCCCAGTCCGTCATCAACCTCCTACCGCGAGGTACATACATACATACATACATACATACATGCCCTCCGAAATTGATGCCCACCACCAGCAACCGTTGCATGCGGCGGGGCCCACAGACTCGAGTTCGGGTGAATGGGCCGGCTTCACTCGGTGGGCTGGAGGCTTGGAGGCCGATGGGACGTCGACGCAAGTGGCCGTCGTGCGGAGACGCGCGTCTCAAGCGCGCCGTCGTCAAGTGGGGTTGCGGCGCAGAATGGTTTCGCACGCTATTTTGAACGAACGAACATGGATGGGGCGTGGTTTGGTGCGCTGTTGATCTGTGAAGGAAGCAAGCAGACTTGGAGGGTAATGGACGGAAAACGAGGCATGCATGCATACTGTGGGGACCGTACACTTTTTCGTACTGCAACATTGGGGGTGCTGCATAAAGCATACAGTTTGTCAGTGTTCATTAGGCTGGGCGTGGAGTGATAATGTGGCAGTTGAATTGGGAAATATGGCGTGCTGGCAATTGCTGTACATATATCTATTACAGGCAAATATGTACATCTCTGTATATTTGACATGACTAGTGCACCAACTCATCACGCAACAGACTAGATGTTCCAAGTCGTGTCCGAGCCTTCAGTCGCATAAGCAAGGGTAAGCCTGTCAGGTCGTACAGCACAGTTGGGACATCTCATTGGCGAGGACCATACGATTGTGTAGAGTAATATCTTTGCTAGATAAGAAAGAGAACCGGAACAGGCGAAAAATCCAGCGCACTACAGTTCCTATAATTCCCCTCCTTCTCATCCCGCCGTTACTTCCGCACGTATGTCCGATATTCCGTAATGCATCATCGTGATGGTGCCAAGCACATGCCTATATATGTTGAAGAAGAGGATTTTGTATCCGAAGCCACACAAACCGAGTTTTTTTTTTCAAAGAGGGGTCCGAAGAAGAGAAGTGAAATGAAAAAAATCCTAGTCCCATAGAAAAATGAAGACCAGGATCGTTATATACCATGTGGCATAACGTACAGGTGAGAAGCGAAATTTATGATGTCTGCTGCGAGCTCCCCATCTAATCCCGGCGTCAGCCATGATTGAATTTTTGACATGTCAACTCCATCTCCACATTCTGTCAATTTGCATGTGTAGAGATGTCTTTGTTTCGTCAAAAGTGTCCACGGCATGTCATGCGTTCATGGCGTTCAGCTAGCAAATGAGATGGTCGTGAAACATCTGTTGGGGCGTGCCTGGGGCTTTAGAAGGTCCCCTTACACGACAGAAATGCTCGAGCCAAGGGGCTGAAGAACATTTTGCCATACTCGCCGGCAAAGTTGCCTGTGCACGAAATGTCAGTACGTGGTACGAGGTTGGAGACTTTGGGTGATCGGAAAACTCTTACCAGCAGGCTGGTAGTTGCAGACGGTGTACCAAGAAGGCATGCCGAATATGCTACCGGCGGGGCACTTGACAGTGGCACAGCCAACTTTCTTGGTACTCTTCCAAACAAGTTGGGTGAAGTGGCCAACACGGCCAAGAGGAACGTTGGGGTCGGGCATGCCGTAGAAGGGGTTGTAGTTGTTGACTTCGCCCTTGTACCACTGGTCAGTGATAGCTTGGGCTACTGACTTGTCCTTCAAGTTGTCGATGTCGCCGCTGGAGCCCTGACTAGCAAGATTCTGACCATACCCACCGCTGCCCTGCTTCCTAATCGAAGAGTCAGCATATGTCACAACTATCCGAAGATTCCCACTCATTGTGCCCAATAGAACTTACATATCGTGCTCAAAGACGCAGCCATTGGCAGTGTTGGCAGCGTACTGGGCAAGGGTATCGTCCCACTCCAGGCCGACGGCACGGTGGTTCTTACGAAGGAGATTGTGCTCTTCAATCACAGTCTTCTGATAGTCATTCAGGTTGTTGGTGGTGGGAGGTGCAGGAGCTTGAGATTTTTGGGGGCCTGTGGCTTCACCTCAGGGACCTTGACCTCGGGGACCTTGACCTCAGGAGTCTTGACTGCAGGGACTTTGACTTCAGGCGTCTTGACCACAGGAGCCTTAGCCTCGGGCTCTGGAGCCTTGGCCTGGGGCTTAGGAGCAGGTGGCGGCGGTGGCGGTGGCGGATGAGTAGGAGCTGGGGCATTGACGACGTTGCTGACGACTTTGGGAGGAAGCTCTGGCACAACGACAGCTGGGGAGGAGCGTTCTTGGAACCTTCGACAAAGATGGCAGCAGGAGTGGGTGCGCTACCGTCATCAGTGACAGTGACAGTGTAAAACTCTGTAACCCAATTGGTGACCTTCGCGCGCTTTCTCAAAGGACCAGCCGAGGCCAGCAAGGCGCTGGTGACGACAAGGAACAATGATGACTTCATTTTGAACAGCGTTGACGACCTGTATGCGAGTTAGCAACATGTTGAGAATGAAAGATAATCCGATTTATATAAAAAGAGCCAGAGAGAATGTGTATGTTGGCTTGCCCGCATTCAGCGACAGCATCCCGTGAAGAACAATGACGAGACAGGGTTCTAAGTGCAACTGTCACGCGGCAATGATGACGCCCGGCAACATTCGCAGGTGCGCGCGCACATGAGCACAGAAACACACAATGCAAACAACTGCCTGTTTGTCGCGCGCTGGAACCTTTGGATTGCGGAGCCGAGGTGGCTGGTGGTTGAGGGCTCTGGAATGTTGAGCGTTGTGGGGAATGCATGGCGAAACAATGGATTCAAGTCTGGTTAGACACGGTGCCTGGTGACCTAACAACCAAACTTGCTGTTTTCGGACGTGTCTGCACACCACCAAGTTCGTCCGGGGTAATGTTTGACAGCCAGCTGTTTTCTGCGAGCGATCACTTGTCCGGTCCCAGAGAGTGGTGAGCGAAGCTCCAATGTCTGGTTCTTATATAGAGTACCATCCATGAAAGCACGACCCAGCAGCTCTCGAAGTATAGTGTGTAGTTCCAGGTTCTGCATCGATACAAAACTTGCGAAAAGGTATTCAATATGCAAAAGCCTTGCCGTACCTGGGGATGAAGAAATTTTTCAAAAGTCGTGGTGTGTTTGCTGACTGTTGTAGATTCGCGGGTGTTTCGCACAGTAAGTCTGTCTCCTTCAGAAACTAGCTGGGCAACACTGCTGTTGGTTTTTGTTGTCAGATGGTTCCCGGCAGATATCTCGGCGTTTCGTAGTCGAACGGCGGTCGAAAACGACTCGAGGGTTGATAGAGGGAGGAGGTAGTAGTAAGCAGAACTTCAGAGAGGGACAGTTAAACGGATACCCGACCAGAGGGACCTTGAATAGACAACGGCGAAAGGGGTGATAAGCCCGTTAGAAGAACGAAAATAATGAAAGGTCACAAGGAGTGTAGAGTGCAGTTGGAGGACACACGAAGGGGCGGATCGCGAAGACGAGATCGAAGGATCGAATGAGTGTAGTTGGAAGAGAAAAGCAGCAATGCCGTCAAGGCAGTTCGACAATCCAGGTCGTTTGCTTTGGGGAGGGAGAGTGATAAGATGAGGAGTGTGGACCATTTTGGACCAAGAGAAACAAGATTCAAGACGGCGCGGCGGACCGATGTAAATAAGGAAGGGACGAATGGAGATCCTGCCACTTGTGCCATCTGCGGTGCGTGCACCTGCAGCCAGCTGCTTGCTCCATACCGAGGCCTGGGTTTACGTGAGCAGTGGGAACCGGCCAGGGTGTGCCCGGCCAGCATGGCATGCAGGCATGGATGATGGATGGCATGGAGTCGGAGTTGGCGTTGGAGGCTGGAGGCTCGAGTGAAGTGCCAAGTGCCAAGGAAATGGCGGCTACTCAGTTGCCCACGGCCACCGCCTTGGAGCTACTTGAGTCATATCGGTGCCCGCTTCCAATCCTGTTCAGCAGCCAGTCTTTGTTGACAAGCCATCCTGGGCCTCATCACTGTCCATCAACAGACTGACTCCTAGCACAATGATTCAACGACTCAACACAGACTCGAAAACAAATGAGCATATTCTCAATGACAGGTGCACCCGACAATGCACAGGCAGGCAGATTGGATGTTGGATGGATCATCGTCACCCCCACCCCTCCCCCTTCCCCCTTGTCCAGATGCCAGATGCATCGACTTGCTCGGTTGCAGGGGCAATCCCAAGTTCTTGCCCACGGAGCCGCTGTGCCCTGGCGCTTCGGCGCGCGGGGCCCGCTGCGTATTCGCTGTTGTGGGGGTGAATGCAGTGGCGCTCTGGACCGCCTGAGTTCAGCAGACCAGACTCTTTCGTCATTACGGGTTACTCGCTTATTGTTCCGTTTGGATCCCCAACAAGGAACGCAATGAACAGATATTGGAAACGTAGCTGTGCCAATTTCTAGAGCAACCATGGCTCAGATTTCGCTCGTGGATGGACTCCAGCCCAAACGACATTGCTGAAAACTTGCATCGGTCTCATTTCCACTTGCTTCCAAAAACTTGGACCCATCCATCTCCTTAATTTCGCATCCATCTGATCGTTTTCACTCCGAGTCCGATGCCTGCTCACCCTTGTCGTGGCTTCCTGTAACTGCAAGAGTTTCCCTTCCACCTTGTGCATCAGCAATGCAACCGTAGAACCGGGTTCGCCTGCGGGTTACAAAAATTCATGAGATCCTACGGGTTACGGAGAAGAGAATTCGTCAAGAGTACTCCGTAGATGGGACGAAAAGTGAGGTGCCCGCCATCTCGGACGGACGGAAAATTGAGCAGATGACGAATGAAACATGATACGGAGCATATTTGTGCAGGGTCCACGTCTCGAGGCTGTCGATCGAGGCTGGAGGCTGGAGGCTGGAGGCTGTCGATCAGGTACCTGGTGGTGGTTGGTCCGGGATGTATCATTTTGCAAAGATTTCGCTGCCCCTTCCTGCTCTCCCTCACCACATTAATCTACATAAACTACCCCTTCCCAGTCTGCGATCAAGCCGACCAACCGCGAGGCCGGATTGCGCAGGCCCCCACTAAACAAGCTACCTGATGATGTGGATGTGACGCGCCCCCTGAAACCGCCCTCATCTCTCTTCTCCTCCAGTAAGAGCACTTTTCCCATGGTTATGCATGCACGCCGGCTTCCTCTTTCCTCTTTGGGCCGTAAGTCTAATCTGAGAAATTTTCAGTCCCTCTGTGTAGGGATGTGTAGGGATGTGTAGGGATGTGTAGGGATGTGTAGGGATGTGTAGGGATGTGTAGGGATGTGTAGGGATGCAGACGATATTATTATTGAGACACGGGGACAGAAATGCCATCATGACCGCTGACAAGGCGTCAATTACACGCACCAGGGGATGACACTCGTGCCCATTTACGTCTGTGGCGGGCTCTGCCTGCACTGGTCTTTCTTTGTCCCGTCCCTTGTCCTTCAACGCCACGCACATTGTTTCAAAATGCACTCGCTCCACGACGCCTCGTGCCACTCGTGCCACTCGGATCTCCTCGTCCGGCCCCCTGTTTAGGAAGGAAGCCAGCCGAGCTGTGTAGATCATCAATTAATCGAAATGCGACTCCCCACATTTCGGATTGTCACCTCTGGAACCGCTTATCAGTTAATCAGTACAGGGCAACTATCAGCTGGGGTTTTGGCCCAAGAATTGTTGCGCCCACATGGCTTCTTCCACCGTGGCCATGGCCGGCCGCGGGCGAGGCCCCGTCCAACGCCATGACTTGCTTGGTGCGCGCGATATACGGACTACCACGAATGGTTTTGGAATCATAGACTCGGGAGACGGCGAGAACTCTCCAAGAGGCGCACCGTCCATTTCCATTTCCCTCCGATCTTGAAGCTTGTCAGATGCTAAATTATCGATCGTGCGCAACCATGAGGTTAGGCTGAAGGATATGTATCCCGTAGAAGCTGGGAAACCGGTCACAGCAGCCGGCGTAGCGGTTGTCCTGCCGCAAGTAGAAAACACACCCGCCACATTGTTCTGTGTACAACCAACAAAGTCCTCACCGTGGAGCCGGAAAGGTCACCATCTGCGCTATTACTTGTTCACCCGTTGTTCGGCTTCCTCATACATATCATACATATCATACATAGCCGGGGCGGGTCTTGTCCTTGAGAGTTGTTTCAGGAGGGGGTGTGAGATGCAGTAAGCACACAATGTCACGAGACATGCACGGCCCGGCCCAGCAGGACGAGAGAACTCGATGCAAAGAGATTCACGAAACGAGAAGCATCATCAGACGGTTTCGCATGAAAAGTCCATGAACCGCCACGGTCTCTCGAGGAGGGGTCAAGGAGGGGTCAATGAGGGGTCGAATGCCGGTGGATTGGGCCTTGATGTTCCGCAGCGTCGGCGCGGGTTGTTTGAAACAGCGGCCGCAACTGGCGGCCAGGAAGATAGCTGGAGGTCGATTTCAGGTGGCGAAACATGAAGAACGAGGAGGCCGAGATTGGCAGCTCGCGCGGACAGTGCCGCTTGTCCGACGTCGCCTGCCGCGTAATAATGAGAATAATGAAACGGAGCACGAGAGCGTGCATGCCTAAACGAGAAACCCCAGCCAGCACGACATGAGGCAAAGGCTTTCCTGTCTTTGCAGCACGAATACGAATGGTCAACATTGTTGAATGTACGTACATACATACATATGCTCGCTGGCGCCTGCGAAAGGGACAGACAGGACGGTCATAGACCCCAGCCCATACATAATACATGGATGGCCTCGACAACCGCCTGACACCCCTGACACCCCTGACACCCCTGACACCCCGTACTGTAGCCTAGAAAAGGCTTTTATTTGTAGAAACATGTCTGGAGCGGACCCGTCAAGTTTCGCATTTCGAGCATTCAATCCCCATTCAAACAGTCAACATCCCTGCCTCGAGGGTATAGCATTACTATGGTAAGCAAATGTGGTGGTGCGCGATCAGAATCATATTTTTTTTTTTTTTTGCAAAGTCCCCATGGTGATATATATCATATCTAAGCTATAGAGTGATATACGTGCTACAGCGGAGTAGCCCATATAAAAAAACACTGTGAATAAGGGGGCTGGGAGTTTTTGCGTGATTTTAGAGACGAGCGCGACTCATTGCCTGCCCCCGTACGGAGCACATGGCATGTTGATCAGCTCCAGCTGCGTTGACGATTTCTCATGTAGGGTAGGCCCATGCCAAACAGCGCACATGAAGCAACTCATCCTGCGGGACTGGGGATTGATTAATTTTTCTTTGCTTGCTCTTTTACGCTCATTGGCTGTGGGTCAATGCATCGGGTTTGTGAAAGTATCAGTATTGAATTTGAATACTTTTCTTGGCTCATCGGTCGTGGCCGATGCATCCGATTTGGGAAAACATGGAGATTGCTGGCGATACCCAGCCAGCGAGACAATTGATATCATGCTTGTTCCAAGACCGCAAATGCATCGCACGACACTTTCCGATGAGCAAACGAAAAGAGCTCTCTCGCAGGTCGGATGATGCCGTGTTCGCTCCAAGACAGAACATCTCCCGCGGGTCAAGGTGGCGTATGGATATATATACATGTGTCGTCTCGATTTGGTGATGACGTCGAATTACTGCGCGTTGGGTTGCTCGATTGTATAGCACGGCGTGGGATATTGGGATGTAGCCCTATCAAGTTGGTGGTGGGCACAGCTCCGAGAGGCAACGTTCGGCCGAAATGTGCAGAAGAGTCGATTGACCTTTTCGATCATGTTTCAGTGCGATGAAAATGAAAAAAAAAAAAATCATCTTAGCCGCGCAACGCGACTACTATCATGCTTATTTAAAAGGTGTCATGATGTTGACTAGTAGACATTTATTTATTCACAACTGCAACTGCAAACCTTGTCTTTGCTTAGTAGGATTTATAGCTTGCTACCATCCAGGTATAGCTAAATTTAGCCGTCCGTGGTTCGATGGTTGTTCAACCAACATCCGAACTCCGGATCCACTCTCACAACTACCGGATTATGATTTCAGAAAGAAACAACGTGTCCGCGGAAGATGCATCCCACCGCGCGATAATACCTGTTTCAAGGGCCGTCGGCGTCCTGACTTTTTTTTTTTTCGAACAGCGCGCCGCTTAGCCAGAACAGAACGCTGTAATAGGAGGAACACTATAACAGGAAGGATTATTTTTGGTTTGGCATGGCAGATTAGGCTCAATGATACCAGGGGCAGAAACTGTTTATATAGAGCGAGTTCGCCGTGCCGTGCCCTTGCAACACAAACTGCAAGTTGTCTGCTCTTTTGTCACTCACCGGCTGAAGCCGATTCGCGAACCCCAGAGGCAGAAAAAGGGCTGCGTGTGAATCTGAACCAGACGTCCTGGAAAAGACTTGCCTCTACTCCTGGGACTTGCACCATGCTGAGCAACAAATGGATTCTCCTCCTTCTCCTCCCCCTGTCTTTCGGTTCCCCCTAGTAGCACCTCGACATGGCCACGCTGTCCAAAAGGGAAAGGGAGGAATCAAGCCACCGGCAGCCTTCAAACACTATGAGACCAAGTACAGACATACTATGAAGAAGGTGGCAAAGGCAAACCGGGACGACTGCAACTGCAAACCGGCGCATATCGCCATCCGGCGCTCTTGGTAAGCTTCACGGCAGCTCTCGTCGCAGATGTTGATTCGCAAAAGATGCTGGCCAGCCAGCCAGCCAGCCAGCCAGCCAGCCAGCCAGGAATTTGCTGACCGTCTGGAGGGCAGGCATAAGCTTTCCACCGACGAGCGTCTGGACTACATACGGGCCGTAAAGTGTCTGCACAGCAAGCCGAGCCTAGCGGATCCTGCAAGATCGCCGGGCAATCGGAACCGCATGGACGATTTCACCTACACCCACATCAATCAAACTCTGCACGTGCACGGATCGGTATGGAAGCGCGGTTGCCCAAAGTTTCCCATGTGACGCCAAACAAAACAGATGTTGCATGTATATATACATACAAGTCATGTGGAACCCCCTTCGCTAACACGTGGTTTTCCTTCATGCCCAGGGTCTTCTTTTGCCGTGGCACCGAAACTTTCTTTTCAGTTTCGAGAAGAGTCTTCGTGAAGAGTGCGGTTACAAGGGATATCAGCCCTACTGGTACGTAACGTTGGTCCATGTTTCATTACGCGGAAACCTGGCTGCTGACTAGACCACGTGCTGGCCTCAGGGACTTTGCCCGTTGGACTCATGATCAGCTGGCCTCTCCCTCTTTGATGGATCACCCACGAGCCTGGGCGGGAACGGCGTGGACGTGAACGAGAAGCCCAGGAACGTGTCAGTTCCAGGCCTGCCCCGGCCCTTTTCGTTCACCATGCCCGCGGGCACGGAGGCGGCTGCATGACCACGGGCCCCTTCGTGTCCTTCAACGCGTCACTCGGGCCCGTCACGCCCGGGTCACCACCCGCTCGCGGTGACACTTTCGGAGAGCAGTACAACCCGCGATGTCTGAGGCGCAGCTTCACACCCTCCATCTCCGAGAAGAAGCTCAACTGGGGCAGTGTGCTCAGTCTGCTGCAGACCGCGACCATGGATCAGTTCCGCCCGCTTCTCGAAGAGGACATTCACGCTAGCATGCACGCCGCCATTGGCGGTGATGTCTTTGACTTTTCGCTTCTCCCAGTGACTGTGCTTTTTACTTCGTACATGCCCAGGTGGATCGACTATGGTCCATCTGGCAGGCACAGGACTGGGCAGGAAGAAAGGATGCGCTTTACGGAACCAGCACATTCGCAAATCGTAAGTTGTCGAGTGCCCCCTTTTTTTTTTTTTTTTTTTTTTTTCCCTCTACATGATCATGTTTGTTCAGTTAACAATTCTTCTCCCCCGCAGTCTCTCCAAGTCCTGAAGTGACTGTCGACACGTGGATGGATATGGTATACGCCGGTGGTATGGCTCGAGTTGGCGACTCCATGTCTACAGTCGATGGACCATACTGTTACATGTACAAGTAGCAATCCTTGGTTCCCTCCCACACAAGATGGGCCTTGAGAGTGTAAAACACAACTAGTAATCTCAAAAGATAATTCCGTATTACGCAGGGTCGATCGACATGGGTAGTTGGGTTAATGGATCCATTATATAGCAAGTTGAGGATTCAAGCGACGTAGAGGCAATCAGACTAATTTTTTTTTTTAAAAACCTATTTAATCCTCAACGCTATACAATGTGAAGCCTGGGACGCCCAGATTTTCTGCATAGTGTCGCGAGCGAGCCCGGTATCAGATCAAGGATGATCAACAAGGGAGGCGACGCGTCAATGACAATATCCAAATCCGCAACCTGCGCACAGGCAAAATCGCCCGGCCCGCTACCGCCAACATTAGTCCTTCTGCTCTCTTTTGTTAGAACAAGCATGATATCAATCGCACTCAGCAGCCGCAATTGTGGCCGGCAAAGGTCGCGCGCGCGCCGGGCCCACTCACACACACGCAAGTACTGCAGATTAGTAAGGTCTAGTAGAAGAGACATTCTAGGAAGGAGTGTATTTGTAAGAACCCAGAAGGTGTGCTGAGAACCCCAATAGACCAAAAGATCCGTCAATGCTAGCTGCCATGCTAACGTTGCGCCTTACATTTGCTTACAAGGCCTACCTGCAACACAAGGACTACGGCCCTGTGCATCTGCGGCCTTACCCTAAGGGCCTCAGCCTCCCCTACAGGTTTGCACGCACCCTGCTATGGCGTAGCACCTGACAACTTATTCCCCCCTTCTAGAAGCTCGCCCCGAGCGCCACACTAGGCGTACGTAAACACGCAGTAACGTTTTTCAAACACGCAGCAGCAACTAGGCCTAAAACGGAAGAGGTACCTCCACACACCTTTTTCTATATAAATGTACCTCCTATGATTCACCTTAGTCTGCTTAGTGCCACGTATTTACTAACGCGCGTTAGCTAAGGTGCGCGAATTGCGGGAGGCATCTTTGCATGGAAAAGCATGTGCGGAGGTACCTCTTCCGTTTTAGGCCTAGTTGCCGTTACGTATTCGAAAATACGTTTGCTGCGTGTTTACGCACTCCCACACCAGGGCCCCTAGAAGGCAGATAATCCACGCAAATGCGAACCCCTAACGTGGCCTCGACAAGTGGGGCAGAGGTGGGGCGGCGTGCGCAATGCGGCCAATCGAATCGCGTGCATCAATTCGGCCGCCCCACTTTGGCCACGATTGAACCGAACATGACTCGGAGGAAGCAACAGGAGTACATGATGTATTATATTAGAGTTAATATTATCTCAAAAATAGCTAGTCTGTTAGGGAAGAAATCGCTTACGCAATCTAAAGTAGTTTCATTGTAGAGATAAGCTAGGCAGACTAACTTAACAATACAAGCATCATTACAACCTCCGATCAACGGCAAGGTTTCAGGCCGCCGCTGAAGAAATGATGATGGATGCACCTCTTTTACGAATTCCCCCTACTAGCAACTTGACAAGGCTAAAGGCAAAAACTAGAAGTTTGTCGGGTTCCAGCGGATTTACTAGGCCTATTAGCCTATTAGACACAGCCGCTGTAGTCTGGCCGATTTTGTCGGACAAACACACCACGGACCATGTGCGCAAAACAGGCAGGCAGGCACCCCCACCCTTGTTAATACATGTGTGTAAGCCAGATATAAAATGGCGGCCAGCGTGTGTAGATAGAGACAACTAACTTCTCTCTGTACTATTCCATCACCCGTCACCCGTCACCCGTCGCTGATCACTACTGATCACCCAACCACGGAACAACACCAGGTACTAAGTACCCCAGGCGCCCGATGAGGCTATGCTAACCCTAGAATTCTAGATTATGGGGCCGGCAATGCTTCTTCTTATTGGAGTCTTTATGGCCCAGACTGCCACAGCTGTTAGCTTTAAGAACTGCCAGCCTGCTAATACGCATTACTGGGACACCGGCTGTTGGAACAACAAGGGTGGCTGCATTTCGGGAGAATGTTGGCACCGCGGGTTCTTCATAAGGTGCAAGTGTTCCGACATCGACTACCCCCATATCAAGTGCGGCACACATTGCTCGGACAGTTAGGACCGAAACCTGTCTTTCTTTGCAGATATTACTTTCACTGTCCTCCAGGAAAACCACCTCCGCTTCTACCCGCAGGTGGAACATGTGATGACAGTGTTAGGGGACATTTTGGCTTGATGAAGCAGTTGTGCTGTGCTGTATGGAAGCCGAGCAGACGGAGTCGAATTGATGAGGATTTGTCAAGATTTGTAAATATGTATTGAACTTATCTTTCTTACTTTACTGGCTAGTTATTCGGCTATCTTTCAAGTTACTGTTCTAGCAGAAGACACATATTTCTCACCTGGCTGGTCCTGGCGATGCACCCATGTGAAGTGAGAGTCCTTGATCTGCTCTGAGAGATTCAGAAACCCCTCGAGTTATCCTCTCGACTTGGACCATTGTCGTACTTGTAACTTGCCAAACGTATTTGTTAATGCGGCCATGGGAATTTTCGAGGCATCCTTCTCAAACTGGAAAAAAAAAAGGAGCGTTTATGCAGCATCCCCTCTGGCGTAAGGAGCATCCCTCTCTGCCTTATTCTAGCTATAACTAAGAATCTAGCCTTTACTCTTGTGACGTGGCAGAACGTTTGTGGTTATAGGAGATTGCTATACGGCGAGCGACGCCTTAATATAGTCGCCTCTTCTTATGCTAGCCTTGCCAATCTGTGGTTATCTTGTGTTACGGTGTAGCCCACAGGGCCATCGCGGATGTGAGCGCCCACGCGTACGGGTGATGTGCCCGATCCAATTGAGCCATAGAGGCACAAAAGAATACGCATTGAACAAGTCCCTTTGACTTGCGTAATTGACACCTATATTGCTAGGTCTGGGCAAAGCCTAGATTATCACATCTTGTGAGGATAACCACTAATCAGTGTAGGGAACACACGGGACTCCTGTATACAGGGACAAGACTAACTATTCAATCAGGTCTATCTAAGAAACGGAAGAGAGGCTAAAAAGGAAGGGGCCTAGTACGCGATTTATATACGAAGAGGGGTCGCGGGCAACCACGTGATAAGAGGCCACGATCGCGGCCGCGGTCATCAACCCACAAGGAAATCGCGTACGATAAATTGATATCATGCTTGTTCCAACAGTAAATGATACTTGGATTCTCAAGTAGTCTAGCTAACGTGTCTCCATAGTACTTGAGATTACCCCAATATCCCTGGGAAGATGACTTCACGCAGGAGTCACGGTGAGCACAATTTGAATCCCCCTCTGAACACATGGATCCGGAAATGTATGTTCTGTGCCGGCACGACAGGAAAGAAACAATGTTTTCGGAAATTGGTTTCCTTTTCTGACGCAAGCAATCTCAAACGTCTGTGCATGCTCCCCAACCGTGAGCTTAAGTAGTCCACCTTCCTCAACAGCTACTACTGAACCATCGTCACAACGGTATTCACCCCAAGATTTCGGGCAACCACTGCCAGAAAAGGGGCCAATATTGACTTCCTGACAAAAAGCTAGCGCATATTTAGTGAGAAAAGCAGTGGCTAGCATTGCTGATGTCAGGATCTGCATGGTGGCGGGTGGAGAGAAAAGGTGTCTAGTCTAGTCCCAAGTTGAAGATGTATTATTTTTGTGTTGGATTGTTAATACAAACAAACATACAGAGGAATATTAGGTTATATATTAAAAAAAAAAAAACGTCCACGTCCGTAAAACATACCCCTTTTATAGACTACTCCGTATACTCCGTACTTGGCCTAGCATATTATCCAGAAGACAGAGGCCTTAGCGTTGACCGCAGTTACATAGTCAGGGTCATAGGACCAAGTCACCCCTGCTGGTATTACCAAGGGAGCTAAGAGACGAATTAATTAGGCAGTACGGACTACTCCGTACGGACTAGACTGGTTCTAGGTATACACTCTAGCCCCTGTTTTATTCTATAAATATACAAGGCCTGCTTTATAATACAGCTAGTACTCCGTTAGCCCCCCCAATAGCTATCATTGGCTGACTTGGCAGACCTAAATGATGATCCTCCTTCGCACTTTGCCAACTCGAGATTTCTGGATCCGGTTACATATCCAGGGTTGTCGCTGGGGCCGGCCACTCGGGCAATCCGGGTGAAGATCTTTCCAAGTCTACAAGGTCACTCTATGTTCTACACTTTCCCCCTGTTTAATTTTGCGGAGATACTTGCGCCACGGCTGGCAGCCCTTATCATTTGCGCACAGCTGATAAGACTGGCCTCATTAGTAGGGATTGAAAGCCACCTATAAGTACCTGTTTTCCCCTGTAAAATTACTGCTAATTTTAGGTGCCTTTATCCCACGCTAATTTCCCGTTCTAGCTGCTAATTGGCGCGATTCTACCCGGGCCTCGATTGCCTTGGTCCCAACTCTGCGTGGCTTGCAGTCGGCACTACATGTACAATTACATAGACTTGAGATGAAAACACCCCGGTCAAAACCATGCGTCGCCTCGAACAATAGACTGACATCAATGCCATCACCAATGTCATGACAAAAGTTGGCCAGGGTCTTGATGCATTGGATGGCGTAGTGAAGAGCTTCGCTTCCGACCCCTCATCTACCATTCCCATCCAGCTCCAGCCAACCGGCGGCAGTCTTCCTGGCGGAAATCCTCCAAAACCTCTGATAGCACCTGGTTATGAACACTACACGTTGAACACCATGATCGCTGCCCACTAGACCAGACCAGTTGGATGAAAGAAAAGGTAACAAAACCCCCGCCCAAAAAAAAAAAAAAAAAAAACAAGGCATATATTCAAAAGCAACGCTAATCTGACAACGTAATCGTATCCCACACACCTCCCACCTTGTCCGTAAGCCAATCCCACCACCCCTTCGCCTGGGCCCCTATAGACCCATCTGCTTTCTCCTCATTCTTCCCCTCAGTAGTCCCAGTCTGCGCGGGTGTCGGGACAGGAGAACTATCTGCTTTGACGGGCCGCTCAGGCCTATCCTCACGTGAGGTGTTTGAGACGGCAGGTTTCACGGGACGAGCGGGGGACGAATTCCGTGGGACGCATGGTACTCGAGGGGGAGGATCCGCGGGTTCCTGTGGACTTCCGGGCCCGTGATTACCTACGGGTTTGAAAGGGAGCCGAAGCGTGCCGTTGTTGGGCTGGGGCTGGATGCCCAGCGAGTCACAGAGGATGTTGTAGACGTTGATGTTTTCTGGAAAGCATGTTAGTTGCAGTTGGAGAATGTAAAAAAAAAAAAAAAAAAAAAAAGGTTTGCTGGAGTGACGTACGGAACGGCTCAATCATGCTGTTGGCAGGGTGGGGAACGCTGGCCCTCTGGCGATGAAAATGGCCCGCATGAGGGGTGTTGGTGATCGTAGCCGTGCAGGCCACGGGGGTGATATACCTGGCCTTTCGCTTTGGCCTCGTCGACTACAAAGTCGTGTTTCTGGACAATGGCCCAGCCTGTCTTGGGGACGATCCAGAGCGGCGCGATGCGGCGGTTCTTGGAGAAGTGGTATTTCGCCGGCATGTCCACGTCCCGGAGGTAGACGTCAAAGTTGGGGTTTGACTTGGCCTTTTCTTTGAGTTGGTCGTATAGCATCTGTGTGTCCTTCTCGTCCTTTGGTCGCAGCCCGTAGAGGGGCCATCCATCAGTGTGTTCTATCTTGGAAGTGTCGACCAGTTCTTCTAGCTGCAGGAGTCGCGAGGTATCCGTGGTTGCCATGCCGTGGTCGGACACCACGATGATGTTGACAATGTCGGTGAGGTTGCGGGCTTCGAGGCCCCTGAATAGGTTGCCGAGCATGGTGTCGACGCTTTGAATCGTCGACCTGATTTCCGTGCTGTTTGGTCCGTATTTGTGCCCGTCGGAATCTACGTTTGGCACATAGGCTGCTATCAACTGCGGCCGGGTGTCCTTTTTCTCGAGATAGGGCGTCGTGGAAGGGGCCGGCATGTCGAGGAACCCCAGGATCCGGGACACCTTGCTATCGAGGGCCTCTTTCCCATTGAACTTGTCGACGATGCTGGCAAACATGCCCTGGATGGGGGCCTCGCTGCCTGGCCACATGTGTACGGCGGTGCGGACGCCCTGCTTCTCGGCCGACACCCAAAGGGCTCCCCTCCCCACCATTTCGCGTCCAGACTTCGGGCAGGGTCTTTGTAGTAGAACTCGGCCTGCAGGTCGGGGTCCCAGAACGAGTTGCCTACGATGCCGTGTGTTTCTGGGTACAGCCCCGTGGCCAAGGAATAGTGATTGGGGAACGTCAACGACGGAAAAGAAGGGTTCATGTACTGCGGTGATACGCCCTCTTTGACAAGAGCACCGAGTCTTGGCGTTAATCCTCGATTTAGAAAATCGGCCCGGAACCCGTCTAGGCTGAGAATGATTGTGGTCGGCGCAAACAGAGTCGTGCCGTTGCTGACGAGGTGTTGCTTGGTGGCTGCCCTCTTCCGATTCCGCGACAGCTTCCACGAGATGAGGACTAGAATGGTGAATCCGATGGCGATGAGAGCATGCATGAAGATCCATCTTCGCCAGCTGCGGCCCCGTTTGCCTCGTGCCTGGGCTACCAAACTGAGGCGGCGTCGGTCGGCCTCCTCGCTGTGCTCGCGCTCCGTGCTTTCGCCGGTTGAGCTTCCGTCCTTTATGCCGCCCTCTTCCATCTCGTACATGAGTTCGCCGTCTTCGCCATGGCGGGCGTTGTCTAGTACTCTGTTTCGCTTCTGTTTACGTCTGGCCCGTCGTGCTTGTTTCTTTTCGGCCATCAGGTTCTCCATGGATGCATTTGGCGAAGTCGGTTGTGATGAGCTCGGTCGGCGGCCGAACATCTTCAGCGGATTGGGAACAGAGAGTCCGGAGCCGCGGCGCTGTCGCTCCTGTTTCTGTCTCGTGGTCGTCACCAATCGGTCGAGTTCGTCCTCCTCCATCAAGACAATGCTGTCGGCGGCGCGCAATTCGCGGCTATTCCGCGCACGGAGCTGCAACTGGTCATCGTCGCTGTCCGTGTCTTGGTCGCTTCGGGAATGGACAGAGGATGCGTCGTCGTCGTAGGCCATGGGCGACAGCAAGCCGGCGCTGTCTCTGCCGTCGGCCATGGAGTGGTGGTTCGTGTCGAGTCTGTTTCGCGACATGTTGTCTGGACTCTGGAAGAGTGGAAGAGTGTCTATGAGTCGTGCGAGAGTACCATTGATGGAAGTCCAGACAAGCCAAGTGCAGGCTGTCGAGTTTCGATGGAATGGGATGAGGGGATTCAAGCGATTGAAAGAAAGTAGGCGCTCGCTCTGGGGTGACTGACTGGATCGAGGATTGGATGGCCCCTTTTAGTGGGTCTTCCCAACCGACCAGACGATTTGACTTGCTTCGATAGGGATTGCTCCTTATATAAATCTGTATAAAAAGTTTAGGTACCTCTTCCGTTTTAAGCTTAGTTACTGCTGCGCCTTTAAAGCAAAGACGTGTCTATCAGACTGTCAGACATCTTCTCTCCTGGCCGGCAGACGTCCCCTCACTGGCGAGATTGACCAATGCACAAGTCGACATAGCGTTGAGCGAGTGGCATCAAAGTAGAGATATGAGACGGCCTCCTCTTCAGTGAACATGTCGGAGAACAAGATATGGCTCACTGAGCTGTGCCTGAGTAGTGCCTGAGTAGTGCCTGAGCGAGAGTGGCCAAAGGCGGCGGCGTGAAATGTTGGTTTTTCCCGCCTAATACCGTTGACTGCTCTCTTCAAGCCACTCATTTCTTGTACAGTTCATCTACATCATGTACGTCAAGCATATAGTAACTTGATCTCCTGAGTGAGACAAATTGTACCCGTCAGTCGGTGCTAACGAAAAGCATTCGTAAAAAACCCCTCCCAAAGCCACATACGATGCGCTGCTTCCTAGGCAGACCATGAAACCAAGAATGTATTCCAATACGAAAATTGGGACAGAAACGCCGACCCACCAAACTCATATTCCCAATGCTTCATATGTTCAAATCAGCCTCTTGCTAACTTGTTCTTGAAGGCGCCGACTCAATTGGCATCTCTTCCAACAGAGCGCTGCTACGTGTATTTGTGCTTTGGCGTGGCCAGCCAATCGGCAAATTAGACATCCTTTTGGGGTGCCAACACTCTCGCTGCGAACACGGCCGATCTTGACAGCGGTGGCTTCAATCGCTCGGTTCTTTTCCACTACAATAGACGTGGGAGTTCGCTTGCTGGTGGTGCGGATTCCTCCGGCCTTTCCGTCGAGCGATGACCCAGGCCGTGTTCCCAGCTTGCCGCTGGCAACAGCAATAATGGCCGCCGAGGTGGACTTTTGGAATCCTTTGGATCGTGACACAGCGGACTTTTCTGATCGCTCATCTACAAGCATCCATCCAATCGCGGTCGCCATCGCTAAGAGCACAGCGGCGGTCAAGATTGCTGCTCCCGCTCGATCACCAGCTGTAAGGCGTTTGTAACTAGGTGGCCTCGGTTCGTTCCTGCCTATATCGTTTCCGCCCGAGCCGGGGTTGCCTTTGCTGGTGCCACCAGTCTCAAACGTAACTGGTGCTGGGCGATCTTTCACCATACATGCCAATGTGACCTCCATGGCAGCCATTTGTTGACCAACGCCGGTAGACCCATCGTACTTGTCCTGATTCCATTTCAAGCCACACATGCGCTTGTTGTTTCCCAACGCATTGCTTAGCGGCAGCCACAGCCGAAGCTCGGAGGTAGGGCATGACGAAATCATAAGTATGCGGCGCCCATTTGGTTATTGCAGCCAACCAGCGACTGACGTAGGCCTTGAAGGATTGCTGGTCCGTACTGCAGAGATTCACAGGCTCACAAGCGACTTCGGTCATGATATTCTTCTCAGGCCCGGTGAAGAATACTTTGCTCCCGGTCAGTAGGTTGTCCAGTCTCTCTTTCCAAATTGGCTTTTCGGTGTAGTTGTACATGGCTGCGGTGCCGAGGATAAAACCTCCGGCATTGTATGAGAATTGGTAAGGCACATGATCGGTGCAGTTAGCACCAATATGTCCCCGTCAATAACCCGCCAGTATTGGTCGATGAAGCCCACACCAACCATCCAGTCCCAAGTTCTGTCCGCCCATTCTGCGTAGGAGCTGTTGCCGGTGTAGAGTGCCAATCGGGCGCCAAGTGCGAAGAAGCAAGCTTGTGAAATGGAATTTTTATAGTCGTACCCCGATTCCATCTGAAAATTTGCCATCTCAGCCCACCACTGCAATGTTGGGTATCCCATCGAGCGGCTTGTGTATTAAAGACTGCCTGGGCAAGTGCCAGCCATTGTGGCTGGTCATCGGGTGGGTCAGGGAACTTAAGTTCGGCAGCAGTCATGACTGCGAGGCCCCAGAACCCTTGATCATCGTTCCCTTCCGTCAAAGTCTGATTTCGGGGCATATAATCGTTGTCGTCGCCAACTTGAAACAGAAGACCTTGCTCCACAAGTTTGTTGTACTGGTCATCACCCGTATAGTACCAGTAATCAATCAATGATCCTAGAAAGGCACCCGCTTCCCACCCTTCAGTACTTAGTTAGACAATATGACCAACTAGGAAGCAGCCCAGAAATGTTCCGTGGCTAAAAGGGAGAATCTGCCACGTACAATAATACGGTGACGGAAGAAGACCTGGTGTGCCTCCTGGTTTGTCGCCGTTGTAATATGTCACAAGATCCGCGGTCATTTGCTTGGCGATTGATACAATGGATGCTGCCGAGGTGGAGGTCAGTTTTGAAACAGAGACGAACATCACAGCGCGGCATGAACCGAAAAAATGACCAACAAACGTCGTGAAGAGACAAACATACAAGTTGAATTAGGATCCAGATCATAAGCCGCAGCAAAAGGGGTTGTCAGCGTCAGTAAAGCTGCAAGCATCAACTTGGTGAAAACAATCCCATGTCGTGAGTGTGCCATTGTCGACTAATAGCGGCACCTCAGGTCTTCGAAGTTGTCAACGACATTCGGGTATTCATTGGCCCATGAGCATCAAGCAATCAAGCCGTAAAGTGTGATAGGAAAGGAAACTTGGCTGGAGCGCCGTACGAAGATTCCCAAGACTCGGTGGGGACGAATATGCAGCAGGCTGTTACGGACTAGATCGTAACTCAATCTGAATCTAAAGCGAGCGAGTCGGGCGGCCAAAGACAATGTGCGTACTCGTAGAAGCACGGTGGATAGATATCGAAATGGTTACACAGCGATGGCGATGGCGCATGGAAAATAGGCTACGTCAGTGACGTGGAGGTTCACGATCGAGACGGACAAAGACGAGACTGGGTAAAGGCCGGCGGCAGTAGGATGAATAGAAGGTCCCCGATGTAGTTGGTAGCGACTTGTGTTTGATCGAGAAGACCAAGGCTCTTGATGAATGCATACAACATACAGTCGTTGAAGTTGTCTACTCAGGAGATGCCGCGAGGCGGGGTGGAAGCGATCTTCAGCAACGAAGGAAGGAGAGACCCAGTGATATATGCAAAAAGGGATCATCAATGGCCAGACCAGACACTTGCAAGGGGCTGGATCTGCGGGTTCGCATCCAGTCGACCCAGTCCACGCACTTCACTTTGCTTTGCTTCTTTGGGGGCATCCAATATTATTTGATCGGCGAAAATCCAGGACATGACGCCAAGTGAACTCCACTTGCAGGCGGCCAACCTTTATTGCGGCCGCTTTGGTAATGACATGACATGACATGACATGATATGACATGGACTCAGGTGCCTACAGACTTCCATGTCGGCTTCAAGCCAAGGGAAATAGGTAGGCATCTATTGTTTCCGTCGGCGAAGTGTGTGAAAATGGCAAATGTTCTACTCCAGTGCGAAACTACTTGATGCAGTTGAGATAGCGGGGTGCGTTCAGCCCTGAGGCTGCATGTGTTGTCCAATCACGGTGTGCTGCATGCTTACATATGTAAAAATTCCACCAAGAAGAACGCTGCAATTGTGGCTAGTGCTTCGTTCCACGTGATAGAATCATGGGTACGGAGTCACGGAGTCTCGAGTTATCAGAATGAACGACCAATCTCCTTTTTCGTTGGTCTGGTTAGTCCAGTGTTCTCAAGGCCTTACGGACGGACATACTTCCAAGCGAAGCAAGCATCTTTACAGTAGTCGTGGTCGTGGCACCGTTCGCACCTTGAAGCCAACCTCAGACAGTGACGTGTATCAGCATTACGGGTCTGGCAAGTCACCCATTGCCTAGGTGCTGTGAGGAAGTACTTGCAGAGATCCCTGGGCCGAGTGGTCCGCTCAACGTTGCCTCCGTGCCAGCGCTTCGCCTCCCAGACCCTGGGCCAATGGATTCGGAAGGGCTGGCGCTGCCTTGGGGCTGGCGCTGCCTTGCCTCCTCCAGCAGCAACGCAAGCTGTCAAGTCTGACGTCCCTTTCTCACCAACTCCGAAATACCCTCTGGCCATTTACTCATCATTCTCCATCAAAAGAAAACCCTCAGCGCCTTCACTCAGTCGCGCCAATACCAGTAGCCGCGTCGATTTATCGTTGCTGTCAATCTAGCGAGCCCTCTTCTAGTCCCATTTCGCCGATCATACTTCATTTTGTCGCTCTTCCACGTCTACGGTCTACGCCAAAATGTCCCACCAAGGCCCTTATGACCCCATCCCGCTGATGCAGGCCAGCATGCTGCGCAACCTGGCGCCGATCGTGTCAAGAAGATTCAGGAGGTTGGTTCTTGCTTTAAGATATCACGCCTTGTTTGAATGACTACAACCTTCACGCTGGAGTATTGGAACGCCCAGAGACCCAAAGTGCGAGGCCTCTGTTGCTGCCAGGCCTCGAATGTCCTGATCTGTGGTCGTCATGACTACGTGCAATTCACCAATCTCTCACCACTCACTGCCTTCTTCTCTGGTAGCTGCTGCGTTTCATGCTGCTGCGTTTCATGCTGCCGCGTTGTCAGTGATGACGCGATCGCAGCAAGCGATGCAGCTGAATGTGACGATACCATGGAGAACCCGTTGCCCCCATTGCTGCGCACGTTACGCGAAATCTGGAAATTTCACTCTTTTCAATACACCTCGTCTACATGCAGTGCTGACTTGCTTGTGTTTCCAGGACATTAACGACACCGTGGGAATCTTGCGAGACAACATCAACAAAGCCAACGATCGAGGTCAACGCCTGGATGCCCTTCAGGATAAGACGGACAACCTGGCTGTTTCTGCCCAAGGCTTTCGCCGCGGTGCAAACAGAGTTCGAAAGCAGATGTGGTGGAAAGATATGAAGATGCGCATTTGTATTATCGTCGGAATTTTGATTCTCCTGCTCATTATCATCATTCCCTCGGGTATGTGACCCCATATTCCCTGCTGCGGTGTTGACTGCGCACAATGTCTAACTGTTCCAATAGTGCTCGCTACTCGCTAAGATTTGATAAATGTGGACAAATTGTCAGTTGAAGTGCGATCATGATTGTCAGGCATGGCAACGTGGAGCTTTACAAAGGCGGCGATGGGGAAGTGGTTGGCAACGTAGACGGCATCATGCTGTCACTACGAGTATGCTTGTTCAATGCGACGGAGTTGGTTCACCGTTGGAACGGGATTTGGAAGCCTTGGGTTTATTGTATTTTGCTTTGGTTCGGCATTCTATAAACCTCCCGAAGAACAGGTACATTATAATGTCCTGCTCAGTGTGCGAGGTCTGTGTGTCAATCGTCGAATCAAAGGCAGATCGAGCAAACTATGTTTATGTATGATCGAAGTTGAGGCGTTTATATCACGCAATTGTGTACATGCTTTTCAATTTAACCTGTCGATGCGTGCCTAATGAATGCGGAAGAGGTCGAGCTTGCGTTAACCCTTTCAAAGAGTTAAACTCATAATGCTTGGACGATGAAGTTATATTAACATTTCCATTCTTAACCAATTAGGCAACGAGTGCATAATTAATCGAACTCTATCCCTGTCCTCAAGTTCTTCCCTCGGTCTCCCACCTTCTTCGCCTCAGCAAAGCGAGGCTGGAAAAAGTCCTGGGTACTGACGAATCGCTTCTCCCATGGATCCCAAAGCCAAGGCATGATTTTGAAGATTGGGCCGATCCTTCCCCAGGCTTCTGCTCAGACGATGGTCCAAACTCACCATACTCGCCAATACCCGCCTCCCGCCAACCTGCACAGACTCCCCCTTTTGGTGGCGAAGAGGACGATACCTCAACATTAGCCACATTAGCCACATTGAGGCCTGCCGAAAACCTGAGGCAGCTAGTTTTGATGCCTGAGAAATCAAAGCGCCCCTGCTCGGTACCTTGTACCTTGCATCCTAAAGACGCTCATAAATATTGGCCACAACCTCAACCTCAGTCACCACACAGCATCAGCTGCATGAGGTGTCGTACATGCATATACGGTCCCAGTACATTTCACCTCACCATGCGACAGTGGTTTCTCACGAGGGATTGCGCCATGGGTGTTACATTGTAACTGACAAAGGATGTAAATTCAGCTGAATATTGACCTACAGTTCGAAGTCAAAATTCAGCAATTGGTTTCGCAACCATCCGTCTTCGTGGCAGCGTTGGGTACTTCGACACCAGTCACTAATAATGCACTTGGATAGCCAACAATGTGGCCAATGTTCTCATGGAGGTCCAATTCGCGTCACTCTCTGCGGGCATTGGAACTAACTATATAGTAAACTAAGTGAGTGGACCCTAAAGCTTCCTAGTGAAGCCAAGACAAGATGAGATGGCGGGTACGAGATGCTACAATACAATAATTCGTAGCTCTAGCCTACGAATCTGATTGAATCAACCAACCTGCCTTCTACATGGCCTATTCTACCAGGAAGATCATCAGCACATAAACCCCCTCCCACCCGTCCAGATTCAAGAGCACGGTCCGAGCCAGTCACGACGAAACAAGCACGTATCTTCACTGTGCAAGCCATCACCCGCCAATGGTGGAAACCTAGACTGGAACGTTGGGTGGGTCTTTGATGTTACCGATTCCAGTGTCGTTGATGTATTTTTGGACCGCGGGCTTCATGGATTTCCACGTTGTTTCATTGAAGGAAAAGTTGGTTTGGTCAAAGTCCCAGGCGACATTGATCGTAGTCATGGAACTTTTACCTTTAGAGACCGTGTACATCTCCTGACTCAAGGAATAGGAAATATTCCGCAAGGCTTTTTTGTTCCGGTCAGTAGACTTGCCGTGGCGCCGCCAACGATATGCGTGTACTTACATGCACGTAGGTCGTCTCGCACTGGATCATACGTGTATACTTGAAGCATGCTCCAGAAAGACCGACGATCGGCCGTGAATCGGGTCTCATTGATGGTATCTGCAATTCCCTTGAAGATGGCCTCAAGTGTCGCTGCAAGTGGCCGGGGAAGCACAATCCCTTCCAGCATATTGGCGAGAATTTGCCAGTGGAACCTACTCTTTTCGATGTTGACCACCTTGGAAACTTGGTTGCGCTGAGGGCTGTACATCCTGACACACTGTTAGCCTCCCTTGTGTGACAATCGATTCGAGCAGCTGAGCAATCAACACAAACCATGTGTAAACACCATCGTTGAAATAGGAATCCAACACCCTGGCCCGGTATTGAGAGCGTCTCCATCCCGACTCGTCGCTGTCATCGGTTGGCAGCTGACCTTCCTCTTTCCGCCGCCTCACCTGAATGCCAGCATGAATGGTCGCCAGCTGGTGAGTCAATTGGAGCATTTGCTCAAGCTCATCCATGCGGTCCTTGAACTTTGCTCCCAAGTCAGGGCCAGTCATGTTAACGTACAGGACGTTGTCGGGATCATTGAACCCCATGTCATCGTCACTAGGTATCTCACTCTTGTTGCGAGGGGCTTTAGTGGGAGGCTTGTCAATGGGAAGTCCCGCCACATCGGGCCATTGAGTTGTCGAAGCCATGGGTTCTAATCAAGCGCAGATTCAGTCGAGTTGGGACGGTGATGAAGTATGGGAAGTTGTCAAAAAAAAAAAAAACCTGAGGATGTGGCAGTTCTTGGTGTCTCCTTGGCCAGTGAGGTATACGCCCTTTATATCCTTGTCTTCGACTTTGATTTTCTGTGACCCAGGGAAGCCTTGGACTCAGTTCTCTCTGCACGCGCGGACAGAAAAGTCTCATGCAAGCCAGGGACGACAGTGCACCTTGACGCCGCCATCACACATGTACTTTG
Organism: Epichloe glyceriae; assembly: GCA_023658535.1. Lineage (NCBI taxonomy): Eukaryota > Fungi > Ascomycota > Sordariomycetes > Hypocreales > Clavicipitaceae > Epichloe > Epichloe glyceriae. The sequence continues at coordinate 974,327 of CP098295.1, read as the reverse complement.
GTGGCAGAAAAGCCTTGGGCATTGATGCAGAAGGACTGCATTTGAACTAACATGCATTTCCAAGGACTGATGTGACACTGATATCACGTGTTGGATTAGATTATATAACAGCTTGTATTGCACAGAACCAGATGAAACATGAGCGGCAGACGGCTGAAATTGCGTAACGACCTTTCACAGATGGCGCCCGAACAAGCCCGTATATGCTGCCGCGGACCAAGGGGTGCTTGGGCAGACCATCCCAAAGGGAAATGGACGGCATAGTAATATGCGGAAATACGACAGTATCTTGCAGAGGCAAGCCGATGATCGAGACACGGATACGCTGCATCGTGCTGTCGCAGCACCTTTTAGGATATTCGGTGTCTCACATTGGCCGCCTCGGCATATGCCCGTTGCATAGAGACAAGCATGTCGGCTTTGATGAGCACGTCAGTGAGTCTGTGCTATATAGCCGAGAGAGTACGCCGTACTCCGTATGCAAGATGGCAATTTCAGCTCAAATCATCTTCATCTTCATCCAACATGACTGTGAGTGCGAGCGCACCTGAAGTAGAGCCAGTGGCTCTCAACCTGAAACCCGGGTCGGACCTCGCGTCTGCGGAAACGGAGACAGACGTGTCCAACGACTACGGCACGCCCAACGTGCTTTTTCTGTACTACGTACCGTTCCTTCCAGATGACAAGAAACCAGACCTTGACGCCATACAAGACGAGTTCCAGACCTGGAACGCGTGGGAACTTGGACAGGCAGAGGCTCAACTAGTGAAACATGTCGAAGCCGGCAATCTCCCATCTGACGACTCAATCGCCTCTCGTGTCACCAGAAATAATTATCGATCCAAGGCGATCGACTTTTTCAGAGGAGGGAGTGAAGCATGGTACGTTCCCGTTCCCTCCCATCCGACCGGTCACCCGTGAGGCTTCAAGACTCAAGACTCTAGTTGGGGACGACCTCAAGGCTTTCCCCGCAAGTAACAAGAGGGGACAAAAATCGTCGAGACGACTCAAGACGGGGTCAATGGTGCCATTCTGCAAGGACTGCGGGCCCTTGCCACAGAGCATCATCAACTTCAGAGCCAGTTCGGGGTCGTTCTCAACGCCATCAGCGGCAACGTTCACGCGGAACAAGAGAACAAGTCTTACTTTAGCCATGTCCACTACAAGTACGACCGTGGTTCCAGAAGATTTCTGCCAGGTATGGTCTCTGGCTCATGGCCGCGTTATGCCCAGTCATTGACTGCTTTTAGTTGTTCTCGATACCACGTTCACAGTCAGGGTACAAGGCTGGGGAGGAAGCGAGGCTGGCAAGGACGGATTTTCAGTAGAAATCAATCTCTCTACTAATTCTTACAGCTTTGATCGGAAGTTCTGGAGGGACCTTCGACATGAGGGAGAGGAGGCTATCGACATGGGAGAGCCCATCCGTAAGCAAATGGCAATCGACTTTTACGTTGATGGCTAGTTTAATTACCCTTGCGCGCAGAGAATTTAAACTATTGGAGTTATGATATTACATATCCATCCATTCATTCGTTTGTTCGTTCATTCATTACAATCGGTGGAGAAATCCAAGAGGGCAACTATAAATCTATGGTACATGTACGATTTCTCAAATTTGATCGTCGCCTCATCGAAGCCTCATTCGTCCTTGTCATCTAATTACTGCCCCTTGCTGTTTGTTCTCTTGCTTTGCCACGATTCCTCGTGTTTTGTCAGTTCGGAGCGGACTAGCTTGGAATCTACTCCCCAAGTGTTCGGGACCCCATCTATGGCAGCTGAAGCGGCGTCTGCTACATATGACACGAGGTGGTCATGGGTGTTGATGACCCCTTTCCGGTTTAAAGCCCTCGACAATACAAGTTTTTGCACTGGATTGGATGAGTACCAGGTGTTTCTCAACAGTCTCGCCTTCGGGCAAGCCTACTCTATGAAACATGTCATGGCTGGCTTATGCTGCGACCAATCAGATGCATTAGACTTGGTCATAGGCCTAATACCACCGAGTATGGGCTTGAGCCAGCCTGGAAGTGGCATCGCAGTTGTTGCCCGGGCAGCATATGTAACTAGATTAATAAGCTTGGATCACGCGGAGGAATGCACATGACGCACATGACTTAGGCCTATCCTATAAAAGGGAACCTTTTATTTATACGCTAGAACTGAGGTTTAATAATATCTTCACTTTATATCTACTAATTAGGGTAACCTTAACCTCTTCCTACCCAAGTCCTAAGACTCAATCAAGCTTATATTATTAGAGAAATAGGAGGAATAGAGATCTAGGAAAGGGTTCAATTTGAAGCTTCTAGGCCTGAACGTGCTAGAGCGGGGTTGATGGTTGATTGTCAAAGTCAAAACAAGGTTCTCCATCATGTCCCCGCGCGACTTTGCAACTTGGACCTACCAAACCCCTCATCAAAATCCCTCCCCGCCCAGCCTTTCCCTTTTCCTCACGAATCCATCGCGACCCCTCGCTCACCATGTCCGTCATCGACATTACATCCAAAGCTCAGTTCGACGAGCTCCTCAAAGAGAAGCCCGCCGTCGCCCTCCAAGCCCACGCCGTCTGGTGCGGCCCCTGCAAAGCCATCTCGCCCGTCTTCGAAAAGATTGCCTCGGAAGGAAACAATGATGCAAAGGTGACCTTTGCCCGTTTCGACACGGACGAGGTATCCGATCTCGCGCAGGAACTCGGTGTCCGGAGCATCCCCGCCTTCTTCGCCTTCAAGCACGGCGAAAAGGTCGATAACCTGGCGGGGGCGAACCCCCGGCCTTGCAGAAGCTGGTCAAGGATCTGGCTTCGTTGGGCGAGTAAAGACAGCGGGGATTTCAGTTGATGGAAACTGTTGGCAAGGACTCTCTATTTTAGGGTGATGCTAAAATGCGACTCGTGCTCTCATGTTTCAACAGTCAATGACTTGGGCGTGTGTGCAAGACAGCAAGTACTTCATGTTTTCGATTTCATGATAGCTATGCAGTAGCTGAGCCAATCATCTAGATCGTGATGCTAGAAGAAGTCAGGAACGTCCTCGCAGCTCAGCACTTGCCGTCCCTGTTCCTCAAGATTGATGACCCGTCCTGCTATAACACCTCCTGGACGTAGCAACTCGGCAATACTCCGAGAAGCTCGTCTCCCCATCAAGGGGTCTCTCGACATATCGGCACCAATCCATACGAACGAGGCGAGTTTCGAAGATGCAGGCGGCTCATCAAAATGGAGTCCTTCGTGAATCTGCAAGGGGCATCAGCAGCCCTCAAGCGCAAAAGAAGTACCGGAGACCCATTTCATTGTCCCATGTCCTTGGCTCATCGTTTCACCGTTTGCAGCACTATCAATCACGCCATCAAGGATGCACCTCGACACGTTCAGATGGAGGTTTTCCCTTGTGCTCTTGGCTTGGTGGCTGCGGGTTCTAGCATCTCCACGAGACGCAAAAAAAAAAAAAAATGCACAGGAAAACTACGCCTGAGTGGGAAGGCATTTTGTACACCATGGAAGATCATTATGTTCAAGCTTCCTCATCCTCCCCTTTTCCTTCCACGAGCACCTTGTTGACTCGATGCAGCCGCGCCAGCCGTGGGATCCCGAGCTTTGAAGTTTATTTGTTCGAACGTTCCCCCTTCCCAACAACTTCAACGGAGCACACGGGCACAATTCCGTAAAGGACTATCGCCAAACAGACGCACTGTATATTTGCTTCTCAGCCAAGGTACTCTGCCGCTCAAAACATCGGAATAGCTTCAGTAGTAACCCAGAACCACGCTTTCGATGGTGGTTTAACTGCACTAGACATTTAGTTCTCGCTGTCATTCTTCCATTGAGAATTGACAGCCGGTAGATTTCCGTGTCTACACTTGGGCCGGTTGACTTGACTGTGGAGTTGCCTCAGTCCGACGTTGAACTTGGTAAAGACTGGCGTCGGACCAAATAATCATAATTCCGTAAAGAACCTTGCGCGAGGGACAATCCTGTTATTTTGCCTCCCGGTGGCAAGAGACAACGCGAACTGCTTTTGGGTGTTGATGTTCGGTTGCTGTGCCATGCATGGCAAATTCAATCACAAATCACGTGAGCTTATGGACTCTGGAGCGTGTCGCACTTGCCCAACGCGAGCCGTGTAGCTGGCTACCAATGGCAGAAGCTCCACCACCTCACCACCACAAAGCTGCAACGTTCGTCACCAACGAACGAGTCTGCATACTTTTCAGCTTCGTTGAAGTCGCGTCGCGCGCCTGAAAACGCCGAGCATGACATCGCGCTCCTGCTCCCCATCACGGGGTCGACCTCGATCTCCGACACGATCCATGTCACCTCGCTCAGACGTTTCGCGCTCTCCCGTGCGCCAGCGACGACACGACTCTCGCAGCCTTTGCGGTCGATAACGCCGCCTCCTCGCCGCAACGGACGGAACAGGAGCAATAGTCGCAGTTGGAGCCGAGGTCGGGGCAGAGACAGCTGGGATGCGAGTGAGTCTCCGGTATCCAGAAGCACAAAGGTCGGTACTATGATGTTCTCCGAGGGGGAAAATCGCGAAAAACATCAAAGAGGTTTAGCATCATTGACGCGACATTCCTAGATTGTTGTTGAGCGATTGTCCAAGAATATCAACCAAGATCACCTTCATGAGATATTTGGCCAATTCGGCCCCATCAAAGATCTTGATCTGCCCATGAACAGAACCTGTAAGCTGACCTTGTTTCGTTCTTGTTGTATTTCATTTTTGCCTGGGCCATTTCTGGCCGTTTCCCCCTTGTCACACCGGAACTTCGGATTACTGAAAGCTATTTGCAGTCGGCACAAACAGAGGAACCGCATACATTCTCTATGACCACGAAGCCGATGCTGAATCTGCCATCTCGCATATGCACGAAGCCCAAGTCGATGGCGCCGTCATAAACGTGTCTATTGTTTTGCCGCGGAGGAAGCTGTCCCCACCACCTCCCACGGCTCGCCGCGGAGCCAACATCGATCCTCGAGTTCCCATGTCAGGCCCGCGAGGTGGTGGCCCGTCAGGGCGTGGCGGAGGCTTTCACTCTGGCGGCGGCGGCGGCGGCCGTCGTCGACAATCACCACCTTCGAGTCGGTACGGTCCCAGATCTGACGTCTACAGACCGTGGTCGGATCCCCTTCAAGGTCACCGGGTGGTGCGCCGCCTTCACGCGGTGGCGGTGGTGGCGGTGGGGGCAGATACCGCAGCCGATCCATGGGTTCCTATTCTTCTCGGTCAAGGTCCAGATCACCCGCTCCCCGAAGGAGAGGCGGCGGGAATGGCGCTGGAGGTAGCGGGCACGACGATGCGGAAGACAGACGACGCACCCGTAGTCGCAGCTTCGGAAGCCATGGTGGCTGGAGCCGATCGCGAAGTCCCCGAGGTGGCCGTTGATCGATGCTAGCCAAAGTGTACTTTTTAAGTGAATTGCCATGTCAACAGAAGGGGATGAATCTACTTTGGCGTTTAGGGGTCCAGATAAGACGATGTTTACTACTGAAAACAGACGGTCTGTAGAATCCGTCCGAGCTCGGGAATACGGGATTTTCATTTCATTTAAGAAGGAAAAAAAAACCAGAAGGCGATGATGCCATTTATCCACGTTTGTCGACATAGTCAAGAGTGAATGTCATCTCCTCAAAACTCGGTTCACCAAATACTCGGATGGCGCGATAAAACATGGCAATGACACGTATTCTGTATTGTTGGGAATTCATGCCTACAGGAGCCTGCCTTGTTTCTCCAGCCCGTACCAGTCCATCAGTACCAACCAGTCCATTATTATCATGTCTACTTTCTTTCAGCCATGGCGTTCATTCAAACCTGCCCCTGCCCCCTCTTCACTACGTAGTTACAAAAGGCCATGCCAGCACCTAGTCCAAGCATCCCCATCGCTGCACCGGCCACATGCGCCGTACACCTAGGGCCAATGCCCCTTGAAGTGCTATGGAACAGGGAACTCGTCGTCGCCGTGGCAGACGCGACGTCGCCGCTCGCTGTTGTGACGGGACAGTCGGCCGTGCATGGTAATGCCGTGGTAAAGGCGCCAGGGGCAGTTGATACGGCGTACACGGGAGGCTGCGTGGCAACGCTCGGATTGGGCACCACGTGCTCTACATCCGGGTTGAGGACGTTGCCGATGATGTGCATGACACCATTGGCGAGCAAGATGTCTGGCTGGACAATCTGGGCCGAGTTGGCGAACTTGTTGTTTCCGTCTTGACGAATCGTGAGGTGGGCGGCGTTGAGACCCGATGCGTCCTTGGCGAGAGTGGTGTAGCTCGTCCCGTTGGTGAGCGTCTTTGAGTCAAGCACCTGGTCGGGGATGATGTGGTAGTTCATGATTCTGGCGAGTTTGGTGGCATTCAAGCCCTGAAGGGTGCCGCCAACAGACTTGAATGCGTCATTGGACGGGGCGAAAATGGTGACATTCTTGCGATAAGCAATGTCCGGCATCAAACCGGCGGCGTACAGGCTTCCCAGGAAGGACTTGGCTTGGAAGGACCCGGCAGTCTGGTCGACTTGCGTAGGGGAACAAGCAAGTTATCCACAACCTGGATCAGACCGCCGGTGAAGGCGATATCCGGGTCGGTGACTGTGCAGCGTGATCCCTGACCGCTGGTGAAGATGATTGAATCGCCTTGCTTGTTGATGAGAACGCCCTGGCCGGTGGTGACGTTTGTGTAAGCCGAGTTGGTGAGGCTCGTGGTCTCAAAGTAAGTCGGACCTTCCTGGAGACTACCGATGGCAACGGTGCCTTTGAGAATGTGATACTGGAGAATGGGGATCGTCTTGTCCTTGTTCTCCGGGTCCCAGAGACTGTTGAGGGCTGTGTAGGGGATGTTGTCTATGGCCTTGTTGGAAGGAGCGGCGATCTATTCGTCGTGTTAGTATCTCGAGTAACTATAACTACATAGGTCTGTCTGTCTGGTCTGGATCAAGACTTACCGTCACACCGCTGTAGTTGGGCAGTTGCAACAGAATATCGGGGAATTTCTACATGGGCCAAATCGTCAGTGACGGGCTCATAACCAGCCATATCTCGGCAGATGGCGCGAGGGAAGACAGGAAATCTACCTTGATCAGGTCGTAGAATTTGCTCAGGTCCTTGTTGGCGGCAAGCACGGAGCCCAAGTCCCTCTTGTCGTCGGCCCAAACGCCCGCCGCGAAAAAGATCAGGCCCAGCGCAGCCTTGAACATGATGATGGCGCTGCAATGATGACACTGTGCTTACGGAGTACGCGCCGCAGCGATCCAGGTACAACGTGAATGGTCCTAGATATGTATCTGGCGCAGAGGACGAGGAGCAGGATGCGAAAGGCGGACGGGGTTCTCTAGTCGGGCGCCTGTCTCGCAGCAACGGCCACGAAGAAACTGGACCAGCTGGCGAGCACCTTCACCCCTTCCCGTGGCCGCAAGCAGCAAAGCAAGATGGGATATGTACATAAGGATGGGTCTTGGGTTCGCTGGGCTTGGCACTAGTCTACTAGTTCTACAGACCAAGGCGTTCCCCGAGCTTTCCAGAATACGAAGTCGTCGGCAGCGTCGCGAAACAAGGGTCCAGGCTCCGTTGCACCTGTCACAGCAAGGCATTCGAGACATTGTGGGTGCCCGGCTCGTATGTAAGCCGCAGCTTGCCATGGCAGCTTGACATCGTACAGGGAAGAAAAAAAGGTTCCATCGTGCGCATTGTCCCGCATAATCAACTTCAACACTTGTGGCTGTTCGGACAGCACTCCGTGACTGGGGTGTTATTCCGCATAATGATAAAAATAGGTCGCACATTGATGAGCGACGGACGGGTGGGCAACTGGGCAACTGGGCAACCACCAAATGGGTCGGGACAGGTTGCAGTCTGGAGGCAGACTTGGGCACTTGTCACACGAGGACATCATTCACCAAGATCACATGGATATATTGGTGAACCCTGAGGTCAAAGTCGCAGTGTGACCGCACTGGATTCTTTGGCAACCTTCCTTGCCCTGTTCACGTCGCGGAATAGTAGTGTGTGTAGGCAGTGCCAAGTTCTAGCAATCGTTGACGTCTTTTCCGTGCTCGTCCTCATTCTCTGGACCTTGGGGGTGGAGGGGGCGCATCCATAGCGCATGCACGGACCTGGTTCAAGCTTGAGCCACAGATCACTCTAATCAGCCACAAATGCTGGCGCTTTTGCCGGGAGAAGGAAGCTCTGGTCTGTTGTGGTGGAATCCAGAAGCCGACAGGGATTGCCTCCTGACTGAAATAAAACAGAACAACAAAGGTCGATCGGTAGGATACGCCCTCAGGTCAGTGGGGCCGTGCACTGGACAGTTCCCCCACCGCCCGAGGTGGCCCGTGCCACGTAGGCTGGGAGGGCAGAGGGCAGCCGATTGGCCTTGCCGCCACAGACGCCCCAGATCGTCCGTCTGGTTTGGTCTGGTTCATGGTTCACCCACATGTCTCCCGACTTTTTGCAACCTCCAACGCTCATTATCAACAGCATACTTACCCACCAGATTCACGATTCAACAAACCCTTCCATACATTACTAGCTGTTGTGATCGAGTTTTCGGATTTTATTTGGACCTCTGTAGTCAGCAACCGGCTACTGCGACAATCAGTCCCTGGTTGGGCAGAGTCCACCCCGCACTTGCAGCCGATTGGCAATCTGACAGTCAACTAGCTTTGCTGTTCACAAAACCCTATATTTGCTGTTTACACTTTGTTTCCAGTCATCTCGGTGTAGCACTCGCACCTTCATCCCCTCGATCTTTTCAGCCCACGGACATGGATCAAGATGCATACAACCACGGCTACTATGGCCACCCAGTCCCTTCTGCTGCTACCACAGTCAACGCAACTCCAATTCGCTCGGGGACCCCAAACACAGATGCCAGCCGGAATCCTTTGGATTTCAACGACACTGCATCCTCACATCGACCTGGCAGAAGCACAAACCCATTCTCCAGCCCAGATGCCTCGCGGCCAGCTTCTAGCTACGGATCCTCAAGCGCCCTGGGGCCGCGTTACGATGTCAACTCTCAGCGATACTTTCACTCAAGGCGCGTAATGAAGGGGGACGTCGAGAAACCCTGGTTAGAAAAGAGAGACCCAAAAGAGAAGTGGGTTACGATTATGCCTGTTGCCGGTATTCTCATAGGCCTGGCTCTCTCGGGCTTCCTGGTGTGGGATGGCATTCGCAACGTGGTCCACCACAAGTACTGCCCTGTCCTGGATGATAGTTTCCACGGCGGCCTCGACACCAACGTCTGGAGTAAAGAAGTCCAGGTTGGAGGTTTTGGGTAAGTCGCTGCCTTGTTAACAACAAATCATTGATACCAACTAGAGGCACAAGCTAATTCGTGTCCATTCTATAGCAATGGGGAATTCGAACAGACCACTGGTGGAGATGAAAATGTCTTTATTGAGAATGGAAACCTGGTCATCAAAGCCACTCTTCAGGATACTGACAAGGTTGAAAAGAACAATGTCATCAATCTTCTAAAGGACGGGACGTGCACGTCCAAGGACTGGTACAGCTGTGTGGCTGCCACCAACACTACCAACGGTAACTCAAGTATCGTTCCTCCGACCAAATCAGGTCGTATCAACACTTTGAAAGGCGCCAAACTCAAGTATGGTCGTGTCGAAGTGACCGCGAAGCTCCCAGAGGGTGATTGGCTCTGGCCAGCCATATGGATGATGCCTGTAAAAGACACTTACGGACCCTGGCCGGCATCTGGAGAAATCGATATCATGGAGTCTCGAGGGAACAACTGGACCTATGGCCAAGGCGGCAACAATATCATGTCATCTGCTCTCCACTGGGGCCCGGATCCTGCCAACGATGCCTGGTGGAAAACAAACAACAAGCGCCAGGCGCTTCACACGACGTTCAGCGGCGGCTTCAACACGTATGGCCTCGAGTGGTCGCAGAAGTATCTCTTTACATATGTCAACAGCCGGCTTCTCCAAGTGCTCTATACCAACTTTGATCGGCCCATGTGGCAGCGAGGTGGCTTCCTGAGTTCAGTGCCAATGGCACACGCGTGACGAATGTCTGGAGCCAGACGGGCAATAACAACGCACCATTCGACCAGGAATTCTATCTCATCATCAGCCTTGCCGTTGGCGGCATAAATGGCTGGTTCGAAGATGGCCAGTCAGGCAAGCCATGGAATGATCGGTCACCCAACACCCGCAAAGACTTCTGGGGCGCCAGAGACAAGTGGTACCCAACATGGAAACAGCCTCGATTGGAGGTAAGCCGGGTGGTGATGCTGCAGCAATGCGACGGTGACGAAGGATTGTAAAACGACCCCACAATAAATAAATATGGCAGGGGCAGGAGGGGGCAGGAGGGTCCGTGCTCGACGTTGGCAGCTTTGAACATTTCCTTTTTCATCATCATCATCACCGGCGTGCTTCACAACAAGCCTACTTTGGAGCTTGAGTACTATTCATAGATGGAGGAGGCCACGGTATTGACCTGATTTTTTTCTGAATATCAGGGGATACTTGTTGCAAACAGATATATATGGCTTATGAGATGTTTCTTTGTGGATTGGGTTGGATATCGGGGAGCAAATTACGAATGTTCTCCACTCGACTTTGAGATTCTGAACATGGGACGGTGATGGTTCATGTCCAATGCAGCCCAGCCCCGTCACGTTCATACGCGAGTCCAGACTCTTCTGCAGTTCGTGCTTCGATGCAGGGCAGATGATCCGATGGGATGCCCAACGACTGCGTTGCGGCGATGATGCTTTGCAGTCTCAGGTGATGCGGTTGAGCGGTCGTGAAACGCTGTAATTCCTTTTCTTGGTCTGGTTGCTCACCGGGCCAGATTGGGGGTCACTAGAATGCACGTAGTCGTTATGTTACCCCCTCCATCCGTCTCCTGACAAAAGGTGGGAGAAAACTAGAGGGTGGAGCAGCTTCGTTTTCCAAGATGCAAGTTCTCATTCACAATGGATCTAACAGGGTGTTCTCGGCGGGCATCGCCGCCACGGAGCAAATCCACTCGGGTGAAGATGGCAAATCGCCCGGCGGGATGATGTTATCCCTCCCACGTTGGCTTTCGCCCTCATGGGGAGTTTTGCTCCTTAACCTCTGGAGAAAGCCAACAACAAGCCAAGACTAGCCCAGCATCATCACTTACAAGTGAGTCAGGAAAGAAACTGTTCACCGGGAACAGCAACTTGGCAATTCGCACTGCCACAGTCGCAACACGAAATTGGCTGAAGCGGCTGCCGTCAATTGCGGGTCACACTCGAACCAGCAGGCCCCCTCCCGGTACATTGTACACCCTGAGCCCGACGGGTTTTCTGGTCGCGACATGCCGGCCTTGGCGTGTGTACGTGTGCGAGCCGCCACTGCGAGGCGAGGCACTTGGACCCATCCATCGACGGTGAATGGGTTCAAGCAAGTTGCTGCCGTACAACAAGGCGTCGTCGGTCCGGCCGATTCTACCTGCTTCAAGTATTTTCGCGTCGGGTGGCGCTGAGATGAACCAAGCGTCCCAGGTTTGGTAACATGACTTCATCGGACACTCCAAGCCCGCTTATTTAAAATTCTACATACATAGACGCATAAGCGTGTCGTGGGCCATGCCCAGCCCGACGTTCAGGAGACGGCCGTGCGGAACTCCAGCCAGCCGCTCGAGATGACCGTGCTCTTCCGACTGGGGAGTACGTACATGGACACAAGTTCTTGTTGCATCCATAGATGCACCCCACGGCTCATGCCACATGCTCAACACGGGAAAAGTGAGAGGTGAAGACTGGAAATCACTGGTCATCGGCGTCAGGTATGATATGCACGTTGAGCATGGGTGCGGCAGGCTGCATTGCATGCCGCCAGGAATACGAGGCCCAACAGCCTCTTCACTGAAATATGGACACCAGGTCAATGATGATGGATTCAATGTGTCGGCTGGACCAGCTTTGGAGGGTACGTAAAAAAAAAAAGCTTCCCTGCTGCACGACCTTGGCTCTGACTAATCTCTGGTCGTGACAACATGTACACCCCACTGTACCCCACTGTACCCCACTGTACCCCACTGTACTTGTGCTGGACTCATCTGGGCAGTCAGTGCGTAACTGTGATGTATGTGATGGCGACTGTGATGGCGACTAGAGTTGGTTGTCTCACTTGCACCGACCGGCCTGTGACGACGGTGAAAAGCTCCGTTTCGTGACCGACCACGAATGGCATTGTTTCGATTGTGTCTCCAGCTCGGCTCCAACACCTTCGCAACACCTTCGCAACACCTTCGCGTCCTCGAGTTCTCATTGCCTGTATGTAGCCTTTCGGTGGTTGGTGGCGGCGGAGGCGCGGCGGACTCGCGCTATCGGCTTCAGAAGCCGGATCTGCTGTCGACAACAAAAGAGGGTGCACTAATAAATAATAGGCACTGATATGCACTGACCCAGCTGTTCGTAATGTGATGTGTGAGCAGGTGAGCAGGTGCGCCACAGCAGCTCGGCAGGGGTGGGGTTGCCAAACGGCCGAGAGAAGGGAAGGAGCACTTTGATGACACGGTCACTCAATCGAGTGCCATTTCGTCCATTTCCCATTCGGTCCGAGGTCAATGAAATGACCACAGCTTGCTAGAATTGGGAACAGTATGCTGCCGCAATTTTGCTCTGTCAAATGTCTTTTCTCCGCCCTCAGAGGAGTCAGAGCACACAGGCTGCCCCGCCCCGTCCAGGCACGACCTCTTCCATGGGCGCGTGCGAAGCGCTGAACAACAACATGCCAAAGTCTCCGCAGCGGGCGGCAACTCCTTTTGGTGCTTCTCGGAAGCTGTCTCCATCAGCAGCAGGTACGGATCGGATGGATCAGACGAATCAAAGACAAAGACAGCCACAGAGCCCGAGGGTCGAATTTTCCTTCTCGACGACAAACCCATTCATGTTGAGGCGGGCGGGCGGGCGGTCAGCGAACAAAGCCACCCGGCCCTTCTCAACTAGTCAGGGGTGCGGGCCAGCCAAACCACGACGAGTGAAAAAAACGTGGACGGACGAACTGGGGCTCAATGGCTCATCGGGGATATCGATATCCGTCCATGCCACAAGCCGCCGACCGTCCCTCCACGCACGCCCCCTTTGTTCAGTTCAAAGCACCGAAAACCGGGCACGAGCCCAAGTGAAGTGGGCGTTTGTTGTCACGGACTCGCTACAATGGAGAGGTACGAGTACGGAACAGATTCCTGGTATGCAAAGGCTACATCTGCTGCCATCACACACTCTGGAGGTGGGTCCGCGACCTGCCCGAGGTCTCCGGACACCCAAAAAAGAAAAGGGGACGCTATCTCGTCGACAGGGCCGTTGTCTCGGCTGGCACTTAACCTTGGCCCAGACCTCTTTTCTTGGATGAAGTTCCATGCTCACTCACGGCTGGCTCGTATTCTATAACATTCCTGCTGTTCGTCCCTCTGGCCCCCTCCCTCGTCGTCCTGCAGAGGAAGAGGACCCAAGCTCGAGATAAAACGCCTCGTACTCGTTGCACTCCGGCCTTTTCGACCGATATCAGGCCTGAAACAGAGAAAGGATTCGCAGGAAAAAGCAGTCAGTACCGCTCCTCCGGCGAGCCTGAAGCAACCACCAGCAAGAGCCTGCAGGCATTGCGCCCACCCCCTCCTCCCTGGTCCCTTCATTCTGTCCAGCCCCGGCTCCCTGCTGGCAAGCGGTTGGTGAAAAGATCGAACTGATGCCAGAGATCTTGTAAATCTTTACATACTCATCAAAGCTTTGCCTCTCTCTTCTCCTCTTCTGCTTCCCACATACGTCCTTTTTGAATATCTTTCCCCAATTCTCCATCATTTGGCTGTCCGCGAATGGCCTGATGAGTTTTTGTTGAGTTATGGTTCGAGGAGATTGCGTTCGTTTCGTCGTTTCACTTTCATCATTCCAAACGAAGACCCAGTTGCTTCCATTCGCTGCCGAATCGTGACGCCCCTCGCTCTCTGTTCATGAATAAAAACGGCAACTTATACAATCCACAACAACGTCATCGTTCTCCCAGACGCTTCAGATACCAACTGCAAAAACACCAATAGCGCGACGGTGCGCATTTTCCACGTCTCTTTCCCCAACTCCCAAGTTGAGAACATACTGGGGATATCCTATGCGCTCAGATCGAATTTATGGTTCCATAGTCCACCATGGGTATCTCCAATTACTTCAAGGCCAGCAGCAAGCCTGAGCCTGTTCCTAAACCCCAGACAGACAACGCATCATGGCGGCCGAATCGAAGCCAACAGCCCTCGGCTCTTTCAGAGAAACCCCTTCTTCGACCAAGAGTCATGGTAATGACATGGAACTGCAGCCGCCAACACCTCGATTCCACTCGCGACCACCGTCCATTTCTGGCCGGTCTGACCGATCCACACCATCCACTGGAGGCAGTTCCATGTTTCTAGATGACATCAAGCATGAAGTCATGGTCAACTACCTGTACCAGCAGCAATGCTCCCAGCTCTGGGTGAGTGATGGCTCTGGCGAGATTGAGGGTGTTCTGCTTCGCAAAGTTCGCGGGCACTACATGGCCTGCCCCCTCAGCTGGGCAATTCACCGTTCGCCATGGCTTGCACGGCAATGAACGTGCAGTGCGCAATGACCGTCAACTCCCGTGTCATCAAGACTTTTCTTCAGTGGTCTCCCGATGCCGTCGACGTTCCTCTGATGAATGGCTTGAGAGTCCAAATTCTGCCCACCGTTGAAGATCTTCCGAGGGCACGCAAGCATCAGTTTGCCGCTTTCGTCGCCTCCGAAGGCCTCCTAGTTGTGTGGGATGATGACCCAGTGCACATTGTGCAGCGTGCCAAGGCCATTGAGTCGGAGCTTATGGAACTCGTCTGGAAAGCTGGCAACACCGACGACGAAGAGGAGGAAAAGAAGGGTCCCAACGTCATTGAGGCCGAGATAGACGAGGAAAGCGGCGAGGTCAAGCCCGAGAAGCGACCTATTCACTTGCAAAATACTGTGCTCGTTTCGCTGACACTCATTCTGGTCACGGTCTCTCTTGGCGCCGCTTGGCGTGCGCTGGCTATCGAAGTATCTGTCGATGGCGACTACATTCGATTAGCGCTCGTCGCCTTATTCCCCATCCAAATCTTCTTCACTCTCTTCTTTGCCCAAGTCATCGTCGGCTGTCTGGCTCAGATTTTTGGCCCCATTCGCCAGCTCACAATCAACTCCAAGTTCTATTCCGCGAGACCGCCACCCCGACTGCAGAGCTCAGTCCTGCCTCACGTCACCATTCAATGTCCCGTATACAAGGAAGGTCTGCAGGGTGTCATCGTTCCCACTGTCAAGTCCATCAAGCAGGCCATGTCGACGTACGAACTTCAGGGTGGTTCCGCCAACATGTTTGTCAACGACGATGGTCTGCAGCTTCTCCCGGAAGAGGATCGCCGTGCTCGAATCGAGTTCTATGCTGATAACAGCATCGGCTGGGTCGCTCGTCCCAAGCATGGTGACAACGGATTCACGCGAAAGGGAAAGTTCAAGAAGGCATCCAACATGAACTTCGCCCTCATGGTCTCGTGCAAGGTCGAGGAGAAGCTTCAAGCCATCAGCCGCCCTCCGGAGTGGAGTCAGCATGATGAAGCTCACGCTTACGAGCAGGCTTTAAAGGAGGTCCTCGAGGAAGATGGTCGAGCTTGGGCCGATGGCAACATTCGTGTTGGCGACTATGTTCTCTTGATTGACTCGGATACTCGTGTTCCTGTTGACTGCTTCCTCGATGCTGTTTCCGAAATGGAGCAGTCTCCCGACGTTGGCATCATGCAATTCTCTTCCGGTGTCATGCAAGTTGTGCACACGTACTTTGAGAACGGCATCACGTTCTTCACCAACCTCATTTACTCGGCTATTCGATACACTGTCTCTAATGGCGATGTGGCCCCTTTCGTCGGCCACAATGCCATGCTTCGTTGGTCTGCTATCCAGCAAGTGTCATACCAAGATGAGGATGGCTATGAAAAATTCTGGTCCGAAAGCCACGTTTCGGAGGATTTCGACATGTCGCTCCGTCTCCAGTGCAGCGGCTATATCATTCGACTTGCCGCGTGGGCTGGCGAGGGTTTCAAGGAAGGTGTGTCTCTGACTGTGTACGACGAGCTTGCGCGATGGGAGAAGTACGCCTACGGCTGCAATGAACTGTTGTTCCATCCCGTCCGCACTTGGCTCTGGCGTGGTCCCTTTACGCCCCTCTTCCGACGTTTCTTGTTCTCCAACATCCGCTTCACCTCCAAGATCACCGTTATATCATATATCGGCACGTATTATGCCATCGGCGCCGCCTGGATCATGACCACTGTGAACTACTTCCTGATGGGGTGGTTCAATGGGTACCTCGATAAGTACTATGTCGACTCGTGGAAGGTTTGGTTCTCCATCATCCTTGTCTTCAATGGGCTCGGCAATATTGCTCTCGCTGTGATGCGGTATCGCCTTGGCGAGCGAAATCTGCTGTACGCGCTATTCGAGAATTTCAAGTGGACCATCATGCTGGCAATCTTCTTGGGTGGACTGTCGCTTCATGTCAGTCAAGCGCTGCTGGCTCACATGTTCGAGATCAACATGACCTGGGGCTCGACCAGCAAGGAAGCCGAGTTCTCCAACTTCTTCATTGAGATCCCCAAGGTTCTTAAAAGGTGAGTTTTGGGTTTGCCTTTTCTCTCGGGCCTTTCTCCCTCTAGTCTAGAGTTCTCAAGGCCAGCGCACAAGCAGGGTCTCTGGAAGAATATTCATTCCTCTGGCTGAACCTTGGTTTGAGGTTTCGACTGAGAGCCACGACTAGTAAAAGAATGGGAATGCTGACCATGATGGGATTCTAGTTCAAATTCTCCATGCTCTTCTCACTGATTGCCATTGCTGGCATGATCATATTAGCCGTTGCACCGTTCGTTCCCCACGACTGGCACATCACAGACTTTGTCGCCATTCTTCCCATGGCGACGGTGGCTGCCAGTCACTTCCTGCTGCCACTGGCGCTGAACCCTGCCCTCATGACATTCTCATGGTAAAGGAAGCGGTCAAGGAAACCACAACACGTATATACAACTATATACATGCACATATTTTACACACCCGCATACTCGCACTCTAACGCGCCTCGAATCGCGTTTCGTATCTATATCCACAGCAATCCAACACGCGTTGCTTGCGTCATTTATTTCGCATATCATGTTTGGGAGAGTCTATATTAGACGGCAAAGGAGGTTTTTTTGTTGGGGGGGCACTATTTACGTGTTCATGACTTGGTTCGGGCAGTCTGACTATGGCCCGATTCCGCTCCACTAATAGATTTGAGGGAACATTGCACGGTATTGGCGTGACAACCATCGGTGGGGGCAAAAGGAATCGACCGAGAAGGCACGTGAGGCGTCTCTCGCCTTTGATTGTTCATATGCAAGGATAGTAGAAGCGGACGAGGAGTCGGGGACACATGAGGAATGATGAATAGAACACACGGAAGTGGTAGCAAGTAGGTACGGTGGTAGGCGAAATATAGACACGTCCCAGACTCATCTCGCAGACATTCTCGCGCGTAACTCTACCTGTAATGTCGCATTTTGCGCGCATCATCACACGTATACTACGCTACATGGCACAGCACGGAACATTGCAAAATGATGTCTCGAGAATATATAGTCGATTCAGACAAGAGCCTGGTCTCTCCATCTATCCCAACCCTTTTTAGACCCCTCGCGACGTGAGAAGAAAAACAGGAACAAAAGCGAGCACGAAAAGAGAAGAAGAAAAAGAAAACAAAACAAAATGATACGCCTCTATGCCCAATCTACTCGATCTATCGTCAATCACAGCCTGCAGTGCATGGTGCAAGCCATGGCCCCAAGAGATGATGGTAATTCTTTTTTTTTTTTTTGAAAAAAAGGAAAAGAGACAAATGTATACGTCATTCCTCTACTCCTCGTCATCCGTGTCAGGAGGATGAGGCGTACCCTTTGGACTATTCAACCACTCGATATGGCGAAGACGTCTCCTGACCTCGCGCTCTTTGACTTCCTTCTTGGTCACCTTTTTCTTCTTCTTTGCCTTGAACTTCATTTCCGAGTTGTCTTCCACGCCGGAATTGACGGCGCTGCTGACGACGGAGCTGGCGGCGGTGCTGGTGACGCCGCTTCCGGGACGGGAGTCCTCGAAGCGGTCTAGGGAGACGGCGGCGGTGCCGCGGTGGGCGACGCGGCCGTCGTTGACGAGCCACTGCTCGGAGCAGAGGGCGCCGACGAACTCTTCGTTGTGGGAGATCAGGATGACGCCGCCTTTGAATTCGCGGATGGCGACGGCGAGACCGCCTAGGGAGTCGCGGTCCAGGAAGTTGGTCGGTTCGTCGAGGACGAGCAAGTGGGGGTTGTTCCACATGGCGCCGGCAATGACCACCTTTACTTTCTGTCCGCCCGAGAGGGAGCCGATTTCGTTGTGGTTGGCGATTTCGGGGTCCAGGCCGAGGTCCTCAAAGTGCTTGGAGATGACCGAGGGTTGGAGCTCACGGTACCCGAGACCTTCGCGGGAGGCCTCGTGGTCGTCGAATTCTTGGACGAGCTTGTCGAAGCCGAGCTCGATGAGGGTCTCGCGCGAGATTTGGGCGTTGTACTTGGGGAGGAGGTTTCGCCATTTTCTGTTTTTTTGGGGGTTGCGGTGTTAGTTTGGTACGACGATGCAGTTTGTAGTCTTGAAGAAGAAAGGCGCGAGGGAAAGAAATAACGTACACTTCGTATTGGAACGTCTTCTTATATTTTTGACGACCGACGAGGGCTTCCACCTGCCTGGCGGCCTTGCCGTCCTTCAGGTCAACCCACTTGTCCATTTGCTCGCGGTCCTTGTCGGATAAGATACGAGTCTGCTTCATGTGGACTTCGCGGTCGTCACCGTTGGCATATCGCCATTGGAGGTACTGGTTCGGGGTCTTCTCAAGGTGCATCTCCACGTGCTCCAGAGCGTGCTGCTTGATGTAACCGATGCGCAGGTTGGGATGCTTCTCGACTTTGCCTGTTGTGGGGATGCTTTCACCGGTGAGCAACTTGATGAGGGTGGACTTGCCCGCACCGTTGGGCCCAATGATGGCCACACGAGAAGACAGAGACAGCTGACAGGAGACTTCGGACAGCGAGGGCTTTGGGGCCTTGGGGTACGTGTACGACACGTTGCTCATGCGAATGATGGCTCGCGTCTGTGACTTGACGCCTGTGAGAATTCCCGGAGGAGGGAACTTGAACTGGACGTTGGAGGCAGACAGGGTGTAGTAGGACTTCGCTTCGGGACGGACCTCCACAAAGGCAGCCAGGTTGCCCTTGTAGCATGCCAGCTTCTTGTTGGGCTCGTAGTGGTAGATGTCCGTGGTAACATTGTCCAGGAACCCGGAGTCGTGAGAAACAATGAGACTGGTGATGTTTGGATGAGTCTTGAGGTAGTTCTCCAGCCAGGCGATGTTGGCGACGTCGAGATGATTGGTAGGTTCGTCGAGGAGAAGCACGTCGGCTTTTCTAAGCATGGCACGAGCCAAGGCGAGCTTCATCTTCCAGCCACCAGACAGCGAGCCGACCTTGTGGGATTGACGACCCTCGGGCCCGGCAGTGAAGCCGAACTCAGTCAGGACCTCGGAGATGTGCTCGATGCCCTGGGGGCCGATTTCGGGGTCCTTGGCGACGAACTCGAGAATGGAAATGTCGGCATCTTCGCCCTGGTTGTGTTCGACATAACAAGTGCGCAGGACATCCTGGGAGGGAAACCCTTCCAGCTTGCCATTGGAGATGGATCGCATGAGAGTAGATTTGCCAGCACCGTTGCGGCCGCAGAGACCATAGCGATGGCCCTTGAGCAGCCGCAGGTTTGTGTGCGACAGGAGCAGCATACCACCGTACGCCAGTGAGAAATCGGCATTGACAATCTCGACCTCTCCATCATCTTCTTTCTCGGGAACGCCATACCGGCGTTGATCCTCTTCAACGTAGTGTTGTTGGATGACATCAGCAACCTTCTGGGCAGCCTCGGGGTTCTGCATGAGGGGCTGTAGATAGGGACCGACGCGTTCACCAATACGGTTCACGAATCGGTAGTTGACATCGGCTGCGACCATGCCGCCGATGTAAGAGCGAACGGAAG
This sequence comes from Epichloe glyceriae, assembly GCA_023658535.1. Taxonomy (NCBI): domain Eukaryota; kingdom Fungi; phylum Ascomycota; class Sordariomycetes; order Hypocreales; family Clavicipitaceae; genus Epichloe; species Epichloe glyceriae. The sequence continues at coordinate 954,220 of CP098295.1, read as the reverse complement.
TGAAGATGTCCGGCTGGCCAACAAGACCACCATTCTTCTTGATCTGCTCGTCCAACAGCTTGGCGACATCGTCGGCCGTCGTTCGAGCGGCGACCTCCTTGTCGTTGGCCATGGCTTTTTCCATGACGTCTAGGGCTCGCTCGGCGACCTCGCGGACTTCGGGGAGCGAAGCGCGGTCGGCCACAGACTTGATACCAGGAGATAGCTTGGGCAGGAATGTTCTGGCTTCGATGGGGTCGTGCACAAGCTTGGTCAAGTTCTCGGTAATGACACAAGTCTGTCGTAAAACTTCTTGGGTGGTATTAGGCGAGTTCAGCGATCGCTCGAGAAAGGGTGTCAGCAGAGCCAAGACTGGTGAGGTGACGATGGCCACAAAGGTGGTCTGGGACAAGGCGTGGATGGCCTTCTGCGTGGACTGAGCAGAAGGGTGCTGCATCGTCTCCACGAGGAGTGGGATACGAGGCGCAACATCGTCGTTGGACAGCAGCGAGGTCAAAGAGTTCATGGTCTGGACAGCCTGCTTCTCGACTTCGGCCTTCAGATCGTGCATGCCACCTTCGACAATGGGGATCAAGCCGGCAAGTTTGGCACCCATGGCCTCGCGAAGAACGTCCTTCTCAACAGCCTCTTCTTTGCTGCCGCCGATGGCCAGCTTGGCCTTGTCCGCCATTTTTGGAGCAACTTGTAAGCGCCCACGGTTCCCTGCCATTTGCCCGTCTTCTTGCCCAAGTAGGTCGACAGGACGGGCAGCAAGCCGGTGGCCAGCGCCTCGGCGCTCAGGTTGTTGAAGAGGGCATCGAGGCCGTACTGCGCAGCCTCGCGCACGACGGCGCCCTTGTCGGCCAGTGCGTCCAGCGCACAAGCCACGAGACCGTCGTCCTGGCAGAGGAAAACGACTTCGGAGATGCGTTGTTTCGGTGGGAATCGCTCAAAAATGGCACCCAAGAGGTTCTGGCTGCTCTCTCTTCGCAGACCGTTCTTCTTGTCCGCGGCGGCCTTCTTCAGCTCGGCCAGCACGCCGTACTGCTGCAGACCGACGTAGCCGACCGAGTTGAGGAAGAGTTCGCAAAGGCCATAGCTGGCGTCGACCGAGGCCGCCGAAGTCTGGGCAGTGAAGATGGTGTTGATGAGGCCAGCGACGTCCTCCTGTGACGGCGGGGAGGGGCATCCTTGGACACCATGGTCGGCGGTGACACGGGATGAGGCATTGTGGGCGAAGTGGCAAGACAATGTGAGGACAATGAGATGAGGCAGGTGGCAAGAACCGGCAAGTCGCAGGGTGCGCAAATAACTGTGGCCAACTGTGGCCGGGTGTCCACGGGCGCTCTCTGTCTGTATCTTCTGTCTCTTCCCTTGCGTACGCGTACTGGAGGAGAAAAAGAATCGCGGGAAGGAGAGAACGAGGCAAGCGAGAAAGTGAGCCGAAAAACCACACACACCTCAGCCGACTAGACCAATACAAGTGGGCTTGTGAGGCGTCGCTGACCGATGGATGAGCTCTGATGTATCTCGAAACTTTTTTTTTTTTTCCTTTTTTATTCCTCTCCCCCTCCCCTCCTTGTCTCGCCATCTTTTCCACCGAATCCCCTTATCGACGGTGCTGCCGCCACTGGAAATCTCTTATCACCCCCACTATGGACGGGATGGGTACATCAGTACATCGGTACGTACCTTTGGTGGTGCCAAGGCACAGGCATCCACGTGGGGCTGGCTGCTCAGTGCTTTTTGGCATACTTTTTGTGTCTATTCATTGGTGCTTAATCGATACTTTACTCTCCTGCATCGCCCAACTTAATCATCACCCACGCAGACATGCGCAGTTGAAGTACGCATTTATATGTATATCGATGATGTACCAATATATATATATATATACCCACAATCCATCTCAAACGCGCAAGCAGACACAGGCAGCATTCGTACGATAGCCATGCCACCGCTTCAAACTCTGTCAAACTTGCTTTGAAATAGACCGGAGAAATGAACAGAGAGAAAAAGAAGCCCAGGGCGCTGAGGGTATATAATAAACAAAAACACATTATAGAATAGCCTCACTGGATTCACAGTGCGTACAATATTATCTTCATCGCCCCATCAATCCGATCCACTCTTATGTTGCTCCTTGCCTGAAAATACAGTATAAAATGAAGAAGAAAAACAGCTGGGGTATAGTATTAGCTTATAGCGTGAATGCTGATACGCGGTGTAAATGACCGAGAGAAAACTGGCGTGCACGGTAATGTACATGCTCTGAAACAAACACATCATACGAGAAGAGTTCTAGGGATGGCGAGTCAGAGGGAAAATGGAAAAGAGAGGGCAAGGAAGGTGTAGGTGCAGATGGCTGGTGTGTGTCCCCATCATTTATTTATCCACGACTATGGCCTCGTAGTGCCACTGGCCCTTGGAAACTTGTTGAAGATCCCGGAGGCACATTATCCAGCTCGAGTCCTTGGGAGTTCTGCCGCGGCCGTTGACGGTAGTGGTTGCCGAGGCGCTGATCGCCAGCCTTGTATTTGCTCTTAAACCTATAGTATGCTGGTGATCTCGGACGACACAGGACAGTAATCAGGTTCTTGAGCCAATTGCCCTGGCTAAAAGCCCTGAATCGTTCGTGCTTGGCAAACTTGTGCGAATTGATATACTCGCGCGTGGTCTCTCCACGAGCCATGAGGAATAGATGATAGCCCATTAGACCACCGGGGTACACGAAGCAAAGAACTCCGAGAATGACAAGGGCGAACGGCACTCGAAAGTGGTGAATTGACTCGCCAAAGGATATATCCTCACGGTGCATGTGAACGAGTATCTGCGTCAAACTTGTGCCAATCAGGTACGCTGACAAGATGGTGGCAGATGTGACGAATGTGAAGAAGTATCGATAATTACGTTTACCAACACAGTTGTTGAGCCATACGCAGTGGTGGTCATGGCCTTCAATACAGTTGTCACATAAGCGGCAATGATGAGCACGCGGCGGACGCCATATGTTGCAAGTCCGGCAGTGCTTGACTGGAACCTCCATCGCTGCTGCTGTGGACTCGGCCGATTTGACCAATGTCCAATCATTAGTAGGAGGGCCCAAACGAAGAGGGTCATCCTGGTACGCTGCTTGTGGGAACTGGTGGAGATTTCGTGGAAGAATCTGTACATGAAATGAATGGTCAGCATGTTTGTTGCCAGGACAAGCAGACAAGAAATAGGATCGCGAAGCTTACTCCAGGGTCTGACACGGAGGCATGAAGAAAAGAGGACAGGCAAATATAAGTCAAGTACGCAAAAGTGATGGGGATCGCAGGAGAGATGTTGTTCCACAGCCACGGCGCCTCAAATCCGTAAAAGAGGGCGCATGGCACGACTAAGAACAATCCAGTCGCAATGTTGATTGGCGTATGCTTGGTGTTCTGCCATCTTCCGCCGAGACAGAACACGGTGTTGCCTTCGAAGTATTGATGGACTCTGCCAGTACTCTTCCCTTGGGAATCGACAGTCAGGGATCTTGGGTCAGGTTGTGATTCGATCCGAGCGAACCGGGGTGATGATGCCGTAGATGAGAGCTTTTCAGCGCCATCAGTGCTCCTGTTCCGACTACCTTGCGCCTGCTCGACTTTGCCGGGCAAGAGGAAACTTGATCGAAATGATCTGGTTGACTTGACTGGACTGGGAAGCCCGGCAAGGTCTCGGTAACTCTTGTCTACTTTGATATGCAAGTTCTCATTCTGGTCGGATTTATTTTGCAGCGGTCGGACGCTATCAGACATGCTGCGGGTTTGATAATGGCCTGTAGTCGGGCTTGCGTTGGCGGTGATGCGACTAAATGTTTCCTGGTCCGTCATTTCAGTGCCGCGAGATGGCGGAGGCCGCATACTGCTACCAGCTCCGCTCAATTTGCGATTGAGACAGGCCATACTCTGAGCGTTGTCGCCTGGTGCACCGTCAATGACACTACCACCCATATCCGTCTGATCATCGTCCATGTTAGCCTGAGGGGCTTGCAGCTGTTGATTCATCGGAACAGGTCTCAGGCCAGCTCCTCGCTGAGCCTGTAGCTTCTGCGAACTCATGGGTCGGAAAAATGCACCCGATGTCAGAGAAGGAACATGACTCCGCGTTGTCAAACTCGGGGCTCGTCCTGATGCCGTCGTGCTTGCGATGCTCCCCCTCTGCAGCTGCAGTCCGGCAGCAAACCCTTTCCGCCCTGCTTGTCCGCGCCTGGTAGCCTTGGATGAGGCAGCGGTTTGAGCCGTCACTGGACGCGAATCCGTGTCCACCGTTCGGGTTTGGGTAGTTGGTTCCACTTCACGTCCATCGTCGTTCGCAATGTCGCTCGCATGAGAAGAAACAACACTCGTTGGCCGCTGATTACTGCTTCCATGTTGCCTTGCATGCAAGCCGGTGGCGTCCCCTGGTGACCCTGGCTTGTCGGCCGACTCTTGTGAATCCATGGGATCTAGCGGTCTATGGTCGATACAGTCGTCTAATCGACGTTACAACATAATCGAGTGTTGTGTGTTTGTCCAACGAGAAACGGGTCTTTCGACTCTCCCGAACCGGATGATGCGGGAAAAAAAATTTGTTGTACAACGCCCGGAAAGTCTGCACTCTTTGGGTATAGGGAAATATGTCGTAACCCCACGGGATCTCGTCCTACATCCAATCCGTCAAATAAATAGATTTCCGAGGTAGGCTTGTCACGGTTGAGGTATGGATCAAGTGCGCTTTATCAATCAAGCAACGTCATCGGATTTGACGGTTGGATGAGGAGACGAAAGACGACGGATGGTTAGGGAAGAGTCGAGTCGGTAGGAAATTCGAGCGAGCTCAGGCGACGAGGTCGAGATGTCGGATAGAGGGAAAAGGAGCGAGATGGGGGTTGTGGTGGGCCAACGGGGATGGAAGTCGAGTGAGGCGAAGTCGGAAGACCACAAGTGTGGTGTACTCGTTACGCAGCGGGAAGGAAGGAAAAGGAACGCGGCGGCACAGAAGAAAGCAACAGCAACAAGGAAACGCCTGCATAGGCGACGACGATATTGTGCGTCAGGGAGCGAGTTGTGTGCATGAGGGAGGGAAAACGAGGCGAAAGGTGGTGCTTGTTCCTTTTTCCGGGCCAAAAACAAGGCAGACGGACGGCGGCCACGCTTGCGCACCTGAGCACAGGCGGCGACGGGTGGACGTGGACGCTTTGCTTTCTGCTGTACTCCGTAATCCGTAGGCACTTGCAGCCACACCAGGAACCCCATGTAAGGGGCTTCGGAAACCGACGCACTAATGATAATTAGCTGTACGGGCCTGGTAGCTCGACAGGATAGCACCGGGCTGCCGGGCTCTTCCTGAGTCTTCCAACAAGAAGCAAGATTAAAAAATCATGGATGGTAAATTAGCAGGTCAAAGCCGGGCGGGCTGGCCGAAGCTGGACCAACCACCAGCCAGCCACCGCCAACCCACCCTTCCTTGCATCACATCACAGGGCGAACGTTGCCCTCCTTCTCAGCTCCCAAGTGCATCCAGCCATCAACATAATAAACACTAATATATCGCCGCTGTGTACGGATTATGGCAGGCGATGCACGCCGAGAAGACGACGGACCCTATAACACGCCGGCAGTTGACTTCGTGTTGAAGATGTTTGTTTAGATGGCGCATTGTTTCCTGCACCGAGTAATATATCGCATGTGCAACCTCCCACGTCGCTCCCCGCAACAGACAGAATAGCCTCATCTCCTGCTTCTCCTCCATTTCTGCATCCACTCAGTATCAGCCATAGCAACCCCCCCATCCCGCCTAATTCAACTCAAACAGGAACAAAAAACCCATGAACATGACGTCGTCTTGGCTGCCCCGCAACAGAGCAAGGCAAATCACCCATCCATCTTCACGTGATACCTTCGACCCCCAGTGACCAATCACATGCCCTCCAGGTCCAGACACAACTCAGGAACCCGGGCGAGGGAAGCAAGCTTCTGACCTCACAGCTTTTTGCCCTCCTCGACAACCCGTACCAAACAATCATCATACACGACGCCCCGCGAGAAACAATGGCTTCCCAAGTCGCCCGCCGCTGCTTCACCGCATCTGCTCGCCTGCACAATGAGAACCTCAAGGCCCAGAGCAAGCGTAACCCCGAGACAATGGTGCGTGATAAATCCTCGGCTCTTCATCCCCTCCCGTCAGCTCAGTTCGCTTCCATGTGGCCGACGAACACCTGCCGCTGGACTCAACAAACGATTGCGGAGTCGGGCAGTCCCGCGTCTTTTTTTTTTTCTTTCTTTTCCTCCAAATGCTGTTGCGGTGCCTCAAGAATAGAGATTGACAGAATTGGCAGATCCTCGGTGCCGTAATGGTTGCTGCACTCGGCGGCGCAGGCTTCTACTTTGGTACGGACGAGCCCCTCGCGACAAAGGATATTGAGCATCGAAAAACAAAAACAAGAAACCAAACTGACGACTTCTTCTTTCTCCTCTGCAGGCCGCACCCCACCAAGTCCACCTCCGAGAACCCCGTGTCCATTGCCCACGGCGGCATGCCCTGGGAGGGCGACGTTCAAGGCAAATACAAGTACCACCCCGGTGGTGATCTCAGCGCCGAGCCCAGGGATGCGCCCAGTGCTTTGAACGCCGTTGTTGTCCCCAACGTCACTTTGCCCAAGGAGTTGCATGATAAGTACAACAAGTGGGGCAAGGATGGATATCCTTGAACGTTTTGTTTCTTCTTGGAGGGGACAACGCGTTGCTTATTGACGAGGATGCCGTATTGCGGTGAGACGGGGGAGGCTTTCAGGTTTGGTAGCGGGTGGAAATAGTCGCAGGGAGCAAAGAAGACAGAACAAGAGTGTAAAGTTATTGCGAGCTGGGGTCTCGGGCATTAGAGCGGATCAGTCTGCTACTGTTATATATCAAAACATATTTCTCATGTTTGGCACATCATGTGGGAATATCACCTGAGCATGAAGGAAGATTGTTGAGAGACCCAAATGGGATAAATGCATCATGTCATGCGGGCGGTATTGTATTATTACTGCCTACATATAAGATATCCCGATAACACTTCCCCATTCAGACTAAAACACCCGCTATGAAAGGGCCCTCTTTCCATGGCATAGGCCGCACAATGGAAAAAGAAAAAGAAAGAAAAGGATTGAAAAGAACTTTGCCAACGTATGCCCATCCCACGTAGGCATATACGACAAACCCCTCCCAAAACGCCTCAAAGCACATCATGCCGTCAACATGTGAATCTCCTCGGCTGTGAATCCAAACAAGTACAGCAAATCCAACAAGCTGCCCGAATTCAGCCTCGCGTCCGCTTCCATTTGCACCATAGGCTTCGCATTCCATGCCACTCCCAAGCCAGCCTTACCGAGCATCAGCAAATCGTTGGCCCCGTCACCAACCGCCACAGCCTGCGCCAAGTCAATCTTCTCCTTGGCGGCAACCTCCACCAGGAGATCTCGCTTCCGCTCTTTGCCCACGATCTTGCCCTTCGTCTCTCCCGTCAGCTTGCCATCCTCTATGACAACTTGATTGGCAAAAGCGTAGTCGATTCCTAGCTTCTCGGCCAGCCAGCCGGTGAGAGGCTGGAACCCTCCCGACAGCACGGCAGTCTTGACGCCGAGGCGTTTCAGCGCAATCATCAGCTCGGGAACGCCAGGCGTGACTTCAACGACCTGGCGCAAGTCTTCAAATAACGACGCCCTCACACCTTTGAGGAGGGCAACCCGCTCGCGGAACGAAGCATCGAATTCCAGCTCGCCCATCATGGCTCGGTGCGTAATGTCTGCAACGCGGGCAGCCAGATCCGGGGGTCTTTGATGGTCTCGGCCATGAGCTCAATCACCTCTTGAGTGATGAGCGTGCTGTCCATGTCGAAGACAACGAGGCGAGGGTTTCTTCTCCAGACCACATCCCGTTGAAGGACAACGTCGATATTCCATTCTTGTTCGAAGCGATAAATCATTTCATGCTTGCGTAGGTCGGACAAGCTCAGGTAGTCGGAGGAGGGAGCGGGGAGAGAGTGAGTTCGACAATGCGAGGAGTGTCCGGGTTGTCAAGACACCTGTGGGACGAGTGCGGTTCGTCCGCTCCGTGAGGCAGGGGAAAGTGGACATGAGATGCAGGAACGAAGCGATGCATAGAGGAGAGATATAGGAGCCATAGATGTGATCCAACTGTTCTGATTCCTGTGTAGGCGGCTCCAGAGGGAAATCGTCCATATTTGTAGTCGGTGCCATGTTTGAAGGTAGGGCTTCGTGGCTATCTGATGGTCTGGCCGAACGAGTTTGACTCGGCGCAGAGCTGGAAGACGGACTTTTGTAGAATAAAGTGGCCACAAGTCGATCAGACCTCAGACCCGGCGGAGGCGCACAATTTGGATGCGAGAGGCTGTGGTTGACGCCGCTGTCTACTATGGTTGCGGGCATGTCATCGCTGGGGACACCTCGGAATGGCAGGATGGGCTTTGGCGATGCCGATTTGGGCGCAGGACTTCTCTCCACTACCTCGTCGATGCCGTGATATTGCTCCGTCACCTTTGGGGCTCTGTACTGCTGGTGATCGCGCAGATAGGAGCTTGTGCGCATGCCCTCTGTCATCTGAGGGCGAGTGGCATTTTGCTTACGAGCACCCGCGGTATCAGCCATATCGTCAGACTGCGCGGGGACAAGGTCGGAATCTCAACTTTGGAGTATTGCGAATCGATCGAAAAAGGACCTAGCGTTGTGACAGAAAACAACTCAAATCTCGGCCAAGGTATGACGTGAAGGCCCAAAGCCAGAGACGTCAGGAAAAAGTCAATGTTGCAAGCTGGTGCGACGTCGGCTGGCATGGGCTTCCGGGGTGGGGGTCGCCACGAGAGATGGCTTGTACGATGTGACCGTGCAATCAACACTCGAGACCACAGAGGCCGTCGGGCGGTGGTGTAAAGTTGGATTTTAAGGGGGACAGAAGTTGAAGAAATCAATCATAAGTCCACCCGGGGTGAGGGCGAGGAGATGTTTCTGTGGAGGATCCATGGCAGGTGGTTGACAGCTGTGGAGAAATGGATCTGACGAAGTCGTGTCGATTGACGAGAAACATTCATCGCCTTCTTAAAACACCGGACTTTAGTAGTCAGCCTCATTCATGCAGCGATTTGATTTATTAGCGCGGACTCCTTGGACCCCTTGGTGCCATTCTTCACTCGACAGCTACAGTTAGACAGACTTTCATGTGGCGTTCTCGAATTCTTTGCATCGCCAACTATTTAACCAGACAAGAAATCAAGACCTGCGCAGTGTTGGCTTCAGGGGTGGGTGGGCGTTTGGCAAAGTTGAATATTGATTCTTATATTTTTTTATGCTCATTGGTTGTGGCCAGTGCATATGCAAGGTTGAATATTACCACAATCGGGCCATCGTCGGTTGTTTCGGCCCTCCCCTCGCGACTAGCTTTTTTTTTTTTTTTTTTTTTTTTTCTGAAGTGCTCGCAGCGGCAGTCGGTCGGGTCCTCCGATTCCCGCACTGCGCCGACGAGCCGACGCTTGAGTTGTCCGAGTGCGTCCGACATCCCACTTACTAATTATACCAACCATTCCCAGTGCACACGATGCCCGGAAATGACGGCACTTTCTGTGATGCTACCGGCTACTTGGCCGTTTCCAGACGCCGGTCTGAAGCTGTCTCGTTATCCAGCCGGCTGAGTGAAAGAAGCGTCATGGCTTCAGGAGTTGCATTTCCATTTGGGAACAACTGCATCAGCAAGACGCTGGTTTCATTCTTGACTCGCATCCATATCAGCATGGAACTCGACTGACTCATCCTTATTCATCTTAGCGATGAGATCATCAATAATTCCGAGTAACTCAGGCACATTTGTAATAACTTTGTATGTGCCCCAGAAAATCCCTCTCCAGCCCCAGTAAATAGAAATGGAGACAGCGTGAGTATCGGATACTCGGGAAGGCTGGAGACGGGTGCCGACGACCAAGTAGCTGCTACCAAATCGCATCAAGTCCCGATGGCCACCCAATCACACCCCACTTATTCAACATCGCGGAAGCAATGGTGTCGATGTCGTGATCGGTCCTTGACGCAGAGCCAACGAGAGAGAATTGGCCTCGGACGAATTGTTAGAGGCCTGCAGGTGTGTATGATGTGCTTTGTGCTTGTCCGCTTAGTCCAAATTAGTCCGGACGAATAACCCCCTCCTCGCCCTTGCCAGTCTCTTTCCCTAAAAAGTCCACCAGACTCACATCGCCATTGTTCTTCTGTTTCAATTAATACATTTCCTGTATCATTCCATTCCCAGAAGGTGGTACCGTAATCCTGCTCAGTTTCCCAGCCTTGCTTTCTTCGGAATCAGAAGCATTCGGCCAAGTCTTCCTCCCCAAGACAAGCCAACCATTTCAACAACAACAACAGCAACAACAAGAATACAAGCCATAAAAACAGGCATCAGCCTCCTCGGCCGGCAGCACATCCAAGAAGGAGGCATCACCGCATTTCCCTCGGCCGAGTCTTCATCAACTCTCTCTTTCGCCAATAGTCCGCAATACGGCTTCGGTCATGGCAGACAACAACACACACTCGTCATTCGTGGCCGAAAAAGTCGAGATTGAATCCGGATACGCCTCAGGACAATCCGACTACACGCCAGAAGAGCCTTCTCGACCCGACGTCACCTTGACCAAGGCTCATGTCGAATACCTCAATAGTCAGATGGAGCCCATGCACCCCATGGATATCCTTCGTTTCTGCAAGATCATGTTCCCCAACTTGTTCCAATCCACAGCGTTCGGCTTGACCGGCCTGGCCACCATGGACATGCTTTCCAAGATCCAGGATGAGAACCCAGAGTCAAAACCCGTCGAGCTCATCTTCCTCGACACCCTGCATCATTTCAAGGAGACATACCAGCTTGTAGACCGCGTCAAGGCCAGATATCCCAATGTGCCTGTCAACATCTTCCGACCTGATGGCATGGAGAGTGCCGAGCAGTTCGAGGAGACATATGGTCCGGAGCTGTGGGAAACTGCCGATGAGATGTACGACTGGATCGTCAAGGTCGAGCCCCTTCAGCGAGCATACGAGGAGCTCAAGGTCACGGCTGTCCTGAACGGACGCCGTCGGTCACAAGGTGCTGCCCGGGGATCCATCCCCATTATCGAAATGGACGAGGAGAGAAACGTCATCAAGATCAACCCCATGGCCGCTTGGTCGTTCTCGCAAGTCAACGAGTACATCAAGGAGAACAATGTGCCCTACAATGCTCTTCTCGACCAAGGATACAAGTCCATTGGCGACTGGCACTCAACCTCTCCCGTCAAGGAGGGTGAGGATGAGCGCGCCGGCCGATGGAAAGGCAAGGCCAAGACCGAGTGTGGTATCCACAACAAGAAGTCGCGATACGCACAGTTTGTTGCCGACATGGAGCCCACGCAAGGCAGCAATGTCGTTGCGCCGGTCTAAAGAACGCGCATAAGCATGGCACTCAATCATGTTGCGAATTTTTTTTTACTTTTTCCTAGATTCGAAAAAAAAAAAAAAAAAGAAGGGAGTTTTGGGGATTTAACAAACGGGCAAGGCGACATTTTGTACACTTTTTTTTTTTTTTTTTTGACATTTTGGCGATGTCATGGACATCTGGCCTTGTGAGAGCATAGCTACCCGTGTTTGCGTTTGTGGAGAATTAGACAGGTATAGCAGCCATTTGCACCTGACCTGAATAGATCAAATGAAATCAAATGAAATCAAAGTCACTGTGCATTTTATCCGCCGACGTTGAAAGTGAAGTTGTGATGTTCTATCTACCTCGGCCGAGTTCACACCTTCATGGGTCATGACCCCATCTACCCCGCGCAACTCCCTGATTGGCTCACGTATGAAAATTGGGAGTGCGATTTCTCACCTTGATCCACCAATCTCACGATCTCAACTACCTTTTCTAAACTCTTTACTTCTTGATGCCCGTTGCAGAAATTGATGGCCAAGTCCTGTCGCATCATAGCACTCTCCTCTTGATCGTGTTGCCGCGGAGCCACCACCCAAGTCATTTCCCATAATCAACATTAAACGCCATTGCCAACCAAACCAACAATTCGCATGAGAGCAGCACCCACAAGATGCGACACCACGGCGGGAGACATTCCCCCTCCGTCTCCGGCGTTCGCCTCCAAAAAGACCAAGATCCTAGGCCAGCTAGCCGTGCCGAATGCCGAGTACACCGATGCTTCGCCCAAGGGCACAGTCGACAAGGGCATCCGCCACCTGATTGATGAGATCAACGGCACAGAGGGCTTCGTCACAACAAGCAGCTGCGCAGGGAGAGTGAGCGTGTTCCTCGAAGGCAGAAAGGCCGTGGCTACGGATGCGGATGCGGATGCGGATGCGGATGAGCGTGCCTCGTCGCAGGTGGCTGGTGTGGGCGGCAAGGGCGCAGGCGGAAAATGGCTGTTTGTATCTCATGATCCGGTCGACCGAGGGAGTGGGCGCGAAGCCTGAATCTTAGCGATGGGGGTCATGTGAATCTGCCAAAGAGAAACGGTTGATTCATTTCAAATTCGAGCCCATGGTGCGTATGTTCCGCGAGAAGTTGGCATGTATCTTGCCAGAACCGAGCATGAGGGAACAAGACGTCCCGTCCACGTTGCACGGGAAGTCCAAAGGAAACAGGCAAAAGCTGATGCATGTGCTCCCCAGATTCTTCACGTCCTCACCGCATCGCCAACCCATGCACAAGCGCTTCTCCAATCAGCCCTACAAGCAGGATTCCGCGAGTCCGGCGCCCTTAACATCACACCCCAGGCGGGTTGTACCGCCACGCCCATCGTGGCCATTCGCTCCACGGGGCTGAGCTTCGAATCCCTCATCGGGTACGAGGTAGACGGGATCGAATGCTCGCTCGTGCAGGAGACACATCTCCGGATGCTGATGGACATCGCGAACGAGCGGTTCTCCGAGAACGCCAAGCGGGTTGCGAGGTTCCGCGAGGCCTTTGGGGAGATGGTTCTGGAGCCCAAGCGGGTCAGGTTGAATCCGGACGGGAAGCAGTGGGAAAATGCGGCGGCGAGGCGCGAGAGGATGAGAGAGGAAGGGCTGAGGCGGAAGCAGGCTTTGCGGGAGGAGCGTGGCGAATGGGGATGAGAGGCAGAATGCGGTGGTGGTGGAGGATTTTGATCTTCCTTCGTAGGAGGTTGTTGACATTTTGGCCATTGTGACTAGTTTGGGGTTTCAAGTACGGCATAGCGATGGCGGGGAAAAAAAGCCTTGTGATTTTTGGCGCTTTTTGAAATACGCAGGGATAGATAAATACATGATAGTAGGAGATGAATCGTTGGAGCAATCCAGATGACATGGATGGCATCAACGATAGGGCCAAAGACGCTGATTTGTTATCATTGAGTGGTTATCAGTAATGCGGCGCGAATCAGAGCATGAGGAACAACCAGGAGAAGCGTTCATCCTCGGTCTCTTCTTCGTCTGTGCGAATTGTGAGCGCCGAACCTGGATCCAAAGGGGCCTTGCGATCATGCACCAGTTCTTCCATCATCCAGTTTTAGACCATGGTAGATCACACGTGAAAACAACAGACCAGGAGTATTAGTCATTTGTACATTATTGTCTTTCTCTATACCGCTCAAAGCCGTTCAAAGCACCGATGCATTAACATACACCGCAAGACTCGGCTTCTGGCTTGCCATGTCTTCCTCATCTTTGAGCTTCTTCATTCGCCGAAGTAAACGCAGTGAATCGAAGCGTTCGATCCTGCCAGTCTCTTCCGCAACACAGTTCCCGCTCCAATCCACGTGGCGATGCAGCTTTTCCATTTCAAGGTAAAAATTCGCCTCCTTGCCTCTTTTTCATACTTGCCTTTTTCACAAAGTGACCTTGTCGACCCAAGTCTTCTCCAGCTTCTTCACCTCTGCCTTGAAGTTCTCCACCTCCTGCCAGCAGTCCAGAGGTCGCCTGTCGTTCTCCCTCAGGCACCGAACCACTTGACTACGGGCCTTGTCCACGCTCTCGGGCAAGTCGCGGATGGTCTTCCTCTCCTCGAGCTTGCGTCGCAGCTCGGCGACTTCCTTGCCGAGCGAGAAGCTGGTGGCCCCTTCGTCGTCGGCGCCTTCGGAGGCGGCAATCTTCTCGTGAGCAACTTTGAGAGCGTCTGATTCCGTCTTTTGCAACTTCTTCAGCTCTTCGCCTACGCGGGCTTGGATATGCTGCTCGATCAGTTTGGCGCGAGAGGCGTCGGTCTGCAATGGTCACGAGGGTGTTTGGTTAGCTTTCAGTTATTAAGGGATCGTTGGTGACGTGTAAATTGCTCGCGAGCGACTTGGTTCAAGCGATGGATGGGCCAGTGAAAAGCTGGAGTAGGAGGAGCAGCATTACCTCGGGGCCGGATCGTAATGAGTCGACGACGTCGAGAGAGACGCTGGGAGGACCTGAGCTGTTTGTACCATGCGTTGTCAGTTGTTAATTATGTCGCTCTCGCAAGGAGGAATTGCAGTCAACGCTGAGGATATCAAGAACTCACGCCTTCCAATGGTACTGGCCATTGGCATCTTGCTTGGACGTGTTGGCACCCATGTTGTCGAGCTCAATGGGCGGTGCGACAATTGTTCAACAGCTCGGCGCACCTGGATTTTTCCGGCTGCATTTGCAGTTCGGGTGCGTCACCAGAGCCGCGCGTGCCATGGGTTTCTGCCTGAGGCGCGCAACTTCTCCACCTTGCTGGGCGTCACTGGCAAGCCTCATGGTGGCGGGCGGCACGTTGATGCACTGTGGCTCAGCTGGCCACACACAGCATACAAACGTAGGAACAATATTAGTCCGTCGTGTACAAATTGCACGGGAAAATCGGTTATGAACGGTCAGCATGCGCGCGAAACCTTGCCGTGGGTCCTGCTACTGGTCCATCGTGGTCTCGGCGTGATTCATGTTTCCTTTCGGATACCAAGGTGCGAATTCTCGCCCCCATCTGTGACTTGGGAAAACATGTGAGGTACGGAGTACTCCGCACGGGCTTGATTCGATGAATGGCGTCTCATGGCATTTCACGGCATTGTACTCCGTAAGGGTGCATGTACGAATACGATTCTTGGTCCTCCCTCGAGTAAGTACGGAGCACGGAGTAGTGGTGCAGAAAAAGTCCATCCAATGGCTTCAGATGTCTGCGTCCCGGTTTCCACGGCCTTTGGATGCAGATCAGGGCTGGACCCGAACGCGGTGGGAACGTGGTCGACATACCTTTGCGTACATACATACGTAGTACTCTCGTCATGGCGTGTTCGAGGATGATACCCGAGCCAGCATGAGGTTGGTGAAGAGGCCGCTGCTGTCTAGCACGGCAGAGATGCGAGAGCCAATGAAGCGCCATAATAAAGGAGGCGCTTGGGCTCTTTCATGGGTTGAACAGACTGATGACACTGATGACACTGATGACTGGACGTCGATTTACTAGGTGGTGCAGGCAAGGGCGGGCCCCCTGCATGGAAACCCCCACCTTTGAGCAGCCACCCGCCACTTAGCGCGAAGGATGCCGCTGTGCTCTCAGATGGGCGATCCAGAAGCGCTGCCTGCCCCGAGCCCAGCGAACCAGGATGGGACGAGGGTCGTTTTCAGGGGTCAGGGCGGCGAGTGGCAGCCAGTCACAGCCAGTCACTTCATTGGGCTGGCAGCAGCGTTGCAACTGAAAAGGCAAACCCGCCAGAGAAAGCCCAGAACAAAGGCAAGAGACAACCTGCTGACACGAGCAACACGAGCAGCAAGGGCGGCAGCTGGGGAGTTCGGGGTGTGGAAGGGGCAGTTTTGCTGTGCTCCAAGCTCTGCTTCCATGTGGCATGTGGCCAATGCTCCTCCAAGAGACGCAACGACATGAACCAATCTGCTGAAGCCCTGAAGCCTGCTGGCCCTGATTCCCATCGTTGCGCGAAGGGGAGAGACAGTGCCGGCCACTGGTCATTTCTCAGAGTCATGAATCTCGGCAGCCCAATGAGGCCGCGCCGTTGCCTGTGCACTGCTTCTCATCATCTGCTTTCCCTGAGGGAACCCTTGGACGAACGCGAAGATCCCCATTGTTTCCGTGAGCTCGAGCCAGGGTGTCGTCCATCCCAACTTCGACCCCCTTGTTCACTAGCGTCATTGGTAATACCCAATCAGCAATATGCATCGGAGGGCTTTGCCAAGATCTCTCCGAGTGATGAACTTGGTTCTGAGAATCCAGCTTGCCTCTTCTCTTCGTATTTGAACCGTGTCAGCCACTTTCTCCTTTACATCTTGGGTCGTTTCTCGCATTTTGAGCTTTCGGATCTTTCCCCCTTGTGCTTCGCCGCTTCGCGCTGCGGTACGGAGTACGGATTACTGCTTGCTGGATTGGATCTTGTTTGCCTCACCAGCCTTGCGTTTCGTGTTTTCCGCGATTTGCATTCCTCAGCACCAGCAACCGCAACCACAACCGCATCCACATCCTAATCGGCCTTTCTTTTCGCATTTCCTCACGCGGCTGGACAGCGTGAGCAGTGTGGATAGGGACAAGGCTTTGTCTTGATTATTTTTCCCATCTGCCAGCGGACAATCCATCCATCACCTCCTGCCACGACGACGTGCCGTGTTGTGCGCAGTTTGCTCCTCCTGATTCACTCATTGTCGTCACCCGCACGACTCCCTTCCCAAAAGGAAAAAGAGCACCTGAGCAATCAATACCTGTCAGCCTCCACTGCCCAACTTGCCATTTGCATCATTTGCACCCTTCGCTGCCAACCACTCGATCGCCTGGACACTGTTGCATCATCGAAACAAACGACAAACAACGACGCCCAGAACACCCCAGGACACCCCAGAACACCCCCGAAAAGAGAGTGACCGTCCCTCCGACAGCCTCTTCGTGTTTTATTTAATTCGGACGCATCTCACCCGG
Organism: Epichloe glyceriae; assembly: GCA_023658535.1. Lineage (NCBI taxonomy): Eukaryota > Fungi > Ascomycota > Sordariomycetes > Hypocreales > Clavicipitaceae > Epichloe > Epichloe glyceriae. Next base: position 937,337 of record CP098295.1, on the reverse strand, counting down.
AGGCTGTACCGGCTTGAATTGTCATCCCATCGTTCCGGCGTCAGTGCGCGGGCCGTGACTGGTGTTTTTGGCTTGGCCTTTTGGATCTACACACGCTACCGTTTCGCCATTCCCTGCACCAAAACAGGGAACGAAACCCACAAAACAACCAAACCAGGCTCCGAGGCCCTGCCCTTCTCGTCCAAGCAATTTACCCTTTTCCCACTCTATTCCCGTCTCTCAACGCTGCTCAAACGACTCGATTCATCTCATTCGTTGCTGGGCCACTGGTCCCCTTCGCTCTTTCCCTTTCTTTACACATCATCACACTCACTGCAACTCGTGGGTCGTACGAAGCTGGACAGGCTGGACAGGCTGGACAGGCAAACCCTGAGCCATTGAAACCGCCATCCCTCTTCGTCCTTATGTCCCCTGTCACGACCCCTGCTGCACCGATTCCATCCTTGCTTCCTGCGTGTACGATGCGATCGAGCATCTAGGTGCATGCAATAAGAACGCCTCGCCTCTCCTATACTGCGAGGTGATTTTTGATCGCTTTCGCAGCTTGTGAGCGCAGGGGGAAAAGGGCACGCACACGCACATTCTCTTCTTCACTGCTCTTTCTAACCGCCTGTTCACACCACAATCTTTGTATCCCCTTTCCTTGGGTCGCCTGCTCCCTCCTCCGATCCTTTTCCACTGGCGCTGGATCGCCAGCCTTGAATACGAGACAAAATGGATCCCACGAGGACCATAGAACAGAGAGGATCCAATGGGTCCTTAGAGGTACAGCCCAGTTCAACAATTGAACCTTTTACTTCGGCGCTAAATGGTGTAAATCAGCCTATGAATTTCTTCTTTCGTGATGTCCTCTGGTTGACTTTGGGCGTCGCCGGCCTGGCTGTGCTGGTCATTAGAATTATGGAAATTCTATGGGCCCAGCTGCGACAAGTGTCAGCCATGGCCGTGCCGAGAGAAAAACAAGCATATTGGAAGATATCGCAATGGAGCTGGATGCCTGGTTTGAAAAGGCACATCATCTACGCCCCTCTCTGGAATAAACGACACAACCGCGAATTCAAACTTTCGTCGGCCGTCAACGTGGGTACCCTACCCTCCCGACTACACATGATCATGGTCATGGCCTATCTTGGCAGTAACATCGCCTATATGTTCGTTCTCAAATGGTCCGCCGAGAACAAATTCGCCCTGTGCGCTGAACTTCGTGGTCGCTCGGGGACGCTGGCGCTTGTCAACATGGTGCCGCTGATTATTTTCGCAGGTCGCAACAACCCCTGATACCACTTCTCAAGATCAGCTTCGATACGTACAATCTTCTACATCGCTGGATGGGGCGAATCGTGGTAATTGAGGCGGTAGTGCACACGATCGCGTGGCTCATCCCGTCCGTTGCGAACAAGGGCTGGAAGGGTGTAGGCAAGGCCTTTACGGGCAGCCCTTTCATTGGATCCGGCGTCATTGGCACCTTTGCCATGGTCATCTTGCTGCTTGCCTCAGTATCGCCGCTTCGTCATGCCTTTTATGAGACCTTCCTCAACGTTCACATCATCTTGGCCCTGGTCGCCTTCGTTTGCACATGGGTTCACTGTGCCTCCTCCGACATGCCTGGTGGTCTCCCACAGCTGTCTTGGATCATGGCCATCATGGCTTTTTGGTTCGCCGACCGCTTTGCTCGAATACTTCGACTTGCCCATACAAACTGGTCCAAGAAGGGATTCACCGACGCCTTGTGCGAAGCCATGCCCGGCGAGGTCACTCGAGTCACCCTCAACCTCCCACGATATAAGAACATTCGCCCGGGCACGCATGCTTATCTGCGATTCTCGGGCATCACTGCCTGGGAGAGCCATCCTTTCTCTATCGCGTGGGTCGACCACTCTACAGATCACTCTCTTCCCATGTCCGAAAAGGAGCCTTTGCACGGTGGCTTGGACAAGACGCAAGCGACTACATCTGTTTCCTTCATCATTGGAGCACAGACCGGGCTCACCAGAACGCTTTTCCAAAAAGCCAGCCAATCACCACGGGGCATTCGTCTCCGAGCCGCGATGGAGGGGCCGTATGCTGGTCACCACAATCTCGACTCATACGGCCACGCCGTGCTTTTTGCCGGTTCGACAGGCATCACGCATCAAATTTCCTACCTAAGGCACCATTTGGAAGGATACAATGAGGGCACCGTCGCCACCAGACGCCTTACTCTTGTATGGATCATTCGCTCGTACGAGTCTCTCGAGTGGGTTCGACCTTTCATGGACACGATCCTGAGAATCCCGAACCGCAAAGACATCCTCCGCATTCAGGTGTTTGTCACACGGCCACTGAATCCCCGCGATATCGTTAGTTCCAGCTCTACAGTCAAGATGTTCCCGGGTCGGCCCAACATTCCTCTTCTGCTCATGAAGGAGGTACAAGACCAGATTGGCGCCATGGTGGTCAGCGTGTGTGGGCCTGGTGGGCTCGCAGACGATGTGCGTGGCGCCGTACGGGCCGTGCAAGGGGACACCGTCGTGGACTTTGTCGAGGAGAGTTTTACGTGGTAGACGCGGAAGATCAGGGGTGTCGAGGCCCGCTGGGCTGGCAATAGGTTAATTTATTCTCATATTTCGATCGTACATATTTCTCTTGGGGCTCACTGAACAGAAGCAACCGAGCATCTTTCTTGGAGACTCTTGCCACCTCGAGCATGGAGTGATTTTGGGGGAGCTGTGCAGAAGACGTTGCACATGATTGTATAATTGTTTCCGGCGACAGTACAGCATAGGACTAGCATTTTGAGCCAAAGTCGCAGGCGTTTAAACATGAACCTAGCAGAAACTGGGCCATGAAGGTATTATTGAATTGCATTTTTGAGAGACGACTTTTTCCAAATGTCCATGTTTTGTGCGTGTGGCGGCGTATCTCACTAAGAACGTGTTGGGAATGGGAAATTGTCATTTCGATGTGGTTTATCGATGGATAAATGCCGCAAATAGCAAAGTTGTCTACTAAACTCCACGCCATGCAAAAGTTGACACGACACACAAGGTGACTTGCACATCAAGTTGGTATTCCGCGAATGTCGCTCGATGGCTCGATGGCTCGACGGCTCGATGGAAACAAACAAGGAAGGCAACGACGAGAGCGTGATGGACATGGCCCCACCCATCTCGCAATAGACGATGCTTGTTTCCCCGCCATGCCCAATAAGGTGAAAATGGCTCGGGGAAGTAATGCGTACACATACTCGACATGGAAGAGCCATGAAATGGACGGACGTTGGGAGGCTTGGTGGTGGTTCAGGGAGGTCATTCGATAACATACATGTATGTTTGTTTCCTTGGGCATCATGTCATATGCCGGACGGATTCAGGCGCCCCCAGGGGTCGGTCCTCCCTGGATGGCGGCCTGCAGTCCGACGGCCCAGGCGTCTTGCTCCGCATCTGGCTCCGACAAGCCGGCGAAGCCTTCCTCGACGACCCATGCGCGGCGCGGGTCCCTGGCGAAGAGGACCTCGCATGCGCGGCCGACGACGAGCAAGCCGGGGGCCTGCTTCCCTCGGCCTCGACTGCCTCTGCGACGTGCTGTAGCGTGGTGCGGATGACGCGCTGGTCGGGGCAGCTGGCGCGCTCGATGACGGCGCACGGCGTCTCCGGGGAAGAGGGCGCGCAGCTTGTCGGTGTCGGTGTCGGTGTCGGCCTCGGCCTCGATCTGGGCCGCGTCGTCGTCGGCGGCGGCAGAAGTAGTGGGTTGGGACATGTGGTGCGCGGTCAGCTCGGCCACGAGGCCGGTGATGCGGTGCAGCGCCATGAGGAAGACGACTGTCTGGCTGGCCACGTAGGGCGGGGGCTCGGCGGCCTGCCCTTCTTGCCGGTGCCGGTGCAGATGAGGACCTGGTCGGCCACGCCTCTCTGGGTGGCGGGGATGCCGGCGAGGAGGCCTGCGCTGAGGGCGCTGGTGACGCCCGGCAGGACGGAGACGCGGGAGCCCATGCCGCGGAGCTTGAAGAAGGAGACCTCCTCGCCGCCGCGGCCGTATATGTACGGGTCGCCCTGCTTCAGGCGCAGGACCGTCTTGCCGGCCTGCACGGCCTGCAGGGCGGCCTCGAGGAGCTCCTCCTGGGCCCTGTCGGCGTTGCCGGGGAACTTGCGGGCGATCTGGACGGGGGTCCGGCGGGGACGAGATCGAGCACGCCCGAGGGCACGAGCTTGTCCGCGAGCACGAGGTCGGCCGCCTGCATGGACTTGAGGGTCGCCGAGGTGAGCAGGTCTGGGTGGCCGGGGCCGGAGCCGGCGAGGATGACCCTGCCGAGCCGTCCGGGGCCGGGGCCGGGGCCGGGGAGGGGACTGGGCCCCGGATACGCAGCCAGCAGCTTCTCGACGTCGTGGTCGGTGATGCCGGCGAGGCGCTTGAGCGGCCAGTACTCGCACATCTGGCCGAGCCATCGCATGCGGCGGCCGCGCACGTCCTCGGCGGCGACGAGCCTGTTGAACAGGCTGCCCTGGTCGAGCGAGTCATCCGCGTCCGCGTCCGCGTCCCCGTCGTCCTCCTCCTGGATGCGCCTGCGGACCCGGCCGAGCTGCTCGCACGCGGCGCCGAGGCCCCTCGGCAGCGACGAGGCCACCTCCCTGCGGATCCGCGCCGCCAGCTTGCACCCGCGGCCGTTTGTCGTGACTCCGATCTGCAGCGGGCCGTCGGCGTGGGCGGACAGCAGGGAGAAGGTGCAGAGGTGCGGCGCGTCGACGACGTTGACGGGGATCCGGCTGGCCTTGCACAGGGCCGAGACGTGCGCGGCGAGGCGTCGCCGCCGCGCGGGCCCGAGGTGACGAAGACGGCGTCGACGACGCGCCCGACGGCCTCGCGGCCGAGGGTGAAGAGGTCGGCGTCCTCAAAGGCCCTCTGCTTCCACGCCACGAGGCCGTCGGCGATCTTGGCCTGCAGGTGGTGGTGGAGGAGTCGGGTCGAGGTCGAGGTCGAGGTCGAGGTCGTCGGCGCGACGAGGATCGGGTGGGCGCCCGCGGCGAGGGACTGCGTGCAGCGCGCCGAGGCGAGGGAGTTGGTGCCGATGATGAGGTGCGTGTGGGCGTGGGCGTTGATGCCGGCGAGCATGGCGTTGTGGGAGGTGGCCGAGGCCGAGGCCGAGGCCATGGTGAACTGACTGACTGGCGGGCTTGCTTCGTGTTGTTGTTTCACTTGGTTTTTGAAGCAGCGAGTTCGAGATGCAGCTGATGGAAAGAGAAGAGATAGATAGATATGCCTGGGCATCAAATCATTTTCGCCGACAGAAGCCGGCCGACGACCCGAGCACGCCATAGACAATTCCCATGCTTGCACCAACTGTAGTTGACGCCATCCTGTGGGCTCCCGGAAAGCTGGGACACTCACCCGTCGGAACCAATCACCCTGCGTGGATTTGTCGAGAGAATGCGAATGCGACTTTTTTTTTTTTCTTATCGCTCGGGTCGTCGCACACACTTTGATCTCGCGCCGTCTCTGCTGCTTGCTTATCTTATCTGGGCACGCCTTCTTATCCCAATTCAATCTACCCAACTTGCCTAACCCGTTGCTGTTATCAAGTGCATCTCCGCGGCTTGCTGTTCCCGGATCAGTTGCGGAAATGCACTGGAATCAGGGCGACGTTGTCCTGGGAGCGTACGCACAAGTCCGCGACGAGACAATGTCGGACCATAATATTGATATTGTTTGCGTGAATTCTGCATGGTTCCATGACGATGGATAACGTGGCTGGCTGGCTGGCTACCCGAAGTATCTGTCAGGGTACAACGTTGACGCTCTATGCTTTTATGATACAGTACAGCCAATGCATCCCGTGTTGTTGTGTACAGTGTAGTGTTACAAAGCTGGTCGCCGTCATATTTGCGACACTGGCGTCGAGACTGTCTGTCCCTCTTTTCCAACCCTCCTTCCAGCTCTTGCAACTCCGCTTCTGCCTCTTCGTCTAATTCTTCGTCCAGAGCAGCTTCCTCCTCGGCTTCAGCGTCGAACAGCTCCTTCATGAGGTCTCGCTGCTTGGCAGCCTTGCTCTTTGGTCTCCTGTCCCGGGGGCATTCTTCTCGTTTGCCGAAAGCCGTCCCTCGTCCATCGATAACTCGACCTTGCGGGCCTTCTTTCCGCCAGCTGCGGCGGCTCGCCTTCCACCGTCGTCTGGTCCGTTGCCGGCTCGAACGTTTCGCAAAACTCTGGTCTTTGCCCCCAACGCCCACAGGTCTCCCCACCGCGATTTTCTGGCGTCGTGGTATGCCAGCTTGCTGAGGCTCTTGGGCACGGTCCAGCGCTCGATTTTGCCTTCGGGGTACACAAATCCAGGGTTACGTGGCCCTTGCGCTTGAGCGGTGGGAGAATCAGTCGTGGAAGTGTTTGCATGTCGGGAGCTAGCTCAGAATGCTCGAATCCTTGAAACGCCTGCTCTGTGGCTTCTTTGCCGGTCGTGTTGCTGCTCTTGGGTACTCCTCTGCGGAATGCTACGTAGCTGAATTCCACTTCGCCCTGGTTGTTGTTGGCTTGTTTTCCAAGCATCTGAGCGTAGAACTGCGGCCGCACGAAGCGTTGACTGAAATGACAATAGTCTTTTCGTCCCTTGCTCTTGCCAGCTTCCTTGTACATTGGGCACGCACCGTGATTGGAACAGGGCGCAATGATGTGACCTTGCTCCAGTTCCCTATGGTATGCTGGGTTGAATTCCTCGGGCCTCACCTGGGCCTCCCCTGCCTGCGGCAGGAGAAACTGATTCAGAATACTGTCTCGAACATGTGCAACAGCCTCGAAGCCTCGTGGATGAGCCTTCTCGATGACGATTAGAACTCCGCCGTCTTTGTTCAATAGGCTCCAAAGGTTGTTGAGAACGGCCTGTCTGTGATGGTCTTGCTTCTCCTTGAGAAACAAGTGAGACGCAATAATGAGATCGAAGCTCTTTCGAGTCTGCGGCTTCGAGCCAGCATCAAGATGCTCACCCTGCATGTTTCCCGAATGCTCATAATCAGGCAGTCGAGGGAGAAACGTCGTGTCGTGTAGAAAGTTCTTGAGCCGATGTCTCAATCGGTCTGAAGCGGCGATCACCGTCTTCTTCCCTGTTGGTTGCGGCCCTCTTGCCTCCCCTTCTCCTCGAGCAAGTCCCATTCGGCCTTGGCAATCTGCTCCCAGGCGACTAGGCCAGCGCCTCCGGCACCGGCATCCAATACACTCAGACCGCCGTCTCGTCCTTGTTTCAGTCGCGATTGTATCCAATCGCTGCCGACTCGTTTTCGCACCTCGCTCATTATTGATACAATGGACGCATATGCAGGAGGCAAGTAGCTCGCCAAGAACGCATCTGCTTCAATTTCTGTCATGTGTCGCTGGTCAGGTGAAAGTCCAACGCCACCCATTCTACCATTCTTCATCCCCTCTGGTGTCGATGGCGATGTCGGTAGGCCGCGTCCACCAAATGCTGCTTCGGCTGCTTCTTTGACATGTTTGACATGCGTTCGCTCGAGAAGTTCTCGAATTGGAGAAATGAACTCCTCCCGGGGCAATGAGATCTCCACGGGACTTCCATGAAATCTTCCATCTAATGTGTAGCGGTGAAATCTTCGCGTCTCCCCTGGTTCTCTTTCTCCCATCTCTTCAACTTCCTCGGGAGGCCAATATGGTAGCTCTCCCGCTTCCATCTGCTCTTCCTCATCTATCGCCACCTCGTCTTCTACTCTGTTGGCTGTTTTCTGTGCAGCTTCAAAATCCTGAACCAGTCGTTGAAGAGCTTCATGCTCTCTCCGGCTTCTTGCCACCATGTCGACATAGCCAGGGGCTTTTTCGACAAGTCCGGGACCATTTTTTTCAATCGACTTTGCGGCGTCTTGCGCAAGATCCGGCTCTTCTAGTTGCTTCTCAACCTTATAAACCACTTCCTCAAACTCTCCACTCTCCAGCTCTCGTAACAAGGCACACTCATCGCCCGACCGGGGAATACCGGGGCCCATGTCAGCATGTGTGGGAATTCCCACATCTTCTGGTTCGGTTTCTCGCAATGGCGGTCCGTATAATCGTTCGTAGAGAGCGTACTCCTGCTCGTTGAGATAGCCCCTGGGCAATGTATCTCGGAATCGTTGTTTCGTCTCACGCACAACCTTTTCGATGTCTCCCGAAGAGTCTTCCTGGTCTTCGATCGAGGAACTGTGTCGCAGCAATCTAGAAGACGATATATTGCGTCTGCCGAGAGTGCCATCCGCTATCCTGCCATCGGTCCGGATCGAGGGTTGACTCGAGATGGCAGAATGTGCTCTGGCAGGGTGTCGATTTAATAATTGTCTGGGGCGCAAGGCACCCCTCGCACAGGCATTTCGAATACCTCTAGATGGCAGCATTTTACAACATATTCTACAGCTAAAGATTTTGCAGGGGTGCGAACAACGCGAGGAAGGAATTGACCTTGACCCGATGGAGCTTTTCTGTCACGTCATCACGTGATCGCGAATCTTGGTAATATGGTAGCCATGATTGGTGGTAACAAGTGCGACAATGTTCTAATTGATGGATAGATAGCGAACGACCATGGAAAGAAGATGCATTTATCAAGTATCACCAAGATCTTACTTATTCAAGAATACATGGAAGCTTGTCAGGACTCAGAACAACAGATAGAGATAAAGACCCTGCGTTCCTCTCCATCAACTTTTTAACGATGTAAACTTGGAATTCAGCCTTTCAAAGGTCACTACGTAAACCTGGCAGAAGAAATAGAAGAAAGACATCCGGCATGAACGCTATAAAAATACACACAAGAAAGAAGCCGAGCTTCACGTATTCGTTTCATAGATCAGCCAATGTCTTGAACGCAGCTCTCTGTTGCGGACGAGTCGAACTACCCGAGGGCTTTGCACCAGACCCTGACCCAGACCCTGACCCCAATCCAGAGGCCGAGTTTGACGCGCGCAGAGCTGTCGATTGTCTTTGCTGTGCATTGTGAATGTTGAAACGAGACTGTTCGGCAGCCTTCTGCCCATCGAACTGTGAAGCGGTCGCTTGTTAGCAAACTCAGCTCTCTCTTATTTGCAACCCGTCTCTGCATCAGCACTGGGCGACGTGTCTCGACTTGTCACGTACCGAGAAGAACGACACCAAGTATAATCCAACAAACGAAACCAGGAGGCTCAGTAGATTGCCGAACTGGAAACCCGATCAAGTCTGGGGCCACGAGCCGCCGCCTCGCCACCCAGCGTACGCCCAGGGTCTTGAATACAGCCTCCGGTGTTTTGCCCGCTCCAGCAAGCTGGACAGCTTTCGCAACAGCTTGAGAGAGGCCCGTTGGATCCGCGCCTTGGATAGTTTGGATGCACGACCCATTCTGGAAGATCTTGAATGTCGGCATGGCAGAAACCCGATTCTGCTGCGCTACTTCGGGCTGGGAGTCAACATTGACTTTGGCAAACGCGACCTTTTTCGGTGAGGAATGCTGGCTGGCAAGGCGTTGGAATATAGGGGCGATCTGTTTACAAGGGCCGCACCAGTCGGCGTAGACTGATGATCATGAGTTAGCGGACAAACCAGTGCGTGCTTCATAGTACAGCGGAGAGTGTACACACAGTCGGCGACGACAACCGTGGTGCCCGAAAGCAGAGACTGCCACTCTGACGGCGACTTGATCTCTATAGGGCCACTCATTCTGAATGTAAAAATGCCTCGTAAATTCTGTACGCTTGTTGAATGCGATGCATGGAGCTGGAAGTGGACAACGTGAAGCTATTCATTCGTAGGCTAATATCGTGAGGTGGCGTGTTTCCGGTTCTCCGGTTCGGAAGGCGGTGACCCAGGTGTGGGTTGCCATTCTGCCGGACGTATTTCACTTTTGCAACCAACTTTTCGAGACGGCCGACCGGAAGGCTTCTCACCGACCCGTTGCATTTTGACAGATTTCGACGTGTAAAAGAGCAACCCCGGCTACAATGTCTTTTCATGAGCGTAAAAACAAGGTAGACTTCACGTCCCCGCCTTTTGAAATGATCAGAAAAACTGACATTGTGAATAGAAGCGAAAAACCGCCCACAATGGCCAGCAGGACAGAACCTCCTTCAAGCCGTCTGCGACATTCACACCGTTGGAGGGCGGGAGAGATTGGACAGTGTCGGTGGCTATACCGAGCAGTATTCTCACAAAGTAAGCTTCCCCGCAGAGCCTCTCCCACAGATGATCCCCTCATCAAATGAAGATCTTGACCCATGCTGACATGCAGACACCCAGCCTGGCCACAGCAGACCAGAGAATGACGGCCCCAGGCCGGATTGCGCGCGCCCTCGCCGTCTTCTCCGTCGATGAAGTCGTCGTCTTTGACGACTCGCCGCCCTCTTCCCGGCCTCGACAGACAGACACTGCTGGCTACACGGGCGACATCGATCCATGCCACTTCCTCACTCACATACTCTCGTTCCTCGAAGCCCCGCCGTTTATGCGCAAAACCCTCTTCCCGCTGCACCCGAACCTGCGAATGACGGCACTGCTCCCCAGTCTGGACATGCCGCATCACCCCAACCCAAAGGAGTGGACCGCATACCGCGAGGGCGTGACCGTCGCAGGCAAGACGAGCACCGGCAAGGGTACACTCGTCGAAGTTGGTCTGGACGAGCCCGTGGAGATCGAAGAGGACATCCCGCCCAAGACCAGAGTCACGCTGCTCTTCCCCGAAGACCAGTCCCAGTACCCCGAGTGCGTTGATCCGCAGGCCCCCAGAACGGAAGGCGGCTACTACTGGGGCTATACCGTCCGCAAGTGCGGCTCCCTATCAACCGTCTTCACGGAGAGTCCCTACGAGAATGGCTACGATATGAGCATCGGCACGTCCGAGAGAGGGACACCTATTCACAAGGCGTTTCCTCCATCAAAGCCTGCCAAGTTCAAGCACATGCTCATAGTGTTTGGTGGGCCCCGGGGACTGGAGTTCGCGTCCATGAATGATGACGAACTGGCCAAGATGGATGTTCAGGGCTCAAAAACCAAAGAGCTTTTTGACCACTGGGTCAACGTGCTGCCGAACCAGGGCAGCAGGACGATTCGGACAGATGAGGCCATGTTCATTGCACTTACTGCGCTGAGAGGACTATGGGGACTCCAGTTGAGGTCTTGGGGGGGCTAGCGGATGATCAGGCACTTGCGATACCCACTGATGAATAAAAGAAATGATTCAAATTATAAATTATCGTGGTCTCAAAGGTTGTGAAATATGTTCAAGAAAGAGTTGCGATGGTGATTATTCAACGTTGTCGTAGTGGCACCCCCGCACGGATGTTGCTTGATATTGTGAGCATCTCAACTCGATCTTTTGTACATTCATCTATGGTCTCCCGCCATGTAGGGGTTGTGCCGCTGTTGAAGAAACCACCTTTATCGTTGAACCAACCCAAACGCCATTTATGCCCAAGTAACACCCTGGAAAAACGTCTAAACACCATGTCCTTTACAGACTGCATCGCGAGAGAAAGAAAAAAGGTCTGTAATACGACATGGCTCAACGCGTCTCCGCCGCGTCCAAAGCCACGGCCTTCGCAATGTTGGCATCGGTAGACGCAGCAGCGCCTTGACCACTAGCTCTCTTGCGCAAGACATTCTCGATGAACGCCTCACCAGCCTTGTATGAAGACCGCACCAGAGGACCGCTCGCGCAGTAGAGGAAGCCCATATCCAGGGCGCGCTGCCGCCACATGTCAAACTCGTCGGGCGTGACATATTTCTCGACCTTGAGGTGGCGCTTGGTGGGGCGCATGTACTGGCCAAAGGTGACGATGTCGACGTCTGCTTCCCGGAGCTCTGTTGAATGAGGGTCAGCCATCATAGCAAGAAGAGAATGTGCGTCGTTGAAAGCAAGCATTGACTTGTTGAGGAGGGGAGGTTAGGGGGAACTGCATACGTCTCAAAGCGTCCATCACTTCGTGCTCCTGCTCGCCCAATCCCAGCATGATGCTGGTCTTGGTGATGATGCCCTCCTTGCCACGGACATCCTTGACGTGCTTCAGGACCCTCAGGCTTTGCTGGAAGGTGGCTCGTCGGTCGCGAACGTACGGCGTCAGAGCCTCTACGGTTTCGACGTTGTGGGCGTACACATCAAGACCGCTGTCCGCCACAATCTTCACCATGTCGAGGTCGCCCATGAAATCGCCTGTTAGTGCCTCGACCAACAGCGATGATCTCTTCTGCTTGATCTTGCTGATTGTCTCGGCAAAGTGTCTGGCACCCCCATCTGCCAAGTCGTCACGATCAACGCTCGTCAAGACGACGTAGCCAAGGCCCCATCTGGCCAGGGCCTCGGCCGTATGCTCCGGCTCGTGGGGATCCAGCGGCGCGGGAGCCCGGTTCGTCTTGACGCTGCAGAAGCGGCACCCGCGCGTGCACGTGTCGCCCATGAGCATGATGGTGGCGGTGGCGGCACTCTTGTCAGAACCGCCCCAGCACTCGGAAATGTTGGGACATCGTGCCTCCTCGCAGACCGTGTGTAGTCCCAGTCCTCGCAGATCGCTCTTGATCTTTTGAAGTTCTCGTTGCCCGATGGGATCGGCGTCCTGAGCCATTCAGGCAGTCGTGTGATGGTTCTTTTCTTGCCCGCGGGTCCGACTTCGGCAGTTCGGAGGGTGTACGCCTCCGTAGGTGAGAGCGGCTGGGCAGCAGATGAAGTGGCAATGAAATCGGACAAGGGCGCAACGGCGGAGTCCTTGAAGTACGTCTTGCGCTTTGGTTTGCCTGTTGAGTTGGGTTCGTTCGGGGTAGGCACTGTGGCGAAACTTTTATGAGAGCGGACGGGGCGCCGGTGATGGCTCTGCGGGCAGGACCCTGCGCCCTGTGGAGTGACGTGGCCACGGATGCCATTTCGCGTCTGGGGTAGGTATGTTCAGCAGGAGAAACCTCCCTAGAGGCAGCAGGGAGGATGAATTGATGAGCCTGCCTTCGCGTTGTGGTGGGTGATCGAGAAATCTAGAGAGACAATTGCCTGGAAATATGGAGGTAACATGTATGTATCTATCTACTCCGTACAGTATCCACTTCCGAGCGCTGGATTGGCGCCCCGAAGCCGATGGGACCCGCCCGTAGGCGTCAGTGCGACTGACTTGTCGGAGAAACCCTGAACGGCTGCGACGAGCTGCAACGTCGTCCAACAATACATTGAATTCAACAACACCAGCTCACCATTGGGCCGACTAAGGAGGTGCATGATCCTTCCACTTCCATTTTGTCTTGGATGTGCTGGTATGTCGCTGGTATGTGATGTCTATTTACTCATTGATGCCGAGGCCAACTCTCCTCTTTCTCCCCTTCACACGCTCAACTTCTCGACCCCAGCAGCAGCTTCATCGACGTTGGCATCCTCTGGCTTCGCCGGCGCAGCATCGCCTGCTGGCTTGCCACCACCAGGGTAGCGAGAGCCCTTGTCCTTGACCTTCTTCTCCTTCTTGGGCGGCGGAGGGTAAGCCTTCAAGGCGACCTCTTGCCAGTCTTTGGAAGCCTGGTAAGCGGTGTGAATAGGGGCGAGAAGCTCGTTGAGCGTCTTGGCAACGGCAGGTTTGAGTAGCTGAGGAGTAAGCTGTATGGTTGCGTGTTAGCGCTGCGCTGGCAGATTTTTTTCCTTTTCTTCTGGCAAGAGAGCCTACCTTGTCATTCTTGTAGTCTTCTCGCATTTGGGCAATGTTGTCGTAAACTAGAGGCTCCAGGCCATCGCGCTCACGTTCAACCTTGAACTCTCTCTTCCCTTCCTTCAGACCAGAAGCTGGCAGCAAGACGTATTCGACAAATGCCAGAACACCGTTGTCTTCGACGACCTGGGGAGCTGCAGTCGCCTTCTTGATTTTCTTGGCGACAACTTCCGGGGCATCGAGCAGGTCAATTTTGCTGTCTATTCATTTTGATTGTCTGTCAGCAAAGGAAGTCTTACTTGAGCCAACATGGGCGAGGTACCTTGATCACTCGAGCTCATTTTACCACCCTGCAGACCGGGAACCATGGGGTTTAGCAAGTGTGCACGCTGTTGACTTGAATTAGTACTGATTCCTCCCCGCAGACTCGGCAGACTCGGCAGACTCGGCAGAAGAAGGGGACAAAAGCTCACCTCCCTGTATCCGATTTTGGGCAGCCACTCCTTGGCAGCAGTGAACAGTTTCCTCTGGTCGAGGCCACCAAACTGTGCATCCACATCCAGGTACTGCTCATCAAGCACCTGTAGAATGGGGTAGAGTAGACCACTCAACGGCGCATTGGCAGTCTGCTTGACGACTTCGGCACCCGCCTTCTTGGCATCATGTTCCGATACCAGCGAAGTCAACTTGTAGAGATCCATGACATATTCCGGGCTCTTCTGGTAAGAGCTTCCCTGCACGAAGCGGAGCTTCTCGGTGGACACGCCGACGGCTTCGAGGATGGCGGTAATAACATAGCGGTAGAAGTGAACGCGCTGTTCGACGAGCTCGATGGGCGCTTTGAGGTTATCGAGAAATCCGTGGATATCGGCGAGGAGTATGGTAACATCGCAGCCGGCAGCGAGGAACTGGGCGATCTTGATGGCAGGCACAAAGTAGCCGCAGTGCGGACGGCCGGTGGTGGCAGTACCTGCAGCAGCCTTTTAGTTTTCAAGTATTGCCGTGAGAGAGTTCGCGAGCTCAGAAAAACGCATCGAGAGCCATACCCCAGTAGATCTTGGGGTTTCTGCCCTTGGCGAGGATGGACTCGATAATCTCGGGGTTCAGAACCTCTGCGAGATTCTCGCGAAGGAGCGCAAACCTCTCGGAAGCGTCTGCGGCTACCATTGTAGCTTTCTTTCTCCCTGTACGATTCGAGACTCCGTGAAGATCTCTCCTGTGAATGAATTGTTGCTATGCGCAAGCGATGAGCTTGGCGACCAAAAATCTGGACGTCGTTGACTCAAGATGGGGCAAGAGTTGCATAATAAGCCAACCAAGGCTGGCGGGGCAGATGTTCTTTGGCGGGGTGGTTTTGGAACCAGCTCTTTTTTTGGCCAGTCGGAGCCACATCGGATGGGCAGTCATCTGGCGCCATCTGGTGCCCGCGAGAAGAGTCAGCAGACGCCTTGATCCATTCTCATCCTGAGCGTAACTATCTAGAGATACAATAATATTCGTGCCGTTCCACCGGTGCACCATCCAGTCTTTGCCTAAAATTACCCTAAACCTTAACAACTTGCCTCGTTTTCATTTACTTGACCAACACGTAAATAGACTCAACAGTATCCTCGGTATATCCAAATATTGAAGCAAGCCACTATATATCTTTGTTCCATCAGACCGGTGAGCATCCTCGTTGAAGTGGACGGGGCTTTAGATAAACTCCGATTGCGGAGACCCCAAGCGCCCCAAACACCCCCACACGGCCTCCTTCCGTGCTGGCGGTCCAAAGATTAATGTTGGACCGCGAAGCTAGGGTTCAATGTGATCGCCTCTATTGAGTTGTCCGACCCTGTAAGAGGGTGCGGACTACGGCTTAAATACCTAAGTACCTGTACTATCGGTGGGGTACTGGTACAACGATAAAACATACTATGAAACTACGGAGGCCGCGGAAAATGACTTGTGCAGGTGGATTCCTGTCTCAGCTAGTTAAATAGTGAGACTATTGTGCGGCAGGGATTAATTATGCCCTTGTGGGTGTAACACACCCCCAGGGGACCTTATTTAAGGTTCCCTGTGATAAATCTAAATCAATAAAATCAGTCAAATCAATGCTACGACATTTAAATCAATTCTATAGTGTAGAAATACAGTTAATTAGTTATAATCCCATCTAAATTAAGGTTATTATATAATGCTTGTTCTTTAGGTTCTTCACTAAGCATACTGGCAGGCAGTTATATAAGCCCTAACGCCTTATAGAAGCTTGTAAAAGCATTCCCTGTGAGAGGCTTTGTGAGGCTATTAGCAATTATCTCTTTAGTGGTAATCCAGGTAATATTAAAGGTTCCTTTTATAACCTCTTAACGGAGCTAGTAGTAATAAATATCTATGTGCTAAAGCTTTGTAATAAGCTTAACAAACTCTTCCTTAAGGAGGCGAATTGTCTGCATGTTATTATATTTAATCTTAATCGTGTTATTACCTAGGCATAGCCTAACCTCTTAATATAATTATCTGAAGGCTATAAGCTCTTTACTGTAGTGTGAAAGCGCTAGAGCTCTACTTTAGTTAACAATGTTGTCACGGTAGCTTACCTTCTTGCCTTAAAGAGCATAGGTCCTCCGAAGAGTTTTATAACATAGCCTTATAAGCTTTTTGTGTTATAGGATCATTAGCAAAGGAGGCATTACTATATGCCTCTAATTCAGGGTTATCGCCGCTGTATTTAATCGCTAGGTCTGCCCACGCACACCTATACTTAAGGGCTCTTTCTACTACTTCTATGTGCTATGGCCCTGGGTTTTATAGGTATTATAAGAGTTATAAAGCTACAAAAGCAATATTAGGTCTCGAGACTATTATTAGATATAGCAGGGTTTTGATTAAGGATTAATACCTCTTAAGATCTCAAGCGCTAACCTCTCCCTTAAAAGGTTCTAGTGGTGTAGCGGTCATTAGGGCTGTAGGCCTTTGTTAAGGGATCTTCACGTTAAATTTAGTGGCCGCTTTATCCTAATAGGACTTCTAATTAAGCCACACCTTCCTGTTAGCACGATCTCTAATGATTTCAACGCCTAGGAACTAACGGAGCTCTCCGAGGTCCTTAACGTTATACTTTGCAAAGAGTCTTGCTCTAAATTTATCGTGTAAATGTGATTTCCCTTTGGCGAATAAGGTAATAAGGTCATCTACGTAGAAGAAGATGATCAATCCGTCCTTAATGAACACACAAACGTCTTCAAAGATCTGCGTGAAGCAGTAGACCTCTTCATCAAGGTCTGAATTCAGGAATGCCGTGACGAAGTCATACTGGTGTGCTTCCAGGTCAAAGTAGCATATAATGGCCATAAGCAGCCTGAAGGTGTTAGCAGCTAGGGTTGCTGCTTGAGTCAATAGATGACTCTTTGGTTGATAATTCCTGAGAACACAGAGACGAGCTTTATATCGTTAGAGGTAGCCTTGCTTGTCTAATTTATAAGCAAAGACCTAAGTGAGGCCTAGAGGCTTTATATGTGAAGGAACTTCATCTCTAGATACCTTTATGGCTACTTTTCCGTTAATAATCTTGTTGTATTCTTTGTCTTGTGCTTTTCGGAATTCCTTTTCCTTTAGATAGCTAGCTAAGTTATTATAATAAGCTGGAGGAGGGGAAGCCTTAATATATAAGGCTTTTCTTCGCTCTTAGGTCCTGGATCAAAGGCTGTAGCGAATGCTTTAAGATTATCGTAATCTTGTGGATTTGTTAATATATTATAACTATTACTGCCATTAGGAGGGTTAAGTAAATTATTAATACTTAACGGTATATGATCCAATAAACCTAGAAATTATTTAGGTGAATTCGGAGGAGTTAGCAGATTTATTTCTTAACTCTTTTTTCCTTTTCCTTGTAGTCTAGTTAATCGTGACCATTAAGAGTTTTATCCTATTAAAGCTAATTAAGTGGTTATTATAGTAACAGTGGGTACGTTATCTGTGGAAGCCCTATATTAGAGCTTTTATCCTTATTATTATTAACTAGCTCTTTAAGGAAGCGTTTTTTAACCTCTTTTACACTTAGTAATAGGCCTCTTTCTTAAGCATAGAAGATTAACTTATTAAAGGTAACATAGCTTAACGAGAACTAGCAGCTCCTCTTTATCGTTAGCACCCAAATCAGGTATTGCGTGGAGGAGACATATCCAGCGAGGTATCTAATATAAGCTCTCTGTGCGAGCTTTGGACCTGCCTTACGAAGCCTACTTCGCGTTATTACGTATGCTTTGCAGCTAAAGGCTTGTAAGTATATTATAGAGGCTTCTAGATTCTCTAGTAAGTAACTCCACTAAAGCTTATTCTCTCTTAACCACCTATTTAACGCTTGTTAAGGTAATTACCAGTCAAGCAGCTTTTAAGGCATACGGTTCAAGATATGAATAGCTGCTTTAGCAGCTACAGGCCAGAGGTCTTCTAGGAAGCCTAATTGTATTATAAGAGTTATTATAACCCTTATCATCACCCCCCAGACCGTTTAGCGTGCCCGTTTTAATGTGGGTAAGCCAGGCTAGACTTCCTAATAATAATGCCTCTATTTACAACCTCTTCTTCTTGCTTTTTGGTCTAGAAGGCAGTCTTACCGTTAGTTATTATAACCGCGATGTGGATACCATACACCCTTACGTACATAGCTTCTAACTGATTAAAGCAGAGCGCAATATCCGTTTTTAATGGGATTGTAAAGATATAGCGTAATCCTATAGCTCTATAAGTAAAGAGAGCAATATATTAGTCTTTATTATACCTTAATAATTAAGTAAAGAGGTTAAAAGAAACCACCTAAAGCAGTCCTAAAGGTAATGACCCTGTCTGTGGGACTTGTAATATCTGCCTCTACGCCTTAGCTATTTAGCAGACCTCATATTTACCCACGCTCCTTTTCTTTAAAGGAATTTAAAGCTTCTTAAGCACTTAATCTATCACATCCTCGCCTAGATGTGCTAATCTAGCATACCATAGGTCCGTAGGCGTTACTATCACAGTCTTTAGGTCTCTTAAATCTCCCTTAATAGCGAAAGCCTCTAACAGGCTTAAGCCCTCTATACATAGCTATGTACTAATAATCCAAGTTTAAAATATCTCCCAATCACCTCTTACTAGGTCTATTACCCTTCTAGTAAGGTTATCCTACCTTATTCCCTTCTATGTAAGTAGCTAAAGAGATATAAGGTTTGCGAAGAATAATGGTTAGTACTAGGCCTTTAATAAGGTAAGGGTCTGGCTATCTGTTAAGATAATCCAAGCTGTGCTAATGCCGTGAGCCTTAGTGACACCGTAACTAGCTTAAATTCCAGGTTATTAGCTGTAATTAAGGTCTATAAACCAGCGTTTATTATTAAAGATATAGATTAAAGTGCTGCTATTAAGTATAACTTGTAATTTATCCTAGATAAGAAAAGCCTCTAAAGACTCTAACTCTTCTATAGCCGAAAATGCAGTATCTACTCCTTTAGGTTCCTTTGCGCTATTATCCTTAGGTTCCTTTGCGCTATTATCCTTTAACCACGCGTTATATGCCTTCTTTACATCGTTAGGCTAATGATTTATTACTTCTTTCGCTTTCTTTAATAGCTCTTTATTAACTTTCCAGTCCTTTATTAGGTAAAGTGCCTTATAGACCTTCTATAAGTCTTTTAACTTCTTTACTTTATGCTTCTTATAGTACATATAGTCTTTCTTTACTAACTTCTTTACTTTATCCTTTATTTCGCTATTAAGAGTTAGCTTAGCTCTAAAGGCATTATTAGTCTTCACCTATAATCTCCTTAAGCTTTAATTAAGTACCGGATTCTACTTATAATACTATAGAAATCTAGGACCTTTCCCTCACTCTCTACTATATAAATTAATAAGTTAACTTAAGCCAAGATAGCAGGGAATCATGCCCTAATAGCGTTATTAATTATTTCCATAGGTGAGTTACCTTTAGTAATAGGACAGTTTACTTAATAGCATCTCTTATAGCTAATTAAAGCATCTGTAAGCCACTTATTAATGTTTACCTTTATAAGGTTCTGTTTAATAGTCTTATTAAAATTAACTTTAGTATAATACTTAATAGTCCCGCTTAAAGGCATTATATTCCTTATAAGCTCCTTAATCTTATTATAAAGAGATACATGCCTTAAGGTTATTTGCTTATACTTAGGACTAAGCGTTATTATAAACTAAGTGTAATACTCTTATAAGGCCTTTATAAGGCTCTAGAATTAGCTATTAAATACCTAATAACAACTACTAAGGACCGTAAACTAAGCGCTGTCTTTAGCATCATTAGGTTATTAAGGGTACTAAAAATAACTCTCTCTAGCTATATTATAGCCTTTAGGAGAGCTTTCCTAGGGTTACAGTGCGCTACTAACTGCCGATCTGCTGCTCTGCGAGCGCGTTTAAACTCCTGTGGTATCTATTATAGATAGTTAACTCTATATAGCCTCTGCTACTCTCCTCTTCGCTAGAGTCCTATTTCCTACAAGGATTAGAGGCTTAGGAGGGTAATCTAGCTATATAGTTAAGTTAGGATTAATAAAGACCTAGATCCTGTCTTTAATAGCTCTTACCTTAACTATCTTGTACTATAGGTCCTAATAGTAGGGCTCCTGCAGCTTAATCGCTGGCTTATTACCTTTAGAAGACTCCTTAGATATTATAAGAATACCTGTGGTGTTATTATTATTAAACTAATAGATAGTGGTATTAATCCTAGCGTGCTGGGGTCGCCCGATCACGATATTAATAAATTAGGCCTCTCTTTTTGCCGTGTTTGTACTAATTATTTAAAGATCAAATAATAGGTTAATTTAAAGAGAAGAGTACTGATTCAGAAGAAGATAAGGTATGATTATTATAAACACCACGCAATTGCTACCATGTTAGACCGCGAAGCTAGGGTTTAATGTGATCGCCTCTATTAAGTTATCCGACCCTATAAGAGGGTGCGGACTACGGCTTAAATACCTAAGTACCTGTACCATCGGTGGGGTACTGGTACAACGATAAAACATACTATGAAACTACGGAGGCCGCGGAAAATGACTTGTGCAGGTGGATTCCTGTCTCAGCTAGTTGAATAGTGAGACTATCGTGCGGCAGGGATCAATTATGCCCTTGTGGGTGCAACAATTAATAATATACTTGATACTTGGTATATTACATATAGTAAATCTTAGGTTAGTACTAAATTTAGTAAACAAGTCGCGATTCTCATATTTGCACCAAGACGCGTGGTATATGGTTATAGCCGTGTTACATAGTACCTGTGCGGAGTTACCAGGACCGACTGTAAACTCCGACGGCGCTAATTTTGGAGCTCGGCATGCCATGTGCTCTCACCAACATTAACCTCTATTAGACTGTACAGTCGTGATTTCGATCACAAACCTGACAGAGGCTTGCATCTTTGCTGTCGTGTCAATTGTTGCTGTCACCAGCTTCAGACTGACTCTGTCTAATTGCTCATTTTGACGGCCCAGTCCAAAACCCCGCAGACATGTCATCAGTAGGTGAGTATTTCTTCCCCGGCTCATACACCGCTCATGACAAACCCTCCAGCTAACTTTGCTCGTTGCGGAAAGCTTCAGGTGGTTTGCTGGCTGCTGCTGGCGGTCTGGCGGCCACGTCAGCCTATTTGGATGCCAAGTTGCATATCTCCAAGGACTTGCGCTCTATTTCGCGCACCAAGAGAGCAGAGAAGAACCTGATCAGCGCAAGTAAGTTGCTGCTGCTGCTGTCATGTCACTTCAAGTCTCTCTCGTCCATCCAAGTCGCTAACATCGGAAAACAGCGAAAGCAAAGAAAGCATCTGGATACTTCCTGTTTGAAAAATGGGCTCAAAAATACCCAAATGAGCCATGTATCTGGTCTCGCCAAGGAGAATACACATGGGCACAGACTAACCAACGTGTTTCTCAGTACGGCCACTACTTCAAGGATCTGGGCGTACAGCCTTCGCAGTACGTGGGCGTGTACATGTATAACTCACCCGACTTCGTATTTGTATGGATGGGTCTGCTCTCGATTGGCGCCGCGCCCGCATTGATCAACTACAACCTAGCGTCCAGAGCCCTAGTACATTGCGTCAAGGTGTCTGGTACCAAATTTTTATTGTATGATTCTGCTCCGGACTGTGTGTCTCGTATCGAGGGGTCCCAAGAGGAGCTCCGCGCGCTGCGGATCGAGCCGCTTGTTCTGGATTCAAGTTTCAAGGCGAAACTCGATCAGTATCCTACTGAGCGGCCCAGCACGACTTGCTTTGATGATCCCTCTGCCGCTTTGCCGCTGGCTTTGATGTATACGAGGTACGTCACTGATAGAAATGGAAGATGGACAGACAGGACAACTCACACATGTAATGTTTGATTTGGGCAGCGGTACTACAGGACTGCCAAAGGCTGCGCCACTAGGCATTGCATGGCAGTACGCGGCAGTCTCTTCGACACCAAGTTCGTTCGGGCAGCAACCGGGACCGGGGAGACAAATCATACTACTGCATTCCTTTGTATCATGGTACCGGCGGACTCGGGGCTATGAACGACCTGATGAGCGGCTTGTCGATAGCCATAGCACCGAAATTCTCGGTCTCTCGCTTTTGGCAAGACTGCATCGATAGCAAGGCGACCATTTTCGTCTACGGTGAGTGACAGACATTGTCGTCCAAAAATGCCTGGGAATGACAAAGCTGAAGCAAAACGACAGTCGGGGAGCTCGTGAGATACCTGCTATCAACGGCCCCATCGATCAACGATAGGAAGCATCAAATACGACTTGTTTGGGGCAATGGCTTGAGTCCGGAATTATGGTCTCGGTTTCAGGTGAAAAACAACAAAAAGACGCCTGTCAAGCGTTCGGTATGACAGTGAGAGAGAAGTCTAACAGTCTTGAAATTTGATAGGAGCGCTTTGGAATACCGGAAATAGGAGAGTTTTATGCAAGTACAGAGGCAGTCATGCACCTCTCCAATCATTACAGGGGCGGGTATGGCCTCGGAGCCGTCGGCCACCAAGGATGGCTTCTTCGACATCAGTACCATGACATTTACGTCCCGGTAGAGATCGACTCGGAGACTGGACGTGTCTGGAGATCACCCGACACAGGATTTGCCAAACGGCTACCGTACGAGCAGGAGGCGAGATTCTTGTGAAACTGCCGTCCCGGGAGGCGTGGGCGGGATACTACGGTGCCGATGAGGCGACCGAGAAGAAGCTGATGGAGAATGTTTTTGAGAAGGGCGACCTCTTCTACCGCACTGGCGATGCCCTTCGCAGAGATGCCGACGGGTATTGGTACTTCATGGACCGGCTTGGTGCGTACATACATACTCCGTACACGTGACGATTTTGATGGAGGGAAGCGAACTGACACTCACTTCTCACATTCACAGGCGATACCTACCGTTGGAAAGGAGAAAACGTGTCAACGACAGAAGTCACGCAGGTCCTCGGGACGCACCCTCCATTGCCGAAGCGAATGTCTACGGAGTCAAAGTTCCTTCACACGACGGCCGAGCCGGCTGTGCAGCAATCGCGGTGAGCAGCGGCAGCGCAGACAAGTTCGACTGGGCGGGTCTGGCAACTCTGCTTCGCAAAGAGCTGCCTTCTTACGCCGTCCCGATATTCGTGAGAGTCCGCGAGGGAGTGGGAGGCATGAGCACCGACAACCACAAGCATAGCAAGGTGCATTTGCGGTCTGAAGGTGTTGACCCTCAAGCTCTGGGGACCAAGGTTGCCAAGGGGAAGGGAGACAAGCTGTTTTGGTTACCAGCCGGGTCGCCCAAGTATATTCCCTTCACTCAGGGTGACTGGGATAAGCTGACGCAGTCGAGGGCTCGTATCTGACGTGCTGTAGAGTTATGGCGGATCATCTTGACGCTGGCAGCCATGACATTCATGGTACATGTACATGTACTCCGTAAGCTTTTCATCTTCACAAAACCTCCCCTTGCAGAATAACTTTGTCGGTTGGTGCGACTGGCCTACACCCTCTTGCAGGCACCGACCCCTCGTTCTTTATGAAACACCGGGAGTTGGGCTGGGTAAATTCCCTACGATGCCCCCTGAATTTTCTTCAAAAACTACCGAGGGCACAGGGGATATACCAGGAGGGAGGTCACAGGGTGCGTGAAAACCATGTTGAGGTACGACTAATACTACCTTGACTTCCGTTGATGCCGAGGCCCCTGTCTTGCGATGTTGCTAGTGAAGCCGACGAGGGCGGATAATGTGCTAAGCAAGGATCAAGGATGGAGGGAGTACTACGGATTATGTTCTATACATATAAAAAGATGCGTCAATGCTAGCCGCTGCTCACATTGCACCTTAGAAGTGATTCTAGGGACGGAGAGCTAGAATAGATAGCATGCGTTGCATTTACTATTCTATTCTGGTCTATTCAGAAGAGAGCGAAAAAGAGGCTGGAAGGGAAGTGGGGCCTAGTACGCAATTTGTATCTAAAGAGGGGTCGCGGGCGCGCGTATGATAAGAGGCCGCGCAGGCAGCCCTCTGCAACAAAGGAATTGATATCATATATAACCTAACATTCCTCCGTATGTTTATACAGATTGAAAATCGAACACAAAAATAATATATCTTATTTTTATATTAAATACTAGACTACTAGACTACATGGACCCCTTTTCTCTCCACCTGCCACTAGGCAGATCCTTATATTAGCAATGCCAGCCACTACTTGTACTCAACTTGCAGGTGTTAGCTCGTACTATCCTATCGCTTGCGAGAAGGAAGATCGGGATTCATTTAAATGTCCAAGGACAACAATCAAACTTGACGATGACTATGACGTTGAGATACAGGTTGGGAATTCCAATCAAGAACTTTTGATTACATGCGGTCAGGAAAACTTTTCTATTTCCTGTCAGGCTAAAGCGCAAAAGACGTTTAGTAGTGTAGCATGTCTCGAGCATGAGATTGAGTCAGTTGCGATGGTAATTCGTCACTAGTATTATGGAGACGCGTTAGCTATGGACTAGATGTTGTGTCGTCAGTGAGTCCAAGATATTCCAAGACCGGTGTGTTAAAATAGCTAGATTCTTTGGGCGCAGAAAACTAGACTTGAGCTTTGCCTCTAGTAGTCGCTTCCTTGCTTGTGCGGCGGTTGTCGCACAATGCCATGTGACTACTTCGTTTCTTGTACAAACACATTGGCCACAGTATTCAAGGTGTAGTTTGGGAACATCGAGGACCCACATATGTGTCGTGTTGGCCAGACGCGTCGCGGCCTGGATGCGACTTGATATCTTATCGATAACGACATGGAATCGTCCATTCACATCAAGTTCAGTGGCAACATTATCGACCAACAAACATCTTCCTGATGACGAATGGTTCGACGCTGCTGAGACTCAAGTCATTTGAGTTCTGACCTTTCTGTCTCAATACACCGGACTGTTGACCCATCAACCCGCACATTCTATCATGCGCTAGCGCTTGTTGCCGCAGCAAACAGTGTGCGTCCAAGTCAGCGTATCGACTGCGTGCGTGATTGATTGCGGTTCCTCCATCATGGAGGAGATCATAGAGGAGTTGACCATTCAACAGGTCTTACTCGAATCCATGCAATCTGAGTCCTGGTCGGGGATCGAGCTTGAAAGGCAGGAAATCGCAGACCATATCGAGCGATTGAAGCTCCAAGCCAGGCAGATCAGACAGGGCCGTCTGCCAACCAGGAACAATGGTTTGTTCACTCTGCCTCGTTCACACCTTGTGTCATATGCCGCTTAAAGCCTTGTACTGCGGTACGGCTGCCTGGAATTAGCAAAAAATGCTGACCATACAATTGCGCCAGATATTGCGAGCCCACACGCAGACTATCCATCACTGTCTGGGCCATCATTTGGTAAGTGTTACCCCTCGCAAATTACACGGTTCAAGACCACCCCAAGACAAACACGACGCCCGTGATATCATTCACGGGCCCTCATGTGGGACCGATCAGATCTCTGTGAAGTTTCACACGTGTACTGCAAAGCTTCTTGTACCCTGGGTGCAAAACAGACAGATACTCCTCACAAGCCCAATCTTGATGCACTTTCCAAGTTTGACGCACAAGGGACTGCGGCTTGCCATCTCGCGGCACCTGGCAGCACCTGCGCGCTCTAGAAAGCGAGACAGAAACGAGTTTGGGACCGTTGCAAACGCATATATCAATCCCGTCACCTTTCCTAATCCCCTTCTATTTTCATCCCAACCACAATACCTCGCGCTGACATCCTGGCAGAACGCTCCAATCCTGAGCCCAGAACTCCCTCCACACGTGGCCACTCGTTCAAGATGGGGACACCCCGAGGCGATGAGGACGCCCGGGGCAATCCTTTGACTGTGCGCAGCAGAAAGCGGGAATTCCATGAGATGGACTCATACTCAACAGATGACCGGATGAAATCCAGACGCACCACCCCAACGCATGGCGTTGGTCATGTCTCTGGATCTTCTGGACATGGTGGAAGGCCGAGGCCGAGCCCGAGTGAATCTATTGACGTAATCGACCTTACTGGGTATGTTCGTCGGGCTTCCTCTGACGCCATGAGTCTTCTAACAGATGCAGGGACGATGTCGATGTCGATGCTTGGTGTGTTTCGCAACAGCTTCTTCAAGATAAGCGACGAAAACAGGAGGCAGAAGATAGACAGGTGGCAATGCAACTGTCCAGCCAACAGTCGACAACGCCTTCCTCTTCGACTCTGCCATCTTCTTCCAACACCGAATCTTCTCAGCGATCGGCCTTTGAACAGTTCAAAATTGCGATGCCCGGAACATCTATGCGTAGTCTTCACGCTCCTGGCGTACACATATCAGGCAGAAACTCACTTGGCGCCCGGGGACACTCGCAAAGTCCAGGATCAGGGGCACAGCCCTTGAATAGCCAGTCTATCCTGCCATCACACTCACCAAACCCCATGTCGGCAAGTAGTTCTCAACAAGCCATGGACAACGGATCAAGATATTCTCGGCACCCGAGTTGCGCCGGTTTCAACGGAAGCAGCTTGTCGCGCGTCATGGACAAGACCAGCATGTTTGACTTCACCAATGGTATAGATGCCTGGGGAACCCGCTAAATAGCCGACTGACAAATCTGTTACATTCTAGTGATGAGTCACCCGCGACAGATAAAGAGCTTGATGATCTACTAAAAACATTCGGCCAGACATAGACATTCCTGAGCACAATCGAGAAGTAGGGCCGGAAGGGCTTAAGTATCCTCTTTACCGCCACCAAGGAGTTGCGCTTGCGTGGATGAAGAAGATGGAAGAAGGGACCAACAAAGGTGGCATCTTAGCCGACGACATGGGCCTAGGGAAAACCATTTCTACACTCGCTCTCATGCTGTCCAATCCAGCCACGTCGCGTCCGAAAGTAGGTTACAAAGGTCACTATGCGCAGACGCTATTCGATTTGCTGACTTGACTAGACGAACTTGATAATTGGACCGCTCTCGCTCATTCGCCAATGGGAGGAAGAAATTGCCAAGAAGACGAAGCCGGGACATAAACTGACCGTTTTCGTATACCATGGCAAGAAAACGACAACCGAAGAGCTGCTAAAGTTTGATGTCGTGCTCACCACCTATGGCACCATTGCGCAAGAACTCAAAAGACTTGATCAATTCATCGAGGACAACAAGGATAGGAATATTGACTTCAAAGATAGATCATGCGCTGTCAAGTTCCCCTTGTTGAATCCAGGAATGGCCGTCTTCCATCGAGTCATATTGGATGAGGCGCAATGTATCAAGAACAGAAACACCAGGACAGCGAAAGCATGCCACCATCTGAAATCGACTTATAGATGGTGTCTCACTGGCACCCCAATGATGAATGGAATCCTAGAGCTGTACTCGCTAGTGAAGTTTCTCCAAATCAAACCGTACAACTCCTGGGAACACTTTCGACAGGTAAGGAAGTCACTTTCCTTCCACGTAGAGTCACTGATCTGTGACATTGAATACTGACAAGGACTGTAGGCATTTGGTGTGCTATTTGGCCAGAAAGGCGATCCAAAAAGTCAGGCCATGGACAGACTGCGAGCGTTGCTGAAAGCCGTGATGCTGCGCCGAAAGAAAGATTCAAAGCTTGATGGAAAACCTATCCTGGTCCTGCCACCCAAGACGGAGCACATTGTGTATGCCAAGCTGTCTTCGGACGAGCGAGATTTCTACAAACAGCTTGAGGAAAAGGCGCAGGTCATGTTCAGCAAATATCTGCGAGAAGGCTCCATTGGAAAGAACTATTCCAACATTCTCGTGCTGCTTCTTCGACTTCGTCAGGCATGCTGCCATCCGCATCTTAACATGGATGTTGACGATGCGACCAGCGTGGTCGTGGGGAGCGACGACAACGTGGAGCAGCTCGTCAAGGACCTGGATAAGACGATTGTGGAGAGAGTCAGGGCACTTGAGAATTTTGAGTGTCCCATCTGCTACGATGTGGTTCAGTCCCCTTGTTTCTTCGTACCCTGCGGACATGACAGTTGCAAGGACTGCTTAATCCGCATCACGGACAATGCCATCTCGCAGAACCTGCACGAGGGCCATGAAAGCGACAAGGCTAAGTGCCCTGTATGCCGAGGAACATTTGACCCACGGAAATGCTTCACGTACGACTTGTTCAAGAAGATACACATGCCCGAGAATGTAGCGAAAGCGGAGCCTGTCGGCACCAATCTCGGCGATGCGAATAATGAATCGGACTCTGAGGATTCCGAGGACGGAGAAGAGGAAGAAGAGGAAGAGGAAGGTGGGGACGATGTCGACGAAAAGGGGAATCTAAAGGGGTTCATTGTAGACGACGACGATGACGACGACGATGAGCTCATCGATCCTGAAGTTCTAACAAGGGAAGCGTCGTCGCTTGAACAAAAGGAGCGAAAGAAGAAGCAGAACAAGAGGAAGAAGAATAAGAATAAGGGAAAAGGCAAAGAAAAGAAGACGGACGTAAAACCTTCCATGCTCAAAAGTCTCCGACTAGAAGCGGCCAAAAACCGAGTCGCCTCCAAGAAATACATGCAATATCTCCGAAAGACGTGGATGCCCGCCGCAAAAGTCACCGAGTGCATGAACCTCCTCACCAAGATTGGCGAAACGGGGAGAAGACCATCGTCTTCTCCCAGTGGACGCTCCTCCTCGATCTCCTAGAAGTAGCCATGTGGCACGAGAAATTCGAGCA
The DNA here is from genome assembly GCA_023658535.1 of Epichloe glyceriae. Taxonomy (NCBI): domain Eukaryota; kingdom Fungi; phylum Ascomycota; class Sordariomycetes; order Hypocreales; family Clavicipitaceae; genus Epichloe; species Epichloe glyceriae. The sequence goes on along the minus strand of CP098295.1, from coordinate 908,552 downwards.
CAAGCCGGTCCGCTACGACGGCAGCATGACGGGCGACCAGCGCAGCGGCGCGGCGCAAACCTTCCGCGACGACCCCAAGGTCAAAGTGATGCTCGTCTCCCTGCGGGCCGGCAACGCAGGGCTCAACCTCACTGTCGCGAGCCGCGTCGTCATCATGGACCCGTTCTGGAACCCGTACATTGAGATGCAGGCCATTGATCGGACCTACCGCATCGGACAGCAGCGGGAAGTGCAAGTCTACCGGATCCTGACGACGGAGACGGTCGAGGATCGAATCGTGCAGCTGCAGGATAAGAAGAAGGAGATTGTGGAGGCGGCGCTCGATGAGACGGAGAGTATGAAGATTGGGCGGCTGAATGTTAATGAGCTCAAGTTTCTATTTAACACGAATTAAAGGGGATGGATTTATTCTCCCACTTGGGAGGTCTTTTTTTTTTTTTTTTTCCCATGGTAGTCAATTTAGGACCGCTGCTTTGCGATGAGAAAGGGTCGGTGAATTTAAGAAAGTGTGTACGAGACGAGAAACGTGGCCTTGGCAAGGGCAGATTATAGCGACAGGATCGGCAACTGGCGTCGGGTTGATTGCTTAGGGATGGCTGGCGGGGATACACATCGCTTTTGGGGGTTTCGGCAGAAATGAAAGGATAGAAACTAGTCACTGGACATGATGAGCTCATTGCGAAGAAATACTACGTTGATACGGAACCTATGATCATGGTCATGAACATGAACATGAATTAAAAGAAAGGCATCTTCATTATCATCATATCGGGCATTGAGTCTCCACGCTAGTTTCCACGTTCGCACTCTTCTACCAACTCCTCAAGTTCCTCGTCTAGGCCCTTCAACCATTGGTAGTTGGAAAGCCACGCCTCGACCGCGGCATCTCCGCTGTGCAATTCGTTGAGCAATTCGGCACGCATGTTCGGTTTGCGTTTCTTCTAGTCCCGCCACTGAGCAGCTTCCTGCGCAACGATGGCCTCCATGGTCCGCGACTCGCTGTCCTCCTGAGTTGTCCATGACCATGACTTGATGGCGTGGTTGTCGCATCCGAGGGCCACGCTGGAGACGACGATGGCCACGGGCGCGTCAAGAACGGAGAACTGAATCGCGTGTTCGTCGTCGGTGACACGGCGAATGGAATCGTTTTGCACTGTTCGGATCCATTCCTTGGGTGCGTCCAAGCCGGTCAGCTTGTTGAGGAAGTGGAGGGTTAGGGCGCGGGAGGTGGCTGTGCGAATGTAGTCGAAAAGTCCTTTGTATCGGTGTATCCGTCTGCGTAAGGGGCGCAAAGGCCCTGCAGGACAGAGGACGGCGGGAAACCGATGCGGTGAAATGTGGTGGTCACGGGGAATAGGAACGTTCGCCCGCGAATAGTAAAAGATGTGCCGGGGAGGATGGCCAAGTTGATGGCGTACTCTATGGGTTGGAGGGCGTTGCGGATGAGCGATTGCGACCCGGCTGGCTGGTTGGGCCCCTGGGTCGTGGGATCGGCGTCAGAGTACGGTGCCGTTTTGAGGACGAACGATGAAGGAAGACCGGCTTTTTGGAGAACCTTTATAATGTTGCCGACGAATTCGGTGCATGATCGGACGCTGCGGACAGACGCCATGCGTGCGATGACAGGCCTGAGCAGAGCATACACTTGTTGGCCTCGGGTCCGGGAGATGTGTGGAGGGACGGGGCGTATTCTCATCAGCTCGTTGTATCGGTGGGCATAGCTGAGCAGAATGTGCAGTGAGAGAGATATCGTCTCTGCGACGCTATTGTCCGGTAGTGAATCGTCAATGGCGGGACAGGATTCGAGCGGTATTAATTCTAGTGTGATTTTCGAGGTTTCATCGACACGGCAGGTCAGTTTGGAGCCTTCGGGCTTGACGTCGTACGCGGCCAGGGTGCGAGCCTCGCGCGTCAACTCATGCCAGAGTTCTTGAGAGAAAATCGTATTCCGAGCTTCAAGGACACGGGACTCGAGCGAGGAGACGTCGTTCGACCTTCGACGAGGTGTCGATCGGCCGACAATTCTGCCATCCTTCTCATACGTGACTACGAGGCCTTCTGACACGCCGCCTAATCTCCCGAGATCTAGTTCTACAGAACCACCATTGCCTCTCTTCATCGGGGCAAGGCCGTTGTTTTTGAACTCAGCAGCAGCTTGAATACCGTTAGCCGAGTCGCATGATCAATCTTTTTCAACCCGATTTCAACACCGGCCCACACTTACCCTCCGAGAACCCGAATTTGACACCCAGAGTATGTCGTGCATTGGGAACTCTGCAGATGGCCCATCCAGACGTTTTCACAGCGACGACGTCTTCCCAGTATCTATTCTCTGCTTCGACCTCCCTTTGCAAAAGCTTGCCAGCCTCCTCGGCGGCATCTCGTGCCTGGTTGATTTGCATGAGTGTCCAGCCAAGAGCCACTTCTTCTTCACCTTTGGCTTTGCTCGGATTTATAGTCGGTTCGTCTAGTTTATCAGCGCCAAGGGTGCCAATACCCACCATGTCTCGTAATTGCTGAGAGAGGGTTAAGCTGGCTTGCGTGGGACTTTGTTTGGAAAGAAGCAGGGACAGGGAATCGAGTGTCAACATGGCAGTATTGCTAGCGATTCTGCGAAGAGAAGTGTTAGTTTGTGGAGGATTGTTTGTTCGGATGAACACGCACTCGATGTTTCTCAGGACCTCCATCCGCGCAAGGCTGGGGTCTTTGGCCTGGTCGTCATCATTGGCGGCGTCCGACATGTCCACATCCTCTGTGTCGGAGTCTCCCGCACCGAGCATCTCTCTCGACTTGATTTCATCTCGCAGCTTCGCCTCGGTGACGTCCCGGAAGCCTCCTGGTTGTGTGTTGACGCGCGCGATGAAATCGGCCAGGTTCTTTGGCGCCTTGTCGGCGACTGGGAATGGTCGCAGGGACAATGGCGGGCCTTCCGGGAAGCCATGGCTGATGTCACCTCAATCGAGCTATGGCATGCAGCTGTTGCATCTGCCAATGGGCTGGCTATGTTCACTAGGTAGCTTGAAAGACAGTGTCGGCATACACAGATGCCAACAGGATACTGTCTTGATTTGCTACCAACATGAATGTTGCATGTGGGAAGGAAGGCCAAGTTCAGCCTCGTGGAGTCGCGGGGTCCAGCAGCGAGGACCAGTGACATGATTTTACAGCGACTACAAGCCCCACGCGGGGCAGCAACCATCAGCTCTCAGTGGCTATAGTGAGTGGACACCTGTGAGGGATGCTATAGGGGTATTTACGCTAGTAAGAGATACTTTTAGTCCAAGTAAAGTACACGTAAAATAAGGTGCTTCTTACCCTACTTAGTGCCACACTAAGCCACAGAAAGACCTGTCCTGTAACTTGAGTAACGGCATGCATCTCGGTGTGGCTACGCTATTCTCTGCGTCAGCGCCATACCCGCTCTAGAAGCGAAGCGAGTACCGGGCCGACCGGTCCGTGAAAAAGCAGAGCAAAGGAAAAAGGCTGAGCTGTCATGCTGAGACCGGCTTTGAGGGTCCATTGCACCCGACGTCACGTCACTCTCACCCCTCCAACCCCTCCAACACCTCCTGCCCGCACCGCACCATTTGTTGCTTCACCTTGTGCTGCCTGAGCCTGCCTGAGCCTGCCTCAGCCAAGCTCCAGACTCCCAAACCGGCACCTCGCTGCTGCTTTCTGCTCGGCGCCAGCCATCAAGCGCGCCCAACCTCTTTTCTGTCACTGCCATCACTGCCCTGCCCTGCCCTGTGTCCCACTCCTTGGTTTTTCTTTCGTCCTTGATACCGAGACACAATCATCTAACATTAGGTACTTGATGTTCTCGTGAATGTTTACGGCGCCCTACCTACAACTCTTCTCCCGACCTGTCGATACTCTGAGGGCCTCACGCCGTTCCGAAACATCTTTACATCCATCTGGCGAGCTCTTCTTGCAGGGCTGACTGTTTCTGCTGCGTCGTCGACCTTACTATTCCCACAACGAGCTCGCTCTCCAATCATGGCCCCTAACAAGAAAGTCGCCGTCATGACCTCCGGGGTGACTCCCCAGGAATGAACGGAGTGGTTCGCGCCGTCGTGCGGATGGCTATTCACATGGGCTGCGACGCGTTCGCCGTCTACGAAGGTTACGAGGGCTTGGTTCGTGGGGGTGACTTCATCAAGAAGATGGACTGGCAGGATGTTCGAGGATGGCTCTCCGAAGGCGGTACCCTGATTGGCACTGCTCGATGCATGACTTTCTACGAACGGCCTGGGCGACTAACAGCCGCGAAAAATATGGTGCTCCATGGAATTGATGCCCTGATCATTTGTGGAGGAGATGGATCCCTTACTGGTGCCGACAAGTTCCGTGGGGAATGGCCGTCCTTGTTAGACGATTTGGTCGCAAACGGTGAGCTTTCCAAGGACCAGATAGCCCCATATAAGCACCTCAACATTGTCGGTATCGTCGGCTCCATCGATAATGACCTTTCCGGTACCGACGCTACTGTCGGTTGCTACTCCGCCCTCTCTCGAATTTGTGAAATGGTCGATTATATTGAGGCAACTGCCTCATCTCATTCACGTGCCTTTGTGATCGAAGTCATGGGACGGCATTGCGGGTGGCTGGCACTGCTCGCGGGTGTGGCCACCGGCGCAGACTTCGTCTTCATCCCCGAGCGTCCTCAAGAGCACGACTGGAGAGAAGACATGTCCGTGGTCGTCAATAGGCATCGGAAGATGGGCAAGCGGAAGACCATCGTCATTGTCGCCGAGGGTGCCCGCGACAAGGATGGTAACAGAATCAGCCCCGAAGAGATCAGGGATCTTCTCTCCGATAAGACGGAAGGAGGCCTTGGCTTAGATACACGCATAACCACTCTGGGCCACGTGCAGCGAGGAGGCACTGCAGTTGCATACGACCGACTGCTCTCTACCCTTCAAGGTGTAGAGGCGGTCATGGCAGTCCTCGAGGCTACTCCAGAAACAGAAACTTGCTTCATCGCCATCAACGAGAACAAGATTGTGCGGAAGCCCTTGATGAAGGCCGTGCAGGAGACAAAAGAAGTGGCCAAGGCGGTCGACAGCAAAGATTTCGAAAGGCCATGTCGCTCCGCGATACCGAATTTGCCGACCAGTACAACTCTTACCTCACAACGACCAATGTCATGGTGGAAGACCACAAATTACCAGAGAAGAATGCGAGTGAATGCAATGATTTTCTTTCCTTCTGTATTCTTTCTTCATCTCCGCTCTCTTCAGGGGCTAACCCACAGCTATAGCGCATGAAGATTGGATTCATCAACGTCGGTGCTCCAGCCGGCGGCATGAACGCAGCTGTCCGAGCAGCGGTTGCTTATTGTATCAGCAGGGGGCACGAGCCCCTTGCCATCCATAACGGATTCGCAGGTTTCGCCCGCCATCCCGACGATAAACCGCTTGGTTCCGTAAGACCCTTTGACTGGCTGGAGGTAGATGGCTGGGCCAGCAAGGGTGGCTCTGAGATTGGAACTAACCGTGAACTACCTGAGGAGTCTGGCATGGAGCTTATTGCCAACTTGATTGAACAGTACGAGTTTGACGCACTGTTCATTATAGGTGGATTCGAGGCCTTCCACTCCGTATCGCAGTTGCGAAAGGCGAGAGACAACTACCCCTCACTCTGCATCCCCATCTGCCTTCTTCCTGCCACCATCTCCAACAACGTCCCCGGCACTGAATACTCGCTGGGCTCCGATACCTGTCTCAACGAGTTGGTGAACTATTGCGACAAGATTAAACAGTCTGCATCGGCTACTCGTCGACGGGTCTTTGTCATTGAGACGCAAGGTGGCCGCTGTGGATATGTTGCCACGCTCAGTGGGCTGAGTGTTGGCGCTTCGGCTGTTTACATTCCGGAAGAGGGCATCAGCTTGGAGATGCTCAACGCGGATGTCAACCACCTGAAGGACGTTTTCAACAGGGATCGGGGGCAGTCACGCGCTGGTCGTCTTATCCTTGTCAATGAGAAAGCGAGCAAAGTGTACGATGCCAAGCTCATCGCCAGCATTATTCGAGAAGAGGCCCATGATCGATTCGAGAGTCGCGAAAGCATCCCAGGTCACGTCCAGCAGGGCGGCGTCCCGTCTCCCATGGACAGATGCCGAGCCGTCAGGTTGGCCATCAAGTGCATCCAGCATTTGGAACAGTACGGCCGCAACGCCCACAACCGCGTGAAGAAGGACCCCAACAGCACGAGCGTGATTGGTATCCAGGGATCCGAAGTTGTGTTTACGCCGATGAAGACTCTCGAAGACGAAGGTACCGACTGGCCAAACAGGCGACCCAAGATTGCCCACTGGCTCGCCATGCGTGAAGTAGCCGATATCTTGGGAGGACGACCTGATTATCCCAGGCCGGAGAAGAGCTTGGCGGGCCTGATTGCCAAGGACACCAAGAGAGGTCTTGCCTAGAGGCTATCATGAGACAAAGGGATGATGTGAGATGATACAAGTTAAACAAACAAGTGCTTTCGTTTCTTTCGGTCTCTTGCTCTCGGTCGTATTTTTATTTTGCTCTGGCGTCCTTTCGATTGGGAACGATGGGTTGGTGTACGGTGCAATTTTCTCTACACAGACCACCCTGGTAGATAGTTGAGAATAGACTTGACAATGTGAATCTCGTCTCGTAATGCATATTGGTTCTGCCCATGCCATTCTGCCCATGCCATCCTGCTGCCATGGACGCCGAGATTGTGCTGCCCGGATCAAATCCGAGCACCACGTGATGAGCCACTACAGGGTGGGAAGGGCCGCGTCATGTCAGCCCCCTTCAAGTTGGTCAGTCGGGTGAGTGGCTTATGATTGGCTCCCTCCGTGGTCATTCGTTAAAAATAAGCCGTTGATGCTTGGGCATTTGTTCTTCTAGATGGACGCAGGCGGGATGGGATGCAGTAAAAACAAGCATTTCTGGCAGCGTGCACAATTGCGTCAATCTTGTCGTGGAGATAGATGCACATGACTTTGTGGGCGAAAAGTCAGAGAGAACACCGCAGTTACTAGAAGCCAGAAGTCGGACGAATTTGCCTCTGACGACAAGGAGCTATCAAAGAACGACAATACAAAAGCCGTCATGAGCAAGAGTGCCTACCTGCCTGCCACTACGGATTACTCCGTATCCTAAGCCTGCTTCGAAGATGTGACATGTCATCCGTGACATTCAGGATGAAAACCACGGGCCGTACTCGTTAGTCTGACGCAGGGAAGACACCAGACCAGAACTCATCTGCACCAATCCCCAGAATCCCCAGAATCCCCAGGTAAGCACGCAAGAAGAACGAGGCGGCCAGTACGGACCGAGTAATCCGTACGGAGTACACATCATGCATCATCCACTCTGGATCCCAGCTTGTTGCCGTGCCGGGCTGTCTGTCACTTGTTTGTCGTCATTTATGCTCGCTCGCCGTCTTGTCGTCCTTTCCCTCCATCTGGCATCTCGCATCTCGCATCTCGCATCTCGCATCTCGCGTCTCGATTCATTTGCATGGACGCTATTTCGCCCAAATCTCGATTTCAAGCGAGTCGATTTCTGTCTGGCTCGTCGCCCTAACTAGCCATCACTAGAGGCCTGGGCGTTCTTGTTGGGTTGCGCGCGCCCGCGTTGGGCCGTCCCGATCCTCTCCGCTTTTGCTGCCCATTTGATCCTCTCCGCTACTGCGCCTTTGTCCTCCTGTCTGCGTCTGGCTTCCTCGACTCAACTTTTCCTCGGCTTGACAGGGTCCTGTGCCAGCCACCTGGGTTTTGCATTTTCCAAGGAGCCATCTTCAAGCACATGAAATCGTTATACGTGTGGTTCTTGAGCGACTTTTATCGAGGGAACCTGCTTGCCGCGAGATTCCGCCCACTTGGCCAGTACCAACCAAGTGACATTCTCCAACATTTAGCCCCGCGGCTGTCATAAGTTTTAACCCCTCCTCCATTTGGTCAACAATACGGAGTAGACGAATAGATATACGACCTCGACGCAACAGAAATTCAAACCTTGACGCTTTTGTACCGTCCACCATGTCGCAACGTGGTGCTCGGATGACAGAGTTCGAGGAGCGGGATTACTACGCCGCTCCTCGACGATCCGACCCTCGCTTTGACAATGGCGAGTTTCGCACTACCAGAGTCATGACGAGAAGTCCGCCTGCGTCTACACGCGAGAGAGACTCGGCGCCGTCGTTCCTACGAGAAGATGTTCGACGGACGGAAGCTGGGCCCATGGTTCTCCGGAAGCGAGATGTGGAAACGTGGGATCGACACGCGAGAAGTCCCAGTCCCGTCCGTATACGCGAGGAGCGTATCATCCGCAGACCGAGGAGTGAGTCTCCGCCTCAGTTCCATGAACATGATCACGAGCACTCGCGCACGAGGATTTTTGAAAGAGAACGGGACAGAATTAGAAGCCCGTCGGTGGCGAGGAGGAGGTCACCATCTCCGCAATCGGTTCGGTTCGTGGAGAGGCGGAGGAGAAGTCCTTCGCCCGTGAGTGAACATATTCACACGAGGATTATCGAGAGGGAGAGGGAGAGGGAGAGGAGCCCACCCTTCGCCATCACCGCCATCACCGCCGCCGGTGATACGGGGACCAGTAATTGAGAGGGAGGTCATCACGCATTATACTGACATTGACCATGGTAAGTCAGTCATGTTGATACCAGAATACAAAACGTTGCGTACTACGGCACGCGAAAATATGAGCTAATGACATTGCTGTTTTCCACTCAGGTGTCATCCGAGCAAAGGCGCCGTCTCCTCCGCCGCCGCCCAGGCCACGCGCCCATACTCAAACCCGCCAGCGCGAAACCGACATTGACATCTCCCTGTCCAAGAACCGCACAGAAGTAGACGTGGACATTCACCGATCAACCTCTCGCCACCGATCACCGTCGCGCGAACGCCGTTCTCACTACCATGATGACGAGATCATTCTCCGAAGAGACATGGATCGTCTCCGAGTAGACGATCGTCGCAGATCGTCGCATCGGCGATCTCACTCCGCCGCACCTATTGCCTCGCCCGCCGACGAAGAAGCAGAGTATATTACGGGCAAAATCGACTCTCGTGGTCGCATGGGCGAAGCGTACCATGGCGCCACCAAGGACTGGACAATTGTGGACGTGCCGCCAGGCACAGAGAAGGTTCGCATGGACGGAGTCGGCGGTGCGAGCACCGAGACCAAATGGTCCAAGTACAGCGGTGTCAGAAGGACAAAATTCATCCCGGAAAGGGACGGGACCCTCGTGCCCGTTGAACAACCCTCACCTATGCCCACTTCGGGTGCTGGTCGAGATCATGCCTCCGTGACGGTATACGATCGCGAAAGAGAGATCGATGTAGACGTTGATATTGAGCGCAGAATGACCCGGACCCCCGCCCGCCTGCCTGCCCTCCGAGCAGGGAAATGTGGACAGAGATTACAAAGGACTTGGTCTGTCGAGAGGCCATCGAGGAGATGGGGTACAGATACGAGGAGACGAAGTGGTTCTTCTACATCATGGACTACCTGAAATACGTAAGTTGCCAAAGGAAATCATCCTCCTTGCCATGGAGCCAAGTCAATCATCTCCGAGGACAGAGATGGCGACAAACTGAGCAGCAGCTAATTTTCTTGGAATGACACAGGACGAAGTTCTTCAGCTCACAGAGCTGTCTTCCCGCATACGACGACACCGTCGTCGATGCAGGAGGTCGAATGGGAAAGAGATTACATGGATGACTGGCACCGACGGTCCCATCGACACCATTACGAGCACCGACCACAGCGTCGCGATTACGACTGTGAGTGGGATGACGAGAGGGTCAGAGAGAGAGAGGTCATCTATGATAGCCGTGGGCCGGCAAGGGGTTATCTCCGGTGAAAGGACAATTGAGTTGTCTCATGTCCTGTGGCTGGCCAGCTGGCTGGCGTGTAGGTTGTCCCGGAAATCATACACGCGCGAAAACGTACCGAATGTTCGTACAAAGTGGGTGGCACGAAGAGTCGGAAGAAATGCACCGTGATGAGATCAGGGAACGGCCACGTTGGGATGACGACATTTATGATGACGAAGTGCAAATAGCAGCATCAGGGTAGCAAAACGAAGGATGTACGGGCGGATTATCTCTTTCTTTAAAGGAGCCATTTTGGCCATCTCGAATAAAATCCAGGTATTCATTCATTATTGCAAGTTTGTTCTTCACATGCTTTGCACAATTGATTCAGCGGCGCATCTGTCGCCTGGCCCCGCGCTCGCTCATCAGATTGTCAACGGGGGTGGGGCAGCAGCCGCCGAAAACCGGCTTGAAGAGAGTCAGGCCATTCATTGCACTTTCTATTGTGGAAAAATCCTACATTACCTGGACGACTGACGGACACCGTGAGGATAGAGTAGAGGATCGGTTGGTATTCACTTCTTGTTGATCCAGTCATGGCGTGCATGGATAGGGCGCGCCTGGATGACATTAATTGATAATGTAGGGCGGTCTGGGGAAAATCTTTCGGTGTGTTTCCGCCTGGGCGCGGAAATTGGAGTGAATAGCAAGCAATTGGACGCAGTGACTCATGGTACCAAGTGCTTTATATCCTTCCGAGGACCACCACCAACCCAACGCAGCCTCCCTCTCCGTCTTTGAACCTGCGTCGCGTCTCTGGTCTAGCACAAACTTGACTCGAATCTTATTTTCGTATTGTCAAAGGGACTTTTGGTCGACCCGAGTCATTCATTGACTGACGGAGCGGGGGACGAAACCACACTGGATCTCTGCGCTCTGCTTCTTCTGGTCTGCCGCTCTGCCATTTGCACACACACACACACACACACACACACACACACGAATTTGCCCCGCGATTTCATCCCACTCCAGCTTTTCGCCAAAATGCCCATGTCAGTATGAGCCGGAGCTACGCAATCTCTCTCGCGCGGAGTGGACAGGGAAATCTAATCCAGTGCAAAATGTAGGCTTTCAGAACCGTGGAAGAAATATAAGAAGTTCCCGCCCATTGACCTGCCGGATCGACAATGGCCCAACAAGTCCCTCGATAAGCCTCCCCGCTGGCTGGCTACCGACTTGCGAGATGGCAACCAGAGTCTGGTCGACCCAATGGTATGTTGGCACTTGGGTCGAGCTGTTCCTACCGAGGGCTGTCCATGCTAATTGTATGTTTGCAGAATGGCGACGAAAAGTGGAAGTACTTCAAGATGCTCGTCGACCTCGGCTACAAAGAGATCGAAGTCTCATTCCCCTCCGCCTCCGACACCGACTTCAACTTCACCCGCAAGCTGATCGAGACACCCGGTGCTGTGCCTGATGATGTGTACTTGCAAGTGCTGTCCCCTTGCCGGGAGGATCTGATCAGAAGAACCGTCCAGTCCCTGAAGGGTGCCAAGAAGGCCATCATACACATCTACCTTGCCACCAGCGAGTGCTTCCGTCGCATCGTCTTCAATCACTCGAAAGAGGCCGCTCTGGAGACTGCTGTTCGCTGCACAAAGCTCGTTCGCGCCTTGACAAAAGACGATCAATCACAAGAAGACACCGACTGGGCGTTCGAATTCAGCCCCGAGACCTTCTCCGACACGGAGCCCGAGTTCGTCATTCAAATTTGCGAGGCTGTCAAGGCCGCCTGGGAGCCTTCCGAGGAAAGCCCCATCATCTTCAACTTGCCCGCTACGGTGGAAATGGCAACGCCCAACGTCTACGCCGACCAGGTCGAGTACTTCTGCCGCAACATCACCGAGCGCGAGAAGGTTTGCGTTTCGCTGCACCCTCACAATGACCGCGGCTGTGCCGTCGCCGCCGCCGAGCTGGCTCAGATGGCCGGCGCGGACCGTGTGGAAGGATGCTTGTTTGGTAATGGTGAACGAACAGGCAATGTCGACCTGGTGACCCTGGGTCTGAACCTGTACACCCAAGGCATTCATCCCAATGTCGACTTCTCCGATCTGAACAGCGTCATTGAGACTGTCGAGGCGTGCAACAAGATTCCCGTTCATGAGCGTGCACCGTACGGCGGTTCCCTGGTCGTCTGCGCCTTCAGCGGCTCACATCAGGACGCCATCAAAAAGGGGTTCCAGGTTCGCACAGCCGAGAATGCTGCTTATGACGATCGTTGGCAAATCCCTTACTTGCCCCTGGATCCTCAAGATATCGGCCGCACATACGAAGCTGTTATTCGCGTCAACTCGCAGAGTGGAAAAGGCGGCGCGGCATGGATCATTCTGCGCCAGCTTTCTCTGGACCTTCCTCGTGGCTTGCAAGCTGCCTTCTCCAAGGTTGTGCAAAAGCAAGCCGATGAGTTTGGTAGAGAGTTGCGTGCCCAGGAAATCACTGACCTGTTCCAAGAAACCTACTTCCTCAAGTCAAATCCGCGCTTCAACATTGTCGACTACAGTATTATGCCCGACCGCTCCAAGTCCCCGCCCCCGAGGAGGGCAAGACCCAGGACACCAAGCACCTCAAGCGTGTATTTGACGGCGTTATTTCATGCGATGGCAAGGAGTACAAGCTGCGCGGATACGGCAACGGTCCCATCTCCAGTCTGGCCAATGCGTTGAAGAGCGTCGGCGTCAACCTGGACGTGCGGGACTACAAGGAACACGCCATCGGCAAGGGTCGCGATGTCAAGGCCGCAACGTATATAGAATGCACGGCTGCCGGAAGCAAAGTGCCCGTCTGGGGCGTCGGCATCCACGAAGATGTGGTCCAAAGCTCTCTGATTGCCCTATTGAGCGCCGCCAGCAATGTAAGCATCTCCAAAAGGCCTATTTTCTGCAATTTTTGAATTCAAAGTCGGTGGCAAACAGCTAATTTTTTTCTCTACCAGTTTGCCGCCAGCCGCCCCGGCAGTCCATTTGTTCCCAAGCCCATTCCCGACGGCGAGGTAGAGGAGATGAATATGGGTGAGGGGAATGGCGAGGCAGATGGTCCTTCAGTCGTTGTCAGTGCGTTGGAAGCTCAGGCGAGCGCCATGTGAAAGTTGGTGTTTTGAAAAAGAAAAAGGGGAGTCATGAGAAAGGAACCTCGACCGAGATGTGGCTCGTTTCGTCAAGTATATGGTATTTTATTTAGCTCAACAACTTCTATTCCCGGGCTGGCTCACATGGCGCGACACGACGCGAGGGCCATTCATTATTGAGCATGTCGTAAAGCTGGTCGATGTTCGCCCGGCTGCCCTCTTGCTAGTTATATCAATGTGTGCCTTGCTAATTTGGGCATTGTCCGGCATGCCACTCTCCCACGGATTTGTGTCACCGGCGTCGACGCTTCCGGCACCCTTGGTTGCTGTGGAAGTTGCGGGGGCAGTAGAATCACGAAAACACAGGAGCCCTCGTTGCAGTAAATCAAAACAACAGGCAAAACTCATGACTTGAATGTGTGGACGAGGACCAACGCATCGCGTAGGAAGGAGGCTGTTTGAAGGGCACACCGGAAAACTGAATGACACGAAGAGATGGTGCTGAGAAAGACGTGGACTTGAGCGTTCTGTCGGGGCGTTTAAAATCGACAACAAGAGCCCGCGAGCACCGACGTAGGGTAACACTTGCACCGACGTCGCCGTTTTTGTCCACTGTAGGCAATGAATGACCCGAGCTGCCATTGGCTGGCGATAAACCGGGGAAACAGTGTGAAGTGGGTGTTGCTCACACGAGGTGTTCTCATTCATGGTAAAGGGAGGGGGTGGACGAAAGCATTGTCTTGGCGTGCGAGGACATGTGTTCTCTGTCCTCAGAAACGTCAAAAAGAATAAAAATAACAATGTTGGGAGATGAGATTACGAAATCCAGTGCTCATGCCATCTTCTTTTACGGACTAGTCATGCTCGGAAGAGAGCTGGATCTGTGCAAGGAGTCTGTGATGCAGATACCCCACCCGCCTTGGGTCCCCTCTACGGACTATGTACACATGTACTTCTCCAACAAAGGTAACAAGCTCTCTGCTGCATGCAGCGGCTGGCGGCGGAGGGGCGCAAGCAGGCACAGACTGCCGGTGTGTGGTGTACTACGGAGTACATGGAGTGGTAGCTCGAATCAGAGCACACGCCAGAGGTAATGCCCGATTGCCGTGTTGAAGAAGCCCTCTACTGACACTGAGTCAACGGCGTCCGCTTCGAGGGGATGAGAGACATGTACTCGTGAGCGGCAGACTTGTTGGTTGCGTTGCTCTGGACTCGTTTGCTGAAGAAGCCTCTGTGCCTCTGTGAAGTCTTGGTTCGTTTGTACTGCAGCCCGGGCATGCTGGGTTGGGACGGGAGGGAAAAGGAAGGCCCGGATAACAAAAACAACAAGATGGACCATGACGCGCCCGACATAACTCATATTTGCTCCTTGTGCAGCTTCATGCACTAGTAGCACGGTGCTGTCAGTGGTTGTCTCGTTTTCGCTTCAGCGTCTAGCACCCTGCACGACCGCGAGCGCCAGGTCTCCCCTGATGACAACCGACAAGGGACAATCTGGAGATTGGCCTGGCCCTGAATAATTCCGTCACCTTCCACGACTTTGAACCTCTCATCATCTTCTCGTCTGCCGTCCCATTCGACAGTCTTTCCCCTTCCTATTCCCACTTCCACCTCTCTTCACTCGCAAGCACGGCCTACTCAGCTTTCACGAAGAGGACGTCCGATTCCGCCCCGTTGCAAACATAACAACACAAGGAGTCGGTCCCCACTACCCACCACTCGTCCGTCTTTCCTTCTGCCCTATCGTCGGTTTCCTGTCCACCACCCACCACCACAGGAAAAATAACCCCCACCCGCCGTGTTTGGGGGTCTCCGCCTTTGCCTGTTTACACGTGCGCCTCTTGCCAGCTTTTTTGGCTTTTCTTGCGAAACATTCTACTACCCACCATAACCGAAAGCCGCATGACAAGACGTTCTGCGACCTACAATCATGTCGAGCTCAGAAATTAATCAGGTGCTCGCCAACTCGCTGTCTCCGGGTAAGTAGCTTATCTTGTTAGCTTTGCCCTTTGGTGCTCGTGAAGCCCCTCGTGAAGCCCCCCAGTTGCGAGGGCCTCGTCATACACCCTCCTCCATGGGCCCTACAATTTGGACCACCGCCTCTCGGGGAGCGAGTTGAAGCACAGGGATATTGAAAATGATGAAACCAAGTAAGATCTTTGTCGACTTTGCTAACGATGCTTCATGAATAGACGCGAATCTGCGAAACGCCGCCGAGGAGCAGCTTAACCAGGCCGCGGAGAGTAATTTCGTAAGTTGCTCCCAACAGCTCCAAATTACCTACCCCCTCCCCTTTCCCCTTTCTTTCAAGGTTTTGCTCAGTACCTACTTGCTCTGTGCTCTTTGCTCATGCGCTGACCGCCTGTCATGATCCCAACCCCTGATACAGCCGCTTTACCTGGCAACCTTGGTGCAAGAGCTTGCCAACGAACAAGCAGATGCCTCCATCCGAGTGGCGGCCGGTTTGGCCCTGAAAAACGCTTTCACAGCCCGCGACTTTGCCCGTCTGCAAGAGCTTCAGACCAAATGGCTACAACAAACGGACGACGAGACCAAGACACGCGTCAAGCAGCTCACTCTGCAGACCTTGTCTTCTGACAACACACAGGCTGGCAACGCTGCTGCTCAGGTCATCTCGTCCATTGCGGCCATCGAGCTGCCTCGCAACCAGTGGACTGACCTGATGCCCTTTTTGGTCAAGAACGTTACGGACGGTGCTGATCATCAGAAGCAGGCTTCTTTAACAGCCATTGGTTACATATGCGAGAGCTCCGACCCTGAGCTTCGCATGGCCCTTGTCTCTCACTCCAACGCCATCCTGACGGCTGTCGTTCAAGGCGCGAGAAAGGAAGAGGCCAACGGCGAAGTCAGACTGGCTGCCATTACTGCTCTTGGCGACTCGTTGGAGTTTGTTAGCAGTAACTTCAAGCATGAGGGAGAGCGTAACTACATCATGCAGGTCGTTTGCGAGGCCACCCAGGCCGACGATTCACGCATCCAGCAGGGTGCCTTTGGTTGTCTGAACAGAATCATGGCTCTGTACTACGACAACATGCGATTCTACATGGAGAAGGCACTCTTCGGCCTCACCATTCTCGGCATGAAATCCGAGGATGAGGATGTCGCCAAATTGGCTGTCGAATTCTGGAGCACCGTCTGCGAAGAGGAGTTCTCCATCGAAGACGACAACGCCCAGGTGGAGAGCCATGATCAGATGCGCCCATTCTACAATTTTGCACGCGTTGCGGCCAATGAGGTTGTTCCCGTGCTACTAACGCTTCTGACGAAGCAGGATGAGGATGCCACTGACGACGAGTACAACATTTCTCGGGCTGCCTACCAGTGCTTACAGCTCTATTCTCAGGCCGTTGGTGCTAGCATTATCACTCCCGTGCTACAATTCGTTGAAGCGAACTTGCGATCCGAGGATTGGCACTACCGTGACGCCGCCGTCTCGGCCTTCGGTGCCATTATGGAGGGTCCTGATGAAAAGGTTCTGGACCCCATTGTTAAGCAGGCTCTTCCTATCCTCATCACCATGATGGACGATGAGAATCTCCAGGTCAAGGATTCGACCGCCTTCACACTGGGCCGTGTTACGTACGCGTGCGCCGAGGCTATTGATCCCACTCAACATCTTCCCACTCTCATCGAGTCATTGTTCAAGGGTCTTCTGAGCAACGCCAAGATGGCTCCCTCATGCTGTTGGGCTCTGATGAACCTCGCTGAGCGATTCGCCGGTGAATTTGGTGCAGCCTCCAACCCTCTCACTCCTCACTTCAATCAGGCCGTCAGCACTTTGCTCGATGTCACCGCTAGACAAGATGCCGAAACATCTGTGCGTACTGCTGCCTATGAGGTGCTCAATGTATTCGTGCAGAACTCGGCCACGGAGAGCTTGCAGGCTATCGCGTCTCTATCCGATGTCATCATTAAGCGCCTCGAAGAGACGGTTCCTCTCCAAACTCAGGTTGTCAGCGTCGAAGACAAGATTACCCTCGAAGAAATGCAAAATAGCTTGTGCACCGTACTGCAGGCCATCATCGCCAGACTAGACAAGGATGTAATTCCTCAGGAGACCGCATCATGCAGACCTTGCTTCAGATTCTCAACAGCGTCGGTGGCAAGTCGAGCGTCCCCGAAGCCGTCTTTGGCACCATCTCTGCCTTGTCTACTGCCATGGAAGAAGACTTTGGCAAATATATGGAGGCCTTCTCTCCCTTCTTGTACAATGCTCTTGGAAACCAGGAAGAGCCCAGTCTCTGCTCAATGGCTATTGGCCTGGTGAGCGACATCACCCGCTCCATGGGCGAGCGCAGCCAGCCGTTCTGCGATAACTTTATGAACTATCTGCTCAACAATCTGAGAGTATGTCACCCTGATGAATACCGACCTTGCCTCGTGGAGTCGAACTAAATACTGACCGCAAACAGAGCACTGCCTTGTCGAACCAGTTCAAGCCTGCCATTTTGCAGTGCTTTGGTGACATTGCGGGTGCCATTACTGGACATTTCGAGGCGTATCTGTCCGTCGTGGCAACAGTTTTGGAGCAGGCCGCGACCGTGACTACGGCGCCCGAGGGTCCCCTTGAGATGGTTGACTACGTTATCTCCCTTCGCGAAGGCATTATGGATGCCTGGGGTGGCATTATCGGAGCCATGAAGGCAAGCAACAAGGGTAAGTTGTTCCGGAAAAGAAAAGATCATGAAGTCGTAGCGGAAGACACTATTCGGCCAGACAGCACATAATACTGACTGGCTGTCCTCTTTTTCGCATAGCCCAAAATCTTCAGCAACACGTACCGGCCATCTTCAACGTCCTCGGACAGATCGCCAACGATACTCTTCGTAGCGAGTCGCTCATGCGTGCTAGCATGGGTGTCATTGGGTACGTGAAGAGCCAGTTTTTTTAGCCTCTATCCAGCTTGCTTTGACAGTTGCTGACAATGTTTTCAACAGTGACCTTGCTGATGCTTACCCCAACGGCGAGTTGGTTGATGCTTTCCGACAAGAATGGCTCACCGCCATGATCAAGGAGACCAAGACCAACCGCGACTTCTCGTCGCGAACCGTTGAGACTGCCCGCTGGGCACGGGAGCAGGTTAAGCGTCAAGTTGGCGGCACCGCTACTGTCATGTCCTAGGTTTTCGAGCTGATCTGACTTGATGAACGAAACCCCGACTCTTGCATTGCGGACCAACAATGCAATGTTTCAACACGCTGTGTCCTCTGCCAAACGTCACCACCCAGTCCGAACTACTCCAGATCGAGTTGACTATTAGATGCCAGAAAAATGGCAAAAGACACCCGCGCGCCATTATTTCCCCAACGTCACAACACATGATCACACAAACGATTCCTACGACCCTCTCTTCACGTGTACATAGTCACTACCCCTTTTCACAACACGCGAGTAATCCAAATACCCCTCTTCCCCAACACGTGCACATCTCCTGGTGTCGCTCAACGAAGGCACCTCTCCAATCTTAAATGATCACTCACCCCTATCATCCACTTCACCAACAGTCTTTCCGTACTGCCCAACACCATTTGCACATTACGCACATCTTTTGTTTAATCATCTCAAGTTACAATGAAGGAATAGAGAAGTCATGTAAAGCCCCGTATGGAATTCCGCACAAAAGGGAAGCGGCGGCGCGTTAAAAGTCATGTAGAGCGGACAAGGAGTACAGGCGGCAGACTTCTACTCTTTGGTCATCAATTTTTTATTGACTGTTCTTTTTATTCTTCGCCACATGTTAGCCGTCTGATTGATTTTCGATTTTACCTCGCTCTACCTGGCATTTCTTCCCCTTTTCTTTTCTTTTTCTATCATTTCTGCACTAGACTCCATTCAAGTGAATGGGACTTTCTAGAGCGCCACATTGCAAGGCAGGACTTTCGAGAACTTTGAAGCATTATCAATGAGGAGAGCTTGACGTGGGGAGAGGGGGGTCAGAGGTTGACGCGTTGTGGAACAAAGTATTGGAGGTAGGAAACGTACTGGAGCGTGTCGGGGAATGAAAAGAGAATGACGTGATGAGCTGGATTGCAGTACAGTGGTTGGATGCCTCCCATCTGCGTGCCGCGTTGCGGATTGGCATCAAGACTAGATAGTGCATCAAGTGGTGCTGCTACTCGTGGAGATGGAAGCGTATACAGGACATAGTAAATGAAATAAACATACATTGACCCTCGTTCTATGTTTTGGATACTATTAGTGACCTTGTACATTCTGCTTTGGGTCCATTGATATTGTCTCAAACATGCAATCACTATGTGCAGGTAGAGACAACCTGGTCGCGTGTCTGTGGTTGGTCGTCTTTTGGTGTGTATATACACGTGTATATACACGTGTATACACATACATCTCTATGTTGCTACCCTAGTATACCATGTCCCTTTCCCGTCAAGACACCCAGTCTTTTGTTCAAGATGGGCACAAACTGTCACGGTACTGGTTCTTTATGTCATGTCTTCTAAAATTCATGTCTCATCTTGCGAGAACATCAGGGTATCGCTCTCCACTGCCCTTGACATCCATCACACTGTTCCTGAACGACATCACTGCATCGTATCCAGCCATGGCGTCGAATTTCACCACGTTGCTGGCGGACCGTCAATGTAAAACTGCAATTCGCCTTCGAACCCATCTGTTCCCGGCCCTAGTTGAGAATTGAATGGTCCCGTGTTCGCATGTGGTGGTGGGTGTGGTGGGCGAGGAGAATCAAAAGCATCGATGAGCAGGCCCAGACCGTCTGCGCTCTGGCGAGCTAATGATGGTGGAGGAAGAGGAGGGGGCGTATGCTGTGACGGGACATACATGTTGCAAGCATGTTGCATTGTGTGCGAGGGAGACTGCGGGCGGTGAGCAGGATAGGATGCTGAGGGGGCATCAGGGCGCTTCCTATTGACGTAGGGGGCGTTGGGTGCTGTGAGAGTGGTTGTTGTTGAGGGTTGTACGGAGGAGGCGATGGTAGGTGATGTATCCTGTGGATGCTTAGTCCCGAGATGGAGTTGGAGGGGTGGTGAGGGCGAGGCGATTCTATGGACGAGGCGGGTGGGAGCTCGGGCTGTGAGCCGGGCGGTCTGGGGAGGATATTCGGCTCAGGGAGGCTCACAGGAGGATGGGGCAGACCCGGTTGTCGAGAAGAAGACTTGGTAGGAAACAAAGGAGGTAATTGTCGAATGGCGCGGGGATGGGATCCTTGCCGTCATCCATGCTGCCTTCGTGGCTGAGTATCGCGGATTGCGGATTGAGGGAGAACTTCTCGAGGGCGTCGACCCAACGCGCGGCAAGAGGCCAGACTTCGCGGCATTCTTTGAGGATTCTAATGGTTCGTTGGAGCATCGTGGGGCCATCGCGAACCAGGGCTTTGTCATGGCAGACTGATGCAACGAGACGGCCATGGTAAGCATGCAGTCAAGGATGATTCTTCGCAATAAAGAGGGACGAAGAGAAAAATAGGAGGGACAAACTGTTTGGGTATTTGCAGAGATAGGTCGAGAACAAGCCGCAGCTATAGACACAGAAGGCGGAAATTTGGGCGCCGACGCTTTCATCTGGCGAACGATTGGTGAATTGGGCGTCGATTTGTTCGTACAGGTAGCGTACGTTGGCGAAGATCTCATCAGACATTGATTGGAAAAAGGTTTGTTTCGTGGTGTCCCTTTTATCAGGCTTGATGATGCTGCAAGGCAACACGTCTTAGACATGAAATCGACTGGATTGAGATGAGGAAGAAGGAGGAAGGATGGAAGAAAAGAGGTGGCCACCTACTCTATCAAATACGGTCTCCGGAGTACAATGTTGGACAGGCGCGTCATCATAGTCACACAGAGGTATGCCAACTCCTGTCCTTCCGCTTTGTACCCTTTGAGGAGAAAGGTACTCCAGACGTGTTCGTGAGGTAGATCTTGCTCCCATTCTCGCAGTTTTCTGGCCGTTTGAGAAAACTCGCTTGCCGGGTCCCACGGCCGGGGGCTCTTGCTGTAGCGGACGGCGCGACGTCCAACATAACCCCACCAGTCATGGACCTGCATGAGTGTTGCAAATAGTGATCGACCAGGATCCCGAATCAATTTGGGGTCATCAATGGCCGGTGGCGTGCCATCCAAGGCAGCCCGTGATCGTGGCTCTCGGCCATGCGCAAAGTCCTCCTCGTTGCAGGGCAGAAGAGTAGTGATGTCGCTCGCTGCCAGGGAGACAGGCGACAGGGGGCCACAATGCAGATTATCTTGGCTGTGTAACATCCACTAATCAATGCAAGATGGATGAATTAGTCAGGGAAGAAGAAAAAAAGGGGGGTCCAGCAACGAGTTGTGTCTGGTTCTTGACCAAAGGAGCAGTCTTTCTTACAATTGTCCGACGAGCCGATTCAGCGCGCATGACGAGTTCGGGAGTTGGGTTTGGGATGTGATATGTCTCCTCGCGGTGGAGTCGCATAAGGATAGCCATGCGTATGGCAATGCCCATGTTAATCTTCGCCGGATACATCATGTCAGAGAATTGTTGCTTTCCGAATCGTGTATAAACATCGAAAATCGACTTACGTAGCTGCTATTGCGCTCTCCGCTTCCCTGCTGAGCGATGCTCAATAAATAAAACGCTTGACACCGTTCCAGCGTAGGCTCTTGGTACAATTCCTCATTGGCAATGGATGAAGCTCTCCCATGAAGAACTCGGCTGCCTTGACACCATTGCCGTAGCGAAGCTTGAGCGCGGGACTCAGTCGTGCCGAAATGCTGAGAATGCTCGTTAATAAGAACAGGCTGGTTGCACGCAGGTTTTCCCGCAAGCGCTCCGGATACTGTTCTTTGGGAATAAACCCAAGTTGAGAGTATTGTTTGGTGAAGAGATTGACGCCATCAATGATTTCTTCGGTGGGAGGCAGAAATTCCCAATCGTCGGCAAGGTGTCGAGGAGATGCCGATGGGCCACTCGTGGTTGAGCGGCGTGATTTAGCCGCGGATCCAGTGGTACTCCCAGTGGTACTCTTGTCGACCTTGTCCGATCTTGTGCGAGGGTGCCTATAGTCCCGATCCAAATCAGGTTGCCCTCTGACGGGGAAGATGCTGCAAACAAAAAGGACGCCGAGGTCAGACAAGTAGTTGTGAGATGCCAAATGGTGCGGACGTGTTTGCTTGATGACGCAGGAGTATGTACGTAGCTCGAACTCACCAATTCTCGGCAGGTATGCCGGCTTCGAAACATGACTTGCACGGCGATGTCCCTTTTCGTGAATACATTTACTTCTCATGCGACGGCATCTAGTGCACATTGGAGTCAATAAAAAAATAAAATAAAAAGACGGCCCCATCGGAGCCCCAAATGGAAGCTTTGAAGATCAGGGCCAAGGACCAACCTTCGGCAGGCGATGGGAGAGCGACGCTTGATGGCGGGCGCATTTGCAGAAGCGTTTGCAGCAGCATTTGCACTACAGGGAGTTTCGATGCTCATCGGACTTGTCACGGAGGCAGTGGCCGACGGGCTGGTCGAGGCACGAGATGATGTTGCAGTCGCAGATGCGGTGGTGACGCCGAAGTTGTGGTTCGCCCCAGCCAGATCCATCATCGCATCGCATCTGCCGGGGAGAGCGGCGCAGAGACTCGGCGGGCGATGTAGTCACAGGGACTGGCCTCGAAGCTGTCAACATGAAATGATTCAGACACAGCCGGTGGTTGTCTCCCTGCCTGCTGCCTGCCGCCTGCCTGCCCGCCCGCCTGCCCGCCTGCCCGCCTGCCTGCTTCCTGCCTGCCGGCGCAAAGGTGCGGGTGCGGGTGCATGCGAGGAAGGTGGAACAGACTGGCTGGCAAGAGCTGGCAAGAGCTGTGCGGCATGCTAGTTGCCTCGGAATTGAAGATGGGGCTGCCGCCGCGTCTCGACAGAAGTTTACTTGCCTGTTGTAGCAGGTACTTGGGAGACTAAGTACGTAATGGCCAGGCTCCAGCCCAATTTGCTTCCAGCCGAGCGATGTCAGATCGACCAGACCAACGAGTCCGTGTGTTCGTTGAGACTTGACTTGGTGTCGGAGAGGGACCTGCACTGCAGTGCACTGCAGAAATTCAAAGAAGAAAGAAATTGATTCAGCCCGTGAAAGTGCTTGAGCAGGGCCTGCCGAACTTTATCATGCGCAAACTGGACTCGGCATCATCAATCCATCACCCTCTCCCCTGGGACCCACAGGACAAGTTTCAACGTTCAACCGTTCAACAAGGAACCAACGCAACAGCAAGCAAACATACAAATTGACCATTGATCTTGGTCGAGAAGCCGCAGTCAGTATCCGGACCTGCGAGGCGAGGCATACTCGGTATGGATGCACCTTCCGTAATAAGCTCGACGATTCAACGTTTCGAAGATAGCAGACTGCTATAGCCCGAGGGCAGGCAAGTAAGTGACAGTCAGTCAGTCAGTCAGTCAGTCAGTCAGTCAACAGTCAGTCAACAGTCAGTCAACAGTCAGTCAACAGTCAGTCAACAGTCAGTCAACAGTCAGTCAACAAGTCCCAGCCATGCATCTGGTGCATTGCATGGCATATTGCATAGATGCGCGGGGGCGACGGATTACCAGATTGATGTATTTTCCTCGACACGGCACACGGCACACGGCACATGGCACAAGGCACATGGCATAACACAGCTTACTGCAGTACTACTACGGAGTGTTCCGTACTGCCGCACCTAATAAAGAAACCCGCGTACCGCATTGGCTCGAATCTGCTGCTGGATGTGAGCCGAGCCGCCTCGTCCAGATTATCCAAGGTGCTTCTTCGGAAGCGGCGGTCATAACCGCCACCATCTTTTCTCTTTCTCTTTTTAGTTTCCCCTAAAAATATCCCGGATAAATATCCCGGATTGGCTATACAGGTATTCCCACGTTGCCGACTGGGCCATCCGGCTTGGTGTACGGAGTACTCCGTATTTGTCCCGTCACCAAGTGCCAGTGCAGTGCTCCCTAGTGCTCGAGCCCCAGTGCTCTCCAGTGCTCAACCAGTGTCACCACCCAGCACGACCAGTTGAAATCGATTTTGACGCCCACCCAACAACAACAACAACAACAACAACTGAGTCGCAAAACCCTTGCTTGCTCCCCATCAAAGTCGGTGGGGGTAGCCCGCCGCCCGCCGCCCGCCGCGACTGCAGCCGAAACAAATACTTGTACATATCCATACTAGCCGCATCGACCCCGGCACTCATCTTCACTTCTTCTACCCATCACTGCCGCCGCCGCCGCCGCCGCCGCCACCCCGGATCGTTCATCGTATCCATGTCGCATCATGTCGGCTCGGCTTGGGGAGCTTCATAGTGGTGGCATAATCCGTACGGAGCACTCCGTAGACAACAAGAGGGAGTTTGATCGTTGCGAGGTCACCTCCTGATCTAGCTTGAACTCTGCGTGCGGAAGAAAAAAAAACCAGACTCTATTGAACATGTTCGTGTGTCAACAGGGCTCTCTGTGTCTGCGCCGGGGTTTCTCCACCAGCGCCACGCAAGTATTCAAAGTCGCCGCCATCCACGACTCCACGAGCGAGGTGATGAAGCTCTCTTGCAAGTTGGGGGCCAAAAAGCCTTGTGCCCCCATCTGCGACGGACGAAGCGACCGGCTGTTGAAAAATAACCGGGCCCGTCCCGGATGCAAGGTCACATCACCCGTTGGACCCGATATTGTAACTATCTGGACGGCGACGTCCGTGGCCACGCGTGCCAACACCCTCTGCCAGGGGTGTAAACGAAGCGTGCATTCTTCTCTCGCGCCGGCACAAGATCTTGCCGGACACCTTGCCACTCGGCACTTCTGGTCCAACGCATGCCATAGGATGCAAGTCTGGCCGTCATCAAGCTTGGCAGAGGAGAGTCAGGAGACTTGTCTATCTGGCCGCAGCCTCTTCATAAACATTGTTATGCAAGCACATGTCTGGTTCGTTTCAAGGGTACGGAGTATGGCAGTGGGCCCCAACTGGCAACCGGCATAATAACCGGCGACAGCTGTGCAAATTGAGTCTGAGTCTGGTCTGGTAGTATCGGGCGCCGTCACACCAATTGGCAAGGGCAAGGCCTGCTGCCTCTGCCTGGCTTTCAGACGTTGATCGTAAACCTTATAGTCCGAGCATAGCCGTAATAATATAATAATAGCAAGATGAACGACTTGGCACTGCACGCACTTCGCTGCACTGCATTGTCCGAGCATACCATGCGGTAACTCGGCGCTTTAGGCAGGCGCGTCCCGTCCAGTCTGGCTCTGCACGGCTGGTGAGGGGAACAATAGCCTTGAGTTGACGGGTCTTGGGGGCAGGGGCCTGAGCCAATAAGAGGGCTGGATTCTTAGACCCCTACACGTAAGGATACTTCTAGTATCACGTGTACATCATGTAAGAGCAAAGTAGCGTGGGCTTAGCACTAACATTTAAAATTAGGGCATTAACATGGAAGGGCTTCTTTGTAAAATCATTCACAGGGGGTTATATCGTAAGCTTGTCAATCTGTACAATCGTAACATCGAGTGCTTGCAGCCATTGGCGAAAATTTCACTCATTGACCCGCAGCCTCACGAACGACTTCATCGCCAAGGACTCAGGTCGGTTCAAGATTAGACGGGCCCAAAAACATCCACATTTTGAAAAAAAGTCACCCACCAACGACGGCGGTTCGTTGAGAGAGAGACCTCATCCGATTCCTCCACTCAGCCTCCCACTCGACAACCGACTGCTCTCAGCTTTGCCAGCCCAGGCACTCACTCCCTCCCCGCTGTTCGTCACAATGGCGGCTCTCACAACCATCGACCTGCCGTCGCTACAAAAGATGGCGTCCGGCAAGGTTCGTGATCTTTTCAGCCTCCCCGACGACTCCAACACCCTCCTCTTTGTGGCATCAGATCGCCTCTCGGCGTTCGATGTCGTCATGACGAATGGGATCCCTAACAAGGGCGCCATCCTGACCCTCATCTCGGCGCACTGGTTCCGCCTTCTCCCCGAGCGCATCCCCAACCTGAGGACTCACTTCATCAGCTTGGACGTCCCCGCCGGCGTGGGCCCTGCCGAGGCCCGCACCATCAGGAACCGCAGCATGCAGGTGCGCAAGCTGGAGGTGCTGAAGATTGAGGCCATCGTGAGAGGGTACATGACCGGCAGTGCGTGGAAGGAGTACCAGGCCAAGGGGACCGTTCACGGGCTCGCCATGCCCGAGGGCATGCAGCTGAGCCAGAAGTTCCCCGAGGCCATCTACACTCCTAGCACAAAGGCCGACGAAGGCGCTCACGACGAAAACATCCACCCCGTGATGCGTGGAGGGAGATTGGCGACAAGGAGACGGCCGACAAGGTGGAGGGGTTGGCGCTGGCGATTTACAACGCGGCTGCGGCGTATGCGGAGGAGAGAGGCATCATCATCGCCGACACGAAATTCGAGTTCGCAAGGGATCAGGAGGGCAACATCTACCTGGCGGACGAGGTGTTGACGCCCGATTCCTCGCGGTTCTGGCCCAAGGATGGGTACGAGCTGGGCAAGGAGCAGGACAGCTTTGATAAGCAGTATGTGCGGAATTGGCTCATCAAGGAAGGCCTCGAGGCCAAGGAGGGCGTCGCTATCCCGGAGGACATAGTACAGGCTACGTCGGACAAGTACAAGGATGCATTTTACAAGTTGACAGGGAAGACGTTTGAGGCGGCCGCAGCTCCAAGCTAGGGAGTACATGAACGATGAGAGAGAAGAATACTTCAAAACGTTATGCATGCCGTCTGGTGTATTTTGAAATCAAGTCATGTCTGTCTACGTCCATGAACTCGTCCGGACCCTCGGGCACCCCTGCTGCTTCATCTAACCTATGGAGTAATTCGTACACACAAGAAGTCTGTACAGCAAGCAATGCATGCGAATGCCTGACCAATGCAAAATCAATGCAAAAACTAATAAAAAAACTGACCAATGCAAGTCGATGTAATGGTCAGTATTTTGTTGATTCGTCATGCTGATGTAAACCCTCACCCCACCCGTCAAGTTTCACGGCAACAACTCACCGAGCAACGTACGTCTTAATGCCCTCCCTGATGATACCCGCATCTTGCGTACACAGCACCCGAAACAAGCCTGGCTTCAACGAATGCTCCTCCCTCGGATGCAAAATCATGCCCGCCAACGCAAAACTCAGCATTCGGCTCGCCCTCAACACCTAGGTACGGCGACAAGTCCATCCGGGGAAAATCCCGCACTGCTCCCGGGCAGGTAGCCCACGCCAATGTCGGCGAGACCCCAGGTAGCAACGCCATATGCCTCGGCGAGCTTGGGCGGTTCCGCGCCACAAAGTCCCAGCATCACCTGCGATCTTCCGAGCTAAAGTCGTTGCTGAAGCCCGTAGGTGACGTGGAGACGCTCCGTGTCGATGAGACCATCCGGGTTGATCGCGAGCGCAGATGGGAATGGCGTGGCGGCTTGGCCGGGAGCCAAATGTTGAGCAGGCGTAGATTTCGTCGCTGACGAGATGGACTTGGTGTTTTTGGGCAGAGTTTTCATTACTGCGATGAGGGTGTTTCGTGGGTGTAAGCATGTTCCTGTACTTGGTGCAGGACGTGGCGTCGTCAGAATTTTTGATTGGAAAAAGCCAGAAAAGAAGAGTCTGTGAAAACATGCGAGACTCACCAAGGGGATTGTGGGTGTTGACTGCCAAGATGGCCCTGGTTTTCACCTCTTCGGCGTCCGACCTGACCAGCGCCTCTTCAAACTTTTCCACGACGTCTCCTCGTCGAAGCAGTTGGTCGCGTCCGTGTCCTCATACACAACTTCCACGTCCGCCCTGTTGCCAAAGTTGCGCTCGGATCTACCGTAGACAGGACGGCTGGGAATCGGGTTCCGCCGGCACCGCTGAAGCCATTTGTGAAATTGCTGCAGCTCGAACTTGACCTGTTTTTTTTTTTCATCAAAGAGTTGTGTATGCTTTCTTAGCTTGTGCTGCGTCGTCCCCTTTTTGTGTGTGTGGCTATGAGACGAGACCGTCTGGGTTGGACTCGCTCGGCATCGTATGTACGTCTGGGAAGGGGCGTGGATTCGTTCGAAAACACCTGCAAAAACCTGCCGTGTACCGGCCCCGGATCTTGCCAATTGTGAGAATGACCTTCTTGAGTGTCGAAAGACAATGGGATAGGTGCACATGGACCACACGCATCGTCCTACGACCAATGATGCTGGGTTTGTTCATGTCTCTTCAGTGCCAAGTCTATTGACTGCCGGCAGCTGCGCATCCGTCTCGTCAGCTGTTAAGCGTCAGTCACCACCTGGCCTCAAAAGAAGAAAAACCAATGATGCGTCAAGTTACCACCGCGTCGTGTCTCCACGCGTCCAGTCCTCCATTCCCGAAGACCACCGCATTCATACCTCTACCTTTTGCAGAAACGCCGGCTATATCACTATCTGAAGTGTTGATATCAGGCCAAGGAATATGACTGTTGGGTGAGGGTCATCCTATTCATCATACTCAAGCTCGTATATATATTCTCGACTGGATCCCGGTCGCAACCGTTTGAGGCTGAGCAAACATGTTCTACAGTCACGATAGTAGGTACAAGCGCAGGCACTTGTCGACTTACAGAGTGCTAACCGGCAGCAAAGTACTGAGCAACAGCCAATATGGTGTTTCTACGATATGGTACTACTCTCCATGGTTACATCACAGCTCCTTTCCTGTTGCTAATTCATCCCAAGGCTCGTCGCAACTGTTGGCAAAGGAAGCCAGCGGAAGTTGAACCGAAAAACGATCCAGGGAGTCAACGTTCCCAAAGCTTGCGAGAAAATTATTGACCCTGGCGCCCCCTCGCCCTCCGACTTCAAGGAAATCTGCTCTATGGAGTCTCTCGTGTCTTTTCACACCAGTGCAATTATGTCCTGACCGACGCCGAGAAGACACAATCTGACATGATGACATTCTTTCGGTCTATGAACACGAGCGAGACTGACCCAAAGGCTGGAAAGGCCAAGTACGTGGCAGCCACTCTTCTTCCTCCCCAAATTTGAACTATATTTACCTGGAGCATCAACCTAACGGAGAGAACAAAAACCAGGCGACACCAGATCATGCTCCAAGACGATCCGCAGTTTGATCCCCTGGCCATGCTCCCTCGGCTGGATGAAATGCTTGGCTACGAGATTAGGTCCAACTTGATGTCGACGCAGGAGTCGACGCATAAGTTCTCGCAGATGTCGCCACTTGATCGGTCTGCTGTGCCAAGTGCATGTACGAGTCGGCGGTCGAGCATAATTGGGTTCGACCTTCCCCTTCATCGCTCTCCGTCGGGAGCTACCAACTGCCTGGGAATCTATACCACAGTTCTCCGTTCAACAAAGCGTTCAATGATGCCGAAGCGATGCAGGACTTCAGGCCATTCGCGGATCATGAGGCTGATCTTGATCCCATGTGCGGCATGGGTCTTGAATTTGATGCGGACGGCAACTTGGTCAGCATCATGGACGCTGAACCCGAACTACCACCTCTGCGCGAAACCAGCCCAGATCCGCTCCATGGTGCAGATTCAACGCTCTCAAGAGTAAGGAAAGTAATCCAGCAGGCTGAAGATCCAGGCATGAACGACGAGAGCTTTCTCGACTTCGGCGAAGCTGCTCTTCCTGACGCAGAGCCATTCGCAGTGCAGCCAGCTGGCGGGCATGTTCTCACCGACGTCCTCACGCTCATCACTGAAACCACTGAAACTGAGAAAGCATCCGCCGCACTGCATGTTACTCGTCGTCGCAAAATCAGAACCATGGTTGACCAAGAACTCCGGGTACCGCGAGATGAGTTCCGTGGCTGGTCTGAAAACTATGCGGCAAATATGGAAGCCGCGCGGAAGCGAGTGAAGGGCACGACCCTCGCCAAAGCCAAGCGAAACGCACTTGCATTGATGTATAATAACGGCATATCTGGTATTGGCACTCTACAGCACGGTTTTGGCGTCGAGCATCCCCTAGCAGCTGATTTTGCGGGCACAGCGTTGAAAGCTCACGTGTTGGGACTCACAATCGATGAGATTGAGGATATCAATGCACCCAGGGGAGAAGAAGGAAATCACAGGAAGCATTTGTAGAAGAGCAAGGCGACACCAGAAACATCAAGCAACGACTAGATCACGACGATGAGTTGGGCCGCCGCGGAGAAACCATGGGGTTCGGAGGCGGGCTCGAATTCGGCGATGACTCGATCCCAGAGATCGGAATGGAAGCAGCACCCGCATTGGAAGACAGAAACTCTTCATCCCTCATGCCATGGAGCCGACACGGCTCTGCAGTACCTGGGTCAGCTACTCGCGCCCCTGGAAGCGCGCAGAAACCCATTCTTGCGCCAAGTCCTCTTCACGGCCGCGGAAGCATCGCCGGCTCCATTGAGCGACACAGCGACCCCGTAGAAGAGCCCTATAAGGACATTGCCTTCATTTCCCAGCCCTCGTCCATCCTATTCGGACAGGACCCAAAAAGCACCGGCAATGTTGACCCCGGCAACAACACGCAGGCCTCCATCGCCGGGCTCGACATCTCAAGCCAAGACTTCCTAGACTTTGTCACAGGGCAAGTTCACCATCACGGGATCCCCGCTCAAACAGCCATGAAGGGCAACGCTGGATCAATTTCGAACGGCTTGCCAGTCCGGCAGTCCACAGCAAGGTCGTTGCCGCCCAGGCCTTCTTACACATACTTTCGCTCGTGACCAAGAATGTCATTTCCGTTGAGCAGGATGGCATAGAGGACAATGAGCCATTCGGTACTCTTCGAATCGGGGTCCGTGAACCGGTTGTTTGCGCTGCCAAGCATGACTCGGAAAATCCGGACGTGGAGCCCGAATAATAATCATCTCTTGGGGAGCTAAGTGACTGCTCAGTATCTACAGTTGGTTTGCTGGCGTTCGAAATTTTCCTTTTATTTCTTCCTTCGTCTCTTTTATTTTTGCCATCATTCTCGCCAGTATCATCATCATCAATGACCATCGGACTGGGTGTCTATAGTTTTCATATTTATTGGTCTCGCGTTCCGATTTGCAAACAAGTACCTCGTGGTCCAGGTATCATCATGAGTAAGGTCGGATTGGGAGGGATTCGCACAAAACGGGTGGAAGTGCAAGTTGAGGTTGGGAATGTTTCGATTTCTGGGTCGAAAGAATGGGCATCGGATGCATTTTACTTAGAAAGCCCTGGGCTGTTGAGCCTGGCATTTACTTCTGAAGGAGACAACTGGGACACATGGCAGGGTCTGGTGCTCGAGGGAAGCGCTTAACATTTGAGTGGTTTAAGGCATCGGACAGATTTGACAGGAAACGTTTTCACCTTTGCTTATACGGGAACAAAATACAATATGAATGATGCAGTATTCCAGGTGGTTGTCCCATTTGATCATTGGCATAGAGTAGTGGAGTATTAACTATCAAAGGCGTCGTCTTCCTGGACACCTTCTCTGTCTTCAAATTTCATGTAGCTGTCGTTATCAGCATCTGGGCCAGCAACCACCTGCCATGCCTGCTGTACGGACTCTAGAACAGTGTCATTAAAGGCAAGATCAGGAGTAAATCTGTCAAATGAAACAACATTGTCTTCTACGATCAAGGAGCCGGCGCCACAGGTCTGTTCATAGTGCAGTCGCCACAGAGACTGGGCTGGTTGGGTGCTTTGTGATGCTGCGCTCAACAGCTTGGAGAGAGCACTGTCTAAAATTTTTTGGAACCGGAGCTAGATAGCGTGCTCAGATATATGATACCTGTTCAAAAGCTTTATTAGCCAGGTGATTTCCACAGCGAACGGGAACAAGATGAAGTAACGTAAGGTTTGTGCATCAGGTTGTCAGAGATAAGAATCGTCATTGTAATTCAGACAATGTAGATAAGTATTCGTAAAGATGATTCATCCGAACACAGAGTTTCGTAAAGAAAAAAAGACCAGGAAGTAATACTCACATTGTCCAGTTGGGCACTCTCCGGAATCGCTGGAGTGAACCAAGGCGTAGATCGGATATTGTGAGGGAGTGCCAGCCTCACCCGAGACTGATCCTGGTGGAAAAGCTACGACTGCGGCACAGGGTGTCGGGGCCCCGTCGGCAACCACCTCAAACATTTCTGTGAGAGGAGCGCCAACAATGGCACCTAGTCTGCTTAGTCGAATGTGACGGTCTGGTGCCTTTGCATCGCTTCTGATCAACGTCTTGGACTCGATCGTCAAGTCATTTGTGAGCGTGATCTCGACCAGATCTCGACCATCTCTGGATACGCGCTGTGTAGCAGACACACCAACTCCAAGCATATAGATGGCACCGCCAACAGCACCGGCGCGACAACCTACCTGAGCCACTTCTGATAGGCCACCCCATTTGGGATAGACGGCGGCGAAGCCAGCACCGAACACTCCCATTGACTTGAGATGTCGATGGATGGAAGCCAGTCCTTCACCAACAGAGATATTCCCATGGAGAGAAAGTGTCAAAGCAACGACGTATGACTGTAAATCCGTATCAAGGTTGAATTCTTTTTCCAGAAAATCAGCCAGTGGTTCTGATTGCTGTGACTTCCACAGCTCGGTTTGTGGCTCGACATCGTATTCGAGAACAAACTTCAGAAATTTCATCAACCAACGCTTCGCGCGAGCAGGGATAGCTCGGTTGGAGAACACATCTTCTCTTGTCGAGGGGATCCGACTCAGCATCGGCGCTGACGATTCAGTGCCCGACCGAAAGATGAAGAATGGACCGACGGCCTGAAACTCAATCTGCCGAAACGCCCTTGAGGACACAAGCTGGTTGAGAAGTTCAGAACGAGCATGAATGAGCTGCGGTGCCAGAGCAATGCTATACGACCGTGGCGCGGCGAGGCCTTCACCGTCTTTGAACAACTGAGCAGCGGAAAACGAATCATTGCCGTCGACGACGGCATATTTTTTAACCCAGTCAGCCGCATCCTGGAGACTCAACGCAGCTTCAGCGCCGCCATAATACTCGTTTGGATCGACATGCAGGACATTCTTGCCCGAGCGCGACAGAGCTCTTTCCGAGATGGTCAGCAAAAAGAGACACATAAGTCAGTGTTTCACCCGTCAAGATTGGAACAATAGCAAAGCCAATGGAATCCAAGAAGCTTACAGGGCGAGAAGGGACTGCTGGAGCCCTGTGCCGCTGATCACTACATCCCACTTTGTGTCTGAGAGGGATTCCATGGTGCGGAAGAAGGCAAGAAGAGAAAAGTCATGTGTGGGCTTAAGGAAGGTTGGAAGCTTTTTCTTTGTGTCTGTGTCAGGTGGACCGGATGAACGGTTTTTGCAGCCCGAAGCGTGAACATCTTTTTGGTGGGGATAGCTCTGCTTTTTAGGCTTAGCGGCCCTCATGTGGACGAGCTTGGTCATTGGGTCTATCACGTTTGGCCGAAGCCTTTTTTTCCTTCTCCTTTTCTTCTCCTTCCAATCACCCGCTTTTTTCTCCACGCGCGATGCATTGTGAACACATTTGTGTTCGTGGCATTGCGAGTTGTAAATTCTTCATTGTAATTTACGCTTAGAAGAGCGGTAGATTGATTTGTCGGCCGGTATCTACTGCCCTAGAATGAAGTCTGAAAGGGTGGTTCGAATGGTTGACACATGCCTGCCAAGCAAGCTATTTCAAATGGGTTGAGTAAAAATCATGGAACACTTGATTCCACTACTCCGTATGTAGCATCACGATTCGAAGCAGCTTTCGTCACTGCGTAAACTTAAGCTTATTGATCGGGGATATTAACCACTTTCTTGTTATTGTTCTATTTTTTTTTAGTTTTTTTACACCTGATTGCCTGTTATGGCTAATGCTACACCTTTCCAGCGTACATTAGCCCACTCAATAAATCCCTTCGATTTCAGCAGTTTGGGTGATAGGACAACGCCTCCATGCTTGGATATTGACAAGATCCTTGTGTCCCCTTCTTGACAATCGACGACAATAGTAATGCTTTCATCACAGAGTGATTCCTCTAATCTATCAGGGTCGACGAGAAGCCAAAATTTTCCGTCCGAAGGTCGATCAGTTTCTTTGCCCGTAAACACCACAGCAGTGCATGCCACAGGCATGGACGTGATCGAGAGGGGCTTGGGGTCTTTTCTTGTGCATAAAACCATCTCTCGGTCTGCGTCGTAGCGTGCTTTGGGAATTTTCGTGTCCCGCAGTGCAGCCAGCGTGGCTGCCCAAGCTGCATCGAATGGATTTCCATCAAAGGATATGAAGAATATGTCAATGTACAGAACCCAATAAGCGGCGACGTATGCCTCGCCGTCTTGAACGCCAGCATCTTCGATGTCCTCATCCATCTTGTCATCGTCAGCAACCAAGCTTTCCGAAGGCCGGGTATGCCAGATCCTCAAGTCCTCGGGCTGGACGAGTTGGGACCCATGAAGAAGCGAGTAAATTCGGGTGCTGAGTGTCTGAGCCAATGTGGTGGGAGGTCCGCCGGGTAGAAATTGCGGCGCAGACCCAGTAGCTAGCTCAATATTGGGTACTAGGAGATCATAGTCTTTAAGTTCCGATTCAGTATTTGAAGCGCGATGGTTGGGAATGTCCCGGGTCAGTATCGTCTCGCCACGAATACCACATATGACTGTCGTATCTCCCATTCGGACCAGGGAACTGCCGTGCGGATGTGACAAGCTTGACAGATTGATAGTCGTCGGGCGGACTTCGTCCGGTGCTCGGCCATTGCTTCGTGCAGGCTGTACGTTATCATCCAAGGGGTCGAGATTGGCGAGTAAATATGGATGAGGTGAGAGTTTTGCAAAGGTCGCTCGGGACAAGCCTGCGTTAGACGCCATGGCGGGCTGTGCGTACTGGTGTTGACTATCAATCTGAGCGGAAGCCGCGGTTGTGATGTGATGTGTTGGAAGCTAGGAAAAGTTCGCCACAGCCTTGCCATAGCAAACCCCACGACAGCCAGCTGCGTGGCCAATAGAAGGGCAGGTAGGATGAGGGTGGGGCACAAGGCTGCGGGAATCCGGTATATCAAAAGGTGGGGCGTGGCACGATTGCTTGGCTAGTCCGGCCAATCCGGCCAATCCATCAGCGTCTTAATGCCATGTGAGTTGTTGGTGCTGAGAGCCAGAACCCTTGCTCTGCAGATCCCACCGCTGTCGAACCACAGGGCGAATCAC
This sequence comes from Epichloe glyceriae, assembly GCA_023658535.1. Taxonomy (NCBI): domain Eukaryota; kingdom Fungi; phylum Ascomycota; class Sordariomycetes; order Hypocreales; family Clavicipitaceae; genus Epichloe; species Epichloe glyceriae. The sequence goes on along the minus strand of CP098295.1, from coordinate 873,492 downwards.
GCAGCGTCTGTTAGCGCCCGTGAAGTGGGGATGGGTGAGATTGCAGCAAACAGACAACTGCTGGCGGCCGGACGCTGCAGGGGAGCCACAGGGGAGCCACAGGGGAACCATGCTGCACATGTAGGCATGTAGGGGAGCCACAGCAAGCTCGCACGGGACCAGTCAAGACGAGACGACTTCCTTCCCCCTCTCAACAAGGGACCCAGGGTTCCCTGTCGGCCTGCCCCGTGCTTGTTCAACCTTTCTTCATCTCCCCAGCCATTTGCCATTTGCCATTTGCCATTTGCTACCAAACTCGGTATGCCGCCAACGGGTCGAGTGCCGCGATAATACCGCAGGCAGCGTGGTCGTCGACGTTTCCGTTTCCCTTTCTCTAGCATCTTCTCCTCTTTCTTCAGGACCTGGGATCTCGAGCGCTGATGAAGCACAGAGCAGAACAGGACAGCGAGTTCCTCTCGATCAGACGCCAAATCTTCTCTCCTTTGGTAATAATTCTTATAAAACGGCACTGACGCTTCTTCTTCTTCCCAATCCACAATCTACCGCAATCGATCAAGGAGCAAACTCTACGGAGTACGGATTACTATCGGGGGTCACCATAACGATGCGTGCCACCCGTTGTCACCCACACACGTCTCACTCACACATCGCGCCGACTCATCGTGTCATCTAGTCCCTGTCCACTTGTGTTGTGACCAGTTTCTCCCATCCCAGCCAATCTTGGAACATGATCAGCCGCTGAACTCGTGCTAGCCATTGATTCCCGCTACAAGGCCTTTCGTCTAGTTAGCTTCTTGCCATGTGCCGCTCGCCGCAGCTCTCCGCAGTTCACCTCCACGCAGCAAATCGGGTCGGCATGGCATGAGTGCACCTCGCATGCATCCTTTTGCATCCTTTTGCTCTCTCCACTTTCTCTTTAGGGATTCATGTGCTATAAAATATCCTTTTGGCCTGGCTCCTCTGCTCCTGTCCCGTGTTTACTAATCAGCGTGGAGGTAGCCGGCCGACATCACCTCCCCGGCGATATAATATATCCTGGCTCCTTGACCGTGTCGTTCATGCGACGCCTCCTTCCGTTCGACTTCACTTTTCATCCATACTTCTGATGTGAAATGTACAATTGTCAAATCCATCGTCGCAACTGTGAGCGCAATACGTCATTTGCCCAACCCGACAGCGCCGCATCCTGTCGCAAAACCTGCAAATCGCAGACCGCGCCCACTAGAGGCAAGGGCGCGAGCCTTTTGCTGCCTTCCATGTTGGACTGAGTCCGGCTCAAGTCTGCGCGTTGTCGCTTACTTAGATACATCTCTGGCCCGTCTCTCGCCCGACAAGTTCTGCATTGGAGCTCACAATTCGCTGGTCGAAATGCCTCCGAGTTTCCAAATTGCCTCGATCCGCGACGCGGCCGCCCAAATCGGCCGCTCCTTATCAGATCTCACGAAGCGCATCAAGGTCCCCGTAACAGCCACCAGCCCACTGGGACTTGTTGAAGCAAACATTGTTGACCCCTGGACCCAGTCTGGTAAATACGGATTGGGATGGACATACTTCGGCCTCGGCCTGATGGGCTGTGTTCTGCTGGTGCGCGTGTGGCACTACTGGCAGGACAAGATTCGTCAGGCCATATACAAACAAGAAGTCGAGGATCACTACCGGGACATGTACATCATGGAGGCCGACTACCATTCCACCATGCAAAGTGGTCAATCACAGCAGTTCTTCGCGAATGGCCCCGTTCTGGGGCACAATAACTTCCGCCCCAAGGCGCACTTTTCTTCTGTTGGCGTCGTCAATGATACCCTGGCTTTGTTTCGATGGGTCTTCTACCGGCCTATACCTGACATTGTGTGGAACACACATCGATTCACTTTCTCATCTTTGGCAGTCTTGACATGCGGTTTCATCGCCCTCGTCTTTGTCACCATGTACTGCTTTTTGCAACAACCATTGTACTGGGAGAGCATTCGATTTGGATCGCCGCCTGTTGCTATACGATCGGGCATGCTCGCAGTTGCCATGACGCCGTGGATCGTCGTCACTAGTATGAAGGCGAACATTCTCACCATGGTGATCGGCATTGGACCAGAGCGTCTGAATGTCTTCCATCGTTGGTTGGGGTACATTTGTCTCTTCCTTTCCCTGGTGCATATGGTGCCCTTTTACATCCAGCCAGTCTGGGAAGAGGGCGGTATGACGGTCTTTAACCGGATTTTCCCGGACGGCAGTGGTTTGATTTACGGAACTGGAACTGCCTGTATAGTGCCCCTGATCTGGCTCTGCGTGGCGTCCTTGCCTTGGATCAGAAGAATTGCGTACGAAGTGTTTGTCATTCTTCACATCCCAGCTGGAATCGCCTACGTGGGGCTCTTGTTCTGGCACACGAAGAATGCGCTCCTGACCTGGGATTACCTTTACGCAACGATTGCCATTTGGGCATTCGCATACTTTTGAGATTCTTCAAACTTAACTGGACTAAGCCTTGGCGTCCCGCATTCATGGTGGGTGATGAGGCCGCAGTCACGCTCATGTCCGAAAACGCCATCAAGATCACCATTCCCACTCAGATGCGCTGGAAGCCAGGCCAATACCTCTACCTCCGAATGCCTGGAATTTCGCTGCTCGACAACCATCCATTCACCATTTCCTCCCTCTGCAGCGAGGACTTCCCTTCAGAATACGGTGAGAACTATCGTGACTGCGTGCTCGTTTTCAAGCCCTACAAGGGATTCACTCGCAAAGTTCTGGACACAGCCATCGCCAAGGGACCCTTTCACACCTATCGAGCATTCTTGGATGGACCTTATGGTGGCATGCGCAGAGAACTAGCCGCTTTCGATACTTGTATTCTCGTGGCAGGAGGAAGTGGCATTACCTCGCTGATGTCGCAGCTGCTCAACCTCATCAAGCGAATGCGCGATGGCAAGGCCATCACCCGAAAGGTCGTTGTCGTCTGGTCTTTCAAGAGGACCGAGGCCATGGACTGGTTCCGCGAAGAGCTGCGCATTTGTCGCGAATCGACGCCTCCTGAGAGTGTCACCTGCAAGTTCTTCATCACTGGAGCCGTGCGTCACCGCCTGGGAGGTGTAATGACAGCTCCCATCAGTGACCATAACCCCAGAGATCTCAATCACATGCTTCACGACAAACTTGATGGGTTTGTGGCTGGGATCGCCTCGAAACGTAACTCGGCACTCATTCACGCCGAAGCACAAGGTGACCCAGAACGAGAGCGCGAGCTTCGTGAAGAAAATGAAGACCGCATTACGGCTTTGCCTCAGCAGAGATACCTGCTACCTCATCAGTACCCTCCACCTCCTCCTGCTCCCCCTCGAACCGACTCGGACCTAACGGCTTCCCGGAGGATAAGAAAGTAGACGACGAAGACACCCCTCAACAACCTGATGAGTTTCACTTCCCCCTCTTCACAAGGAGAATCCCCTCATTTCAACTATGCTCCTCCCAACCCCAACAAACCCCCTTTGATATCACCCAGCCCGAAGACTTTGAAAATCTTGTACGAGCCCCTAAATTCGCCCACCTCCGCAACTCCGCCATCCCGGATGCGACGGGCAGCAAAGAGAGACCAATATCGACCATCGGCCCGCCCGTCGGCTTCGACTTTGGCTTCCCGAGACACCCACGGAATTCCAAAAGAACCTCATGCGATCTGCATTTCCTGTACCCCACGAAATCGACGGCGGCTGGAGCATGGAATACGGTCGTCCCGATCTAGGCTACATGCTTAAGGAGTGGGCGACTGGCGGTTCAGACGGCAGAGGTATCCTCGGCAGAAGAACAGCCGTATTTGTGTGCGGTCCTCCGTCCATGAGAGTCGGCGTAGCTACCACGGTAGCGAGGTTGCAGGCTGAAATCTGGGGAGACGACGAGCTGGAAGAGATTTTCTTGCACACGGAGAATTATGCTCTGTGAGAGACGAGAGAAATCGAATGACTACTGTTACCCTTGGGCCACAGAGGATCTGTACATGAGGCTTTTCTCCCCACAGCAAGGCTGTACTACAATGATGTGCTTTTGGTGTTTTATACCTTAGCCGATTAATAGGCTCCAGTTTTTTTTAAGTTCCTAATTATATGCCTTGGAATAACGATTGACCCGCTGTTTGTGCTTATATCTGCAATAGTGTATGCGATGTGCGCTTTCTTTCGCATCTTTGCTGAACATGTGGTTTCTTGCGACCTTTGCGCTCGCCGTTATTTCGAAACTACCACGATCCCTACGCGAGGCTATCATGCCAGAACATGTTGATCGCCAAGGAGTTCGGATCCGTCGAGGCTCACCGGACCGATGAAACCATCTACTTTCGTGGATACGGCATCGATCCATACGTACATGTTGCTTCGCAGAGTACGAATGGGAAACAGAGCTTTGGCGGCGTACCTTTCTTTTGTCCCTTCCGACATGCTCCACCACTGGGACTTCTCCAACATTGACGTCCTGACTTTCATGCACCTTGATCTCGGCGAGGAGTACTCAGACCACCACTGCCTCTTCATGCAGTATGTTCAAGTCATTGGCCAGATGGAGGGGCTGGTGCGACTCATTCAAGTTTTTATGCAACATGGCTGGGTTAGGAGATTGTAGTTCCTGATGCCATGGAGAAATTCTTATTCGGGGTTTTGACACTATATTCTCAAGATCCTGTTCTTTCTCCCACGAGTCTGGTTCCTTTCAAAGATGAAACACGCGCTCGGGTAAATGAACAAAGAAAACGGCGTCACACGGTAAGCTCACCCCACCACCCACCTCCTCCAAGAGCTCCGGAGTAATGGGTAGTTTTGCGGCACAACATGGGCACCCTGATGGTCAGCACATCATCATGGGCCGTGAGGACCTTTATCGACAAGATGGCTCAAGGCGCGCGGGCGTCTTGGTTCCAGACGTTTTTCTTCTTCTCTCATTATTACATTCATTCTCCTCTATACCAATTTCAATCTCTTTTGGTTCTTGTTAAACCTATCTTTTACAAAAAAAAAAAAAACCCACGGCTCCCATTAACAATGTGCCCCGAACGAGATATCGACAAGATCGCCAAGGGCTGGACAATAGCCATGCTTTACTCCAAAGATCGCCTAAAACGAGTCAATGACTGGGAAAACGATCAACTAGACAGAGCCGTCAGAGAAGGCAGACTTGTTTTGGAAACAGTGTGTTTGTTCGTGCACGCTTGCGTCAAGCATGGACAGTACCAGTATGTGCAATCTCACACCTTGCCGGGTATAAAGTTCTCGGGGATAGCGCTTAGTGTAATCTAGAATGCCGCACGAGTTTTGGCGAGTGCTTCATGCAGAGTACGGCATTGTTGTGTATCCCTCCGCGATGACAGAGGACATTGATGTACAGGGGTTGGGCGTCGACGTTACTTTCACAGACGCTTATTGCGGACACATTGGTAAGTTTTTTGCTCTGGAGACATTCTGGATAGTTGCGCAAGCAACCGCTGACGAGAAAATAGTCATGTACGGAAGATGTTGTGGCTCTGATCCGCCGCCGTGCCCGATGCAATTCCTTCGAGAACCACCGCCAGTCTACACGAAATGAGTAATGTTTGTGTGTTTTTAAGAAGTGAAAAAAAGATGACACAAAAAAGAAAAGAACGGTTTGAAAAGATGTCACGTTGAGAGCGAGTGATTGGCTATTGGAAACATTGTGGCTCGGAGCACCTATCATCGCACCATTGTCATGATAGGGACGGATTTGATGTATAAGAAGCGTATCTCGAGGGTGAAGGTTCTCTATGAAAATGTGACGGACATTGCGTGAGCTTGGTTCCACAGAAGAATCGTGTGTATCCGTGGTCGTGATTACTTCACGTCCCATGACAAGGGACTGACTGACTCCTACTCTCAGGTGAGCTTCACCGATGACCAAGGTGATTTGGGCAAGATCCTGACTACCATGATATATAAATCATGTATGTGGTTTTGACATGCGACCAACGTTCAGCTCACTTTATCACCCATGGCACCGTCCCTATTTGCCCTCCAAACACCGTCTCCCCTCGAATTCTTCCCTCTTCCACACTTCCACCTTGGCTTTGCATTCTTCAAGCGCTTCCTGTCCCGCCCTCCACGCCGCCTCCCGATGTGGCGATGAGACGGCAATGAGAATGCTCTCCTCGCCGATCGGGACCATCCCTAGACGATGAATCATGGCTATGCCCTTCAATCCATGCTTGGCCAGGATGACCTTCGCGATGGCCAGCATCGTCCTCAAAGCCAGTTTGTTGTATGCCGTGTATGAGAGTTCCTTCACGGGCTTCCCCGCGAAGCTATCTCTCGTGGTTCCTGGGCAAGAATAAGGTCTCGTCTCACAAAGTTGCCAAACGCGCGACACTTACCCGCAAAGAGGACGATTGCGCCGGCGGCTGGACTACGCACTCTGTCCATTATCGCCTGAGAATCAAGGTGGTCTCTGGTCAAGGCCACATAGCAGCCGTCATCTAGGAGCTCGCAATTTTCATCCCCTTGAGAAATCATCATGGCAATTTTTTTCTCGTCAAATCTGGTGATGAATCGGTGATGAAGGCGAGGTGGGAATCCAGCGGGCGGCGGGGTGGGCGCGGGAAGTCATGAAGGCCTTGTATACTATGTGGAAAGGTTGCGTGGCACGGCAGACAAATTAGATTCTTACAGCTCGCAGTCACAATTTCAAACTCTTTTGGGTGAATTTCGGAAACAAATACGAGCGAGTACCTGCACATATGAACAAACAATGCTCTCATGCTCTCTCTCTTCGGCTGCTGCAAGTCCCTGTGTTTCAAATCTGGATGACTAAGGACCGACCGCAAGACCACCACAAAAATCCCTGCAACAACACCAACTCCAAACTGGCAGTCTGTCAGCAAAGTTCTCGTCAACGCTCACGAATCGCGCGCAAACCATCATCATGCGCGACGAGCACCGCGCAAGATTCTCCGATCGGGGAAGGAACCGAATCGACCACAACATAGGAGGAGCATCCAGAGGCAGGGACGGCCAGGACCAGCACGACGACCATTCTCGATCGCGTCATGGTAAAGACATGATCCGCGCCTTTCTTGGACGCTGATGGAGCTTCAAGGCCTCTTGTCACGAAGCTCTCTTTTGGACTATAGAGTTTTTTTAGCTAACTTACCTACGGGGCAACGGGACGATTCCAGGTCTCCTCCAAGGCAAAGCTACTACGACGATCAACGGGAGAAGCCAACCCATCGGCACCGGCAAGATGCATTCGATGGAAGGGATCATCTTGACCGTAATGGCGGGTCAGATGATGGATACAGAAGGCGTGGCCGTAGCCCCCAACTTCGTCACCGTGACCGCTCAAAGCACGACTGGGATGATCGACAGCCCTCCTACGACAACATGTACGATGATGGGCAGCAGCACAATGGCAGCGAATCTCACGGACGGTATGATGACTACGCGCCGTGTGGTGCCGATTTTGCTCACTCGGATCGTAGCGGGAGATCACGCAGCCCTCGTGGCCGATATAGAAGCCGGTCACGCAGTCGGACGCGCGAGGCGGGAAAGCCTACAGATACTGTTATACTGGAGGGCTTGCCATGCAGCATTTCGACTGTCGAGGTGGGCAAAATTTGCCCCCTTTGTTCGTTATCGCGTGAAGCTTCATGCTGATGTCGTGTGACAGCTTCGAGAAAGCATACTCGCCAACTCTGTTGCTGCCGAATTTCCGTCAATCGATGTGAGGATATCGTCTTCAAGAGGTTCGTCATGAGGCTGTCGTTGAAAAAAAAAAAAAACCACTCTTCTAACGCAAAATAGGCAACCGGCGGGCGTTTGTTCAGTTCGATCATGTTCATCAAGCTACGACTTTTGTCAAAGAACATTTCCCAAAACTCCACCTTGAGCTGCAACAGTCCACTGATGACGCACCAGACGGCAAGTTTGACGCATATGTGCATTTCGCACGCAGCCGAGGAGATGAAGGCGACACTCGCCCTCTTCGTGCGGCTGATTGGACATGCCCGCAGGTACGTGCAACCGTATTTCTCATGTCAGATTGAGGACGTGGCCGACCTGACCCCCAACAGTGCGATTTCTTGAACTTTTCTTCAAGACTGAAATGCAAAGTTTGTGGTGCTGCGCAATCAGGTAAGAGTCCCCTTTGTTTGTCTTTTGTTTGTCATGCAAGACAGGTCACTGACATGTAAAAAGCAGCCCCGAGCTGGGAACAGAGCCTGACAGGTGCTGCTGACGTGGCTGATGGTGCGGATGCGGTTTCCCAGATTCTGGTAGTGTACCCGCTGGCATCCTTTGTCACCGAGGGCATGCTTGCGAAAGACCTGAAGCTTCTTGAAAAGACTGAAGAACCGAAGAGCTCGGCAAACGGCGCGACCAAGTTAAAGTCGACAGCACCAGGCGCTGACACGTCAAGATATGGAGCCAAGCCAAACTCACTACATCGGGTGTTCCTGATTCGCGAGGTCACTTCGGGGAGAGCTTCAAATATGGCTTCGCTGAATTCTGGACGCTAGAGGATGCCGCAGCCGCAGTGACCAAGTTTCGCATGTCGCGCTCCTTCACAGTGGCCGGATGCGCTGTGACAGTTGCGCCGACTCACATGGGCGTGTTCCTCCCTGAAGATGGACAAATAACGCCAGCAAACGAGCACATGTCCTTCAACCCGCTCTTCAACCCCTCATTGAGGGTGAGGTATCGAGACCTGCACGTATTCCCAAGTCAACGAATAGTCACGTCGGAGCCACCGGCGAATGCAAATATCGGCAATGCCAAGTCTGCAGAGGATGCAGACACGGACGGGAAGAAACAGAAGAAGCGCAAGGCAGATGGTAGCTTGGCGACGTCCTCTTCTAAAAAACCGGTCGTGATGGCTGGTCAAATGGCTGTGTGGCAGCGAAAGCATGACGAGCTTCGCCGAGACAAAAGCGACCATTCCAGCGGCCCGCCTGAGTTCATACCCAGGTTCGATGCCAACAAAGCACCCATCAAGATCTCGTTATCAAACGCCACCAAGCTAGGGGCTTCGGCCGAATCTCAGTCTGCCACAACGGAAAACTCTCCCGAAAAGGAATCAGCCACCGCAGCGCCGACCACTTCATCGACAAGCAATCAGCAAGACGAATCGCACGGTGATTCTACAGCCAAGGAGGAAACATACATGGACAGAGAAAGGCTCATGTGTCTCATCTGTATGCGCAAGTACAAATCCACGGACGAAGTCAGCATTCACGAAAAATCCCGCAACCACAGAACTGCCATGGACGATTCCGAAAAGGTCACGGCGGCACTGCCCCGGATCGCGGCGCGTGACAAACGACTCGAAAAGCAGGTCGAAGAATCCCAAACGTCCCAGTATCGTGACAGAGCCAAGGAGCGTCGCGACATCTACAACCAACCTGATAAGCCCGCAGCACAGTCCTCAAAACCCAAGGGCGAGGCTGCAAAGAAGGCTGCAGATCAGGAACCCCCAAGGCTGCTGCCAAGGCTGCGCCGTCGAAAGGCGCCGGCATGCTTGCCAAGATGGGCTGGACGGCTGGTGCAGGGCTCGGTGCAAACGGCGATGGACGCACAGAAGCCATTGCCACGAATGCCTACCAGGAGGGCGTTGGGCTGGGCGCCGTGGGCGGCAACTTGGGCGACGCCGTGGAGCTGGCGGAGAAGAAGACTACGAACAAGTACTCTGACTACCTGAACACGGTGCAGGACAAGGCTAGAGAGCGATATAATCAGCTCAACTGAGGCTGGTAGATGGATACCTGGCACTACCATTGGCCATGTGTGTCTGGTCGAAATGGGATTTGCAGCATTGGGGGACAATGTGTGTGTGTGTGTGTGTGTGTGTATCTGACAGAGGTTTATGTAGGGTTCGAAACGGGATGGCAGAGAAGGTATGATTTTTATTTTTCCCCGTCTCGACGCTGGCCAAAGGTCCTTCCTTTATATAACGATGCCAATATTGGCCGATCGATCAACCATGTCATTCACAAGTGCCATGTGTTCTGAAGAGGGTGTGAAATCAAAACTCGTCTCACAGGAGCTGGGGACATGGCGTGGTATGTACGGACTATTCCATTTCCATTTCCATGCCATCGCCATCGCCATCGCGTGTGACCCGACCCTGACCCTGACCCTGACCCTGACCCTGACCCTGACCCTGACCCTGACGCCATTTACAACTTTGTCTTTTCCTTTTCAGATGGTCTGAGTCGGATGACGCCCTGGGGGGGATTAGCACAGAACTGGTAGAGATGAAAGCTGCCATGAAAGACGTGAAAGACGCATGATTAAAAAAAAAAAAAAAACCAGGGCGAAAGGAAGGTGCCCACAACTCACCTCCTGCACACACGTCGCCAGCAAGGTGCCATCCCGCGCAAAGATGCGCTGCGTGACGAACCCCCTCCCATCGCCCGACCACGGACTGTCCATGTCGGCAAACATCCACTCGTCCACCTTGACCCTCGCCGGCTCGTGGAAGTATATGCTGTGGTCCAGGCTGACCATCATGCCCAGCCTCTCCCTCTGCCTCCACTCCTCGACCGTCGACCCGATGCCGTCGTGCCGCGCAAAGTCGGCGACGCGCCTCCGGTCCTCGTCGGCCATGGACTCGTAGTCGTCGGGCGCGAACGGCAGCCGCCACAGCCTGTGGACGCGCGACACGGTGCCGATGAAGGCGCTGTCCGAGACGTACGCCAGCGCGTTGAGGTGAGCCTGCCGCCCGCCCGCGCGGGAGATGGTCCCGCGGCACCTCACCCACTGCTGGCAGCGCACCTGGTCCGGCCGGGCGGCCCCGTCGTCCCCGCGCACCTCGGGCATCTTGTAGTTGACGAACGGCCCGCCCCTCGCCCACTCGGGCTCCCGTCCCAGTCCTCGGGCGGGGGCGAGTCCGCCTCCTGGGCATCGGCGCCGCGTGCCGGACCGTCCTCCCCCGCCCCCGCCGCCTCGCGCACGAAGCTGATGGTCGTGGTGAAGATGCAGCGGCCCCGCTGCCGCGCCTGCACCGTCCTCGTGGCGAACGAGCGCCCGTCCCGCACGCGCTCGACGTGGAACAGGATCGGAGTGCTTCCCGACCCGGCGAGGATGAAGTAGCAGTGGCACGAGTGCGGGTGGAAGTCGTCGGGGACCGTCTTCTGCGCCGACGCGAGACACTGCGCGATGACGGTGCCGCCGTACACGCCTCTCGCGCCGGGGGCACCCATGCCTTGCGCGTGTTTGTGAAGACGTCCTGTTGGTAGGTTGCCGCTGTGAGTTTTTTTCTTTCTTTTCTTTCTTTTTTTGGGCTTTGTTCTCTACTCTCGACATGTGATGTGGTCTGGAACAAACAGACTTACCGTGCCTAGGACCCCTACTTCCGTCACATCCAGCACATTCTCAATCGGCGCCTTGTCGGGATCCGCTGGCGGCGGCCGCAAAGCGTGGACCGTTCCTCGCGAGCCATGCTCTCTCTCTCTCTCTAGTAGTCTCTACCCTGTGTGTACCCTGTGTGTATATCGGTGGATCGGTGTTTTGTGACGCGGGAGTTCGGGACAGCCGCGTTGAGTGATTTTTTTTTTTTTTTTTTTCGAGGCAAGGCTTGTCGTCGGAGGAATGGGGAATCAATCAATCGCCGAGTTCAGTTCGACCACGCCCGTTTCACAAGCGAGTTGTGTCTGGACCAGACGTGGAAAAATCAGCGCCTGATCGCACCTTTTAATGCCAGTCGCAACGGGAAAGGCTCGTGTCACAAGCTCTGCTGCTCCAAGTCAATGTTCCAGGTCAAGGTGGTCAAGGTGGTCAAGGTGAAATGCAACCTCGGCAATGCCCCTCCCCAATCGCCTCGACCCACAAGTGGCCCCTGGTGGCTGTGCAGCGCAGCGCCACGACGAGGCGTCGCGGGCCAACCAGTCAGGCCTTATTTAACTTCGTCTTTCGACAACGGGTCCTTGCGCTGCATTCCTCAATTAGTCAAGACACTCGACCTCTGCGTGCAGCAAGATGCTACCATCATTCAAAGTTAATTCATATTCATTAGTTGGTATAATTCAAATGCCCTTTCTGCACTTCAAAGTACACGTCAACGGGCAATCCCATCATCCTCAACTTCGGCGTCACCGCTTAAGCGAATGACCTCCGACTGCAAACCCTCCCCCTCTCTCATTTACGCCCTGCTGCATGTAAACGTGTACCCATGTGGTACCTCGGGAATTATTTCTCCTAAACAAAGTTCCCTCTTCGTGCCACAAGTTGTGCTTACCTCCTCTTTTCGGTCCTCCTCCCGGGACTATTGCTCCACGTCCGCATTATCAAACACAGGCGCATTATCAAACACAGGCTCCAGTCCCTCCCAAGCCTTGGAGTCTCCGTTGGGTCCGGCCATCTCTCGCTGCTTCCAATATTTGCCGTTGAATTTCCAGTATGGCTCGCCGGTGATTTCGCATCGCTCCTTGGTGAACCAGGCGGGCATGAACTCCTCACCCTTGGCCTCGCGTTCCTTGCGCCGGGCTCGTTGTGCCTCTTCCAATCGGTTCTTCTCAGCCGCTGCAAAGTCGTATTCACCATCTTCCATGGCCCGCTGATCAGGTCTCAGACGTGAATCAGTGGGCGCGATCCAAGGTTTCAGCTTATCGTCAATGTGGTTGAATGTCAAGACAAACGGCGTCAGGTTGAACGGGATGCCAGCGGGTCGAGGATTGGCCTCCCAGATCAAGTACGCCCGGCTTGGATCCGTCATGGCTCCCTTGTGCAGCGGGCCGGCATCCTTAGAATCGTCCACAGCTGCCTCATAGCCAGGCGTCAGGCGCGCGTACAGTTTCGAGTTCCAACGTCCACCCAAGCTGACCCGTACGTTGCCGTCCGCGTCCAAGACCTTGCCAGAAATCTGGTACGCGCTCGATGCCTTCCATCCCCGAGCCTTGAAGTCCAGGATAGCCACCTCGCCCGTCGTCCAGTTTTTGATTTCCATGAGACCGTAATTGTCGACCGTGGGGTTGCCGGTGATGATACCAATGACGGACGATGTGACCTTTTTCCAGGTATACAGCTCCTCCTTGCCACCGGCTGTCGGTCGGAGCTTCAGGAACCACGTGCCAAGCGGGTTGATGTCAAACGACTTGCCATAGAACTTGGACTTGACCGCAGACTCACCCCAGTACTCCCAATTGGGAGACTCGGCCCAAGCAGCGCCAATTGGTGGATGGTGGCTGACTTGTTCGATGAAGAAGCGGTAGTTCTTGTCGGGTCTCACATACTCGAACGTTTCTCCAAGTAGAGGGTTGAAAGGTTTCGCAACACGTCCAATCGTCGATGCATACTCACTGGCGGCAAACGCAGCGACATAGACCAATCGTTCAATCGAGTCAGTGCGCTCCGCCGCAAGATCCAGCAGGTCGGCATACTCCATGTCCTCTCCGCATCGATACAGTAAAGAAGTCGGCTCGTTGAAGGATACTGGCAAGGTCATCTTGGTCATGTCCTTTCCTATCATGGATTTCAAGATGCCCTACAATGAGGAGGTAAGAAATAAATTGTGTCAGCTTCTTGTGAGTGCCGAAAAAGTCCCCAGCAAAAGGGGTGATGGGATGGGGAAAAGTGCTCACCCAAAGGGAAATCTTGGGACGATCATCCGCATCCATCTTGAGTCGGTGTCGTATGCCATTTTCGTATCCCTTGAACGAGCTGCGAATGTCTACGCCACCGGAGACGACAACCTCGTTTTGGGTCTGCATGCTGTCTTGGTGGGGCATTTCAGCCACTTCTACCTCACCGGCATCGACTGCATCAAAGAACTCCTCCTCACCCCCAGATTCGCTTTCCGAAAGTTCACCTAGCTGATCCAAAGCAGTATGTCGCCGTCTCAGTAGCAGTGTTGGGGACGTGGCCGCAACCTCATTGTCCTCTTTGTTCTTCTCAGCAATTGGCGTGCCGGCGCCAGGTACGCCGGCGCCAGCTTCAATCACCTCACGAAGGGCCTTCTTGGTCAAGCGTCGTTTTTCCTCGGCCTCGCCCATGCGTGCCTCGAGCTCTTCATGTTCACGTGCCACCTGTTGCATGCTCTCCTCCCACATTCGGCGCAAGTCTGCCTCGCGGTCCAGTCGATATTGCCAGTAGGCGTCTCGGTCCTTTGAAATTCGGATCAGGTCGCCGACAAGACCAGTCAGGCTACGGATAGCAGCATCGTAGGTGGACAGGGCCCGAGTAACATTAGTATCGGAAAGTGGCGTGGCGGGGCCTCGTGTAAGTTGCCCCATCAGTGCATTGTGTACGCCCGCCATGGTTTCAAGCTGAAGTTTTGCAGACTGCGCCGTAATGTTAAGCGCGTCCTTGGTGGCTCGGGGCTCCTCAAGGACACTTCTGTCATCGGCGTAATCGTCGTCGTCGTCTTCTCCAAGAACGGCCAGGCCTCTTTCATGACCGTGAGCTCGGGAGAAGTCCCCATCAGTGGCAGCATCGGCAAACTCATCGTCGTCATCAATGCTTCCGACGGTGCTAGCGCCAGTGATATCGGCCTTTGGGGGTGTCGTCTTGTTTGATGTGGTACGACTTGGAAGCTGAGATGTACTGCGCTGTAGATCTGACAAGCTGGCATTCTCACTGTGAGACTCCTGCAGCGACAGTGAACCTTGCTCGGCCCTGGCGAGCTTCAGCATCTCCGCACTCCTAGCAGCTTGTCGCTCCTCCTCCTTTGCCTGATCCTTTGTCCATTGGATGGAATTGTTCAGAGCCCAGAACCAGCGTTTGGCTTCGACTTCGTGGTTGGCTTTGAGGGTATACTTGACGGAAGATTTGCCAATAATCTCAAACTTTGTCTTCTCGTCCGCAGTCATGTGGAGCTTGGCAATCTTCATGTTGATTGCACCACGGCAGGCCGACCCAGCATCGTCCTGGTTCTTGTAATAGCTAAGCACGCCGTCTTCAAGAACGAACCATCTGAGCTGGTACCCCTTACGATAGTTCGTCCACTTCTTCAGATACCCCTTCATCTCCCGAGCTTCGCGACCAGCCATCGAATCTGTCGGGCCGGCGGCGGATGAAACACCCTGAGAAGCTGCGTGGCCAAGAACCGCCTTTTCTTGAATACCTCTTTGAGCTGCTACCGCTGCAGGCGATTTCTTCAAAATGGCCTTGACATTGTCATCATGCGTAATGGATTGCGGCAACTTGCCCTTACGGTCTCGACGGAAAGGATCGCCTCCGTGAAGGAGAAGAACTTGGATCAGTTGAGTATTCTTCTTTCGTGCTGCTTCGTGAAGCAGAGTACCTCCCGTTTGCACTGTGACGGGATCCGACGCAAACTCGGGGCTGTTGATATCAATAACGGTCTTCAGCCGAGGCTCCTCCAGGACTTGCGCAAGGGCATCGTAATCGCCTTGCGCTATGAGCTCTTGTACTTGCTTAACTTTGGCTTCGGTGAAGAGGGAGCGCGAGAGCTGGAGAAGCTGAAAAATCTCCGGGTTCCGCGCGAGATCCAGTGGTAGCTTGCCCTGAAGATTGGCAACAGCATCATTGATGTCGGCTTGGTCGAGCAGCAGCTTCACAACCGGAGTGCGCCCTTGAATGGCCGCAACATGAAGCGGCGTGTTACCATCTTTGTCCCTGGCGTTGACATCCACGCCGCTACCACCATCTGACACGACATATTCGATAACGGGAAATTCGGCGCACTGGATGGCCAGGTGCAGGATTGTGGTATCTTCCAAAGGTCCTGTACTGATTGTTGCAATGGAGGAGGTGCTCGGTCGAGGGGCATTATCGGCGGTGTCACGAATAGCCTTGGAGATGGAGGCAGCATCACCTCTTCTCAAAGCCTCAACGACCCTGAACTTTCGAACAGACTGCTCCAAGCTCATGGCTTGGTTTGGCACTGGGGCAGTTTTTGTTGCTGCGGCGGGAGGCTGTGCCGAGGGAACTCTGTTGAGCATGGCGGATGTGGTCGAAAGCTTGGGGCCGTGGCCTCGAGTGCTCGTCTGGTGCGACAATGCCGTGCCCGGTGGATTGTTCGCACCTTTGGACGAGGCAGTACCAGCGGCGGATCGACCGTCTTCGGAGCCGGACTCTTCTTCACGGGTTTCTCTGCGACGAAGCAGAGAAAGTGCCGCGGCAGACTTGGACCGCTTAGGGGTACTATCCGGCGGAAAAGACGACAGGTTAGCCATGCAGAAAAGATGAAGCATGTCTTGGGCTTGTAGCAGTGGGAGGACATCAGATGGGCAGGTGCAATGAGGGGGCGGGCGGCCAAGGCTGTGGCACGTTGCAATGCCCATGTGAAGGCAGCCAAAACAACACCGCCTGCTGCTATTCCTGCTGCAGCAAAGGAAGCCAAGTCCGTGCGGGTGAGAAGAGGTAGTAGATAGCCTGGGATATGGAGCAAAAATGTCAAGTCTGCTCACCTGTCTCCTGCGTCCGACATGAGGGGTAATGCGTAGAGGGGCTGCAAATAAAGGGGGTTGACCGGTTCAGCGGTGCGACTCGGGGAATCAAGTGACGAAAAGAACACGGATGCAAGGGACTGCTGGTGCGATGTGACGCTGCATACACAGCTAAATGCACGTCGCGGTCGGTTGCGAATGGTTGAGGTTGAGTTGAGCAGTAGCAGAATGGCCAGCGACGTCGCTATGAGGTGATGATGTCGGTCGGGGTGGGGCAAAGGGCAACAACAGCAAGCAACATGGATGATGGATGCTCCATGGATGCTCCATGGATGCTCCGCCCCGTCGGCCCGTCCGGAACACCCAGGAACTAGCGAATGGGCTAGACATGTCAAATGTTCGGCCTCTTGTGCAGCATATGCTCAGTTTAATACGAGAGAGGAGAGATTGAATTGGCTGGCGGGAGGGAATTATCTATCACACAGGGCCTGTTGATCAAATGAAGTGAAAAATCCTCCGGGGCAAGGGATCATTTTCTACTGTAAAAAGAGTAGCAAATGTCCCTCCCGAGGATGACAGCGAAAAGGGTCCAACACAAACACAACGAAATCAAGGAATTCAAATGTATACATGTAAGAAACAAGTAAATGTTTTTGCCCAACTATTCACTGAAAAAAAAAAAAAAAGATTTTTGTCCTAATCATCGGCAAGTCCACTTTACATGGCGATAATCTGAGCAACAACCACGGCGACCAGACCAGTCAAGCTAAGAGCCAGGGCGGAAGCACCAGCTTTTACGGGGCTGATGGGGATAGCAGAAGGGCCAACGAGAGAGCTGGTCCAGCTGTTGGTTGGAATGGCTACACCAGGGCATTCGGGACCAGAGCAAGCAGAGTCGGTGGCTCTGGTCCAGCTGTTGGTTGGGACGGCCACACCGGGGCATTCGGGACCAGTGCAACCAGAGCCGGGGTGCTGGTAGCAGCGGGACAGTCGTGGCCCGAGCATCCTTCGCTAGATGCCTTGGCAACAATGCCAGTAGAACGGATTGACGTCTCCAGGGAGCTGTATTGCTCAAGTTCGTAGTTGCTGTTGACAGGGCAGACAGTCGTGTACACAGGGATCACCTCAGTGGTGACCTCACCCTTGGGGCAGTCGACCACGTATGGGGGCAAGAGGTGAGTGTGTAGATCTTGGTGGTGTAAACGGTGCTGGTGGTCAAGAGAGGAGCCTTGGTGGTGGTAGGCTTGGGAACGTGAGCAGTTTCGGTCACGGGGCACGCCGTGGTATACAGAGGAATCGTCTCCGTCGTGACGTGGCCCTTAGGGCAATCGGTTACGGTAGGGGCACACGACGTAACGGTGTACGTTTTGGTGGTGAAGACGGTGCTCGTGGTCAGGGAAGCAGGCTTGCTGGTCGTAGTTGAGTTGGACCAGTGGGGAGTGATGGAAGTGACGGTGCCAATAGTAGCGGTTAAAGAAGCGCTGGTGGTAGTTGAATTGGGCCGATAGAAAGTAATAGAGGAAGTGATGCCATGTTTGGAGGCAGAAGCGGTGCCGGTCACGTCGGCGGTAGCGGTAGTAGAAGTGGTCGTGGTAGACACCTTGTTGCAGCCATACTCGAGCGCGTCAAGAGCGGCCTGGACATACGACTTATTTTTCGACCTCTTGTTATCCAGACCAAACTTGGCATCCCACAGGAAATGCCACCAAAGTTTGCCTTACCCTTGGTCTGGCAAACAAGCTCCTGGAGTTGAGCAGGAGTAATGTACCCCGAACCAGCAGCCTTGGTGCTGGCTGGTAGACCGATGAAGATCTTGGCGTTCTTGCTCTTGCCCCTGAAATTCGAGATACCCACTCGTCGTAGGAGAAAGCATCGCCAGGTGTATTTCCAGGGATGGCGTCACAAACTGGGTTGTTGTAGAACTGGATGAAGAGAGCGTCAAGTTTGGTTGCGTTGATCAAATAGTCAAGGTCGTTGGAACTGGTGACACATTGAGGAGCAGCAGTAATGAATAGATCGTTACTCTGCTGGCGCCAGTAGTTCACCATGGCGACGTAGGGGTCCATTTCTGCAGCGTACAGTTAGTTAAAAAGAGAAGTATAAGGGCAAGACGCAAGCATACGTCTACTTACCAATTGATGGATCCTCAAGGTCTAAGTCGAAACCATCAACGGCGACGTTGTCAAATGGGCGAGGACCATTCCAGCTTCTCTCGTAGGGCCCGAAAGCTTTGTAAAGGAAGTCGGCGAATTCAATGCCCTTGGTCGAATCCGACACCTTGTAGTTGGTTTGGGGACCAGGCTGACCACCGATAGACAACAGCACCTTGACACCCTTTTTTGGCAGTAGGGAATGTCCTCCTTGATCTGGTGACAGTTTTTGAGAAGCTCAGTGTCCTTGCCGTCCTTATTGGGGAAGACTGGCCAATCGCAGTTGGCACCGAAATTGGTGCCAGGATAGCCGTTGGCCTGCTCAGGGACTTGGTCACGAAAGCAAGAGTGGCATATTGCACACCAGAGTCACAGACGTCACGGAGACGATAACCCCATGCTGACCCTATAACGACTATGAGTATCTTCAACGTCGCCATGTTCATTATCAAAAATCGATGCACATACCCAGTAGGCATTCAAGGACCCAAATGCAGGGGCGCTTCCAAGTGAGAGAGACAGAGACATGATATTACTCCGTGATATGAGGAGTAAGAATTAAGTGAAGAATGACTGTAAGTTGGCCTAAATCGGGTTTCAAAATGAGTGTGATGATACTGTGGTCAAAGAAAGGACGCAAAACGAAAATTTTGCAACGTGGCCAGGTACCAAGCAGTTGTCTGGGACTACATACAGAGTTGGGGACGGAAAAGAAGGAGAGCATGATCACGAGGCATCAGTTCGGTTTTATTTGGCCTCACATCGAGTACAACTATGAAAAATTTGTCTGTGGGAACGCCGAGCTTACACAGGAGTCAGAACCCTATGGTAACAGGCATCTCGTGGCACCGGTGGATTCTCATAGAAACAGGGAAGAGCGGAACAGAACTCATTTCCTAGAACCGTCAAGGCGCAGCCAACATCATTTCAGGAACAGGCGTATTAGCTGAAGTAGTGAAGTGTGGTAGCATCTTCACGGTCATTGGACAAAATGGGCATCATGGGCCAATGCAGCCCGCATTGCTAGCCCACGCCGAGAACATCAGGTACCGATCCTCTTTCGTCCAGAAACTCGTCTGTCTGCAACGTGTAATAATTGAAGGCTCGTCGTTCAGCAATGCTCGACGACTGCGTAACATGACATGCAGCAACGATTTCTCGATCATGCAGTAGCAACTAAGCCTAAAAAGGAATGGCATTGGAGTCTTTGACAAGGGTCAAGATGGAGATCCTGACAAAGTCCCAATTAATACATACATAGAGGTCCTGACTAACGAAGGTTATGTAAAGGTCTTACTGAGCAAGGTACTCATGCTCGACAGGATTACCCGAGTAAAGCGGGATGGGTCGGTCATATAGGACGGTGGAGATGCAACGCCCTCGGCGCATGATAACCGCCATCCTTGGTGAGAGAGAATATGGGATTTCGGATGGCTTGAGCCAACTCTTGGACGGCTGGCGATCCATCATTTTGGTTGTCAGCAATGGCATGTCCGAATAGCCCCTTTCTTGTTTGCTCATCAGTCACCCACCTTGAGTTCTCACAACACACAGCATCACGCTGCGATCATGTAGCTTCCGGAGAGCCAACGTTGCTTGCTCATCCTTGTCGCCGGACTGTGGGGATGGAGATCGATGGCAAATCGTCGATGAACAGAGACATTGAGGGAAAGTTTGGAAAGCACCAGTGCAAATCCTGCACTCGCCGAAGTTGTCAGCACAACGTGGCCCGCGCGTAGGCTCTCGGTCACTTGATGCATTCGTTCATTGGTCAAGAGTCCGATGAGAGAGCATCACAGCGATTCGTCGAGAGCGTGGTGAGCATGGGTGGATGGGGGTGCTCAAGGATTCCCATGGAGAAGATGGGATGGGATGGGCTGGGATGGGATGGGATGGGATGGGATGGGATGGGATGGGGATGTGGATTTGTGCGTTGACATTCGGGCTTTTTCTCTCCCCAACACCACGGCAGCGCTATTATGACACGGGCGTTGGGCCTGTTGGACCGCGAAGCTAGGGTTCAATGTGATCGCGTCTATTGAGTTGTCCGACCCTGTAAGAGGGTGCGGACTACGGCTTAAATACCTAAGTACCTGTACCATCAGTGGGGTACTGGTATAACGATAAAACACACTATGAAACTACGGAGGTCTTAGAAAATAACTAGCTAGGGGTGGACTCTTATCTTAGCTAGCTAAGTAGCGAGACTATTGTGCGGCAGGGATCAATTATGCCCTTATGTTATGGACTCGAGCTCGAGGCTCGGGTCCTTCTCGGGTGCGGAAGGGACGCGGAGGGTGCGCGGGAAGGGTGCAGAGAGTGTGCGGGAAGGACACGTGTTATGTGCGGACATGCTCAGGACTTAGGGCTACTGCGCGCGCTATGCGCACAGACCACGCACAGAGGGATATATAGCTAGGCGCTATGCGATCTCTTGTCTAGTTCTTTCCTTCCTCTCTAAGAATAATAATTACACTTTAAACGCTTATTTACAGCTACCCTAAGGCTAGTTTATAATATTTATTATTCTTTACTATAGACGCTAACAAGATAGCGGCGTTATAGGAGGTTATTAAGAGGCAGGCAGCCTAAATCACTAACCTTACTAATAGGCAAAATGCAGCCCTTACGCAAAACCCTATTAAGCGGAAGCTATTACTAATAGGCTTACTATTTAATAGCAATAGAGTATTATTCTTAGCCTAGAAAGGCCTTATAGGTTATAAGTTACTAATAGATTAGGAGTTTATTAGTACTATATAAGATTAATAGTGCTTTATCTACTAGAATCTCTTACCTAAGGTATAGGCCTAAGTTACTCCTTACTTTAAAAGGGGCACCTAGTTTATTTTAACTTAAGGCATTTCCTTAAGTACTTAGGGGAAATATTTAATAACCCTTATTAATAGGAGATAGCTATTACTAAGCTTAATTAGCTAAGGTAATAATAGTATAAGCATTTTAGCGACTTTTATATTTAGTTTAAGTAGAAGTTAGCGCTTATAGGTAGGTTAGATTAGGTAAATATAGTAAAGTTATCTAAACTATACACTACACTTAATAAGTAAATAAGAGATTATAGTGTTAGCTAAGACATTCCCTAGGCTAATTACCTAGTAGCAGTGGCTTGCTTTTAGAGTATTATATTAGATATTAAGTCCTACTAGCTAGAGGAGAAGTATTAATTGTGTAAGCAGTCTTAACCCGCAGCCCTTACGGAGAGGTCCTATTTATAGAATAAGGACACTCTAATAACAAATATTTAATTAGCAGGCATAATAGGGACCTGAAAAGGTTCTAGTAAGGCCCTAGCCTAATATATATAACTAAGCACAAGTAATAAAGGGGGCGTAAAGTGGGCGAAGTAAGTCTCTTAGGAAGTGCTAGACACCCACTATAAGGAGGGTAAGTGCCTGTAATATAGTTCTAATAAGCATTAGGTTATAAAATGCCCCTTACGCTATGCCCTCTGCCTAAAGGAGACGCTATTAGTTAACGCATGTAATGTGGAAGACATTAACCCTAAGGACTTAAGTAATAAGTTAGGAAAAGAGGAGCCCCTTTATTAAGTTATTTAAATAAGGAAGAGAATTAGGAGCTTAAAGAGGCTTTATAGCATACTATTATTATTAAGGATAACTTCGAATAAATCTAGAGTAATATAAATATATTACCTTTCTTAGTCCTTGTGTTAATAAATAAGACAACCTTTTTAAATGCATAAGTTAACATAGGATATAACTACTATGCTACTATTAGTAAACGCTTAGTCTAGAAGCTATAACTAGAACACATCCCCTACTAACTAAGAGGACGGTTTGCACTGCGATTAGTGTGAAAAGAGGGGGAAGGGAGGATTATAAGAAGAGCTTATTAATAATATATATTGTCCGTTTTCGGATAGATATAGATAGATAGGAGACGCTAATTATAGCATATATAATTCTAGGATTAATAAGATAACTTATCCTAGGGACACTATAAATAGCCTGCTATAATATTAATTTAAACGTAAAGTGTTACTAGCTTACTATAAGGGTAGCTAATAACTTATAGATTCAGACTATAGCTAGCAGAGGGTAGAGAAGCCTATAGTGTGTATTATAGGATTATTATTTATAAGAATAGTATAAAGGGTAAGGAAGCAGAAGGAGCATATATAGCTATACGCTATAAGCTTATAGGAGATTATGTCTGTGCTATAGATTAATACTATGCTAAAACCTATAGAGCAGGAACTCTTAGCGGCCTTACTAGAGGAGTTATAAGACTTTAAGAATCTTTTTAGGAGAGTAAGGCAAACGCCCTCCCACTACATAGGGGTAAGTCTAACTACTATATTTACCTTAAACAGGATGCGGAGGGCAATAAACTAGACTTACCTTAGGCACTGTTATATAACATACCACATTAACACCTCCTAGAGATATATAAGTAAGTAATAGACTTAATAGATAAGGGCTAGATTAGGGCAAGCTTATCTTTAGTAATAGCACTAGTTTTACTAGTAAAGAAACCTAGGGGTAGCTAGAGGTTCTATGTAAACTATTACGCGCTAAATAAGATTACAGAATAGGACCACTACCCCTTACCTTTAGTAAAGGAGACACTATACTCCTTAGCTAAAGCAAAATAGTTTACAAAACTAGATATATAAGCAGCGTTCTATTATATTTATATTGCTAAGGGCTAGAAACACTAGACTGCTTTCTAGACGCGGTTTAGATTATTTAAGTGGTTAGTATACCCCTTTAGTTTAGCGGGCATGCCTATAACCTTCTAGAGGTATATTAATAGAGCGCTTAGTAGTATTCTTAGGGACTACATTATAGCTTACCTTAATAATATCTTAATTTATTTAAGGGGTTTATAGAAAGATTATATATAGAAAGTCCGCGGGGTACTAGCTAGGCTATAATAGGCTAGGCTAAATCTAGACATTAAGAAATACATCTTTACTATAAAAGAGGTAAAGTACCTTAGGTTTATTATTCACGCAGGAAAATAGATTCGCCTAGATAACAAAAAGATTACAGCGATTAGAGATTAGGAGGCTCTAACACAGGTCTAAGGAGTGCGCGGGTTTCTGGGATTTACTAACTTTTATTATAATTTTATACCGCAATTTTCAGACGTTACAGGCCCCCTAATTAACCTAATAAAGAAGGGCATGGCATTCCGCTAGACAGAGGCATGTAATAAGGCTTTTAAGACATTAAAGTTAGCTTTTATATTATACCTAATCCTTATATAATAGGACCCTAATAAGGATATAGTGGTAGAGGCGGATTGCTTAGGAATAGCATTAGGAGGTTACCTTTCCTAAACAAATAACAAAGGGTCTTATATCTAGTGGCATATTACTTAGCTTATTTATAACTAGCTTAAAGGAATTATATAATATATAATAAGGAGCTTCTAGCAATTATCTTGTGTCTTAAGGCGTGGTTAGTAGAGCTATAGAGTGTTAGCAGTCTGTTTATAATACTTATAGACTATAAGAACTTAGAGTACTTTACAGCCCTAAGGGAGATATCAGAATAATAGGCGTAATAGGCAGAGACTCTAGCACTTTTTAATTTTCACTTACGCTATAGGCTAGGGACTTAGGCAGGCTAGCTAGATGTATTATTAAGGCGCTATTAGGAAGAAGTATAGTTAGCTAAACTAAAGGCGCCTATTATATAATCAGCAACAACGCCTACTCGGTTTAGCTTTAGTTAGGGTTAGGCGCGCGTTAGTATTAGGCCTGTGTTAGTTTTAGAGAGCACTACTATAGAGAATAACTTAGCTTTAGAGGGTAACACAACAAAGGGTAATTTAGCCTAAGCAACAAATATCCTAGCTAGGGACTCCTTATTTACAGACAAGCACCTCTAATCCCTATGGGATTAATCCGTAGCCTACAATAAGACCTACAAACTATAGCTTAAGGCAGTAAGGGCCAGAGCTTAGAAGTTTCCTAACGCTACTAGCATATAAGAATAGATTGCAGACTATTAGATTAGCGCAAAGGGGCGCTTTAATTCTAGGGCTAGACTTAGGTGCTAAAGTAAGAGCCTCTAACCACAACTTTAATCTAGCGGACTTATAACTTACCCTTACTAGGTTATCTAAGGCAGAATACTACCTTTAAGGCGCTTTAGAGGGACTTCTATTAGGATAGTATATTGTAGGACATGGCATGGTTTGTACGTAATTACCACTGCTATAGGGGACAAAAGAGTTAATAGTTACATTAGGGCTTACTAAAGCTAATTCCCCTACTAGATAGATATTAGTTATAGATCTCTATTAACTTTATAATAGAGCTCCCTGCTAGAGACTAGGCGGACCTACGGTTCCTAATAGTTATTACAGATAGGCTCTTGAAATTTATGTAACTTAAGGCTATAATATTAATAGAGGCTAAGGCGTGTGCGAAACGGTTTAAGCACTGTTAGTGGCGGTTCTACGGGTTCCCTACCTAGATTATTATAGATCGTGGGTTAGATTAGTTAAGTAACTTTTAGACGGCGCTTTGCGAGAAGGTTAGCACTAAGTAATTACTATTAACCTCTTACTACTCACAGATAGATAGAGGTATAGAGAGAGCTAACTAGGAGGTTTAGGCGGTGTTATAGGTAATGTTATCCTTTTCGCAATTTAAGTGGGCAGATCACTTACTAGCCTATTAACTAGCATTAAATAACAGGGATTCCTTAGTAATAGGAGTAAGTGTAAATATAGCTCTTCACGGCTTTAATATACCTATAATCTAGGCACCACTATTTACAAAAGCTTTAAGGACTTTAGTAAAAGGGCAAGTATAAGCATTCCTATAGCATTTAAAAGAGGGCATAGACTTAACGCAGGTAGCTATAGCTTTTGTCTAGTAATAGCAATAGGAAAACACGAACAGCAGTTAGAGACCTACGGAACAGTTCTAGGTCAGGGACTATATGTGGCTAAGTCTTAAGAACATTAAAACAAATTGCCTATATAAGAAGCTAGACTAGGTTATAGCTAAGTATAAGGTGCTAGAGGTACTGTTAAAATAATGCTATTTATAGCACTATTTTATAGGCCCACTAGTTGCCTAGTTGCGTTGTTGCAACGTTGGTTGCAAGGCGTTGCTTGCAGCGTTGCTTGCAGCTTTGGCTGTGACCTGCGTTCCTGCACACAACCAACCCACAGGCTTGTATGACTAAGCCGACTAGGTTACCCTATAGGGAAGCTGAAATCGACTGTAACTAGGGAACTAGTAGTCGTATAAAAGGCTGACGTATACTATTCGAATCCTTGATTTATTCTGGATTTTATGGTATATTTTATTAATAGGGTTGTTTATTAAAGTGCTTAGTTAGGCCACACGGGCGTCTAGTTTGTATGGCCGTGAGTCGATTTTTACTTTTCCCATACAAATGAATTATGCGGAAAATAAAAAGTAGCTCGCGAGACCCTATTGGCGACCCAGTTCTGCCGATATGGTCGGTAGGTCTATGAGGGGACTCAGTAGAATCCTCTCATTGCTCGTCAGATCGTCCGTATTGCTAGAAATCAACTACATTCAACTATCAAAGCTCTATATCTTGAAGAATCGTCGTATTATAGTAAATCTAGAAGCCGCCGCGTCAGAATCTATTAGAGAGGTCTTCCTATCCCTCTAGCTAGATTCCCCTTCCATTTTCAATAGGTTATGAGTCCGGGAGGCCTATAGAATTACTACATTACTGCGTTATTCTACTGCGATTACTGCTTGATTTTGGGTACTAGTTAATCTCTACTATACCTGTGGGCTCTTAGATTACGAAGGAAACCGCTAGTTGAAGCTTTTCATCCCCTAGCACCCCGCATCGCAACACCAGACCCTTGGTGTTGAATTCATTTACAGCCGCACCTGCAACCACCACATTGCAACCGTAACTATCTAGTTACAACCACAACCTCTTTTTAGTGATTCTATTCACTATCGCGACCGTCATATTTGATATTATCTACAACAGTAGATACGCTGCATCCTTTAAATCATCGGACATCTAGTATATCTATACTAGGCTTTTTGACCTATTGCACTACGTTGCACGCACTATACATTACGTTACGTTGCGTTGTGGCTTCTGTAATACCTATTATCCGCGATCCTATCTTTGGTGTTGAGAAAATTTTCTCCCTAAGAATTTTCTCCGGCTTTTTTCTGCCCGCGCATACCACAGACCCACTTTTAGACCTCGAGGGCACCCTTTCAAACAGCCCCGCCACGCATTTTACGTGCGCAAGCAGATTGCATCACAACCAATTTCTAGCGCGCGTTATTTGCAACAGGAACAAATTTGGAGATTTTGCACAGGAATTTTTTGAAGATGGCACCACCTAATTATAAGGGTAAGGGCCCTGCTATAGGCCCTTCTAGCCCCCAAGGGACCCTGATAGGATGGATATAGAAGGTCAACCGGCTGTTCAGGCCAGCGCTTTACAATTGCAAAGCCAAATTGAACAACAAGGCAAGACTTTGACAGATTTTATCAAACATAGCGAGTCAAAACGGCTAAAAACCGAGGCTAGCATCAATGATCTATTAGATAAATTGACGCAAACCATGACTGCTATTCAAGGTCTTCAGGATTCTACTAGACTAAGGGAAGAAAATACCAAGGTCCCAGTAGAAGACCTGCCTGCTACTGTTTCTGCGAGTTTACCTTCTAGTAACTTACAAGCTGCCTTTAACACAGGTGCTATTAAGGAGCTAAATAAGAAGGTTCACTCTATTCCAGAGGGAGCTAAGCTAAAAGGCCCTGAAAATTATGACCAGTGGAAGCAAGCCCTGAGCATTCAATTTAGAGCCCTAGGATTACCTGAATTCATAGATAATCCAAGCCTAGCAGGCCATCTAGCTGACTGTGATCAAGCTATTCTTTTGATGATATTGAGAGATAGCTGTCAATCTGGACCTCAGGCAGCTATATGTTGGCAAAAATCCCCGAAGAAGCCTATAAAGTCCTTATTAGGCATTATTCGTAGAGTGCTGAAATCCAGCGAGGTACGCTATACGCTAGCTACCACTCCCTAAATTTTTCAAATTATAAGGGATCTTTAGAGGCTTTTAATGCTGATTTTAATAATTTACTAGCTAGACTACAACTCTGTAGTGTAGAGATCGCACCTATTGATCAAGTAAATCATTATATCAATGCATTAAAGCAGACCTTCCCTAGTTGGGCTGAGAGACAAAGATTTACTATCAGAGCTTCTAGGGCACAGGGACTGCCTGTAAATACCTTGAATTTACAGTTCCTTATGGCAGATTTATTAGAAGAACAGAGGGATAAAACCTCCCCTATAGCTAAAGCTCTTAGTTATAAGGCTTCTAATAATAAGGGAAATTCTAAGGACCAGGAGAAGAAATCCTCTAATCCTAACACTAAGAAGGACTCTACAAATGCCACTAAAGAGCAGGATAAGAAGGATTCAAACCCTTCTAAAGCCTCTAAGAAGAAAAAGCAGAAGAAGAAGAGTAGCAATGGGGATAAAGGAAAAGAAGCTGCTTTTGCGTTAGGCTATAGCCTAGCCACGGGATACGTTGAAGAACTAGATTCTAGCGAGTCTAGTAGCGAGGATAGCAGTGATTCTGAATCTGATTCGGATACTTCTAGTACCACTACTACTAGTAACACTACTACCAAGCCTACTTTTAGCTACTCTAATGATGTGGTTAAAAACTCCCTTTTATATGATACAGGTTCTTCTTGTCACATTTGTAATAATAGGGCTTTCTTTAGGGACTTTAAGCCTCTTAAGAAAGGTCAAACCGGCCCTATAATTACAGCAGGAGGACCTATCTATCCTAAAGGAAGAGGCACCGCTGTTTTTAACGTTCTGGTCAAGAAAAATCCACCAGAATATAGGCCTTTAGCTCTGCTAGATGCCTTATATTTCCCAGGCATAGATACCAACCTAGTTAGCGGGTTATCCCACTATCTAAAGGGAGGTTATCTAGCTAAAGACCAGCTTTTCCTAGCCGATAAAAGCCCCTGTGGGTTATTAGAACCTGCTAAACACGGCTTCTTTTTGCAGATTAAGGGCAAGCCACTCCTAAGATTTGCAAGCATTCAACCCACCTCTCCTTTATGGGCTCTTAATTTTGCAACCAACAAAGAGCCTATAAGACCGAATTAGGTTTTCCTACCCTATAGAGGTTCAAATTCCGCAGCCAGCATTTAATCCCGAGGAATATCAACGAATCGAAGAATTAGACTCTGAAGAAGACAAAGATTCAGCCCTATATCCTACCGAAGCTCCTCCTAGTCAGGCACCTTCTATAGGGGTTTAGAAGGTCCATACCCTAATGACTTGGGTGACGATAGTGGCCGTCTATTGCCCCCAGAGGCCTGTGATTCTCAAGAGGCCTGGCAACAGAGGGAGCTAAGGGATAATAGCCCTGAAAAGCTAGATTCTAGTTACAAGAAGTTACTAGATTTAGCCCTTCTTTGGCACATTCGATTAGGCCACATCGGCCTCCCTTTACTAAAGAAGTCTTCGAAATTAGCTAAAGGGATCCCTGATTTTTCCGCAATTAAAGAAAAGGATTTCAACTGCATAGCCTGTATGCAATCGAAGGCTGTTAGAAGACCTACTAAAAGACCTATTCAGGACCCCCTAGAGTTTTAGACATTCTAGAGGGAGATACGGTTAAAATCGAACCTATACCGCATAATAAGAAGGCCCTAGTCCTTATCCTTATTGATCGAAAATCCCGGTATAAATGGTGTTTTCCATTAGCTAATAAAGAAGGTCAGACCCTTTATATAGCTATTAAGGGCTTCTTTAAGGCCCTGAAAAACCGATATAACGCGTATCCTAGGCACCTTCACTTTGACGGAGGCACTGAGATTAACAACGAACTTCAGTTATGGTTATCTTCTAAAGGAATTTGTTTTAGCACCTCTTGCCCTTATATTCACGAACAGAATGGGCTAGTTGAGAGGGCTATTAGGGTTATCCTAGACCGGCTTAGGGCTACACTTCAGTGGTCTAAGCTGCCCTTATATCTATGGTCTTATATCCTTCCAGCCATAGTGGACTTAGTTAACATCACCGCGAATATAACTAAGCCCCTAACCCTAAGCAGCTATATCTAGCTGACTTAGAGCCTGAGACCTCTTATAAGCCTGATTTTTCGAAAATTAGGGCTATAGGGTCTTATTGTGAGGTTCTAATACCTCCGGAGCAGAGATCAAAGCTTCAGAAGCTAGCCCCTAGGACTATCCCTGGCCGGCTACTTGCAACTCTAGGTTCCAGCGTTTATCTTGTTTATATACCCTCTAAAAGGTCAGTTGTCAAGACTAGCTTTGTTAAAATTATAGAGGATATAAGCTCTGTAGGGTCCCCTAAGCCTTTAGGAGCTATCCTTCAGAGGGAGAAGCCGATATCTCACGAGATAATCTAGAGGTTCAGGATAGCTATCCAAAGCCTCTAGCGCCCGCAGCGCCTGCAGCGCCGGTAACGCCTCCAGCGCTACCCCTAGAGAGCCCAAGCTCTAGCGCCCCTAATAAGGGTGCTATCGAAAAACCGTTTTCAGATTCAGATTCTTTAACTGATCCTGATTCTATGGACATCGATGATTTCAATATATCTTCTTTCGTTAAGGAGATATGCTTCAAGGCACAAGAAAAGGCTAAATCGTTGTCTTCTAATAACGATTCCGACACCCCTAAGACATGGAAACAAGCTTTAAACAGCAAGGATAGTCAGAAATGGATAAATGCAACTTTTAACGAATTTAAGCAGCTTCTAGCTACTAGAACCTTTAAATTTATAGGGATAGACTAAATTCCTAAGGGCCGGAGGGTTCTAAAGAATAGGCTTGTTTATAAGCTTAAAAGGATAAAGAAAATAATCCTTTAAAACATAAGGCCTGACTCGTTGCTAAAGGCTTTATGCAGATAGAAGGTTAAGATTACATCGAAACCTATGCTGCAACTAGCATTCCCCTAGTTGGCGGATATTACTAGCCCTAGCGGCTTGTAATGACTGGGAAGTTGAACAGGTCGATTTTATAGGGGCCTTTCTAAATAGCTTGCTAAAAGAAGCTATTTATATGCAAATCCCTGATGGATTTGCCGATTTTGCCGAAGCCGCTACGCCTGAAATAACTAAACTACTCAAAAATACGGTTATAAACCCTCTTAAAAGCAAGTTATTTTCCTACAAAAGGCTTTATATGGATTAAAACAAAGCTCTAGAGAGTGGCAGCAGGCTTTAAAGGACCTTCTTCGGAAATTAGGCTTCCACCCCTAATATCTGACCTAGCCGTCTTCTTTAACCTAACTACATCTACATATATAGCGACATATGTGGATAACTGTCTTCTTATAGGTCCGGATCTAGCTTATATCAATAGGCTAAAGAAGCTATTATATAAAGCTTATCCTATAGAAGATCGTGGGCTAGCTGAATTTTTCCTAGGCGTTCAAATCACTAGAAATCGAAAGAAAGGGACCTTAACTATCCACCAGTCCCAGTACATTTCTGAAGCCTTAGAAAGATTCAATATGAAAGATGCTAGGCCTGTTAAAATTCCACTCCAACCCGGAATTATAAAACAGGCAGCCAATCACTTAACCAAGCCTCTTTCCCCCTGATCACAAGCTATATCAGAGTATTATAGGAACTATTATGTACTTAATGCTCCTTACAAGACCTGATATTGCCTTTCCGGTTCAGTGGCTTTCCACAGCACTATCTAAGCCATATATAGAGCATTTAAATGCCTCTAAACATTTGCTTAGATATCTTCTAGGCTCTATGAGTTATTCTATAACTTATAGAAGGTCTAAATCTGCTACTAAAGCCTCTGCAACCCTTATTGGCTTTTGTGATAGCGACTTCGCGGGTGATAAGTCCTTAAAATCAACCTATGCTTATCTCTATAAGCTAGCCGAAGGACCTATTAGCTGGAAATCGAAGAAAGCAACCACGATAGCTTTGTCTACATTAGAGGCTGAATTAGATGCTCTATGTGAAGCTATTAGGGAGCTAGAGTGGCTTTACGGTCTCTTTAATGAGATAAAGCTGCCTATAGCACCTCCAGTTCCGATTTTTAGTGATAACCAAGGCGCTATTACTACCGCTAATAACCCTGCTCTTCATAGCAGAACAAAGCATACCCTGCTAAAATTCAACTATACCAGAGAAAAGGTACAGAAGGGTATAGCTAAGGTTATCTACATTAATACTAAGGAGATGCCTGCAGATGGTTTAACTAAGCCTCTGCCCAATGATAAATTTCAACAATTTATCCAACTATTAGGCCTTACGAATACAAAGGCCTAGCTTTAAAAGAAAATCAACTAAAAAGTCGAAAAATCAAAATTAACAAAAACACTGGAATTCCGTTGAAAAGTTATTGATTTAAGTTGAAAAGTTATTGATTTAAGTTTAAAAAGTTATTGGATTTATTATTGAATTTATGGTTAACTTAGATATCTATTAAAGAGCTAAGTTTAGGTATTAAATTAGTTACCTCATACTTTTCTAGAGGGAGTGTTAAAATAATGCTATTTATAGCACTATTTTATAGGCCCACTAGTTGCCTAGTTGCGTTGTTGCAACGTTGGTTGCAAGGCGTTGCTTGCAGCGTTGCTTGCAGCTTTGGCTGTGACCTGCGTTCCTGCACACAACCAACCCACAGGCTTGTATGACTAAGCCAACTAGGTTACCCTATAGGGAAGCTGAAATCGACTGTAACTAGGGAACTAGTAGTCGTATAAAAGGCTGACGTATACTATTCGAATCCTTGATTTATTCTGGATTTTATGGTATATTTTATTAATAGGGTTGTTTATTAAAGTGCTTAGTTAGGCCACACGGGCGTCTAGTTTGTATGGCCGTGAGTCGATTTTTACTTTTCCCATACAAATGAATTATGCGGAAAATAAAAAGTAGCTCGCGAGACCCTATTGGCGACCCAGTTCTGCCAATATGGTCGGTAGGTCTATGAGGGGACTCAGTAGAATCCTCTCATTGCTCGTCAGATCGTCCGTATTGCTAGAAATCAACTACATTCAACTATCAAAGCTCTATATCTTAAAGAATCGTCGTATTATAGTAAATCTAGAAGCCGCCGCGTCAGAATCTATTAGAGAGGTCTTCCTATCCCTCTAGCTAGATTCCCTTCCATTTTCAATAGGTACTGACACTATTAACTATAAAGCTAGATATTCCTAGGGGCTACACCTAGTCTTTTATGTGGATTTAGTCTAGAGGGCAGCAGAGGACCTATTACTAAGTTAAAAGCTAGCTAATAAAAGACCGCTACTAGAGCTAATAATAACTGATGCGGATAACAATCTTGCGGAGTACTAGGTAAAGGAAATTCTCGTAGCTAAGAATACGCTAGGCTAGGGATTAAATCGCAACGTTCTAGTTAAATAGAAAGGTTACATACAGCTAACGTAAGAACCCCTAGAAAATATGCAGAACACTAAGGCACTAGACAGGTTTGAGGCAAAATAGGGGATATACGGATAAGTAACAGTCTAAAACAAGTGCGGAAACAGGTGTGGTTTAATTTACCCTTAGAGGAGTGAGATAGCTAGAACACACGTAGGAAAGCGGAGGGGAGGATAAGAAGTGGGGGGGCATAAAAATTTTTCCTAAGGAGTAGGGAGAGGGGGGTAAGAAGGGGGTATATTATAGACTTAAGCTTAAGGCTTAGGTCCTTCTTAGGTGCGGAAGGGACGCGGAGGGTGTGTAGGAAGGGTGCAGAGAGTGTGCGGGAAGGACACGTGTTATGTGCGGACATGCTTAGGACTTAGGGCTGCTGCGCGCTATGCGCACAGACCACGCACAGAGGGATATATAGCTGGGCGCTGTGCGATCTCTTGTCTAGTTCTTTCCTTCCTCTCTAAGAATAACAATCGCACTTTGAACGCTTGTTTGCAGCTGCCCCAAGGCCAGTTCATAACACCTTATAGGTATAACACACCCCCTAGGGGACCTTATTTAAGGTTCCCTGTAATAAATCTAAATTAATGAAATTAGTTAAATTAATACTACGATATTTAAATTAATTCTATAGTGTAGAAATGTAGTTAATTAGTTATAATCTTGTCTAAATCAAGGTTATTATATAATGCTCGTTCTTTAGGTTCTTCACTAAGCATACTAGAGGGCAGTTATATAAGCCCTAATGCCTTATAGAAGCTTATAAAAGCATTCCCTATAAGAGGCTTTGTAAGGCTATTAGCAATTATCTCTTTAGTAGTAATCTAGGTAATGTTAAAGGTTCCTTTTGTAACCTCTTAACAGAGCTAGTAGTAATAAATGTCTATATGCTAAAGCTTTATAATAAGCTTAATAAACTCTTCCTTAAGGAGGCGAATTATCTGCATATTATCACATTTAATCTTAATTGTGTTATTGCCTAGGCATAGCCTAACCTCTTAATATAATTATCTAAAGGCTATAAGCTCTTTGCTATAGTATAAAAGCGCTAGGAGCTCTACTTTAGTTAATAATATTATTACAGTAGCTTGCCTTCCTGCCTTAAAGAGCATAGGTCCTCTAAAAAGCTTTATAATGTAGCCTTATAAGCTTTTTTATATTATAGGATTATTAGTAAAGGAGGCATCGCTATATGCCTCTAATTCAGGGTTATTACCGCTGTATTCAATTGCTAGGTCTACTTACGCATACCTATACTTAAGGGCTCTTTCTGCTACTTCTATATGCTATAGCCCTAGGTTTTATAGGTATTATAAGAGTTATAAAGCTATAAAAGCAATATTAGGTCTTAAGACTATCATTAGATATAGCAGGGTTCTAATTAAGGATTAATACCTCTTAAGATCTTAAGCGCTAACCTCTCCCTTAAAAGGTTCTAGTGGTGTAGTGGTTATTAAGGCTATAGGCCTTTATTAAGGGATCTTAACGTTAAATTTAGTAGCAGCTTTATCCTAATAGGACTTCTAATTAAGCTATACCTTCCTATTAGCATAATCTCTAATAATTTTAACGCCTAGGAACTAACAGAGCTCTCTAAGGTCCTTAATATTATACTTTGCAAAAGTCTTGCTCTAAATTTATTATATAAATGTGATTTCCCTTTAGCGAATAAGGTAATAAGGTTATTTACATAAAAGAAGATAATTAACCTGTCCTTAATAAACATATAAATATCTTTAAAGATCTGCGTAAAGCCTTTACTAATTAGCTAGCTAATTAGCTCTTTTATCTATAAGAGGGCGCTCTCCGTAGCCTATAAACTACTCTAAGGAGCTTTAGATAGGCTTATTTATCTTTATAGCCCAAAGGCATCTTATAGTAGACCTCTTTATTAAGGTCTAAATTCAGGAATGCTGTAATAAAGTTATACTAGTGTGCTTCTAGGTTAAAGTAACATATAATAGCTATAAGCAGCCTAAAGGTGTTAGTAGCTAGGGTTACTACTTAAGTTAATAGATAACTCTTTAGTTAATGATTCCTAAGAACACAGAGACAAGCTTTGTATTACTAGAGGTAGCCTTACTTATCTAATTTATAAGCAAAGACCTAAGTAAGGCCTAGAGGCTTTATATATAAAGGAACTTTATCTCTAGATACCTTTATAGCTACCTTTCTATTAATAATCTTATTATATTCTTTATCTTGTGCTTTTTAGAATTCCTTTTCCTTTAGATAGCTAGCTAAGTTATTATAATAAGCTGGAGGAGGGGGAAGCCTTAATATATAAGGCTTTTCTTTGCTCTTAGGTCCTAGACTAAAGGCTATAGCAAATGCTTTAAGATTATTATAATCTTGTGCATTTATTAACACATTATGACTATTGCTGCTATTAGGAGGGTTAAGTAAATTATTAATACTTAACGGTATATAATCTAATAAACCTAGAAATTATTCAGGTGAATTCGGAGGAGTTAGCAGATTCGTTTCTTAACTCTCTTTTTCCTTTTCCTTATAATCTAATTAATTACAACCGTTAAGAGTTTTATCCTGTTAAAGCTAATTAAGTGGTTATTGTAGTAATAGTGGGTACGCTATTTGTGGAAGCCTTATATTAGAGCTTTTATCCTTATTATTGTTAACTAGCTCTTTAAGGAAGCATTTTTAACCTCTTTTGCACTCAGTAATAGGCCTCTTTCTTGAGTATAGAAGATTGACTTATTAAAGGTAATATAACTTAACGAGAACTAGCAGCTCCTCTTTATTATTAGCACCTAAATCAGGTATTGCGTAGAGGAAACGTATCTAGCTAGGTATCTGATATAAGCTCTCTGTGCGAGCTTTAGACTTGCCTTATAAAGCCTACTTCGCATTATTATGTATGCTTTATAACTAAAGGCTTATAGGTAAGTTATAGAGGCTTCTGGATTCTCTAGTAAGTGGCTTTATTAAAGCTTGTTTTCTCTTAACCACTTATTTAACGCTTATTAAGGTAATTACTAGTCAAGTAGCTTTCAAGGCGTATGGTTTAAGATGTGAATAGCTGCTTTAGTAGCTATAGGCTAGAGGTCTTCTAGGAAGCCTGATTGTGTTATAAGAGTTGTTATGACCCTTATTATCACCCCCTAGACCGTTTAGCGTGCCTGTTTTAATGTGGGTGAGCTAGGCTAGACTTCCTAACAATAATGCCTTTATTTATAACCTCTTCTTCTTGCTTTTTGGTCTAGAAAGCAGTCTTACTGTTAGTTATTACAACCGCAATGTGGATACTGTACACCTTTACGTACATAGCTTCTAACTAATTAAAGCAGAGCGTAATATCCGTTTTTAACGGGATTGTGAAGATATGGCGCAATCCTATAGCTCTATAGGTAAAGAGAGCAATGTATTAGTCTTTATTATACCCTAATAATTAAGTAAAGAGGTTAAAAGAGACTACCTAAAGCGGTCCTAAAGGTAATAACCCTGTCTGTAGGACTCGCAATATCTGCCTCTACGCCTTAGCTGTTTAACAGACCTTATATTTCCTACGCTCCTTTCCTTTAAAGGAATTTAAAGGTTCTTAAGCACTTAATCTATCATATCCTCGCCTAGATATGCTAATCTAGCATGCCACAGGTCCGTAGGCATTACTGTCATGGCCTTTAGGTCTCTTAAATCTCCTTTAATAGCAAAAGTCTCTAACGGGCTTAAGCCCTCTATACACAGCTATGTACTAATAATCCAAGTTCGAAATATCTCCTAATCACCTCTTGCTAGGTCTATTACCCTTCTAGTAAGGTTATCCCACCTTATTCCCTTCTACGTAAGTAGCTAAAGAGATATAAGGTTTGCGAAGAATAATAGTTAGTACTAGGCCTTTAATAAGGTAAGGGTCTAGCTATCTGTTAAGACAATCCGAGCTATGCTAACGCTGTAAGCCTTAGTAACACTATAACTGGCTTGAATTCTAGGTTATTAGCTGTAATTAAGGTCTATAAACTAGCGTTTATTATTAAAGATGTGAATTAAAGTGCTGCTATTAAGTATAACTCGCGATTTATCCTAGGTAAGGAAAGCCTCTAAAGACTCTAACTCTTCTATAGCTAAAAATGCAGTATTTACTCCTTTAGGTTCCTTTGCGCTATTATCCTTAGGTTCCTTTGCGCTATTATCCTTTAACCACGCGTTATATGCTTTCTTTACATTATTAGGCTAATAATTTATTACTTCTTTCGCTTTCTTTAATAGCTCCTTATTAACTTTCTAGTCCTTTATTAGGCAGAGTGCCCTATAGACCTTCTATAAGTCTTTTAACTTCTTTACTTTATGCTTCTTGCAGTATATGTAGTCTTTCTTTACTAACTTCTTTACTTTATCCTTTATTTTGCTGTTAAGAGTTAGCTTAGCTTTAAAGGCATTATTAGTCTTCACCTGTGATCTCCCTTAAGCTTTAATTAGGTGCTGGATTCTACTTATAATGCTATAAAAATCTAGGACCTTTCCTTACTCTCTACTATGTAAATTAATAAGTTAACTTAAGCCAAGATAGTAGGGAATTATGCCTTAATGGCGTTATTAATTATTTCTATAGGTAAGTTACCTTTAGTAATAGGATAGTCTGCTTAAAAGCATCTCTTATAGCTAATTAAAGTATTTGTAAGCTACTTATTAATATTTACCTTTATAAGGTTCCGTTTAATAGTCTTATTAAAGTTAACTTTAGTATAATACTTAATAGTCCTACTTAAAGGCATTACATTCCTTATAAGCTCCTTAATCTTATTATAAAAGATACGTGTCTTAAGGTTATTTACTTATACTTAGGACTAAGCGTTGTTATAAACTAAGTGTAATACTCTTATAAGGCCTTTGTAAGGCTCTAGAATTAGCTATTAAATACCTAATAATAACTACTAAGGACTGCGAACTAAGCGCTGTCTTTAGCATTATTAGGTTATTAAGGGTACTAAAAATAACTCTCTCTAGCCACATTATAGCCTTTAGGAGAGCTTCCTAGGGTTACTACGCACTACTAACTGCTAATCTGCTACTCTATAAGCGTGTTTAAACTCCTAAGATATTTGTTGTAAATATTTAACTTTATATAGCCTCTACTACCCTTCTCTTCGCTAGAGTCCTATTTCCTATAAGGATTAGAGGCTTAGGAGGGTAATCTAGCTATATAGTTAAGTTAGGATTAATAAAGACCTAGATTCTATCTTTAATAGCTCTTGCCTTAACTATCTTATACCACAGGTCTTAATAGTAGGGCTCCTGCAGCTTAATCGCTGGCTTATTGCCTTTAGAAGACTCCTTAAATATTATAAGGATGCCTGTGGTGTTTTTGTGTTGCTGTTGTTAAACTAATAGATATTAATATTAATCCTAGCGTGCTAGGGTCGCCTGATTATAATGTTAATAAATTAGGCCTCTTTGCCGTGTTCGTACTAATTGTTTAAAGATTAAATAATAGGTTAATTTAAAGAGAAGAGTACTAATTTAGAAGAAGATAAAGTATAATTATTATAAACACCACGCAATTACTACCATGTTAGACCGCGAAGCTAGGGTTTAATGTGATCGCGTCTATTAAGTTGTCTAACCCTATAAGAGGGTGCAGACTACGGCTTAAATACCTAAGTACCTGTACCATTAGTGGGGTACTGGTACAACAATAAAACACACTATGAAACTACGGAGGTCTTGGAAAATGACTAGCTAGGGGTGGACTCTTGTCTCAGCTAGCTGAGTAGCGAGACTATCGTGCGGCAGGGATCAATTATGCCCTTATGGGTGCAACAGGGCCTGAGAAAATATCGCGTCTCTGGAGGGGCCCACGGATACTAGCTAGACACGGCCATCTTCTGCTTATATGCATATCGTGGCATTACGTCCTAACGCGGGCCCAGATATCGTGCTATGCCAAGCCGGACAGTATATGTAGGGATCATCGCTTACCACTCCAATGGGGTGGGCCGTGGTTAGTGCATGATCTTGGCAAAACCCGTTGAAGCCCTTGCCCCTTCAGACCCGTTGTATCAATGCGTGCGAAAGCGCGTGCAGGAAGGACGATACACACAAAAACGTTCGGTATGACCTCCGACTTAAGCGCGGTCAGTCACGGAAGTTGGCGAGATATACGCAGAGATGTTGACATTTTCTGCATCCATCGAAACCTCACTAGAAGACAGCCTGCTCGCGACTGTGTGCGCCTCTCAGCAATCTCCGAGGCTGTATTCATGGACAAGTTTCACCAGTAGGCCATTTCTACTATCCGACCAATCGACATTATTCGAAACTTACCCCGACTGAGTTGCTCTCCATATTTTCGGCGTTCAAGGGCAATGTTTGCAATTCAATCACGTGTTGGAGACAGCCAACGAATTACTTGTGAAACGGTAGATTTTTCCATCCTGACGCAAGCTCGCTTGCAAATGATTGACTGACATTCCACTTGTCTGAAAATCAACCAGCACGGGTTCGCAGCCGGCATGTTCCAATTCCGCAGACGCGACTTCCCACATAAGATTTGCGGCACGAACACTTTCCAAAGTCTCGCGGGCTACCAAGTGTGATCCGCGCCAGCAGACCCCTTGGCAATCACCTTTCCACAGCTGAACAACGATAACGTCTGCTTTCGAACCACCCTCATCAACTGGAAGGTGTGTCCTCGGTCCTCCTGGATTCTCCGGTAATCTCCGAGGGCGCACCAATTAAATAAGTCTTCTAGGATTGAACGAATGCGCTACAGATGTCAGAGTCCTTATGAAGAGCTTTTTCGAGGTTGACTGACCTGGTCCCCGTGAACAATGTCTTGATAAAACTTCAAGCCAGCTGTGGATGTTGTCGTTACTCCTCCATCTCTAAGATGCGTTGACCACCTACCGCTGGGTCTTGCATATGATAGAATCCATTTTCTGCGGTCGGCTTGATAGCATCTTCGAGTACAAACGTGCTTTGTGTCAACAAGTTGGGCTCAATGCGAGCAGCAAAACTCCGTGGGAGGGAGGGAAGGAAGTTCGTGTGACGATTTGGGCTTTGCCTAGACCTAGCAATATAGGTGTCAATTGAATAAGTAAAGGATGACTTGTTCAATGCGTATTCTTTGTGCATAGCGCAATTAGATCGGGCACATCACCCGTACGCGTGGATGTGAGCGTTGCTGTTTGCTCATGTGCTAACGCAGTTAAATTCTAGATAATTTACATGACGTAGTCTTTGGGCCTTCTAGTTGAGCTGGTAAACATTGACTTGATACATGTTGCACCCACAAGGGCATAATTGATCCCTGCCGCACGATAGTCTTACTATTCAACTAGCTAAGACAGGAATCCACCTGCGCAAGTCATTTTCCACGGCCTCTGTAGTTTCATAGAGTGTTTTATCGTTGTACTAGTACCCCACCAATAGTACAGGTACTTAGGTATTTAGACTATAGTCTATACCCTCTTATAGGGTTAGATAACTTAATAGATACGATTACATTAAACCCTAGCTTCGCAGTCTAATATAGTAGTAATTACGTAGTGTTTATAATAATTATACCTTATCTTCTTCTAAATTAGTACTCTTCTCTTTAAATTAACCTATTATTTAATCTTTAAATAATTAGTATAAACATAGTAAAAGAAAGGCCTAATTTATTAATATTGTAATTAGGCAACCCTAGCACGCTAGGATTAATATTAATATCTATTAGTTTAATAATAGTAATATAAAAACACTATAGGTATCCTTATAATATCTAAGGAGTCTTCTAAAGGCAATAAGCTAGTAATTAAGCTATAGGAGCCTTACTATTAGGACCTATAGTATAAGATAGTTAAGGTAAGAGCTATTAAAGATAGAATCTAGGTCTTTATTAATCCTAACTTAACTATATAGCTAGATTACTCTCCTAAGCCTTTAATCCTTATAGGAAACAGGACTCTAGTAAAGAGAAGAGTAATAGAGGCTATATAGAGTTAAATATTTATAATAGATATTATAGGAGTTTAAACGCGCTTATAGAGTAGTAGATTAGTAGTTAGTAGCGTATAGTAACCCTAGGAAAGCTCTCCTAAAGGCTATAATATAGCTAGAGAGAGTTATTTTTAGTACCCTTAATAACCTAATAATGCTAAAGATAGCGCTTAGTTTACAGTCCTTAGTAGTTATTATTAGGTATTTAATAGCTAATTCTAAAGCCTTATAAAGGCCTTATAAGAGTATTATACTTAGTTTATAATAACGCTTAGTCCTAAGTATAAGTAAATAACCTTAAGGTATATATCCCTTTATAATAAGATTAAGGAGCTTATAAGGAATATAATGCCTTTAAGTAAGACTATTAAGTATTACACTAAAGTTAATTTTAATAAGACTATTAAGCGGAACCTTATAAAGGTAAATATTAATAAGTAGCTTATAAATACTTTAATTAGCTATAAGAGATACTTTTAAGCAAACTACCCTATTACTAAAGGTAACTTACCTATAGAAATAATTAATAATGCTATTAGGGTATAATTCCTTACTATCTTAGCTTAAGTTAACTTATTAATTTATATAGTAAAGAGTAAGGGAAAGGTCCTAGATTTCTATAGTATTATAAGTAAAATTAGGCACCTAATTAAAGCTTAAGGAGATTATAGGTAAAGACTAATAATACCTTTAAAGCTAAGCTAACTCTTAATAGTAAAATAAAGGATAAAGTAAAGAAGTTAGCAAAGAAAGACTATATATACTATAAGAAGCATAAAGTAAAGAAGTTAAGAGACTTATAGAAGGTCTATAGGGCACTCTGCCTAATAAAGGACTAGAGAATTAATAAAAAGCTATTAAAGAAGGCAAAAGAAGTAATAAATTATTAGCCTAATAATATAAAGAAGGCATATAATGTGTAGTTAAAGGATAATAGTGTAAAGGAACCTAAGGATAATAGTATAAAGGAACCTAAAGGAGCTAATACTGCGTTTTTAGCTATAGAAGAGTTAGAGTCTTTAAAGGCTTTCCTTACCTAGGGCAAATCATAAGTTATACTTAATAGTAGCACTTTAATCTATATCTTTAATAATAAACGCTAGTTTATAGACCTTAATTACAGTTAATAACCTAGAATTTAAGCTAGTTATAGTGTTACTAAGGCTTATAGCGTTAGCATAGCTTGGATTATCTTAATAAATAGTTAGACCCTTACCTTATTAAAGGCCTAGTACTAACTAATATTCTTTATAAACCTTATATCTCTTTAGCTACTTATATAAAAGGGAATAAGGTAAGATAACCTTACTAGAAGGGTAATAGACCTAGTAAGAGGTAATTAGGAGATATTTTAAACTTAGATTATTAGTATATAGCTGTGTATAAAGGGCTTAAGCCTATTAGAGACTTTTACTATTAAGGGAGATTTAAGAGACCTAAAGGCTATAACAGTAATGCCTGCGGACCTGTGGCACGCTAGATTAGCGTATCTAGGCGAGGATATAATAGATTAAGTGCTTAAGAAGCTTTAAATTCCTTTAAAGAAAAGAAGCGTAGGTAAATGTAAGGTCTGCTAAATAGCTAAGGCATAGAGGCAGATATTATAAGTCCCCTAAATAGGATTATTACCTTTAGGACCGCTTTAGGTAGTCTCTTTTAACCTCTTTGCTTAATTATTAGGGTATAATAAAGACTAATATATTACTCTCTTTACTTATAGAGCTATAGGATTATGCTATATCTTCACAATCCTATTAAAAATAAATATTATGCTCTGCTTTAATTAGTTAGAAGCTATATACATAAGAGTGTATAGCATTTATATTACGGTTATAATAACTAATAGTAAGACTGCCTTTTAGACTAAAAAGCAAGAAGAAGAGGTCACAAATAGAGGCATTATTATTAGAAAATCCAGCCTAGCTCACCCACATTAAAATAGGCACGCTAAACGGTCTAGGGGGTGATGATAAGGGTTATAATAACTCTTATAATATAATCAGGCTTCCTAGAAGACCTCTAGCCTATAGCTACTAAAGCAGCTATTTACATCTTAAACCGCACGCCTTAAAAGCTGCTTAACTAGCAATCCCCTTAATAAGCGTTAAATAGGTGGTTAAGAGAGAATAAGCTTTAATAGAGTTACTTACTAGAGAACCTAGAAGCCTCTATAACTTATTTACAAGCCTTTAGTTATAAAGTATTCGTAATAACACAAAGTAGGCTTTATAAGGCAGGTCTAAAGCTCGCATAGAGAGCTTATATTAGATACCTTACTAGATACATCTCCTCCACGCAATACCTGATTTAAGTACTAATAATAAAGAGGAGCTACTAGTTCTTATTAAGTTATATTACCTTTAATAAGTTAATTTTCTATGCTTAAGAAAGAGGCCTATTACTAAATACAAAAGAGGTTAAAAACGCTTCCTTAAAGAGCTAGTTAATAATAATAAGGATAAAAGCTTTAATAT
The DNA here is from genome assembly GCA_023658535.1 of Epichloe glyceriae. Taxonomy (NCBI): domain Eukaryota; kingdom Fungi; phylum Ascomycota; class Sordariomycetes; order Hypocreales; family Clavicipitaceae; genus Epichloe; species Epichloe glyceriae. The sequence goes on along the minus strand of CP098295.1, from coordinate 830,176 downwards.
AAGGCTTCTATAAATAGCGTACTTACTGTTACTATAATAACCACTTAATTAGCTTTAACAGGATTGTTAAAATAATGCTATTTATAGCACTATTTTATAGGCCCACTAGTTGCCTAGTTGCGTTGTTGCAACGTTAGTTGCAAGGCGTTACTTGCAGCGTTGCTTGCAGCTTTGGCTGTGACCTGCGTTCCTGCACATAACCAACCCACAGGCTTGTATGACTAAGCCGACTAGGTTACCCTATAGGGAAGCTAAAATCGACTGTAACTAGGGAACTAGTAGTCGTATAAAAGGCTGACGTATACTATTCGAATCCTTGATTTATTCTGGATTTTATAGTATATTTTATTAATAGGGTTGTTTATTAAAGTGCTTAGTTAGGCCACACAGGCGTCTAGTTTATATGGCTGTGAGTTGATTTTTTACTTTTCCTATACAAATAAATTATGCAGAAAATAAAAAGTAGCTTACAAGACCCTATTAGTGACCTAGTTCTACCAATATGGTTAGTAAGTCTATAAGGGGACTTAGTAGAATCCTCTCATTACTTATCAGATCGTCTGTATTATTAGAAATCAACTACATTCAACTATCAAAGCTCTATATCTTGAAGAATCGTTGTATTATAGTGAATCTAGAAGCCGCCGCGTCAGAATCTATTAGAGAGGTCTTCCTATCCCTCTAGCTAGATTCCCCTTCCATTTTCAATAGGTTATAAGCCTAGAAGGCCTATAGAATTACTACATTACTGCGCTATTCTACTGCGATTACTGCTTGATTTTAGGTACTAGTTACTCTCTACTATACCTGTGGGCTCTTAGATTACGAAGGAAACCGCTAGAATTTGAAGCTTTTCATCCCCTAGCACCCCGCATCGCAACACCAGACCTTTGGTGTTGAAATTCATTTACAGCCGCACCTGCAACCACCACATTGCAACCGTAACTATCTAGTTACAACCACAACCTCTTTATTTTCTGATTCTTTCTCGCGACCGTTACATTAATATTATCTACAATAGTAAATACGCTGCATCCTTTAAATCATCGGACATCTAGTATATCTATACTAGGCTTTTTGACGTTGCGTTATGGCTCGTAATACCTATAATTCCTATCCGTTATTTTTAGTGTTAAGAAAATTTTTTTCTGCTTTTTTCTGCCCGCGCATACCGCAGACCCACTTTTAGACCTCGAGGGGCACCCTTTTAAACAGCCCCGCCACGCATTTTACGTGCGCAAGCAGATTGCATTACAACTAATTTCTAGCGCGTTATTTGCAACAGGAACAAATTTAGAGATTTTGCACAGGAATTTTTTGAAGATAGCACCACCTAATTATAAGGGTAAGGGACCTGCTATAGGCCCTTCTAGCCCCCTAGGGACCCTGATAGGATGGATATAGAAGGTTAACTGGCTGTTTAGGCCAGCGCTTTACAACTGCAAAGCCAAATTGAACAATAAGGCAAGACTTTGACAGATTTTATTAAACATAGCGAGTTAAAACGGCTAAAAACCGAGGCTAGTATTAATGATCTATTAGATAAATTGACGTAAACTATGACTGCTATTCAAGGTCTTTAGGATTTTACTAGACTAAGGGAAGAAAATACTAAGGTCCTAGTAGAAGACCTGCCTGCTACTGTTTCTACGAGTTTACCTTCTAGTAACTTATAAGCTACCTTTAACACAGGTGCTATTAAGGAGCTAAATAAGAAGGTTCACTCTATTCTAAAGGGAGCTAAGCTAAAAGGCCCTGAAAATTATAACTAGTGGAAGCAAGCCCTAAGCATTTAATTTAGAGCCCTAGGATTACCTGAATTCATAGATAATCTAAGCCTAGTAGGCCATCTAGCTAACTATGATTAAGCTATTCTTTTAATGATATTAAGAGATAGCTGTTAATCTGGACCTTAGGCAGCTATATGTTAGCAAAAATCCCCTAAAGAAGCCTATAAAGTCCTTATTAGGCATTATTCGTAGAGTGCTGAAATCCAGCGAGGTACGCTATACGCTAGCTACCACTCCCTAAATTTTTAAATTATAAGGGATTTTTAGAGGCTTTTAATGCTGATTTTAATAATTTACTAGCTAGACTATAACTCTGTAGTGTAGAGATCGCACCTATTGATCAAGTAAATCATTATATTAATGCATTAAAGCAGACCTTCCCTAGTTAGGCTAAGAGACAAAGATTTACTATTAGAGCTTCTAGGGCATAAGGACTGCCTATAAATACCTTAAATTTACAGTTCCTTATAGCAGATTTATTAGAAGAACAGAGGGATAAAACCTCCCCTATAGCTAAAGCTCTTAGTTATAAGGCTTCTAATAATAAGGGAAATTCTAAGGACTAGGAGAAGAAATCCTCTAATCCTAATACTAAGAAGGACTCTATAAATACCACTAAAGAGCAGGATAAGAAGGATTTAAACCCTTCTAAAGCCTCTAAGAAGAAAAAGCAAAAGAAGAAGAGTAATAATAGGGAAAAGGATAAAGGAAAAGAAGCTGCTTTTGTGTTAGGCTATAGCCTAGCCACGGGATACGTTAAAGAACTAGATTCTAGCAAGTCTAGTAGTGAGGATAGTAGTGATTCTAAATCTAATTCGGATACTTCTAGTACTACTACTACTAGTAACACTACTACTAAGCCTACTTTTAGCTACTCTAATAATGTGGTTAAAAACTCCCTTTTATATAATATAGGTTCTTCTTATTATATTTGTAATAATAGGGCTTTCTTTAAGGACTTTAAGCCTCTTAAGAAAGGTTAAACCAGCCCTATAATTACAGCAGGAGGACCTATCTATCCTAAAGGAAGAGGCACCGCTGTTTTTAACGTTCTGGTCAAGAAAAATCCACTAGAATATAGGCCTTTAGCTCTGCTAGATGCCTTATATTTCCTAGGCATAGATACTAACCTAGTTAGCGGGTTATCCCACTATCTAAAGGGAGGTTATCTAGCTAAAGACCAGCTTTTCCTAGCCAATAAAAGCCCCTATGGGTTATTAGAACCTGCTAAACACGGCTTCTTTTTGTAGATTAAGGGCAAGCCACTCCTAAGATTTGTAAGCATTTAACCCACCTCTCCTTTATGGGCTCTTAATTTTGTAACTAATAAAGAGCCTATAAGACTGAATTAGGTTTTCCTACCCTATAGAGGTTTAAATTCCGCAGCTAGCACTTAATCCCAAGGAATATTAACGAATCGAAGAATTAGACTCTGAAGAAGACGAAGATTTAGCCCTATATCCCACCGAAGCTCCTCCTAGTCAGGCACCTTCTATAGGGGTTTAGAAGGTCTATACCCTAATGACTTGGGTGACGATAGTGGCCGTCTATTGCCCCCAGAGGCCTGTGATTCTTAAGAGGCCTGGTAACAGAGGGAGCTAAGGGATAATAGCCCTAAAAAGCTAGATTCTAGCTATAAGAAGTTACTAGATTTAGCCCTTCTTTAGCACATTCGATTAGGCTACATCGGCCTCCCTTTACTAAAGAAGTCTTTGGAATTAGCTAAAGGGATCCCTGATTTTTCCGCAATTAAAGAAAAGGATTTTAACTGCATAGCCTGTATGCAATCGAAGGCTATTAGAAGACCTACTAAAAGACCTATTCAGGACCCCCTAGAGTTTTAGATATTCTAGAGGGAGATACGGTTAAAATCGAACCTATACCGCATAATAAGAAGGCCCTAGTCCTTATCCTTATTGATCGAAAATCCCGGTATAAATGGTGTTTTCCATTAGCTAATAAAGAAGGTCAGACCCTTTATATAGCTATTAAGGGCTTCTTTAAGGCCCTAAAAACCGATATAACGCGTATCCTAGGCACCTTCACTTTGACGGAGGCACTAAGATTAACAACGAACTTCAGTTATGGTTATCTTCTAAAGGAATTTGTTTTAGCACCTCTTGCCCTTATATTCACGAACAGAATAGGCTAGTTAAGAGGGCTATTAGGGTTATCCTAGACCGGCTTAGAGCTACACTTCAGTGGTCTAAGCTGCCCTTATATCTATGGTCTTACATCCTTCTAGCTATAGTGGACTTAGTTAATATCACCGCGAATACAACTAAGCCCCTAACCCCTAAGCAGCTATATCTAGCTGACTTAGAGCCTGAGACCTCTTATAAGCCTGATTTTTCGAAAATTAGGGCTATAGGGTCTTATTGTGAGGTTCTAATACCTCTGGAGCAGAGATCAAAGCTTTAGAAGCTAGCCCCTAGGACTATCCCTAGCCGGCTACTTGCTACTCTAGGTTCTAGCGTTTACCTTGTTTATATACCCTCTAAAAGGTTAGTTGTTAAGACTAGCTTTATTAAAATTATAGAGGATATAAGCTCTGTAAGGTCCCCTAAGCCTTTAGGAGCTATCCTTCAGAGGGAGAAGCCGATATCTCACGAGATAATCTAGAGGTTTAGGATAGCTATCCAAAGCCTCTAGCGCCTGCAGCGCCAGTAACGCCTCCAGCGCTACCCCTAGAAAGCCTAAGCTCTAGCGCCCCTAATAAGGGTGCTATCGAAAACCGTTTTCAGATTCGGATTCTTTAACTAATCCTGATTCTATGGATATTAATGATTTTAATATATCTTCTTTCGTTAAGGAGATATGCTTTAAGGCATAAGAAAAGGCTAAATCGTTGTCTTCTAATAACGATTCTAACACCCCTAAGACATAGAAACAAGCTTTGAACAGCAAGGATAGTTAGAAATAGATAAATGCAACTTTTAACAAATTTAAGCAGCTTCTAGCTGCTAGAACCTTTAAATTTATAGGGATAGACTAAATTCCTAAGGGCCGGAGGGTTCTAAAGAATAGGCTTGTTTATAAGCTTAAAAAGGATAAAGAAAATAATCCTTTAAAACACAAGGCCTGACTTGTTACTAAAGGCTTTATGCAGATAGAAGGTCAAGATTACATCGAAACCTATGCTACAACTAGCATTCCCCTAGTTAGCGGATATTACTAGCCCTAGCGGCTTGTAATGACTAGGAAGTTGAACAGGTCGATTTTATAGGGGCCTTTCTAAATAGCTTGCTAAAAGAAGCTATTTATATACAAATCCCTAATAGATTCGCCGATTTTGCTAAAGCCACTACGCCTAAAATAACTAAACTACTTAAAAATACGGTTATAAACCCTCTCAAAAGCAAGTTATTTTCCTACAAAAGGCTTTATATAGATTAAAACAAAGCTCTAGAGAGTGGCAGCAGGCTTTAAAGGACCTTCTTTGGAAATTAGGCTTCCACCCCTAATATCTAACCCAGCCGTCTTCTTTAACCCAACTACATCTACATATATAGCGACATATGTGGATGACTGTCTTCTTATAGGTCCGGATCTAGCTTATATTAATAGGCTAAAGAAGCTATTACATAAAGCTTATCCTATAGAAGATTGTGGGCTAGCTGAATTTTTCCTAGGCGTTTAAATCACTAGAAATCGAAAGAACGGGACCTTAACTATCCACTAGTCCTAGTACATTTCTAAAGCCTTAGAAAGATTTAATATAAAAGATACTAGGCCTGTTAAAATTCCACTCCAACCCGGAATTATAAAACAGGCAGCTAATCACTTAACCAAGCCTCTTTCCCCCTAATCACAAGCTATATCAGAGTATTATAAGAACTATTATGTACTTAATGCTCCTTATAAGACCTGATATTGCCTTTCCGGTTTAGTGGCTTTCCACAGCACTATCTACACTATATATAAAGCATTTAAATGCCTCTAAACATTTACTTAGATATCTTCTAGGCTCTATAAGTTATTCTATAACTTATAGAAAGTCTAAATCTGCTACTAAAGCCTCTATAACCCTTATTGGCTTTTGTGATAGCGACTTCGCGGGTGATAAGTCCTTAAAATCAACCTATGCTTATCTCTATAAGCTAGCTAAAGGACCTATTAGCTAGAAATCAAAGAAAGTAACCACAATAGCTTTATTTACATTAGAGGCTGAATTAGATGCTCTATGTGAAGCTATTAGGGAGCTAGAGTGGCTTTACGGTCTCTTTAATGAGATAAAGCTGCCTATAGCACCTCTAGTTCCGATTTTTAGTGATAACTAAGGCGCTATTACTACCGCTAATAACCCTGCTCTTTATAGCAGAATAAAGCATACCCTGCTAAAATTCAACTATACTAGAGAAAAGGTACAGAAGGGTATAGCTAAGGTTATTTACATTAATACTAAGGAGATGCCTGTAGATGGTTTAACTAAGCCCCTGCCTAATGATAAATTTTAACAATTTATCTAACTATTAGGCCTTACGAATACAAAGGCCTAGCTTTAAAAAGAAAATCAACTAAAAAGTCGAAAAATCAAAATCAATAAAAACACTGGAATTCCGTTGAAAAGTTATTGATTTAAGTTGAAAAGTTATTGATTTAAGTTTAAAAGTTATTGGATTTATTATTGAATTTATGGTTAACTTAGATATCTATTAAAGAGCTAAGTTTAGGTATTGAATTAGTTACCTCATACTTTTCTAGAGGGAGTGTTAAAATAATGCTATTTATAGCACTATTTTATAGGCCCACTAGTTGCCTAGTTGCGTTGTTGCAACGTTAGTTGCAAGGCGTTGCTTGCAGCGTTGCTTGCAGCTTTGGCTGTGACCTGCGTTCCTGCACACAACTAACCCACAGGCTTGTATAACTAAGCCGACTAGGTTACCCTATAGGGAAGCTAAAATCGACTGTAACTAGGGAACTAGTAGTCGTATAAAAGGCTAACGTATACTATTTGAATCCTTGATTTATTCTGGATTTTATGGTATATTTTATTAATAGGGTTGTTTATTAAAGTGCTTAGTTAGGCCACACGGGCGTCTAGTTTGTATAGCTGTAAGTCGATTTTTTACTTTTCCTATACAAATGAATTATGCGGAAAATAAAAAGTAGCTTACGAGACCCTATTAGCGACCTAGTTCTGCTAATATAGTTAGTAGGTCTATGAGGGGACTTAGTAGAATCCTCTCATTGCTTGTCAGATCGTCCGTATTATTAGAAATCAACTACATTTAACTATCAAAGCTCTATATCTTGAAGAATCGTCGTATTATAGTGAATCTAGAAGCCGCCGCGTCAGAATCTATTAGAGAGGTCTTCCTATCCCTCTAGCTAGATTCCCCTTCCATTTTCAATAAGGATAAAACTCTTAATAATTACAATTAATTAGACTATAAGGAAAAGGAAAAAGAGAGTTAAGAAATAAATCTGCTAACTCCTCTAAATTCACCTAAATAATTTCTAGGTTTATTAGATTATATACTATTAAGTATTAATAATTTACTTAACCCTCCTAATAGTAGTAATAGTTATAATGTGTTAACAAATCCATAAGATTATAATAATCTTAAAGCATTTACTATAGCCTTTAGGCCAGGACCTAAAAGTAAAGAAAAGCCTTATATATTAAGGCTTCCCTCCTCTAGCTTATTATAATAACTTAGCTAGCTATCTAAAGGAAAAGGAATTCTAAAAAGCATAAGATAAAGAATATAATAAGATTATTAACAGAAAGGTAGCTATAAAGGTATCTAGAGATAAAGTTCCTTTATATATAAAGCCTCTAGGCCTTACTTAGGTCTTTGCTTATAAATTAGATAAGTAAGGCTACCTCTAGTAATATAAAGCTTATCTCTATGTTCTTAGGAATTATTAACTAAAGAGTTATCTATTAACTTAAGCAATAACCCTAGCTACTAATACCTTTAGGCTACTTATAGCTATTATATACTACTTTAACCTAGAAGTATACTAGTATAACTTTATTATAGTATTCCTAAATTTAGACCTTAATAAAGAGGTTTACTATAAGATACCTCTAGGCTATAAAGATAAATAAGCCTATCTAAAGCTCCTTAGAGTAGTCTATAGGCTACAGAGAGCGCCTCTCTTATAGATAAAAGAGCTAATTAGCTAGCTAATTAGTAAAGGCTTTATATAGATCTTTAAAGACATTTATATATTTATTAAGGATAGATTAATTATCTTCTTCTATATAAATAACCTTATTACCTTATTTACTAAAGGGAAATTATATTTATATAATAAATTTAAAGTAAGACTCTTTATAAAGTATAATATTAAGGACCTTAGAGAGCTCTATTAGTTCCTAGGCGTTAAAATTATTAGAGATTATACTAATAGGAAGGTATAGCTTAATTAGAAGTCCTATTAGGATAAAGCTACCACTAAATTTAATATAAAGATCCCTTAATAAAGGCCTATAGCCTTAATAACCACTACACTACTAAAACCTTTTAAGGGAGAGGTTAGTGCTTAAGATCTTAAGAGGTATTAATCCTTAATTAAAACCCTACTATATCTAATAATAGTCTTAAGACCTAATATTACTTTTATAGCTTTATAACTCTTATAATACCTATAAAACCTAGGGCTATAGTATATAGAAGTAGTAGAAAGAGCCCTTAAGTATAGGTATATATAAGCAGACCTAGTAATTAAATACAGCAGTAATAACACTAAATTAGAGGTATATAGTAACGCTTCCTTTACTAATAATCCTATAATATAAAAAAGCTTATAAGGCTACATTATAAAGCTCTTTAAAGGACCTATACTCTTTAAGGTAAGAAGGTAAGTTACTATAATAACATTATTAACTAAAGCAAAGCTCCTAGCGCTTTTATACTATAGTAAAGAGCTTATAGCGTTTAGATAATTATATTAAGAGATTAGGCTATGCCTAGGCAATAATATAATTAAGATTAAATGTAATAATATATAGATAATTCGCCTCCTTAAGAAAGAGTTTATTAAGCTTATTATAAAGCTTTAGCACGTAGATATTTATTACCACTAGCTCCATTAAGAGGTTATAAAAGGAACCTTTAATATTACCTAGATTACTACTAAAGAGATAATTACTAATAGCCTTATAAAGCCTCTTATAGGGAATGCTTTTATAAGCTTTTATAAGGCATTAGGGCTTATATAACTGCCCTCTAGTATACTTAGTAAAGAACCTAAAGAGCAAGCATTATATAATAACCTTAATTTAGATAAGATTATAACTAATTAACTGTATTTCTACACTATAGAATTAATTTAAATGTTGTAGTATTAATTTAACTAATTTTATTAATTTAGAATTATTATAGGAACCTTAAATAAGGTCCCCTAGGGGTGTGTTACACCTATAAGGGCATAATTAATCCCTGCTGCACAATAGTCTTACTATTTAACTAGCTAAGACAGGAATCCACCTGCGCAAGTCATTTTCCACGGCCTCCGTAGTTTCATAGAGTGTTTTATCGTTGTACTAGTACCCCACCGATAGTACAGGTACTTAGGTATTTAGACCGTAGTCCGCACCCTCTTACAGGGTCGGACAACTCAATAGATGCGATCACATTGAACCCTAGCTTCGCGGTCTAACAATACACTACGGCACGAAATGCCTAACGGGACTAAAAATAGAAATCCACTGGAGAAACGGGGAATTGAACCCCGGACCTTCCGCAGGCATAGGGATGCAAAGCGGACGCGATAACCCCTACACTATTTCCCTGATTTTTGCCGGCCTGATACAGCTGTCTATATCGTGCTGCGTCCTGGCAAAGCATCGAAAACGTTAATCCGTTGAAGCCGTTAGTTCGACCCAGGGCTTGACCAGGTGTCCATCATGCAACGTAGCGTAAAGACGTTAGCTCTGGAAGCGAGAAGGGGAGAAATGTCATGTCTAACTGCTGCCATGCCACAGTAGTCACACCGAATATCCCTAGTATCTTCCCCTTCCATTTTCAATAGTAGGAAACATGTATTGCATAACAAATCGTAATAGGTTTTTCACCTGACTAGGTAAGTAACTAATTATCTAATTATTAGATAATTAGTAACCTACTATGGTTTTCCTATTACAAAGTAACATCACCGCAGGAGTTCTAGCCTGTAGCATAAATTGCTACCTAGCGTATTAAATCTATCCATATATTATTAAATTTACTTCTATTTAAATAGTTAAGCCTTTATATTCCCTCTAGGGGCTACTTGTAGCAAGCTATGCCTATAGTAAGCCTCCTCCTTACTATAACGCAAAACGCAGGCAAAGCTCCGTTTTCCTAATAAAACCAAACGCGATACGGGACGCTGCGGCAACAAAGGAAAAGTGATGCCTACCATGTAAAGCTCTCTTCGATAAAATCCACAACACTAGCACCCTGCGCCGCTCTCACAGCATCACGGACATCATCGGCCAGTCCGCCTGGCCCGCAGACGCTGACACACATGGCTCCTATCTGCGAGCCCAGTTCCTCGTCCAGAACATTTGGTATATCCGGCCGTCCTCGAAAGACCTGGATCATAGGGTTCTCGTCAGACGGTCCAGTGCTAGACTGATTGTTCCGGCCTGTCACGAAGATCTTCATGCGCAGCATTGCCGCAGTTCCTCGCATCGATTGGAGCTCATCGAGATGTGGACGCACCCACTCTAGAGACGAGAGGTCTCGCACAATCCAGACGAGGGTCAGACGGCGAGTCGCCACAAGACCGGCGACGGATCCCTCTATAAGTGGTCGGGCATACGAGATCTGATGCGTGATGCCTCCTGCGCCGGCGAACAACACGACGTGTCCGTACGAGTGTAGATTGTGGTATCCTGCGTAGGGACCCTCCATGAAGGCCGTGATGCGAAGGCCTTGTGCGCAGGAACTAGCTTTTTCGAAGAGCGCGCGCGTCCATCCGGACCGAGCAGCGATGAGGAAATACGCATAGGTGTTTCCTCTTTTTGCGGCGGTCTTGCCGTGCGGTAGCTCCTTGTGCTGTTGGGGAGTCGGAGATGCTTTACCGCCGCCGTTGTAGTCGTCGTGGTCGACCCAGGCGATTGAGAACGGGTGGCTCTCCCAGGTCCGCACTCCGTAAACGCGTAGATAGGCGTGCGTGCCAGGCTTGATGTTCACGAAGCGGTTGAGTGCGACTGTCACGCGGGTGACGTCTCCGGGGAGCGCCTCGCAAAGGCATTGGTGCGCTGCGAATCGGCCTCTTTCCTGCAGGGCCAAGTCAGGTACAGCACTCTCGCGATCCGAGCAGCTCGGTCGGCAGCCCACAGATGCACGACGGCAATGATCCAAGGAAGCTGGGGCAGGGCTCCTTGGACGTCGGCGGAAGCGCAGTGCAGCCAGGCGCAGACGAACACAAAGGCCGCCAGGAGAACATGCAGGTTCAGGAAGGTTTCGTACAAGGCATGTCGAAAGGGCGACAGGGACAGGAAGAAGATGAGGATCATGCATATCAGGCCGGTAAGTCCAGATGCAATGAAGAGAGTTTCGCCCAGTTTCCTCCTGACCAGGCCCCATCCCCATCGGCGACGACGGGTATCATCCAGCAAACGACGTGGACGACCACCTCTGCTATGGCGATCCGACCGACCCATCTGTGGAACAGGTTGTAGGTGTCGAAGCTGATGCGCAAGAGGTGTATGAGCGGGTTGTTCCGACCTGCCAGGATGACGAGCGGTATGAAGTTGGCGACACACAACGTTCCGGATCGGCCGCGCAGCTCTGCCAAGATTGCCCAGCGGTTGGGAGTGTCGTACGTCAGAAGGGCCATGTAGGCGATGTTGCTGGCGAGATACAAGAGGACGAATGCCGCATGGAGCCGGGACGGGAGGGTGCCGAAGTTCATGGACCAGAATCGGTACTCGCGGTGATGTCGCTTATTCCACAACGACGCGTAGATCAGGTGCTTCTTCACCTTGGGACCGAAAACGGTTCGAGGCTTCATCCATGATGTTTGTGACTCTTCGCTCGAAGACAGTATCGAAGACTGGCGCATGCGATTCAAGACGCTCTCCATGATGCGCAGGGCCATGACAAACACTATCACCAGGCCGAGGGTGCCCCAAAGGATGTTCGTGCAGAGGATGTTGAGGTCAAGGTCCACGCCATTGAGGCCTGTGTAGTACGGCGCGATCGTCGACTCGGGTTTTGCGCTTGTTCCCGTCGCGGGAGCCATTTCATGTGGTCGAGAACGGGGTTGGCGGATGTGATGGATTTTATATCCGGGTTGCTACATGTATTCATGAATCTATGATGATGCATAGCTGAGGAATCCCTGATAGCATACAGCATACAGGTCGCAAGTTGGAAATCAAAAGAGTTGGGCGCGAAACACAAAGCCATCACATCTTTCTCGGAGAACTGTGCGCGACTGGCGTATATCATTGTTATGAAATTGGTTTGCATCGGGTGATTTCACGTAATATATTCACATGGCCCTACCGTCGTGTTCAAGATGAGGAAGGGCCTTGATCCGGCCTGCTCCGGCCTTAATCCGGACTAGCCGCGCCGGTTGTGGCGGCACCCGGCCCAGCCGGAAACACGACGGGGCGAAGCTGCCCTTATTATAGTATGTACTGCTGAGCTGCTACGGAGTACATATTGCAAAGGTTGCACAAGAGGCTCAAGAGTCGGGTCGAGTGACCCGTTCTAGACTCGCATGAGCCAAGTCGCAGACAGCAGGGATGCGACTTTCACCACTTGGAGCTTGGAGGCGAGACGGAATGTCGGCTTCGCTTTTCAGAGGCATCGACGTCATGGCGAATGGCCAGTTCCTCTAGCGTCGAAAGATAACATCGAGGGCGGGCTGAGCTCTAGCCGAGGATGGCAACGACTAACGTCCGACAACAAGCGAGGCGAGGCATGGCTCCCGAAATCACCTTTCCCCGGTATCCTGTATCCTCAGCTTGCAACGCTAGCCGCTCCAATTGTCACCACGTGTGAACTCTTCTACAGCGGAAGAAATGGCCATGATGGAAGAAGTACGCTCTGCTAGCGTCTTGCCGCCAACGAGCTCTTGCAACGTTGTTGGGAGGTTTCTGATGAGTTGGCCGGACAGCCAGGCAGATTATCAGCTTGCGTGAGCTGGTTTTGGATGAGGCGCGTATGACTTCTCGTATTACCGGCTGTTGGATAGTACAGCCTCACATCTTGGGCATCACTCCCTTTGCGATAACCTTTTCGCGGCTGATTGCGAGACCTCGGCACTTAGGGCAAATACCCTCTTTGCCCTCCTAGTTACGGATCGTATACACTTCTACATGACAAGGGGAATTAAGCAAATCAGATATTAGCTAGGAAATGAAGAAGACAGGGGCTAGCTAGGGTCAATAGGTACCTTGAATTACGGATAACTCACATGGAATGTAATGTATCTTTTAGTGGCGCTTAATCCCTGCATTCTCTTAGTCCGTGCGGCTCAAATACCTGAGCCTAGATAGCTGAATACTGTCCATCATCATCACTTCCCACACTGTCTCACACCGGCTTAACCGGCATTGCTCTCTCTGCTTTGTCCATTTCGTATTCGAGACCAGACCGTTGCTAAATCTGATCGCCAATATTCCGACAACAGTGGCCACACCCAACTCTTTCGCAACTTGTACATGAAGCGGCCGGGGCCCATTGATGTGCTGCTGGGCGCCCAACTACGGACCTCTCGGGAAGCCTTCTCGGGAAGCCTTCTTTGAGAAGCTCCCGATGGGACTGTGGCGATGAAGTCAGTCATGCGTGCTTGCATCAATGCCGACCATGTGTAATATTGCCTGGCCTAGTATGAACTGGGATACCAGCAAGCCGAAGCAAGTCCGGGGCAGCTACGTCCTGGACTCCATGATAGGGGTGTGTGTTCTGCGAGCGATTTTTTTTTTTTTTTTTTGCCAAGAGGTTTCCGAGTGTGAGAAATTGAAAGACGAGAAGAATCGGCCACTTGAGAGTCCCAAGAATCTCGCCGAGTGGCACTGTTACCAGATTGCTCAAAGCTTGGCCCAATGCCGTACATCGGACTACCACAGTCTTTTTCCCACAACGAAAAAAACTGTCAGCATTGTTTGATTTCGCCCAAGGCGAGTTGTCGGGACGGTATTTTCTTTATCCGCTAGGGCGGTGTCCGCTGTAATCGCTAAATATAGGAAAGTGGCTTAATTCCCACACCATATGTACAAAATGATAAATTTAATAAACAATACTATTTATTATAATATTACACTACAAGACAGTAGTATAAGCAGGGGCGCTGGATACGGGATCATGCCGCCCGTCTTAAATGTGGGTCCATAGTGGATACCGCTCCCGCAAGTAAGAAAACACGGCTCCGAAATAGCAACGCTCCTCTGAACCGTGGCTGCCGAGCAAAAAGCAATCCGCTGTCGAGAATCGCGAGTCAACTTGACAGTCCGAGACAACAAGACCGGCACTCGCGAGCACTGGGCCCATCACGGCGACGTGTGCCTGAGACGGCTTTTCAACAAGCAGGCGAGCCGAAATGAGAAAAGCCACATTGCGGCCTTGAGGCTGTCAGCCGTACGTCCCCCTGCCTCGACCTCTTCAACTTGATAGGCGACGCAGGCAACCCATCCACCACTGTGGTGATTATGTGGCGAATAACGGACGGATATCACCGCCGACTCGAATTATTTTCCTCACGACCCATCTCAAGTGCCGTGAGAGCTCGATGCGAGAAAGGGGGCAAAGCTCTTGCTTTTGGTTGGGATGGCATCAGACAGCAAGTACGGAGAAAGGCCATGCGGAAAACAAGAGAAAAAAACATAAAGGTCATCCTTTTCCCGGCCTCATCACGTCGAATCTCGTTCATCATCATCATCATCAATAATTAATTCAGTCATTCGCTCACTCGCTTCTACACAACTCCACCAGTATCCTCAACCAACCTCGAACCGCAAATATGAAGTTCGCTACTGCCCTCCTTGCTCTGGCCACTGCTGCCATGGCCAGCCCTACCAAGCTTGCCCTTGAGGAGCGCAACAACGACTGCAAGAGCTGCGAGTGGAAGCACCACGAGCGTGGCTACGGTCGCCACCACGGCAGCAAGCGACACTGCCCCAACTGGGTCCCCGTCACCGAGGAACTCGTCGCCATCGACGTCCATGCCGAGATTTGCCTCAACCTCGAGGTCGACGTCCTTGGCCTTCTCTCCGTCGACCTCGATGCCTCTCTCGATGTCGAAATTGACGTTGCTCTCCTCCGCTCCCGCTACCCCAACTACAAACGTCTCTTCTGCGACCCCGAGCAAACTTGCACGAAGGTAAGATGCAGCAGCTTCGATGCCCAATCTCAACTCAATATTGATCCAAAATCTTTAGGGCGAGAGGATCCGCGAGAACGAGTGCTGGGAGCACGAGTTCAAAAAGGACAACTCCTACGAGAGCGACTAAAGCGCGCTCATGGCCCGCTCGCTCAGTCGCTCTCTGGATCAGCTCATGTACACAACATGGCTGCCTAACATGATTATTGACTTGGCTTGGAATACGGCACAGCGGTGTGATGAGACCATCGCAAAGTGATGTGGGATAACTGCAGTACTTCGGTGGTGGGATTTTTCTCTGTACATATACGATCAAAGACGCATCTTTATGCATTTTTATGGTGGCTTGTAGTACATTCCTTTAGACTGGCCGTAATAGGCCATCGACTCCAAATCAGGATCAATCCACTCTTTTTTTTTTTTTTTTTTTTTTTTTTTCCTTGGATTTCTTTTCGCCCTATTGAACATTTGGCGAATGGAACAAACATTGCTCTTCTTGGATTTGACCTTGGAGAATCCGCCAACTCGACAAGGGCGAGTACCCAAAATAGTCCAGATTTGGGAACTAAATCATCGAATTCGACAGCCAACAACTGAGCAGATGTATTGCGTGGTCGTGACTCGCAGTCAGTTACGCGGTTCCATCACATGTGAATGAAACCTGCGCACGCAGCCATGGCCAAAGTCCAAGTAAGTCATGTCATCGACGGCGGAAAACCCCCATCGCGGTAAGCCCCCTGCCCAGCACGTGACCACCAGAAAAGTTCCCCCAAACCTCCCCAATCTCCATCACCGCGACAAAACCCTCCCTCCCCTACCTGCCCTGCCCGTTGAACGAAATCCGCCCATTTCCGCTCCCACACGCAATGGCTCTCCAACCCTGCCGCCCGCTCCCCGAGCGCGCCACGCCCTCGGCACCCTACGACCATGCCTGCGCGCCTACGCCACCGAGTCAACAACAACACCAACACCGACACCAGAGCGCTTCAAAGTCGCCGCGGAATCGCAAGACTCGCCCCCTACCGCGATGGAGCCAAACCCCCGCCGGGATGAAGGCCCCCTTCCAGCTCGACCACGCCCGATCCGCACACAACAAGGTCTGGGCCGTCAACAACGACCCCGCCAGGCTGGACGCCGTGTACAACAAGGTCCTCGGCCCAGGAGGCCGCAACATGCTCCCGAGGAGCTCAAGTGGCTGGCCGTGACGCACAAGAGCTTCGACCAGGGCAGAAGGGGTTCAACGACAAGCTGGCGCTGATGGGTACGCAAGGAAGACGCAACACAACACGCGGCGTGAGATGCGCGGGGAAGGAAAAAAAAAAAAAAAAAAAAAGGGACATGAGCTAACACCCCGGCCGGCAGGACGATTGACGCTCGTCATGGAGGCGACCAAGGAGATTGTCAGTAAGGCGCCGCTCAGGGGCTCACGGCGGACGGATTCCCTCGGCAGGGCGCCCTTTGAGCACGAGCAGCTCGCGTCGGTGGACAATTTGAATGTCGAGGGCCCAAAGGACGTGGTGGGCAAGGAGAAGTTGTTTGGGTTCGCGTCCAGCATGGGGTTACTGGATGTGGTCAGGTGGAAGCCCAGACTGGTGAGTTTTTTTTTTTTTTTACTTTTCTTGCATGCGACAATGTTTCTGTTACTGAATTGGGGGGGCATTGAATGATGGAAGAAGCACGTCTGACAATGGAATATTCATGCGCTAGCCTCGGAATCTCGAGTCATCGGGCGTCGAGGTCGTTCTCAACGGAGCCGTTATGGCCATTATTGGCGCGGTCACGCTGCAGCATGGATCGGTCGTGGCGTCCAAGATTGTGAGGGAGAGAATATTGGCGAGGCTGTCGAGTGAATAGATGGCGTCTCTCGCTCCTCGACGAGGGCGGATGACGCGGTCAATCATGCCGTGCGCGTTGTATTTAGCATGATTTGGACCCTGTATTGAAACAAGGCTGGATTACAATGTTGCATATGGAAAAGAGGTATCCTACGCTGATGCTTTTTAAAAAAAAAAATTCAAGAATGAAGAAAAGAAACGTAGACCAGAATTCGCGCGGCATTCGTCGTCCCATGCTCCAAACCAGAAAGAAGGAAGGGGAAAAAACAAAAAAAAACCAGCTTGCCCACTTCGAAAGCCCTCGCACTTCCTTCTCACCGGATAAGCGGCGTCTGCTCATCAGCCTGCCCACGACCACGACCACGCTCTTCATCCTCATTCTGAGCCTCCTCCTCCTCCTCCTCCACGGGATTCGACAACTGCAAATTCAAATCAGACGTAATCAGCTTCTCACGATACAACCACCCCAACGCCGTACCCGCCCCAGGTCCCAGCAAGACCGACGACGCAACAATAGCCAGTGGCGCCCGCCAGCCAACCTCGACAAACACCCAGTACAGAAACGTCAGCCCAATGAACTGGAAATCAATCTCGATAAACTGGACCGCCGAGCGCGTCAGTTCCTTCCGATCATCACCCTTTGTCAAGTTGGCCATCATGAATCCGTGCGCCAGCACAGAGCAAAGGATCGGCACAGCATACACCGCCGCGAAGCTCCAGGCATGAGACTCCAAATGAATCATGGGCCCAGACCGGAACCGGCGCATCCTGGCGAGCAGGTATCGCACGAGTTGCCGGGTCAGCGACGCATAGACCGGGAAGAACAACCACGTGCCTATCGCAACGGGCGACGCGGCAGCCAGCATCCACGTCGAAGGCACATAGTACCCCAGTGCCACGGCGACGGGGATAGCAACGACCTCGGCCCGCGCAACCTGTCGTCCCTCGTCCACCTGCGCGGCGGCATCATGCCCACGTTCCTCCCCTTGACCCTCTTCGCCGTGCCCGGCGGCAGGTCGTCTGTTGTTCTCGGGAGGCGGCCACGCCTTGGCTCCCAGGATGAAGGCCGGCGCAATCACGAGCTGCCATACCAGCGCGCCGCCCGCCAGGTTGAACACCATCCACGGCAGCGTCGGCATCGACACGACGGGGTTCCCGGCATTCACCCTCCTGGCAGACTCGACCGTCGACACGGTCAGCAGGGAGCCGACGAAGCCCAGGATGACGCTGATGACGGCTTTGCTGCGGAAGGAGTCGAGCGCTGCGTAGAAGAAGCTGACGAGGAAGCAGGCCGGGGTGCCGAGGGCGGGGACGCGACTGAGCGCGGGGAGAACCGAGCGGGCGTGGCATTGCGACCAGAGCAGCGCGGCGTTGACGTCGGAGTGGGCGAAGAGGGAGATGGCGGTGGCGACGGCGAGGAGGGCTGGCACGATGGCGAGGTGCGGGAAGAGGGGGAAGTGCTGGGCCGGGCGGCGCCAGCGGGATGTATCCGATGGCATTTCGGGGACTTGTCTTGGCGTGCGTCTATGCCCAAGTGAGAGAGAGGTTGTGGAGGTGAGGGTGAGGATGTAGGAGATGCAAAAGTCAAAAACGTCGACGCGCCCAAAATGCAGGGTCCAGGCAGCGCTTGCAGGCTTGCAGCAAGCAAAGCCCGCCAACCCCACCCCTAGGGCACCCCTAGGGCACCCCTAGGGCACCCCTTGGGGAATAGCGTCCGTGGCGCCTATTTACCGCATTTACCGCTGGCGCATGCATAGACCAACAGGCACAAATCAAAATGACGATTTACCGACTAAACAAACACCAGAACTATGAACAGCTATTGCCCACTCACCCCAGCAACACTCGTTCCCATCATCCGACGGCCCTTCCGCCGATTCACCTCGGGAATCCTGTACCCCCTCTCCCTCTCCCTCTCCGGGCGGTTCCTGTCCCAGAAATCACTCACCTCCGTCTCCAACTTCCTCCTCCTGCTCCTCCCCTCCCTCTCCCTCTCCCTCTCCCTCTCCCTCTCCCTCTCCCTCTCCCTCTCCTCGCCGCCCCTCCCCTCCTCACGCCGTGTCCAACCTCGAGCATCTTGACGACAACAGGCCCCCACGCGTGAAAGTACACCCAGCGCGCGACGCGCCTGTGCTTGCCGCCCGCCCAGCGGAAGAACCGCCTGGCATTGGTGCTGAACGCAATCACCAGCGAGGCAATCACCAGGAACGCACTCGCGGGCAGGGCAATCACGCCGATGGTCTTGAGGGAGAGGTTGTTGTCGCCCCCACTCCTGCGTGTTCATGCCGAACAGGCCCGTGAAGAAGGTGAGCGGCAGGAAGATGACGGTAAAGGTGGTGAAGATCATGACGCTGCGGGACTGGGCGCTCGCCAGATCGGCATGCAGTCTGCTGAGGCGCACCTCGTCGACTTGCGCCTGGCGCTGCACCATTTGGAGGAGCTTGTCGTAGTCGTCGCGCGTGGCGCGCACCCGCTGCATCATCTCGTCGGTCTGCTGGGCGTACTCGCGCAGGCGCTTGAGTGCTTCGCCGAGGAAGCTCCGTCCGTTGACGGTCTGATCGCGCAGCTCGGGTCGGTTGTAGATGGCGTGCATGGACATGATGACTTTGGACTGTCTCTCAAACAGGTGGAGGAGCGTCTGGAGCTCGTCTTCCATGTCGCGCAGCTCCAGCAGCGCCGATGTGTTGTCTCTGTTTTCACGCTCCGCGCGGCGCCCTTCTTCCTTGTGGCGCTTTCGTATCAACCGCGCTCCGTCCTCGACGGGCTCATAGTCGAAGGCCTTGTCGCGGAAGCCCTCGGCTCGGAATTCTTTGAGCGAAGACGTGAGTCTCTCTGTCTGCAAGGTGCAAAGAGAGATCTGTGAGCGAAGAGTACAGTACAGGATGAAGAAATACTACTGCAAAGACGAAAAAAAAAAAAAAACCTACCAACAGACTGATGGCCTCTTCAAAGATTCTGAATATCTCCAGGTCAGGGTGCGAGGACCGATCTAGCAGCACGCTCACGGCATGTAGTGCCGCCAGGGCAGCCAGGTCCATGGCATTCTCGCACTGACGCGTAAGATCAACATTGACCTCGTTGAAGATGCTATTCCGCAAGTCCGCCTGCTGATACAATGGCCCCTCGATCGGGTCGCTCTCTCTTGGGAAAAATGTCAAAACAGTGTCTGTCCACCAAGTCAGATAGGCACCGAGTAGCCCGCCCCCTCCCTTGTTGATGAGAGAAAATAATAGTAGAAGCAACACTTACGCGATTGAATGACCCACAACCAAAGCTGGTCCACCATCAACACATTCCCGTTGAGAACCTTTCCCTCCTCATCACCGACACCATGCCCATCCCTGCCGAGGATCCGCTCCCTCCAACTGCTGCTGCTCCCAGAGCTAGGCTGCTGGCTGCTCCCACTGTCCGAAGCAGGCAGATTACTCGAGCCCTGTCTGTAGAACAACGCCCCCTTCTCGTCCGGCGGCTGCGCACGGTCCTTGGTCAGCTTATACAGCATCTGGTCATCGTCCCGAGATCGGGTATCCCGCAGCGATGGATACTCGTACTGATCCAGAGTGCGGCGACAGTTGATGGGCGGGTCGTGACCTAGATACTCCCAGATTACCTGAAGCTCAAGCGAATCCGACTTGGCCACGCTTTCGGGAACAGGGTGTGCCCTGCCCTGCGACAGGCGCTCAATGATCAGATCACGGCGTCGAATCAGTCGCTTGTACGAGTCGAAGTGCAGGTACGGTAGGAAGAGACATGTAAACGTCGAGTCCGCCGTGCTTGTCAGTGGCGGCGACAACGACTGATTACCAATGGATCGGTTCCGAGGGGATACTGTGCAGAACAATCTCAAGTAAGCATGCATTTATGTCCCTTTGTCAAGTCTCCGAGCATCCATCACTCACAAGCACGCCGAGCGGAGAAATAACACCCCGGCTTGGCATAGTATGCATAATGCTGCGCGTGTCTTCCACGTGTATGTCTAGTCATCCAAAAGTCCTGTCCGTACGAGGTTGAATAGTCCTTTTATGAGATAGCTCGAGCGTTTGCAGGATGCTCTGTCCATAACCATTAGCACACATATCACGCCTGTTGAAAGAATAGGGGCAAAAAAGAAAAGAAAAGAAAAGAAACTCACCCTGACCCAAGTCGGATTGTTGAACGGCACATGAACCCAAACAAACTTACTGCTCTTGACATCTGGCGTCGTAAAAGCCATGGGAACCCCATCCACAATCACCGTCTCCCCGCTCGTTCGACCTTTGTGGTCCCTGGCCATCTTCCGAATAGCAACCACTGCTTCCGGCAACCTCGGCGACGCCTCCAGATCATCTTCATCACTGACAATGTCTTCCGCCAACGCACTCCTACTCCGCGGTGAGAATGGCGGGAGGTCTCGATATTCGAGACGAGACCCGTCGCTGCCCAAGCTAAAGGACCGACTGACCGAACGGCCCATGCGGCCTCGCAGGGGAGGCGACAACCGATCCACAGCTAGATCCTGCTCAAAGTCGGCCCGTATAAGGGGCGATGGGGCTCGTATAGGAGTCGGTTCAGGTGATATCGCCCGCGACGGCGGTGTAATGGGCCCAACAGGGGTGGCAACAGGCACCGAGCGAGGGGTTTGTCTGGTAAACATGACCGCATTGACGGGCCGTATGACGGGCGATCCAGGCGACGACACAAACCCCGTACTAGACAAGGTATCCTGTATCCCGAGCGCATTCTTCACCGTCATCGGGCTCGGCGACGGAGCAGCCACGGCGATCACAGCCGGCGCACTCGGGCGATTCTCCCTCTCAATGAGACCCGTCCGTCCACGCTGCCTCGGAAACCTCCCCTTCTCCGGGGACCCCTCCACCTCGTTCAGCCGCTCACTCAAACATGCCTCGGGGCCTTTATTCAGAAACTCCCTCAGCGGCAAGCGAGTCGACCACGCTCTCATGACCGAAGGCTCCTCCGCCTCCTGCTGTTGCCCCCGACTGGCAGGCGGGTCGTCGAAGAAGCCGTGAACTTCCACCGTAACCTTTTGCTCCAGCCCCAGCTTCCACTGGCCGCCGCTCATTTCGTCGTCATTGACATTCGCATCGGCATGATCAATCTGATGAGCGAGCTGCTTGAGGAACATGCGCATTGTATGCACGTTGTGGCGACCAAAGGACGCCATGTTCGCATGGTCGCTCTGCAGCGGAAAGATGCGTTCTTGCCTCATGCCCAGAATAGCAGACTTGATCGATGTCAGGGGCGCCGTAAAGTACACGTCCCTGCAATCCGAGCCGGCCGCCGCACCACCCGAGAGTCGCGAGTCAATCGTCTCGTAAAACGTCCACACTTGCAGGTCGTGAGACGCAGCTCTGAAGTCCTCATCGACATGAACGAGTAGACTGTTTCCGACTCGCAGGTCATCCGTGATGGATGTAGGCAGAGGACTCGCCAGCTGTAGCAGATTCTGAATGCCGTTCGCCAGGCTTGGCATGGCGAAGTAGCTAGATCCTTGATGTGGTGTGCCTTGACTCTCTCATCAGCATGTTTTTCTGACCATGGCTGAGGAAGTCGTGTACATGTCAAAACTCACCGAAGAATGCAACTCCATAACACTCGCGCAGTATATTCCCATTTCGGCCGTCTTTCCCTGCCTTGGTCAAGGCCATCTTGACCACCAATCCGCCAATGCTGTGCCCAATAAAGAGAACCGGTCTCTCCTGACCCTCCCTAGCCCTCAACTGCTGCAAGTCCTGCAGCAGTGCATCCGCAAGCACGCTCAGGGTAGTACCCCCTATCTCGGGGTGTTCGTACAACAAGATTCTCGCGCGGTCTGCCTCCCGTCGAATCCCCTGTCGGACCCAGGACGGTGAGGGCCGGTCCGCATCCTCCTTGACCTCGGCATCGCGCATCGACAGCGCGCCGTAGTAGCGACTCATCAGCCCATCGCGATTCCAGCTGCGAAAGGGGTGTCCGCCGGGACACGGCACGGCAACGATGTCGACGGTTGTCTTGTCGTGGGTGAGACTGCCTGGCGGGTCGATGGAGAAGCGCGGGCGCGGGCGGACATCTTTCTCGCCATCTGCATTGTTCTGAGCATCCTCCTTCTCATCAACGCCATCTGTGTCAGACGACTGCGATGAGAGTTGAGGGTGGGCGGGGTTGACGTGGATCGAGTCCTCGTCGCGGACGGGTTCCGTCGCTGGGCGAGACAGAGACAGCATGGCGCTCGCTCAAGAATGAAGTGGAGTCTGGTGGTTGCACGCACTGTACGTAATGTACTGTGCTCGTCCTTGCCTCAACTCTGCAGTGGGAAATGAATGCGCGAACGGGAAGGAAAGGAACAGCCGTCTAAAATAGAAACGCCAGGTTCATCCTCGATCCCTCAACAAGTCTTCCGAATGGCACAGCACATTACTTGAGATGCCTTTGTTCGCCTCACATCACCTGCCTGCCTCCCAGCGCACGCCGCAGGTCACGACCCCCAACCTAAAAATGCTACTCACATCAAGAGCCAGCGTTGTGCCAAGCTTACATCACAGCTCATGTGAGACACGGACGGCGCCACCTCGTGATGGCGGCACATGGTGATCTAAGTGCATCGGCAAAGCGACATGGTGGCCGCTTGCTACAGTAAAAAAAAAAAAGGAGCACAGGTGCCTGAAGAACAAATGTTTCGCTGTAGAACTGAGCCAAAGCCTCTTCACATGCCTTCCTGGACACATGGTACGTGCGAGCATCTGCCTAGCTTTTGCTGTAAATGTCTAGTCCATGGTATCGTTGGAAACTCTACCCCTTCATTACTTGTCCCACCAGTCAAAGCCCAAGCAAACCCAGTCGCAGCAACATGTATGGCCCCTATCGATGTAAATTCATGTGCAAAGCCCAGTGCTCCCTTTTTCCGTTGTGTCAAATCATCTCATAGTCTTTCACAGTCGTGCAGTGTAATGTAGCCTCGGAATAAAGTCTGTTCTCGATAATGCACTGTTGTCCAGGGCGGAGAGGGAACGCACCGTTGGGACCGAGTTGCACAATCTGTCCAATCGTTGTTATCTTCACCTTGCCGGATGCTACAGAGTACATTTGCACTTTGTCGCGTTGTATTGGTACGTGATAAATTTGTCCCGGGCGGATCGTCAGCACATTGAACCATGTGTCGGAGCACATGATAATAGGAGTCGACGAAGCCAAAAATGCCCCTGAGAATGCCACATCTAATTTTATACATTAGTCGAGACGCATACTTGAATGAAACATAGAGAGAGCTGATTTCCACGTACTTTGAAGTGAGTCTTGGCTTGTTACTCGGCCAGGTGCAATTTCCCAGCCTTCCATTTCGTAATCTGCCTCCTCAGACTGATTAGATAGGCCAGTTGCCGCCGTTTCCTGCTGTGCAATTGGCGAACGTGTTGAAGACTGTGAGCCTGAGACGTCTTTGTCGGCTTGAAGACGAGCCAAAACGCTTTGTCTGACTGATCTTCGGGCAGGAAGGGTGTGTTCTGGTGCATTCTGAGGCGACATAGCCGAGGACGAAGGAGGCACCGTCGAGCCGTTTGATAGAGGTGTCGCTGTAAATGCCGTGGTACTCGGCAATAGGCGACTCGAATGCGCGGGAGCAGAGCTTGAAAAGTTCGACTGGTCGAGTGAAGAGTGGTTTGGTGCAGTATTCACATGTTGCCATGAATTTCCAACGTTTCCTGGTACATGGTCCTGCGGTCCACCGTTCCAATTTGCGTATGTCTGCGTCGAGTATGGGGCAGATGTATTCTGCCTCTTAGTTCTGGCTCCCCGAATCACATGCTTGTCGTTTTGCTTGAGAAGAAATCGCATTGGCAATCGTATCAGGCAATCGCGGCTCAACAGGAGGAGGAGCGTTGGCGGGTAGAGGATTTTGGGACACAACAATACAAGGTGACGATCCTGTGCCATTCTTATACGTGCCGACCTGGGTGAATGTCCCGTCTTGATTGTCATTGACCTGAGCATATCGATGTGCACCGCCAAAATGTCCAGCTAAGCCGTGAAGGTTGGGCAGAGTTCGCCGACAGTCCCGAATCGGACATATGAACGGAAAATCTGGATTCTCGGACAGCTTATACCTTGCCGGGATCAAAGCTCCTCTTGTAGGTATGTGAAGTCCTGAGGCGTCTATCCCTAATTTCAGCTTTGAACGAAATCATCATTGAATGTTGCGAATATATTTACCGACAAAGACCAAGTACGGCGTGCCGTCCAAGGCTATATGAATCTGCTTGTTTTTGGCTGGTGCGGGACTCGAAGTCCTAGTACTATTGAAGGACTCTATGGCATGTTTCGAGTTTGATGATGAAAACGATTCCCTCTGAGAGCCATTCGCCTCAGAAAAGGATAGACTCTGCCGCACTGGCATGGGTAGCGGCACTGGGGTTACTGGCGTAGACGACGGCCTTGTTGTCGTGGCATCAGGAATCCGATTTTTCAAGTAAGGCGAATCGATTGCGGCCAAATTGCTTCCTGGTGGTCTCGGATTGACAAACGGACCAGTTTTGGTAGCCAGTGCTTCTGATGAATAGGAAGGCAACGGAACAGGGCTTTCCCACACAACAATCCGTATTAGCCATTGGACAAAGCTTCGCCAAAAGAAAGTAAAAAAGGTGAATCACTCACTCTCTATCCTGCCATTTGACGGACCGGGTGAATTCGTCTTCGTTTCATGTCCTATCACAGACGGACCTGACGCTTCCGTTTCTGCTTTCCTTGCCATCCATCGATCCTGTGAAGCAACGATGCCCTTGTGAATCGACAGCTTTGGTAGGTTTTGCATATTCTGACCGCTCGTGCTACTCACCTCAGGCTCCATGTCGAGTTCCACTACAGAGTCCTCGCCGTCATCTTCGCCATCATCATCATCATCTTCATCATCTTCATCTTCATCATCAGTGCTGCTTCCCAAGTTTCAACTCCTGACGCTTGCCATGTTGGATCGTCTTCATTGCTGTCTTTCTGGCCATTTGGCGGAGAACGAGCGGTTGATCTTTGCAGCTCAGTGGCGGCCGCCGCCGGTTCGGCCGCCGCTGTTTGGGGCGTCTCCATGGTTATCTCGATGCTTAAATCACCCTAATAATTTGAATCCGTAAGGCAGGAAGTGGTTCTCACAAGACTGTTGTCTCAATCATTGACGGCGCATGACGCGAAAGCAAGCCGACAGCTGGCGGAGATTTAGCAAGCATGTATGGCAGGGCCTGGGTGTCTTGAGCGCGGCCGAAGTGCAAGTGAAATAGCCGCTGCTTGCTTGTGCGTGAAGGTAAGTAATATGAATGAAAGAATAAAAGTGAAGGTGCGTGGCGCGACGGCTCGCGTTCTGCACCTTCCTAAAGGGCCAAAGTGCAGCCCCTGACGAGTGAACAGGTCAAGTCCCTCCACATGGCACGTACACGCAATCGAGGACCATGAGACGCGCACTCTTCAAATCAAACGAAGCACATTGTTAGCAAAGATGTTATTCATCACTCGTTAGAACAAACCACCATTCATCAAATCAAACGCACGCAAATCTCATAGCATACAGTATATTATCAACTCATGACAAGCCCTATTGTACAAAGAATGGGAGCCTCATCCTCTAATTCACCCATCGACCCCCTATTTGCTCTTCTTGAAACCTTCTTGGCCGCCTGCTTGGCCGCCTTCTTACTCACAGCTTTCACAGCCTTGACATCCCCCATCTCAACCCTCTTCTTCTCCGCCGTCCTCTGGCCCTCCAATTCCCGTTCCCTCCTCCACCGCCTATGCCTAAACCACTGCTTCCGCGTCCTAAATCTCTTGGTCCTCAGCCTCGTCGTCTTCACCAGCCGCCCAATGCGCCAGTTATCCTCGCGGTAGCTATAATCCGATCGGAGCTTCAGTAGCCGGTCCGGCTCGCCTGCCTCCACGCGCGTCACCTCGAAGGGGATTCCCGAGGGGGACAGAGCAGGCTTCTCGGCAGCAGGACGGATAGGAAACGCCGTCATATTGAGACGGCGCTTGCGCTCCGCATGCTGTGGGTAGGGTAGAATGTCGGCCTTGTCGAAGACGACGCCGATGTATTTGCGGTCGGGGTGGCGTGATGGATCGCGATAGTACTTCACGTAGCCGGTTGCCATGGAATGAATGGTGTGGTCTCGGCCCATGATGCAGTTTTCGCCGGGCCACCAGTGCGTGCCGCGCTGTTTGTAGATGATGTTGCCGGGAATTACGTATTGATCTGCAGCAGTACTCTGGGTCAGCATTGTACCACACTGAGATTAATGGCAGTTGTGAAGATAATTTCAAGAGCCGAGCCGGTGGGCTTTCATTACCTCCAGTTCTTTTGGCACCCAGCTTTTTAGGAATGCCTCTCTTGCTCTTCTTCTTGTACGCTCCTGAGCTTTGACCGAAGCATATCGTCGACCTTGGGCAAGCACATTTGCCAATTGCCATGTTCGCGGAGCAATCGTTTGAGTAGCCGGTCTGGAAATGCAGCCAACGGCAGCAGCCAGTAAGGGTCGCTGTATCATGAGGAACCGCATCGTTGGCGAGGCGCGAGATCCTCTCGTTGTTGTCACGGTCAACGATGAAGAAATGCTCAAAAGACTCTCTCGCCAGGGACCTTCCCCAAACCTAAAATTGGAGGGTTTTGCTGAGTCAGCCGCAGGCCCGCCATGCGATTCTCTTATCGATAACAAACTGGACAAGTTTCTACCCATTTTCACTCTACGGAGTAACTAACACCAGTACATTCCTGTCCTCACAGTGTTACAAAATCGCAATCGGCATGTTTGTAATCACAACGATGGAATTCCTAATCGCTTTCCTATCGCTTCTATCCCTGGCGAGCGCTCAGTTTGGGTTTTTCGACCAGATGTTCGGTGGCCATGACGGAGGTCACGAGCACCACCAGCATCAGCAGCAGCAGCAGCAGCAGCATAATAACCCCAGTGACGCATCGCACTACAAATCGCAGTTTGAACAATGTATGTTGCACTCGTTTCAATGAACATCACTTCTGCTTCCATTTTGAGCATTATAAGCTCATTTCGTGCTCTCGTATTATGGCTTGCTAACACGCATTGAATAGCCATTTGCGACAAGTACCTGTGCCCCGACACACTCGCCTGCGTACATTTCCCACATCACTGCCCTTGCGCCTGGGACGCCAACGAAGAGAAGTTCGAGATGGGAGAAGGCAAACGTATCTGCATCTCCAAGGGAGGGTTCAAGTCCGGTGAGGCAGCGCGCAAGATTGAGCTCGCTCGAAAGGGCTTGTTGTAAAAATGAGAGAAAGAGAAGCATTCGTACACTTTCGGACAAGGAAGGACGTGATACTTGGCGACGAATATACTTTAAATTTATACCTATGATGAGCTAGAAGACTAGGCTAAAAGATGGAGGAAAATGGCGTGTTGGTTCGGGGGCGTCTCACAGAAAGGGCCAATTCTCGCATCGAAGCACCATCATGTTTGCACACTTGGAGTGTACAAAATCGTATACAGCAAGTTCCATTCATATATTCACCATAGCTGAGAGAGAAAAGAAAAGTCTGTACGTATGCCGGAAGCATGTCAAAAGCCCTCCGAGCCTGTTCACTGTACAAACAAAAGCAGAAAACGCCGCCAGTAATTGAAGTCGGTTACCATCCGATCAAATATCAAGAACAAGTTGAAGGGGAGAAGTGAAGACTAAAGGAGAGCGCTCGACCTGACTCATGTATTTCGCAGGCCAAGGCCAAAGAAAACTCCGCCGTCCTGCCGGCGAATCTACTACTAGGGGTAGGTACTATAGGGTCCGTCTGCATTCCAGTATCCATCGTGATACGTCGTCTCTTGATCACCCCTGGAAATGATGAAAATGAAAATCGGTGGCTTTCCTCTCTCAAGCTACTAGTGCAAGGCTTGCATTTTCGTAGTCTGTTTCGCTTGCGTGTTGTTGAGGGGCCAGACGATGTAGCGGATGGGGTGAGATGACGGCAACCTCTGGCGGACGAGGCTCAGCAGCTTCGAGGTGCCCATTCAAAGATATGATACTTCGTAGTAAAGATACGGAAAGCAGGTTCAGGCCGGTAGGAGACGATAGTTCAGGTGCAGGTGCAGCTGAAGGAGTGTTTGGGGCCGGACAACCTCGACCTCGGGGGGGCGACGATTGAAAGAAGTAAGATTGCTTCGCAATGAGGAAAGTGAGACCCCGACGCCGTGGGTTTGGAGAAGCGGCCGTTGCAGCAGGGAAAGAGGGGGAGGATGCAGTCTGCTTTGGAGACTGACTGTTCTCTGGCTGACCCCGAGGGACACAAAGAAGGATAATGAAGGTGTGAAGACATCCAGCTCAAGCTCCGTGCTATTGCGGAGACAAGAGGAGGCAGCCCTCCCGGGACAAATTCCTCTCTCTTTCCCCAGATGGAAATTTTGAGCTGTGCTGGATTTCCTCCTCCTGCAAGTCTTTCTTGGCCTTCTCCGCCTAAGATGAACCATTTGGCAGTGGAGGCACTGAGGGCATCTCCTGGTCTTCTTCTTCGTCGTCGTCTGGGATGAATTCCGGAGTGCCAAGGAGCTGCGCGACGTTGTGCATGTCGTAGTGTTTCTTGCGGGCGACTTCGAATTGGCGGTGCTTTTCGCGTTCTTCGGGTGAAAGTCCCACCATCTCGTCCTCGGCGGAGGCGGCGACACTTTGATCATCCACATGAACCGTCTTCTCGGAGGGTTGGCGCGCATTTGCCGAAACGCCTTCTTCTGCAATCTCTTCCTCCGGATCGCCTAAGCTAAGGCCCGGTATGTCGTCTTCACCGTGCCCACTTGCAGCTTTATGGACAGGACCACCACCTTCCAGAAAATCCTCGTCGTCGGACGGGTCCTCGGACGGGTCGTAGTGTTTCGCATAGGGAGTCTTGGGCTCGGTAATCTTCATAGTAGAGGTACGATCCTGTTCCGTCAGGTACAGATTCGCCTCGTCCCACTTGAGGCGTTGTGACGACTCTTGGCCGTCTGGGTCGTGGGTGGATGAGCGATGCGAACCGGAGGGTCTAGTGGCCGAAGATGATGAGCGGTGATGCCCGGCATTAATTTGCGTGTTGGCGAGGGTAACTTCTTTGCCTGACATGGACCTCTCGCGGCCTTGCCGTGGAGATATTGCCGACGATGTTGGTGGCGGCGACGCATGAGACGGGTGTGCTTTAGGATGCCCTTTGGGCGTTTGGCATCGTGTCCCACTGGAGAATGCAGCGGCGAGGGCTCGACAGCGGAAGCCATGATGAAGGATCCCTTAGTAATTTGGAATGATGAGCTGGTTGTATCTCACGAAGGACAGATTGGCCCGAAAAAAAGACGACGACGTACAAGAGATGCGGAGGCTAGAACCGAGTCCGGGGCTTGCAGCTGATCGCTGAAGCTGCGATGTGCGGGCGAACAAGACCACGAGGTGGTTCAGGTGGAAGTTCAAGTGGTAGCAGCTGGTAGACACTCGTAGTGCGCAGGATAATGGCTCACGATGGTGGCGGAGGGGCAGGGTTTAGCTGGCGGATGAGGGAGAGAGAGAGGAGGAGGGCATTGGGGGTCGGAAGGAGATGGATTTAGAGTGGTTGTAGGAAACAAGGAAACAAGGGCCCACGACTTCTTTGTTGACCTGCGGTGGGGTTGAAAATAGGTGAAGAGTGGCGCACACCAAACGCGGGGGCAGGCAGTTCAAGACAAATTAGTGGGCCCGGGCATGGCTGTTCATTTTATGATCAGTCATTTACGGAATTTTGTGCTCTGTGTCAACATCTTCATGGCCCTCCAAAAGTCTCCTCCTTCATCTCCGCCACGAAATTTCCCGTCTACCCGTCTACCGGGTTCGAATCGATCGATCGCCAAGCCGTGGTGCGAGCGGTGTTCGTGGACATCATCAGCAGACCAGACTTGATGCAGCGTCCAGCACTTCAGAGTCACCGAGTCGTGTGGCCCATCAGCGTGATCCAGCATCGATAAACATTCCAATTCTACTGTTTCATGACCTGAAATCCGTCCATTGTTTCTGTCAGTTTCAGGGTCCGACCCACCACCACCCGCCGCCCATTGGCATTGACAGGGGGCGACCGTTGTTACGATCAGATGTGCTCCGTACTAGTTGGACCACGGACTGTTCACCTCTA
Organism: Epichloe glyceriae; assembly: GCA_023658535.1. NCBI lineage: Eukaryota > Fungi > Ascomycota > Sordariomycetes > Hypocreales > Clavicipitaceae > Epichloe > Epichloe glyceriae. The sequence continues at coordinate 799,184 of CP098295.1, read as the reverse complement.
CTTTTGTTCTCGTGAGACGAGCCGCGATTGCTGAACTGGGTCTCATTACGACAGCGTTACTGCCAGTCTCTCTAGAGATCCTTGACATGACATAAATGCATGTAACTGTTGAGTCTACACATGATTATCAGTAAATGAGGACACCGAATTATTGACACGACAATCACGACCCATCATCTTAACAAAACACAGATTCCATCCATGATAAGCAATCGCACAGTGAAGTCGCCATCTCATCCTCATTCGTGCATCTTTAATAACTAGGAATCGCGCCATTTAGCAAACCTGCCCCATCTGAACAGAATGAGCCTCAGACTCAGGCGCGTTCAAGATGGCCATCAGGGCTCTCAATATCTGATACCCGGTCCGCCAACATACACTCTTCTCCTGCTCGCCTTCCCATATATCCACACAATTCACGAGCGTCTCGAGGATAAGTTGCCGCGGGGGAATCGAGCAACCCGACGCGGCGGCACCGCTCAACGGCGCATCCTGTCGCAGCATGTGCACACAGGTGGTCAGCGTAGCTGAGAATATATCCAACACAAACGGCCGCCCTACAAGATCGTAGCGCTGCGCCGTGTCCGAGCACCACCACAGTTCGCGATAGTTGAAGAGGAGTGCGAGCGAGCATTCCAGCGACGACCAGTACGACTCGGGGAACAGGGCTGGTCCTTCGGCATGGAGAGCGAATGGCCTATGCATCAACATTAGGCAGCGCCTGAGGAAGATGTCGACTGTGATGCGCTGCAGGGGTGCTTGGCAGACCCGGCGAGCATGCCCTACCAGTTCGCGCAGTTGCACGCTGTACCGCAGCACGTCGGGATACGATATTGGATCTTGTTTCGAGTTCATTTGCATCAGCACGCTGAGCACGATGGGGAGCGCCTGGGATAAGACAGCTTGAAAGTTCTCGGGGCACCCCATTGCGCCATGCGGTAAAGGCCGCCTAGTTCATCTGGACGGGTAAGTGGTGGCATGCCCGTACACATGGACACCTTGATGTCGAGGTAAAGAATGGTCAGCCAGAGCTTACGCCTGGCTTCTCCCTCCACCGGATCCAGTGCTTGCCCGTCGTTTTCGTTGTGGTCCTGGGGCAAGCCGTGGTAGAGGGCTAGCCTAACCAGCAATCCCAGCAGCGTGTGGGATGAGTCCATGGCCCAGCAAGTGGCATTACAGACTTGCTTGGCCACCACCATTAATGTCATGGTCCGCACTGTGTTGAGTGTGGGCCGGAACATGAAGGGTGTCTGCATGATTGAAGCCTCGGCAGCCATCATGAACTCGATGGCAATTGGGGATCGCCCCGGCTGTGAAGCAGCCCAGTCCCAAGACCATTAGAAACTGAGCCAACCAACACAGGCCGACGCACTGAGGGTCCTGCCAGTAGCGTGTCAACTCGTCTCGAAAGGAGGGAATATCCAGCACGGGGTTGACAACTTCGAGCATGTCGCGGTAGCAGGCTATGTACTCGTCGACGCGGTCCCTTTCGCTGGCGATCAGCCGGGTGATGGCGTCGCGAGCAGAGTATTTAGTCGCTGCAGGGGTGCCAAAGGAAAGTTTGCGGGAAGGGAAAAGTTGGCCAAGCAGGCATTCGTGGCCACGCCTTCCAAGATGGATGCCAGGGGAGATTGTCCAATTGGTGTCAATGATCCGATCTAGACCGTCCATGTCAATCGCAACTTCTTACTAGGCGGCAGGCCAAGGCCACGAACCGAAATGCGAAGCGCGGAAGGAAGCTTTACGTACCTTGGCCATCAAATCTCGCCAGTGGCTTGAACCTCGCACTTTGTGTGTGATATGCCATGTTCCCGATTGTGGTGATTTGCGGTCTGGCTGTGCAGGGCCTCCCGCCGGAGCTGCCGTGCAGGCAAACTTTCCACCATTTGGTCCCTTGTTACAGCTGTAGCAACATTCTCGGCCGCTGCCGCTGGACTTGCATCGGCCACAGGGGAGCTCTTTGTCACATTTGACTTTGAGACGGTGGCAGCGAAGGCAGCTTAGACAGTTCCGTTTGCGCTTACGCACGATGCGTTGGCTTTCCTGAGGTAACCAAGTGCTGGCTGCTGGATCAGGGAATGGCGCATTATCAGCGACGTTGGCCGGTTGATCAGGATCCGGGCTCTCCGTTGATTCTCTGGGTGACATGAGACCGTTTGCTCCTCTTCATCATCAGCATCAGCATCAGCATCAGCATCAGCATCAGCATCAGCATCATCATCAGCATCATCATCAGCATCATTTTTATAGAGGAGCAGAGGTAGCTGGGATGAGTTCTCATCTGCCGCGAAAGGGTCGCCTGCGAGGGTCGCTCCAGATACAAGTTGCAACGGGTGGCCGTAGTCTGTAGCGGTAACAGTTGCGCCAGTATACTGCAAAGACATTCCAGGAGGTGTCGAGACGTACGAAGGCACGCTTCCAGTCTTGAACAGCGCCAACAGCGAGGCGTGGCTTGTGGGTGGCGCGGAGGAGCAATGAGCAGTAGAGGATGCCGATGTGGTTCCAGGAACACTGAAGCTGCATTGAACTCCAGCTTGCAGACACCGGGTGCATGAGGGCTTGACCAAATCACAGCGCCTCTTGAAATGGCGACATCTGCCGCATGTCTTGACCTCCCGCATGACGGGCTATAGCCAAGGAACGAGGCAGCCTGGGTAGAAAGCCGTTTGTTTGTGAGGGAGCGTGACGGGGTACCAAGAAATGAAAAAGGGAGCTAATAAGACTAAACCGCAGAGGGATTGTAGCGATTCAGACGCTCACTCAAGGCGGCGCTTTTCGGGGATTTATGTACTGGGCTGGACTCAGTCCCTTTACGACGCAGCTAGCCTGTTGTGATGTTTCTTATTTCTCCGCAGCATACTCCTCCGTACTCCCGTACCTGCTACGGCAATCGAAGATGGCGGGAATCTGGAATCCGGAATCCAGAATCCGGAATCTGCCCGGGCGTTATCTGCGACGCAACAAATGCTCCCAGCATTCGACCCCGAGAAAAAGATGGTCCCTGACGCAACCCATCTCAATACGATTTGCTCTCGGCACAATTCCATCTCTATTATAGTCTGGCCGAGGAGGTGTTTACCATTGTCCAATGGCGACTCTGCAAATTTAGACGCGATACGACATGAGTCGGTTCGCGTCAATCCCAGCGTCAATCCCATGGAAAGTGACTGACCAGTTGACGGGCGTTTGTCCAGAAACAACAGCCCTTGTTGGAAGTAGCCGGATCCAGTTCGACTAGCTCTTCGTCTAGCAACTTCCCCATATCGACCATCTCTATTAGTTCATTGCCTAAAATAATCAATCCTCTTGATCGTCTTGGATCGAGAGGTTGGTGGCCGGCGCTTGTTTGGCCACTGGCTCGTCCCTTTCCAATCCCGACGTTACCTCGCCATGCCCTCATACACGGGAAGAGTACGTCATGTGATCTGTTTCTTTCAATCACACAAGTCCAAGACCGAGAAGCTGTTCAACCTTGGCGCCACGGTGGCAAGTCGACGGGGAGGGATTCGTTGCGAAAGAAGAACCGTCCTCGACTACTTTCCTGTTGGAATACTGCCATGAACGAGAGGAAGAAGAAAAGAGTTGGAAAAATGAGACCGAAAACGAAAGAAAGGTGTCACTGGGATTTCCCTCTCTATACGAACAACCCGATTTTCCTTTTTATACGACGAGTGTACCCGCGGTAATACCCTACCTACTGCATGACTACTGCAAACTACGTTCCAGGCACTCTTCGAGACACGCTGCGCCGGGACAAGCAAACGGGGCGAGCAAAACCAAAACGCAATTTCCAAAGACAAGATCATCAAGATCATCACCACTGTTTCTCCGTCAGCCTTACCATGTTGCGCTCTCTCGGCCGGATGCCTGCCACCCCCATCGCATATATAAGACCGAGACGGTCCTGCCACGACCGCCATGACCGCCGTCACCCGCACATTAGCTTCGTCCACAGTGCCCGTTGCGACTAGTTAATCATACTAGCCAGGATCTAGGCCCCGTAGCACCGTTTGTAGAAATGCCCTTGACCATACTACAAGGAGAATAACCCGTTTCTGTCACGCAAAGTAACTTCCAAGCTTGCACATATCGTCCGGAAGAGGTCAATTGTTCCCACCCCGCTACCCCGCGCCGCTTGGGTTCGCGTCGATGGGAACAACTCTTACCGCGAAGAGCAGCGGCGATCTGTCCAAATTCAGTGTTCAAGGCGAACAGGTTGCTTCCGAAAGGGGAGCGACAGAACGAGCTTTGTGCGTCTTGCCAAGCATACACGGGCACCATTCTGCAACACACTGAGTGTGTGAAGCTAACCTCAGGCGGTGCCGAACATCAATTCATCCAAGGTTTCGCGCATTGCTCGTCGCATATTTTCTTCATTGGAGACATCACCTGTTGAATTGGCATTTGGGGGTCAGGAGTCGTTGCCGAGATCATCACCGAGCGGTACGTCAAGGAAACTTATCGACGCATTCCGATGCACCATTTGACCATCTTAGTTACACGGCTACTTTAGGCAATGCAGCCCATCGTCTGTTTCCATTCTTGAGAATTTCTGACAGCTTTCTAGGGACTAAGTTGTCATCTTCACGCACGGGACAAAGAAAGTGAACTCTTAGGTATGTCATTTGATCTGTCCCGACTCCCGAGTGCTTTCTTCGGTGCCTTGAACGTGCCCAAGAAGACGGGTTGATTTGACTCCACAGGTTCCAAGTCCTTCAGTTTCTGCTTTTTTTCTTTTTGTGTACTTCTCATTTCTTTCTGGCTCTGGTATCCGGCGCGCAACTGTGATATAAAAGGAAGGGTCGTGTGCTATCTATCCCGCGCGCCTTCCTCACCTTGGACTGGACTGTTCTGTTCAGCTCAATTTTGCGTGGGCTTTGGCTTCCAAAAAAAAAGGGGGGCGTTCATGTTTCGCCTCGCTCCGTCTTCTGTCTTTCTTCTTCTTCTTCTTCTTCTTCATTCCTCCTCTTGCTCCACCTTTCAAGACGTTTCGGCATACCTTTACGCGTTCCACTTTTGCCGTTACTTTCCAGGGCGAGGCCTATTTCCATCTAAAGAGCCTGTATTATCTGTTATGGACATTTTTCTGCAACTATATCAACATGGAATCTTTTACTCGAATCATGACAAACATTCGGAATGACCTTGAGCTGGCTTCCAAAATCGCCATCGCGGTCGCGGTGGCCGTTCTCGTCGCTGTCTTAATGTGAGTTGCACTCAGCACTTGAACATTTCGAAAGATGGGGCTGACACAAGATGCTAATCTCTTCGTCTATCAGTTTATTCCCAGGATTTGCTCTATATCGTCGATTGGAGCGCCGGCGCCGCAAGCAAAGGTTATGGAAACAGCCTGAAACGCGACCTGTCCACCAATTGATTGCACGTCGTAGGCTTCGACCGTTCGTTCGTCGAATTGCAGTCGACACGACAGTTGGATGGTATAGCGCTCATGCACGAAGCGAAGGTCAGATAGACAAGGGTCATTGGTGAGCCAAGCAACCTGTTTCAGGGTCGGCCAAGATGGTTGATATTTTCAATGCGCTCAATAGTCCTCTTTGTGATAAACCTCTTGTTACCGAGCTTCAAGTGGAAAAGAGAGCATCACACAACTACTTGAGAACATTTTTCAAGAAGCTCATCTCCGGTCAAGTGTTCCTGGTCGCTCTACGCTCCAATAATGTATCATTGCTACTAAAGAACTCAGAGACACGCTCTCGTCAGCGAATATCCTCACGAACACAGGCGAGCACGTCTTCTAGTGAGGAAGAGGAACGGGAGGCAATAGCTGGTCTCAAATCCGTACGCTTCGCAAGTGAAGTTTCACAACTTCTCGGTTGTGGTCATATGTTTCATTCCGCATGTTTGGTCAACTGGTGGCTCGAAAAGAGAGGATACTGTCAGGTTTGTGGACTTGAATATTAGAGCTCCAGGATCGCAGCAAGGCGTGATATCGTGCGAGCTGCATATCATGGAGAAGGTTCGCCAGACAGAGACTTGGTCAGAGTCTGAGCAACTCTAGGCAGATTTTTCCAAGGTTTGATTCTATGATAAGCGAAATGATGGGGATAAATGTTTAAGTTGGCGTTATTTGACAGCGCACGCGTCGGATGGGGTTCGGGTAGAATATGAATAGAAGAACAGCGTTGATGTCGTTCAAGGACGGAACATCTTCGACTTACAATGCCCCCCCTGAATTATTCTACAAATCTACATGCCCTAGTTGTTCGTTCCTCTCTAACAGCTGCAATTAGCTATAAGTAATACTATCATTAGGAGCTACAAGGAAAATGCGCAGGGTATATAGTGCCACAAAAGAGTATATTGATTTCTATATCCTTTAATCATAGCCCCTGTCTCCTTTATTTCCTAGCTGTTAAAATAATGCTATTTTTAGCACTATTTTATAGGCCCACTAGTTGCCTAGTTGCGTTGTTGCGCGGCGTTGCTGCGCGCTACGTTACGTGGTTGTGCAACGCATCTTGCGTTACCACCTAAGCAAAGCTACGGCATGTATGACTAAGCCAACTAGGTTACCCTATAGGGAAGCCAAAATTAACTGTAACTAGGGAACTAGTAGTTATATAAAGGCTGACGTATACTATTCAAATCCTTAAATTTTTCTAGATTTAATAGTATATTATATATAAAGGGTTGCTTATTAAAGTGCTTAGTTAGGCCACATAGGCGTCTAGTTTATATAGCTGTAAGTTGATTTTTTACTTTTCCTATACAAATAAATTATGCGGAAAATAAAAAGTAGCTTACAAGACCCTATTAGCAACCTAGTTCTGCCAATATGGTTAGTAGGTCTATGAGGGGACTTAGTAAAATCCTCTCATTACTCGTAGGCCGTCCGTTAGCTAGAAATCAACTATATTTAACTATCTTAGCTCTTAAAGTGAATTATCTATCGTGTTTTAGTTATCTATAGGTCGCAGCGCCCTCTATTGCGCTAGCTATCTAGGAATTACTAGGAGGTCTTCCTATCCCTCTAGTACATTCCCTTCCCATTTTTAATACTAGCTACTATCTGATTGGCTCAATTACCCCTGTCGATAGACTATAGCCACTAAGAGCTAATATACCCGAATAATGTTAGACCGCGAAGCTAGGGTTCAATGTGATCACCTCTATTGAGTTATCCAACCCTGTAAGAGGGTGCGGACTACGGCTTAAATACCTAAGTACCTCTACCATTAGTGAGGTACTTGTATAGTGCTAAAACATACTATAAAGTTACAGAGGTCTTAGAAAATAACTAGCTAGGGGTAGACTCTTATCTTAGCTAGTTAAGTAACAAGACTATTATGTGGCTAGGATTAATTATGCCCTTATAGGTGTAACACACCCCCTAGGGGACCTTATTTAAGGTTCCCTATAATAATTCTAAATTAATAAAATCAGTTAAATTAATACTATAACATTTAAATTAATTCTATAGTATAGAAATACAGTTTATTAGTTATAATCTTATCTAAATTAAGGTTACTATATAATGCTTACTCTTTAGGTTCTTTACTAAGTATACTAGAGGGTAGTTATATAAGCCCTAATACCTTATAAAAGCTTATAAAAGCATTCCCTATAAGAGGCTTTATAAGGCTATTAGTAATTATCTCTTTAGTGGTAATCTAGGTAATATTAAAGGTTTCTTTATAACCTCTTAATAGAGCTAGTAGTAATGAATATTTATGTGCTAAAGCTTTATAATAAGCTTAATAAACTCTTCCTTAAGGAGGCGAATTATCTATATATTATCACACTTAATCTTAAGCATATTATTACCTAGGTATAGCCTAACCTCTTAATATAATTATCTAAAGGCTATAAGCTCTTTACTATAGTAAGAAAGCGCTAAGAGCTTTGCTTTAGTTAATAATATTATTACAGTAGCTTACCTTCTTACCTTAAAGAGTATAGGTCCTCTAAAGAGTTTTATAATATAGCCTTTATTGAAAATGGGAAGGGGAATGTACTAGAGGGATAGGAAGACCTCCCTAGTAATTCCTAGATAGCTAGCGCAATAGAGGGCGCTGCGACCTATAGATAACTAAACCACAATAGATAATTCACTTTGAGAGCTAAGATAGTTGAATATAGTTGATTTCTAGCTAACGGACAGTCTGCGAGCAATAAGAGGATTCTACTAAGTCCCCTCATAGACCTACTAACTATATTGGCAGAACTAGGTTACTAATAGGGTCTTGCGAGCTACTTTTTATTTTCCGCATAATTCATTTGTATAGGAAAAGTAAAAATCAACTCACGGCCACACAAACTAGACGCCTATATGGCCTAACTAAGCACTCTAATAAGCAACCCTTTATATACAATATACTATTAAATCCAGAAAAATTCAAGGATTTAAATAGTATACGTCAGCCTTTATATAACTACTAGTTCCCTAGTTACAGTTAATTTTGGCTTCCCTATAGGGTAACCTAGTTGGCTTAGTTATACATGCCGTAGCTTTGCTTAGGTGGCAACGCAAGATGCGTTGCACAACCACGCAAGATGCGTTGCACAACCACGCAACGTAGTGCAGCAACGCCGCGTAACAACGCAACTAGGCAACTAGTGGGCCTATAAAATAGTGCTAAAAATAGCATTATTTTAACACTCCCTCTAGAAAAGTGTGACATAACTAATTCAATGCCTAATGACTTAGCTCTTTAATAGATATCTGTTATGAACTGGCCTTAGGGCAGCTGCAAACAAGCGTTCAAAGTGCGATTGTTATTCTTAGAGAGGAAGGAAAGAACTAGACAAGAGGTCGCACAGCGCCTAGCTATATACCCCTCTGTGCGTGGTCTGTGCACATGGCGCGCAGCAGCCCTAAGTCCTAAGCATGTCCGCACACAACACATGTCCTTCCCGCACACTCTTTACATCCCTTCTATACCTAAGAAGGACCTAAGCCTTAAGCTTAAGTCTATAACATACCCCCTTCTTACCTCCCCTCTCCCCTCCTTAGGAAAAAAAAATTTTTATACCCCCTACTTCTTATCCTCCCCTCCGCTTTCCCGCATATATTCTAGCTATCTCACTCCTCTAAGGGTAAGTCAAACCGCACCCGTTTCCGCACCTATTTCAGACCATTACTTATCCGCATATCCCCCTATTTTACCTTAAACCTATCTAGTGCCTTAGTGTTTTATATATTTTCTAGGGGTTCCTATATTAGCTGTATGTAACCTTTCTATTTAACTAGAACGTTGCGATTTAATCCCTAGCCTAGCGTATTCTTAGCTATAAGAATTTCCTCCATCTAGTACTCCGTGAGATCATTATCCGTATCTGTTATTATTAGCTCTAGTGGCGGTCTTTATTAGCTAGCTTTTAACTTAGTAATAGGTCCTCTACTACCCTCTAGACTAAATCCACATAAAAGACTAGGTACAGCCCCTAGGAACATCTAGCTTTATAGTTAATGGTGTTAGTACCTCTAGCACCTTATACTTAGCTATAACCTAGTCTAGCTTCTTATATAGTTAGTTTATTTTAATGTTCTTAAGACTTAGCTACATATAGTCCCTAACCTAGAACTATTCTACAAGTCTCTAACTGCTATTTGTGTTTTCCTATTACTATTACTAGACAAAAGCTATAGCCGCCTACATTAAGTCTATGCCCTCTTTTAAATGCTATAGGAATACTTATACTTGCCCTTTGCTAAAGTCCTTAAAGCTTCTGTAAATAGTGGTGCCTAGATTGTAGGTATATTAAAGCTATAAAGAGCTATATTTACACTTACTCCCGTTACTAAGGAATCCCTATTATTTAATGCTAGTTAATAGGCTAGTAAGTAATCTGCCCACTTAAATTGCAAAAGGACAACATTACCCGCAACACTGCCTAAACCTCCTAGTTAGCTCTCTTTGTACCTCTATCTATCTGCGGGTAGTAAGAGGTTAATAGTAATTACTTAGTGCTAACCTTCTTGTAAAGCGCTATCTAAAAGTTACTTAACTAATCTAACCTATAATCCATAATAATCTAGGTAAGGAACCCGTGGAACCGCCACTAACAGTGCTTAAACCGTTCCGCACACGCCTTAGCCTCTATTAACGTTATGGCCTTAAGTTACACGAATTTGGAGAGTCTATCCGTAATAACTATTAGGAACTGTGGGTTAGCCCAGTCTCTAGTAGGGAGCTCTATTATAAAATCAATAGAGATCTATAACCAATATCTATCTAGTAGGGGAATTAGCTTTAGCAAGCCCTAACATAACTGTTAACTCTTTTATCCCCTATAGCAGTGGTAATTACGTATAAACCGTGCCACGTCCTATGACATACTATCCTAATAGAAGTCCCTCTAAAGTGCCTTAAAGGTAGTATTCCGCCCTGGATAACCTAGTAAGGGTAAGTTATAAGTCCGCTAGATTAAAGTTATAGTTAGAGGCTCCCACTTTAGTACCTAAGTCTAGCCCTAGAATTAAAGCGCCCTTTTACGCTAATCTAACAATCCGCAATCTGTTCTTATGTGCTAGCTGCGTTAGGAAACTTCTAAGCTCTGGCCTTTACTGCCTTAAGCTATAGTCTATAAGTCTTATCATAGGCCACGGATTAATCCTATAGGGATTAGAGGTGCTTATCTGCAAATAAGAAGTCCCTAGCTAGGATGCTTGTTGCTTAGGCTAAATTACCCTCTATTACGTTGCCTTCTAAAGCCAAGTTATCCTCTAGAGTGGTGCCTCTAAAACTAACACAGGCCTAATACTAACGCGCGGCTAACCCTAACCAAAGCTAAACTAAGTAGGTGTTATTGCTAATTGTACGATAGGCGCCTTTGGTTTAGCTAACTGTGCCTCTTCCTAATAGTGCCTTAATAATGTATCTAGCTAGCCTGCCTAAGTCCCTAGCCTATAGCGCAAGTGAAAATTAAAAAGTGCTAGAGTCTCTGCCTATTACGCCTATTATTCTAATATCTCCCTTAGGGCTGTGAAGTACTCTAAGTTCTTATAGTCTGTAAGTATTATAAACGGACTGCTAACACTCCGTAGCTCTGCTAACCACGCCTTAAGACACGAGATTATTGCTAGAAGCTCCTTGTTATATATTATATAATTCCTTTAAGCTAGTTGCAAACAAGCTAAGTAATATGCCACTGGATGCAAGACCCCTTATTATTTGTCTAGGAAAGGTAACCTCCTAATGCTATTCCTAAGTAATCCGCCTCCACTACTGTGTCCTTGTCGGGGTCCTATTATATAAGGATTAGGTATAATATAAAAGCTAACTTTAACGTCTTAAAAGCCTTATTACACGCCTCTATCTAGCGGAATACTACGCCCTTCTTTATTAGGTTAATTAGGGGCCCGCAATGTCTGAAAATTACGGTATGAAATCGCGATAAAAGTTAGCGAATCCTAGAAACCCACGCACTCCTTAGACCTGTATTAAAGCCTCCTAATCTCTAATCGCCGCAATCTTTTTATTATCTAGGCAAATCTATTTTCCTACGTAAATAATAAACCTAAGGTACTTTACCTCTTTTGTAGTAAAGACGCATTTCTTAATATCCAGATTTAGCCTAGCCTATTGTAGCCTAGCTAGCACCCCGCGGACTTTCTACATATGATCTTTCTATAAACCCCTGAATAAATCAAGACATTATTAAGGTAAGCTATAACGTAGTCCCTAAGAATACCACTAAGCGCTCTATTAATATACCTCTAGAAGGTTATAGGCACGCCCGCTAAACTAAAGGGGCATACTAACTACTTAAATAATCCAAACTATGTCCGGAAAGTAGTCCAGTGTTCCTAGCCCTTAGCAATATAAATATAATAGAACGCTGCTTGCATATCTAGTTTTATAAACCATTTCGCTTTAGCTAAGGAGCGTAGTATCTCCTTTACTAAAGGTAAGGGGTAGCAGTCCTATTCTATAATCTTATTTAGCGCGTAATAGTCTACACAGAACCTCCAGCCACCCCTAGGTTTCTTTACTAGCAGAACTAGTACTACTACTAAAGATAAGCTTACCCTAATCCAGCCCTTATCCATCAAGTCTATTACCTACTTGCATATCTCCAAGAGGTGTTAACATGGCATGTTATATAACAATGCCTAAGGTAAGTCCAGTTCGTTGCCCTCCGCATCTTGCTTAAGGCGAATATAGTGGTTAGACTTGCCCTTATGTGGTAGGAGGGCGTTTACCTTACTCTCCTAAAAAGATCCTTAAAGTCCTATAACTCCTCTAGTAAGGCCGCTAAGAGTTCCTACTCCGTGGGTTTTAGCGTGGCATTAATCTATAGCACAGACGTAATCTCCCGTAAGCTTATAGTGTATAGCTATATGTGCTCCTTTTACTTCCTCGCCCTTTATACTATTCCCGCAAATAATAATCCTATAATACACACTATAGGCTTCTCTACCCCTCTACTAGCTATAGTCTAAATCTATAGGTTATTAGCCACCCCTATAGTAAGCTAGCGACACTTCACGTTTAAATTAATATTGTAGCGGGCTATCCACGGTGTCCCTAGGATAAGTTGTCTTATTAATCCTAGAATTACGTACGCCATAATTGGCGTCTCCTATCCATCTATATCCATCCAAAAACGGACGATATGTGTTATTAACAAGCTCTTCTTATAATCCTCCCTTCCCCTCTTTTCACACTAACCGCAGTACAAACCATTCTCTTAGTTAGTAAGGGGATGTGTTCTAGTTATAGCTTCTAGACTAAGCATTTACTAATAGCAGCATAGCAGTCATATCCTATGTTAACTTATATATCCGAAAAGGTTATCTTATTTATTAACACAGGGACTAAGAAAGGTAATGCATCTATATTACTCTAGATTTATTTAAAGTTATTCTTAATAATAATAGTATGCTATAAAGCCTCTCTAAGCTCCTAATTCTCTTCCCTATTTAAATAACTTAATAAAGGGGCTTCTCTTTCCTAACTTATCACTTAAGTCCTTAGGGTTAATGTCTTCTATATTACATGCGTTAACTAACAGCGTCTCCTTTAGGCGGAGGGCATAGCATAAGGGGCATTTTATAACCTAATACTTGTCGGAACCGCATCACAGGCACCTACCCTCCTTACAGCGGGTGTCCAGCACTTCCTAAGAGACTTACTTTACCTACTTTACGCCCCTTTATTACTTATACTTAGTTATACACGTCAGGCTAGGGCCTTACTAGAACCTTTTCAGGTCCTTATTATGCCCGCTAATTAAACGTCCGTTATTAGAGTGTTCTTATCCTATAGATAGGACCTCTCTGCAAGGGCTACGGGTTAAGACTACCTACGCAATTAATACTTCTCCTTTAGCTAGTAGGACTTAATGTCTAATGTAATGCTCTAAAAGCAAGCCACTGCCACTAGGTAGTTAGCCTAGGAAATGTCTTAGCTAACACTACAATCTCTTATCTACTTGTTAAGTGCAGTGCGTAGTTTAGATAACTTTACTGCGTCTACCTAATCTAACCCGCTTACAAGCGCTAACTTCTGCTTAAACTAAATGTAAAAGTTACTAAAACGCTTATACTATTATTACCTTAGCTAGTTAAGCTTAGTAATGGCTATCTCCTGTTAATAAGGGTTATTAAATATTTCCTCTAAGTACTTAAGGAAGTGTCTTAAGTTAAAGTAAACTAGGTGCCCCTTTTAAAGTAAGGAGTGACTTAGGCCTATACCTTAGGCAAGAGATTCTAGTAGATAAAGCACTATTAATCTTATGCGGTACTAATAAACTCCCAATCCATCAGCAACTTATAACCTATAAGGCCTTTCTAGGCTAAGAATAATACTCTATCGCCATTAAATAGTGGGCCTATTAGCAATGGCTTCCGCTTAATAGGGTTCTGCGTAAGGGCTGTATTTTACCTATTAGTAAGGTTAGTGATTTAGGCCGCCTGCCTCTTAATAACCTCCCGCAACGCCGCTATCTCATTAGTGTCTATAGTAAAGAATAACAAATATTATAAACTAGCCTTAGGGCAGCTGCAAATAAGCGTTTAAAGTGCAATTATTATTCTTAGAGAGGAAGGAAAGAACTAGACAAGAGGTCGCACAGCGCCTAGCTATATACCCCTCTGTGCGTGGTCTGTGCATATGGCGCGCAGCAGCCCTAAGTCCTGAGCATGTCCGCACACAACACGTGTCCTTCCCGCACACTCTCCGCGTCCCTTCCGTACCCGAGAAGGACCCGAGCCTCGAGCTCGAGTCCATAACAATATCTAAGTCAACTATAAATTCTAATAAATTAATAACTTTTAACTATAAATCCAATAACTTTTCAACTAGAATTCTAATATTTTGTTAATTTATTATTTTTCGACTTTTTGTTGATTTTATAAAGCTAGCTAGGACTTCGTAAGACCTAGTAATTTAAAAAATTGTTGAAATTTATCATAGGGCAGAGGCTTAGTTAAGCCATCTGCAGGCATCTCTTTAGTGTTAATGTAGATAACCTTAGCTATACCCTTCTGCACCTTTTCTCTGGTATAGTTGAATTTTAGCAGGGTATGCTTTGTTCTACTATAAAGAGCAGGGTTATTGGCAGTCGTAATAGCACCTTGGTTGTCGCTAAAAATCAGGACTAGAGGGGCTAGAGGCAGCTTAATTTCCGTAAATAAGCTATTTAACCATTCTAGCTCCCTAATAGCCTTATATAAAGCGTTAGATTCAGCTTCTAATGTGGATAAAGCTATTATAGTTGCTTTCTTCGATTTCTAGCTAATAGGTCCTTTGGCTAGCTTAAATAAATAAGCATAGGTTAATTTTAAAGAGATCCTATCACTAGCGTAGTCGCTATCGCAGAATCTAATAAGGGTCGTAGAGGCTTTAGAGTTTGTAACAGATCTAGACCTTCTATAGGTTATAGAATAACCCATAGTACTAGATAGGTACCTAAGCAGGTGTTTAGCAGCATTTAAGTGCTCTATAAACGGCTTAGATAGCGCTATAGAAAGCCACTGGACCGGAAAAGCAATATCAGGTCTTGTTAGAAGCATTAAGTATATAATAGTCCCTATAATGCACTGATATAGCTTATGATTAGGGGTGAGAGAGATTTTGTTAGGTAGGTTGCTGCTTGTTTAATAATTCCAGGTTGAAGAGGAATTTGAACGGGCTTAGTATCTTTTAGGTCAAACCTTTCTAGGGCTTTAGAAATGTACTAGGACTAATGAATAGTTAGGGTCCCTTTCTTTTGATTTCTAGTAATTTAAACACCTAGGAAAAATTCGGCTAGTCTACGGTCTTCTATAGGGTAAGCTTTATGCAAAAGCTTCTTTAATCTATTAATATATTTAAGGTCAGGTCCTATTAGAAGGCAGTCATCCATATAAGTCGCTATATATGTGGATGTAGTTGGGTTATAAAAGACAGCTAGGTCCGAAATTAAGGGTGAAATCCGTGCTTGCGAAGAAGGTCCTTTAGGGCTTACTGCCACTCTCTAGAGCTTTGTTTTAATCTATATAAAGCTTTTTAAAGGAAAATAACTTGCTTTTAAGCGGGTTTATAGCCATATTTCTTAAGTAATCTAGCTATTTCAGGCGTGGCTTCGGCAAATTCGGTAAATCCGTCTGGGATTTGCATATAAATAGCTTCCTTTAGTAGACTATTTAAGAATGCCCCTATAAAATCAACTTGTTCGACTTCCCAGTCATTAGAAGCTACTAGAAGCTACTAGAGCTAATAATATTCGCTAACTAGGAGGGATGCTTGTGGCAGCATAGGTCTCGAGATAATCTTGACCTTCTATCTATATAAAGCCTTTAGCAACGAGGCGGGCCTTGTATTTTAGGGGATTATTTTCTTTATCCCTTTTGACTTTATAGACAAGTCTGTTTTTAGGATCCTTCGGCCCTTAGGAACTTGGTCTATCCCTATAAATTTGAAGGTTCTAGCAGTTAAAAGCTGCTTGAATTCGTTAAAAGTCGCATCTATCCATTTTCGACTATCCTTGCTTTTTAATGCTTGTTTCCAGGTCTTAGGGGTATCCGAATCACTATTATTAGTTGATTTAGCCTTTTCCTGAGCCTTAAAGCATAACTCCTTAACAAAAGAAGTTATATTGAAATCGTTAACATCCATAGCGTCTGGATTAGCTAATGGATTACCTATAGGTGCCTTTTGAGGGGCTTCTATAGGGCTGCTCTCTAGGGGACTAGATTTTCAGGCTTTGGATTATCCTGAATTTCTAGATTATCTTGCGAGGGATAACTATCACGAAGAAAGTCATTAATTCCTCCCTCTAAAGGATAACTCCCTGAAGATTTAGGGATCCTTACAGAGCCTATATCCTCTATAATTTTTACAAAGCTAGTCTTAACGACTGACCTTTTAGAGGGTATATAAACAAGATAGACGTTAGAACCTAGAGTAGCTAGTAACCGGCTAGGGATAGTCCTAGGGGCTAGCTTTTGCAGCTTAGATCTCTGCTCTAGAGGTATTAGAACCTCATAATAAGACCCTATAGCCCTAATTTTTAAGAAGTTAGGCTTATAGGTAGTCGTAGGCTCTAAGTCAGCTAGATATAGCTGCTTAGGGGTTAGGGGCTTAGTCGTATTCGCGGTGATGTTAACTAAGTCCACTATGGCTAGAAGGATATAAGACTAGAGATACAGGGGCAATTTGGACTACTGTAGGGTAGCTCTAAGTCGATCGAGGATAACCCTAATAGCTCGCTTAACTAGCCCATTCTGTTTGTAAATATAAGGGCAGGAGGTGCTAAAGCAAATTCCCTTAGAAGTCAGCTATTGTTAGAGGTCGTTATTGATTTCAGTGCCTCTGTTAAAATGAAGATGCCTAGGATACGAATTATATTGATTTTTAATTCCTTAAAAAGCCCTTAATAGCATTATAAAGGGTCTGACCTTCTTTATTAGCTAATAAGAGGCACTATTTATACCGTGATTTTCAATCAATAAGGAAAAGGACTAGGGCCTTCTTATTATAAGGTATAGGTTCAATTTTTACCGTATCTCCTCTAGAATATCTAGAACTCTAGGGGGTCCTAAATAAGTCTTTTGCTAGGTCTTCTAACAGCCTTAGTTTGCGTACAGGCTAAGCAGTTGAAATCCTTGTCTTTAATAGCGGAAAATCAGGGATCCCTTTAGCTAATTTTGATGATTTCTTTAGCAAGGGAGCCCTATGTGGCCGAGTTGAATGTGCTAAAGAAGGGCTAAATCTAGTAATTTCTTGTAACTAGAATCTAGCTTTTTAGAGCTACTATCCCTTTGCTCCCTATCGTGCTAGGCTTCTTAAGGATCACAGGCCTTAGGGGATTCTAGACGGCCACTATTGTCATCCAACGCATTAGGATATAGACCTTCTAAATCCCCTACAACAGAAGATGCCTGACTAGGAGCTCCGGTGGGATGTAGGGCTGAATTATCGATATTATTATCGTCTTCGGTGTCGATTTCTTCAATTCGCTAATATTCCGTTAGATCCAGGGTAGGCTGCTGTGGAATTTGCACCTCTATAGGGTAGGAAAACCCTATATAAGTCGTATGGGTTAGATGTTAATGAATCCGGGAGCCCATAAAGGAGAGGTGGGTTTGATGCTTGCAAATTACAGGGGTTAGTTATCCTTTAACTTGTAAAAAGAAGCCGTGTTTAGTAGGTTCTAATAACCTATAGGGACTTTTATTAGCTAGGAAAAGCTGATCTTTCAGAAGATAACCCCGGAGAGATAGTGGGTTAAACCACTAACTAGGTTTGTATCTATGCCTAGGAAATATAGGGCATCTAGCAAAGCTAAAGACCTATATTCTGGTGGATTTTTCTTTACTAGCACGTTAAATATAGCGGTACCCTTCCCTTTAGGATAGATAAGTCCTCCAGCTGTAATTATAGGGCCGCATTTGCCTTTCTTCAGGGGTTTAAAATCCCTGAAAAAAGCCCTATTATTACAAATGTGACAAGAGGAACTAGTATTATATAGAAGGGAATTTTTAATTACATTATTAGAGTAATTAAAAGCGGGCTTAGTAGTAGTGTTACTAGTGGTAGTGACACTAGAGGTATCCGAATCAGATTTAGAATCACTACTATTATCGCTGCTAGATTTGTTAGAATCTAATTCTTTAACGTATCCTGTTGCTAGGCTGTAGCCTAAAGCAAACGCGGCTTCCTTTCCTTTCTCTTTAGCCCTAGTGCCACTCTTCTTCTTCTACTTCTTCCTAGAGGCCTTAGAAGGCTTTGAATCCTTCTTATCCTGCTCTTTCTTAGCGTTAGGTCCTTCTTAGGGGTAGGATTAGATGTGTTCTTTTCCTAGTCCTTAGAATTTCCCTTGTTATTATTAGAAGCCTTATAGCTAAGAGCCTTAGCTATAGGGGAAGATTTATCTCTTTGCTTTTCTAATAAGTCCGCCATAAGGAACTGTAAATTTAAGGTATTTATAGGCAGTCCTTGTGCCCTAGAAGCTCTGATAGTGAATCTTTGTCTCTTAGCCTAACTAGGAAAGGTCTGCTTTAATGCATTAATATAATGATTTACTTAATTAATTAGTGCAATCACTACACTACAAAGCTATAGTCTAGCTAGTAAATTATTAAAATCAGCATTAAAAGCCTTTAAAGATCCCTTATAATTTGAAAAATTTAGGGAATAGTAGCTAGAGTATAGCGTACCACGCTGGATTTTAGCACTCTGCGAATACTACTTAATAAGGACTTTATAGGCTTCTTTAGGGGACGTTTACTAGCAGATAGTTACTTGTGGCCCTAACTGACAGCTATCTCTTAATATTATTAAAAGAATAGCCTAGTTAGGGTTAGCTAGCTAACTAGCTATGCTTGGATTATCTAAGAATTCAGGTAATCCTAGGGCTCTAAATTATATGTTTAGGGCTTGTTTTCACTAATTATAGTTTTCAGGGCCTTTTAGCTTAGCTCCCTTAGGAATAGAGTGTAGTTTCTTATTTAGTTCCTTTATAGCGCTTCTATTAAAAGCAGCTTAAAGGTTACTAGTAAAAGATAGTATAGGCGTAGGTGAAGATTTAGCAGCTAGATTTTCTCTAAGTACCTTAGTATTTTCTTCCTTAGGCCTAGAAAAGGTCTAAAGACCTTGTATAGCAGACATAGTTTGCGTTAATTTACTTAAAAGATCATTAATGCTAGCCTCGTTTTTAATACGATTATCCTCACTATGCTAAATAAATTCAGTTAAGGTCTTGCCTTATTGCTCAATTTGCCTCTGCATTTCTAGTTGCAAAGGGCTGGCTTAGGCAGCCATAGGTTGACCTTCTATATCTATCTAACTTGGGTCCCTAGGGTCCCTAGGGTTAGGTTAGGGTTAGGGTTAGGATTGGAAGGTCCTGCCCCAGGTCCCTTTCCCTTGAAATTAGGTAGCGCTATCTTCAAAAACCCCTGTGTATAACCTCTGACTTCCTTCCTGTTACAAATAACGTGTGCTAGAAAATTGGTTATAATGCAATCTGCTTGCGCACGTAAAATGCGTGGCGGGGCTGTTTGAAAGGGAGCCCCTCTGGCTAGAAAAGTGGGTCAAAGGTATACGCGGGCAAAAACGGGCTAGTGAAAATTCTTAGGGAGAAAATTTTCATAACACTAAGAGCTACAAATAGGAATAATAGGTATTATAGAACGTAGCGTAGCATAATGCAGTGCAGCGTAATATAATAGGTTAAAAAGCTTAGTATAGGATATACTAAAAGTCCGAAGTGATTTTAAGGGAAGTGCAGCGTATCTATAGCGTAGATAATATTAATAACGGTTGTGGTTGTGAATAAAATCACAGGTAATGGTTGTAATAAATTATATTGCAGGTGCAGCAAGTGAATTTTAACACTAAAGGTCTAGTGTTACAATGCGGGGTGCTAGGCGATGAAAAGCTTTAAATTCTAGCGGTTTTCCTTTGTAATCTTAAGAGCCTATAGTGTAGTAAAACCATAACTAATAGCCAAAAATCTAGCAATCGTAGTGAATAATGCAGTGTAATAAAGTTAATCTATAGGCCTTCCAGGCTCATAACCTATTAAAAATAGGAAGGGGAATGTACTAGAGGGATAGGAAGACCTCCCTAGTAATTCCTAGATAGCTAGCGTAATAGAGGGCGCTGCGACCTATAGATAACTAAACCACAATAGATAATTCACTTTGAGAGCTAAGATAGTTAAATATAGTTGATTTCTAGCTAACGGATAGTCTACGAGCAATGAGAGGATTTTACTGAGTCCCCTCATAGACCTACTAACCATATTAGCAGAACCAGGTCGCTAATAGGGTCTTGTGAGCTACTTTTTATTTTCCGCATAATTCATTTGTATAGGAAAAGTAAAAATCGACTCACGGCCACACAAACTAGACGCCTATGTAGCCTAACTAAGCACTTTAATAAGCAACCCTTTATATACAATATACCATTAAATCCAGAAAAATTCAAGGATTTGAATAGTATACGTCAGCCTTTTATATAACTACTAGTTCCCTAGTTACAGTCAATTTTGGCTTCCTATAGGGTAACCTAGTTGGCTTAGTCATACATGCCGTAGCTTTGCTTAGGTGGCAACGCAAGATGCGTTGCACAACCACGCAAGATGCGTTGCACAACCACGCAACGTAGTGCAGCAACGCCGCGTAACAACGCAACTAGGCAACTAGTGGGCCTATAAAATAGTGCTAAAAATAGCATTATTTTAACAGCCTTATAAGCTTTTTTATATTATAGGATTATTAGTAAAGGAAGCGTTACTATATGCCTTTAATTTAGGGTTATTACTACTATATTTAATTGCTAGATCTGCCTATATATACCTATACTTAAGGGCTCTTTCTACTACTTTTATATACTATAGCCCTAGGTTTTGTAAGTATTATAAGAGTTATAAAGCTACGAAAGCGATATCAGGTCTTAAGACTATTATTAGATATAGCAGGGTTTTAATTAAGGATTAATACCTCTTAAGATCTTAAGCGCTAACCTCTCCCTTAAAAGGTTCTAGTAGTATAGTGGTTATTAGGGCTATAAGTCTTTATTAAGGGATTTTCACGTTGAATTTAGTGGTAGCTTTATTCTAATAGGACTTCTAATTAAGCCACACCTTCCTATTAGCACAGTCTCTGATGATTTTAATGCCTAGGAACTAATAAAGCTCTTTAAGGTTCTTAATGTTATACTTTATAAAGAGTCTTGCTTTGAATTTATTATATAAATGTGATTTCCTTTAGCAAATAAGGCAATAAGGTTATTTACGTAGAAAAAGATAATTAACCTGTCCTTAATAAACATATAAATATCTTTAAAGATCTATATAAAGCCTTCACTAATTAGCTAGCTAGTTAGCTCTTTTATCTATAGAAGAGGCGCTCTTTGTAGCTTATAAACTACTTTAAGAAGCTTTAGAAAGGCTTATTTATCTTTATAGCCTAGGGGTATCTTATAGTAAACCTCTTTATTAAGGTCTAAATTTAGGAATACTATAATAAAGTTATACTAGTGTGCTTCTCGGTTAAAGTAGTATATAATAGCTATAAATAGCCTAAAGGTATTAGCAGCTAGGGTTACTGCTTAAGTTAATAGATAACTCTTTGGTTAATGATTTCTAAGAATATAGAGATAAGCTTTATATTATAAGAGGTAGCCTTACTTATTTAATTTATAAGAAAAACCTAAGTAAGGCCTAGTAGCTTTATATTTATAGGAACTTTAATTCTAAATACTTTCTTAGCTACCTTTCTATTAATAATTTTATTATATTCCTTATTTTATGCTTTATAGAACTCCTTTTCCTTTAGATAACTAGCTAAATTATTATAATAAGCTAGAGGAGGAGGAAGCCTTAATATATAAGGCTTTTCTTCGCTTTTAAGTCCTAGCCTAAAGGCTATAGCAAATGCTTTAAGATTATTATAATCTTGTGCATTTGTTAATATTTTGTGGTTAACGCTACTATTAGGTAGGTTAAGTAAGTTATTAATACTTAACGGTATATAATCTATTAAACCTAGAAATTATCTAGGTGAATTTAGAGGAGTTAGTAAATTTGTCTCTTAATTGTCCTTTTCTTTTTCCTTATAATCTAGCTAATTATAACCATTAGGAGTTTTAACCTATTAAGGCTAATTAAGTGGTTATTATAGTAACAGAGGGTATGCTATCTGTGAAAGCCCTATATTAGAGCTTTCTTCCTTACTATTATTAACTAGCTTTTTAAGGAAGCGTTTTTTAACCTCTTTTTAGTTAATAATAGGCCTCTTTCTTAAGCATAAAAGATAGACTTATTAAAAGTAATATAGCTTAACAAGAACTAGCAGCTCCTCTTTATTATTAGCACCTAAATTAGGTATTACGTAAAGGAAACGTATCTAGCTAGGTATTTAATGTAAGCCCTTTAGGCAAGCTTTAGACTTGCCTTATAGAGCTTACTTCGCGTTATTACGTATACTTTATAACTAAAGGCTTGTAAGTAAGTTATAGAGGCTTTTAGATTCTCTAGTAAGTGACTTTATTAAAGCTTGTTCTCTCTTAACCACCTATTTAACGCTTGTTAAGGCAATTGCTAGTTAAGCAGCTTTTAAGGCGTATGGTTTAAGATGTAAATAGCTACTTTAGTAGCTATAGGCTAAAGGTCTTCTAGGAAGCCTAATTATATTATAAGAGTTATTATAACCCTTATCATCACCCCCTAAACTATTTAGCGTGCCTATTTTAATATAGGTAAGCTAGGCTGGATTTTCTAATAATAATGCCTTTATTTATAACCTCTTTTTCTTGCTTTTTAGTCTAAAAGTAGTCTTACCATTAGTTATCACAACCGCGATGTGGATGCTATACACTCTTGCGTATATAGCTTCTAACTAATTAAAGCAGAGTGTGATATCCGTTTTTAACGGGATTGTGAAAATATAGCGTAATCCTATAGCTCTATAAGTAAAGAGAGCGATGTATTAGTCTTTATTATACCCTAATAATTAAGTAAAGAGGTTAAAAGAGACTACTTAAAGCGGTCCTAAAGGTAATAATCCTGCTTAGGGGACTTATAATATCTGCCTCTACGCCTTAGCTATTTAGTAGACCTTACATTTACTCACGCTTCTTTCCTTTAAAGGAATTTAAAGCTTCTTAAGCACTTAATTTATTATATCCTCGCCTAGATACGCTAATCTAGCGTGCTATAGGTCCGTAAGCGTTACTATTATAGCCTTTAGGTCTCTTAAATCTCCCTTAATAGTGAAAGTCTCTAATAGGCTTAAGCCCTCTATACACAGCTATATACTAATAATCCGAGTTTAAAATATCTCCTAATTACCTCTTACTAGGTCTATTACCCTTCTAGTAAGGTTATCCTACCTTATTCCCTTTTACGTAAGTAGCTAAAGAGATATAAGGTTTATAAAGAACGTTAGTTAGTACTAGGCCTTTAATAAGGTAAGGGTCTAGCTATCTGTTAAGATAATCCGAGCTATGCTAACGCCGTGAGCCTTAGTAACACCATAACTAGCTTGAATTCCAGGTTATTAGCTATAATTAAGGTCTATAAACTAGCGTTTATTATTAAAGATGTGGATTAAAGTGCTGCTATTAAGTATAACCCGCGATTTACCCTAGGCGAGGAAAGCCTTTACAGACTCTTCTATAGCTAAAAACGCGGTATCCTTTTCTTTAGGTTCTTTTACGCTATTATCCTTTAACCACGTATTATATGCCTTTTTATATTATTAGGTTAACAATTTATTACTTCTTTTGCCTTCTTTAATAGCTCTTATTGAAAATGGAAGGGGAATCTAGCTAGAGGGATAGGAAGACCTCTCTAATAGATTCTGACGCGGCGGCTTCTAGATTCACTATAATACGACGATTCTTCAAGATATAGAGCTTTGATAGTTGAATGTAGTTGATTTCTAATAATACGGACGATCTGACGAGCAATGAGAGGATTCTACTGAGTCCCCTCAAGACCTACTGACTATATCGGCAGAACTAGGTCGCCAATAGGGTCTCGCGAGCTACTTTTTATTTTCCGCATAATTCATTTGTATGGGAAAAGTAAAAATCGACTCACGGCCATACAAACTAAACGCCCGTGTGGCCTAACTAAGCACTTTAATAAATAACCCTATTAATAAAATATACTATAAAATCCAGAATAAATCAAGGATTTAAATAGTATACGTCAGCCTTTTATACAACTACTAGTTCCCTAGTTACAGTTGATTTCAGCTTCCCTATAGGGTAACCTAGTTGGCTTAGTTATACAAGCCTGTGGGTTAGTTGTGTGCAGGAACGCAGGTCACAGCCAAAGCTGCAAGCAACGCTGCAAGCAACGCCTTGTAACCAACGTTGTAACAACGCAACTAGGCAACTAGTGGGTCTATAAAATAGTGCTATAAATAGTATTATTTTAACACTCCTCTAGAAAAGTATAAGGTAACTAATTCAATACCTAAACTTAGCTCTTTAATAGATATCTAAGTTAACCATAAATTTAATAATAAATCCAATAACTTTTAAACTTAAATTAATAACTTTTTAACTTAAATCAATAACTTTTTAACGGAATTCCAGTGTTTTTGTTAATTTTGATTTTTCGACTTTTTAGTTGATTTTCCTTTTTAAAGCTAGGCCTTTGTATTTGTAAGGCCTAATAGTTAGATAAATTGTTAAAATTTATTATTAGGCAAGGGCTTAGTTAAACCATCTGCAGGCATCTCCTTAGTATTAATGTAAATAACCTTAGCTATACCCTTCTATACCTTTTCTCTAGTATAGTTAAATTTTAGCAGGGTATGCTTTGTTCTGCTATAAAGAGCAGGGTTATTAGCGGTAGTAATAGCGCCTTAGTTATCACTAAAAATCGGAACTAGAGGTGCTATAGGTAGCTTTATCTTATTAAAGAGACTATAAAGCCACTCTAGCTCCCTAATAGCTTCACATAGAGCATCTGATTCAGCCTCTAATATAGATAAAGCTATTGTGGTTGCTTTCTTCGATTTCTAGCTAATAGGTCCTTCGGCTAGCTTATAGAGATAAGCATAGGTTGATTTTGAGGACTTATCACCTGCGAAGTTGCTATCACAAAAGCTAATAAGGGTTGCAGAGGCTTTAGTAGCAGATTTAGACCTTCTATAAGTTATAGAATAACTCATAGAGCCTAGAAGATATCTAAGCAAATGTTTAGAGGCATTTAAATGCTCTATATATAGCTTAGATAGTGCTGTGAAAAGCCACTGAACCGGAAAGGCAATATTAGGTCTTATAAGGAGCATTAAGTACATAATAGTTCCTATAATACTCTGATATAGCTTGTGATTAGGGGGAAAGAGGCTTGGTTAAGTGATTGGCTGCCTGTTTTATAATTCCGGGTTAGAGTGGAATTTTAACAGGCCTAGTATCTTTATATTAAATCTTTCTAAGGCTTTAGAAATATACTAGGACTAGTGGATAGTTAAGGTCCCTTTCTTTTGATTTCTAGTGATTTGAACGCCTAGGAAAAATTCAGCTAGCCTATGATCTTCTATAGGATAAGCTTTATGTAATAGCTTCTTTAGCCTATTAATATAAGCTAGATCCGGACCTATAAGAAGACAGTTATCCATATATGTTGCTATATATGTAGATGTAGTTAGGTTAAAGAAGACGGCTGGGTTAGATATTAGGGGTGGAAGCCTAATTTCCAAAGAAGGTCCTTTAAAGCCTGCTGCCACTCTCTAGAGCTTTGTTTTAATCTATATAAAGCCTTTTGTAGGAAAATAACTTGCTTTTAAGAGGGTTTATAACCGTATTTTTGAGTAGTTTAGTTATTTTAGGCGTAGTGGCTTCGGCAAAATCGGCGAATCTATTAGGGATTTGCATATAAATAGCTTATTTTAGCAAGCTATTTAGAAAGGCCCCTATAAAATCGACCTGTTTAACTTCCTAGTCATTACAAGCTGCTAGGGCTAGTAATATTCGCTAACTAGGGGAATGCTAGTTGTAGCATAGGTTTCGATGTAATCTTGACCTTCTATTTGCATAAAGCCTTTAGCAACGAGTTAGGCCTTGTGTTTTAAAGGATTATTTTCTTTATCCTTTTAAGCTTATAAACAAGCCTATTCTTTAGAACCCTCTGGCCCTTAGGAATTTAGTCTATCCCTATAAATTTGAAGGTTCTAGCAGCTAGAAGCTGCTTAAATTCGTTAAAAGTTGCATTTATCTATTTCTAACTATCCTTGCTGTTCAAAGCTTATTTCCATGTCTTAGGGGTGTTAGAATTATTATTAGAAGACGACGATTTAGCCTTTTCTTATGCCTTGAAGCATATCTCCTTAACGAAAGAAGATATATTGAAATCATTAATGTCTATAGAATTAGGATTAGTTAAAGAATCTGAATCTAAAAACGGTTTTTCGATAGCACCCTTATTAGGGGCGCTAGAGCTTAGGCTCTCTAGGGGTAGTGCTAGAGGCGTTACCGGCGCTGCGGGCGCTGCGGGCGCTAGAGGCTTTGGATAGCTATCCTGAACCTCTAGATTATCTCGTGAGATATCGGCTTCTCCCTCTGAAGGATAGCTCCCTAAAGGCTTAGGGGACCTTACAGAGCTTATATCCTCTATAATTTTAACAAAGCTAGTCTTAATAACTGACCTTTTAGAGGGTATATAAACAAGATAAACACTAGAACCCAGAGTAGCAAGTAGCCGGCCAGGGATAGTCCTAGGGCTAGCTTCTAAAGCTTTGATCTCTGCTCCGGAGGTATTAGAACCTCACAATAAGACCCTATAGCCCTAATTTTCGAAAAATCAGGCTTATAGGAGGTCTCAGGCTCTAAGTTAGCTAGATATAGCTGCTTAGGGGTTAGGGGCTTAGTTGTATTCGCGGTGATGTTAACTAAGTCCACTATGGCTAGAAGGATATAAGACCATAGATATAAAGGCAGCTTAGACCACTAAAGTGTAGCCCTAAGCCAGTCTAGGATAACCCTAATAGCCCTCTTAACTAGCCCATTCTGTTCGTGAATATAAGGGCAAGAGGTGCTAAAACAAATTCCTTTAGAAGATAACCATAACTAAAGTTCGTTGTTAATCTCAGTGCCTCCGTCAAAGTGAAGGTGCCTAGGATACGCGTTATATTGGTTTTTCAGGGCCTTAAAGAAGCCCTTAATAGCTATATAAAGGGTCTGACCTTCTTTATTAGCTAATGGAAAACACCATTTATACTGGGATTTTCGATTAATAAGAATAAGGACTAGGGCCTTCTTATTATGCGGTATAGGTTCGATTTTAACCGTATCTCCCTCTAGAATGTCTAAAACTCTAGGGGGTCCTGAATAGGTCTTTTAGTAGGTCTTCTAATAGCCTTCGATTGCATACAGGCTATGCAGTTAAAATCCTTTTCTTTAATTGCTGAAAAATCAGGGATCCCTTTAGCTAATTTCGAAGACTTCTTTAGTAAAGGGAGGCTAATGTGGCCTAATCGAATGTGCCAAAGAAGGGCTAAATCTAGTAACTTCTTGTAACTAGAATCTAGCTTTTTAGGGCTATTATCCCTTAGCTCCCTCTGTTACCAGGCCTCTTAAGAATCACAGGCCTCTGGGGGCAATAGACGGCCACTATCGTCACCTAAGTCATTAGGGTATGGACCTTCTAAACCCCCTATAGAAGGTGCCTAACTAGGAGGAGCTTCGGTGGGATATAGGGCTAAATCTTCGTCTTCTTCAGAGTCTAATTCTTTGATTCGTTAATATTCCTTGGGATTAAATGCTGGCTGCGGAATTTGAACCTCTATAGGGTAGGAAAACCCTAATTCGGTCTTATAGACTCTTTGTTGGTTGCAAAATTGAGAGCCCATAAAGGAGAGGTGGGTTAAATGCTTGCAAATCTTAGGAGTAGCTTGCCCCTTAATCTGCAAAAAGAAGCCGTGTTTAGCAGGTTCTAATAACCTATAGGGGCTTTTATTGGCTAGGAAAAGCTGATCTTTAGCTAGATAACCTCCCTTTAGATAGTGGGATAACCCGCTAACTAGGTTGGTATCTATACCTGGGAAATATAAGGCATCTAGCAGAGCTAAAGGCCTATATTCTAGTGGATTTTTCTTGACCAGAACGTTAAAAACAGCGGTGCCTCTTCCTTTAGGGTAGATAGGTCCTCCTGCTGTAATTATAGGGCCAGTTTGACCTTTCTTAAGAGGCTTAAAATCCCTAAAGAAAGCCCTATTATTACAAATGTGACAAGAAGAACTTGTATTATATAAAAGGGAGTTTTTAACCACATTATTAGAGTAGCTAAAAGTAGGCTTAGTAGTAGTGTTACTAGTAGTAGTAGTACTAGAAGTATCCGAATCAGATTCAGAATCACTACTATCCTTGCTACTAGACTCGCTAGAATCTAGTTCTTTAACGTATCCCGTGGCTAGGCTATAGCCTAACGCAAAAGCAGCTTCTTTTCCTTTATCCCCATTGCTACTCTTCTTCTTCTGCTTTTTCTTCTTAGAGGCTTTAGAAGGGTTTAAATCCTTCTTATCCTGCTCTTTAGTGGCATTTGTAGAGTCCTTCTCAGTGTTAGGATTAGAGGATTTCTTCTCCTGGTCCTTAGAATTTCCCTTATTATTAGAAGCCTTATAACTAAGAGCTTTAGCTATAGGGGAGGTTTTATCCCTCTGTTCTTCTAATAAATCTGCCATAAGGAACTATAAATTCAAGGTATTTACAGGCAGTCCCTATGCCCTAGAAGCTCTAATAGTAAATCTTTGTCTCTTAGCCTAACTAGGGAAGGTCTGCTTTAATGCATTAATATAATGATTTACTTGATTAATAGGTGCAATCTTTACACTACAGAGTTATAGTCTAGCTAGTAAATTATTAAAATCAGCATTAAAAGCCTCTAAAGATCCCTTATAATTTGAAAAATTTAGGGAGTGGTAGCTAGCGTATAGCATACCTCGCTAGATTTCAGCACTCTACAAATAATGCCTAATAAGGACTTTATAGGCTTCTTTAGGGGATTTTTGCCAACATATAGCTGCCTAAGGTCCAGATTAATAGCTATCTCTTAATATCATCAAAAGAATAGCTTAATCACAGTCAGCTAGATAGCCTACTAGGCTTGGATTATCTATGAATTCAGGTAATCCTAGGGCTCTAAATTAAATGCTTAGGGCTTGCTTCCACTAATCATAATTTTCAGGGCCTTTTAGCTTAGCTCCCTCTAGAATAAAGTGAACCTTCTTATTTAGCTCCTTAATAGCACCTGTGTTAAAGGCAGCTTATAAGTTACTAGAAGGTAAACTTACAGAAGTAGTAGCAGGCAGGTCTTCTACTAGGACCTTAGTATTTTCTTCCCTTAGTCTAGTAGAATCCTGAAGACCTTGAATAGCAGTCATAGTTTGCGTTAATTTATCTAATAGATTATTAATGCTAGCCTCGGTTTTTAGCCGTTTTGACTCGCTATGTTTAATAAAATCTGTCAAAGTCTTGCCTTGTTATTTAATTTGGCTTTGTAGTTGTAAAGCGCTAGCCTGAACAGCCAGTTAACCTTCTATATCCATCCTATCAGGGTCCCTAGGGGGCTAGAAGGGCCTATAGCAGGTCCCTTACCCTTATAATTAGGTGGTGCCATCTTCAAAAAATTCCTGTGCAAAATCTCCAAATTTGTTCCTGTTGCAAATAACGCGCGCTAGAAATTAGTTATAATGCAATCTGCTTGCGCACGTAAAATACGTGGCGGGGCTGTTTGAAAGGGTGCCCCTCGAGGTCTAAAAGTGGGTCTGCGGTATGCGTAGGCAGAAAAAGCCAGAGAAAATTCTCAGGGAGAAAATTTTCTCAACACCAAAAATGACGGATAGGAATTATAAGTATTACAGAAGCCACAACGCAACGTAACGTAATGTATAGTGCGTGCAACGTAGTGCAATAGGTCAAAAAGCCTAGTATAGATATACTAGATGTCCGATGATTTAAAGGATGTAGCGTATCTACTATTGTAGATAATATCAATGTAACGGTCGCGATAGTGAATAGAATCACTAAAAAGAGGTTGTGGTTGTAACTAGATAGTTACGGTTGCAATGTGGTGGTTGCAGGTGCGGCTGTAAATGAATTTAACACTAAGGGTCTGGTGTTGCAATGCGGGGTGCTAGGGGATGAAAAGCTTTAACTAGCGGTTTCCTTCGTAATCTAAGAGCCCATAGGTATAGTAGAGAGTAACTAGTACCCAAAATTAAGTAGTAATTGCAGTAGAATAACGCAGTAATGTAGTAATTCTATAGGCCTTCCAGGCTCATAACCTATTGAAAATGGAAGGGGAATCTAGCTAGAGGGATAGGAAGACCTCTCTAATAGATTCTGACGCGGCGGCTTCTAGATTCACTATAATACGACGATTCTTCAAGATATAGAGCTTTGATAGTTAAATTTAGTTAATTTCTAACAATACGGACGATCTAACAAGTAATAAGAGGATTCTACTAAGTCCCCTCGAGACCTACTGACCATATTAGCAGAACTAGGTCGCCAATAGGGTCTCGCAAGCTACTTTTTATTTTCCGCATAATTCATTTATATGGGAAAAGTAAAAATCGACTCATGGCCATACAAACTAGACGCCCGTGTGGCCCAACTAAGCACTTTAATAAACAACCCTATTAATAAAATATACCATAAAATCCAGAATAAATCAAGGATTCGAATAGTATACGTCAGCCTTTTATACGACTACTAGTTCCCTAGTTACAGTCGATTTCAGCTTCCCTATAGGGTAACCTAGTCGGCTTAGTCATACAAGCCTGTGGGTTAGTTGTGTGCAGGAACGCAGGTCACAGCCAAAGCTGCAAGCAACGCTGCAAGCAACGCCTTGTAACTAACGTTGCAACAACGCAACTAGGCAACTAGTGGGTCTATAAAATAGTGCTATAAATAGCATTATTTTAACAGCTCTTTATTGATTTTCTAGTCTTTTATTAGGCAGAGCGCTCTATAGATCTTCTACAAGTCTTTTAACTTCTTTACCTTATGCTTTTTGTAGTAAATATAGGAATTGTTATGGACTAGCCCTAAGGTAACTGCTGTTAGGCGTCGATATGATATTGAGAAACTTGAGGAGGGAAGAAAGGAAGGTAGGAAACCTATCCCTTCCTGTGCCCCTTATACTCCTTAACTATCCTAAGCTATCCTATCTGTCCTCTTCCTATCCCCTTATTATCTTTACACCACTTCTTCCTATCCCCTTATTATCTTATCTCTATCTTTTCTAATCCCCTTATTATCTTATCTCCGTTCCTTACTATCTTATATTCAGCCTTATCTTTATCCCCTACTATCCTATATTTAGCCTTAATCCCTACCCTTACTATCTTAGCTTAGGCCCTTACTTATCTCTGTGTTATCCGCTATTAGCCCTCTTATTATATATGCTATAACTAATGCTTAGGCAAAGCCTAAGCCCTTATATACGTCCTTACTTACCTATTATAAACCTATATAGTAGAAATAAACCCTATGTCTATATTTACTAACTTTAACTATTTATTCCCTATCCTATTATACCCTTTCTATAGTTAGTGTCTTTATAATTTGTTGTTATTATTAGGTAGCGTGTAATGTGTACCCTTCCCTACTAAGTTATAGAGACTATCTTCACTTATTGCGTTTGCTTTTTGTTATTAGGCTAAGTGCGTGATATATGTTCCTAGCCTCTCCTTTATTATTATAGTAACCTTAACTCCTCCCTTACTTGTCCGTAACCCCTCTAATACAGTTACGCTTCCTATATAAATATCCTACTTTCTTACCCCTTATATAGCCCCTCCTTCCTATATACCACCTCCCTCTTAATAATATTGCAAACTTTTTTATTTCCTCTATCTAGCTCTTTATATTCCTATCTACTATCCTTATTTATTTACTTATTAATATATCTTATTTGTGTTATACCTCTAACGTCCCCTCGCGCGTTCCTATAACGCCTCTAGCTTATGCTATTAGTAAATACCTTATAGAGGGTAATTCTAATAATAACAACTATGCCGCTCTTACGTTAGTTTTTATCCTTATAGCCCTTATATTAAGTGGTCTCTAACTATAGGCATGCTAAACTATTATCCCCTAAAAGTAAAGGCTCTTATCCTCCTTACTAGTATAACTATATAACCTGTGTTTAGTTAACCAGGTTTTTATCTGCTAACCTAAGGCTTTAATATGCCCTTAAAGACCTTAAAGCCGCTATTATAGCAGGTGATTATATTATAATGCCTAGTGTTATAAAGACCCTAATATCTAAGCGTAAGATACCTGTCCTATCTTAGGACTTTTGTGCCCTTATAGGTAAATAGACCGCGCTCCTAAATTAGGCGTAGTTTAATCCAGCCCCTATGCGCTTAGCCCTTAGCCCCTCCCCTCCTCTAATACCCCTAAGTTAAATCTAATAGGTTTTGATATTATACCCTTTATAAGCAGGAGTCCCTTAGCTAGCTATTAGATAGGAGGCGCTCTCTAATAGGTTACTAGAACCTTATTCTAGTAAAACCAGTAGCTTATAAATAGCATCTCTACTATATAGGAAGAGTTTTATAAGCACTTAGCTGTGATTATTAAAGCATTATCTCCTTACTATTATAGGGTTACTTAAAGCTATTCCTAGCTTATTAAAGCCAGTAATAATTCGCCCTCCTACTACTATTAGTAATATTCCTATAACACCTCTAGT
The DNA here is from genome assembly GCA_023658535.1 of Epichloe glyceriae. NCBI lineage: Eukaryota > Fungi > Ascomycota > Sordariomycetes > Hypocreales > Clavicipitaceae > Epichloe > Epichloe glyceriae. Next base: position 766,574 of record CP098295.1, on the reverse strand, counting down.
GCTAGTCCTATTAATCACTATCTCTCCTACACTATTAGGCCTATTTGCGCTTCTCTTATAACTAGTAGTACCTAGGGGGTAGTCCTCCTCCCCCTACACCTGCTTCACGCCCTCTAACCGTTAATTCACTTAGGCTATTTAGAGCCTAAGTAGTAGTAGAGAATAACAATATTGCTCCTAGTAAGTAATATCTTATACCCCCTAGGCACTAATTAGAACTATCTTACCCTAACCTATATTAGGGGTATAAGGGTATAGGGACCTATAATAATAAGAGTGGGACTAAGGGTGTAGATAATAATATCCCTAGGAATTTATTAAGAACTTTTAAATTTATATAGGTAGCGATTTATCCGTGTCCTAGGTCTAGCTTAAGCCTACTTATAGTAGTTAAGTTTACTATAATTAATTTAGTCTATTATTATATTATATATCTCCTATTCCTTTTAAACTTATTAAGTGCTTATATCTTTACTATATTCTCTAGTAGTTCCTATATTAGCTATAAGTATCCCGCCTATTTAACTAGAACATTATATCTATTACCTTTGCCTAGTATATTATAAGCCACTAAAATCTATTTTATATAATACTCCTTAATAAGCTTATTATTATCTTCTAATAGTACTTACTCTAAAGCTAGTTAGGAGTCTTATAGTTTCTAACTTAGGAGAGGGTCTATTACTACTTATTTAATAAGGTCTACGTAGAACACTAGATAAATGCCCCTTAGTATATCTAGTTAGACTATTAGTAGTATAAGTACCTCTACTACTATATACTTTACTAAAACCTAGTTAAGTTTCCTTAAGGGGTGGTTTATCTTAATATTCTTAAAAGAAAGCTACACTTTATTACTTACTTAAAAGCGTTTTACTAGGTATTATAAAGCTACTGTTATATCCTATTATTATTACTATACGTAGGCTATTACAGCCTAGGCTAGAAGAGTCCCCTCCTATAAGTATTCTAAAAACTAAATAGCCCTTCCCTTAGGTATTATAGTAAATACTAAAAGGTCTAGCTAGAATTAAATAAGTTCTAGGTTGTATTTATATAATAACTTATTTAGGCTTACCCCTATAATAGAAAAGGTCCTATTATTTATTATAAGCTAGTAAGTAGCTAAGTATTTAGGCTAGTTAAATTAAGAGAAGGAGATTATTACTTATAGTATTACTTACACCTCCTAGTTCGCTTATTCTATGCTGCTATTAGTCTATAAGTAATATTGTTGAGTTGACCAAGGGGATTCGGGTCCTATGACCACAGGTCACTAGTGCACTAGTTACTCAATGTAAAAGGTTCAATTCTGCTTGTCTTCTAGGTCTAGCTATAGGGGGATTGAGGCTATAGATATACCTCAATCCTAGGGATGCCTCCGCATGCGTGGTGTTGTGGGTCAAACACGCTGTCTGGGGCGAAGTGGGGCGATGGTCCCGTGCGGCCAATCGCGTTGCTAGTCTAGGTGGGGCGATGAGACCCCGTGCGCCAGTTGCGTTCCAGTGCACAGTGGGGCGATGAGACCCCGTGCATCCAATCGCAATTCAGTGCACAGTGGGGCGATGAGACCCTGTGCATCCAATCGCAATTCGACCGTGGTGACGAATTCGTCCGCAACGAATTCGCAGCGATGCGATTCCAACACTGGCAATTTTCTCTTTTTGTTGTGGGCGCAAGAGGCTCAAAAGCGCAGTAAAATCAATCAAAGGAAAATGTTATAACAAAGGGGTGACTAAGCAGGTTTCGCTGCTTTGATTGGTTGGATGTGCAGGTCTGTTGTTGAAGACAGGAAAACAGAGGTAATGACAGAAGTAGGAAAAAGAGAGGTTGTAAGGTTGCTTACGTAGCCAAGTGGGGCTGGTCGTTGATGCGGCCAATCGTATCGCGTGCATCAATTCGGTGGACCCACTTTTGGTCTGATCCGAACATCAGCCGTAGGAAGCTCTGGCAATCTCTCTTTTTCTCTTTTGGCTGAAAAGCTCAAAAACGCAATAAAAATCGAATTGAAGGGAAGTGTTGACAAGTGGATCCTGCGGTGGAAATCCACGGCTGTGATTGGTCCGGGTTCAATCTGTTCCGGACCGTTGATGTTGGGGGAATGAGGGCATCGTCAATTTACTGGTCTCTTCACCCAACCTTCCACACGTATATTGACCTGGTTGTTGTCAATGAAGGTCTCGAGGCTCTTGTTCGATGAGGCTTTTGTCATTGCATCAGCGATATTGTCTCTTCCGTCAATCCAGCGGATCTCGTGGATCTCGCGCCGTTCGTATGATTGTCGCAATGCCATATTCCGGTACACCTCTAACAGCTTGGAGGGTCTGTTTGACGGGTTCTGTATCGTCGGCAAGAGGGTCAAAGAGTCTGTTGTAGATATCTTGAAGGCTTTGAACCATGGTGTTAAGGCATTCTATCTTTGTTTTGTCAGGATGTTTGGCGATAGTGCCACGTAGCGTAATGCTATTCCACTCTCGGCGGTAGAATTGCTCATTTGTGGCCGTTTTAAAGTGTTGTCTGACAAGCTCAACCATTTAATCAAATGTGAAGCCTACTGATGGCTTTGTGGCGATGTTTGTGAGATAGAATTTCTTCGCGTTACCTGTTAGCATCACAGGGAATGCTTTTATAAGCGCGGTTTCCGTGAAGTCGAGCTAATGGCATTGGTCTCGTAATATCACCACCTTCGGTTTGATGAAGTCGAACATCTTCCCGCTATATTTGTCGGCTTCTTTGTAGATCTTTGTAAGATCAAGTACCTTCCTTGTGTCATTATAGTGTTCCTAGGCTTAAGGTGTTGTAAGGGGTGGTGAGAGGTATGTTCCTGGTTGGGCTTGAGGGATAATAGGAACAGCAGGTTGAGAGGGCTGGGCATCTGTAATTGGCGGGCTTGATGTTATTGGCGATGGTTCCGGCGCAATATTAGGTGCTTGCGGCGAGGAGCGTGGATTCTTTATTATTGGTATTGGCTTCGCATTTGGGTGGAGGTTTGAATGGAACCTGCCTGTGGCGATTTGCTTGTTAATCTCTTCTGGAGGCCATTCGGATTGTATTTCTTCTTAGAGTACTCTTTTGAGTGCTTCGGTAATCCTTCCGCTAGATCTCCCTGCGTATACACCGTGTTCGCGGAGGAGGTCTTATAGCGCTTTGGTTAGGCCTTTGTGGGCTCTGTTAAAGAGGTCTTTGTTCTAATTGCTGAAGTCGAATCAGTAATTCTCCTATTATTCCCAATCTTTATATGCTTGCTCTTTGTAGTGAAGGATCATACAAGCAATCTTGTTATTGAGATTGGTGGTGGTTGCGGTCTCTGGGTTGATGTCATCGCTCATTGAGTCCTAGTCTGTTAACAGGTTCTTCCAGCATCGTCGTATCCGCTCTAGAAGCTCTTCTCTTATTGGATAAGAGTGAGGGTTTTGAGGGTCTTCTATCTAAGAAGTTATGATAAAAGAGAGGAGGGGAAAAGAGAGGAGGAGGAGGGGATTCAGCTAGCTTGTTGGCTGAGATTCCGAGATAGTCGGCGGGGTTGAATCCTTATAGCGCTGGCCCCAATCAGACAAAGGCTAGTAATTCAATCCTTTGGAAGCCTGATACCGCAGAGGCGTTATCTTCTCCCTGTAGCATGTCTTCTTGCAGAGGCAATCGTACGTCTCTTCTTAGTGTTCTCTTGCTGCTCTGTGGTTAGTCGTGCTAAATCCTTCTTAGTTAAGCAACCACTAATCAGTGTTAAGTTGACCAAGGGGATTCGGGTCCTATAACCACAGGTCACTAGTGCACTAGTTACTCAATGTAAAAGGTTCAATTCTGCTTGTCTTCTAGGTCTAGCTATAGGGGGATTGAGGCTATAGATATACCTTAATCCTAGGGATGCCTCCGCATGCGTGGTGTTGTGGGTCAAACACGCTGTCTGGGGCGAAGTGGGGCGATGGTCCCGTGCGGCCAATCGCGTTGCTAGTCTAGGTGGGGCGATGAGACCCCGTGCGCCAGTTGCGTTCCAGTGCACAGTGGGGCGATGAGACCCCGTGCATCCAATCGCAATTCAGTGCACAGTGGGGCGATGAGACCCTGTGCATCCAATCGCAATTCGACCGTGGTGACGAATTCGTCCGCAACGAATTCGCAGCGATGCGATTCCAACAAATATAATGTGGAGAGTAGTTAATCTATTCTAACTAGTAAGTATAGCGTTATCTAAAACTTCCCTAACTAGTCTAAGCTATAGTCTATAATAATAGACTAGGGGAACCCTCTAAACCTTTACTAAACTATCTTAAATTATTCTATATATTCCTTAGCACTAATAGAAGTCATTACCTCTAGCTAGATAAATTTTAAAAGCCTGTCTATAATAACTATTAGGTAATAAGGTCTCTCTAAGGATAATGCTAGTAATTCTATTATAAAATCTATTAAGATCTATGACTAGAACCTGTTAGGGATTAGTAGCGGTTTTAGTAAGCCTTAATATTATTAACGACTCTTATAACCTCTAAAGTAATAGTAATTCTAAACGAATCTAGCAATATCCTATAATATCCTATCTTAGTAAAACTGTTACTATAGAATCTAAAACGTAGTGTTTTAGCTAGGGTGTCCTATAACTAGCGAATCGTAATATTACTAAATAAGAGTTATTATAAGAGGTTCCTATACTAGCACCTAGGTATAACCCCTAAATTAGAGTGCCCTATAGGCACTAAGTAAGCAATCCACTACCTGTTCTCTTATTATTGCTTTTAGGGAAATTTTTATACCCCTTTCTAAATAGCTTTTAGTTAAATATAGTATATAAGGTTTGCTATAACGGCTTAATCCTATAATAACTAAAGGTATTCTATAGCAAAGAGAACCTCTCTAACTAGTGGTGGAGTTGCGTTTAAAATAAGAGGATCCTAATTAGGGTCCTCCTATGAATCTGTAGGTAATTAAGAGAGTTATATAATAGTAACTAGTTATAGTATTTATCCTGTCCTTACTCCCACACCCTTCTTATCCTACTCCCTTTATAAAAGTGCATTTAGTTATTAAGCCTATATACTAGGTCTATAATATAAGTGAAAATTAAATAGGGTAAGCGTATCTGCTTACTAAGCCTACTATTCTATTATTAGATAAGGAGTGGTAAAGTATTCTAGGTTTTTGTAATTTATATAAATCGTGAATAGTCGTGAAACGCCTTATAGCTTTGCTAACCATGCCTTAAGGCAAGAGATAATAGCTAGGAGCTCCTTATTATAGATAGTGTAGTTCCTTTATAAGGCTAATAAGCTTGTGGAGTAGTACGTAACTAGGTATATAACGTAGTTAGGTCCTTCTTATAATATATAATCTTTAAGGGCTAGGCCTAAACAATCCGCCTTAACTACTATAGGTTAATCTAGGTCCTATTATACTAGAACTAGGTACTTAATAAAAGCCCCTTTTAATTTCTTAAAGGCCTTATTCTCTTTAGGCCCCTATTAGAAAGGGACATTTCTCTTTGTGAGTTATATAAGCGGTGCTACTATCTTAGAGAAGTCCTTAATAAAGTCTTAGTAGAAATTTATAAACCCTAGGAAGCTTTAGACCTTATATAGCTTTATAAGCGCTAGCCATTCCCTAATTACCATAACCTTTACTAGGTTAGGACAGACTAAATGTCCTGCTATAATAATATAGCCTAAGTACTAGACTTCCTTTATAGCGAATATAGACTTACTAAGGTCTAGGTATAATCCCGCTGCCCTTAAGCGGCTAAGTATTAGTTAGACCTTAGCTATATAGTCCTTCCTTAACCCCCTAAATAGACTAAGATATTATCTAGATATACTATAATAAAATCCCTTAACGCGTCCCCTAAGGATTTATTAATATAGCGTTAGAAGGTTACTAGTGCGCCTACTAGTTTAAATAAGCAGACTAACTATTTAAATAGTCTAAATCTTGTGAGGCCCGCCCACAACACATGGGCGCACCCCGCGGGCACACCATGCCACAGGGCTAGGTCCACGTGACACTAGCGAGTCACTAGCTATAAAGCAGCGACTCGCACCCACAACACACTTAGACCTAGCAAGCTTTAGTTAATATACTAAGTGCCCCCATACGTTCTTGCCTAGCTATCCCCTATCCTTATAATTCTAAAGCTTTAACCCCAGCCACCTAAGAATATAATAGGGGGAGAACCTGACGAACCCCTAGCGTAGCACTAGAGGTAACGCACAAAACCACGAATAAAGATAGCACCCTAGCTTCCGAAATAGTCAGCACCTAAGCCAAATTAGGAGAATCTTTAATTAATTCCTAATAAGCTATAATAACTAAATAAATCGCTTAACTTAAAGAACTAAAGAAACTATAGAATAAAGAGAAAGAACTTATCTAGCTACTCTAACTAAACGCAATAGAAAAGCCCGCAAAAAGGCAGCGAAAATCTAGCACCTCTTTAAGCAGCAGCTACGGCGAGGTTAAAGTGCATAACATTATAGAACTAACGCACCCTACTAACCCTTAAAAACACAAAATATGGTTAAACGACCTAAACCATGCATTTATAGGAGCAAAACGCAAGTTCTAACGCAACTACTAAAAATCCTCCTTATACTTAACTATATATATAGGGACTGTAAGGCAAGATAGGACTAATACCTTGACGAACAGTTAGCTAGCAACTAAGAAGAACTTAAAGATAATTAGGAGGCGTTCTAATCTTAGACACTAACACTACTAAAGGACTTAGCTAACCGTAACGCGTAAATCACTATAATGCTTAAGAACGCAAAGTAACGCAAAGGCTAGAGCCTTATTAAGTTTAGTATTTACATAGATTTGCTAGAGAAATATCTAGAAAGAGCCTTAGAGAAGTCCCGCGCCCTTATATTCTTCGCGAAACTACTCCCTAACTTACAGGACTACCTTAACCTATATGCCTCCATTATTAGCAAAACCCGCAAAGAGGTTGTATAACTTACTTAACGATTTTAGGAATTAATACTGAAGAATAAGCGAAAGCCTAACCACCTACAAGAGAGGTATTTATATAAGGCTCCCTAATACTAAAGGTATAATTCACTACGTGGTAACTAACTGTATGCTAACTAAGATAAGAAAGAGGAAGAAAAGACTCCTACTACGCCCCTGAATAACAAGGAAGTTAGATAGGGCCTAATGTGTTATAACTGCGGGATTGTAGGTTATGTGGCGGCTTAATGCCATAAGCTAAAGAAAGAACACTAAAAGGGTTAGGAAAACGCCCTAAGGCAGAAGTAAATGCCCTTACTTCTGCCCTGTAAGCCAAAGTACTAACAGGGTGTCGTTTTTACACACTAGTTACTATTCATAGGCATAAAGACATAGCAACGGCGGCCGATCTGGATAGTTACGCTAAGGTTAACATTATTAGCGCAGAATTTGCGAAGACCTATAGGTTACAATAAGTAGAGATCACACCTCCTACCCTTAAGGCAATAGGGGCTCTTATAGTTCCTTAATATAGCGTATATTAGGTACCCCTTATGATTATAGACTTAAGGGGAGAATAGAAAGACCTTAGGCTCCTATATATTACCGTTAATAGGGACCTAAGAGTGGAGGGAAGCCCTGTATTAATTAGGATGCATATACTTATAGAGGAATAAGTATACCTTTGCTTACACTTATAAGAGTGGTGGTTTAAGAAAAGAAGAAGGCCTTTTTACTACTAACTCCCTGTAAATTTACTAAGGTAACGCGGAACAAGACTATTATATACGCTATTACAGGAGTTATAGAGGACGAATTTATTGCGTTAGAAGATAACAAGGAGGTAAAAGCGTACGGAACCGTTAAAGATATCCCTAAGGATTTACAGGAATTTAAAGACGTCTTTGCATCTAATAAGGCAGGAACCCTACTATTAAAGAAATTAACTAACCACGCAATTAATCTAGTACTAGGGGCTACACCCCTTATAGGCCTATTTACCCTCTCTCTTAAAGCAAATTAAAAGAGCTCTAAGAATATATTAATAATAACCTAGCAAAGGCCATATAAGACCTTCTAAGAGTCCTGCAGGCGTGCCTATCCTATTTGTACTAAAGAAGGATAGAACGCTCTAACTATATGTGGACTATTAGGGACTTAACAAAGTGACATAGAAGAATCACTACGCTCTCCCCTAATTTTAGAGATCCTAGACTAATGCTAAGGGGCTAAATACTTCTTAAAGATTAATATTAAGGACGCATACTATTAAATTCGCATTAAAGGGGCGATGAGTGGAAGACTGCCTTCCGCACGCGTTATAGCTACTACAAATACCTTATTATACCTTTTAGATTAACTAACGCGCCCGCTACCTTCTAAAGTTATATTCATAAGGCACTTTACAGGCTAATAGACACTATTTGTGTAGTGTATCTAAATAATATCCTTATCTTCTCCAAGACATAAGAAGAGCATACCACACACATTAAGGAGGTGTTAGAGCGTATAAGAACCGCAAAACTATACGCAAAACCCTTAAAATACTTATTCTACTAGGACTTAGTTAAATTCCTAGGATTTATCCTCTTAGTTAACGGAATCTTAATGGATATAAGCTAGGTATAAACCATTTAAGATTAGAAAGAACTAATAAGCTTTAAGGATATTTAATCCTTCCTTAGATTCTATAACTTCTACTAACGTTTTATTTACAAATACTCTAGGATTACGGCACCGCTACACGCGCTAATAAAGGGTAGTTAAAATAGCATCTAGACTAGGAAGTTTATATTTAGAGTAAAGGAAAGGGCAGCGTTTAACCAGCTAAAAGACGCCTTCTAACAAGCCCCTCTACTCCAATATTATAACCTGAGTTAACTAGTGCGTATTAAGACAGATACCTTAGTCTTCGCAATAGTAGGAATCTTATCCTAGCAAGATAACAAGGGTTGTTAGCACCTAGTGGCCTTTTAGTTAAGGAAGTTCACAGATATAGAGCGAAATTACGGCACGGCTAACTAAGAGCTATTTGCTATCGTGGAGTTATTCAAATACTGGCAACACTATGTTAAAGGGGTAATAACCCTAGTGGAGGTCCTGTTAGATTATTATAACCTACAGACCTTTATAAACTAACTAAAGCTTAACGGAAGGCAAGCCAGATAGTGTATGTTTCTATGCCTATTCCACTTTATAATAAGACATAGACTAGGGAAGAGCAACCCCGCGGATACACCGTTAAGAAGGTCTGATTATGAGGGCGAACCTGTGATAAATTAGGTGCTATTGCTAGAACTTTAGAGGAAGCTAGTACCTACTAAGAAAAGGGTAGTGATAGAGATACTAATGTATTAAGGAAGATATAGCAAGACGCCTTTAGGGAAGGAAAATGTCCCTGTCTTAGAAGAACAACGTGGTGAGATGCCTTTAGGGAAGGAAAATGTCCTAGTTATTAGAGATTAGCTTGGCAAGATGCCTTTAAGGGAGGAAAATGCCCTAGCTAAAGAGAGAGATTAACATGGCAAGACGCCTTTGGGGAAGGAAAATGTCCTAGTTAAAAGAGACTAGCTTAGCAAGACGCCTTTAAGGGAGGAAAATGCCCTAGCTAAAGAGAGAGATTAACGTGGCAAGACGCCTTTAGGGAAGGAAAATATCCTAGTTAAAAGAGACTAGCTTGGCAAGATGCCTTTGAGGGAGGAAAATGCCCTAGCTAAAGGTGTTAGAGCCGCCGAAGAACCGGTGAAAGATTGGCTAGATAAGGGTGATTTCAAAGAGGCGATAGCGTGTGTACAAGGCATTGGCACACTAGAGATTCGGGCGGCTATAGCGTTACCGAATCCGTATCTAACCGAATTAAATGAGCCACTAGCTTAATTACTACAAAAGGCATAGGACTAAGACCTAGATCTGCAGAGGTAGAATAGTAAGGTAGATTCCTTAGCAAGAAGTAAGGGAAAAGCTAGCCTATAGTCGCGTAGCGCAAGGGGTCTCCTAATGTACTAAGACTAGGTAGTTGTTTCTTAAGAGCCTATCTTATAATAGGAGCTTCTGCGGCTATACTATAACAATCCGCTAGCGGGTCACTTCAGTGTTAAACGCACGCTTAATCTGTTAAAGCGTCATTTTTAGTGGCCGTAAATGGGAGTTATAGTATCTAACTACGTTGTGAGCTGTGGTGTATGCTAGCGGGTGGTAGCCAGAAGGCATCGCCTATATAGAACACTTAAATCGCTACTAATACTAAGGTAACCCTAGGTAAAAATCTCCATAGATTTCGTTATAGGACTGCCCATAACACGGGTTAATAAGCGAGAGACTAACGCAATCCTAGTAATTATAGACTAATTCACTAAGTACTCCGTTTTCCTCCTAGTATTAACTACTATTAACGCAGCTAAATTAGCAGAACTGTTCTATAAGGAAATTAAGCTATGATTTAGAGCACTAGAGGGCATTATGTCTAACAGAGGCCTAGTCTTTATAAGTTAATTCTGGTTAGAGCTATGCTACCTAGTGTGTGTGAAACGTAGGCTTTTAACAGCGTTTTACCCCTAAACTAATAGGTAAACAGAGCGAATAAACCAGGTCCTTAAACACTACCTCTAATACTTTATTAAGGAGAACTAATAGATATAGGCAAAGCTACTGCCTATAGCTTAATTTGCTTATAATAACGCAGTAAATAGGACTATAGGTTACTCCCTAAACTACGCACTTATAGGTTACTTGCCGGAGTTTCGCCTAGCTCTTAGGGGCAAGACTATAGAGGGAGAGGTGCCTAAAGCCTACGCGCGCATTGTGAAGTTACACGAAGTCAGAGAACGGTTAAAGCAAAACTAGGCAAAAGCTACTAAAGCCTAGGCAAAGTACTACAATTAACACCACTAACCTCTAACCCTAAAAAGGGAGACTTAGTACTATTATTAGCAAAGAATATTAGGCTTAAAGACATAAAACAGAAGCTAACCCCTAGATTTATTAGACTATTTTAAGTGCTTAATACTATAGGGAAATAAGTATACTAACTAGCGCTACCTAATAAGTATAGCTAACTATATAACGTGTTTTATGTCAGCCTATTAGAGCTATAGAACCACTAGGAAAACACTAAAGATAAGGAAATGCTAATACTAGACCTTAAAGACAAAGAGAATAAGTACAAAGTTAAAGAGGTAAAAGGTTATAGAAAGACCTACAAAGGCAATAAGTACCTAGTAAAATGGAAGGGATAGCCTAGCGAATATAACTAATAGATCCCCGCTAAGGACATAGAGGGCGCTTAACGCGCTATTTAAGCATTTCACTAAAGAAAGGTAGGTAAGAAGAGTGGTAAGACATAAGCGAGTCATAAGTAAAGAGACACGAAATTACTATAGAAAAGGCCTAGCACCGCTAGCTGCTATTAAACAAACTTAACCTAAAGTCTAGGCTACACTACTAAAAATAAAAGAAAACACGCCTAGAGTGTGGGTAAAATGACCAGAAAATTCTCCATAGTAATGCCAGGATAGGTTAATAACACGTCCCCCTCGTAACCAAACTCTGCATCATTCTCGTCTGCCTAGATAACCTCGTCTATAGCATAGTAAAAACAGTGCAGCGCTATAGCCTAGGCCACATAGCCTAGGTCTAATAGGCAAAGCCAAAGAACTATTTTTGCCTCCTAGGTAGCTATAGCTTCCTCTAGGTCTTCTTATAAAAGAGTTAGCGAAAACTAAGCAAAAACATAATTAAAAGCTATATGCTTATAGGAAGGGGAAAAGCAGGAGTAGTGGTAACTATAGCCACTTATAGCTGCTGCTAGGACACTAGATAATTCTGGTAAGAAATCGAGGTAGCCTACACGGAAAGGTAAGCGAAGAACAAGCAAAAAGGGCTGGAATTAACAAACCTATTGCGCCTTTACTACACCGGTTAGCCTAAAGGCGATATAGTAAGCTGTATTAGCATAATTAAATCCGTTAATTAAATTAACAACGCACATGGCAAAGCGACAGCACGTTGCCACCGAAAACACAGTAACATTATCCTTATCCTTAGCGGAGAGGGTGGCGTCTATAAGAGATTAGACCTATTTGTAAATAATTATTAGATTAAGGAAATCGCTAGCTATAGATAGCATAGCCTAGTATGTAAAAGTTAGCGATTAGGGACCGCGAAACGGAAGAACAATAGGCGACTCACTGTCTCACACGTATCCCCTATTTATTGCATTAGATACAACGCTTAGATTGTTTTCCTTAATCCTAGCAGTAACGAAAGCTTAAGGAAACTACATATAATTATAGGTAAAACAATCTTAATTAGCGGGTGTTTTATAAAGTTAGCGTAACCTATCTAAAGATAGTGTATATATAAGTATAGGTAAAAGCAAATTACCTCTATTTAGACAGGAAAAAGGTTATAAACTTGTGGCAAAGTAATAGTGTATTTAAAGTTAAATTAGAGATAAGGAATTAGACTAGCAATGCAAAAGAGAAAAGCTTGCAATAAGATGGCGAAGCGCAGGCGAATTTGTATATAAGCGCTGCCTATTACTAGGGAACGGATTGTTGTTCTTTGTTATAATGTTTACATCTGGCAATACGGTTGCGAGCACCTGGCAAATAGCTGCGCATTAGCTGGCGATACCTAAGCCATTCGGGAGCCTGGCTAGAAAGGGGGTAATTATAAGGCCCGCTCACAACACATAGGCGCACCCCGTAAGCACACTATGCCACAGGGCTAGGTCCACGTAACACTAGCGAGTCACTAGCTATAAAGCAGCGACTCGCACCCATAACACACTTAGACCTAGCAAGCTTCAGTCAATATACCAAGTGCCCCTATACGTTCTTGCCTGGCTATCCCCCATCCTTACAAATCTAGTCTAGAATGCTATTAAGTGCTCCTTGCCCTTTACTATTTATAGTTTGTGAAACACTATATAGACATTTACCTTTATAAACTATTATGCCCTAGAGAGGGATTATAGGGTTTCCTTAATTAAAGAAAGGGGGTATTAGTCTTATACTATTATCTTATTAAGCGCGTGGTAGTTTATATAAAAACACTAACCGCTATTTAACTTCTTAATAAGGAGAACTAGGGCTGTGGCTAATAAGGAGCTAGCATAGATCTATCCTTTATCTATAAAGTCTGTAATTTAACGTCTAATCTCTAGAAGCTAGTCCCTTAGCATATTATATAACAGTCCCTATAGTAGTGTAAGTTTAGAACTATCCGGGTTCTTGTATAGCTGGATATAGTAGTTAAGGGATCCCCTATAAGGGGGTAACCCGTCCGCTTTGGTTTTATTAAAAGGTCCGTAAAGTCCGCTAACTCTTCTAGTAGTGTTAATGTATTAGGTTTGTTTAGTTATTATTTTAGTGCTATAAGCTATAGCACTATTATTATCTCCCTTAAACTTGTAGTAATAAAGCGAGTTATAGTGTCTTTTTGTTATTAAGCTCTGCGTGCTTCCGCGGTGTATAAGGCTCTAATAATTCCTTAAATAAGCTTATCTATACCACGCTCTAAGGCTTCTAATATACGAAGACCTTCTACGGCCCCTATTACTAGTTATTGTTTTGCCATATAAATCACTACATCTTATTATTCTAACTATAGCATCCTAAAGATTATATCCTAGGTAAGGCCTAGAATAACATATAGGTATACTAATAATGTTAGTTACGCAGGGTCGTAATGTGTGAGCTCCGAGAATAGTATTGTTGTTAATTATCTATTCTAAGCTAGTGAAGAGAAGAGGGAAAAGAGAGGTTAAAAGTGAGGGCACTCTCGCGAGGTAAAAACGGGCAGCTATGCGTGTGGGTTACGTGGTGCAAGCCCTGCCCTATCACAGGGCCTGACTGTGAATCGGAAAGTGAGGTCGCGCGCGCACGCGAGGAGCGCGCGGGCCAACCTCCTTCCGGCCACAATTGCGGCTGCTAAGCGCGATTAATATTATGCTTGTTCTAACACTAGGAACTCTCTCTTTTAATATAATTATTAATGCATAATATTAATAGTAAAAGAAAAAAAAAGAAAAGGGAATAAGGTAAAGCGGGTAGCGGATAAATGTGGAAGGGATTAACTTAATGAAAAACCCTATGCGGGTGTGTAGTTTGTCGTGCGAAAACCACCACCCAAAAACAATGAATTTGACGATGACGATGGTGATGATACTGATGATATTGACGATGTTAGCAAAATGAGCCCGATACCGATATCGAGGCCTGCGAGGTTTTCAATCCATCGCGAGGATCCAAGTCGTGAAAGGGGGAAATCTCGGGTTCTTCTTAAATCATCTCAAAAGCTTGAATAATCTCAAATAATCTCGGTTTGAACAATCCAAGCCAAAGGCCATAAAGGGAGAGTTGATTTTTCTATCTAAGGGGGAAATCTAGGATATTTTATCCTAGGGATCTAATGCAGCCGGATTGATCTATTGACCTGATAGACCGAAGGGTCTATCCTAGGGATCCAATGTGGCCAATTTCAATCCGACAAAGCCGATAGACTAGCAAGGTCTCGAGAGGTCTATAACTAGGGATCTAATACAGCTAATTTCAATCTAACAGAGCTGAAAATATAGCTGATTTCAATCCGACGAAGCCAATAGACTAGCAAGGTAGTCTTGAGGGGCCTATGACTAGGGATCCGATGTGGCCAGATTGATCTGTTCAGCCGAGAGACCGAAGGTCTCGAGATCGGTCTCAAGGGGTCTCAATCCTAGCCACACAACACCTCCCCAACTGTTTTCCCTTCCTAGCCCCTAGGAAAGGGAAAACAGTAACAAAAAACAACAAGAAAGGAATAACTGTAAATATACAATAAAAAAATTTGGTGATTTTCAGCCTCCCTTCCATCTATCAATCAAAGAGGTCATCTATCAATGAGGTCGGTCAAAGGTATTTGTCAGATAATCAATTGATCCGTAATAAGGGGCCCTTTTCAATTAGCAAAGGCCTTGTCAGAAGACCTTCTATCAGTCAGATTCCCTTCAATCGTCAGGGAAATCGTCAGTCAGAGAGGTCTTCAACGGTCAGAGGTCTTGTCAATCGGTCAGAGGGTCTTATTAACGGCAGAGACCTCTTCAGAAGACCCTCTAACGGTCAGATTCCCCTTCAATCATCAGGGAAATCGTCGGTCAGAGAGGTCTTCAACGGTCAGAGGTCTCGTCAGACAGTCCAATCAATTGATCCGTAATAAGGGGCCCTTTTCAATTAGCAAAGGCCTCGTCAGAAGACCTTCTATCAGTCAGATTCCCTTCAATCGTCAGGGAAATCGTCAGTCAGAGAGGTCTTCAACGGTTAGAGGTCTTGTCAATCGGTCAGAGGGTCTTATTAACGGCAGAGACCTCTTTAGAAGACCCTCTAACAGTCAGATTCCCCTTCAATCGTTAGGAAATCGTTGGTCAGAGAGGTCTTCAACGGTTAGAGGTCTTGTCAGACAGTCTAATCAATTGATCCGTAATAACGGCAGAGACCTCTTCAGAAGACCCTCTAACGGTCAGATTCCCTTTAATCGTCAGGGAAATCGTCAGTCAGAGAGGTCTTCAACGGTTAGAGGTCTTATTAGACAGTCCAATCAATTGATCCGTGACAAAGGACCTAGTTGATGAAGGTCAGGTCAAAGGCCTAATAAAGACCTGATTTATTGAAGTCGAATTCGAGGGTCTAGATGCTTGCCTCCCTAACGGATAGCTAAGCAAAACTAGGGTATTAAATCGATTCGAGCTAGGGCAGGTCGGAAGGTTGAAAATCAGAAGAGAAGTCAAAGCCGGAAAGGAAGGTTAAAAAGGAAGGTCAAAGAGGAAGGTTAAAAAGGAAGGTTGAAGAGGAAGGTCAAAGAGGAAGGTCAAAAGGAAGGTCGAAGAGGAAGGTCAAAGGTCAAAGCTAGAAAAGGAAGATCGACCTAGCTAACCCGGGTTGAGGGGAAAGGTCATAAAGGTCGCGATTAATTGATTCTAACTGTCTGATGATTTTGACGATAATAGACTAGTCAGATGACCTAGATCAATTGATCGGATTGTCAGTTTTAATTAAGCTAACCCAGATTAAAGGGGAAAGAGGTAAGACGTTGTTAATAATTATAGTAATTATATAAAGGGGTAACCGAAGGGAAAACCAGAGAGGTAATGTTAGGAGAAGGAGGTCATCGAATTCAACTGCGGGAGGTCTGACAGGACCATTCCCCGTTTCTCCACCATTTTTGTCGTGCGAAAACCACTACCCAAAAACAATGAATTTGACGATGACGATTGTAATGATGCTAATGATATTGACGATGTTAGCAAAATGAGCCCGATACTGATATCAAGGCCTGCGAGGTTTTCGATCTATCGCGAGGATCCAAGTCGTGAAAGGGGAAATCTCGGGTTCTTCTTAAATTATCTTAAAAGCTTAAATAATCTCAAATAATCTCGGTTTGAACAATCCAAGCCAAAGGCCACAAAGGGAGAGTTGATTTTTCTATCTAAGGGGGAAATCTAGGATATTTTATCCTAGGGATCTAATGCAGCCGGATTAATCTATTAACCTGATAGACCGAAGGGTCTATCCTAGGGATCCAATGTGGCTAATTTCAATCCGACGAAGCCGATAGACTAGTAAGGTCTCGAGAGGTCTATGACTAGGGATCTAATACAGCTAATTTCAATCTGACAGAGCTGAAAATGTAGCTGATTTCAATCCGACGAAGCCAATAGACTAGCAAGGTAGTCTTGAGGGGCCTATGACTAGGGATCCGATGTGGCCAGATTGATCTGTTCAGCCGAGAGACCGAAGGTCTCGAGATCGGTCTCAAGGGGTCTCAATCCTAGCCACACAGTAGTAAAGGGAAATAATAAAAATAACACTCCGTCACTAATAATCCTTCTAAAGGCTAAGCAAGTCTCTAACCGCAGCCTTTTAATTCTCATATTGTAAATAACATCCGCGCGCTAATCCTTGCCCCCTACCCTATCCACTGTCATAGTCTTTGCTTCCCTATGCTTAGTGTATATGATATAGGGGCTATAACGGTTCCTCCGCTATAGCCACTAGGGGCCCTAATAGGTCTCTAGTAGCCCTCACTAGGTTAGGGGTAATAATCAGAGTGGCTCTTGTAACCTAACCTAATAAGGGCCGTAGTTCTAGGCATAAGATGCCTAATAAGGGCTATAGTTCCTTCTCCTTCTTCCTTAGGGGATTTTTCGCCTCCCCTATAGTATTAGGGCTAACCCCTAATACTATTACCTGTGGTAACCCTCTTCCACGCAGGTTACCTACCTTTCTATCTAGATTATTATTCGGTTACTAGAGATAAACTGCTTTAGCGCCTTATTTAGCAATGCCTTTATAAAGGCATTAGCTAGGTTATTAGCTCTATTAATCCACTAGATCTTATAGAGTTTGCGGCACCCCGTGGCGTGGTGGTTACACGCTGTGGAGACCTGTTCCGGGTCGCAGGTCGTGGGTTCGAATCCCACACGGGGCACAATTCTAAAGGTCTTGGTCACACCTTTAGAATTAAACCAATCGCAGGGCAAAGAAAAGTGGAGTTGTGCCCCACTTTTCCTTGCTTTGCAAGCGAATTAAACAAGCTATCTCGCTATATAAATTAGCTAGGATACCCAGAGCTCTAGGGTTATAATTTGAGCTAGGGTTTGCAACTATATTGCATATTTAGGTAGTGGGAACCAGATTGTAGAAAACGGGGGATAAGTATAGTGGAAAAAATCGTTGTAAACAGTAGCTTAGGTATCCAACTTTGTACGTATAGGATAAACACATATTGCATAACAAATCGTAATAGGTTTTTCACCCAACTAGGCAACTAACTAATTATCTAATTATTAATTGGATAATTAGTAACCTAGTACGGTTTTCCTATTACAAAGCATATATCACCGCAGGAGTACTAGTAAATAGCAGAAATTGCTATCTAGCGTAATAAATATATATATATATAGAGTTTGCGGCGTTTGTATAACTACTACAGGGCTATAATGTTAATTATTAGGCGTTTTTCCTTAGTAGTACTAAGCTTAATAAGGCATTTATACAAGGAGTATAAATCTATGTATACTATAACTAGGGTTATAGGTATGTTTAATCGGTCCGTGATTAATCCGAGGGTCGTTGTAATTGCGTGGGCTATGTTAACGCTAGCCACTATGCTATAGACCTCGGAGGCGAGCACACTTTATGTAACTCTTTTGCTCTTAGTTAAGCTAAAGTGTATGATATTACCTTTAATTATAAACTTGCTGTCCTTGTAGTCTTTATTAGCTATAATTAGAATATAGCTAAGTTATAAAGTGAGGTCCTAATTATTTATAAAGGACTTATTTACAAAGGCGTATAGCTTTGCTTTAGTAAGGTTAATTAGAATAAACGTTAGGCCTCTCTCCGGGTTATCTATCTACTATTAGATCTAGCGGTTAAGGGCTTTAACGTTCTTAATCGTTAGTTCCTAGTATTAAGTAGTAATAGATAAATTGTAGTAAGCTTCTGGTTAGTAGATTAAGGCAATATAAGCGCCCTAAGCTTATTATTTAATGTACTTTTGCTTTATATTTATTAGTGGGATTATATTAAGCTTACTGCTTTACCCTTTTTATTAGAGAGAGATAGCCACGTTAGCCGCTATTCTAATAATACCTTTATTAAAGGTAAGGGGTTGTTCTCTATTAGGAATTGCTTTAGCTTTACCGCAAAGGCTGTAGTGGTTAGTTATTTTTCTTCCTTTTTAGAGAACTCCTTATCTAATAGCCCTAATATATTATTAGTCTATATACCTATATATGCAAACTTAATGCTTTCCTTCTTTATTACTAGCAGGCATGGATTATATATAAAGGTCTCTATCTAGAGCTTCTCTCTATAATGCCTGTGGTATATGACTTACTAATGCGTTCTAGCCTCCGCAATACCATAGAGAGGCTTAATTACCCTTATAATTGTTTTATTAGGGTGTTGGTTATAGATCTGGATTAGGAGCCTGGCGAGGATTATCCTGTTTAATGGGGTTTGTAATTAAACGTAAGCTTGCGTAATATTGCAAATCCACAAGATAAAGTCTTTCTTTATTAGTAAGGGAGCTATTATAAGGATAAGGCGTTAACTAGCCTGTTAGATTATTAGGGCTTGTGTTAGGATATCTTGCTTTGCCTTATTGCTAAAGCCTTAGATAATAAGCTATGATTTCTTATATAGCTAGCCTATCTTCCCTTTTACCTTGTTAATAATGTGGGAGTTAAAGATCCTTACACTACTATGCTCCTTCTTATTAAAGACTATAAATTTAAACATACCTTAGTTAATTAAAGCATTAATTTCAGCCTTAGTGAAAAGCTTAAAGGGCTCTCCTAGGGTTATAATAATGCCTTCCTTATATAATTAGATTATAAGGTTAAGGTTAGCTTCCTCCTTCGCTAATATAAACACATTAGTCTTGTTAATAATTACTAGGGGTTCTTATAGGGTTTACCTAGCCTTCTCTTTAGCGGGATCTCTAGGATCTTACCCGCTAGCTTATCTTAAGTCTCTTACCCTTCTTTCTTAGGCGGCTATTCTTAGGGCATTATAGCTTCTTTATTAGGGTTTACGTAATAAGGCCTAATAGAGGTTAACTAGAAGGCTTTTAGGCCTTATAGGAGATTAAGCGTATAGGTCTCTCTATTAATAGAGAGGAGGTTATATAGGCCTTACTAACCATTACCTTCACGCCACACTTAGACTAGTAATCTAAGTGGGAGATTAAGGGTCTTCGCTATATCTAGGCTATTCCTTATAGTAAGGGCTTCGCTAACCTTCTAGATAGCGTGTAAGCGTTTAATCTCCTTTATTACCTTTTATATAGTAATAACGCGTTATAAGATATCTGGCAATAAAGGGGATTCGCTAGTTATACGTAAGTATACACTAAAGATAAGGAGAGTTAGAATAAGACTATTTAGTCCTATAGTATTATTAAGGGCTTTCATAGCTATCTATAGGGTGACTAGCTTAGGGGTTATTAGGCATTCCCGCTAGATAATATTATAGGCCTTTTAGAGTAGCTTATAATATCTTTTAACCTTTCTAATGCTATAGTATGCCTTAATAGGAACCTCTTTAACAGAGATTAATATTAATGCTGTAAATTACTAGAACTCCTTACCGCGGAAGTTCGTGCTAGTATTAGTAATAATCTAATTAGGAGGTCCTTAGTATACATTAATCTAGCACACCCTAAGGGCTTCCTATATTAATTTAGCTAAGATATCTTTAAGGAATCTTACTATATTAAAAGCTGTAGCTATATTAATAGTATAAAGGGTTAGGTAGTTGCTATTAAGGTATATAATATTCACTATTACTTTAAAGTTAAAGGCATATTTATCCTTAAGGGTAAACTTAAAGTAATAGGGGCTATCTGCGTTTATTTAATATTAGTGGCAAACCCTTATTACTACTTTAATAGCATTAATCTTAATCTTATGCCTTAAGTTACATAGGAGATTATAAAGCTAGCGAACTAATAGATAACTAAATCAGCAATATAATCGCTGCAATTTGACTTTGGTTAGGTAATTCTATGCTATTAATACCTCGTTTTGTATTAATAGCATCCACGCGTGCCCCTATTTATATACTAGGGGACTTTAATACTTCCTTACTATAAGATATTCTTAGTAGTAATGAAATTAATCTTTAGTTAGCCTATATTATTAAGGTATAGCAAGAAAGAGGTGTTTATAGGTATTATATAAAACGTAATCTTACTAAAAGGAGTGGGCATATTAGCTATCCTAAGTGAGATAATTAGCATGCCTCCTCTGAATCTAATAACCGCTTCTCTAGCTCTCGCTTCATTAAGTTAAATCCTTAGTATTATTTATTATAATACAATAAATTATAAACAGCCTGCTATTAAATACTAGGCTGCCCTAGTATCTAGCATAATGCCTTAGAAGACTTCGGATAAGTAGCGGTCTTTAAGTAGGAATATATAAGGAGGTTTGTTAGCTATCCTTATATTAAAAGGGCTCTTTCCGCTTAATCTATATATTATTACCTAGTTAGTGAGAATCTTAACTATTCTTTAGCTATTAAGCGTTACGCTATAGGTAAAGAAGCTTATAAGCACTAATTTATCTTTCCCTTTAGTTTTATTATTAAATCTAAGGCTTACTATATACTAAGTAACCTTATTATCTTTAGAGGGTTAAGAAGTAAGGTCTAGGCTAGGGCTTCCTTTATACTATGCGAGGAATAAGTTATATAAAGCTTATAAGAATAAAGAGAAGTTAACTATATAGTAGTTCTTAAACCACTAGTATACTTTCTTCTATTTCTCCTTAAAGTACTTTATTAACTAATATCTCTCTTTGCTATATATATAGCACTTCCTTAAATAGGGGTTCCTATATTCCTTTATGCCTTTAGGGAGGGTATTATAACTCTTTGCCTTTACTATTATACCTTTTATTAGTCTAGAATTAGTCTAGGGTTTTAGTATTAGTAGGGAATTAATATTAGCTACTAGACTCTTCTATAATAAGATAAATAGTTATCTATACCCGTTTATAAAACTATTAGAGGCTATTAGGAGGGTTAGTAATATAGCTCCTACACTCTAGGATTCTGTTATAGGCGTTTATAATCTAGTTCTAAAGGGCTTGTTTAGATTAACCTATATTAGGTATAGCCTGTTATAAGATTAAGAGTTTTTCTATAAGTTTATTAAAGCATTTTATCTTTAATTTATCTTAGTTCTTACTAATAATCTTCTAGAGTGTGGTTTAGTGTTACTTAAGAAGATATCTCTGTCTTATATTCTTAGTCTTAAACCTCTTTTTATTTATATAACTAGAGTTAGTAAGTCTTAAGGGTTCTTTAGTTTTAAGAGGTAATCTAAGTAAAATTAAAGAGCTTTCCCTTTAAGTATAACCTTAAATACGTAGCCTAATTACTCTTATTTAATATCTAATATCTTACACTTTCTCTTAAAGGTTTATAGCTTTAACTTAAAGATATTATAGTTATTAGCACTATATTACTATTCTAATATGTATATCTTTATAAGATTAATAATCTGCTTTACTATAGGTTATAAGGGTGCGAGTAAATTATTAATAAAAGCTACTCTCTATTAGGTAAGAGGAAGTGTAGTCTATAGTTATTAAGCTACTATATAGGTTTAAGGCTATAGGGAGGTATATATTAATAAGTACCTCCTATAGGGAAGTTATACCTATTATTATATAATTGCCTTAATAGGGTAACACTTAGTAAGCTTTAATAAAAAGAATAAGAGGTCTTTAATTTATAATACTCTTAAATATCTCCTTTATTAAGAAGATTATTTAAGAAGTTATTATTATTCTAAAGTTTCCTTTAGAATTCTATATACCTCTTTCTTATATCTTTAACTTTCTCTTAGAACTAAAAACAAAATTTATTTTAGTTAAGGACTTCTTAAAGGTTAATAAGTACCTTTATTAATTAGCTAATTATTATATATACCTTATTATTTATAAGATAATCCTATAAGTGCTTTACTACTAGGATTAGTATTTTAAGGAATATCTTTTCTCTCTATTAATTAAAGTCCTAAGTAAACTCTATAAATAGTATTTTTCCTATTACCTTTCTTACTTTATAATCTATAACTTTAGTAAGGAGATAGGCTATAAGTTCCTTAAGTATATTACTTTTCTTAATATTAAACTCTTTAACCTTATAAAATAACTCTTTTATAATATATTTATATAAGGTTTAAGGAATATATAAAAGGGGAGGATATTTACTTTATCTTCCTAATACCTTTTAATAGCTTCTATAAAGTCCTCTCTTACTTAAGAGCTTTCTTAGCTTATAAGGGCTTATATTTATTCTTTTACATTAACTATTATAATATATAGGCTTTAGAGAGGAAATAAATAAGGAAAAATATATATTTTTTAAGTAAGGGAGAATAGTAATAACTTTTACTATTATAGAGGAGGTTTTATAAAGGATTATAAGGCTTAGTAGTTAACTTCTTATATAATAAAATACACTAAGGAGAAGAATAATAAGATAGACTTAGCTACTAGAGTTAAACTCTTCTTTAAGGTTTAGGCTTCTATTTATTATTAGCTACTCTTACTAAAGAATAAAAAGAACTAAGATAAACTTCTTCCTTAGTATAATTATAAATCTTATAATAATTAGGTTACTCTTACTAAAAATAAAAGAGGCCTAATCACACTGCTTCTAAGAAAGCCTCTTCTATATAAACCTTACTAATCTACAGTATTCGCATGCGTTTAAAAGTGGTTACCTGTGAAGTTAACCACTAATTAGTGTTAGTTATGCAGGGTTATAATATGTGAGCTCTAAGAATAGTATTGTTATTAATTATCTATTCTAAGCTAGTAAAGAGAAAAGGGAAAAGAGAGGTTAAAAGTAAGGGCACTCTTGCGAGGTGAAAAACGGGCAGCTGTGCGTGTGGGTCACGTGGTGCAAGCCCTGCCCTATCACAGGGCCTGACTGTGGATTGGAAAGTGGGGTCGCGCGCGCGCGAGCGCGCGCGGGCCGACCTCCTTCCGGCCACAATTGCGGCTGCCAAGCGCGATTGATATCATGCTTGTTCCAACAAATAACTCCTACCTGTTAATGTTAATCCTAGTGTGCACTATGTGGGTAATTGTTAAAATAATGCTATTTTTAGCACTATTTTATAGGCCCACTAGTTGCCTGGTTGCGTTGTTGCAACGTTGGTTACAAGGCGTTGCTTGCAGCGTTGCTTGCAGCTTTGGCTGTGACCTGCGTTCTTGCACACAACTAACCCATAGGCTTGTATGACTAAGCCGGCTAGGTTACCCTATAGGGAAGCTGAAATCGACTGTAACTAGGGAACTAGTAGTTGTATAAAAGGCTGACGTATACTATTCGAATCCTTGATTTATTCTGGATTTTATGGTATATTTTATAAATAGGGTTATTTATTAAAGTGCTTAGTTAGGCCACACGGGCGTCTAGTTTGTATGGCCGTGAGTCGATTTTTACTTTTCCCATACAAATGAATTATGCGGAAAATAAAAAGTAGCTCGCGAGACCCTATTGGCAACCTGGTTCTGCCAATATGGTCGGTAGGTCTATGAGGGGACTCAGTAGAATCCTCTCATTGCTCGCAGACCGTCCGTTAGCTAGAAATTAACTATATTCAACTATCTTGGCTCTCAAAGTGAATTATCTATCGTGGTTTAGTTATCTATAGGTCGCAGCGCCCTCTATTGCGCTAGCTATCTAGGAATTACTAGGGAGGTCTTCCTATCCCTCCAGTACATTCCCCTTCCCATTTTCAATAGTAATTAAGGAGGTCTCCTCCTTTATACGTTCCCCACTTCTCCGTTTCCACTGCGGTATAGACTTATCTCTATATTAGTAATTATATAAGCTTAAGGCCTAACTGTCTTGCTACTAGTTTGCTAATAGCACTATAGTAATTATATTTATAGTTAATCTAAACATTAAGGTAAGAGCATGTATTAAAGAGTATAGGAACTAGGAATAGTGGTTAATCTATATAATATTCTATGTCCTCCTCTATACTTATATACTAATTATACTTATCTGTAACTATAGGCACTAGCTAGCCCTCCTGCCCTTGTACAAGACTCTGCTTAGGGGCTACTCGTTTTCTATGTTATTAGGGATAATTTCCTTGTCTATGCTTTCCTTATTTACCTTATATATATTAATGTTAACCTATGGTTACTAAGGCAGGAGGAGGGGGTATCCTAGAATATAATAGCCCTTAACACTATAATATAAGTAGCACCCCTCCTAGTAGTATTTAGTTATTTCCGCTCCTAATACCTATTTAGCCCTTTATAATTTAATATTCTTTTAGGCTTTTTCCTTTTTATCTGATTTCTTTTGTTTCCCTGCCTATATTACTGTAGCCTATACCCCTATTATTAGTGTGTTACTATTGTGGTTAATTTGTTAGGGTATATATTAGACTAGCTGCAGTCCGCGTTAGTTCTAATACTTATCCTCTATAGTAAGAGACTTAATGTTAACTATAATGCTATAGTAAACGGTAACTGCTAGGTAGTAGTCTATTCTGCTAACTCCTTTACTAACTGTGATTTCTCTTATATACTTATTAAATATACGTTATAGTTTAGCTAACTTAACTTCACTTACCTATTAGGCCTCTCTTACTAGGGAGAGCTTTTATTTAAAGCGAATAAAGAATGTAGTAAATAATTCTCCTAATCCTTACTCTATCTAGTTAAGTTTTATTAGGGCTATTTCCTACCTATATAAGTCTATATATAGGGTCTCTAAGTAGTTAAGAAAGGCTTTTAGTCTATAAGTATTTAGCTTACCTACCTTAAAGTATATTATAATGTAGGCCTAGACCTTAGGTAAAAGTTATTAGTAAATAAACACCTATTAGTCCTTATTATCTCTAATAAAGTCTACGTTTACCTTAAGTTTATATTCTATAAAGAACTTCTAGGTAGCGAATGTGATTTTATTACTATTATATAGGTTACCTATTTAGATTAGTTTTTATTAAACCTATAGTGCTATTAGTATTAGGTTAGGAGCTATAAGTTATATAGGAGGGTTTGTATTAGGAGCTAATAGTTATATAGCTACGTCTGATAAGATAGTAACTTGTGGTGTAGGCGTTGGATTTGCTTACACATTTTATTATAAGGACTTAATTGCCCTAGCTTACTATTCTAGTATTAGCTAAAGTGTTTTAAATTAGGCATTATAAGCCCCTAGTGGTAAAGTGGTATTTAATAGGGGAGTTATAGTCCCCTAGCTAGTTCGTTTATCTAGTTAAAGGTTATCTCCTAGGTCTATTACGTAATCTATTGTTATTTGTTTTAGTAGTCTTTATAGACTAAAGGAAGTTTCTTAAATATTATAGACTAGCCCTAAGGTAACTACTATTAGGCGTTAATATAATATTAAGAAACTTAAGAAAGGAAGAAAGGAAGGTAGGAAACCTATCCCTTCCTATGCCCCTTATACTCCTTAACTATCCTAAGCTATCCTATCTATCCTCTTCCTATCCCCTTATTATCTTCACACTACTTCTTCCTATCCCCTTGTTATCTTATCTCTGTCTCTTCTAATTCCCTTATTATCTTATCTCCGTTCCTTACTATCTTATATTCAGCCTTATCTTTATCCCCTGCTATCCTATATTTAGCCTTAATCCCCACCCTTGCTGTCTTAGCTTAGGCCCCTACTCATCTCCGTGTCATCTGCCATTAGCCCTCTTGTTATGCATGCTACAACTAATGCTTAGGCAAAGCCTAAGCCCTTACAGGAATCTTTCTTTACTACCTTCTCTTTTTAGCTTTATCCTTTGTTTTGCTATTAAGAGTTAGCTTAGCTCTAAAGGCATTATTAGCCTTCACCTAAGATCTTCCTTAGGCTTTAATTAGGTGCCTAATCTTACTTATAATACTATAGAAATCTAGGACCTTTCCCTCGCTCTCTGCTAAATAAATTAATAAGCTAATTTAAGCCAAGATAGCAGGGAATCGTGCCCTAATAGCATTATTAATTATTTCTATAGGTGAGTTACCTTTAGTAATAGGGCAGTCCGCTTAAAAGCATCTCTTATAGCTAATTAAAGCATTTATAAGCCACTTATTAATATTTACCTTTATAAGGTTTTATTTAATAGTCTTATTAAAATTAACTTTAGTATAATACTTAATAGTCCCGCTTAAAGGCATTACATTCCTTATAAGCTCTTTAATCTTATTATAAAGAGATACGTGCCTTAAGGTTATTTACTTATACTTAGGCCTAAGCATAGTTATAAACTAAGTGTAATACTCTTATAAGGCCTTTATGAGGCTCTGGAATTAGCTATTAAATACCTAATAATAACCACTAAGGACTGTAAACTATACGCTATCTTTAGCATTATTAGGTTATTAAGGGTACTAAAAATAACTCTTTTTAAGTACATTATAACCTTTAGAAGAGCTTTCCTAGTGTTACTGTTAGAATCGCTGCGAATTCGTTGCGGACGAATTCGTCACCACGGTCAAATTGCGCGATTGGATGCACAGGGGTCTCATCGCCCCACTGTGCACTAAATTGCGATTAGATGCACGGGGTCTTATCGCCTTACCTAGACTAGTAACGCAATTAGTTGCATAGGACTATTGCCTCACTTCGCCCTAGATAGCGTGTTTAACCTATAATACCACGCATGTAAAGGCATCCCTAGGATTAAGGTATATCTATAGCCTTAATCCCCTTATAGCTAGATCTAGAAGATAAGTAGAATTAAACCTTTTACATTAAGTAACTAGTGCACTAGTGACCTGTGGTTATAGGACCCGAATCCCTAGTAGTTAACTTAACACTAATTAGTGGTTACTTAACTAAGAAGGATTTAGCATAACTAACCACAGAGCAGTAAGAGAACACTAAGAAGAGATATATAATTACCTCTGTAAGAAGATGTGCTATAGGGAGAAGATAACGCCTTTATAGTATTAGGCTTCTAAAGGATTAAATTACTAGCCTTTGTCCAATTAGGGGCTAGTGCTATAAAGATTTAACCCCGCTAACTATCTTAGAATCTTAGCTAATAAGCTAGCTAAATCCTCTTCTCCTTCTCTTTTCCCCTCCTCTCTTTTATTATAACTTCTTAAATAAAAACCCTTAAAACCCTTACTCTTATCTAATAAGAGAAGAGCTTCTAGAGCGGATATAATAATACTAGAAGAACCTATTAATAGACTAGGACTTAATAAGTAATAACATTAACCCAGAGACTATAACCACTACTAATCTTAATAATAAGATTACTTATATAATCCTTTACTACAAAGAGTAAGTATATAAAGATTAGGAATAATAGGAGAATTACTAATTTAACTTTAGTAATTAGAATAAAGACCTCTTTAATAGAGCTTATAAAGGCCTAACTAAAGCGCTATAAGACCTCCTCCGCAAACATAGTGTATATGTAAGGAGATCTAGTAGAAGGATTACTAAAGCACTTAAAAGAGTACTCTAAGAAGAAGTATAATCTTGTTAAAATAATGCTATTTATAGCACTATTTTATAGGCCCACTAGTTGCCTGGTTGCGTTGTTGCAACGTTAGTTACAAGGCGTTGCTTGCAGCGTTGCTTGCAGCTTTGGCTGTGACCTGCGTTCCTGCACACAACTAACCCACAGGCTTGTATGACTAAGCCGACTAGGTTACCCTATAGGGAAGCTGAAATCGACTGTAACTAGGGAACTAGTAGTCGTATAAAAGGCTGACGTATACTATTTGAATCCTTGATTTATTCTGGATTTTATAGTATATTTTATTAATAGGGTTGTTTATTAAAGTGCTTAGTTAGGCCACACAGGCGTCTAGTTTGTATGGCCGTGAGTCGATTTTTTACTTTTCCTATATAAATGAATTATGCGGAAAATAAAAAGTAGCTCGCGAGACCCTATTAGCAACCTAGTTCTGCCAATATAGTCAGTAGGTCTATAAGGGGACTTAGTAGAATCCTCTCATTGCTCGTCAAATTGTCCGTATTGCTAGAAATCAACTACATTTAACTATCAAAGCTCTATATCTTAAAGAATCGTCGTATTATAGTGAATCTAGAAGCCACCGCGTCAGAATCTATTAGAGAGGTCTTCCTATCCCTCTAGCTAGATTCCCCTTCCATTTTCAATAAATCTAAATAGCCTCTAGAAGAGATTAATAAGTAAGTTACTATAGGCAGATTCTATTTAAACCTCTACCTAAATGCGAAGCCAATACTAATAATAAAGAACCTACACTCCTTACTATAAGCACCTAATATTACGCTAGAACTATTGTTAATAGTATTAAGCTTGCTAATTCTAAATACCTAGCCCTCTTAACCTGCTATTCCTATTATCCCTTAAGCCTAACTAGGAATATACCTCTTACCACCCCTTTTAACACCTTAAGCCTAGGAACACTATAATAATATAAGGAAGGTACTTAATCTTACAAAGATTTACAAAGAGGCTAATAAATATAGTAGGAAGATATTTAACTTTATTAGACTAAAGGTAGTAATATTATAAGATTAATGCTATTAGCTTAACTTCACGGAAACCGCGCTTATAAAAGCATTCCCTATAATACTAATAGGTAATGTAAAGAAATTCTATCTTAAAAATATCGCTATAAAGCTATTAGTAGGCTTTACATTTAATTAAATAGTTAAGCTTATTAGATAGCACTTTAAAATAGCTATAAATAAGTAATTCTACTACTAAGAGTAAAATAGCATTACGCTATATAGCACTATTACTAAATATCCTAATAAAACAAAGATAGAGTGCTTTAACACTATAGTCTAAGGCCTTTAAGATATTTATAACGGACTCTTTAACCCTCTTACTAATAATATAGAACTTATTAAATAAACCCTCTAAGCTATTAGAGGTATACTAGAATGTAGCCTTATAGAATTTATAGTTAATAATATATTCGAAGACCTTATAGGTAATCTTCGCAAGTTAATTAGCATTACTAAGGCCTAAAAAGAAGTCAGCTAATAACAGTTCTATACTAATAACCACACTAACAAGGACTTCTTTATAGATTGTTAATATAGGCGCTCTAGAGGCCTTAATCGCGATTAAGGTCGCGATTAAGGTCGTGATCAAGGCCGCTAATAACGGCTACAATGCTTCATATGTGGAAAAGACGGCTACTAGTCCTCTAACTATAGCGATAAGGATTATTAAGAAGCAAGGTAACGATAGTAGAAGAATAAAAGGTATAGGAACCCTCCTTCTAATAGTAAATACAAAGCTTTCCTCTAAGCTTACAAAGGCAATAATAGCGCTATAAAAGAGAATAACAAAAGCTCTAATAATAAAGATGCCTAGGATGTGGCTAAAGCCTTTATTAAAGAATCCGGTAAGATTAAAAGTAAGCTAATAGTTACGCAATTCTTCACAAGTGCTATAAAGCTAGTAAACAGAGGTAATATCTTCTAAAACCTTAGAAAAAAGCCCTCTAGTATACTCTTTATAAGGAGAATCCGTTTAGGCCTTAGTTAACCGCCTATATATTAGAGGAACACTACTCTAATAAGGTATTTAAAGGTATTATTCCTAATACTAGGGCAGTAGGCTTCTTAATAGCTAGTATTAACTAGGCTAAGGCCCTAGTGAAAAGGATGCCCTTATCAATAATAGAACCTATTAAGAGGTAACGAACCGTTAAATTTAGTGCTAGATTAGTAACATTAGTAAGAATCTTAAAGGTTTTACAGTCTTTAGCCTTATTACGTTTTATGTTATTAATATAAGCATACTATTCTTGTATAGCATTAATAATATAGATAATATAAGGGTTAAGATTAATAACCTTAAGAACGTGCTAATTTAAGGTAATTAAAGGGTGCTAATTATTAGGAAATAGGGATATCCGTAGTAGACCCTAGAAGCCACGGAAGCAACCGCTTACTTTCTCTTAGAAAAGCAAATCTATTAGCTTTATTAACAATTTAGATATCCTTCTATACAATAGCTATTAAAGGTCTTACATTGCGTAGGCGAGGATGTGAATAATAAGGTTATTAAGAAAATCACAAAGGTCTACCACTACTATTAACTTAATAGGAAGTTGCTAGGGTAATTCTAATTTATATTAAAAGATAATTATAACTTTAACTATAAGATAATTATTAATATAATATACCTTAATAAAAGCCTATGCTTTATATTATTAATGCAGTAACCTTATTCTAAGCGGCTTACTTCCTTAAACCTTAGAAGCAGAAGGCATATAACATCTAGAATGCACTAAAAGAGTGCTAGATTAATACCTATCTAGGTCCTCTAGACTAGATAGTTCACAATGCTAGAAAGAACTTTGCCTTGAACAAATTCTGTAACTACGCGCGCATTATAGTAATTAGCGTTAACGAAGTGCTTGTAGAAGCGCACTAAAGCATTAGAAAGGTTAAATAATACCACAGACCACTAAGAAGAGCGTACAATATTATTAGCGAAGAGCTAGGCAATAACATAAGCGTAACAATAGATTAAAAGCTTTAGATAGCTATTAAAGCTATTAATAATTCAGCAGGGCTAGATAGCCTTATGCCCACGCTCCTTGTGTTTGGTTTATACCTGTAACTAGCTAATGATTTACCACTAAGCCTCTCTATTATATAACAAGCTGCAATCCTATAGAAAGTGACTAACAAAGCCTAATAATACCTAGCGAGAAGGCAGGTTAGAGATGCCCTTGCTGCCCGCAATAGTCTAAACACAATGCCTACACATTCACTACCTTTACAGTTAGATATGCGTATATAGCGTAAGAAAGAAGGCTAGTAAGGCCTATATAAGCTAATTACTACTAACGGTAAAAGCTACACTCTTTAAATGCTATATAGACCTGCTAGAATTTAATTAACTATTATTAAGCTATATTTACGTAATAATAATAATCCCTAATAAGAAGAACTAGAATCTAAAGCTGCTTCTAACGAATCCGATAATGATTTTAACCTAGAAGAAGAAGAGCATACTATAAGACAAAGAGGGCAACCTCTAAAGCCAAAAACCACAACTAATACAAATCTAATACCTAAGAGAGGTTGTAAAAGGCCTAGAAAGAACCCTCTCTAGCTACTTAAAGAGCTAATTTAAAGTGAAACCTTCCTTATAGTAAAGGAAAAGGCTAATTTTAACCTAGCTATATAACTTCGTAAAGAAGGGAAGATAACCACTCTAGGTAACCTGTTTAAACGCTCTAATTAAGATAAAATTAGCGCTTTATAAGCCTGTAAAGTCTTTAGATTTATTAGATTTAACCTAAACCTACACAGTGGCTAGCGAATCTTCAAATCCCATATAGTTTAAGAAGTTAAAGGAAAGGGAATAGAAACACTATACAAGAAATCACGGCTAGTTATCTAAGGCCACAGTGATCACGATAAATTTAATATCCTAACCTAATCTCTGACTATTTAACGGGCTAGTTAACGATTAATTATAGCCCTAGCCCCTTCCTCTATAAAAAGGCATTAGCCTTTAGATCTATAATATTACATAAGCCTACGTATAGTTAATAATAAAGCTTAATAGGTATATTATCGCGTAACTTCCTAACCAGATTAAACACTTATATTTACAAGGAATAGTAATAGAAGTTATTAAGCCCCTTTACAAAATTATAGAAGTAAGAATACACTAGTGGTTAACGTACTTCTATTATTATTATAATAACCTTAATATAGTCACTTTAACATATAACCTATGCCTATTAATTTCAGATAATAAGGACTGCTTTAGAATCGTTAGAATGTAGACTAATAATACCTTAGGGCTTAGTAATAATGCCTTCTTTAAGCATAAAGAATCTAAGCTAAAGAAGGCTAACTTTACCGCTAAGCTAAAGCAAAGGCTTATCACAGAAACACCGCTAATCTTTAATAGCTATGTGCTAACCAAATCTAATAATAACTTACTAAACCTCTATTAGAAAGGCTAAAGTAAGAAGATTTAGCCTATTAATATAGCTACAGATTTAAAGCATTAATAGTACGTTAAATAACGCGCCTATAGAGCGTATATTGCCACAATCTATTAGCCTAAAGCATTATATAACCTCTCTGTCACTGCTTAATAACACAATATCACAATTAATAATATTAAACAACTAAATAAAAGGCTTTACTAGTAAATAGAATATTAAGACCGCGGCCTCCGCTACATACTAATTAATCTCTTATCCGCTAAGCTATATATCTTTATTAATAGCTCTTTTGTGAATAATAAGGACTTAAGCTTATAACTAGGATACGTAATTATTCTAGGCAACGAAAGCAATAATAAGAACGCTAAATTTATAATAAGAGATAATATTATTATATATAGCTCTATAAAAAGCAAAAGGGTTATAAGAAGCGCCCTAGTATTAGAACTATATAGTATAGTATAAGGCATTAACATGACCTACGCCGTGAACACCACGCTAAACATTATAATAAAGCAGCTAAAGTTACTACAGGTACTAATTGTGGTCTATATAAACTCTTTTTGCTTAGTAAATGCCTTATTAAGCTTAGAATAATAAAGGAGAAATAACTTATAATTAATATCATAGCATTACAATAATTATACAAACGGCGCGAGATCCACGAGATCCGCTAGATTAACAGAAGAGACAATATCGCTAACGCAATAACAAAGGCCTTATTAAACAAAAGCCTTAAGACCTTTATTAACAACAATCAGGTTAATATACGTGTGGAAGGTTAGGTAAAGAGACTAGTAAATTAACAATACCCTTATTTCCCTCTCCCCCTAAATATTAACAGTCTAGAACAGATTAAACCCAGACTAATCACAGCCGTGGATTTCCACTAAAGGATTTACTTATTAACACTTCTCTTTAATTCGATTTTTATTGCGTTTTTAAGCTTTTTAGCTAAAAAGAAAAAGAGAGATTACTAGAGCTTCCTACGGCTTATGTTCAGCCCCTACGGCTGATATTCGGATTAGCCAAAAGTGGGTCCACTAAATTAATGCACGCAATGCAATTAGCCGCAATTAACAACCAGCCCCACTTAGCTACGTAAGTAACCTTATAACCTCTCTTTTTCCTACTTCTATTATTACCTCTGTTTTCCTGTCTTTAATAACAGACTTGCACATCTAACTAACTAATTAAAGTAGCAAAACCTGCTTAGTTATCCCTTTATTATAATATTTCCTTTAATTAATTTTACTGCGCTTTTAAGCCTCTTACGCCTATAATAAAAGAGAAAATTACTAGTGTTAGAATCGCTGCGAATTCGTTGCAGACGAATTCGTCACCACAGTCAAATTGCGCGATTAGATGCACAGGGGTCTTATCGCCCCACTGTGCACTAAATTGCAATTAGATGCATGGGGTCTTATCGCCTTACTATGCACTAGAACATAACTAGCGCACGGGGTCTTATTGCCTTACCTAGACTAGTAACGCAATTAGTTGCATAGGACTATTGCCTCACTTTGCCCCAGATAGCGTGTTTAACTTATAATACCACGTATACGGAGGCATCCCTAGGATTAAGGTATATCTATAGCCTTAATCCCCTATAGCTAGATCTAGAAGACAAGTAGAATTAAACCTTTTACATTAAGTAACTAGTGCACTAGTGACCTGTGGTCATAGGACCCAAATCCCCTTGGTTAACTTAACAGTTACTACGCGCTACTAATTATAGCTCCGCCGCTACGCAAGCGCGTTTAAACTCCTGTGGTATCTAATATAAATAATTAACTCTGTGTAGCCTTTACTACCCTTCTCTTTACTAGAGTCCTGTTTCCTATAAGGATTAGAGGCTTAGGAGGGCAATCTAGCTGTATAATTAAATTAGGATTAATAAAGACCTAGATTCTATCTTTAACTACTCTTACCTTAACTATCTTATACTATAAGTCCTAGTAGTAGGGCTCCTATAGCTTAATAGCTAGCTTATTGCTTTTAGAAGACTCCTTAGATATTATAAGAATACTTATAGTGTTATTATTATTAAACTAATAGATAGTGGTATTAATCCTAGCGTGCTAGGGTTGCCTAATTATAATATTAATAAATTATGCCTCTCTTTGCTATGTGCGTACTAATTATTTAAAGATTAAATGTAGGTTTCACACAGGGTTCCTAATATCAGGACTCCTATCTTGCATAGGGACGGAGACAGAGAATAGATAGTATGCGTTACATTTACTTATCTATTCTAGGCTAGCGAAGAAAGAGGGAAAAGAGAGGTCAAAAAGTGAGGGCACTCTCGTAAGGTGAAAAACAGGCAGCTGTGCGTGTGGGTCACGTGGTGCAAGCCCTACCCTATTACAGGGCCTAACTATGGATCGGAAAGTGGGATCGCGCGGGCTGACCTTCTTCTGACCACAATTGCGGCTGCTAAGCGCAATTAATATTATGCTTGTTCTAACACTAGGAACTCTCTCTTTTAACACGATTATTAATGCATAATATTAATAGTAAAAGAGAAAAGAAAAGAAAGGGAATAAGGTAAAGCAAGTAGTGGATAAATGTAAAAGGGATTAACTTAATAAAAACCCTATGCGAGTATGTGGTGAAGGGGAACAAGGAAAAACAACACTCCGTTATTAATAATCCTTCTAAAGGCTAAGCAGGCCTCTAACCGCAGCCTTTCAATTCCCACATCGTAAATAACATCCGCGCGCTAATCCTTGCCTCCCCTGCCCTATCCACTATTATAGTCTTTGCTTCCCTATGCTTAGTGTATATAACATAGGGGCTGTGACAGTTCCTCCGCTATAGCTACTAGGGGCCCTAATAGGTCTCTAGTAGCCCTTACTAGGTTAGGGGTAATAATTAGAGTAGCTCTTATAACCTAACCTAATAAGGGCTGTAGTTCTAGGTATAAGATGCCTAATAAGGGCTGTAGTTCCTCCTCCTTCTTCCTTAGGGGATTTTCCTCCCCTATAGTATTAGGGCTAACTCCTAATACTATTACCTATAATAACCCTCTTCCACGCAGGTTACCTACCCTTCTATCTAGATTATTATCCAGTTACTAGAGATAAACTACTCTAGCGCCTTATTTAGTAATGCCTTTATAAAGGCATTAGCTAGGTTATTAGCTCTATTAATCCACTAGATCTCATAGAGTTTGCAGCGTTTGTATAACTGCCACAGGGCTATAATGTTAATTATTAGGCGTTTTTCCTTAGTAGTACTAAGCTTAATAAGGTATTTATATAGGGAGTATAAATCTATATATACTATAACCAGGGTTGTGAGTATGTTTAATTAGTCCGTGATTAATCTAAGGGTTATTGTAATCGCGTAGGCTATATTAACGCCAGCTACTATGCCATAGACCTCAGAGGTAAGCACACTTTGTGTAACTCTTTTACTCTTAGTTAAGCTAAAGTGCATAATGTTACCTTTAATTATAAACTCGCTATCCTTATAGTCTTTATTAGCTATAATTAAAATATAGCTAAGTTATAAAGTAAGGTCTTAATTATTCATAAAGGACTTATTTATAAAGGTATATAGCTTTACTTTAGTAAGGTTAATTAGAACAAATATTAGGCCTCTCTCTAGGTTATCTATTTACTATTAGATCTAGTAGTTAAGGGCTTTAATGTTCTTAATTATTAGTTTCTAGTGTTAAGCGGTAATAGATAGATTATAGTAAGCTTTTGGTTAGTAAATTAAGGCAATATAAGCGCTCTAAGCTTATTAT
Source organism: Epichloe glyceriae (assembly GCA_023658535.1). NCBI lineage: Eukaryota > Fungi > Ascomycota > Sordariomycetes > Hypocreales > Clavicipitaceae > Epichloe > Epichloe glyceriae. The sequence goes on along the minus strand of CP098295.1, from coordinate 730,410 downwards.
TTAATGTACTTCTGCTTTACATTTATTAGCGGAATTACGTTAAGCTTACTACTTTGCCCTTTTATTAGAGGGAGATAGCCACATTAGCCGCTATTCTAATAATACCTCTATTAAAGGTAAGGGGTTATTCTCTATTAGGAATTGCTTTAGCTTTACTATAAAGGCTGTAGTAGTTAGTTGCTTTTCTTCCTTTTTAGAGAACTCCTTATCTAATAGCCCTAATATGTTATTAGTCTATATACCTACATATATGAACTTAATGCTTTCCTTCTTTATTACTAGCAGGTATAGATTATATGTAAAGGTCTCTATCTAGAGCTTCTCTCTGTAATGCCTATAGTATATAACCTACTAATATGTTCTAGCCTCCGCAATGCTATAGAGAGGCTTAATTACCCTTATAATTATTCTATTAGGGTATTAGTTACAGATCTAGATTAGGAGCCTGGCAAGGATTGTCCTGTTTAATAGGGTTTATAATTAAATATAAGCTTATGTAATATCACGAATCCATAAGACAAAGTCTTTCTTTATTAGTAAGGGAGCTATTATAAGGATAAGGCATTAACTAGCCTGTTAGATTATTAGGGCTTATGTTAGGATGTCTTGTTTCGCCTTATTGCTAAAGCCTTAGATAACAAGCTATGATTTCTTGTATGGCTAGCCTATCTTCCCTTTCACCTTGTTAATAATACAGGAGTTAAAGATCCTTACACCACTATGCTTTTTCTTATTAAAGGTTATAAATTTGAACATGCCTTGGTTAATTAAGGCATTAATTTCAGCCTTAGTAAAGAGCTTAAAGGGCTCTCCTAGGGTTATAATAATGCCTTCCTTGCGCAATTAGATTACAAGGTTAAGGTTAGCTTTCTTCTTCGCTAATACAAACACATTAGTCTTATTAATAATTACTAGGGGTTCTTATAGGGTCTGCCTGGCCTTCTCTTTAGCAGGATCTCTAGGACCTTACCCACTAGTTTATCTTAAGCCTCTTGCCCTTCTTCCTTAGGTAGCTGTTCTTAAGGTATTAGGACTTCTCTATTAGGATCTATATAATAGGGCCTAATAGAGGTTAACTAGAAGGTTTTTAGGCCTTATAAGAGATTAAGTGTGTAAGTCTCTCTATTAATAGAGAGGAGGTTATATAGGCCTTACTAACCGTTACCTTCGCGCTACACTTAGACTAGTGATCTAAGTGGGAGGTTAAGGGTCTTCGCTATATCTAGGCTATTCCTTATAGTAAGGGCTTTATTAACTTTCCGGATAGTGTGTAAGCGTTTAATCTCCTTTATTGCCTTTTGTATAGTAATAACGCGTTATAAGATATCTAGTAATAGAGGGGATTTGCTAGTTATATATAGGTATATACTAAAGATAAGGAGAGTTAGAATAAGGCTATTTAGTCCTATAGTATTATTAAGGGCTTTTATAGCTATCTATAAGGCAACTAGCTTAGGGGTTATTAGGCATTCCTGCTAGATAATGTTATAGGCCCTTTAGAGTGGCTTATAATATCTTTTAACCTTTCTAATACTATAGTATGCCTTAATAGAAACCTCTTTAATAGAGATTAATATTAACGCTGTAAATTAATAGAACTCCTCACTGCAGAAGTTTGTACTAGTATTAGTAATAATCTAATCTAAAGGGCCTTAGTATGCATTAATCTAGCATACCCTAAGAGCTTCCTATGTTAATTTAGCTAAGATATCTTTAAGGAATCTTACTATATTAAAAGCTATAGCTACATTAATAGTATAAAGAGTTAGGCAGTTGCTATTAAGGTATATAATATTTACTATTACTTTAAAGTTAAAGGCATATTTATCCTTAAGGGTGAACTTAAAGTAATAGGGGCTATCCGCGTTTATCTAATATTAGTAGCAAACCCTTATTATTACTTTAATAGCATTAATCTTAATCTTATGCCCTAAGTTACATAGGAGATTGTAAAGCTAGCGAACTAATGGATAACTAAATTAGCAATACAATTGCTGCAATTTAACTTTAGTTAGGTAATTCTATACTATTAACGCCTTATTCTATATTAATAGCATTTATATATGCCCCTATTTATATACTAGGGAACTTTAATACTTCCTTACTATAAGATGTTTTTAGTGGTAATAAAATTAATCTTTAATTAGCCTATATTATTAAGGCATAGCAAGAAAGGGGTGTTTGTAGGTATTACGTGGAACGTAATCTTGCTAAAAGGAGTAAGCACGTTAGCTATTCTAAGCGAGATAATTAGCATGCCTCCTCTAAATCTAATAACCACTTCCCTAGCTCTTGCTTTATTAAGTTAGATCCTTAGCATTATTTGTTATAATATAATAAATTACAAACGGCCTGCCATTAAATACTAGGCTACCCTAGTATCTGGCATAATGCCTTAGAAGACTTTGGATAAGTAGCGGTCTTTAAGTAAGAACATATAAGGAGGTTTATTAGCTATCCTTATATTAAAAGGGCTCTTTCCACTTAATCCATACATTATTGCCTAGTTAGTGAGAATCTTAACCGTTCTTTAGCTATTAAGCGTTATACTATAGGTAAAGAAGCTTATAAGCACTAATCCATCTTTCCCTTTAGTTTTATTATTAAAGCTAAGGCTTACTATATACTAAGCAACCTTATTATCTTTAGAGGGTTAAGAAGCAGGGTCTAGACTAAGGCTTCCTTTATACTATATAAGGAATAAGTTATATAAAGCTTATAAGGATAAAGATAAGTTAACTATATAGTGGTTCTTAAACTACTAGTATGCTTTCTTCTATTTCTCCTTAGAGTGCTTTATTAACTAATATCCCTCTTTACTACATATATAGCACTTCCTTAAATAGGGGGTCCTTATATTCCTTTATACCTTTAGGAGGGTATTATAACTCTTTGCCTTTACTATTATACCTTCTATTAGTCTAGAATTAGTCTAGGGTTTTAGTATTAGTAGGGAATTAATATTAGCTACTAGACTGTTTTATAATAAGATAAATAGTTATCTATACCCGTTTATAGAACTATTAGAGGCTATTAGGAGGGTTAGTAATATAACTCCTACACTCTAGGATTCCGTTATAGGCATTTATAATCTAGTTCTAGAGGGCTTATTTAGATTAACCCACATTAGGTACAGCCTATTATAAGATAGAGAGCTTTTCTATAAGTTTATTAAAGCATTCTATCTTTAATTTATCTTAGTTCTTACTAATAATCTTCTAGAGTGTGGTTTAGTGCTACTTAAGAAAATATCTCTATCTTATATCCTTAGTCTTAAACCTCTTTTTTATCTATATAACTAGAGTTAGTAAGTCTTAAGGGTTCTCTAGTTTTAAGAGGTAATCTAAGTAAAATTAGAGGGCTTTCCCTTTAAGTATAACCTTAAATACATAGCCTAATTACTCTTATTTAATATCTAATATCTTATACTTTCTCTTAAAGGTTTATAGCTTTAACTTAAAGATATTATAGTTATTAGCACTGTATTACTATTCTAATATATATATCTTTATAAGATTAATAATCTGTTTTACTATAGGTTATAAGGGTGCGAGTAAATTATTAATAAAAGCTACTCTTTATTAGGTAGGAGGAAGTGTAGTCTATAGTTATTAAGTTACTATATAGGTTTAAGGCTATAGGGAAGGTATATATTAACGGGTACCTCCTATAGGGAAGTTATACCTATTATTATATAATTACCTTAATAGGGTAACGCTTAGTAGGCTTTAATAAAGAGAATAAAAGGTCTTTAATTTACAATACTTTTAAATATCTCCTTTATTAAGAAGATTATTTAAGAAGTTATTATTATTTTAAAGTTTCCTTTAAAATTCTATATACCTCTTTCTTATATCTTTAACTTCCTCTTAGAACTAAAAACAGAATTTATTTTAGTTAAGGACTTCTTAAAGGTTAATTAGTACCTTTATTAATTAGCTAATTATTATATATACCTTATTATTTATAAGATAATCCTATAGGTGCTTTACTACTAGGATTAGTGTTTTAAGGAATATCTCTTTTCTTTATTAATTAAAGTCCTAAGTAAACTTTATAAATAGTATTTTTCCTATTACCTTTCTTACTTTATAATCTATAACTCTAGTAAGGAGATAGGCTATAAGTTCCTTAAGTGTATTACTTTTCTTAATATTAAACTCTTTAACCTTATAGAATAACTCTTTTATAATATATTTATATAAGGTTTAGGAAATATATAAAAGGGGAGGATATTTACTCTATCTCCCTAATACCTTTTAATAGCTTCTATAAAGTCCTCTCTTACTTAAAAGCCTTCTTAGCTTATAGGGGCTTATATTTATTCTTTTGTATTAACTATTATAATATATAGGCTTTAGTGAGGAAAGAAATAGGGAAAAGTATATGTTTTTAGGTAGGGAGAATAGTAATAACTTCTACTATTATAAGGGAGGTTTTATAAAGGATTATAAGGCTTAGTGGTTAACTTCTTACGTAATAGAATACACTAAGGAGAAGAATAATAGAATAGACTTAGTTACTAGAGTTAAACTCTTCTTTAAGGTTTAGGCTTTTGTTTATTATTAGCTACTCTTACTAAAGAATAAAAAGGACTAAGATAAACTTCTTCCTTAGTATAATCATAGATCTTGTAATAATTAGGTTACTCTTGCTAAAAACAAAAGGGGCTTACCCACACTACTTCTAAGAAAGCCTCTTCTATGTAGACCTTACTAATCTGCGGTATTCGCGTGCGTTTGAAAGTGGTTACCTGTGAAGTTAACCACTAATTAGTGTAGGTTTTACACAGGGTTCCTGATATTAGGACTCCTATCTTGCATAGGGACGGAGACAGAGAATAGATAGTATACGTTACATTTACTTATCTATTCTAGGCTAGCGAAGAAAGAGGGAAAAGAGAGGTTAAAAAGTGAGGGCACTCTCGTGAGGTGAAAAACGGGCAGCTGTGCGTGTGGGTCACGTGGTGCAAGCCCTGCCCTATCACAGGGCCTGACTGTGGATCGGAAAGTGGGGTCGCGCGCGGGCCGACCTTCTTCCGACCACAATTGCGGCTGCCAAGCGCGATTGATATCATGCTTGTTCTAACATTAAATAATTAGTTAGTTTAAAGAGAAGAGTACTAATTTAGAAGAGGGTATAATTATTATAAACACCACGTAATTACTACTATATTAGACTGTGAAGCTAGGGTTTAATGTGATTACCTCTATTAAGTTATCTAACCCTATAAGAGGGTGTGGACTACGGCTTAAATACCTAAGTACCTCTACCATTAGTGAGGTACTTATACAGTGCTGAAATATACTATGAAGTTACAGAGGTCTTGGAAAATGACTAGCTAGGGGTGGACTCTTGTCTTAGCTAGTTGAGTAGCGAGACTATCGTGCGGCCGGGATCAATTATGCCCTTGTGAGTGCAACAAATAAGGTGTCCCACATAGACAAAAAGTCGAAGCAGCAGTTAAGGAAGAAAAAACAAGAATTGCCAACTAAAGGTCCTTAATTAATTAAAAGCTAGAGAAAAAAACAGAAAAACCTTTTCAAAGAAAAACTCTTCTCGGTGGCGAAGAAAGTTACGGAAGTGGGGTAGGTGCGGAGCTACACCTTCCCTCCTTCACGTCCACTAGCACATAATAGTCGCCCCTGACCATTATTTATACAAAGCTATTTACATATACTTTTCCCCTTTTTCTTTTTTTAGTCTAACTCTCTAGCAGCCCTTTTAAGCACTCCTATATCTTCTATTGTTATTAGCAGTCTATTAGAGACTTCTAAGGTTAAGGTAAATCCAGATAAGAGGGTCCTGTAAAGGGTTAGAGCTTCTAGAGAGAGGTAATTCTCCTTAATAAGGCTTTTAACCTTATTAAATATTCCCTTATAGCGCTTAACTATATAGCTAGACCTAATCCCCTTAAAGGGCCTAACCCGCTAATGAGTTCGTAGATCTAGACTGCAATGCGCATAGCAAAATCTAAGTCGTCTAACTAATCCTTTCTAAGAGCCTTAGCCTATAAGGTTAATTACTTACCTCCTGCATTACTACTTGTACCTTCTCCTAGTTACACGGGTCTAAGGCATCTATTTAGGATAGAGGTATTACCTCCATTATTCAGATAGGTAGTTAAAATTTAACTAGCTTTTCTCGTAATATTAGAGTCAGCCCTAGGGCAGGTGCTATTAGCAGATCTAATAGCCCTGTCGCAGATATTAATTAATTCTTAAAGCCGCTTTAATGCTATACAAAACGGTTAGTAGGCTTCTAAAATCACTAATAACACTTCTATAGCCTTTACTTCTCCCTTTTCAAATCTTAGAAGGTTGTTATTAAACTAAACCCTTGTAGTCTTTATCCTAGATAGCTATATAATAGGTATTTTCGCACTCTAACTAGGAGGTAAGCTATTTAAAAGTCGCTTAATCTAATCTTTAGAAACTTCTGAATTCTATAAAGCAAGGGAGGAAGTTAGTAGCCTTAGTGTAGTTCTAAGCTCTGCTTTTACTAACTCCTAATACTATTAAATTAACATAGCTTATGCCTTAGATAAGGGCAGAAGTCCTACCACTAATAGGTTACTATATTAGTTAAAGTAGAATCTATTTAGTGGGATGCTATATTAAAAGTTATTAGCTATTAATAGCAGGTCCTGCATATCTTAAATTATTTGTTATTAGCTAGCCTTTCTAACAAGGTCGCGAAGAGGGGTTAGCATAAGGCTTACCTAAGTATTAGCACTAGTAAATGTGTAACACTAAGGTATATTAGCTATGCTTAGCGTTATTTCCCTCTTGCTTAATCTTAAGGTAACCCTAAACGAAAACATGTCTTAAAGGTTATATAGGGTCCCACCTAGTCCTGTATTAGCGTATACAGAAGTATTCGTAATTATTAAGGTCCTAGCTATAGCGTTAGCCTAGTTATCAATTCGGTCTAGGGGTAGTAATAATTTCCGCTTCTTCACTAATTATTAAATAAGATTCCTAATCTAAGGCTCTATTAGCTTAGGAAGAAGGGCCACTAAGGATTCAATAGTCTTATTATTATTAGCACTCTTAGCCCTCCTTAGTAGCTATTTAAGCTTAGAGTTATCCACTTCCTTTTGCTTTTGATTTAATCCGTTAGCATTATTATCTATTCACAATAACAATAGGGAAGAGGAAGGAACCAGAGAAGACGGAAAAACATTCTAGGGTGGAAAGCCAGTCTATTCACCACTAACACTATATTCATTTATTATTATCAAATCATAACACCAGAAGTTAGTGACCGCTCCCTTATTTTCGTTTTTTCTAGTTAGCGTAATTAGAATCTTCCCTATACTATTACTATCTCTAGGTACTTCTATAGTTAGAGACCTATATACCTTCTATAGGTAAATAGGCAGACCCCTAAGGCTTAGTCCTAGGAGAATTTAGTCTTTATTATCTTCAAAAGCATTGCCTGTTTCCAAGCTGCTAAGGAGAGTAGAAGTTAAATAACAGTGCTGCAAGTAGTCCTTTAGAACAAAGACCTTCCGCTATAATCCACTCTCCACTATCACTAGTAAACTAATAAAGCAAGGAGACCCTAATCCTAGCAAACCTAGAACTATTATAGATAGTGTGTTACTAGCAGGACTATTAAACCCTATCATTCATACTAGTACTCCTTAGATACTTTCTTACAAAAGTAAGGGTATTACTAGCAGTCAAAACTTAGGGCTTAACCCATCCACTTATAAAGTTACAAGTTTTAGCTAATCTTTAACCCTCTTATCACTTAAGGCCTACTTAGGAGCCCTCTTAATCCGTATCCTATTACCTCTAATTACTATAGCAGTAACTCTCTCTGCTATTAGTAGTATGATTCAAAATAGATAAGGAAACTTTAATAGTCTTAAGTTATAACACATTCTTAACTAATGTTAAAAATACAGGTAGAATTCCTTAATTCTAATAGGAGTTAAATTAGGGACTACCCTTTTTGTTTTCTTTCCCTATATATATTTAAACACTTTAGGTATATATTTTAGTGTAGCTATTAGGTCTCCCTATACTACCACTGCTAATAGTAAAGTAAAGGTATAAAAATATCCTATAAGTTTCCCTCTATAAAGTCCTTTAATATCTCTAGGAGGCTATCTAAGAACCTTAAAGTAGCTACTAATAGAAAAGCACTCTAATAGACCCCTAGGACCTTTCTATTATAAGGAATAGGCTATATTATATAGCCTGTAAGGCTGTCCTCACCTCTATTCTTTTTTTCCTTCTTTAGATCATTTAAGTTATTCATTAGGTTCTGTTTAGCACAAAGGGAGTAACTGTTCTCCCCTTAGCTAATTAGCGTTAAGTCTATTCACACTAAGAAGATAGTAATTCTAACATCAAAGTGCCTTTTTATTCAGAGATTTCCATCTAAATCCTAGGCTTTTTAACTTCGCAGTTACTATAGACCTTAGAGGAGATTTAGAGATCTAATTAACTAACCCTTAGATAGCCTTTAGGTTTCCTTTTACTAGCAGATCCTAGTGGAAGATAACTAACCCTAGAGACACATAAATTTTTCCATAGGTTAAGTTATAATAATTGCTAGCCTAGCTATTATTACTATCTATAGGATTCTTCCTTCTCTGATTTTTATTAGTAATTTAAATAGCTAAAGGGTGCATAGTCTTGGCATAATACCTAACAAACACTTAGGTAAGGCCCTTAATTACAGCTTCAGGTCCCTCTCCTCTTATTAACACTAATAGGGATGGTTATATAGTACCCCTCTTCCCGTATTTCTTTAAGTTAGTAGTTTCGTAAAGGAGTTTGCACTAATTAACTACTATAGTATTAAACCACTTCTTAGAGTGAAAACCTAAAATTAAGAACAGGTCCTATCCTTATATATAGTTAATTATTTTAGCTAATACTTTGTCTTTATACCTTAGGATAAGGCAATAATCCTTAACTTCTATAGTTATTCCTTTGATTTTTCTGTATTGCTAAGCTCACATACCTTATCTCTAGGTCAGGTAGGCATTAGCAACTTAATTAGGTTCTAGTAACTAGCAAAATTTTACTCCTACTGCTAAAAAGGTTATTATTCCTCTAGGGCCTTCTCCGCTTATATTATCTCTTATTAAGCCTAAGGAGCGGTTTCCTAGATTATTTATCTTAGTATCACTCTGTTCCTTAACAACTAATTAGTGAGCTCTAAAGTTAGGAGGAAGTCCTTAACTAAAGCTTTAATGTCCTCTAGTATAATTAGTGGTTCTTAGTAAATCCACTGGAATAGAATAAAATAAAATAGGAGTTAATAAGTATAAAAAAGAAAAAGAGAATTAGAAGCATAAAACTAATAAAACGTAACAAAGAGGGAGGTGAATATTAGAAGAGAAACAAAATGAAAAAGGGAAAGAAAATAAAGAATTCACAGGTAAGAAAAAGAGGGCACGCTTAAAGCTACCCCTGCCTTAGGTTAATATTACTTCCACCTCACTTTTTTTTTTTTCTCTAAGGAATCATCTCTTCTCCACCAAACTCTTGCCTTCGCTTAATAAAGTCTATAGGCATCCTTTCTCTTATAACAACACTCTTTCATTTCCTTAGCCTAGTTCTCCCTAATAGTAGTTTATCCTACGGTGTCTTAAGATAGCTAGTTTAGGGGTTATATGATTTTAATATATCTTTATGAAAATCCAACCTATAACCTCCCTGTATTTTTAATCTATCTAGATTAACAAGTTAATAGGAAGCATAGCTAGTCTAAGTCTTAACATAAAACGGACCTCGCTAGCAGGGTTATAACTTTAGGGGCTTCCCTTTAGTAACCACTATTACTATTCTACTAGGTTTAAAAGGTTTCTAAGTTCGTTACTTATAGCAATCCTTATAAGCAGCTGCCTCTAATTATCTATCGGTTATAACCACTACCTATTAAGACTTAATATTACTAATCTAACGCATAACTATATCTCCTTCTAGAGACTTCTCCAATGGCTAACTTAGGGCATTACGAAAATCTCCGTTCTAATTAATTGAAGTTTAGGTTAAGAAGGCTCCTAGCCCTTTTCCTAAAATTCGCGTTAGTCTATACAGAACTTTAATAGGGAGTACCCTATAGCTTAAATATATTAGTGATTTAACACTTTAGCTACCCTTAGAAGTTAAAGGTCCTAGTCCTTAGTATTACTTATTATCTTATTTAGAACTCCCTAAAAATTTAATTTAAAATCTCCACTAGTCTAACACTTTTATAAGATTACCTTAGAGTATTTATAAGGCTTACCCCCTTTCTCTTAAGAATAAAGAGAGTTCCACTAATCTAAACGCTAGTCTAGGATTAGTGTAAAAGCCTTTAGGTGCTAAAGATAATCCGTTTATCTAGGTCCTTAAATAATTTACCACTTCCATTACACTAGTTAATTTACAGGAAACAGCCAGATAAATCAAGAGAAATAATCCACTATAACTAACATATGTTTAAAGTTCTGTCCTAATTCTAGGAATAGTCTAATATAGTCTATCCTAATAACCTAAAGAGGCTTATCTACTAGCATAGGTTAATTTAGTGCTTTTTCTTTTAAGGAGCGTGTTAAGCATACTGTATACACCCTAAGATATATCTTATAACGTTAGCTCCTATCCTAGGCCAAAACATAGCTTAAGTTAGCCTCCTCTAAGTTAAGTCTGCCTTAAAATATCTAGTATTATTATAAGCTCCTTAAAGTACATCTGCTACTTCTTTTCTTACTAGATAATATTATCTACTATATCTTCCCTTATACTAGAGGACCCTATCCTCTAACTTATACTATGCTATCTTAGTTACTATCCTTTAAGCCTTATAGTAATTATAGCCTTCCTTACTACTTTAACTAGTGGTTAGGAATCTTATAATCTTAGCATACTATAGTTTCTCTAAGTACTTTCTCTATAAAGTCTTAAATCCTAGTAATATCCTCACCTATCTTATATTTTTGCTTAACTTAGTAGATAACATAGACTTCCTCTAAGCCTTAGTAGCTTCTAATATCTTTAGCATTTCCTTATACCCTCCTACTCTATCCTTCCAGACTTACTAGTTTTTATTAGGATTTAATAACCTAAACTTAGTTAAGTTATTCACGTAGTAATCTAAAGGGAATATTATGTGTAAGAGTCTATTAGCAGTAGCGTTTTACTTTCCCTATATAAAGTAAATTTTTATATTTAATAACCTAAGTTCTATAACCTATCTAGTATATATCCCCTTGTGCCTAGTAGTAGTTATAAATATTATAAGAGGCTTGTGATCTGTGAATATAGTAGATCTTACCCTTAATTTAAAGAAGTGCTTATACTTCTAATAGAATTTAATAATAGCACATAATTTGCGCTTATAAGTACTATAGTTCCTCTAAGTTTTTGTAAATAGGAATAAATCATATAAAATAGGATAAGGGACTTTATCTTAGGTCTATAGTATAACGCATCCACCCCTAAACCCACTAGCATTAGAGTATATCTAAGTAAGTAAGTTAAACACATACCTATATATACTTAAAGCAGTAGTAGCTTTCTCCTTTAGCACAGAGAATAATAAGGCTTTTAAGTCTCCCTATTACTAACCTATATTACTAGTTAGTTAATTTAGTAGTTAAGTAATTTTAGCATAGTTCTTTATCTACTATTAATATAGTCTAACAGCTCCTAGGAAAGACTAAACATTAGTTTAAGTTATAGGCATTAGCCACTCTCTTAGCTTTATAGCTTAGTTAGGCTTAATATATATTTTTCTATTAATCTTATAAATCTAACTAACTATATTAATTAAACTTATTCCTAGGGACACCTTTTTAAAGCTTAGCTTTAAGAGAGTCTATAATAGTCTTAGCAGGAGATAATCTTTTATAAAGGACCACTATTTAATAAAAGAGGTATATTTATAGAAGATATTATCTATATAACTAGTTAATGCGCCTAAGTTACCCAATGTCTAAGGTGCTGTAAGGGATGGTTTAGGATAAGGTAAGGGAATTAGACTAAGTGTAATTCTTATTACTTTAGTTATTATAAACCCCGCTAACTAGGATCCTTAAGGCATATATATTAGTTGTAGTTAACTAAATCTAGGGATATTAAAAGCGAAAACATATCTAGACTTAGCAGCCACAGGTATTGACTAGTAGGTATATTTAAGATTAAACACACTATATAACTTAATCCTTAGGTCTGAAAGTTAATTATAAACTTTGGCAAGTAAAGGCAACTAACTACTAGGTATATCCTCCTTAATATAAGAATAATTAATAGTAAGTTATTATTTAGCCTATAGGTTAGACTTATTCTTTAGAACTAGCACAGGCTCTGCACACTAGTTAGACATCTTTCTATTAGCAGCTATTGTATATTCGTATATACTAGATTTAATTCCCTTAATTACTAAACAATTTAACTAATACTTCTAAGGCTTAGACCACCTTCTCTTAGGAGAACGTGCCTAAGGCTTCACATTATCCTTTAGTTAAGGTATATGTATATAGAGGTCTGTAGCAGGAATATTAGCAATAGATAAAGCATTTAAGTCTCTATAGGTATAAAATATTCGCATAATCTCTTCTATTATAGACTTTAGAACTAGGGGGCCTAAGGTTACTCCACAACCCTTAAACTAAGATAATACCACCTCTATAGGAACCTCCTAATCTGTTTCTTTTCTCCAGACCCTTTAATCAGTTAGAAATGGAAATAACAGAGGCTCTTATGTGATTGGTCTAGGCTAGTTATCCTTTATCCACAGAACTATTTCTTTGTAATTATTGTCCCTTAAACTCATAATATTCCCTTCTCCACTCCTAAGCAAATTCACTTCTAATAAGAATATACAAAGACTAAGTTAATTTGCAAGCTAATATTCTTTTGTACTAATATAGGGCAGGTAATCCGAGGTGCATAGCTAGAGAACTACACTATAGGTTTAGCCTAAAAATAAATAAATAGAAGTTCTTAAAGTTTCCTATTTAAAAGTCTATCCTAGGCGGTTAGATTTAGTTTTTGACTTAACTAGGTTATTCTAAGTGGCTTAGTTTTCCAAATCATTAGAGTTATTATTAGAGTTAGATAAAGCCTTATCCAGAGACATATCCACATTATCCTAACTAACATACCTCTTTAAGATTTTAGGCTTAGTAGGACAAAGCATAATCTTTTATTAATTAGACAGGGTTATATCTAGCCCTTTAATAGACACTACCTTATCCCCATGCTCTTTAACTCTAATTATAAGTTCCGAATTCCAGATATTAAACTTAGCGCCTATATTGTAAAGCTAGGGAAGTCCTAAAATTAGGACAGTCTAATTCTTAGGTTAATAGTCTAGTATAATAATAGCCTAAACTAAATATGTAACCCTATAGTAAGTTACTCTTATTAACACAAAGTGAGTAACCATGTTCTCCTATCCGTTAGCATTAATTATTTATAGTTCACAAAAGCTAATAAATCCTAAGTTGTAAATAGGTATGTTTTCCTCTAATACAAATGTACAAGAAATAATATTAATTTTAGCTCCTTAGTTAGCTATAGCTTATCTAGGTTTAAAATTAAATACCTGTTCCTTTTAGAATCCTATATAAGCCTAAGCAGTAATCCTAAATAACTTAGTGCTAAAGCAATGTTCTTAGAGTAATTTGGTATTGTGGTTATTGGACACTAGAGTCTTTCTAGAATCACTAGATGCTGCCTAGACAGAGCTTATATTAAGTGTAAATAATACCTTTTTCTTAGATTATTTCTTTAGGGTAGTTACTCTTAATAATAACTTTTAAAACTACTTAGAAAGTTCTAGGCTAATTTACCATAAGTCTATTAATAAGATAGGGACTGAGATACGACTTACTAGAGCCTTCTAGTTAATAGGACCCAAACCCTCACATCCCTAAATCTTACTTAAGGCTTATGCATTTTATTTAACCACTTTTTCTCTTACTAGTAGCGCTGCTTTAGGTTAGGAAGTCTTATTATTGCTAATATCGCTAACTGCTATGCCTTTTCGTTTCTTTAGGGGTAGCTTAGCCTCTAAGATTAATATTATAACCTATAGGGCACCCTAAGCCACGGACTCCAGAGTCTTAGCATTAACCTTTTAAGACTCCTTAAAAGTGGTTTAAGCAGCTTGTCCTTATTAATAATATCTTTAACTTATGCCTTCATGTTAGCTTATCTAGCCCTAAGCCTTTACACATTAGCAGCAACTACTAATTACTAGCTAAGTAATAAAGGCCTTTTTCTAGTTAAGCAAGTTAATAGTCTTTAATAAGCACTACTAAATCCAATATAGATCTAGGTTTAATTAAAGTATAATAGACTCCTACTAAAGACTTAGGCGCTATGTCTTCCCTAGTCTTAGAATTATTAATATCCTAGCGCTTATCCCTAGTTAAGTAGATCTATATAGACTAAGTATAAACTTACCTAGGAACCTAGGAATTATTATTCTAAGGAGGAAGAGTTATTAACTTTAGCTATAAGGATTCCTATTACTATAGTAGTTTATCTCTAGTTACAGTATATCTAGTAGTATAATGTCCTATAACACTACATTTAAAACAGGCGCCACCACAGGGTAACGGAGTGGTACTATTAATGTACTAATTCTTTAACTTGCTTATAGGTCTTAATTCTAAATTTCGTCCCCTTAGACTAGAGCCCTATGCTACTAGGGGTGCATTTTGTAATAGTTAGAATAAGGTAGTAGTGTTATGCTAATATAGAACGCTACTAGTAGACTTACAAGCTCCTAAACCTAGGTAACTAAAGCTTTGCTAGATAGTTAAGGATTTATTCCTAATATTAGTATTACTTCTATTCTATACTTAGGGCTGTGGATTAAAGTAAGTGGTTAGAATTAGGCCTTAACTAACTAGAGGCATAGGTTAGGACCCTTTAGATAGTTAAGAGTTAAGAGAACCCTATTCTCCTAAGAGTCTAAAGTAAGGTATTAAAGGTTAAAGCTAAGTAATTAAGGTATTAACTAGAGTAAACTGCCTCCTTTATCCTCCTAAGACTTCTATAAACCTAGGTAGTAATTTATATGCTTTAGCCAATACCTTATTAGCTAAACATCCGCTTTAGTGCTTAATAAATTCTTCTATTAAAGAGATTTTTGTATCTTGTATAGTTAATATAGCTAAATTCAATTTTACCTCTAGGATAGTAGTAGCTTATTTAATTAATTCCTATGCTCCTCTAAGACTATTAGTTACTAGGATATTTTAGCTAATAGCTTCTTATATTAATAACTTATCTTACAAGCCCTAAATAAATCATTAAATAAAGTTATAAAGAGTATAACTCTTAATTAAGGTAAGAGAGTTATTAGGAGTAAGTGGCTTATCTCTGCCTCTAGCCTAATAAAGTCTATTTAGAACTCTAGAGTAGTATATAGTAAAGGCTTTACCCTTATTCTAATATATCTCCTAGTTAGTGCTAATATCTACCTCTTTATTAATAATATTCAGAGAATATTACTCCTTTAATAAACGTTAGAGGACTATTAGGTTATTATTAGTTACCACACCCTATTTAGCTTTTAAGACTATTAGCCTTAGGTACTCTAAACTATTAAGAAAAGTTATAGCACTACTATTTAAGGCTATATTAATTACCTAGATAAAGGTACTTAGATTAATATCCTAACTATTATTAACAGTATTAAACGCCTAATGTAGTTAATTTAGCTAATGCCTAATAGACATAGACCTATTAAAGGTTCTAATCTCCCTTAAAGAAGGAAGCTTATAGGTAGTTATAGTTAATAAGTTAGGAAGAGGGATTCTAGGCTAGGGTAGGGTATTTAGCTTCTTAAAATAATTAGTAAGTTAGATAATAACTTCAGCTTCTATCCTGCTAAGAGGGAATTAGTCTTCTCTTAATAAAACACTTTCTAACAATAATAACCGTAATACAGCTAACTTAGGGGATAGACCTTAGCAGTCTGTGAATCCCACTAAGGTTCCCTTCCAGCAGGTAGCTCTAGGATAACAGAGGAAGATAGGGATTTAATCAAATACAGGTAGGGATCAGGAAGTATAATAAGTGACAGCGTAACAAAGCAGGGATTAGAGACGGAGATTACGATCCCTTATAACCAGGAATGCTTTAGAAAGCTTCTGTTTATCAAGTCTCCTAGCGTGGTCGCCACAAAAAGTCAAAGCAGTAGTTAAGGAAGAAAAAAACAAGAATTGCTAACTAAAGGTCCTTAATTAATTAAAAGCTAGAGAAAAAAACAGAAGAACCTTTTCAAAGAAAAACTCTTCTCGGTGGCGAAGAAAGTTACGGAAGTGGGGTAGGTGCGTGGCTGCACCTTCCCTCCTTCACATAGCGGGACTCGATGTCCGGGGTGCTTGAGATTGTTCTGATTGGCTATTACCCCGAGTAGGGTCGATGACGGGTGGCTGCTTCCCAACTTCCAGGTTCCGAGCTCGCGCTGCGTGCGGCTTTTCATCGTCGAATCGTCGAATCGTCGATGACGGCCGATCGTAGTCACCCTGCCTTCCTTTGCTCTGCTCGTTAGGCTTATTAGGGGACTGTAGTCCGTCCATGACGCACTTTGCCTGCTGTAGGCAAAGCTGCATCTTGGGGGCTTTGATGATGATATCATTGGCTGGCGCTCCCACGCCGGAGGAAGCTTCGGAAACTGACGTCGCTGTATTGCGTCATCAACTCTTTGGCGTAGCCTTGGAATGTTGTTTCAACAAAAACAACAAGTTCTGGTCGAACCCTGCCTGCTAGCCCGCCTATCAATTTTACGAGACTCGTCAATACCAATTTTGCTCACGCTTATACGCACCTTTGGGCACTTTGATTGATTGACCGATCACTTTCGGCATAAAGTATCCCAAAGAGTTTGCCATTGCCAGTTGGCCATCGTCGCTGTCGTCGCTGTCGTCGCTGTCGTCGCTGTCGTCGCCGTCGTCGCCGTCCTAGCCCGCCCTCTCATGCATGCGCTCCGTCTGTCTCGCAGTTGTGGTGCAGTGCGCACCGCGAGGAAGCAAGTTGCTTCTCAACTCACCTTGTAGACATTCCTTCTCACAAGTTGCAACCATGCCGCCAAAACGGAAACGTGCGGAACCACATCCCATGCCGCCAGCCCCCGAGCCATCTCGCCGGAGGAGAAGCAGTAGACGGATCAAAGAAGAAGATGCCCAAGACAAAGAAGCCGATTTGGTTGCCAGCAATCAGATCGGTGGGGCGTTGTCGTCAAAGGAGGCCGTGGAACGAGCGAGGCACACTCTGTCAGAAATGGAGCACAAGTTGCTTGATGAGGCAAAAAGACAACGTCTAGCGATCGAGGCGTCTGATTTGGCCAGCATTGCAGCAGATGAGGATGCTAACAGTGCCGACACAGTCATTCATGGTTCAAAAAAACGTCCTGGTACACAATCCGCTGCTCACCTCGGCGAGAAAAAGGTCAAGATCGAGCCCGGCGCGCCAGCTGACGGTGCCTCTTTGGACGACGAGGCAGGTAATCGAGGACCCAGACGTCCACCACCAGTGAATAGTGACCGTCTTCCTTTGCCGTGGACTGGCCGACTCGGTTATGTAAGATCTAAGCCTCTTTCGCACAAGGAGGCGCGTTGGCTAATGATGTGGTTGTCAGGCGTGTTTGAATACGTATCTTCGTGCCGCAAATCCACCTGTTTTTCGTCAAGAACTTGCCGGATAACTTCTATTCTTGATCACCAATATCCTTTACAAGACCCGACACAACCTGAACACCCAACAAAGAACCGCCCCGACAAAACTCAACAGCCAAGCGTGGAGCGCGGTCTCAAGTTCGTCCAGAAACTTGGACTGAGCAATGCCCAAGATATAGTCAAGATGATTCGGTGGAACAACAAATATGGAGTAAAGTTTATGAGACTGAGCAGCGAGATGTTTCCGTTTGCTAGCCACGAAGAATATGGGTACAGTTTGTCTTTTGCGGCTGACGTCTTGGCTGAAGCGGGCAAGGTTGCTTCTGAGCTCGGCCATCGACTCACTACACACCCTGGACAATTCACACAAATCGGGAGCCCACGTAAGGAAGTGGTAGCAGCCTCGATGCGCGACTTGGCATACCATGCTGAGATGCTTACCCTTCTTCGCCTTTCAGACCAACTGGATCGAGATGCCGTCATGATTTTGCATATGGGTGGGGTGTACGGAGACAAGGAAGCGACGCTGGATCGCTTTCGCCAAAACTATTCCAAATTACCCGCAGGGGTGAAGAAGAGGTTGGTATTGGAGAATGATGACGTCTCGTGGAGCGTGCACGATCTTCTTCCCGTTTGCGAGGAACTAAACATCCCCTCGTGCTGGATTACCACCATCACAACATTGTATTCGACCCGATCATCCGTGAAGGTACACATGATATCATAGGGTTGTATGATCGCATCAAAACCACCTGGTCCAAGAAAGGCATCACCCAAAAGATGCATTACAGCGAACCAACAGCACCAGCTGTCACGCCGCGTGACCGACGCAAACACTCCCCGCGCGTCAAGACCCTCCCCATGCGCCAACGACATGGATCTCATGATTGAAGCGAAGGACAAGGAACAGGCTGTCTTCGAGCTCATGCGCACATTCAAACTTCCGGGCTGGGACTTGTTCAATGACATAGTACCTTACGAACGCGATGACGAGCCTAGAAAGGCAGTGCTGAAGAAGACCAAAAGGCTTCCCAAGAATAAACAACAACAGGATGGAACTGTGCCAGATGGTGAGATTGAAACACCGGAGCGCTTGGTGCGTGCAGAGGACATTAGCATGGGCGGCGCAGGGTGCAGAGTGTACTGGCCGGAAGGTATGGAAGAATGGCTTAGGCCAAAAAGAGAGAGGTAAAGCCAAAGGATGGAGCTCAAGCTCGTATCCGGAATGGACTCAAGTGTGAGGATGAGGGAGACTGAGCTAGAGGACAGTTGCAGAACATCGTAGTAGATTGACACGGTGGGATCCGGCTTCAGAAGGAAGCCAGCAGGAAAGAAACGAACCCCTGCGTCCACATGTACTATGTAAAATGATTCTCGTAGTTTGATGACTATGGTCAAGTAATGATAAGTAAAGTGACGACTTGATGGGTTTCTATGGACGCGGCGATTTTACGTCGAGTAGGCGGTGAACCTACCACATGAGCTGCAGAGTTTTCACTGCATACATAACACGGAGTGCCCGAACAGAAACAGACTGCGAAGATGCCTCACGATGGTTGTGTGCACCACGGCACAACGAGGAGGATATATAGCACCGGTAGCTAGGCTGTAGTTATTCTGTTTCTCCTTTCTCTCTATCATCTTGTCTTCTTAGTCTAGACAATACAGTTGACAGTGTTCGAACCTGTGCCCTGTTTTTGTGCCGTGACAGCGGCTGCTCACTGTCACTTTTTTTCTTTTCTTCTTCTTTTGTTCTTGTCTTCCCTCTCGCGAAAAAAAAAGGTATGAATACTTATGATAACTTCCTATATTCTTAGAATTTTATATAACTATAACCTCTTATTTCTAGCATTCATGCTATTCTGCGCCCACTTTTCGAATTTCTTGCTAAAATCAGTCGATGCCCCGTTGTCTTTAAGGCCCGCGATTTTCTCTTTTTGCTCCTTCAGGATCGTTACCACTTGCATGAATTTAGACTTTGACCTTTCGGCCTCGTCCTGTGCTATCTTTATCGTGTCTTTATTCGCTTTTGTTACCTTGTTTGCTATTATAACTACCTTAAGTAACCTTCTTGTCTATTTCCTCAATGTTTGCTTCGACCTGATCGATCTGGTCCACCAAGCCATCCAGCTTACTCTGCGCGTGCTGTTTATTTCTGGCTTCATCTTGTTTAACTCTGACCGATTTCCGAGGCTGCACGTCGTCTTGTTCTGATTGAGAGTAAATCGGATCGACCAATGCTAGCCAGTGCCCCTGCAATCGTGGCGTTTACAGCGCCGAATTTGTCCGCAAATCGTAAAGCCAAAAGATCTGCGCACAAGGCAAGCTAGATGACTTGGTGGACCAAATTGATCAGGTCGAAGCAAACATCGAGGAAATAGACAAGAAGGCCACAGAGGCAGTTGCAAATTTCTATTGAAACAACGTCTGCCCGGATATTGTTTTTCCATGTTGGTGGAAGATGCGCGCGGCATGCTTCTCGTCGTCTGTTGGCGTGACACGCGGCTGCCGTCTCCACATGGCACAAAATTTAACCACGGGCATGGCAAAGAGCAAGTCTTCAAAACCGCTTCGGGGCAATTCTTCATCATAACCAGCATCGTTGCCGCGATTGTTGAGTTGACCAAGGGGGATTCGGGTCCTATGACCACAGGTCACTAGTGCACTAGTTACTTAATGTAAAAGGGTTTAATTCTGCTTGTCTTCTAGATCTAGCTATAGGGGATTGAGGCTATAGATATACCTTAATCCTAGGGATGCCTCCGCATGCGTGGTGTTATGGGTCAAACACGCTGTCTGGGGCGAAGTGGGGCGATAGTCCTGTGCGGCTAATCGCGTTACTAGTCTAGGTAGGGCGATAAGACCCCGTGCGCCAGTTGCGTTCTAGTGCACAGTAGGGCGATAAGACCCCGTGCATCTAATCGCAATTCAGTGCACAGTAGGGCGATGAGACCCTATGTATCTAATCGCAATTTAATGCAAAGTGGTGACGAATTCGTCCGCAATGAATTCGCAGCGATTTTAACACTAGTAATTTTTCTCTTTTTATTGTGGGCGTAAGAGGCTTAAAAGCGCAGTAAAATTAATTAAAGGAAATGTTATAATAAAGGGGTAACTAAGTAGGTTTCGCTGCTTTAATTAGTTAGTTAGATATATAGGCCTATTATTAAAGACAGGAAAATAGAGGTAATAATAGAAGTAGGAAAAAGAGAGGTTATAAGGTTGCTTATGTAGCTAAGTGGGGCTGGTTATTAATGCGGCTAATCGTATCGCGTGCATCAATTCGGTGGACCCACTTTTGGTCTGATCCGAACATTAGCCGTAGGAAGCTCTAGCAATCTCTCTTTTTCTCTTTTGGCTAAAAAGCTCAAAAACGCAATAAAAATCGAATTAAAGGGAAGTGTTAATAAGTGGATCCCTCAGTGAAAATCCATAGCTGTGATTAGTCCAGGTTTAATCTATTCTAGACCGTTAATATTAGGGGGAAATAAGGGCATTATTAATTTACTAGTCTCTTTACCTAACCTTTTACATATATATTAACCTGGTTGTTGTTAATAAAGGTCTTAAGACTCTTATTTGATAAGGCTTTTGTTATTATATTAGCAATATTATCTCTTCTATTAATCTAGCGGATCTCGTGGATCTCGCGCTGTTTGTATAATTGTTGTAATACTATAATATTAATTATAAGTCGCTTCTCCTTTGTTATTCTAAGCTTAATAAGGTATTTATAAAGCAAAAACAAGTCTATATAGACTATAATTAGCACCTGTGGTAACTTCAGCTGCTTTATCACGATGTTAAGCGTGGTGTTCACGGCGTAGGTTACGTTAACGCCTTATACTATGCTATATAGCTCTAATACTAGGGCACTTCTTATAACCCTTTTGCTTTTTATAGAGCTATATGTAATAATGTTACCTTATATTGTGAATTTAGCGCTCTTATTATTGCTTTTGTTGCCTAGGACAATTACATATCCTAGTTATAAGCTTAAGTCCTTATTATTCGTAAAAGAACTATTAATAAAGACATATAGCTTAGTGAATAAGAGATTAATTAGTATGTAGCGGAGGCTGTGGTCTTAATGTTTTATTTGCTAGTAAAGCCTTTTATTTAGTTATTTAATATTGTTAATTATAATATTGTGTTATTAGGTAGCGACAGAGAGGTTATATAATGCTTTAGGCTAATAGATTGTGGTAATATACGCTTTATAGGCGCGTTGTTTAACGTACTGTTAATGCTTTAAATCCGTAGCTATATTAATAGGCTGAATTTTCTTACTTTAGCCTTTCTAACAGAGGTTTAGCAAGTTATTATTAGATTTAGTTAGCATATAGCTATTAAAGATTAGCGGTGTTCCCGTGGTAAGCCTTTGCTTTAGCTTAGCGGTGAAGTTAGCTTTCTTTAGCTTAGATTCTTTACGCTTAAAGAAGGTATTGTTACTAAGCCCTAAGGTATTATTAGTTTATATTCTAATGATTTTAAAGTAGTCCTTATTATCTGAAATTAATAGGCACGGGTTATATATTAAAGTGACTATACTAAGGTTATTATAATAATAATAGAAGTACGTTAACCACTAGTGTGTTCCTGCTTCTGTAATTCCGTAAAGGGGCTTAATAACTTCTATTACTATTCCTTATAGATATAAGTGTTTAATCTGATTAGGAAGTTACGTAATAATACACCTATTAAGCTTTATTATTAACTGTATGTAGGCTTATATAATATTGCGGATTTAAAGGCTAATGCCTTTCTTATAGAGGAAGGGCTAGGGCTATAATTAATTGTTAACTAGCCTGTTAGATGGTTAGAGATTGGGTTAGGATATTAAATTTATTGTGATTACTGTGGCCTTAGATAACTAGCTGTGATTTCTTATATAGTGTTTCCGTTCCCTTTCCTTTAACCTCTTAAACTATGTGGGATTTGAAAATCCGCTAGCCACTGTGTAGGTTTGGGTTAAATCTAATAAATTTAAAGACTTTGCGAGCTTGTAAAGCGCTGATTTTGTCTTGATTAGAGCGTTTAAACGGGTTACCTAGAGTGGTTATCTTCCTTTCTTTATAAAGTTACATAGCTAGGTCAAAATCGGCCTTTTCCTTTGCTATGAGGAAGGTTTTACTCTAAATTAGCTCTTTAGGTAGCTAGAGAGGGTTCTTTCTAGGCCTTCCACGACCTCTCTTAGGTATTAGATTTGTGTTAGTTATAGTGTTTGGCTTTAGAGGTCTTCCTCTTTATCTTATAATATGCTCTTCTTCTAAGTTAAAGTCTTTATTAGATATATTAGAAGCGGCTTTGGATTCTAGTTCTTCTTGTTAGGGATTGTTATTATTATGTAGATATGGCTTAATAATAGTTAATCGAAATCTAGTAGGTCTATATGGCATTTGAAGAGTGCAGCTTTTACTGTTAGTGGCAATTAGCTTGTACGGGCCCTGCTAGCCTTCTTTCTTACGCCACACGCACACATCTAACTGCAGAGGTAGTGAATGTGTAGGCGTTGTGTTTAGACCGTTACAGGTAGTAAGGGTATCTCTAACCTACCTTCTCGCTAGGTATTATCAGGCTTTATCAGTTGCTTTCTGTAGGATTGTAGCTTATTATATAATAAAGAGGCTTAGTGGTGAATTATTAGCTAGTCGTGGGTATGAACCAAACACAAGGAGCGTGGGCACGAGGCTATCTAGCCCTACTAAATCATTAATAGCCTTAATAGCTATTTAAAGCTTTTGATCTATTGTTATGCTTATATTATTGCCTAGCTCTTCGCTAATAATGTTGTACGCTTTTCTTAGCGGTCTATAGTATTATTTAACCTTTCTAATGCTCTAGTACGCTTCCATAGGCACTTTATTAACGCTAATTGCTATAACGCGCGTATAGTTATAGAATTTGTTTGAGGTAAAATTCTTTCTAGTATTATAAACTATCCAGTCTGGAGGACTTAGATAGGTATTAATCTAGCACTCTTTTAGTGCGTTTTAGATGTTATATGCCTTCTGCTTCTAAGGTTTAAGGAAGCAAGCCGCTTAGAATAAGGTTACTGCGTTAATAATATAAAGCATAGGCTTTCTATTAAGGTGTATTATATTAATAATTATCTTGTAGTTAAAGTTACAATTATCTTTTAACGTAAATCAGAATTGCCCTAGTGACTTCCCGTTAAGTTAATAGTGGTGGCAGACCTTCGTAATCTTCTTAATAACCTTATTGTTTATATCCTTGCCTGCGTGATGTAAGACCTTCGATAGCCGTTGTATGGAAGGATATCTAAATTGTTAATAAAGCTGATGAATTTGCTTTTCTAAGAGAAAGTAAGCGGTTACTTCCGTGGCTTCTAGAGTCTACTATGGATATCCCTATTTCCTAATAATCAGCACCCTTTGATTACCTTAAATCAGCACGTTCTTAAGGTTATTAATCTTAACCCTTATATTATCTATATTATTAATGCTATATAAGAACGGTATGCTTATATTAATAATATAAAACGTGATAGGGCTAAAGACTATAAGAACCTTTAAGATTCCCACTAATGTTACTAATCTAGCGCTAAATTTAATGGTTCGTTGCCTCTTAATAGGTTCTATTATTAAAGAGGGTATTCTCTTTACTAGGGCCTTAGCCTAGTTAATTCTAGCTGTTAAGAAGCCTGCCGCCCTAGTATTAGGAATAATACCTCTAAATACCTTATTAGAGTAGCGTTTCTCTAATATATAGGCGGTTAACTAGGGCCTAAACGGATCCTCCTTATAGAGAGCATACTAGAGGGCTTCTTTTCTAAGGTTTTAGAAGATATCACCTCCGTTCGCTAGCTTTATAGCACTTGTAAAGAATTACGTAACTATTAGCTTGCTTTTAATCTCACTGGATTCTTTAATAAAGGCTTTAGCCACATCCTAGGTATCTTCGTTATTAGAGCTTTTGTTATTCTCTTTTATAGCACTATTATCGCCTTTATAGGCTTGGAGGAAAGCTTTGTATTTACTATTAGAAGGAGGGTTCCTATGCCTTTTATTCTTTTACTATTATTACCTTGCTTCCTGACAATCCTTATCGCTATAATTAGAGGACTAGCAGCCGTCTTTTCCACATATAAAGCATTGTAGCTGTTGTTAGCAGCCTTAGTCACGGCCTTGATTGCGATTAGGGCCTCTAGAGCGCCTATATTAATAATCCGTAAAGAAGTCCTTATTAGTGCGGTTGTTAGTATAGAACTGTTATTAGCTAACTTCTTTTTAGGCTTTAGTAATGCTAATTAACTTGCGAAGATTGCCTATAAGGTCCTTAAATGTGTTATTAACTGCAAATTCTATAAGGCTACATTCTAGTACACCTCTAATAGCTTAGAGGGTCTATTTAATAAGTTCCGTATTATTAGTAAGAGGGTTAAAGAGTCTATTATAGATATCTTAAAGGCTTTAAACCATAGTGTTAAGGCACTCTATCTTTATTTTATTAGGATGTTTAGTAATAGTGCCACGTAGCGTGATGCTATTCCACTCTTAGCGGTAGAATTGCTTATTTGTGGCCGTTTTAAAGTGTTATCTAATAAGCTTAACTATTTAATTAAATATAAAGCCTACTAATAGCTTTGTGGCGATGTTTATAAGATAGAATTTCTTTGCGTTACCTATTAGTATTATAAGGAATGCTTTTATAAGCGCGGTTTCCGTGAAGTTAAGCTAATAGTATTAGTCTTATAATATCACTACCTTTGGTTTAATAAAGTCAAACATCTTCCTGCTATATTTATTAGCCTCTTTATAGATCTTTATAAGATTAAGTACCTTCCTTATATTATTATATTATTCCTAGGCTTAAGGTGTTATAAGGGGTGGTAAGAGGTATGTTCCTAGTTAGGCTTAAGGGATAATAGGAATAGTAGGTTAAGAGGGCTAGGCATCTGTAATTAGCAGGCTTAATATTATTAGTAATAGTTCTAGCGTAATATTAGGTGCTTGTAGCAAGGAGCGTGAATTCTTTATTATTAGTATTAGCTTCGTATTTAAGTAGAGGTTTAAATAGAACCTGCCTATAGCGATTTGCTTATTAATCTCTTTTAGAGGCTATTTGGATTATACTTCTTCTTAGAGTACTCTTTTAAGTGCTTTAGTAATCCTTTTACTAGATCTCCTTACATATACACTATGTTTGCAAAGGAGGTCTTGTAGCGCTTTAGTTAGGCCTTTATAGGCTTTATTAAAGAGGTCTTTGTTTTAATTACTAAAGTTAAATTAGTAATTCTCCTATTATTCCTAATCTTTATATACTTGCTCTTTGTAGTAAAGGATTATATAAGTAATCTTATTATTAAGATTAGTAGTGGTTACAGTCTCTAGGTTAATGTTATTACTTATTAAGTCCTAGTCTATTAACAGGTTTTTCTAGTATTATTATATCCGCTCTAGAAGCTCTTCTCTTATTAGATAAGAGTAAGGGTTTTAAGGGTCTTTTATCTAAGAAGTTATAATAAAAGAGAGGAGGAGAAAGAGGAGGAGGAGGGGATTTAGCTAGCTTATTAGCTAAGATTCTAAGATAGTTAGCGGGGTTAAATCCTTATAACGCTAGCCCTTAATTAGATAAAGGCTAGTAATTTAATCCTTTAGAAGCCTAATACTATAGAGGCATTATCTTCTCCCTATAGCACGTCTTCTTATAGAGGTAATTATACGTCTCTTCTTAGTGTTCTCTTGCTGCTCTATGGTTAGTTATGCTAAATCCTTCTTAGTTAAGTAACTACTAATTAGTGTTAAGTTAACTAAGGGGATTCGGGTCCTATGACCACAGGTCACTAGTGCACTAGTTACTTAATGTAAAAGGTTTAATTCTACTTATCTTCTAGATCTAGCTATAGGGGGATTAAGGCTATAGATATACCTTAATCCTAGGGATGCCTCCGCATGCGTGGTGTTGTGGGTTAAATACGCTGTCTGGGGCGAAGTGGGGCGATGGTCCTGTGCGGCCAATCGCGTTGCTAGTCTAGGTGGGGCAATGAGACCCCGTGCGCCAGTTGCGTTCTAGTGCACAGTGGGGCGATGAGACCCCGTGCATCCAATCGCAATTCAGTGCACAGTGGGGCGATGAGACCCTGTGCATCCAATCGCAATTCGATGCAAAGTGGTGACGAATTCGTCCGCAACGAATTCGCAGCGATTCCAACAGCGATACCTTCATTCTTCATTCTTGATGACGATTTTCGAAACCTCGCAGAGATCCTTGCACAATGGCTTCTGTCGATTTTGAGGGCAGAACTGCTGCTTTTTGCACTGGTTCAGAGGCTTACCGGGGGCCGTATTTTCCGACGCCATCCAGATCGTTGACTTGCGATCTCGCGGTGCCGGGCGTGGAATCGGTACATGATGCTCCCATTGCAAGTATTTTTTTTTCCCGAAAATGCTGGGCTGACATGAATTCCAGTTGCCACGCAAGATATCCCCGCTGACACTACCTTGTTCACCATACCAAGGAGTGCAATCATCAGCTCCGAGACTTGTGGTCTCAAAGAGCAGGTGCCTGCTCTGTTCGAGAGTCACGGTGATGAGGATGATGAGCAGTCCCTTGACTCATGGAGCTCATTAATACTAATCATGATGTACGAGCATCTCCTCGGCAACCAATCCAAGTGGAAGCCCTATATGGATGTTTTACCAGACACGTTTGACACACCAATGTTCTGGTCCGGCGATGAGCTGTCACAACTACAAGCCAGTGCGACTGTGAACAAGATTGGCAAGGCCAGTGCAGAGGCAATGTTCCGAAGTCGCCTGCTGCCAGCTATCCGCAGCAATCCCACTATTTTCCACTCCAGCGGAGAGTATAACGATGAAGACCTTGTAAGATTGGCACACCGAATGGGGAGCACCGTCATGGCTTATGCGTTTGATCTGGAGAGTGATGACCAGGAAGATGATGATGAGTCAGACGGCTGGATGGAGGACCGGGAAGGAAAATCGATGATGGGGATGGTCGCGATGGCGGATATCTTGAATGCCGATGCCGAGTTCAATGTATGGCACACAGATAAGAAAAGCGCCCCAAGAAGAACAGGAGAAGATAAAGGGTATCCAGCGATGAATGAAATGGTTGCTAATTCCGTCATTCCCAACAGGCACATGTCAATCACGGTGACAACGAGTTGACCGTCACGACGTTGCGCGACATAAGGGCAGGAGATGAGATCCTCAATCACTACGGCCCGCACCCCAATTCAGAACTGCTCCGTCGGTACGGGTACGTCACAGACAAGCACTCAAGATACGACGTGGTGGAGATCCCTTGGGAAGTGGTACAGAGCTCACTTATTTCTGAACTGGGGTGCCGCAAGAGGCCATAGGAAAGGCGGTATGCAATCTGTCAAGGCGACCTGACGCGCTTGATACATCAGCTGACAATGTGGCAGATGGAGACAATTGATGAAGATGAATTAGAAGACACGTTTGTCTTGGAGCGAAATTCTGGTGAGCCCAACGCAGATGGCACTTTTGCCTCTGCCGCATTAGTAGAGGACATGCCGGAGGACTTGAAGGAGCAACTGAAAGCCGTTCTCAAGGCATTGCAAAATCTGGATGGTACCCTTATCCCCAATAAGAGAAAACGGGATGACGTCCTGAAGTCGGCCATGGCCGGAGCCCTCCGATCAGTTGCATCGCGATACTCAACGACGGCAGGTGAAGATGAAGAGCTTCTCAAACATCCCAGCCTTTCCCGCCGTCACCGAATGGCAATAATGGTCAGGCTGGGCGAGAAGCGGCTCATCGAAGAGGCGTGCGCCCGATTCTCGGGAGAAGCTGCCCAAGATGCACCGGACGCGCATTTCTCGGAAACCAAGAGGACCAAGCGAACAGGGTAGGTCATTCTTACGATGATGGCAAAGAATTGAAGTGACAAAAATAAATCGACAATTGTCGTAGAGAGGACCTTCGGTGAGCACGTGATGCTGACAAGAGCTATGCATGCGGCTGGGGACTTGGGGATGACAAGGAACGGGGACTATCAGGCCGCGTTACGCGCGACCGGGCCGCCATGGGAGACCGCTGGTAAGCAACATTCGCCGTCAAGAGAGATTGTGGTAATCATGCCATGCACGATGCATGGTGCGTGGCCATATATGGATGGTGCTTTGCAGATCCGGCTGAAGATGTGCGGGTCAACACATCTATCTGTCAAGCAATAACTCCGTATGTCCCTTGACACCAGATGGGCAGCAACATGGGATGAATTTCCTGGATTTGTCGTGACAGGAATTCAGCCGGCTATTGGACCAGAACCCTACGGTTTTCTTTCGGTGAGCCTTTCACGTTGCAGGAAGATTCATTGGACAGTGCTCACCCACCGGTCAGACTTGAGACCGCTGGTTTCCGGTATCTTTTGTCTCGGATCCAACCCTCGGCGCCTTTCTCAAGTCCTGGAGGATTCAGCATCAACCACGTGGCGAGCTGTCGATCTAGTCGGGCAATGGGGGCGGCGTGTCAGTACATGCAGTTTTGCCTGACCAAAATATGGATCGGTCTGATCAAGCAAGTGGCCTTCATGCTGTCTGCAAGCATGTTGCTCATCCACGATCAGTTGGCGGGCGATTGGCTCGTTTCCACACTTGCCCCAGTCATTGGAGGTGATTTCGTCTCACTCACGGGATGAAGGGGTTATGTTGCTCTTGCGCGCGCCCCCTTGACTTGTGTTGTCGATATCCCTCTCCGATGAAGAAGAAGATCGATCCGTTCTTGACCGAGATGAAAGGCACACGGCATTCCTGCCCGACCTCACCGATCCTGACGGAGGTGTTGCGTTTGGGCAGGAGGCTCTGATGATAGCTGGAGCGGCGTTTGCAGGGCATCATTTTATTTGGTCATTGTCAGCAAGTTCTGAAAAACCCAGCATGAGATACTGCTTCATCGACCGATTGAATCGACGTCAACGTCAACACCATCTCACCAACTCCCGCGCCTCGTTCGACCACGTCGGCTACTCGTGGGCCCGCCGGGACCTCGCCTCCGAGGGCGCCATCTCCCAGGCCTCGTACCAGTTCGACCACCCGCCCTCGGTGCCCGTCCCGCACTTCGTCGCCATGCAGGGCCCGCCGCTCAAGTACGTGGCCGGCGCCGCCGCGAGCTGGATCCCGAGCCTCGTCTCCTCCACCTACGCCAACCCATACAGGGCCCGTCCGTCCGGCGGCCTGGGGGCGAGCTGGGCATCGTCCTGGTCCTGATGGCCTTTCACTCGACGAGTGTTGCACCCACAAGGGCATAATTGATCCCTGCCGCACGATAGTCTCGCTACTCAACTAGCTGAGACAAGAGTCCACCCTAGCTAGTCATTTTCCAAGACCTCCGTAGTTTCATAGTGTGTTTTATCGTTGTACCAGTACCCCACCGATGGTACAGGTACTTAGGTATTTAAGCCGTAGTCCGCACCCTCTTACAGGGTCGGATAACTTAATAGACGCGATCACATTAAACCCTAGCTTCACAGTCTAACATGGTAGCAATTACGTGGTGTTCATAATAATCATACCCTCTTCCGAATTAGTACTCTTCTCTTTAAATTAACCTATTATTTAATCTTTAAACAATCAGTACGAACACGGCAAAAGAGAGGCCTAATTTATTAACATCGTGATTAGGCGACCCTAGCACGCTAGGATTAATATTAACATCTATTAGTTTAATAATAGTAACACAAAAACCTCACAGGTATTATCACAATATCTAAGGAGTCTTCTAAAGGTAATAAGCTAGCGATTAAGCTATAGGAGCCCTACTATTAGGACCTATAGTATAAGATAGTTAAGGCAAGAGCTATTAAAGACAGAATCTAGGTCTTTATTAATCCTAACTTAACTATATAGCTAGATTGCCCTCCTGAGCCTCTAATCCTTATAGGAAATAGGACTCTAGCAAAGAGAAGGGCAGTAGAGGCTACATAGAGTTAAATATCTATAATAGATATCTTAGGAGTTTAAACACACTCGCAGAGCAGCAGATTAGTAGTTAGTAGCGCGCGGCAACCCTAGGAAAGCTCTCCTAAAGGCTATAATATAGCTAGAGAGAGTTATTTTTAGTACCCTTAATAACCTAATAATGCTAAAGACAGCGCTTAGTTCGCGGTCCTTAGTAGTTGTTATTAGGTATTTAATAGCTAATTCTAGAGCCTTATAAAGGCCTTATAAGAGTATTACACTTAGTTTATAATAACGCTTAGTCCTAAGTATAAGTAAATAACCTTAAGGTATATATCTCTTTGTAATAAGATTAAGGAGCTTATAAGAAATGTAATGCCTTTAAGCAAGACTATTAAGCATTATACTAAAGTTAACTTTAATAAGACTATTAAACAGAACCTTATAAAGGTAAATATTAATAAGTAGCTTGTAAATGCTTTAATTAGCTATAAGAGATGCTTTTAAGCAAACTATCCTATTACTAAAGGCAACTTACCTATGGAAATAATTAATAATGCTATTAGAGCACAATTCCTTGCTATCTTAGCTTAAGTTAACTTATTAATTTACATAGCAGAGAGTAAGGGAAAGGTCCTAGATTTTTATAGTATTATAAGTAGAATTAGGCACTTAATTAAAGCTTAAGGGAGATTATAAGTGAAGACTAATAATGCCTTTAAAGCTAAGCTAACTCTTAACAGCAAAATAAAGGATAAAGCAAAGAAGTTAGTAAAGAAAGACTATATATACTATAAGAAGCATAAAGTAAAGAAGTTAAAAGACTTATAGAAGGTCTATAGGGCACTCTACCTAATAAAGGACTGGAAAGTTAATAAAAACTATTAAAGAAAGTAAAAGAAGTAATAAATTATTAGCCTAATAATGTAAAGAAGGCATATAACGCGTGGTTAAAGGATAATAGCGTAAAGGAACCTAAGGATAATAGCGTAAAGGAACTTAAAGGAGCTAATACTACGTTTTTAGCTATAGAAAAGTTAGAGTCTTTAGAGGCTTTCCTCGCCTAGGGTAAATCACAAGTTATACTTAATAGCGGCACTTTAATCCATATCTTTAATAATAAATGCTAGTTTATAGACCTTAATTACAGCTAATAACCTAGAATTCAAGCTAGTTACAGTGTTACTAAGGCTCACGGCATTAGCATAGCTTGGATTGTCTTGACAGACAGCTAGACCCTTACCTTATTAAAGGCCTAGTACTAACCATTATTCTTTGTAAACCTTGTATCTCTTTAGCTACTTATATAGAAGGGAATAAGGTAAGATAACCTTACTAGAAGGGTAATAGACCTAGTAAGAGGTGATTAGGAGATATTTCAAACTCGGATTATTAGTATATAGCCGTGTATAGAGGGCTTAAGCCTATTAGAGGCTTTTGCTATTAAGGGAGATTTAAGAGACTTAAAGACCGTGACAGTAATGCCTATAGACCTATAGCACGCTAGATTAGCATATCTAGGCGAGGATGTGATAGATTAAGTGCTTAAGAACCTTTAAATTCCTTTAAAGGAAAGGAGCGTAAGGAAATGTAAGGTCTATTAAACAGCTAAGGCGTAGAGGCAGATATCGCGAGTCTTACAGATAGGGTTATTACCTTTAGGACCGCTTTAGGTGGTCTCTTTTAACCTCTTTGCTTAATTATTAGGGTATAATAAAGACTAATACATCACTCTCTTTACCTGTAAAGCTACAGGATTACGCTATATCTTTACAATCCCGTTAAAAACAAATATTACGCTCTGCTTTGATTAGTTAGAAGCTATGTACACAAGGGTGTATGGTATCCACATCACGGTTGTAATAACTAACAGTAAGACTGCCTTCTGGACTAAAAAGCAAGAAGAAGAGGTTATAAAAAGAGGCATTATTGTCAGGAAGTCTAGCCTAGCTCACCCACATCAAAACGGGCACGCTAAATAGTCTAGGGGGTGATAATAAGGGTTATAATAACTCTTATAACACAATTAGGCTTCCTAGAAGACCTCTAGCCTATAGCTACTAAAGCAGCTATTTATATCTTAAACTATACGCCTTAAAAGCTGCTTAACTAGCAATTGCCTTAATAAGCATTAAATAGGTGGTTAAGAGAAAACAAGCTTTAATAAAGCCACTTACTAGAGAATCCAGAAGCCTTTATAACTCACTTACAAGCCTTTGGTTGCAAAGTATACGTAATAACGCGAAGTAGGCTTTGTAAGGCAGGTCTAAAGCTTGCACAGAGAGCTTATATTGGATACCTAGCTAGATACGTTTCCTCTACGCAATACCTAATTTGGGTGCTAACGATAAAGAGGAGCTGCTAGTTCTCGTTAAGTTATGTTACCTTTAATGAGTTAATCTTTTATGCTTAAGAAAGAGGCCTATTACTAAGTGTAAAAGAGGTTAAAAACGCTTCCTTAAAGAGCTAGTTAATGATAATAAGGACAAAAGCTCTGATATAGGGCTTCCACAAATAGCGTACCCACTGTTACTGTAATAACCACTTAATTAGCTTTAATAGGATAAAACTCTTAATAGTCGCGATTAATTAGACTATAAGGAAAAGGAAAAAGAGAGTTAAGAAACGAATCTGCTAACTCCTCCGAATTCACCTGAATAATTTCTAGGTTTATTAGATTACACACCGTTAAGTATTGATAATTTACTTAACCCTCCTAACAGCAGTAATAGTTATAATGTGTTAATAAATGCACAAGATCACGACAATCTTAAAGCATTTGCTGCAGCCTTTAATCCAGGACCTAAGAGCGAAGAAAAGCCTTATGTATTAAGGCTTCCCTCTCCTCCAGCTTATTATAATAACTTAGCTAGCTATCTAAAGGAAAAGGAATTCTAAAAAGCATAAGACAAAGAATATAATAAGATTATTTGTTATGAACTGGCCTTGGGGCAGCTGCAAATAAGCGTTCAAAGTGCGATTGTTATTCTTAGAGAGGAAGGAAAGAACTAGACAAGAGATCGCACAGCGCCTAGCTATATATCCCTTTGTGCGTGGTCTATGCGCATAGCGCGCGTAGCAGCCCTAAGTCCTGAGCATGTCCGCACATAACATGTGTCCTTCCCGCACACTCTCTACACCCTTCCCGCGCACCCTCCGCGTCCCTTCTGCACCTAAGAAGGACCTAAGCCTTAAGCTTAAGTCTATAATATACCCCCTTCTTACCCCCTCTCCCCACTCCTTAGGAAAAAATTTTTATACCCCCTTACTTCTTATCCTCCCCTTTGCTTTCCTATATATATTCTAGCTATCTCACTCCTCTAAGGGTAAATTAAACTACACCTATTTCCGCACCTATTTTAGACTATCACTTGTCCGCATATCCCCCTATTTCACCTTAAACCTATCTAGTGCCTTAGTATTCTACACATTTTCTAGGGGTTCCTACGTTAGCTATATATAACCTTTTTATTTAACTAGAATATTACGATTTAATCCCTAGCCTAGCGTATTCTTAGCTACGAGAATTTCCTTCACCTAGTACTCCGCGAGATCATTATCCGTATCTGTTATTATTAGCTCTAGTAGTAGTCTTTTATTAGCTAGCTTTTAACTTAGTAATAGGTCCTCTACTGCCCTCTAGACTAAATCTACATAAAAGACTAGGTATAGCCCCTAGGAATATCTAGCTTTATAGTTAATAGTGTTAGTACCTCTAGCACCTTATACTTAGCTATAACCTAGTCTAGCTTCTTATATAGGTAATTTATTTTAATATTCTTAAGACTTAGCTATATATAGTCCCTAACCTAGAACTATTCTGTAAGTCTCTAACTACTATTTGTGTTTTCCTATTGCTATTACTAGACAAAAGCTATAGCCGCTTGCGTTAAGTCTATGCCCTCTTTTAAATACTATATATATATATATATTGGATACGCTAGCTAGCTATATATTTGCTAGTACTAGTACTCCGGCTGGTTGGTTGACAGGAAAACCCATGAATGGGGAGAAAACCCTCTCGCTTCTGTGTTTAGGTCAGCACCATCCCTATGGCAGGGCTGTGCCGCTTGACAAGTTTCCTATCGTGGAAAGTTATAGCTAGCTCTTACTAGCCTTATCCCTAAAATCTGTAAAATCCGAGTTTAGGTGGAAGGATTCGCTCCTTCTAGTGCGCTCGCGGGCCTAGGGCAGCTCTATCTCGGGTCTCCTTACTTTTTCTAATAGGAGGTGAATACTGATGTGGTAGGATCCTCACAATTTTTCACTTTTTGCCGACTCTTCCGTGGCCCCACTTTTCAGCTAGGTCCAGTCCGCTTCCAACCCGGATATGTTATAAACCCTAAGCACCTGCTTCTAGTTATGTGTAAGGGGTGAGGCTAGGTCTAATCCAGTTAAGGATCGGTTCCGCTTGTACGCCTGTTTCGCGATGTCTTTTTTCACTTTTCCTTGTGCTTCACTTTTAACATTACTATAGTAAATCACTCTACCCCCCTCACATATATAAAAGGAAGCAATTCCCCGTGGGATTCTATCCTCTTTTCTCTCCTCGTTATCTATTTTCTCTTGGGTTTGTTTATGCCTTTTTATCTACTAGTGCAATTCCAGGTCGGATTTGGTGCGGTTACTAACTATTATTGTAGTTCACGTTATAATCCTCGTCATTGTCATCCTACGTTATATTATTGTCTATTTCCCCATAAGTCCTATCCCTTAGGGGTACTCTTTCGCTTCTAACTCGCCTAGGAACCAAGCCTCTCGGAGCGTTATCCTTAAAAGCAGCTAACTTTGGCTTAGCTAAGGCGGGCTCTAGATAGGGAGCTTTGTGTAAGTTATTCTTCTAATCCTATTTTAAGGCTTTTTCTTTTCTAATTCCAAGTAGTTAGGTAAGCCACAGCAGTTTTAGTGCATTTTGTGTTACTCTTAATTAATAAGGACTCCTAGCTATTAGTGTTATGACGTTGTTAGTATGGGCGGCTCTAAGCCAGATAAGTGTTAGTAGTAACCCTGCTAACATTTGGCTAGGTGCTATAACTAACGCCTGCTTTGATTATTAGGTTTATAATAATAGTTGCGATAAGGTAATGTTTTGCGCTGTGTCTAGGTCTATTTCGCTGCTAATCTGCCTCCTAGCTAAATACTGCAGGGCGTTAAGCTAAGCACTTGTGGTTAACGGAGATCCAAGCTGCTATTACTAGCAGTGCTAAGGTATGTGTCTATCTGCAGGGCAAATCTAGGTCTGTTTCGTATCTAATGTGTGCCTATCTTAGGTTTCTAATAATTATCATAATTATATAAGAAAACTCTATGCTAAAAATCAAAGTAAGAAGCGGAGCGCTTTGGCGGCAGGCCTGGATTAATCTGGTTCTGGTTTTAGTGGGGGCTAGTATAATAAAATAGTGTTCTAGATGCGTTGCTTAGACGCTTAAATAGCGGAGACGAACTAGCTCCTAGCTGCCTCCCTTCTAGTAAAGGGGCGTGCTAAGGTAATAGAGGATGCTATCCCTGTTCTAGAGGAGGAGTGAGGTAATGGACTAAGGCTAGTTTAGGGGCAGTGTTAGGGCGTGGGGGCTAATAATACCTGGCGTTAGTAGTTTTAATTAAGAGTTTGTTCCTTTTTCACAGTGGTCTTGTCTTATTATAATATTAGTCCTAGCCCTCTTACGCCTCTAAGCTGCCTATTCCCTAGAGTTCTCTCTCTTTAGCGTCTAATTTAGTCGTCCGCATATTATTTTGTGTCCTCTAGGGGCAGGTCAGTCTTAGTCCTGTTCCGCTTAAGGCAAATGCCAGGTCCTGCGCTAGCCTATAGTAGTTAAGTCTCCTAGTTTGTATGACTTATCTGGCAATGGTTCTTGCTCGTATAGGATTGTCTAGGGCTAGCCTCGCCTCCTGTTTGTCTCCGGGCTATCTTTAGGGTCTTATATGGTTATAGTTACTACAGCTCGTAATAATATAGTACTAGTCTTCTTCTCTATAGCCACAGCTGTATATTAGTAATATTACCCTAGGCACGCCTCTGTTATAGAGGAATTTGTTTAGCCCTATCTTCCCTGTGCGTAGTTATACTATTGTTAAAGAGATATATTTGTCTAGGTTTGTGTGGAACTTTTAGATCTCTTTTAGGTTAGGGCATAGTGGGCGGTCCTTAGTAGGTTCTCTTATGTGTTAGCGGCGGCCTAGGCGTTCTCTATTATGCTATGTTTCCTATCTCTTATTCCACTTATTATATAGGTTCGCGTCTGGCTCTTCTTCCCTTAGTTAGGTGCGTCTGACTCTTCTGCAGCGTAGTACAGTCTTAACCAACCGTGAGGCGGTTCGGATTATCTCCGCTATCCTATTATTAGCAATTCTATCCTTAAACCTCTGTTTAACTATGTTTAGGTATAGGTTAAGTGGTGGCACCGCTATTTCTACTTCTAGCTATATAATAGGGGTAGCTTTAAACGCCCCTGCAATAACCTAGAGGCAGGCTAATTATTCTGCTATAAAGTTCTTCACAATCCCTCTAGGTTTTCCTCTGGCTTTAGTTAGGGTATAGTATACGCTTACTCTATAGGCAATAATAGGTTAGACTACCTATATGTAAAGGAGTCTAGTGTCCCTAAAGCTACATCCCTATGCTAAGGCTAATAATGTGGTAAGGGCAAGCCTCTGCTAGGCTAATTTTCCCTTTAGGATATTCTTATAGGTGCTCTAGTTAAGTTTTCTATTTACCTATACTCCTAAGAATTAGCAGGACTTTATAGGCGTTATCTCCTTATCTCTAAGTCAGACCCTAGTCTAGGGGGTTATCTAGATTTACTAAAGTGTATAAGCTTGGTTTTTAAGGGGTTAAACTTTACTCCTGCTTCCTTTACCTATTTTTCGCACACCTTCTAGGTAGCTTTAAGTCTTTTCTATGTCTATGCTATGTTTTTTCTAAATACTGTAATATTAGTATTATCTGCAAATCCTATTGCTACTATACCTAGGATGGAGTGGAGGCGTGTGTATAACTTAGCGGAGTATAGTAAGAAGAGGATAGGGGAGAGTGGGAAGCCTTATAAGGTGCTAGCCTTAATCTTAAATAGTCATAATAGGTCTTTATTAAAGCTAAGCTAGCTTGTTTTACCTATAAGGAAGCTCCGTATTACTATTACTAGCTATATTAGTACGCCTATCTTAACTAGGAGGGCGATAAGGTAGGGATAGCTAACTCTATTAAAGGCTGCAGATATGTCTATTTAAGCTAGTGAGGCGATGCCGCCTCTTTCCCAGGCCTCTTACACGCATTCCGTTAAGGCTCTTATTACGGTTTCTGTTAACCTGTTTCTCCTATTGCCTATTTGCAGTTCTAGAAGAAGGTTATTCGCCTTAGCATAGCTTGTAAGCCGCCTTGCTATCGCTGCCTCTATAATCTTGCCTATTATGTTAAGTAGTAATATAGGCCTCTATACATTAGCTCTTCTTATTTCCTTTATTATCTTCCTAGGCTTCCTAATTACTATAACTCTAGCGGTTTGGAAGTAGGCTAGAAAGTACCCTACTTCTAGGGTAGCGTTAAGTAGCCTTATGATTATATCCTTTGCCAGGTTATTGCAGGCTTTAATAAGGCCTGCTAGGAGTTCGTCGTCTCCTAGGGCCTTCTAGCTAGCTATGCCTAAGAGAATATCTGCAATTTCAGCTCTTATAAATTGCTCTTAGGTTAGAAAAGGGGCGTTTTTAAGCTTAGGGAAGGAAAGGTTAGGGATATAGGAGAGGTCTGCTATTAGTTTAGGGAAAAATCTTTGTGCGAGGACTTCGGCTTTATTAGTGTGCGCTATGGCCAGGTTTAGGTCGTTTTTAGTTCTCTCTAGGTCTGGTATTCTTAGGAGCTTGGGGGCCTAGCTCCTAAGTCTAGCCTATCTCTCTAGTCTCTAGACACCTTTGTCCTTTTCCTATGTATTAGCATTTTTAAGGGCTTCCCTCTATACATTCCTCTTTTCCTCTCTAATAGTACGTTCTTGGTTTGTCTCTGCCTCTTTATATGTGTTCTAATTTATATTAGTCTTGCGTCGTCTCTATGCCCTCTTCGCTTATCTGGCTTTAGCTACTACTTCTTTTGCTTTTCTAGACTACTATGCCTCTGGCCTGGGGAGGCCTTAGGGCCTCCTTAGTGCCACTCTCTTTGCTATTTGTTAGAGGTTTGTAATAAGCTATTCTATGTACTAGTCTATCCCTTCTCGGTCGTGAGGGTTTAGAGCGAGTTTAGGCTGGAGTTATACTAATACTTCTGCCTTTATAAACGGTCTGTCTATCGCTTGCTAGTCATGTCTTATTATCTGTGGGGTACAGTCCTAACTACTGGAGTTAATGCTAATTAGCTACGGGATATGGTTAGAGCCTAATATGTCTGCCACGCCGTTATAGTGGACTTATAAGTTGTGCAAAGCCTAGGCCAGATTAATTATGCTATCTCTGTCTCTGTTATGCTGTCTAGTGGGTTCCCCTCGTGGCGTTACTAATCCGAGTCGCCACCGGCTAGTGAACTCTAGTAGCTCTTCCACTCCGTTGCTAGTCCTGTTATATTTATCCTATAGCAGGTGTTTTTAGTTAAAATTACCTATAAAGACGCTTCTTCCCTAGGGCTTTTCCTTATTAATTGTGCAAATAGGGGTGTTCTATTTATTGCTATGTTTTTCTAAGTAAAGGGAGTAGATATTTATTCCTTGGATTTCTATAAGCGACTAGTCAGTGCCTCCGCGGGCTAACCACAAGCCTACTCCGTGTTTCTTGTTTATGTATACTACATTCTAACCCTTATAATATGCGAGTTAGAATCTGGCGAGGCCTGGAGCCAGGGGCTATGCTTGTCTTGTGTGTTCCTATTCTTGGATTACTATCACGTCTATGTCGGTCTGGTGATAGAGCGCGATATATATAAGGTTATTCTTCTTATTTATATTCTAGAAGAGGACGCGTATTATTATTATATAGGTCTAGGAGAAGGGGTTTGCTACTATCTTATGCCAGCTCTATTCCAGCTCTAATTAGCTCCGCGTATCTTCTAATACTACTTACTCTAGGCTATCTAGCGTTCTGTTCCGCGAGTGTTAGGCAGCCTCTTTTTTTCCTAGTGAGGCTAACTAGTTCCAGTCTCTCCTAGGGCGGGGCTAGGCTGCTAGCTAGCGATTGAGTGGCAAAACAGGAAGGGCGCTCCTAATATCCTGCTTTTGCTATATTCTATTTTTCCTTAAGGGTTAGGCAGGTCCTAGACCACGCCAGGTGCGCCCTAGAGCAGAGTATGCACTTCTCTTGTAGTTATCCTATGAATATAGGGTAAGATTTCTCGCCCTCTTTATAACGGCTAGCTCCGCACCTACCGCACCTTAGGGCCGCTTTGTAAAATTTCGCTATATAACCTATCTAGAAGCAGTTATAACACTGCCTTGGCTGCAGTAATTCGTTATAGGGTTTGGTCTGGAATAGCTCCGCTTTATATACTGTCCTGTCTTTACATATCTTATTAGCGTTATCTACCTCAGCCAGGCCAAGGATAAGGGTGGTTCTTAGTGCGTTTTCGCCTCTGGGTCGTCTTGCTATTGCCCTAATCACATTTATCTTATTTGCTTTTCCTATATTTACTATAAGGTTTTCTGCTAAGGTATATTTTGTAGGGAAGCCTTTAACTATAACGCTTAGGATTTAGCAGTAAAGGGTCACTTCTAGTCTAAAGGCAGCGGTAATCTATTTTTGGTTAGTCCTGTATTAGGAGGCGTTTCCTTTAAATGTGATAATTATGTCTCCGCTAGGGAGTCTTCTAGCTATAACTGCTATGGTCTAGCTAGTAGCTCTGTTTACCGCTGCAACTATATCTTCTACGCTTCTAGTCCAGAGCGGTTCCTAGATGGAGTTACCCTTAATAAGGACCTCTTTGTCCTAGCGGCCTAGTATCTGTAGGGGGTTTAGGTTTAATTATCTTTGCGTTAGCCCTGTAGTAATGCTCGCCTAGGTGGGAGGAGCGGTGTTTTTATCTACCTCTTTAATAGCTTCTTTAATAACTTCTTTAAGGGCTTCTTTTATGGTGCAGATATTGCTGTTGTTATTTATCTCTGCTTTCTTGGCTTAGGCGCGGCTTGCTTTTAGGTCTGCAATAGCCTAGGTAGCGTTCCATACCTCAGATAATTTATCGCTAGGGATAAGGCTAGCGATCTTTTTATAGTATTTTTGTTCTTCTAGGTATTCAAATTAAATCCGATCCGCCTTTAGGTCGTTATTGCATCTCTAGACGTTAAACTGTCCTCTGCCTGCGTTCAGGTGGTGGCAGCTCTATGCCAGCCCCCTTTCTCCTTTGTTAATTACTATTAGCGTCTCCTCCTCCTGCCTGCCTCCGGCTCTGTTGCAATGTGACATCGTAGGAAGGGGTAAAATAGGGTGAGGATTTCGATTATCTTGTTGGTTTGTATTTTAGAGGCGATTCCGGACCTGTAGGGCGGTGCGGAAAGATTCGCAGTAAAAGTTCACTTTTTAAATACTATAGGAATACTTATGCTTACCCTTTTACTAAAGTCCTTAAAGCTTTTATAAATAGTAGTGCCTAGATTATAGGTATATTAAAGCTATAAAGAGCTATATTTACACTTACTCCTATTACTAAGGAATCCCTATTATTTAATGCTAGTTAACAGGCTAGTAAGTGATCTGCCTACTTAAATTGTAAAAAGAATAACATTACCTATAACACTGCCTAAACCTCCTAGTTAGCTCTCTCTATACCTTTATCTATTTGCGAGTAGTAAGAGGTTAATAGTAATTACTTAGTGCTAACCTTCTTATAAAGCGCTGTCTAAAAGTTACTTAACTAATCTAACCTATAATCTATAATAATCTAGGTAAGGAACCTATAGAACCCTTACTAATAGTGCTTAAACCATTTTGCACACACCTTAGCCTCTATTAACGTTATAGCCTTAAGTTATATAAATTTAGAGAGCTTATCTATAATAACTATTAGGAACTATAGGTCCGCCTAGTCTCTAGCAAGAAGCTTTGTTATAAAGTTAATAGAGATCTATAACTAATATCTGTCTAGTAAGGGAATTAGCTTTAGTAAGCCCTAATATAACTATTAACTCTTTTATCCCTTATAGCAGTAGTAATTATATATAAACCGTGCTATGTCTTATAATATGCTATCCTAATAGAAGTCCCTCTAAAGCGCCTTAAAGGTAGTGTTCCGCCCTGGATAACCTAGTAAGGGTGAGTTATAAGTCCGCTAGATTAAAGTTATAGTTAGAGGCTCCTACTTTAGCACCTAAGTCTAGCCCTAGAATTAAAGCGCCCCTTTACGCTAATCTAATAGTCTGTAATCTATTCTTATGTGCTAGTGGCGTTAGGAAACTTCTAAGCTCTAGCCCTTACTGCCTTAAGCCGTAGTCTATAGGTCTTATTATAGGCTACGGATTAATCCTATAGGGATTAGAGGTGCTTGTTTGTAAATAAGGAGTCCCTAGCTAGGATGCCTGTTACTTAGGCTAAATTACCCTCCGTTATATTACCCTCTAAAGCTAAGTTATTCTCTATAGTAGTGCCCTCTAAAACTAATATAGGCCTAATACTAACGCGCGGCTAACCCTAACCGAAGCTAAACTAAGTAAGCGTTATTGCTAATTATATAATAGGCGCCTTTAGTTTAGCTAACTATACTTCTTCCTAATAGCGCCTTAATAATATATCTAGCTAGCCTGCCTAAGTCCCTAGCCTATAGTATAAGTAAAAATTAAAAAGTGCTAGAGTCTTTGCCTATTATGCCTATTATTCTAATATCTCCCTTAGGGCTATGAAGTACTCTAAGTTCTTATAGTCTATAAGTATTATAAACGGACTGCTAACACTCTATAGCTTTACTAACCATGCCTTAAGACATAAGATAATTACTAGAAGCTCCTTATTATATATTGTATAATTCCTTTAAGCTAGTTATAAATAAGCTAAGTAATATGCTACTAAATATAAGACCCCTTTATTATTTGTCTAGGAAAGGTAACCTCCTAATGCTATTCCTAAGCAATCCGCCTCTACTACTGTGTCCTTATTAGGGTCTTATTATATAAGGATTAGGTATAATATAAAAGCTAACTTTAACGTCTTAAAAGCCTTATTATATACCTCTGTCTAGCGGAATGCCACGCCCTTCTTTATTAGGTTAATTAGGGGGCCTGTAATATCTGAAAATTATGGTATAAAATCACAATAAAAGTTAGCGAATCCTAGAAACCCGCGTACTCCTTAGACTTATATTAGAGCCTCCTAATCTTTAATTACTGTAATCTTTTTATTATCTAGGCGAATCTGTTTTCCTACGTGAATAATAAACCTAAGGTACTTTACCTCTTTTGTGGCAAAGACGTATTTCTTAATATCTAGATTTAGCCTAGCCTGTTATAGCCTAGCTAGCACCCTGCAGACTTTTTATATATAATCTTTCTATAAACCCCTAAATAAATTAAGACATTATTAAGGTAAGCTATAATATAGTCCCTAAGAATACCACTAAGCGCTCTATTAATATA
This sequence comes from Epichloe glyceriae, assembly GCA_023658535.1. Classification (NCBI taxonomy): domain Eukaryota; kingdom Fungi; phylum Ascomycota; class Sordariomycetes; order Hypocreales; family Clavicipitaceae; genus Epichloe; species Epichloe glyceriae. The sequence goes on along the minus strand of CP098295.1, from coordinate 687,326 downwards.
CCTCTAAAAGGTTATAGGCACGCTTACTAAACTAAAGGGGTATACTAACCACTTAAATAATCTAAACTATATCTAGAAAGTAGTCTAGTATTCCTAGCCTTTAGTAATATAAATACAATAGAACGCTGCTTATATATCTAGTTTTATAAACTATTTTACTTTAGCTAAAGAGTATAGTGTCTCCTTTACTAAAGGCAAGGGGTAGTGGTCCTATTTTATAATCTTGTTTAGCGTGTGATAGTTTACATAAAACCTCTAGCTACCCCTAGGTTTCTTTACTAGTAGAACTAGTGCTATTGCTAAAGATAAGCTTACCTAATCTAGCCCTTGTCTATTAAGTCCGTTACTTACTTATATATCTCTAGGAGGTGTTAACGTGGTATATTATATAATAGTGCCTAAGGTAAGTCTAGTTTATTACCCTCTATATCCTATTTAAGGTAAATATAGTAGTTAGACTTGCCCCTATATAGTAGGAGGGTATTTGCCTTACTCTCCTAAAAAGATTCTTAAAGTTCTGTAACTCCTCTAGTAAGGCCGCTAAGAGTTCTTGCTCTATAGGTTTTAGCGTGGTATTAATCTGTAGCATAGACGTAATCTCCTATAAGCTTATAGCGCATAGCTATATATACTCCTTTACTTCCTTACCCTTTGCACTATTCTTACAAATAATAATCCTATAATACATACTATAGGCTTCTTTACCCCTCTACTAGCTATAGTCTAAATCTACAGGTTATTAGCCACCCCTATAGTAAGCTAGTAATACTTTATATTTAAATTAATATTATAGTAGGCTATTTACAGTGTCCTTAGGATAAGTTATCTTATTAATCCTAGAATTATATACGCCATAATTAGCATCTCCTATCTATCTATATTTATCTAAAAACGGATAATATATATTATTAATAAGCTTTTCTTATAATCCTCCCTTCCCTCTCTTTTTACACTAACTATAGTGTAAACTATTCTCTTAGTTAGTAAGGGGATATGTTCTAGTTATAGCTTCTAGACTAAGCATTTACTAATAGTAGTATAGTAGTTATATCCTATATTAACTTATGTATTTAAAAAGGTTATCTTATTTATTAATATAAGGACTAAGAAAGGTAATATATTTATATTACTTTAGATTTATTTAAAGTTATCCTTAATAATAATAGTATACTATAAAGCCTCTCTAAGCTCCTAATTCTCTTCCCTATTTAAATAACTTAATAAAAGGGCTTCTCTTTTCCTAACTTATTACTTAAGTCCTTAGGGTTAATATCTTTTATATTACACGCGTTAACTAATAGCGTCTCCTTTAGGTAAAGGGTATAGCATAAGGGGCATTTTATAACCTAATGCTTATTAGAACCACATTATAGGCACTTACTCTCCTTATAGTAGGTATCTAGCACTTCCTAAGAGACTTACTTTACTTACTTTACGCCCCTTTATTACTTATGCTTAGTTATATATATTAGGCTAGGGCCTTACTAGAACCTTTTAGGTCCCTATTATACCCACTAATTAAACGTCTATTATTAGAGTGTCCTTATTCTATAGATAGGACCTCTCTATAAGGGCTATAGGTTAAGACTGCCTATATAATTAATACTTCTCCTCTAGCTAGTAGGACTTAATATCTAATATAATACTCTAAAAGCAAGCTACTACTACTAGGTAGTTAGCCTAGGGAATGTCTTAGCTAACACTATAATCTCTTATCTGCTTATTAAGTGCGGTGTGTAGTTTAGATAACTTTACTATATTTACCTAATCTAACTTACCTATAAGCACTAACTTCTACTTAAACTAAATATAAAAGTTACTAAAACACTTATACTATTATTACCTTAGCTAATTAAGCTTAGTAATAGCTATCTCCTATTAATAAGGGTTATTAAATATTTCCCCTAAGTACTTAAGGAAGTGCCTTAAGTTAAAATAAACTAGGTACCCCTTTTTAAAGTAAGGAGTAACTTAGGCCTATACCTTAGGCAAGAGATTCTAGTAAATAAAGCACTATTAATCTTATATAGTACTAATAAACTCCTAATCTATTAGTAACTTATAACCTATAAGGCCTTTTTAGGCTAAGAATAATACTCTATTACTATTAAATAGTAAGCCTATTAGTAATAGCTTCCGCTTAATAGGGTTTTGCATAAGGGCCGCATTTTACCTATTAGTAAGGTTAGTGATTTAGGCCGCCTACCTCTTAATAACCTCCTGCAACGCCGCTATCTTATTAGCGTTTATAGTAAAGAATAATAAATATTATAAACTAGCCTTAGGGTAGCTATAAATAAGCGTTTAAAGTATAATTATTATTCTTAGAGAGGAAGGAAAGAACTAGATAAGAGATTACATAGCGCCTAGCTATATGTCCCTTTGTGCGTGGTCTGTGCGCATAGCGCGCGCAGCAGCCCTAAGTCCTAAGCATGTCCGCACATAACACGTGTCCTTCCCGCACACTCTCTACACCCTTCTCGCGCACCCTCCGTGTCCCTTCCGCACCCGAGAAGGACCCAAGCCTCAAGCTCGAGTCCATAACATTATTAACGGAAAGGTAGCTATAAAGGTATTTAGAGATAAAGTTCCTTTATATATAAAGCCTCTAGGCCTCACTTAGGTCTTTGCTTATAAATTAGACAAGTAAGGCTACCTCTAGCAATATAAAGCTTATCTCTGTGTTCTTAGGAATTATTAACTAAAGAGTTATCTATTAACTTAAGTAGTAACCCTAGCTACTAATACCTTTAGGCTGCTTATGGCTATTATGTGCTACTTTGACCTGGAAGCATACTAGTATGACTTTGTCATAGCATTCCTAAATTCAGACCTTAATAAAGAGGTCTACTATAAGATGCCTCTAGGCTATAAAGATAAATAAGCCTATCTAAAGCTCCTTAGAGCAGTCTATAGGCTGCGGAGAGCGCCTCTCTTATAGATAAAAGAGCTAATTAGCTAGCTAATTAGTGAAGGCTTTATGTAAATCTTTAAAGACGTTTATGTGTTTATTAAGGACGGGTTAATTATCTTCTTCTACGTAAATAACCTTATTGCCTTATTTGCTAAAGGGAAATCACATTTATACAATAAATTTAAAGCAAGACTTTTTGCAAAGTATAATATTAAGGACCTTAGAGAGCTCTATTAGTTCCTAGGCGTTAAAATCATTAGAGATTATGCTAATAGGAAGGTATAGCTTAATTAGAAGTCCTATTAGGATAAAGCTACCACTAAATTTAACGTTAAGATCCCTTAACGAAGGCCTATAGCCTTAATAACCGCTACACTACTAGAACCTTTTAAGGGAGAGGTTAGCGCTTAAGATCTTAAGAGGTATTAATCCTTAATCAGAACCCTACTATATCTAATAATAGTCTTAAGACCCGATATCGCTTTCGCAGCTTTATAACTCTTATAATACCTATAAAACCTAGGGCCATAGTATATAAAAGCAGCAGAAAGAGCCCTTAAGTACGGGTATACATAGGTAAACCTAGCAATTAAATACAGCGGCAATAACCCTAAATTAGAGGCATATAGTAACGCTTCCTTTGCTGACAATCCTATAACATAAAAAAGCTTATAAGGCTATGTTATAAAGCTCTTTAGAGGACCTATGCTCTTTAAGGCAGGAAGGCAAGCTACTGTAATAACATTATTAACTAAAGTAAAGCTCCTAGCGCTTTTACACTATAGTAAAGAGCTTATAGCCTTTAGATAATTATATTAAGAGGTTAGGCTATGCCTAGGCAATAACATGATTAAGATTAAATGTGATAATATGTAGATAATTCGCCTCCTTAAGGAAGAGTTCGTTAAGCTTATTATAAAGCTTTAGCACATAGATATTTATTACTACTAGCTCTGTTAAGAGGTTATAAAAGGAACCTTTAACATTACCTAGATTACTACTAAAGAGATAATCACTAATAGCCTTATAAAGCCTCTCACAGGGAATACTTTTACAAGCTTTTATAAGGCATTAGGGCTTGTATAACTGCCTGCTAGTATACTTAGTGAAGAACCTGAAGAACAAGCATTATATAACAACCTTAATTTAGACAGGATTACAACCGATTAACTGCATTTCTACATAATAGAATTGATTTAAATGTCGTAGCATTAATTTGACTGATTTTATTGATTTAGATTTATTACAGGGAACCTTAAATAAGGTCCCCTAGGGGTGTGTTACACCTATAAGGGCATAATTAATCCCTGCCGCATAATAGTCTCGCTACTTAACTAGCTAAGATAAGAGTCCACCCCTAGCTAGTCATTTTCCAAGACCTCCGTAGTTTCATAGTGTGTTTTATCGTTGTACTAGTACCCCACCGATGGTACAGGTACTTAGGTATTTAAGCCGTAGTCCGCACCCTCTTACAGGGTCGGACAACTCAATAGACGCGATCACATTGAACCCTAGCTTCACGGTCCAACAACGAGGCCTTCCGAGAGGGGGAGGAGCGTCAACGACGTGTTTCTGGGAGGCCGGGCGAGAGTTCGGGCCTGTGGAGGGATTACCGGTGGCGGAGTACCTCTTCGCCGCCCGGATGTATGTGGGTTCTTCTTCTTCTTCTTCTTCTTCTTCTTCTTCTTCTTCTTCTCAACAAGAACTCTTCTCAACCAACTTGTCTAGATCCACCCTCCATGCAGGATACGCCGCGCGGGTTCCTGGTCCACATCTGCTTCGACCCCGAGAACCCGAGGGGAGTACGACGCAGAGTCTCGCGGGACTGGAATGGCAGTGTCCTTTGGTTTTGGGATGACGGGACGTGCAAGAGCATGCATGGATCGAGTATGCCATGAACTGGTTATGGGTGCGTGTGGCCACGACTGTTGGGAATTGGTGCAGCGATGGGTAGGTAGGTAGGTAGGTAGGTGGGTGGGTGGGTGGGTGTCAGGGAAATGGAAGTTCATATGACTTTGATGTTTGAATACCACCAGTCTGTCAGTCGAATCACATTGTTCCTGCTGGGCGGGACAGCAACCTTGGATATTTGGCACTCCTTGTTGCACCCTTTCTCAATTGGCCTCTGCTTGTCCGCGTCCGTTGGTCCATGATTGCATTGTCCCTGACATGGCGTACGCGAAACAAACACATTCTGCAGTCCCCACCACCAGGACCGTCTGTACTCCTTTTCCTCAACATTCTTTTGTTGTATTTCATTTGTGCTTGCCTGAGTCAAGATTGCTGCTACTCCCGTGGAGCTACACTTCCCTGAAGACCCGTGGCCTCGTCTTCCCGCTCAGTCCCGCCATTATTTTCCAGCTTAGGTTCGCCAGCACCTTGCTTTTTACACATAGTACTTGCGCACGCACGCACGCACGCACGCATCTTCAACTCCTCTGTCTGATTCTCCAACATTCGGAAGCCGTGTGCGTGGGTTGGTTGCAATGTCACCATTTCATAGCTGCTTGGGCTGCAAAGGCGATTGTATCCCCAAAATATCTCGCTCTAAAGCAATCACCTCTCAGACGGCGTCGGGTAGTCGGACGGCGATGTCGCCGCTTTGGGTAATGTATCTGACCCATGGTAAGGACGGATATTGTAGCTGTGAATGTGTTTGTCAGAAGTCTTCCACAAGTGTATCGCGTGGTTTAATATCCTTCTTTTTCCCCTCATTTCCATGGGACGGGAAAAGGCGAGGGGTCAAGAGCCTTCCAGCACATACCTTTGGTTCCGTTATCTTTAAATACCGCACTTGGATCCCGCTTGTAGTAAAGTAGGGAATTTCAAACTTCACTTGAATGGGTCGCTTCGCGCCCTTGCCCAGCCCCCTACGCCGCCCATGCTGCCGCCGAATCCTCCCGTCATGCCACCCCGTGTTCGTCGTCGCCCCGTACGCTGGGGAGACCCAGCTCTGCGCGCATGAGGAATTCCTTTTGGCCGCCGAATTGCTTGATTTTCCATACAATGGCGCTCTGCTCAGGCGCGTAGTGCACGGAACCGATATTCGTTCTGAAGCGGGGCGAGTCTGCGTCGTCGGGAACAGGGATGATGACCTCGACGTTGTTGGCTGTGCTGCGGCGCTTGAATTGCGCTCTGGCCTTGAGCATGTATTCGATTCGCGAGCCAGAGTGGGATTCCACGACGCATTCTACCCAGATCAGGGGCTTGACTTGTGTGTTGAGTCGGTATGACATGAGCTCGAACTCGCCGTCGGGAGGGATGAAGCTGATGGTGCGGTCGTTTTCAAAGCGCGACAGCCGGACGCACTGATGGAACTTGACGTCCTCCATCTCAATCGACTTGCCTCGCGTCGTCCTCCCCGTCGTCTCAAACATGACCTTGTCGTTCAGGCCAAGTCGCAGCTCGGGCATACCGCTAAGGTAGCACTTCATCTTGATGGCACCGAGAATCTCGCTTCGCAGCACGTTGCCGTCCGCGCTTACCAGCAAGTTCAGACTCTCCACGACATCCAAAAACACCTCGTTCTTGCGGTATCGAATGCCTTCTGACCGCCACGATACCGAGTTGGTGACGGCGATGGGGGACGAGCCTGGATCTCGAGCTTGTGCGATTCTTGCGTGATGTATTCCTGGAGGATTTTCGACTCGGTGGTCTGCGGGTATCCAAAGTCCATCATCTCATCGAGCAGCTCGTATATGATGACGAAGTTGTCGCGAATGGATTCTTCTTCAAGGGCTTTGAAGTACTCGGTGAAGACTTCGACAATCTTGTGGAGAAAGAGGAGGATTTCGGCAGCGTTGGTATTGCGTTTGGTCAAGGCGAGAAGATAGAGGTTGTTGTGACGGATGTAGAGGTACTATTCCAGTTGGTGCCAAATATGCATGTTAGTCCCTGGCCTCGTTTTGAATCTTTGGCTTAAGGGGGACTGGAAAGAGGTTGCCATGGCGCAAACGTACGTTGATTCCTTCGTGGGAAAAGCATGGCGGTACGGCAGATGATTCTTCTTCGGCTTCGGAAAGTAGGATAGGGAAATTCTCGACGGCAGACATGGGGAGGTCACCTCTGTAGTTACGGCAAAGAAGGGTCTATAGAGGACGTGCCGTTATTATCAGTATACTTGTTTTCACTGGGATTTTTGAATCCCGCCTTTGACAACCAGGAAACTTGCTGCTCACCTTGCCCTTGAGGTCTAAGAAGAAGATTGCTGAGGCCATGGTTGTGACTGTGACTGTTTCGTCAAGGTGAAGACGGCGCGCCGGGACGGAGGAGCAATGAAGAAGCCGAGCGAGGGGTTGTTGAGATGCCACTGGAGATGGGGAGGAAATCAATTGGCACGCGGGCCAGGGCGGAGGAGTTGAGTAGTTTAGCAAAAATGCTTCGTCATGGGGCAAAGTTCGGAGGTGCTGCCTTGGATATACGACCCGGCGTGGTCATCCAAGGTTGTGATGCTGGAATCTGACTGTCTCCTTTGTCACTCGCGCTTCTCACCTGCAATAAGCAGCCCGCACGCACCAGCGGTGCCACTGATAGCTGTTGTCATGGTCCGGCAGAGCTACGGTAAAACTGTTCTTTCCTCGGGCCAAGTCATCCAGGGTCACGTGTGGCATGCTGGAGCCTGCGGATTTTTCTCTTCATCCACTTTAAAATGATTATTTTAGCGATCCGGCTCGTTCGAATTTCCTCTTCCTCCTCAACGCACCCTCTAGACAGTGCAGACCATCCCCAAGCCTGCGTTCGACGCGACATTCTGTCATGTCGTTTGCGGAGCCGTGGATGAGAGTTGCGATTTCGTGGTGCGGAGAAGGATGAATTTCGTTGGTTTCATTAAGAGCTGCCCGAGTACTTTTGCTTTCCGTAGCTCGGGCGGCGTCAGAGGAACCGCACATTTTATGTACACAATGCCTTGAGCTTGCTTCCTGACATGATGGCCACGGGCTTGTTGGCCAAAGGTCCCTGGGCGATTTTTCGCGACAACTTTACGACACGGTACTATGGGGAAAACCTCTCCAAGACTCTCCAACTGACACGTCGCGAGCTGTCTGGCGGCTTGGGTCGTTCCGCAAATCTCGCCACGGATCGAAGTATCCCCAAATAGTTCTGTCCAGGTATCAGGTACCCGGTATGGCGCATCTTCACGTGACAGAGTTGCGCCACCCTGACTGAAAGTTGCTCACCGCGTGCTCTCACCTCATCGTCTAAAAACGTGTGAACTTGGAATGGAAACCTACTTCCCGTAACCGCATGCCTCCTATGGATCTGCAAGATGAGCTTGAGATCTTCCCAGTACGTCCTGCTGCGCGACAACATATTCTTCAGATGGAAATAACTACGTGTCAGTGTGTCGAGTGGCATCGGTCACCCAAGTATTGTTGAAATGCTGCTAGCAAAGGCCCCGCGTAGAAATCCAAGGTGGGCTTAGTCAATTCAGCCGCTATCAAAAGACAGCCTTAGTTAGGTCCACCTCCCTTTAAGACAGTGAGCCAAAAGCAGGGACAGGCGACGAAATTCTCCTGGACATTTCCACTGTAATAGAGACTAGGGCTGGCGCTTGTGGGTTGTGGGAGCAGTGGTCCTTACATGTGATTTCCCCACCGCATTTGCTAGGGCCCGGCAAGCAGAGAGCGGCGGCAGCTGACATGGCCCTGATTTAATAGCCGACATGCACGTGCTTGTGTGCGAATAAATGGGGTGTTGCATCCGCGCAGAGAAATAGCGGGCGCGAGGCATTGACGTCAAAAAGGCCAAGCGAGGGTGAGAGAGCGACAAAAAGAGGATGACAGGGCGAATTTGCATGTGCCCTGCGATGTATTGACACTGAAGCGACGCTGGAATCGACCATCTAAGACACGGCTCACGATGTAGACGGAATGGGCAGTTGGACGGCGATCTTCGGCGGTTGAGGTGCTCCCGAAGACGGACTTGGCTGTGGCTAGTCCCTATCTGCAAGATGATGAATGAGGCGATGGCGTACATAGTTTGATGAATGATTTCTACTCCGTACCATGGCCGGGGTTTCGCTGCGTGGCATGTGCCTGGCCCGATTTTGTTGGGGAAGGTGCAGTAAGTTGCACCACCGACTCGGACTCGACGAGAACCATGACCATGACCGTGACCACCACATCCGGAAAAAAAAAAAGATGATGTAGCGATTAGCTGGACCCAGCTGCCCAGCTGCAGACGAACGAACCAGCGAGCCAACGAACGATGGGTCGGTTGGTATGGCGGGAACCAGGGACGAATTAAGACCGATGGGGATGATGGGAAACTGGGGAAAAAGAAGAAACTGTGGCTCCAGTGCGGTTGTCAGGACGGACACTCAGTCAGGGTGGCAGGTGGCAGGGTGGCAGGGTGGCAGGGTGGCAGGGAAGGACTCCGCTCCGTCACATGCTCGCCCCCGTCGCTGTCAGATCCGTCGTGCGCTTGTCGTGAAACCGCCTCTCCCTTTTGATCCTCTCGAGTCGGTCTTTGCGTCTTGCTTCTTGCGCCCCAGCACAACTCACTAATTGCAAGTCTGATGCAGTGCAGTGCAGTTCGTGCTCTTTACTTGGCCATCTTTTCTTTCTTTTCCCACCAACTCTGGCAGACCCTTGGTTGGGCCTTGGCTTCTGATCTAGCAAGCAAGCGCCTTGTCAATACTCCACACTCCAGACAAACCCTGCCATCCCCATCCCCATCCCCATCCCCATCCCCTAGAGAGAACGGCCTTTACGCTTCTTTGGACAAGCATTACCGCCAATCCGTCATACCAGACTTATACCGGAGGCATCGTTCTCTTCTCCTACTCGCCGACCTTGATTTCGAGTTGCATTCCCATCGCCACGGCGCCGCTGCTTCAATGCAGTTTTCACCCCCTCCCGATTTCGATACTCTGTCGACCCGGCTTCCCCCTCTGGCCCATCACGACAATGACAAAATACTACCGTCCATAAGCTCCGTCACCGGCGTTCACGCTCTTCGCGGCGAGGCGATGCGCGATGATTTGAATCGTCAATCCTCACACCAATCATTTAACAATTGGTCGCCGCTGAATGGTCCCTTGGCTTATCGACAACCGCCTCCTCCGATGAACTCGCACCGGTCTGACAGCCCGGCCACAACGATGGACCTGGACGGAAGTAATAGCGTCACCAGTGCTCCGTCACCAGATCGATACAGTTCAAACAACAGTGTGAATCTAGACGATCCCGATGTGCGACTTGCTGCAGAAGCCCTCGGTGACTTGCGAGCCGGTATGTCTAATACTTGAGCTTCATTCCTGGGACTGATCATTGGGTGTCCAGGTCCTTTGCAAAAAGGATTCGCAATGTCATGTGCTAATGCATTTCTAGACTTTATCTCCTCTCCACCCGATGCCACCAGCCTCGCAACGTCAAGTCCGAAGCTCAATGGCCACCAGAGAACGCCGTCCTCGTCGCAAACAAGATCCCCCACCCTGAACCCCTGTTGTCGCTTTTGACAACAGCTCATCCGTTCGTGGCCAGTACCATCGGTGGTGCAAGCACGGCATATGGAGGCGCAAAGAACTTCTCGCCACGTTTCAAATCAGGTGCCGAATATGTTGAAGGCTACCTCACTCCCCTGGCTAAGACGGTCAATTCCGTTGGCCGCGTGACTGGTGTCGAGGGCGGCGTTCGATGGTTTCTTGGTAATAGACGGCAGGATGGCAGTGCCATTAGCAACGGCAATTCGAAGAAGCGGCGAAAAGTTGGCCAAGGAGATAAAGGTGCCAACAAGAAGACCAGGGAAATGACCAACGGGGAAATCGACATGTCTCCATCTACCCCTCGGAGCGATCGAAGATCATCGTCGGCAAGCACGGTGGACACATTGCCAGCCTATGATGAGATGCGATCCCCAGCATACAGCGAGACAGCACCGACCTCACAAGAAACTCCTCGCTCTTCTCCAGTCAGTGGATCCTGGCAGTCTCGTCTCATCATGTCGACATCCGGACTCAGCGTTTCAATGAGTGCCGAGAGCCTCAAGAGCTTGAGATACTGCCTCATGTGGCTCCGCTGGACTAATGACCACATGGGCCAGGTGATTGGAAATTTGAAGACGACCTTGGAAGAATATGAACAAACCGCCGAGGCGCACCGAGCGACCTTGGGCTCCATGGATGCACAGCAGAACGGTGATGGAGCTGGCTCGGAAAAGAAGCAACCCGATAGACGCACGCCGGAGCAAGCCCGTACGGAACTGACAGCCAAGATCAACACGCTCAAGGTCGATGTGCTTAGGACGCTTCAAGAGACCATCAACACCGTGTCCAAGTACGCCGGGGGTGCGTTGCCTGAAAATGCGCGCATCCTCGTGCGCCGCCATCTCACTAGCCTGCCCCAACGCTTCCGCATGGCGAGCATGACCGAGACCGCAGCCAACGGCGACAAGGATAGCGATTCTGGGGTGCGAGAGGGTGCTCAAAAGGTTTTGGTATTGGCCAAGGAGGGATTGGAGATGGTGACGCAAATCACGGGCGTCTTGGACGGTACCATTGTCAGCGCTGAGCAGTGGTGTGAGCGCATGGGAAAGCAAAGACGACTCATGAATGACAGTGATCAGCTCGAGTCGTCGCCGCCTCGCTCTGATGCGCCCGCTACTGCTGCCGAACCAAACGGCGATGTAAAGATAGCTGCATGATCCAGGCTTCACGATCGACCGCCTTGATAGTGAACGAGGTTGGCAAGCATTCTGGCCAGTAATGCTCCAACAGAACATACTCGACCAACGACGAAACGAATTCGGTTAGCCAGAAGCATTTTTGAAAAACGTTGCTGAAGAGCTGCGGCATTGGTGTTTGGGACATGGAATCTTTTGTGACGTTTCTCCATTCCCTGTGGATACTGAAAATTTTACCTGGCCGTGTGTTCCGCACAAAGACGCGTGCCACTTCAGTTCATTTTTGCCATCTCGCGCATATGATTTGAATTTTTTTTTTTTTTTTTTACGTTTTCAAGGACAAGATACCTTGAATGTTTCAGGTTGTCTTCTTTGTTTGGCGACGCGGGAAAGAAACTGTTAGGATTACTGGGACCATTCATTCATTCCACGGCCCTGGGTTTGGGAAAGGTATGAAATTTGCGAACTGCCGTTTTGGGGTTTCCTTCTACTCTCAAGGTGTCTTTACCTTCTGTGTAACTCAATATGGCGCGCCGGAGGTCCGCGTCAGGTCTTGTTTTGTTTTGTCTATACATTGGCGTTGAGATCAGGGGCGAGCCTAGGATGGCCGGGAGTTGTGCAAGCATGTCAGCTGATTAAACACTCTTGTCCAATCTAATGAGTGAAAGAATGGCTGCTTGAGTGTGTCTCCCGCATAATGCCGTCGTACTGGATGACGTTAGGGGGTATTGTTAGGTTTACAATCCTCTATATTCCAGGCGGCACTCTCCGAGACAGCGCTATAACTCGGCCGTTTCGCCTAGTGTGGCTGCAGAAGCTTCTGTCTGCCATGGACGATCTTAACTACCACTATTGCATCATGCGCTAAGATATTGCTAGCTAAGTTATTTATACTAGTGTCACGACTTCGGTTAGGTATAGGTGAAGAACAGAGTGAAGGCTAGATTCGCAGTCATAGCTAGAAGAAAGGCTACCTAGGGGTTAGTGCGTAAAGGTCTTAAACTCTAACCTCCCCTATTAAATGTAAGAGGTCTTTGCTATATACCTGTCAGAAGGTAGGGGTCATAAGATGTGCATAAAAGTGTTCGATTCAATCAGTCAGAGGTGCAGACAGCACCCGACTTTTGTACCTGAAAGGTACACAGTGCGCTATAATACTATCTAACTAAATCCAGTACTTCTAATACATCGTATCCACTAATGTCTTAAGGAGGGTCTGACCATTAACCTGCGACATTATAGCGTTATCAGAGCCTTCACCCTAACACACCCCCTAGCTAATAGTTAAAAGTAAAGCTATGGATTATATGTGTTATGTAGGATTTTAGCAGATTTCTAGTGTTATTAAATAGCTTAGGATTATTTATAATCCGATTTTTTAGCAGAAGTCCTAATGCTTCTATCCTATAAGAGGCTTTATAAATCTATTAGTAAGTATTTTAGAGGTCTTTATCTAATTAACCTTAATATTACTAAGGGTATATTGCTCTTAAATCCACATTTAATTTATATTAAGGTGCTTAAGACTAGTCTAGAGTTAGCCTTCCTTATATTCTATAATACAAATTATTTACTTATTATTACACTAGATAATTAAGAGAGGTAGCGCGCGTACGTTAATATTACGAAGCAAGCGCCCTAGTAATATGTGCTCTTTTACACTGTAATTTAAGGCAAAGAGCTCTGCTTCTATGCTTAAAGTTATTATATAATATTACTTACCTAACTTCCAATCAATTATAGCACTATATATAATAAAGACGTAGCCTTACGTTAATTTCCTTGTATTAGGGTTATTACTAAGAGAAGCATTAGTGCTTAAAAAGAGCGTGTTAAAGCTACTATCCCTAGAATATCGGATATAAAGCTTCTTTGTGCACTAGGCATATCTAATAATACCTTTAGCAAGCTTAATATGCTTAGGTAAAGGGTTTATTAAGAATATAGTAAGCCTTAAGGCTATAAAAGTAACGTCAGGTCTTCTAATAATGCAGATATAGACTAATAATCCTATAATAGCTTAGAAGAGGTTAATTTCTTCTTTAGTGGCTTAACTATTATTTAGATAGATAGTAGCTGTATAAAGAGAGGCTATTAAGCTCTTTAAATCATCCTCTATAATATTAGGAAGGAATTTCTGTGTAATCTTATGGATATATAATTCTTAGGATAACTATATCTCCTTTGTGGCTTAATTTTGAATAATCTTAATCCCTAGAAACCACTTTAATTTACCTTAATCCTTAATATCTAGGTGGTTTATTAATTAATTATATAGAGCTTTAAAATTGTCTTCGAATTCGCCTGGATATATTACTATAATATCATCTACGTAGAAGAATAGGATAATTCTACCCTTTGTGAAGATATAAGGGTCTTCTTTCCCTTAGATAAAGCCTATCTTTAGCAGGAATTATATTAGATATAGGAACTATTATCTTAGTGCTTCTCTAAGACTGTATAAAGCTTGTGTTATCTTCTAAAGATAACCTTCTACCTTTAAGCCTTTTAGTGGCTTATAGAAGATAGGATCTTTAAGCTTTATATAAGGGAAGGCTTTCCAAACGTTGTATTATTAGGTGTTAAAATCATTTGCGTAGCAAACGGCAAGTAGTATGCGTAGGGATTGTAAAGTGAGCGTAGTAGCGTAATTATTAAGATTATTTTTCGGTTATTAATTCCCTTATACCACTATTCGTGCTTTAAACTCTATAACTATGCCTTTTTATTAGTTTTATACTTAAAAACCTAACTAAGATTAATAATCTTCTTGTTAGAGTTAAGATTAAATACTTCCTTTAGGACATCTTCCTAGTAATTTAAGGATAGAAGCTTATTAACTTCTTTTGTGATCACTTCCTTCTAGCGGTTGTAATACGTTAAAGCTATTGCTTAATGGTAATAGGTAAGTTCTAGAGGTATATCCTTAATTCTAAGACTATGCTAGGCACTGTGTGGCTAGGATTGAGACCCCTTGAGACCGGTCTCGAGACCTTCGGTCTCTCGGCTGAACAGATCAATCTGGCCACATCGGATCCCTAGTCATAGGCCCCTCGAGACCACCTTGCTAGTCTATCGGCTTCGTCGGATCGAAATCAGCTATATTTTCAGCTCTGTCAGATTGAAATTAGCTGTATCAGATCCCTAGTCATAGACCTCTTAAGACCTTGCTAGTCTATCGGCTTCGTCGGATTGAAATTGGCCACATTGGATCCCTAGGATAGACCCTTCGGTCTATCAGGTCAATAGATCAATCCGGCTGCATTAGATCCCTAGGATAAAATATCCTAGATTTCCCTCCCTTAGATAGAAAATCAACTCTCCCTTTGTGGCCTTTGGCTTGGATTGTTCAAACCGAGATTATTTGAGATTATTCGAGATTTTTGAGATGATTTGAGAAGAACCTGAGATTTCCCCCTTTCACGACTTGGATCCTCGCGATGGATCGAAAACCTCGCAGGCCTCGATATCGGTATCGGGCTCATTTTGCTGACATCGTCAATATTATCAACATCATCACCATTGTTATCGTCAAATTCGTTGTTTTTGGGTGGTGGTTTCGCCCGACAAAGCACCTTATAATACTATAGTAAAGGCTAAATAGAATTAACTTACCTTCCTAGATTCCTTTTAATGCCTTTTCCTAGTAATAATATTATTTAGATCTATACTATTATCTTAAGAGTGTGGAGCCTTAGAATGTAAATACTCCTAGTCCTTACTGCCTTTAGTAGTGATTTTACTAGTATTAGTAGTAGACTCTACGTGTTCTATTATTACCTCGCGCACAAAGCTATTAAACTCTTAAAAAGCGTATTATCTCCTTATAACAAAAGCTCTGCGTTCTTTATAGAAGCGAAGTGCTTATAAGAGGAGTTAGGAGGAGTTAGAAAAGCGCTAGATTAACTCCTTTCTTACTAAGAGGCTTAAAAGGTGTTTCTTCTCTAACCTAATCGTTTTTATTTGTTATATTTATTAGTATTAAAGGAAGATTATTATCTTTAAGCTCCATTCTAATAAGGGCTTAACTAACCTCCTTATTAATGTCTTTAGCCTTAAGCTTAGTAAGTAAGTTAATTATTAGTACCTTCTTTTTCTAAGCTTTTTTAATGTGAGGCCCGCCCACAACACACGGGCGCACCCCGCGAGCACACCATGCCACAGGGCTAGGTCCACGTGACACTAGCAAGTCACTAGCTATAAAGCAGCGACTCGCACCTATAACACACTTAGACCTAGCAAGCTTTAGTTAATATACTAAGTGCCCTTATACGTTCTTGCCTAGCTATCCCCTATCCTTATAATTCTAAAGCTTTAACCCTAGCCACCTAAGAATATAATAGGGGAGAACCTAATAAACCCCTAGCATAGCACTAGAGGTAATGCACAAAACCACAAATAAAGATAGCACCCTAGCTTCTAAAATAGTTAGCACCTAAGCTAAATTAAGAGAACCTTTAATTAATTCCTAATAAGCTATAATAACTAAATAAATTACTTAACTTAAAGAACTAAAGAAACTATAGGATAAAGAGAAAGAACTTATCTAGCTACTCTAACTAAATGTAATAAAAGAGCTTGCAAAAAGGCAGCGAAAATCTAGCACCTCTTTAAGTAATAGCTATAGCAAGGTTAAAGTGCGTAATATTATAGAACTAACGTACCTTACTAACCCTTAAAAACACAAAATATAGTTAAACAACCTAAACTATGTATTTATAGGAGCAAAACGCAAGTTCTAACGCAATTACTAAAAATCCCTCTTACACTTAACTATATATATAGGGACTGTAAGGTAAGATAGGACTAATACCTTAATAAATAGTTAGCTAGTAACTAAGAAGAACTTAAAGATAATTAGGAGGCGTTCTAATCTTAGACACTAATACTACTAAAGGACTTAGCTAACTATAACGCATAAATTACTATAATGCTTAAGAATATAAAGTAATACAAAGGCTAGAGCCTTATTAAGTTTAGTATTTACATAGATTTGCTAGAGAAATATCTAGAAAGAGCCTTAGAGAAGTCCTATGCCCTTATATTCTTTGTAAAACTACTCCTAACTTATAGGACTACCTTAACTTATATACCTCTATTATTAGTAAAACCTGCGAAGAGGTTATATAACTTGCTTAATAATTTTAGGAATTAATACTAAAGAATAAGTAAAAGCCTAACCACTTATAAGAGAGGTATTTATATAAGGCTCCCTAATACTAAAGGCGTGATTTACTATGTGGTAACTAACTATATGCTAACTAAGATAAGAAAGAGAAAGAAAAGACTCTTACTATACCCCTAAATAATAAGGAAGTTAGATAGGGCCTAATATATTATAACTACAGGATTATAGGTTATATAGCGGCTTAATGCTATAAGCTAAAGAAAGAGCACTAAAAGGGTTAGGAAAACGCCCTAAGGCAGAAGTAAATGCCCTTACTTCTGCCCTATAAGCTAAAGTACTAATAGGGTATTATTTTTACACACTAGTTACTATTCACAGGCATAAAGACATAGCAATAGCGGCCGATCTAGATAGTTACGCTAAGGTTAACATTATTAGCATAGAATTTGCAAAGACCTATAGGTTATAATAAGCAGAGATTACACCTCCTACCCTTAAGGTAATAGGGGCTCTTATAGTTCCTTAATATAGCATATACTAGGTACCCCTTATGATTATAGACTTAAGGGGAGAATAGAAAGACCTTAGGCTCCTATATATTACTATTAATAAGGACCTGAGAGTAAAGGGAAGCCTTATATTAATTAGGATATATACACTTACAGAGGAATAAGTGCACCTTTACTTACACTTATAAGAGTAGTGGTTTAAGAAAAAGAAGAAGGCCTTTTTACTACTAACTCCCGCAAATTTACTAAGGTAACGCGGAATAAGACTGTTATGTACGCTATTATAGGAGTTATAGAGAACGAATTTATTGCGTTAGAAAATAATAAGGAGGCAAAAGCATATGGAACTGTTAAAGATATCCCTAAGGATTTACAGGAATTCAGAGACGTCTTCGCATCTAACAAGGCAGGAACCCTACTATTAAAGAAATTAACTAACCACGTAATTAATCTAGTACTAGGGGCTACACCCCTTACAGGCTTATCTACCCCTCTCTTAAAGCGAATTAAAAGAGCTCTAAGAATATATTAATAATAACCTAGCAAAAGGCCATATAAGACCTTCTAAGAGTCCTACAGGCGCGCCTATCCTATTCATACTAAAGAAGGATAAAACGCTCTAACTATATATAGACTATTAGGGACTTAACAAAGTGACATAGAAGAATTACTATACTCTCCCTAATTTTAGAGATCCTAAACTAATACTAAGGGGCTAAATACTTCTTAAAGATTAATATTAAGGACATATACTATTAAATTTATATTAAAGGGGGTAATAAGTAAAAGACTGCCTTCCGCACGTGTTATAGCCACTACAAATACCTTATTATGCCTTTTAGATTAACTAACGCGCCCGCTACCTTTTAAAGTTATATTTATAAGGCACTTTATAGGCTAATAAATACTATTTATATAGTGTATCTAGATAATATCCTTATCTTCTCTAAGATATAAGAAGAGTATACTATATATATTAAGGAGGTATTAAAGCATATAAGAACTATAAAACTATATATAAAACCCTTAAAATGCTTATTTTACTAGGACTTAGTTAAATTCCTAGGATTTATCCTCTTAGTTAACGGAATCTTAATAGATATAAGCTAAGTACAAACTATTTAAGATTAGAAAGAACTAATAAGCTTTAAGGATATTTAATCCTTCCTTAGATTCTGTAACTTCTACTAGTGTTTTATTTACAAATACTCTAGGATTATAACACCACTACACGCGCTAATAAAGGGTAGTTAAAATAGCATCTAGACTAGGAAGTTTATATTTAGAGTAAAGGAAAGGGCAGCGTTTAACTAGCTAAAAGACGCCTTCTAATAAGCCCCTCTACTCCGTTATTATAACCTAAGTTAACTAGTATGTATTAAGATAGATGCCTTAGTCTTTGCGATAGCAGGAATCTTGTCCTAGCAAGATAATAAGGGTTATTAGCACCTAGTGGCCTTTTGGTTAAGGAAGTTTATAGACACAGAGCGAAATTACAGCATAGCTAACTAAGAGCTATTCGCTATTGTGAAGTCATTTAAACACTAGTAACACTATGTTAAAGGGGTGATAACCCTAGTAGAGGTCCTATTAGATTATCATAACCTGCAGACCTTTATAAACTAACCAAAGCTTAACGGAAGGTAAGCTAAATAGTGTATGTTCCTATGCCTATTTCACTTTATAATAAGATATAGACTAGGGAAGAGTAACCCTACAAATGCACTATTAAGAAGGTCTGATTATAAGAGCAAACCTATAACAAATTAGGCGCTATTGCTAAAACTTTAGAGGAAGCTAGTACTTACTAAGAAAAGGGTAGTAAGAGAGATACTAATGTATTAAGGAAAACGTAGTAAGATGCCTTTAGGGAAGGAAAATGTCCTTGTTTTAGAAGAATAATATAGTGAGACGCCTTTAGGAAAGGAAAATGTCCTAGTTATTAGAGATTAGCTTGGCGAGACGCCTTTAAGGGAGGAAAATGCCCTAGCTAAAAGAGATTAACGTAGTAAGATGCCTTTAGGGAAGGAAAATGTCCTAGTTAAAAGAGACTAGCTTAGCGAGATACCTTTAAGGGAGGAAAATGCCCTAGCTAAAGGTGTTAGAGCCGCTAAAGAACTGGTAAAAGATTGGCTAGATAAGGGTGATTTTAAAGAGGTAATAGCGTGTGTACAAGGCATTAGCACACTAGAGATTCAGGTATTACAGCGTCACCGAATCCGTATCTAACTAAATTAAATAAGCCACTAGCTTAATTACTATAAAAGGCATAGGACTAAGACCTAGACCTATAGAGGTAAAACAGTAAGGTAGATTCCTTAGCAAGAAGCAAGGGAAAAGCTAGCCTATGGTCGCGTAGCGAGGGGTCTCCTAATGTACTAAGACCAAGTAGTTGTTCCTTAAGAGCTTATCTTATTGTTAAAATAATGCTATTTATAGCACTATTTTATAGGCCCACTAGTTGCCTAGTTGCGTTGTTGCAACGTTGGTTACAAGGCGTTGCTTGCAGCGTTGCTTGCAGCTTTGGCTATGACCTGCGTTCCTGCACACAACCAACCCACAGGCTTGTATGACTAAGCCGACTAGGTTACCCTATAGGGAAGCTGAAATCGACTGTAACTAGGGAACTAGTAGTCGTATAAAAGGCTGACGTATACTATTCGAATCCTTGATTTATTCTGGATTTTATAGTATATTTTATTAATAGGGTTGTTTATTAAAGTGCTTAGTTAGGCCACACGGGCGTCTAGTTTATATGGCCGTGAGTCGATTTTTACTTTTCCTATACAAATGAATTATGCGGAAAATAAAAAGTAGCTCGCAAGACCCTATTAGCGACCTAGTTCTGCCAATATGGTCGGTAGGTCTATGAGGGGACTCAGTAAAATCCTCTCATTGCTTGTTAGATCGTCTGTATTGTTAGAAATTAACTACATTTAACTATCAAAGCTCTATATCTTGAAGAATCGTTGTATTATAGTGAATCTAGAAGCCGCCGCGTCAGAATCTATTAGAGAGGTCTTCCTATCCCTCTAGCTAAATTCCCTTCCATTTTCAATAGGTTATAAGCCCGGAAGGCCTATAGAATTACTACATTACTGCGCTATTCTACTGCGATTACTACTTGATTTTAGGTACTAGTTACTCTCTACTATACCTGTGGGCTCTTAGATTATGAAGGAAACCGCTAGAATTTGAAGCTTTTCATCCCCTAGCACCCCGCATCGCAACACCAGACCCTTGGTGTTAAAATTCATTTACAGCCACACCTGCAACCACCACATTGCAACCGTAACCATCTAGTTATAACCACAACCTCTTTCTTAGTGATTCTATTCACTATTGCAACTGTTATATTTGATATTATTTACAACAGTAAATACGCTACATCCTTTAAATCATTGGACATCTAGTATATCTATACTAGGCTTTTTGACCTATTACACTACGTTGCACGCACTATACACTACGTTACGTTGCGTTGTTGCTTCTGTAATACTTATTATCCATAATCCTATCTTTAGTGTTAAGAAAATTTTCGCAGAGGATCTTCTCTGGCTTTTTTCTGCCCGCGCATACCACAGACCCACTTTTTGACCTCTTAGGCTATCCTTTCAAACAGCCCCGCCACGCATTTTACGTGCGCAAGCAGATTGCATTATAACTAATTTCTAGCGCGCGTTATTTGTAACAGGAACAAATTTAGAGATTTTGCATAGGAATTTTTAAAGATGGCACCACCTAATTATAAGGGTAAGGGCCCTGCTATAGGCCCTTCTAGCCCCTAAGGGACCCTAATAGGATAGATATAGAAGGTTAACCGGCTATTTAGGCTAGCGCTTTACAACTGCAAAGCTAAATTAAATAATAAGGCAAGACTTTAATAGATTTTATTAAATATAGCGAGTTAAAACGGCTAACAACCAAGGCTAGTATCAATAATCTATTAGATAAATTGACGCAAACCATGACTGCTATTCAAGGTCTTTAGGATTCTACTAGACTAAGGGAAGAAAATACTAAGGTCCCAGTAAAAGACCTGCCTGCTACTATTTCTGCGAGTTTACCTTCTAGTAATTTACAAGCTGCCTTTAACACAGGTGCTATTAAGGAGCTAAATAAGAAGGTTCACTCTATTCTAGAGGGAGCTAAGCTAAAAGGCCCTGAAAATTATGACCAGTGGAAGCAAGCCCTAAGCATTCAATTTAGAGCCCTAGGATTACCTGAATTCATAGATAATCTAAGCCTAGCAGGCCATCTAGCTAACTGTGATTAAGCTATTCTTTTGATAATATTAAGAGATAGCTATTAATCTAGACCTCAGGCAGCTATATGTTAGCAAAAATCCCCCAAAAAGCCTATAAAGTCCTTATTAAGCATTATTCGCAAAGTGCTAAAATCCAGCGAGGTACGCTATACGCTAGCTACCACTCCCTAAATTTTTCAAATTATAAGGGATCTTTAGAGGCTTTTAATGCTAATTTTAATAATTTACTAGCTAGACTACAACTCTGTAGTGTAGAGATCGCACCTATTAATCAAGTAAATCATTATATTAATGCATTAAAGCAGACCTTCCCTAGTTAGGCTAAGAGATAAAGATTTACTATCAGAGCTTTTAGGGCACAGGGACTGCCTATAAATACCTTAAATTTACAGTTCCTTATAGCAGATTTATTAGAAGAATAGAGGGATAAAACCTCCCCTATAGCTAAAGCTCTTAGTTATAAGGCTTCTAATAATAAGGGAAATTCTAAGGACTAGGAGAAGAAATCATCTAATCCTAACACTAAGAAGGACTTTATAAATACCACTAAAGAGCAGGATAAGAAGGATTTAAACCCTTCTAAAGCCTCTAAGAAGAAAAAGTAAAAGAAGAAGAGTAGTAACAGGGAAAAGGATAAAGGAAAAGAAGTTGCTTTTATATTAGGCTATAGCCTAGCCATAGGATACGTTAAAGAACTAGATTCTAGCGAGTCTAGTAGCGAGGATAGCAGTGATTCTAAATCTAATTCGGATACTTCTAGTACTACTACTACTAGTAACACTACTACTAAGCCTACTTTTAGCTACTTTAATAATGTGGTTAAAAACTCCCTTTTATATGATACAGGTTCTTCTTATCACATTTGTAATAATAGGGCTTTCTTTAGGGACTTTAAGCCTCTTAAGAAAGGTTAAACCGGCCCTATAATTACAGCAGGAGGACCTATCTATCCTAAAGGAAGAGGCACCGCTGTTTTTAACGTTCTGGTCAAGAAAAATCCACTAGAATATAGGCCTTTAGCTCTGCTAGATACCTTATATTTCCTAGGTATAGATACTAACCTAGTTAGTGGGTTATCCCACTATCTAAAGGGAGGTTATCTAGCTAAAGATCAGCTTTTCCTAGCCGATAAAAGCCCCTGTGGGTTATTAGAACCTGCTAAACACGGCTTCTTTTTGCAGATTAAGGGCAAGCCACTCCTAAGATTTGC
Source organism: Epichloe glyceriae (assembly GCA_023658535.1). NCBI lineage: Eukaryota > Fungi > Ascomycota > Sordariomycetes > Hypocreales > Clavicipitaceae > Epichloe > Epichloe glyceriae. The sequence continues at coordinate 664,676 of CP098295.1, read as the reverse complement.
AAGCATTTAACCCACCTCTCCTTTATGGGCTCTTAATTTTGCAACTAACAAAGAGCCTATAAGACCGAATTAGGTTTTCCTACCCTATAGAGGTTCAAATTCCGCAGCCAGCATTTAATCCCAAGGAATATCAACGAATCGAAGAATTAGACTCTGAAGAAGACGAAGATTCAGCCCTATATCTCACCGAAGCTCCTCCTAGTCAGGCACCTTCTATAGGGGGTTTAGAAGGTCCATACCCTAATAACTTAGGTGACGATAGTGGCCGTCTATTGCCCCCAGAGGCCTGTGATTCTTAAGAGGCCTGGCAACAGAGGGAGCTAAGGGATAATAGCCCTGAAAAGCTAGATTCTAGTTACAAGAAGTTATTAGATTTAGCCCTTCTTTAGCACATCTGATTAGGCCACATCGGCCTCCCTTTACTAAAGAAGTCTTCGAAATTAGCTAAAGGGATCCCTGATTTTTCCGCAATTAAAGAAAAGGATTTCAACTGCATAGCCTGTATACAATTGAAGGCTGTTAGAAGACCTACTAAAAGACCTATTCAGGACCCCCTAGAGTTTTAGACATTCTAGAGGGAGATATGGTTAAAATCGAACCTATTGTTATGAACTGGCCTTGGGGCAGCTGCAAACAAGCGTTTAAAGTGCGATTGTTATTCTTAGAGAGGAAGGAAAGAACTAGACAAGAGATCGCACAGCGCCTAGCTATATACCCCTCTATGCATAGTCTGTGCGCATAGCGCGCAGTAGCCCTAAGTCCTAAGCATGTCCGCACATAATATATGTCCTTCCCGCACACTCTCCACGTCCTTTCTATACCTAAGAAGGACCTAAGCCTTAAGCTTAAGTCTATAATATACCCCCTTCTTACCTCCCCTCTCCCCTCCTTAGGAAAAAAATTTTTATGCCCTCCCTTACTTCTTATCCTCCCCTTTACTTTCCTATATATATTCTAGCAAACCTTTATGAATCTTTCCGCACCGCCCTACAGGTCCGGAATCGCCTCTAAAATACAAACCAACAAGATAATCGAAATCCTCACCCCATTTTACCCCTTCCTACGATGTCGCATTGCGACAGAGCCGGAGGCGGGCGGGAGGAGGAGACGCCGATGGTAATTGACGAAGGAGAAAGGGGCTGGCACAGAGCTGCCACCACCCGAACGCAGGCAGAGGACAGTTCAACGTCCAGAGATGCGATAACGACCCGAAGGCGGATCGGATTCAATTCGAATACCCAGAAGAACGAAAATACTACGAAAAGATCGCTAGCCTTATCCCTAGCGATAAATTATCCGAGGTATGGAACGCTACCCAGGCCGTTGCAGACCTGAAAGCGAGCCGCGCCCGAGCCGAGAAAGCAGAGACAAACAACAACGGCAATATCCGCACCACGAAAGAAGCCCTCAAAGAAGTTATCAAAGAAGCCATCAAAGAGGCAGATAAAAACACCGCTCCTCCCACCTGGGCGAGCATCGCTGCAGGGCCGACGCAGAGACGATCGAACCCGAACCCCCTACAAATACCAGGCCGCCAGGACAGAGAGGTCCTTATCAAGGGTAACTCCATCCAGGAACCGCTCCGGACTAGAAGCGCAGAAGACACGGTCGCAGCGGTAAACAGAGCCACCGGCCAGACCACAGCAGTTGCAGCCAGAAGACTCCCTAGCGGAGACACAATTATCACATTCGAAGGAAACGCCTCCCAATACAGGACCGACCAAAAATGGATTACCGCCGCCTTCGGACCGGAAGCGACCCTCCACCGCCGAATCCTAAGCGTTATAGTTAAAGGCTTCCCCACGAAATACACCTCAGCAGAAAACCTCGCAGCAGATATAGGAAAAGCAAACAAGATAAATGTGATTAGGGCAACGGCAAGACGACCCAGAGGCGAAAACGCACCGAGAACCACCCTCATCCTCGGCCTGGCTGAGGTAGATGACGCTAACAAGATATGTAAAGACGGGACAGTATATAAAGCGGAGCTATTCCGGACCGAACCCTACGACGAATCACTGCAGCCAAGGCAGTGTTATAACTGCTTCCAGATAGGTCACATAGCGAAATTCTGCAAAGCGGCCCCGAGGTGCGGCAGGTGCGGAGCCGGCCGTCACGAAGAGGGCGAGAAATCTTGCCCTACATCCACGGGACAACTACAAGAGAAGTGCATACTCTGCTCCGGGGCGCACCCGGCGTGGTCTAGGACCTGCCCAACCCTTAAGGAAAAATGGAATATAGCAAAAGCAGGATATCAGGAGCGCCCTTCCCGTTTCGCCACTCGATCGCCAGCTAGCAGCCCGGCCCCGCCCCGGGAGAGACTGGAACCAGTCGGCCTCACTGGGAAGAAAAGAGGCCGCCCAACACTCGCGGAACAGAACGCTAGACAGCCTAGAGCAGGCAGTATTAGAAGATACGCGGAGCCAATCAGAGCCGGAACAGAGCCGGCACGAGACAGCAGCGAACCCCTCCTCCTAGACCTACACAATAATGATACGCGTCCTCTTCTGGAATGTGAATAAGAAGAATAACCTTATACACATCGCGCTCCGTCACCGGACCGACATAGACGTGATAGCGATCCAAGAATGGGAACACACAAGACAAGCATGGCCCCCGGCTCTGGCCTCGCCAGATTCCAACTCGCACATTATGAGGGTCGGAATGCAGTATACATAAACAAGAAACACGGAGTAGGCTCGTGGTCGGCCCGCGGAGGCACCGACTGGTCGCTCATAGAAATCCAAGGAATAAATATCTACTCCTCTACTCAGAAAAACACAGCAACGAATGGAACACCCCTATTCGCACAATTAACGAGGAAGAGCCCTGGGAAGAAGCGTCTTCGTAGGTGATTTCAACCAAAAACACCCGCTATGGGATGAATATAACAGGACTAGCAATGGAGTGGAAGAGCTACTAGAGTTCACTAGCCGGTGGCGACTCGGATTAGTAACGCCTCGAGGGGAACCCACCAGACAGCACAACGGAGACAGAGACAGCACAATCGATCTGGCCTGGGCTTCGCACGACTTACAAGTCCACTACGACGGCGCGGCAGACATATCAGGCTCCGACCATATTCCGCAGCTAATCAGCATCGACTCCGGCAGTCAGGACCGTACCCCACAGATAATGAGACACGACTGGCGAGCGATAGACAGACCGCTCGCAAAAGCAGAAGCGTTAGTACGACTCCGGCCCGAACTCGCTCCGAACCCCCACGACCGAGAAGGATAGACCAGTACACGGAATGGCTTGTCACAAACCTCCAACAAATAGCAGAGAGAGTGGCACCGAGGAGGCCCTGAGGCCTCCCGGGCCGGAGGCATGGTGGTCTAGAAGAGCAAAGAAGCAGTGGCTAAAGCCAGACAAGCGAAGAGGGCATGGAGACGACGCAAGACCGATATAAATTGGAACACGTATAAAGAGGCGGAGACGAACCAAGAACGCACCGTTAGAGAGGAAAAGAGGAATGCATGGAGGGAAGCACTAAAAATGCTAATACATGGGAAAAGGACGGAGGCGTCTGGAGACTGGAGAGATGGGCTAGACTCAGGAGCTGGGCCCCCGAGCTCCCAAGAATACCGGACCTGGAGAGAACGGAAAACGACCCTAACCTGGCCACAGCGCACACCGACAAAGCCGAAGTCCTCGCACAAAGATTTTTCCCGAACCAACGGCAGACCTCTCCCACATCCCCGACCTTTCCTTCCCCGAACTCGAAAACGCCCCTTTTCCGGCCCAAGAGCGATTCGTAAGAGCTGAAATCGCAGACATTCTCTCAGGCATGGCTAGCTGGAAGGCCCCAGGAGACGACGAACTCCCAGCAGGCCTTATCAAAGCCTGCGATAACCCGGCTAAGGATGCAATCGTGAGACTACTCAACGCTACCCTAGAAGTAGGGTACTTTCCGGCCCGCTTCCGAACCGCTAGAGTCGTGGTGATCAGGAAACCTGGGAAGACAACGAAGGAGATGAGGAGAGCCAACGCATGGAGACCTATTTCACTACTCAACATAATAGGCAAGATCATGGAGGCAGCGATAGCGAGGCGGCTCACAAGCTACGCCGAGGCGAACAACCTTCTTCCAGAACTGCAAATGGGCAACAGGAGAAACAGGTCAACGGAAACCGCAATAAGAGCCTTAACGGAATGCGTGCGAGAGGCCTGGGGAGAGGCGGCGTCGCCTCGCTAGCTCAAATGGATATTTCTGCAGCCTTTGACGGAGTCAGCCACCCCTACCTCATCGCCCTCCTGGTCAAGATGGGAGTACCGCTATGGCTAGTAACAGTAATACGGAGCTTCCTCGCAGGTAGAACGAGCCGGCTCAGCTTCGACGGAGACCTATCACGACCGTTTGAGATCAAGGCCGGCACCCCACAAGGCTCCCCGCTTTCCCCATCCTCTTCTTACTATACTCCGCCGAGTTATACACACGCCTCCGCTCCGTCCCAGGCACGGTAGCAATAGGATTCGCGGATGACACTAATATCGCAGCATTCGGAAAAACACGTCACAGACACGGAAAAGACTCGAAGCCGCCTGGAAGGTGTGCGAAAAATGGGCAAAGGAAGCAGGAGTAAAGTTCAACCCTCAAAACCGAGCTTATGCACTTTAGCAGATCCCGACAACCCCCAGACCAGGGTCCGACTCGGAGACGAGGAGATAACGCCTATGGAGTCCTGCCGATTCCTAGGAGTATGGGTAGACAGAAAACTCAACTGGAGCACCCATAAGAACATCCTTAAGGGAAAGTTGGCCCGGCAGAGGCTCGCCCTCACCACGTTATCGGCCTCGGCATGGGGATGCAGCTTCAGGGATGCCAGACTCCTCTACACGCAGGTAGTCCGACCCGTTATCGCCTATGGAGCGAGCGCATACCACACCCCGACCAAAGCCGGAGGGAAACCTAGAGGGATAGTAAAAACTTCATGACAGAACAATCGGCCTGCCTCCGGGTCGTTGCAGGGGCGTTCAAAGCCACCCCCATCGTACAGCTAGAAGCAGAAACAGCGGTGCCACCACTTGACCTATACCTTAATATGGTTAAACAGAGGTTTGAAGAGAGAATTGCTAACAATGGGATGGCGGAGATAATCCGAACCGCCTCACGGTCGGTCGAGACCGTACTACGCCGCAGAAGGGTCAGACGCACCCAACCGAGGGAAGAAGAACCAGACGCGAACTTATACGACGAGTGGAGTAAGAGATGGGAATCATGGCATAATAGAGAACGCCCAGCCGCCGCCGGCACGCTAGAGAACCTACCGAGGACCGCCCACCATGCCCCGACCCAAAAGAGATCCAAAAGTTCCACACAAACCTAGATAAACACGTCTCTTCAACGATAGTACAACTACGCACAGGGAAGATAGGGCTAAATAAATTCCTCTTTAATAGAGGCGTGCCCGGGGTGACATCGCCAACATGCAGCTGCGGTCACGGAGAGGAAGATCAGTATCACGTTATTACGAGCTGCAGTAACTATAACCACATGAGACCCCAAAGGTGGCCCGGAGACGAACGGGAGGCGAGGCTGGCCCTGGACGATCCCACGCGAGCGAGAACCATTGCCAGATGGGTCATACAAACCAGGAGACTCAACTACTACAGGCTAGCACAGGACCTGGCATTTGCCTCAAGCGGAACAGGACCGAGACCGACCTGCCCCCGGAGGACACACAACAACATGGCTTAGAGGCGCGCGAGGGTCGGGGCCGACGTCACAATAAGGGGAAAACCGGAGAAAGGAACAAACTCTCAATTGAAACTACTAACGCCGGGTATCATTGGCCCCCTACGCCCCAACGCCGCTCTCGGACCGGCTCCGGCCCGTCGCATCACTCCTCCTCCGGAACGGGGATGGCATCCTCCATCACCTTGGCACGCCCCTTCGCCGGAAGGGAGGCGGCCAGGAGCCGGTTCGTCTCCGCCATTCGAGCGTCCAAGCGTCGCATCCAGAAAACCATCTCATCATGTTGGCCCCCATTGGAACCGGACCCGGACCGATCCAGGCCTGCCACCGAAGCGCTCCGCTTCTTACTCCGATTCTCGGCGCAGAGCTTTCACACGATCGTGGTAATCGTCAGGAACCTAAGATGAACACACGTCAGATGCGACACAGACCCGGAACCACCCCGTAGACGGACGCGTACCTCAGCACCGCCAACAATAGCAGCTTGGACCTCCGTCAGCCACAAATGTTCGGCTCGGCGCCCCGCGGTATTCGGCTAAGAGGCGGATTAGCAACGAAGTAGACCCGGGCGCGGCGCAAACCATTACCTTGTCGCAACCATTGTTACGAACCCAACAATCAAAACAGGCGTCGGTCACGGCACCTAACCATAGGTCAGCAGATACGCCACCGACACTCATCCGGCTCGGGGCCGCCCATACCAACGACGTCGTGGCACTGATGGCCAGGGGTCCTCATCGATCGAGAGTAACAGGAAATGCATTGAAACTGCCGTGGCTCACCCAACTGCATGGAATTAGAAACGAAAAAGCCTCGAAATAGGAGCGGAAGAATAACTCACACGAAGCTCCCTATCCAGAGCCCGCCTCAGTTGAGCCGAAGTCAACTGTTTCCGGGGATATCGCTCGGAGAGGCTCGGTTCCTAGGCGAGTTAGAAGCGATAGAGTACCCCCAAGGGGCAGGACTCACGGGGAAATAGACGACGACATGGCGAACAGCGACGACGACGAGGATTATAGAGAAAACTACAACAATAGTCAGCAACCGCACCAAATCCGACCCGGAATTGCACCGGCAGACAAAAAAGGCATAAACGAACCCGAGAGAAGATAGATGACGAGGAAAGAAAAGAGGGCAGAATCCCGCGGGGGAATTGCTTCCTTTTATATATGTGAGGGGGGGCAGAGTGATTCACTATAGTAGCTTTAAAAGTGAAGCACAAGGAAAAGTGAAAAAGACATCACGAGGCAGGCATACACGCGGAACCGATCCTTAACCGGACCGGACCCGGCCTCACCCCCACACATAACCAAGAGCAGGTGCTCGGGGTTTATAACACACCCGGGTCGGAAGCGGACCGGACTTAGCTGAAAAGTGGGGCCACGGAAGAGTCGGCAAAAAGTGAAAAACTGTGAGGATCCTACCACAACAGAATTCACCTCCTACTAGAAAAAGCAAGGAGGCCCGAGACAGAACCGCCCCAGGCCCGCAAGCGCACCGGAAGGAGCGAATCCTTCCTCCCAAACTCGGATTTTCGGATTTTAGGATAAGGCTAGCGAGAGCTGGCCACAACTTTTCACGATAGGTAACTTTTCGAGCGGCACAGCCCGATACAGGGCCGGTGCCGACCCAAATACAGACGCGAGAGGGTTTTTCTCCCCATTTATGGGTTTTCCTGTCGACCAACCAGCCGGAGTACTAGTACTAGCAACTATATAGCTAGCTAGCGTATCCAATATATATATATATATATATTCTAGCTGTCTTACTTCTCTAAGGGTAAGTTAAACCACACCTATTTTCACACCTATTTTAGACTATTACTTATTTATATATCCCCTTATTTTGCCTTAAACCTATCTAGTGCCTTAGTATTCTACATATTTTCTAGGGGTTCTTATATTAGCTATATATAACCTTTTTATTTAACTAGAATATTACGATTTAACCCCTAGCCTAGCGTATTCTTAGCTATAAGAATTTCCTTTACCTAGTACTCTGTAAGATTGTTATCCGTATCTGTTATTATTAGCTCTAGTAGCGGTCTTTTATTAGCTAGCTTTTAACTTAGTAATAGGTCCTCTACTACCCTCTAGACCAAATCTATATAAAAGACTAGGTATAGCCCCTAGGAATATCTAGCTTTATAGTTAATAGTGTTAGTACCTCTAGCACCTTATACTTAGCTATAACCTAGTCTAGCTTCTTATATAGGCGATTTATTTTAATATTCTTAAGACTTAGCTATATATAGTCCCTAACCTAGAACCATTCTGTAAGTCTTTAACTACTATTTGTGTTTTCCTATTGCTATTACTAGATAAAAGCTATAGCCACTTATATTAGGTCTATGCCCTCTTTTAAATACTATAGGAATACTTATACTTACCCTTTTACTAAAGTCCTTAAAGCTTCTGTAAATAGTAGTGCTTAGATTATAGGTATATTAAAGCTATAAAGAGCTATATTTACACTTACTTCTATTACTAAGGAATCCCTATTATTTAATGCTAGTTAATAGGCTAGCAAGTAATCTGCCCACTTAAATTACAAAAAGGATAATATTACCTGTAACACCGCCTAAACCTCCTAGTTAGCTCTCTCTATACCTCTATCTATCTATAGGTAGTAAGAGGTTAATAGTAATTGCTTAGTGCTAACCTTCTTATAGAGCGCTATCTAAAAGTTACTTAACTAATCTAACCTATAATCTGTGATAATCTAGGTAAGGAACTTATAAAACCACTACTAATAGTGCTTAAACTATTTCGCACACGCCTTAGCCTCTATTAACGTTATAGCCTTAAGTTATATAAATTTAGAGAGTCTATCTATAATAACTATTAGGAACTATAGGTTAGCCTAGTTTCTAGTAAGGAGCTCTATTATAAAGTTAATAGAGATCTATAACTAATATCTGTCTAGTGAGGGAATTAGCTTTAGTAAGCCTTAATGTAACTATTAACTCTTTTATCCCCTATAGTAGTAGTAATTACATATAAACTATGCCACGTCCTATAATATACTATTCTAATAGAAGTCCCTCTAAAGCGCCTTAAAGGTAGTGTTCTGCCTTAGATAACCTAGTAAGGGTAAGTTATAAGTCCGCTAGATTAAAGTTATAGTTAGAGGCTCCTACTTTAGCATCTAAGTCTAGCCCTAGAATTAAAGCGCCCCTTTGCGCTAATCTAATAGTCCGCAATCTATTCTTGTGTGCTAGTAGCGTTAGGAAACTTCTAAGCTCTAGCCCTTACTGCCTTAAGCTATAGTCTATAGGTCTTATTATAGGCCACGGATTAATCCTATAGGGATTAGAGGTGCTTATCTATAAATAAGGAGTCCCTAGCTAGGATGCTTATTACTTAGGCTAAATTACCCTCCGTTATGTCGCCCTCTAAAGCTAAGTTATCCTCTAAAGTAATGCCCTCTAAAACTAACACAGGCCTAATATTAACGCGCGGCTAACCCTGACTAAAGCTAAACTAAGTAAGCGTTATTGCTAATTATATAATAGGCGCCTTTAGTTTAGCTAACTATACCTCTTCCTAATAGTGCCTTAATAACGCATCTAGCTAGCCTGCCTAAGTCCCTAGCCTATAGTATAAGTGAAAATTAAAAAGTGCTAGAGTCTTTACCTATCACGCCTATTATTCTAATATCTCCCTTAGGGCTATGAAGTACTCTAAGTTCTTATAGTCTATAAGTATTATAAACAGATTACTAATACTCCGTAGCTCTGCTAACTATGCCTTAAGACACAAGATAATTACTAGAAGCTCTTTGTTATGTATTATATAATTCCTTTAAGCTAGTTATAGGTAGGCTAAGTGGTACGCCACTGGATGCAAGACCCCTTTATTATTTGTCTAGGAAAGGCAACCTCCTAATGCTATTCCTAAGCAATCCGCCTCTACCACTATGTCCTTATTAGGGTCCTATTATATAAGGATTAGGTATAATATAAAAGCTAACTTTAACGTCTTAAAAGCCTTATTACACACCTCTATCTAGCAGAATGCTACGCCCTTCTTTATTAGGTTAATTAGGGGCCTATAATATCTGAAAATTGTGGTATAAAATCGCAATAAAAGTTAGCGAATTCTAGAAACCTACGCACTTCTTAGACCTATGTTAGAGCCTCCTAATCTCTAATTACTATAATCTTTTTATTATCTAGGCAAATCTATTTTCTTATGTGAATAATAAACCTAAGGTACTTTACCTCTTTTATAGTAAAGACATATTTCTTAATATCTAGATTTAGCCTAGCCTATTATAGCCTAGCTAGCACCCCGCGGACTTTCTATATATAATCTTTCCGTAAACCCCTAAATAAATTAAGATATTATTAAGGTAAGCTATAATATAGTCCCTAAGAATACTACTAAGCGCTCTATTAATATACCTCTAGAAAGTTATAGGCGCGCCCGCTAAACTAAAGGGGTATACTAACCACTTAAATAATCTAAACTACATCTAGAAAGCAGTCTAGTGTTCCTAGCCCTTAGTAATATAAATACAATAAAACGCTGCTTATATATCTAGTTTTATAAACCATTTTGCTTTAGCTAAGGAGCGTAGTGTCTCCTTTACTAAAGGCAAGGGGTAGTAGTCCTATTCTGTAATCTTATTTAGCGTGTAATAGTCTATATAGAACCTCTAGCCGCCCCTAAGTTTCTTTACTAGTAAAACTAGTGCTACTACTAAAAATAAGCTTGCCCTAATCTAGCCCTTATCTATTAAGTCCGTTACCTACTTATATATCTCTAGGAGGTGTTAATGTAGCATATTATATAATAGTGCCTAAGGCAAGTCTAGTTCGTTGCCCTTTGTATCCTGTTTAAGGTAAATATGGTAGTTAGACTTGCCTTAGTGTAGTAGGAGAGCGTTTAACTTACTCTCCTAAAAAGAATCCTTAAAGTCCTATAACTCCTCTAGTAAGGCCGCTAAGAGTTCCTACTCTATAGGTTTTAGCGTGGCATTAATCTATAGTATAGACGTAATCTCCTGCAAGCTTATAGCGTATAGCTATATATGCTCCTTCTACTTCCTTGCCCTTTATATTATTCCTATAAATAACAATCCTATAATATACACTATAGGCTTCTTTACCCTCTGCTAGCTATAGTCTAAATCTATAGGTTATTAGCTACCCCTATAGTAAGCTAGTAACACTTCACGTTTAAATTAATATTATAGCAGGCTATTTACAGTGTCCTTAGGATAAGTTATCTTGTTAATCCTAGAATTACGTACACTATAATTAGCATCTCCTATCTATCTATATCTATCTAAAAACGGACAATATATATTATTAATAAGCTCTTCGTATAATTCTCCTTCCCCTCTTTTTATACTAACTATAGTATAAACTATTCTCTTAGTTAGTAAGGGATACGTTCTAGTTATAGCTTCTAGACTAAGTGTTTACTAATAGTAGTATAGTAGTTACATCCTATGTTAACTTATATATCTAAAAAGGTTATCTTATTTATTAATATAAGGACTAAGAAAGGTAATATATTTATATTACTCTAGATTTATTTAAAGTTATCCTTAATAATAACTATATACTATAAAGCCTCTCTAAGCTCCTAATTCTCTTCCTTATTTAAATAACTTAATAAAAGGGCTTCTCTTTTCCTAACTTATTACTTAAGTCCTTAGGGTTAATGTCTTTTACATTATATACATTAACTAATAGCATCTCCTTTAGGCAGAGGGCATAGTATAAGGGGCATTTTATAACCTAATGCTTATTAGAACTGTATTATAGGTACTTACCCTCCTTATAGCAAGTGTCTAGCACTTCCTAAGAGACTTACTTTACTTGCTTTACGCCCCTTTATTGCTTATACTTAGTTATATATATTAGGCTAGGGCCTTACTAAAACCTTTTTAGGTCCCTATTATGCCCGCTAATTAAATATTTATTATTAGAGTGTCCTTATCCTATAGATAGGACCTCTCTATAAGGGCCGCGGGTTAAGGCTACCTACGCAATTAATGCTTCTTCTCTAGCTAGTAAGACTTAATATCTAATATAATGCTCTAAAAGCAAGCCACTACTACTAGGTAGTTAGCCTAGGGAATATCTTAGCTAATACTATAATCTCTTATTTACTTATTAAGTGCAGTGTGTAGTTTAGATAACTTTACTATATTTACTTAATCTAACCTACTTATAAGCGCTAACTTTTACTTAAACTAAATATAGAAGTCACTAAAACACTTATACTACTATTACCTTAGCTAATTAAGCTTAGTAATAGCTATCTCCTATTAATAAGGGTTATTAACTATTTCCTAAGTACTTAAGGAAGTGCCTTAAGTTAAAATAAACTAGGTGCCTCTTTTTAAAGTAAGGAGTAACTTAGGCCTATACCTTAGGCAAGAGATTCTAGTAGATAAAGCACTATTAATCTTATGTAATACTAATAAACTCCTAATCTATTAGTAACTTATAACCTATAAGGCCTTTCTAGGCTAAGAATAATACTCTATTACTATTAAATAGTAGGCCTATTAGTAATAGCTTCTGCTTAATAGGGTTTTATATAAGGGCTATATTTTACCTATTAGTAAGGTTAGTAATTTAGGCTGCCTGCCTCTTAATAACCTTTTATAACGCTGCTATCTTATTAGCATCTATTATAAAGAATAATAAATATTATAAACTAGCCTTAGGGCAGCTATAAATAAGCGTTTAAAGTGTGATTATTATTCTTAGAGAGGAAGGAAAGAACTAGACAAAAGATCGCATAGCGCCTAGCTATATACCCCTCTGTGCGTAGTCTGTGCGCATAGCGCGCAGTAGCCCTAAGTCCTAAGCATGTTCGCACATAACACGTGTCCTTCCCGCACACTCTCCGCGTCCCTTCTTGTTAAAATAATGCTATTTTTAGCACTATTTTATAGGCCCACTAGTTGCCTAGTTGCGTTGTTGCGCGGCGTTGCTGCGCGCTACGTTGCGTAGTTGTGCAACGCATCTTGCGTTGCCACCTAAGCAAAGCTGCGGCATGTATGACTAAGCCAACTAGGTTACCCTATAGGGAAGCCAAAATTGACTGTAACTAGGGAACTAGTAGTCGTATAAAAGGCTGACGTATACTATTCGAATCCTTGATTTATTCTGGATTTTATGGTATATTTTATAAATAGGGTTATTTATTAAAGTGCTTAGTTGGGCCACACAGGCGTCTAGTTTGTATGGCCGTGAGTCGATTTTTTACTTTTCCCATACAAATGAATTATGCGGAAAATAAAAAGTAGCTCGCGAGACCCTATTGGCGACCTGGTTCTGCCGATATGGTCGGTAGGTCTATGAGGGGACTCAGTAGAATCCTCTCATTGCTCGCAGACCGTCCGTTAGCTAGAAATCAACTATATTCAACTATCTTGGCTCTCAAAGTGAATTATCTATCGTGGTTTAGTTATCTATAGGTCGCAGCGCCCTCTATTGCGCTAGCTATCTAGGAATTACTAGGGAGGTCTTCCTATCCCTCCAGTACATTCCCCTTCCCATTTTCAATAAGTTTGTATAGCCGTAAGTCAATTTTTTACTTTTCCTATACAAATGAATTATGCGGAAAATAAAAAGTAGCTTGTGAGACCCTATTAGCAACCTAGTTCTGCCAATATGGTTAGTAGGTCTATAAGGGGACTTAGTAGAATCCTCTTATTACTTATCAGATTGTCCGTATTATTAGAAATTAACTACATTTAACTATTAAAGCTCTATATCTTAAAGAATCGTTATATTATAGTGAATCTAGAAGCCGCCGCGTTAGAATCTATTAGAGAGGTCTTCCTATCCTCTAGCTAGATTCCCCTTCCATTTTTAATAAATACACGTAGGAAAGTGAAGGGGAGGATAAGAAGTAAGGGGGCATAAAAACTTTTCCTAAGAAGTAAGGAGAAGGGGGTAAGAAGGGGGTTGTTAAAATAATGCTATTTATAGCACTATTTTATAGGCCCACTAGTTGCCTAGTTGCGTTATTGCAACGTTGGTTGCAAGGCGTTGCTTGCAGCGTTACTTGCAGCTTTGGCTGTGACCTGCGTTCCTGCACACAACCAACCCACAGGCTTGTATAACTAAGCCAACTAGGTTACCCTATAGGGAAGCTGAAATCGACTGTAACTAGGGAACTAGTAGTCGTATAAAAGGCTGACGTATACTATTCGAATCCTTGATTTATTCTGGATTTTATGGTATATTTTATTAATAGGGTTGTTTATTAAAGTGCTTAGTTAGGCCACACGGGCGTCTAGTTTGTATAGCTGTAAGTCGATTTTTACTTTTCCTATACAAATGAATTATGCGGAAAATAAAAAGTAGCTCGCGAGACCCTATTGGCGACCTAGTTCTGCTAATATAGTCAGTAGGTCTATGAGGGGACTTAGTAGAATCCTCTCATTGCTTGTCAGATCGTCCGTATTGCTAGAAATCAACTACATTCAACTATCAAAGCTCTATATCTTGAAGAATCGTCGTATTATAGTGAATCTAGAAGCCGCCGCGTCAGAATCTATTAGAGAGGTCTTCCTATCCTCTAGCTAGATTCCCTTCCATTTTCAATAGGGGTATATTATAGACTTAAGCTTAAGGCTTAGGTCCTTCTTAGGTATAGAAGGGACGCGTAGGGTACGCGGGAAGGGGTGCGGAGAGTGTGCGGGAAGGACATATATTATATGTGGACATGCTTAGGACTTAGGGTTACTACGCGCGCTATGCGCATAGACCACGTATAGAGGGGTATATAGCTAGGCGCTGTGCGATCTCTTGTCTAGTTCTTTCCTTCCTCTCTAAGAATAACAATTGCACTTTAAACGCTTATTTACAGCTGCCCTAAGGCCAGTTCATATATATATATATATTGTATACGCTAGCTAGCTATATATTTGCTAGTACTAGTACTCCGGCTAGTTAGTTAACAGGAAAACCCATAAATGGGGAGAAAACCCCTTGCTTCTGTATTTAGGTTAGCACTGTCCTTATAGCGGGGCTATGCCACTTAAAAAGTTTCCTATTGTGAAAAGTTATAGCTAGCTCTTGCTAGCCTTATCCCTAAAATCCGAGTTTAGGAGGAAGGATTCGCTCCTTTTAGTGCGCTTATAGGCCTAGGGTAGCTCTGTCTTAGGCCTCCTTGCGTTTTCTAGTAGGAGGTGAATTCTAGTGTGGTAGGATCCTTATAATTTTTTTACTTTTTGCTAACTCTTCTATAGCCTTACTTTTTGCTAACTCTTCTATAGCCTTACTTTTTAGCTAAGTCTAGTCTGCTTCTAACCTAGATGTATTATAAACCCTAAGTACTTGCTCCTAGTTATGTGTAAGGAGGTAAGGCTAGGTCTAATCTAGTTAAGGATCGGTTCCGCTTATACGCCTGTTTTATAATGTCTTTTTCACTTTTCCTTGTGCTTTGCTTTTAACGCTACTATTATAAATCACTTTGCCCCCTTATATATATAAAAGGAAGCAATTCCCGCGGATTCTGCCCTCTTTTCTTTCCTTATTATCTGTTTTCTCTTAGGTTTATTTATGCCTTTTTATCTGCTAGTGTAATTCCAGGTTAGATTTAGTGCGGTTACTAACTATTATTATAGTTTGCGTTATAATCCTTATCTTGCTATCCTTTATTATGTTATTGTCTATTTCCCTATAAGTCCTGCCCCTTAGGGGTACTCTTCCACTTCTAATATACCTAGGAACTAAGCCTCTCTAAGCAATATCCTTAGAAATAGCTAACTTTAGCTTAGTTAAGGCAGGCTTTAGATAAGGAGCTTTATATAAGTTATTCTTCTACTCCTATTTTAAGGCTTTTCTATTTCTAATTTTAGGCAGTTAGGTAAGCTATAGTAGTTTTAGTGTATCTCCTATTACTCTTAATTAATAAGGACTCCTAGCTATTAGTGTTACAACGTTGTTAGTATAGGCGGCCCTAAGCCAGATAAGTGCTAGTAGCAGTTTTACTAACATTTGGTTAGGTGCTGTAACTAACGCTTACTTTAATTATTAGGTTTGTAATAATAGTTGTAATAAGGTAATGTTTTACGCTATATCTAGGTCTATTTTATTACTAATCTACCTCTTAGCTAAATACTATAAGGCGTTAAGCTAAGCACTTGTGGTTAATAGAGATCTAGGCCACTATTACTATTGGTGCTAAGGTATGTGTTTATTTACAGGGCGATTCTAGGTCTGTTTCGCATTTAACGTGTGTCTATCTTAAGTTCTTAATAATTACTATAATTATATAAGGAAACTTTATACTAAGAACTAAAGTAAGAAGCGGAGTGCCTTAGTAGTAGGCCTAGATTAGTCTAGGTCTAGTTCTAGTAAGGGCTAGTATAATAAAATAGTGTTTTAGATATATTACTTAGACGCTTAAATAGCGGAAATAAACTATCTCCTAGCCGCCTCCCTTCTAGCAAAGGGGTGTGCTAAGGTAATAGAGAATACTATCCCTATTTTAGAGGAGGAGTAATATAACAGACTAGAGCTAGTTTAGGGGCGGTGTAGGGGCGTAAGGGGGCTAATAATACCTAGTAATAGTGGTTTTAATTAAGAATTTGTTCCTTTTTGCAGTGATCTTATCTTGTTATAACATTAGCCCTAACCCTCTCGCGCCTCTAAGCCACCTATTCCCTAGAGTTCTCTTTCTAATCTAGGCGTCCGCATATTATTATGTGTCCTCTAGGGGCAGGTTAGTCTTAGTCCTATTTCACTTAAGGCAAATGCCAGGTCCTACGCTAGCCTATAGTAGTTAAGTCTCCTAGTTTATATAACCTATTTGGCGATAGTTCTTGCTCGTATAGGATTGTCTAGGGCTAGCCTTGCCTCCTGTTCGTCTCTAGGCTACCTTTAGGGTCTTATATAGTTATAGTTACTATAGCTTATAATAACGTAATACTAGTCTTCCTCTCTATAGCTATAGCTACATATTAGTAATATTACCCTAGGCATGCCTTTATTAAAGAGAAATTTGTTTAGCCCTATCTTCCCTATATATAGTTATACTATTATTAAAGAGACGTGTTTATCTAGGTTTATATAAAACTTTTAAATCTCTTTTAGGTTAGGGCATAGTGGGCAGTTCTTAGTAGGTTCTCTAGCGTGCTAGCGGTGGCTTAGGCGTTCTTTATTATACTATAATTCCTATCTCTTATTTCACTTATTATATAAGTTTGCGTCTAGCTCTTCTTCCCTAGGTTAGGTGTGTCTAACCCTTCTATAGTGTAGTACAGTCTTAACTAACTATAAGGCGGTTTAGATTATCTCCGCTATCCTATTATTAGTAATTCTCTTTTTAAACCTCTGTTTAACTATATTAAGGTATAGGTTAAGTAGTAGCACCGCTGTTTTTACTTCTAGCTATATAATAGGGGTAGCTTTAAATGCCCTTATAATAACCTAGAGGTAAGCTAATTATTCTATTATAAAGTTTTTACTATCTCTCTAGGTTTCCCTTTAGCTTTAGTTAGGGTGTAGTATACGCTCGCTCTATAGGTAATAATAGGTTAAACTACTTACGTGTAAAGGAGTCTAGTGTCCCTAAAGCTATATCCCTATACTAAGGCTAATAACGTGGTGAGGGCAAGCCTTTACTAGGCTAATTTTCCTTAAGGATATTCTTATAAGTGCTCTAGTTAAGTTTTCTATTTACTTATACTCCTAAGAATTAGTAGGACTTTATAAGCGTTATCTCCTTATCTCTAAGTTAGACCCTAGTCTAAGGGGGTTATTAGGATTTACTAAAGTGTATAAGCTTGGTTTTTAAGGGGTTAAACTTTACTCCTACTTCCTTTACCTATTTTTACATACCTTCTAGGTAGCTTTAAGTCTTTTTATGTCTATAATATGTTTTTTCTAAATACTATAATATTAGTGTTATCTATAAATCCTATTACTACTATGCCTAGGATAGAGCAGAGGCGTGTGTATAACTTAGCGAAGTATAGTAAGAAAAGGATAGGGGAAAGTAAGGAGCCTTATAAGGTGCTAGCCTTAATCTTAAATAGTTATAATAGGTCTTTATTAAAGCTAAGCTAGCTTATTTTACCTGTAAGAAAGCTTTATATTACTATTACTAGCTATAGCAGTACTCCTATCTTAACTAGGAGGGCAATAAGGTAAGGGTGCCTAACTCCGTTAAAGGCTGCAGATATATCTATTTAAGCTAGTGAGGCAATGCTGCCTGTTAAAATAATGCTATTTTTAGCACTATTTTATAGGCCCACTAGTTGCCTAGTTGCGTTGTTACGCGGCGTTGCTGCACTACGTTGCGTGGTTGTGCAACGCATCTTGCGTGGTTGTGCAACGCATCTTGCGTTGCCACCTAAGCAAAGCTACGGCATGTATGACTAAGCCAACTAGGTTACCCTATAGGGAAGCCAAAATTGACTGTAACTAGGGAACTAGTAGTTATATAAAAGGCTGACGTATACTATTCAAATCCTTGAATTTTTCTGGATTTAATGGTATATTGTATATAAAGGGTTACTTATTAAAGTGCTTAGTTAGGCCACATTGGCGTCTAGTTTGTATGGCCGTGAGTCGATTTTTACTTTTCCTATACAAATGAATTATGCGGAAAATAAAAAGTAGCTCACGAGACCCTATTAGCGACCTAGTTCTGCCAATATTGTCAGTAGGTCTATGAGGGGACTTAGTAGAATCCTCTCATTGCTCGCAGACTGTCCGTTAGCTAGAAATCAACTATATTCAACTATCTTGGCTCTCAAAGTGAATTATCTATCGTGGTTTAGTTATCTATAGGTCGCAGCGCCCTCTATTGCGCTAGCTATCTAGGAATTACTAGGAGGTCTTCCTATCCCTCCAGTACATTCCCTTCCCATTTTCAATACTTAGTGTTAGAATAAGCATGATATTAATCGCGCTTAGCAGCCGCAAATGTGGCTGGAAGAAGGTTAGCCCGCGCGCGACCTTGCGTGCGCGCGCGTAACCCCACTTTCTGATCCACTGTTAGGCCCTGTGATAGGGCAGGGCTTATAACACGTGACCCACACGCATAGCTGCCCGTTTTTCACCTCACGAGAGTGCCCTTACTTTTGACCTCTCTTTTCCTCCTTTCTTCGCTAGCTTAGAATAGATAATTAATAACAATACTATTCTCGGAGCTCACACATTACGACCCTGCGTAACCAACATAAAGACGTTATAGTTATTAGCACTATATTGCTATTCTAATGTGTATATCTTTGTAAGGTTAACAATCTGTTTTGCTATAGGCTATAAGGGTGCGAGTAGATTATTAATAGAAGCTACTCTTTATTAGGCAAGAGGGAGTGTAGTCTATAGTTATTAAGCGGCTATATAGGTTTAAGGCTGTGGGGAGGTATATGT
Organism: Epichloe glyceriae; assembly: GCA_023658535.1. NCBI lineage: Eukaryota > Fungi > Ascomycota > Sordariomycetes > Hypocreales > Clavicipitaceae > Epichloe > Epichloe glyceriae. Next base: position 645,615 of record CP098295.1, on the reverse strand, counting down.
TAACAGGTGCGTCCTATAGGGAAGTTATACCTATTATTATATAATTATCTTAATAGGGTAACGCTTAGTAGGCTTTAATAAAGAGAGTAAGAGGTCTTTAATTCGCAATGCTCTTAAATATCTCCTTTATTAAGAAGATTATTTAAGAAGTTATTATTATTCTAAAGTTTCCTTTAGAATTCTATATATCTCTTTCTTATATCTTTAACTTTCTCTTAGGACTAAAAACAGAATTTATTTTAGTTAAGGACTTCTTAAAGGTTAATAAGCACCTTTATTAATTAGCTAATTATTATATATACCCTATTATTTATAAGGTAATCCTGTAAGTACTTTACTACTAGGATTAGCGTTTTAAGGAATATCTTTTCTCTCTATTAATTAAAGTCCTAAGTAAACTCTATAAATAGTGTTTTTCCTATTACCTTTCTTGCTTTATAATTTATAACTCTAGTAAGAAAATAGGTAGTAAGTGTCTTAGGTATATTATCTTTCTTAATATTAAACTCTTTAACCTTATAGAATAAATCTTCTATAATATATTTATATAAGGTCTAGGGATATATAGAAGGGGGAGGATATTTGCTCTATCTCCCTAATGCCTTTTAGTAGCTTTTATAAAGTCCTCTCTTACTTAAGAGCTTTCTTAGCTTATAAGGGCTTATATTTGTTCTTTTACGTTAACTATTATAATATATAGGTTTTTGTTAGGACAAATATCATATCAATTCCTTTGCAGCCGCGGATGTGGCCGGCGGCAGGTTGGCTCGCGCGTGTGCGCGCGACCCCCTAGGCGACCGCAATCCGGCCACGTGATAGGGCAGGGCCTATGGCCACGTGACCCACACGCGGCAGCCCCTTTTATTCTCACGAGAGTGCCCCTCTTTTAACCTCTCTTTTCCCTCTTTCTTAGCTAGCCTAGAATAGATAAGTAAATGCAACGCATACTATCTATTCTCTGTCTCCGTCCCTATGCAAGATAGGAGTCCTAATATCAGGAACCCTGTGTGAAACCTACACTAATTAGTGGTTAACTTCACAGGTAACCACTCTTACACGCACGTAAATATTGTAGATTAGTAAGGACACATAGAAAAGACTTTCTAGGAAGTAGTATAATTAGGCCCTTTTATTCTTTAGCAAGAGTAACCTAATTATCACAAGATCCTACAATTATACTAAGGAAGAAGTTTATCTTAGTCCCTTTTGTTCTTTAGTAAGAGTAGCTAACAATAAACAAAAGCCTAAACCTTAAAGAAGAGTTTAACTCTAGTAGTAAGGTCTGTCCTATTATTCTTCTTCTTAGTGCGTTCTATTACGTACGAAGCCGACCGCCTAGCCTCGCAATCCTTCAATCCCTAATCCATTAGCTATATCAATCCGTCAGATCAGTCAAAATCAACTATCAGGGCCGCTGCCGACGATGCCGCCCGATCTAACGACCTGACCATTAGGTCAGTTATTAAATCAACTATCAGAGCCACTGCCGATGATGCTGCCTGATCCAACGACCTAACCACTAGGTCAATCATCAAATCAACTATTGGAGCCGCTGCTGAAGATGCTGCCTGATCATTGACCGACTAACAAGCTCTGTTCCTTTCACTAGGCATTTACAGAGACCATTTTTCTAATCCCCTCGCCCGATCAATCCATACGATTAGATCGATTGATTTAAATCACCTAACCGGTCTGATATCCTCAAAATCATTAGACTAATCAAATCAATTGATTCTAACCGATTGGACTATCAGATCAATTGATTTAAGCTATCCGACCTATCTGTTGTTATTAATTCATCAGTTTCGTCAGGCTAGTCAGACTAATTAATCATAACCGCCACAAGCGACCTCTTGACCAATTGATTAGGACTATTAAATCAGTCCTTTTGACTAATTTGATCAATTAGTTAGACCTGTCGCTATCATTTCTTTTATCCCTGTTTTTCCCCTTCTTATAGAATTGATATTATATGACAAAAGAGAGAATTCCTAGTGTTAGAACAAATATCGTATCAATTCCTTCGCAGCCGCGGATGTGGCTGGCGGAAGGTTAGCACGCGCGTGCGCGCGCGACCCCCGCAATCCGGCCACGTGATAGGGCAGGGCCTATGGCCACGTGACCCACACGCGGCAGCCTTCTTATTCTCACGAGAGTGCCCTCTCTTTGACCTCTCTTTCCCTCTTTCTTAGCCAGCCTAGAATAGATAAGTAAATGCAACGCATACTATCTATTCTCTGTCTCCGTCCCTATGCAAGATAGGAGTCCTGATATTAGGAACCCTGTGTGAAACCTACAGTTTTAGAGGGGAAAGAAATAGGGAAAATATATGTGTTTTTAGGTAGGGGAGAATAGCAATAACTTCTACTATTATAGGGAGGTTTTATAAAGGATTATAAGGCTTAGTAGTTAACTTCTTATATAATAGAATATACTAAGGAGAAGAATAATAGGATAGACCTAGCTACTAGAGTTAAACTCTTCTTTAAGGTTTAGGCTTTTGTTTATTATTAGCTACTCTTACTAAAGAATAAAAGGGACTAAGATAAACTTTTTCCTTAGTATAATTAAGGATCTTATATCAATTAGGTTACTCTTACTAAAGAATAAAAGGGGCCTAACTACACTGCTTCTAAGAAAGTCTTTTCTATATAGACCTTGCTAATCTGTGGTATTCGCGTGCGTTTAAAAGTGGTTACTATTGAAAATGGAAGGGGAATCTAGCTAGAGGGATAGGAAGACCTCTCTAATAGATTCTAACGCGGCGGCTTCTAGATTCACTATAATACGACGATTCTTCAAGATATAGAGCTTTGATAGTTAAATGTAGTTGATTTCTAACAATATAAACGATCTGACAAGCAATGAGAGGATTCTACTAAGTCCCCTTATAGACCTACTAACTATATTGGCAGAACTAGGTCGCTAATAAGGTCTCGCAAGCTACTTTTTATTTTCCGCATAATTCATTTGTATAGGAAAAGTAAAAATCAACTTATAGCCATATAAACTAAACGCCCGTGTGGCCTAACTAAGCACTTTAATAAATAACCCTATTTATAAAATATACTATAAAATCCAGAATAAATCAAGGATTCGAATAGTATACGTTAGCCTTTTATACAACTACTAGTTCCCTAGTTATAGTCGATTTCAGCTTCCCTATAGGGTAACCTAGTTGGCTTAGTCATATAAGCCTGTGGGTTAGTTGTGTGCAAGAACGCAGGTCACAGCCAAAGCTGCAGGCAACGCTGCAAGCAACGCCTTGTAACTAACGTTATAACAACGCAACTAGGCAACTAGTGGGCCTATAAAATAGTGCTATAAATAGCATTATTTTAACACTCCTCTAGAAAAGTATAAGGTAACTAATTCAATACCTAAACTTAGCTCTTTAATAGATATCTAAGTTAACCATAAATTTAATAATAATAAATCTAATAACTTTTCAACTTAAATCAATAACTTTTTAACGGAATTCCAGTGTTTTTGTTGATTTTGATTTTTCGACTTTTTGGTTGATTTTAAAGCTAGGCCTTCGTGTTCGTAAGGCCTAATAGTTAGATAAATTGTTAAAATTTATTATTAGGCAGGGGCTTAGTTAAACTATCTGCAGGCATCTCCTTAGTGTTAATGTAGATAACCTTAGCTATACCCTTCTGTACCTTTTCTCTAGTATAGTTAAACTTTAGCAGGGTATGCTTTATTCTGCTATAAAGGGCAGGGTTATTAGCGGTAGTAATAGCGCCTTAGTTATCACTAAAAATCAGAACTAGAGGTACTATAGGTAGCTTTATCTTATTAAAGAGACTATAAAGCCACTCTAGCTCCCTAATAGCTTCATATAGAGCATCTAATTCAGCCTCTAATATAGATAAAGCTATTATAGTTGCTTTCTTCGATTTCTAGCTAATAGGTCCTTTGGCTAGCTTATAGAGATAAGCATAGGTTGATTTTGAGGACTTATCACCCGCGAAGTCACTATCATAAAAGCTAATAAGGGTTGCAGAGGCTTTAGTAGCAGATTTAGACCTTCTATAAGTTATAGAATAACTTATAGAGCCTAGAAGATATCTAAGCAAATGTTTAGAGGCATTTAAATGCTGTATATATGGCTTAGATAGTGCTGTGGAAAGCTACTGAACCAGAAAGGCAATATTAGGTCTAGTAAGGAGCATTAAGTACATAGTAGTCCCTATAATACTCTGATATAGTGTGTGGCTAGGATTGAGACCCCTTGAGACCGGTCTCAAGACCTTCGGTCTCTCGGCTGAACAGATCAATCTAGCCATATCGGATCCCTAGTCATAGGCTCCTTAAGACCTCGCTAGTCTATCGGCTTCGTCGGATTGAAATCAGCTACATTTTCAGCTCTGTCAGATTGAAATTAGCTGTATCAGATCCCTAGTCATAGACCCCTTAAGACCTTGCTAGTCTATCGGCTTCGTCGGATTGAAATTGGCCACATTAGATCCCTAGGATAGACCCTTCGGTCTATCGGGTTAATAGATTAATCCGGCTGTATTAGATCCCTAGGATAAAATATCCTAGATTTCCCCTTAGATAGAAAATCAACTCTCCCTTCGTGGCCTTTGGCTTGGATTGTTCAAACCGAGATTATTTGAGATTATTTGAGCTTTTAAGATAACTTAAAAAGAACCTGAGATTTCCCCTTTCATAACTTGGATCCTCGCGATGGATCGAAAACCTCGCAGGCCTTAATATTAGTATTAGGCTCATTTTGCTGACATCGTCAATATCATCAGCATCATCACCATCGTCATCGTCAAATTCATTGTTTTTGGGTGGTGGTTTTCGCCCGACAAAATAGCTTGTGATTAGGGGGAAAGAGGCTTAGTTAAGTAATTAGCTGCCTGTTTTATAATTCTGGGTTAGAGTGGAATTTTAACAGGCCTAGTATCTTTTATATTAAATCTTTCTAAGGCTTCAGAAATGTACTAGGACTAGTGGATAGTTAAGGTCCCTTTCTTTCGATTTCTAGTGATTTAAACACTGAGGAAAAATTCAGCTAGCCCACAATCTTCTATAGGATAAGCTTTGTATAATAGCTTCTTTAGCCTATTAATATAAGCTAGATCCGGACCTATAAGAAGACAGTTATCCATATAAGTCACTATATACGTAAATGTAGTTAGGTTAAAGAAGATAGCTAGGTCAGATATAAGGGGTGGAAGCCTAGTTTCTGAAGAAGGTCCTTTAAAGCCTACTACCACTCTCTAGAGCTTTATTTTAATCTATATAAAGCCTTTTGTAAGAAAATAACTTGCTTTTAAGAGGGTTTATAACTGTATTTTTAAGTAGTTTAGTTATTTTAAGCGTAGTGGCTTTAGCAAAATCAGCGAATCTATTAGGGATTTACATATAAATAGCTTCCTTTAGTAAGCTATTTAGAAAGGCCCCTATAAAATTAACCTGTTTAACTTCCTAGTTATTACAAGCCGCTAGGGCTAGTAATATCCGCTAACTAGGGGAATGCTAGTTATAGCATAGGTTTCAATATAATCTTAACCTTCTATCTACATAAAGCCTTTAGCAACGAGTCAGGCCTTATATTTTAAAGGATTATTTTCTTTATCCTTTTAAGCTTATAAATAAGCCTATTCTTTAGAACCCTCTAGCCCTTAGGAATTTAGTCTATCCCTATAAATTTAAAGGTTCTAGTAGCTAGAAGCTGCTTAAATTCGTTAAAAGTTACATTTATCTATTTCTGACTATCCTTGCTGTTCAAAGCTTGTTTCCATGTCTTAGGGGTGTTAGAATTGTTGTTAGTAAACGACGATTTAGCCTTTTCTTATGCCTTAAAGCATATCTCCTTAACGAAAGAAGATATATTAAAATCATTAATATCCATAGAATTAGGATTAGTTAAAGAATCCGAATCTGAAAACGGTTTTTCGATAGCACCCTTATTAGGGCGCTAGAGGCTTTAGATAGCTATCCTAAACCTCTAGATTATCTCGTGAGATATTGGCTTCTCCTCTAAAGGATAGCTCCCTAAAGGCTTAGGGGACCCTATAGAGCTTATATCCTCTATAATTTTAACAAAGCTAGTCTTAACAACTAATCTTTTAGAGGGTATATAAACAAGATAAACGCTAGAACCTAGAGTAGCAAGTAGCCGGCCAGGGATAGTCCTAGGGGCTAGCTTCTAAAGCTTTGATCTCTGCTCCAGAGGTATTAGAACCTCATAATAAGACCCTATAGCCCTAATTTTCGAGAAATCAGGCTTATAAGAGGTCTTAGGCTCTAAGTTAGCTAGATATAGCTGCTTAGGGGTTAGGGGCTTAGTTATATTCGTGGTAATATTAACTAAGTCCACTATAGCTAGAAGGATATAAGACTATAGATATAAAGGCAGCTTAGACCACTGAAGTGTAGCTCTAAGCCGGTCTAGGATAACCCTAATAGCCCTCTTAACTAGCCTATTCTGTTCGTAAATATAAGGGTAAGAGGTGCTAAAACAAATTCCTTTAGAAGATAACTATAACTAAAGTTCGTTGTTAATCTCAGTGCCTCCGTTAAAGTGAAGGTGCCTAGGATACGCGTTATATCGGTTTTTCAGGGCCTTAAAGAAGCCCTTAATAGCTATATAAAGGGTCTAACCTTCTTTATTAGCTAATAGAAAACACTATTTATACTAAGATTTTCGATTAATAAGGATAAGGACTAAGGCCTTCTGATTATATAGTATAGGTTTGATTTTAACTGTATCTCCTCTAGAATGTCTAAAACTCTAGGGGGTCCTAAATAAGTCTTTTAGTAGGTCTTCTAACAGCCTTTAATTATATACAGGGTATGTAGTTAAAATCCTTTTCTTTAATTACGGAAAAATCAGGGATCCCTTTAGCTAATTTTAAAGACTTCTTTAGTAAAGGGAGGCCGATGTGGCCTAATCGAATATGCTAAAGAAAGGCTAAATCTAGTAACTTCTTGTAACTAGAATCTAGCTTTTTAGGCTATTATCCCTTAGCTCCCTCTATTACTAGTGTTAAAATAATGCTATTTATAGCACTATTTTATAGGCCCACTAGTTGCCTAGTTGCGTTGTTGCAACGTTGGTTGCAAGGCGTTGCTTGCAGCGTTGCTTGCAGCTTTGGCTGTGACCTGCGTTCCTGCACACAACCAACCCACAGGCTTGTATGACTAAGCCGACTAGGTTACCCTATAGGGAAGCTGAAATCGACTGTAACTAGGGAACTAGTAGTCGTATAAAAGGCTGACGTATACTATTCGAATCCTTGATTTATTCTGGATTTTATGGTATATTTTATTAATAGGGTTGTTTATTAAAGTGCTTAGTTAGGCCACACGGGCGTCTAGTTTGTATAGCTGTGAGTCGATTTTTACTTTTCCCATACAAATGAATTATGCGGAAAATAAAAAGTAGCTCGCGAGACCCTATTAGCGACCTAGTTCTGCCGATATGGTCGGTAGGTCTATAAGGGGACTCAGTAAAATCCTCTTATTGCTCGTCAGATCGTCCGTATTGCTAGAAATCAACTACATTTAACTATCAAAGCTCTATATCTTGAAGAATCGTCGTATTATAGTGAATCTAGAAGCCGCCGCGTCAGAATCTATTAGAGAGGTCTTCCTATCCCTCTAGCTAGATTCCCTTCCATTTTCAATAATAATATAATAATTAAAAGGCTGCGGGCAGAGGCCCGCTTAGCTATTAGAAGGATTATTGGTAATGGAGTGTTGTTTTTCCTTGTTTCCTTTACCACACACCCGCATAGGGTTTTTATTAAGTTAATCCCTCCTATATTCATCCGCTGCTTGCTTTGCCTTATCCCCTTTCTTTTCTTTTCTCTTTTACTATTAATATTATGCGTTAATAATCGTGTTAAAAGAGAGAGTTCCTAGTGTTAGAATAAGCATAATATTAATCGCGCTTGGCAGCCGTAATTGTGGCCGGAAGGAGGTCGGCGCGCGCGGCCCCACTTTCCAATCCACAGTCAGGCCCTGTGATAGGGCAGGGCTTACACCACGTGACCCACAAGCGCAGCTGCCCGTTTTTCACCTCACGAGAGTGCCCTCACTTTTGACCTCTCTTTTTCCCTCTTTCTTCGCTAGCTTAGAATAGATAATCAATAACAATACTATTCTCGGAGCTCACACAATAACGACCCTGCGTAACTAACAGAGATAGATTAAATATCCTCCCCTTTTATATATCCCCTAAACCTTATATAAATATATTATAGAAGAGTTATTCTATAAGGTTAAAGAGTTTAATATTAAGAAAAGTAATATACCTAAGGAACTTATAGCCTATTTTCTTACTAGAGTTATAAATTATAAAGTAAGAAAGGTAATAGGAAAACACTATTTATAGAGTTCACTTAGGACTTTAATTAATAAAGAGAAAAGATATTCCTTAAAACGCTAATTCTAGTAGTAAAGCACCTATAGGATTATCTTATAAATAACGGGGTATATATAATAATTAGCTAATTAATAAAGGTGCTTATTAATCTTTAAGAAGTCCTTAACTAAAATAAATTCTGTTTTTAGTCCTAAGAGAAAGTTAAAGATATAAGAAAGAGGTATATAGAGTTTTAAAGGAAACTTTAGAATAATAATAACTTCTTAAATAATCTTCTTAATAAAGGGGATATTTAAGAGTGTTATAAATTAAAGACCTCTTACTCCCTTTATTAAAGCTTACTAAGCGTTACCCTGTTAAGATAATTACATAACAATAGGTATAACTTCCCTATAGGAGGTACCTATTAATATATACCTCCTGTTGGAATCGCTGCGAATTCGTTGCGGACGAATTCGTCACCACGGTCGAATTGCGCGATTGGATGCACAGGGTCTTATCGCCCCACTATGCACTGAATTGCGATTGGATGCACGGGGTCTCATCGCCCCACTGTGCACTAGAACGCAACTAGCGCATAGGATCTTATTGCCCTACCTAGACTAGTAACGTAATTAGTTGCATAGGACTATTGCCCTACTTCGCCCTAGATAGCGTGTTTAACCTATAACACTACGCATACAGAGGCATCCCTAGGATTAAGGTATATCTATAGCCTTAATCCCCTATAGCTAGATCTAGAAGATAAGTAGAATTAAACCTTTTACATTAAGTAACTAGTGCACTAGTAACCTATAGTTATAGGACCTAAATCCCCTTAGTTAACTTAATACTAATTAGTGGTTACTTAACTAAGAAGGATTTAGCATAACTAACCACAGAGTAGCAAGAGAACACTAAGAAAAGACATATAATTGCCTTTGTAAGAAGATGTGCTATAGGGAGAAGATAACGCCTCTGCAGTATTAGGCTTTTAAAGGATTAAATTACTAGCCTTTATTTAATTAAGGGCTAGTGCTATAAGGATTTAACCCTGCTAACTATCTCGGAATCTTAGCTAATAAGCTAGCTAAATCCCTCCTTCTCCTCTTTTCCCCTCCTCTCTTTTATTATAACTTCTTAGATAGAAGACCCTTAAAACCCTTACTCTTATTTAAAAAGAGAAGAGCTTTTAGAGCGGATATAACAATGCTAGAAGAACCTATTAATAGACTAGGACTTAATAAGTAATGACATTAACCCAGAGACTGTAACCACTACTAATCTTAATAATAAGACTACTTATATAATCCTTTACTACAAAAAGCAAGTATATAAAGATTAGGAATAATAGGAGAATTACTAATTTGACTTTAGTAATTAGAATAAAGACCTCTTTAACAGAGCCTACAAAGGCCTAACTAAAGCGCTATAAGACCTCCTCTATAAACATAGTATATACATAGGGAGATCTAGTGGAAGGATTACTAAAGCACTTAAAAGAGTACTCTAAAAAGAAGTATAATCTAAATAGCCTCTAGAAGAGATTAATAAGCAAGTTACCATAGGTAAATTCTATTTAAACCTCTACCTAAATACAAAGCTAATACTAATAATAAAGAACTCACGCTCCTTGCTACAAGCACCTAATATTACGCTAGAACTATTATTAATAGCATTAAGCCCGCTAATTCTAAATGCCTAGCCCTCTTAACCTACTATTCCTATTATCCCTTAAGCCTAACTAGGAATATACCTCTTACCACCCCTTATAATACCTTAGGCCTAAGAATACTATAATAATATAAGGAAGGTACTTAATCTTATAAAGATTTACAAAGAGGCTAATAAATATAGCAGGAAGATATTTAACTTCATTAAACCAAAGGTAGTGATATTACAAGACTAATACTATTAGCTTAACTTTACGGAAACCGCGCTTATAAAAGCATTCCCTATAATACTAATAGGTAACACAAAGAAATTCTATCTTATAAATATCGCTATAAAGCTATTAGTAAGCTTTACATTTAATTAAATAGTTAAGCTTATTAGACAGCACTTTAAAACAGCTATAAATAAGTAATTCTACCGCTAAGAGTGGAATAGTATCACGCTATATAGCACTATTACTAAACATCCTAATAAAACAAAGATAGAGTGCCTTAACACTATAGTTTAAAGCCTTTAAGATATTTATAATAGACTCTTTAACCCTCTTACTAATAATATAGAACTCATTAAACAGACCCTCTAAGCTATTAGAGGTGTACTAGAATATAGCCTTATAGAATTTGCAGTTAATAACACATTTAAAGACCTTATAGGCAATCTTCGCAAGTTAATTAGCATTGCTAAGGCCTAAAAAGAAGTCAGCTAATAATAGTTCTATACTAATAACTAGACTAACAAGGACTTCTTCACGGATCGTTAATATAGGCGCTCTAGAGGCCCTAATCGCAATCAAGGCCGTAACCAAGGCCGCTGACAACTGCTACAATGCTTTATATGTGGAAAAGACAGCTGCTAGTCCTCTAATTATAGCGATAAGGATTATTAAGAAGTAAAGCAATAATAGTAGAAAAATAAAAGGCATAGGAACCCTCCTTCTAATAGTAAATATAGAGCTTTCCTCTAAGCTTACAAAGGCAATAATAGCGCTACAAAAGAGAATAATAAAAGCTCTAATAATAAAAATGCCTAGGATATGGCTAAAGCCTTTATTAAAGAATCCGGTAAGATTAAAAGCAAGCTAATAGTTATGTAATTCTTTACAAGTGCTGTGAAGCTAGCGAACAGAGGTAATATCTTCTAAAACCTTAGAAAGGAAGCCCTTTAGCATGCTCTCCGTAAGGAGGATCCGTTTAGGCCCTAGTTAACCGCTTACATATTAGAGGAACGCTACTCTAATAAGGTATTTAGAGGTATTATTCCTAATACTAGGGCAGTAGGCTTCTTAACAGCTGGAATTAACTAGGCTAAGGCCCTAGTGAAGAGGATGCCCTTATTAATAATAAAACCTATTAAGAGGCAACGAACCGTTAAATTTAGCGCTAGATTAGCAATATTAGTAAGAATCTTAAAGGTTCTTATAGTCTTTAGCCCTATCACGTTTTATGTTATTAATATAAGCACACTATTCTTATATAGTATTAATAATATGGATAACATAAGGGTTAAGATTAATAACCTTAAGAACATGCTAATTTAAGGTAATTAAAGGGTGCTAATTATTAGGAAATAGGGATATCCATAGTGGACTCTAGAAGCCATGGAAGTAACGGTGTTGGAATCGCTGCGAATTCGTTGCGGACGAATTCGTCACCACTTTGCATCGAATTGCGATTGGATGCACGGGGTCTTATCGCCCCACTATGCACTAGAACGCAACTGGCGCACGGGGTCTTATTGCCCCACCTAGACTAGTAACGCGATTAGTCACATAGGACTATTGCCCCACTTCGCCCTAGACAGCGTGTTTAACCCACAACACCATGTATACGAAGGTATCCCTAGGATTAAGGTATATCTATAGCCTTAATCCCCCTATAGCTAGATCTAGGAGACAAGCAGAATTAAACCCTTTACATTAAGTAACTAGTGCACTAGTAACCTGTGGTCATAGGACCCGAATCCCCTTAGTTAACTTAACACTAATTAGTGGTTGCTTAACTAAGAAGGATTTAGCATAACTAACCACAGAGCAGTAAGAGAACACTAAGAAGAGACGTACAATTGCCTCTACAAGAAGACGTGCTATAAGGAGAAGATAATACCTCTGCGGTATTAGGCTTCTAAAGGATTAAATTACTAGCCTTTGTCTAATTAGGGGCTAGCGCTATAAGGATTTAACCCCGCTAACTATCTTAGAATCTTAGCTAATAAGCTAGCTAAATCCCCTCCTCCTCCTCTTTCTTCTCCTCTCTTTTATTATAACTTCTTAGATAAAAGACCCTTAAAACCCTCACTCTTATCTAATAAGAGAAGAGCTTCTAGAGCAGATATAATAATACTAGAAGAACCTGTTAATAGACTAGGACTTAATAAGTAATAATATTAACCTAGAGACCGCAACCACCACTAATCTTAATAATAAGATTACTTATATAATCCTTTACTATAAAGAGTAAGTATATAAAGATTAGGAATAATAGGAGAATTACTAATTTAACTTTAGTAATTAGAATAAAGACCTCTTTAACAGAGCCTATAAAGGCCTAACTAAAGCGCTATAAGACCTCCTCCACAAACACAGTATATACGTAAGGAGATCTAGCAGAAGGATTACTAAAGCACTTAAAAGAGTACTCTAAGAAGAAGTATAATCTAAATAGCCTCTAGAAGAGATTAATAAGCAAGTCACTATAGGCAGATTCTATTTAAACCTCCACCTAAATGCGAAGCCAATACTAATAATAAAGAATTCACGCTCCTTGCTATAAGCACCTAATATTACGCCGGAACCATTGTTAATAATATTAAGCCTACTAATTATAGATGCCTAGCCCTCTTAACCTACTATTCCTATTATCCCTTAAGCCTAACTAGGAATATACCTCTTACTACCCCTTATAATACCTTAAGCCTAGGAACACTATAATAATATAAGGAAGGTACTTAATCTTACAAAGATCTATAAAGAGGCTAATAAATACAGTGGGAAAATATTTAACTTTATTAGACTAAAGGTAGTGATATTATAAGATTAATGCCGTTAGCTTAACTTCACGGAAACCGCGCTTATAAAAGCATTCCCTATAATACTAATAGGTAACGTAAAGAAATTCTATCTCACAAATATTGCTATAAAGCTATTAGTAGGCTTTACATTTAATTAAATAGTTAAGCTTATTAGACAGCACTTTAAAACGGCTATAAATAAGCAATTCTACTGCTAAGAGTGGAATAGCATCACGCTACATAGCACTATTGCTAAACATCCTGATAAAACGAAGATAGAGTGCCTTAACACTATGGTTTAAAGCCTTTAAGATATCTATAACGGACTCTTTAACCCTTTTACTAACGATATAGAACTTGTTAAACAGACCCTCTAAGCTATTAGAGGTGTACTGGAATGTAGCCTTGCAGAATTTGCAGTTAATAATACATTTAAGGACCTTATAGGTAACCTTCGTAAGTTAATTAGCATCGCTAAGGCCCAAAAAGAAGTTAGCTAATAATAGTTCTATACTAACAACCGCACTAATAAGGACTTCTTCACAGATCGTTAATATGGGCGCTCTAGAGGCCCTAATCGCGATTAAGGTTGCGATTAAGGCCGCTAACAATGACTACAATGCTTTATATATAGAAAAGATAGCTGCTAGTCCTCTAATTATAGCAATAAGGATTATTAAGAAGCAAGGCAATAATAGTGGAAGAATAAGAGGTATAGGAACCCTCCTTCTAATAGCAAATATAAAGCTTTCCTCTAAGCCTATAAAGGCGATAATAGCGCTGCAAAAGAGAATAACAAAAGCTCTAATAATAAAGATGCCTAGGATATAGCTAAAGCCTTTATTAAAGAATCTGGTGAGATTAAAAGCAAGCCAATAGTTACGTAATTCTTTATAAGTGCTGTAAAGCTAGCAAACAGAGGTGATATCTTCTAAAACCTTAGAAAGGAAGCCCTCTAGTATGCTCTCCGTAAGGAGGATCCGTTCAGACCCTAGTTAACCGCTTATATATTAGAGGAACGCTACTCTAATAAGGTATTTAGAGGTATTATTCCTAATACTAGGGCGGCAGGCTTCTTAACAGCTAGAATTAACTAGGCTAAGGCCCTAGTAAAGAGGATGCCCTCATTAACAATAGAACCCATTAAGAGGTAATAGACTGTTGAATTTGGCGCTAGATTAGTAACATTAGTAGGAATCTTAAAGGTTCTTACAGTCTTTAGCCCTATCACGTTTTATGTTATTAATATAAGCACACCGTTCTTATATAGCATTAATAATATAGATGACATAAGGGTTAAGATTAACAACCTTAAGAACGTGCTGATTTAAGGCGATTAAAGGGTGCTAATTATTAGGAAATAGGGATATCTATGGTAGACTCTAGAAGCCACGGAAGTAACCGCTTACTTTCTCTTAGAAAAGCAAATTCATTAGCTTTATTGACGATTTAGACATCCTTCTGTATAACGGTTATTAAAGGTCTTATATCGCGCAGGCGAGGATGTGAATAATAAGGTTATTAAGAAGATTACAAAGGTCTGCCACCACTGTTAACTTAATGGGAAGTCACTAGGGTAATTCTAATTTACATTAAAAGATAATTATAACTTTAACTACGAGATAATTGTTAATGTGATACACCTTAATAGAAAGCCTATGCTTTATATTATTAACGCAGTAACCTCATTTTAAGCAGCTCGCTTCCTTAAACCTTAGAAGCAGAAGGCACATATATTGAAAATGGAAGGGAATCTAGCTAGAGGGATAGGAAGACCTCTCTAATAGATTCTGACGCGGCGGCTTCTAGATTTACTATAATACGACGATTCTTCAAGATATAGAGCTTTGATAGTTGAATGTAGTTGATTTCTAGCAATACGGACGATCTGACAAGCAATAAGAGGATTCTACTAAGTCCCCTTATAGACCTACTAACCATACTAGCAGAACTGGGTCGCTAATAGGGTCTCGCGAGCTACTTTTTATTTTCCGCATAATTCATTTGTATAGGAAAAGTAAAAATTAACTCACGGCTATACAAACTAGACGCCCGTGTGGCCTAACTAAGCACTTTAATAAACAACCCTATTAATAAAATATACTATAAAATCCAGAATAAATCAAGGATTTAAATAGTATACGTCAGCCTTTATACGACTACTAGTTCCCTAGTTACAGTCGATTTCAGCTTCCCTATAGGGTAAACTAGTCGGCTTAGTCATACAAGCCTGTGGGTTGGTTGTGTGCAGGAACGCAGGTCATAGCCAAAGCTGCAAGCAACGCTGCAAGCAACGCCTTGTAACCAACGTTGCAACAACGCAACTAGGCAACTAGTGGGCCTATAAAATACTGCTATAAATAGCATTATTTTAACAACATAATATCTAGAACGCGCTAAAAGAGTGCTAGATTAATACCTATCTAAGTCCTCTAGACTAGATAGTTTACAATGCTAGAAAGAATTTTGCCTTAAACAAATTCCATAACTATACGTGCATTATAGCAATTAGCGTTAATAAAGTGCCTGTAGAAGCGCACTAGAGCATTAGAAAGGTTAAACAATACCACGGACCGCTAAGAAAAGCGTATAATATTATTAGCGAAGAGCTAGGCAATAACATAAGCGTAATAATGGATTAAAAGCTTTAAATAGCTATTAAGGCCGTTAATGATTTAGTAAGGCTAGATAGCCTCGTGCCTACGCTCCTTATGTTTAGTTCATACCCGTGACTAGCTAATGATTTACCACTAAGCCTCTCTATCATATAATAAGCTACAATCCTACGGAAAGCGACTAATAAAGCCTAACAATACCTAGCGAGAAGGTAGGTTAGAGATGCCCTCGCTGCCTATAATAGTCTAAATATAACGCCTACACATTTACTGCCTTTACAGTTAGATATACGTGTGTGGCGTGAGAAAGAAGGCTAGCAGGGCTTGTATAAGCTAATTGCCACTAACGGTGAAAGCTACACTCTTTAAATACTGTACAGACCTGCTAGATTTTGATTAACTGTTGTTAAACCATATTTACGTAATAATGACAATCCCTAATAAGAAGAACTAGAATCCGAAGCCGCTTCTAATATATCTAATAAAGACTTTAACCTAGAAGAAGAGCATATTATAAGATAAAGAGGAAGACCTCTAAAGCCAAACACCACAACTAATACAAATCTAATACCTAAGAGAGGTTATAGAAGACCTAGAAAGAACCCTCTCTAGCCACCTAAAGAGCTAATTTAGAGTAAAACCTTCCTTATAGCAAAGGAAAGGGCTAATTTTAACCTAGCTATATAACTTCATAAAGAAGGGAAGATAACCACTCTAGGTAACCTATTTAAACGCTCTGATCAAGATAAAATCAGCGCTTTGCAAGCTCGTAAAGTCTTTAGATTTGTTAGATTTAACCTAAACCTACACGGTAGCTAGCAAATCTTTAAATCCCGTATAGTTTAAGAAGTTAAAGGAAAGGGAACGGAAACACTATACAAGAAATCACAGCTAGTTATCTAAGGCCACAGTAATTATAATAAATTTGATATCCTAACCTAATCTCCAACTATCTAATAGGCTAGTTAACAATTAATTATAGCCCTAGCCCCTTCCTCTGTAAGAAAGGCATTAGCCTTTAGATCCGTAATATTACACAAGCCTACGTACAGTTAATAACAAAGCTTAATAGGTGTATTATCATATAACTTCCTAATTAGATTAAACACTTATATCCACAAGGAACAGTAATAGAAGTTATTAAGCCCCTCTATAGAATCGCTAAAGCAGGAACACACTAGTGGTTAACGTACTTCTGTTATTATTATAATAACCTTAGTATAGTTACTTTAATATATAACCTATGCCTATTAATTTTAGATAATAAGGATTGCTTTGGAATTGTTAGAATGTAGACTAATAATACCTTAGGGCTTAGCAATAATGCCTTCTTTAAGCGTAAAGAATCTAAGCTAAAGAAAGCTAACTTCACCGCTAAGCTAAAGCAAAGGCTTACCACGGGAACACCGCTAATCTTTAATAGCTATATACTAACTAAATCTAATAATAACTCGCTAAACCTCTATTAGAAAGGCTAAAGTAAGAAGATTTAGCCTGTTAATATAGCTATAGATTTAAAGCATTAATAATACGTTAAATAACGCGCCTGTGAAGCGTATATTGCTATAATCTATTAGCCTAAAGCATTATATAACCTCTCTGTTACTGCTTAATAACATAATATCACAATTAACAATATTAAATAACTAAACAAAAGGCTTCACTAGCAAATAGAACATTAAGACCACGGCCTCTACTACGTACTAATTAATCTCTTATTTACTAAGCTATATATCTTTATTAATAGTTCTTTCGCGAATAATAAGAACTTAAGCTTATAACTAGAATACGTAATTATTCTAGGCAACGAAAGTAATAATAAGAGCGCCGAATTCACAATAAGAGGTAACATTATTACGTATAGCTCTACGAAAAGCAAAAGGGTTACAAGAAGCGCCCTAGTATTAGAGCTGTATAGTATAGTATAAGGCGTTAACGTGACTTACGCTGTAAACACCACGCTTAATATCGTGATAAAGTAGCTGAAGTTACCATAGGTGCTAATTATGGTCTGTATAAACTCTTTTTCGCTTTATAAATGCCTTATTAAGCTTAGAATAACAAAGGAGAAGTGACTTATAATTAATATCATAGCATTATAATAATTATACGAATGGCGCGAGATCCACGAGATCCGCTAGATTAACGGAAGAGACAATATTGCTAATGCAATAACAAAAGCCTTATTAAACAAGAGCCTTAAGACCTTTATTAACAACAACCAGGCTAACATACGTGTAGAAGGTTAGGTAAAGAGACTAGTCAATTAACAATGCCCTCATTTTTCCCCCTAATATTAACGGTCTAGAACAGGTTAAACCCGGACTAATCACAGCCATGGATTTCCACTAAAGGATTCACTTATTAACACTTCCCTTTAATTTGATTTTTATTGCGTTTTTAAGCTTTTTAGCGAAAGGAGAAAAAGAGAGATTACTAGAGCTTCCTCTACGGCTAATGTTCAGATCAGACCAAAAAGTGGGTCCACCGAATTGATGCACGCGATACGATTGGCCGCATTAACGACTAGCCCCACTCGGCTACGTAAGCAACCTTACAACCTCTCTTTTTCCTACTTCTGTCATTACCTCTGTTTTCCTGTCTTTAATAACAGACCTGCACATCTAACCAATCAAAGCAGCGAAACCTGCTTAGTCACCCCTTTATTATAATATTTCCTTTAATTGATTTTACTACGCTTTTAAGCCTCTTGCGCCCACAACAAAAAGAGAAAATTGCCAGTGTTAGAATCGCTGCGAATTCGTTGCGGACGAATTCGTCACCACTTTGCATCGAATTGCGATTGGATGCACGGGGTCTTATCCCCCACTGTGCACTGGAACGCAACTGGCGCACGGGGTCTTATTGCCCCACCTAGACTAGCAACGCGATTGGTCGCATAGGACTATTGCCTCACTTTGCCCTAGACAGCGTGTTTGACCTATAACACCACGCATGCGGAGGCATCCCTAGGATTGAGGTATATCTATAGCCTCAATCCCCCTATAGCTAGATCTAGGAGACAAGCAGAATTAAACCCTTTACATTAAGTAACTAGTGCACTAGTGACCTGTGGTCATAGGACCCGAATCCCCTTAGTCAACTCAACAAACGGCTTACTTTCTCTTAGAAAAGCAAATTCGTTAGCTTCATTGATAATTTAGATATCCTTCTGTACAACGGCTATTAAAGGTCTTATATCGCGCAGGCGAGGATGTGAACAACAAGGTTATTAAGAAGATCACGAAGGTCTGCCACTACTATTAACTTAATAGGAAGTCACTAGGGCAATTCTAATTCACGTTAAAAGACAATTGTGACTTTAACTATAAGATAATTATTAATATAATACACCTTAATAGAAAGCCTATGCTTTATATTATTAACGTAGTAACCTTATTCTAAGTAGCTTACTTCCTTAAACCTTAGAAGCAGAAGGCATATAACATCTAGAATGCGCTAAAAGAGTACTAGATTAATACCTATTTAAGTCCTCTAAACTAAATAGTTTATAATGCTAGAAAGAATTTTGCCTTAAATAAATTCCGTAACTATACGCGCGTTATAGTAATTAGCGTTAATAAAGTGCCTATAGAAGCACACTAAAGCATTAGAAAGGTTAAACAATACTACGGACCGCTAAGAAGAGCGTATAATATTATTAGCGAAGAGCTAGGTAATAACATAAGTATAATAATAGATTAAAAGCTTTAAATAGCTGTTAAGGCTATTAATAATTTAGCAGGGCTAGATAGCCTTGTGCCTACGCTCCTTATATTCAGTTTATACCTGTAACTAGCTAATAATTTACCACTAAGCCTCTCTATTACATAACAAGCTGCAATCCTATAGAAAGCGACTAACAAAGCCTAACAATACTTAGTAAGAAGGTAAGTTAGAGATGCCCTCACTACCTGTAATAGTCTAAACATAACGCTTACACATTCACTGCCTCTGCAGTTAGATATACGTGTGTGGCATGAGAATAAAGGCTAGTAGGGCCTGTATAAGCTAATTACCACTAATAGTAAAAGCTACACTCTTTAAATACTATACAGACCTACTAGATTTCGATTAACTATTGTTAAGCCATATTTATGTAATAATAACAATCCCTAACAAGAAGAACTAGAATCTAAAGCCACTTCTAATAAATCTAATAATGATTTTAACCTAGAAGAAGAAGAGTATACTATAAGATAAAGAGAGTAACCTCTAAAGCCAAAAGCCATAACTAATATAAATCTAATACCTAAGAGAGGTTATAGAAGGCCTAGAAAAACCCTCTCTAGCTACCTAAAGAGCTAATTTAGAGTGAAACCTTCCTTATAGCAAAGGAAAAGGCTGATTTTGACCTAGCTATACAACTTTGTAAAGAAGGAAGATAACCACTCTAGGTAACCCGTTTAAACGCTCTGATTAAGATGAAATTAGCGCTTTATAAGCTCGCGAAGTCTTTAGATTTATTAGATTTAACCTAAACTTACACAGTAGCTAGCAAATCTTCAAATTCCGCATAGTTTAAGAAGTTAAAGGAAAGGGAACGGAAACACTATATAAGAAATCACGGCTAGTTATCTAAGGCTATAGTAATCACGATAAATTTAATATCCTGACCTAATCTCCGACTATCTAACAGGCTAGTTAACGATTAATTATAGCCCTAGCCCTTTCCTCTGTAAGAAAGGCATTAGCCTTTAGATTCGCGATATTACACAAGCCTACGTATAGTTAATAACAAAGCTTAACAGGTATATTATTACGTAACTTCCTAACTAGATTAAACACTTATATTTATAAGGAATAGTAATAGAAGTTATTAAGCCCCTTTACGGAATTACGGAAGCAGGAACACACTAGTGGTTAACGTACTTCTATTATCATTATAATAACCTTAATATAGTCACTTTAATATACAACCTATGCCTATTAATTTTAGATAATAAGGACTGCTTTAGGATTGTTAGAATATAGACTAATAATACCTTAGGGCTTAGTAATAATGCCTTCTTTAAGCGTGAAGAATCTAAGCTAAAGAAAGCTAACTTCACTGCTAAGCTAAAGCAAAGGCTTACCACAGAAACACCGCTAATCTTTAATAGCTATGTGCTAACTAAATCTAGCAATAGCTTGCTAAACCTCTATTAGAAAGGCTAAAGTAAGAAGATTTAGCCTATTAATATAGCTACGGATTTAAAGCATTAATAGTACATTAAATAACGCGCTTGTGGAGCGTATATTGCCATAATCTGTTAGCCTAAAGCATTATATAATCTCTCTATTGCTGCTTAATAACATAATATCACGATTAATGATATTAAATAACTAAATAAAAGGCTTTACTAGCAAATAAAATATTAAGACCGCGGCCTCTACTATATACTAATTAATCTCTTATCTGCTAAGCTATATGTCTTTATTAATAGTTCTTTTATAAATAATAAGGACTTAAGCTTATAACTAGGATACGTGATTATCCTAGGCAATGAAAGTAATAATAAGAACGCTAAATTTATAATAAGAGGTAATATTATTACATATAGCTTTATAAAAAGTAAAGGGTTATAAGAAGCGCCCTAGTATTAGAACTATATAGCATAGTACAAGGCGTTAATGTAACCTACGCTATAAACACTACGCTGAATATTGTGATAAAGCAGCTGAAGTTGCCATAGGTGCTAATTATAGTCTATATAGACTCTTTTTGCTTTATAAATGCCTTGTTAAGCTTAGAATAATAAAGGAGAAGTGACTTATAATTAATATCATAGCATTGCGATAATTATACAAACGGCGCAAGATCCACGAGATCCGCTCGATTAACAGAAGAGACAATATTGCTAATGTAATAACAAAAGCCTTATTAAATAAGAGCCTTAAGACCTTTATTAATAACAACTAGGTTAATATATGTGTGGAAGGTTAGGTAAAGAGACTAGTAAATTGACAATGCCCTTATTTTTCCCCCTAAACATTAACGGTCTAGAACAGATTAAACCCGGACTAATCGCAGCCGTGGATTTCCACTAAAGGATCCACTTGTTAACACTTCCCTTTGATTCGATTTTTATTGCGTTTTTAAGCTTTTTAGCCAAAAGAGAAAAAGAGAGATTGCTAAAGCTTCCTACGGCTTATGTTTAGCCCCTACGGCTAATGTTCGGATTAGACCAAAAGTGGGTCTACCGAATTAATGCACGCGATACGATTGGCCGCAATCAACGACTAGCCCCACTTAGCTACGTAAGTAACCTTATAACCTCTCTTTTTCCTACTTCTATCATTACCTCTATTTTCCTGTCTTTAACAATAGACTTGCATATCTAACTAATTAGAGTAGCGAAACCTGCTTAGTCACCCCTTTGTTATAATATTTCCTTTAATTAATTTTACTGCGCTTTTAAGCCTCTTACGCCTATAATAAAAAGAGAAAAATTGCTAGT
Organism: Epichloe glyceriae; assembly: GCA_023658535.1. Taxonomy (NCBI): domain Eukaryota; kingdom Fungi; phylum Ascomycota; class Sordariomycetes; order Hypocreales; family Clavicipitaceae; genus Epichloe; species Epichloe glyceriae. The sequence goes on along the minus strand of CP098295.1, from coordinate 623,551 downwards.
GTTAGAATTGCTACGAATTCATTGCAGACGAATTCGTTACCACGGTCAAATTGCGCGATTAGATGCACAGGGTCTCATCGCCCCACTATGCACTAAATTGCGATTAGATGCACGGGGTCTTATTGCCCCACTATGCACTAGAACGCAACTAGCGCACAGGATCTTATCGCCTTACCTAGACTAGTAACGCAATTAGTTACATAGGACTATTGCCTCACTTCGCCCTAGATAGCGTGTTTGACCTATAACACCACGCATGCGGAGGCATCCCTAGGATTGAGGTATATCTATAGCCTCAATCCCCCTATAGCTAGATCTAGAAGATAAGCAGAATTGAACCTTTTACATTGAGTAACTAGTGCACTAGTGACCTGTGGTCATAGGACCCGAATCCCCTTAGTCAACTCAACACCTCCCTATAGCCTTAAACCTATGTAGTAGCTTAATAACTATAGACTATACTCCCTCTTACCTAATAGAGAGTGGCTTCTATTAATAATTTACTTATACCCTTATAGCCTATAGCAAAATAGATTATTAACCTTATAAAGATATACATATTAGAATAGTAATATAGTGCTAATAACTATAATATCTTTAAGTTAAAGCTATAAACCTTTAAGAGAAAGTGTAAGATCTTAGATATTAAATAAGAGTAATTAGGCTATGTATTTAAGGTTATACTTAAAGGGAAAGCCCTCTAATTTTACTTAGATTACCTCTTAAAACTAGAGAACCCTTAAAACTTACTAACTCTAGTTATATAGATAAAAGAGAGGTTTAAGACTAAGGATATAAGATAGAGATATTTTCTTAAGTAGCACTAAACCACACTCTAGAAGATTATTAGTAAGAACTAAGATAAATTAAAGATAGAATGCTTTAATAAACTTATAGAAAAGCTCTTTATCTTATAATAGGCTGTACTTAATATAGGTTAATCTAAACAAGCCCTCTAGAACTAGATTATAAATGCCTGTAATAGAATCCTAGAATGCAGGAGCTATATTACTAACCCTCCTAATAGCCTCTAATAGTTCTGTGAATAAGTATAAATAACTATCTATCTTATTATAGAAGAATCTAGTAGCTAATATTAATTCCTTACTAATACTAAAACCCTAGACTAATTCTAGACTAATAGAAGGTATAATAGTAAAGGTAAAGAGTTATAATACCCTCCCTAAAGGTATAAAGGAATATAAGGACCCCCTGTTTAAGGAAGTGCTATATATATAGTAAAGAGGGATATTAGTTAATAAAGCACTTTAAGGAGAAATAGAAGAAGGTATACTAGCGGTTTAAGAACTACTATATAGTTAACTTCTCTTTATCCTTATAAGCTTTATATAACTTATTTCTTATATAGTATAAAGGAAGCCTTAGTCTAGACCCTGCTTCTTAACCCTTTAAAGATAATAAGGTTACTTAGTATATAGCAAGCCTTAGATTAAATAATAAAACTAAAGGGAAAGATAGATTAGTGCCTATAAGCTTCTTTATATATAGCGTAATGCTTAATAGCTAAAGAATAGTTAAGATCCTTACTAACTAGGTAATAATATATGGATTAAGCGGAAAGAGCCCTTTAATATAAGGATAGCTAATAAACCTCCTTATATATTCTTACTTAAAGACTACTACTTATTCAAAGTTTCCTAAGGCATTATACTAGATACTAGGGTAGCCTAGTATTTAATAGCAGGCCATTTGTAATTTATTGTATTACAATAAATAATACTAAGGATTTAACTTAATAAAGTAAGAGCTAGGGAAGCAGTTATTAGATTTAGAGGAGGCACGCTAATTATCTTACTTAGGATAGCTAACGTGCTCACTCCCTTTAGCAAGATTACGTTTTACATAATACCTATAAACACCCCTTTCTTATTATACCTTAATAATATAGGCTAATTAAAGATTAATTTTATTACCACTAAGAATATCTTATAGTAAGGAAGCATTAAAGTCCCCTAGTATATAAATAGGGGCACGCGTGAATGCTATTAATATAGAATAAGGTGTTAATAGCATAGAATTACCTAACTAAAGTTAAATTATAGCGCTTGTATTACTAATTTAGTTATCTATTAGTCCGCCAGCTTTATAATCTCCTATGTAACTTAGGGTATAAGATTAAGATTAATGCTATTAAAGCAGTGATAAGGGTTTATTACTAATATTAAATAAACGCGGATAGCCCCTATTACTTAAAGTTTACCCTTAAGGATAAATATACCTTTAACTTTAAAGTAATAGTAAATATTATATACCTTAATAGTAACTACCTAACCCTTTATACTATTAATATAGCTATAGCTTTTAATGCGGTAAGATTCCTTAAAGATATCTTGGCTAAATTAATATAGGAAGCTCTTAGGGTGTGCTAGATTAATACATACTAAGGACCTCCTAATTAGATTATTACTAATACTAGTATAAACTTCTATAGTAAGGAGTTTTATTAATTTGCGGTGTTAATATTAATCTCTATTAAAGAGGTTCCTATTAAGGCATACTATAGTATTAGAAAGGTTAAAAGATATTATAAGCCACTCTAAAGGGCCTATAATATTATCCAGCGGGAATACCTAATAACCCCTAAGCTAGTTGCCTTATAGATAGCTATAAAAGCCCTTAATAACACTATAGGACTAAATAGCCTTATTCTAACTCTCCTTATCTTTAGTGTATACTTACATATAACTAGCAAATCCCTTTATTACTAGATATCTTATAACGCATTATTACTGTGCAAAAGGTAATAAAGGATATTAAATACCTACACGCTATCTGGAAAGTTAATAAAGCCCTTACTATAAGGAATAGCCTAGATATAGCGAAAACCCTTAACCTCTTACTTAGATTACTAGTCTAAGTATAGCGCAAAGGCAATAGTTAGTAAGGCCTATATAACCTCCTCTCTATTAAGGGAGAGACCTATATAATTAATCTCCTATAAGGCCTAAAAGCCTTCTAGTTAACCTCTATTAGGCCCTATTACGTAGACCCTAATAGAGGAGTCCTAATACCTTAAGAATAGCTACCTAAGGAAAAAGGGCAAGAGGCTTAAGATAAGCTAGTAGGTAAGGTCCTAGAGATCCTGCTAAAGAGAAGGCTAGGCAAACCCCGTAAGAACCCCTAGTAATTATTAATAAGACTAACGTATTTATATTAGCAAAGGAGAAAGCTAACCTTAACCTTATAATCTAATTACACAAGGAAGGCATTATTATAACCTTAGGAGAGCCCTTTAAGCTCTTTACTAAGACTAAAATTAATACCTTAATTAACTAAGGTATGTTTAAATTTATAATCTTTAATAAGAAAGAGCTTAGTGGTGTGAGGATCTTTAATTCCCACATCGTTAACGAGGTGAAAGGGAAGACAGGCTAGCCGTACAAGAAATCATGGCTTATTATCTAAGGCTTTAGTAATAAGGTAAAATAAGACATCCTAACACAAGCCCTAATAATCTATTAGGCTAGTTAATGCCTTATCCTTATAATAGCTCCTTTACTAATAAAGAAAGACTTTATCTTGTGAATTCACGATATTAAATAAGCCTATGTTTAATTATAAACCCTATTAAATAGGACAATCCTTACTAGGCTCCTAATCTAGATCTATAACTAACACCCTAATAGAATGATTATAAGGGTAATCAAGCCTTTTTACAGTATTGCAAAGGCTAGAACACATTAGTGGGTTATATACCACAGGCATTACAGAGAGAAGCTCTAGATAAAGACCTTTATATATAATCCATGCTTACTAGTAATAAAGAAGGAAAGCATTAAGTTCGTATACATAGGTATACAGACTAATAATATATTAGGGCTATTAGATAAGGAGTTCTCTAAAAGGAGGAAAAGTAACTAACCGCTACGGCCTTTATAGCAAAGCTAAAGCAATTCCTAATAGAGAATAACCCCTTACCTTTAACGAAGGTATTATTAGAATAGCGGCTAATATAGCTATCTCCCTCTAGCAAAAGGGCAAAGTAATAAGCTTAATGTAATGCCACTAATAAATGTAAAGCAGAAGTACATTAAACAACAAGCTTAGGGCGCTTATATTACCTTAATTTACTAACTAAAAGCTTACTATAATCTATCTATTACTGCTTAATACTAGGAACTAATAATTAAGAACGTTAAAGCCCTTAACCGCCAGATCTAATAGCAAATAGATAACCTAGAGAGAGGCCTAATATTTATTCTAATTAACCTTACTAAAGTAAAGCTATACGCCTTTATAAATAAGTCCTTTATAAATAATTAGGACCTTACCTTATAACTTAGCTATATTTTAATTATAGCTAATAAAAACTATAAGGATAGCAAGTTTATGATTAAAGGTAATATTATACACTTTAGCTTAACTAAGAGCAAAAGAGTTATATAAAGTGTGCTTGCCTCTAAGGTCTATGGCATAGTAGCTAGCGTTAACATAGCTTACGCAATTACAATAACCCTTAGATTAATTATAGACTGATTAAATATACCTACAACCCTAGTTATAGTATATATAGATTTATACTCCTTATATAAATGCCTTATTAAGCTTAGTACTACTAAGGAAAAGCGCCTAATAATTAATATTATAGCCTTGTGGTAGTTATACAAACGCTACAAACTCTATGAGATTTAGTGAATTAAAGGAGCTAATAACCTAGCTAATGCCTTTATAAAGGCATTACTAAATAAGGCACTAGAGTAGTTTATCTCTAGTAACTAGATAATAATCCAGATAGAAAGGTATATATATATTGTGTACGCTAGCTAGCTAAATATTTGCTAGTACTAGTACTCTGGCTAGTTAGTTAACAGGAAAACCCACAAATAAGGAGAAAAAACCCTCTTACTTCTGTATTTAGGTTAGCACCGTCCCTGTAGTAAGGCTATGCCGCTTAAAAAGTTTCCTGTTATGGAAAGTTATAGCTAGCTCTCGCTAGCCTTATCCCTAAAATCCGTAAAATCTAAGTTTAGGAGGAAGGATTTGCTCCTTCTAGTGCGCTTATAGGCCTAGGGCAGCTCTGTCTTAGGCCTCCTTATGTTTTCTAATAGGAGGTGGATTCTAATGTGGTAGGATTCTTATAATTTTTCCCTTTTTGCTAACTCTTCTGTGGCCTTACTTTTTAGCTAAGTCCGGTCCGCTTCTAACCTAAATATATTATAAACCCTAAGCACCTACTCCTAGTTATATATAGGGAGGTAAGGCTAGGTCCAATCCGGTTAAGGATTAGTTCCGCTTATACGCCTATTTTGCAATGTCTTTTTTACTTTTCCTTATACTTTACTTTTAACACTACTATAGTAAATCACTCTACCCCCTTATATATATAAAAGGAAGCAATTCCCGCGGGATTCTGCCCTCTTTTCTTTCCTTATTATCTATTTTCTCTCAGGTTTATTTATGCCTTTTTATCTACTAGTGTAACTCTAGGTTAGATTTAGTGTAGTTACTAACTATTATTATAGTTTATAATATAATCCTTATTATTACTGTTCTCTGTTATATTATTATCTATTTCCCCTATAAGTCCTATCCCCTAGGGGTACTCTTCCGCTTCTAACTTGCCTAGGAACTAAGCCTCTCTAAGCGCTATCCTTAAAAACAGCTAACTTTAGCTTAGTTAAGGCAGGCTCTAGATAGGAGCTTTATATAAGTTATTCTTCCGCTCCTATTTTAAGGCTTTTTATTTCTAATTCTAGGTAGTTAGGTAAGCTATAGTAGTTTTAGTGTATTTTGTGTTACTCTTAATTAATAAGGACTCCTAGTTATTAGTGTTATAACGTTATTAGTATAGGCGGCCCTAAGCTAGATAAGTATTAGTGGTAATTCTGCTAATATTTGGTTAGGTGCTATAACTAACGCTTACTTTAATTATTAGGTTCGTAATAATAGTTATAATAAGGTAATATTTTAGCCATATCTAGGTCTATTTTATTGCTAATCTGCCTCTTAGCTAAATACTATAAGGCGTTAAGCTAAGCACTTGTGGTTAACGGAGATTCAGGCTACTATTACTAGCGGTGCTAAGGTATATGTCTATTTATAAGGCGATTCCGGGTCTATTTCGTATCTAATATATGTCTATCTTAGGTTCCTAATAATTACTATAATTATATAAGAAAACTCTACACTAAAAATTAAAGTAAGAAGCGGAGTGCTTTAGTAGTAAGCCTAGATTAGTCTGGTTCTAGTTCTAGTGGGGGCTAGTATAATAAAATAGTATTCTAAATATATTGCTTAGACGCTTAAATAGCGGAAATAAACTAGCTCCTAGCTGCCTCCCTTCTAGTAAAGGGGTATGCTAAGGTAATAGAGAATACTATCCCTATTCTAGAGAAGGAGTAATATAATAGACTAAAGCTAGTTTAGGGGTAGCATTAGGGTATAAGGGGGCTAATAATACCTAGTGTTAGTAGTTTTAATTAAGAGTTTATTCCTTTTTATAGTAATCTTATCTTATTATAATATTAGTCCTAACTCTCTCGCGCCTCTAAGCCGCTTATTCCCTAGAGTTCTCTTTCTTTAGCGTCTAATCTTAGCGTTTGTATATTATTATATGTTCTCTAGGGGCAGGTTAGTCCTAGCCCTAGTCCGCTTAAGGCAAATACCAGGTCCTGCGCTAGCCTATAGTAGTTAAGTCTCCTAGTTTATATAACCTATCTAGTAATGGTTCTCGCTTGCGTAGGATTGCCTAGGGCTAGCCTTACCTCCCGTTTGTCTCTAGGCTATCTTTAGGGTCTTATGTGGTTATAGTTACTATAGCTTATAATAATGTAGTACTAGTCTTCCTCTCTATAGCTATAGCTATATATTAGTGATGTCACCCTAAGCACACCTTTATTATAGAGGAATTTATTTAGCCCTATCTTCCCTATGTGTAGTTATACTATTATTAAAGAGACATATTTATCTAGGTTTATGTGGAACTTTTAGATCTCTTTTAGGTTAAGGCATAGTAGGCAGTCCTTAGTAAGTTCTCTAATATACTAGCGGCAGCCTAGGCGTTCTCTATTATGCTATGTTTTCTATCTCTTATTCCACTTATTATATAGGTTTACATCTAGCTCTTCTTCCCTTAGTTAGGTGTGTCTAGCTCTCCTACAGTGTAGTATAGTCTTAACTAACTATAAGGTAGTTTAGATTATCTCCGCTATTCTATTATTAGTAATTCTCTCCTTAAACCTTTATTTAACTATATTTAGGTATAGGTTAAGTGGTAGTACTACTATTTTTACTTCTAGCTATATAATAGGGGTGGCTTTAAATGCCCTTATAATAACCTAGAGGCAGGCTAATTATTTTACTATAAAGTTTTTACTATCCCTCTAGGTTTCCCTCTAGCTTTAGTTAGGGTATAGTATATGCTTACTCTATAGGTAATAATAGGTTAGACTACTTATATATAAAGGAGTCTAGCGTCCCTAAAGCTATATCCCTATACTAAGGCTAATAATATAGTAAGGGCAAGCCTTTACTAGGCTAATTTTCCCTTTAGGATATTCTTATAAGTGCTCTAGTTAAGTTTTCTATTTACCTATACTCCTAGGAATTAGCAGGACTCTATAGGTATTATCTTCTTATCTCTAAGTTAGACCCTAGTCTAGGGGTTATCTAGATTTACTAAAGTATATAAGCTTAGTTTTTAAGGGGTTAAACTTTACTCCTACTTTCTTTACCTATTTTTATATACCTTCTAGGTAGCTTTAAGTCTTTTCTATATCTATGCTATGTTTTTCTAAATACTATAATATTAGTGTTATTTACAAATCCTATTACTACTATACCTAGGATAGAGTAAAGGCATGTATATAACTTAGCGAAGTATAGTAAGAAAAGTATAGGGGAGAGTAAGAAGCCTTATAAGGTGCTAGCCTTAATCTTAAATAGTTATAATAGGTCTCTGTTAAAGCTAAGCTAGCTTATTTTACCTATAAGAAAGCTTTGTATTACTATTACTAGCTATAGTAGTATACCTATCTTAACTAGGAGGGTAATAAGATAGGGGTAGCTAACTCTATTAAAGGCTACAGATATATTTATTTAAGCTAGTAAGGTAATGCTACCTCTTTCCTAGGCCTCTTACACGTATTCCGTTAAGGCTCTTATTATAGTTTTCGTTAACCTATTTCTCCTATTACCTATTTATAGTTCTAGAAGGAGGTTATTTGCCTTAGCATAGCTTATAAGCTACCTTACTATAGCTACCTCTATGATCTTACCTATTATGTTAAGTAGTGATATAGGCCTCTATATATTAGCTTTTCTTATCTCCTTTATTATCTTCCTAGGCTTCCTAATTACTATAACTCTAGTGGTTTAGAAGCAGGCTAGAAAGTACCTTACTTCTAGGGTAGCGTTAAGTAACCTTACAATTACATTCTTTACCAGGTTATTATAGGCTTTAATAAGGCCTACTAGGAGTTTATTATCTCCTAGGGCCTTCTAGCTAGCTATGCCTAAGAGAATGTCTGCGATTTTAGCTCTTATAAATTACTCTTAGGCTAGAAAAGGGGTGTTTTTAAGTTTAGGGAAGGAAAGGTTAGGGATATAGGAGAGGTCTGCTATTAGTTTAAGGAAAAATCTTTGTGCAAGGACTTTAGCTTTATTAGTATACGCTATAGCTAGGTTAGGGTTATTTTTAGTTCTCTCTAAGTCTAGTATTCTTAGGAGCTTAGGGGGCCTAGCTCCTAAGTCTAGCCTATCTCTCTAGTCTTTAAATGCCTCTATCCTTTTCCTATATATTAGTATTTTTAAGGGCTTCCCTCTATATATTCCTCTTTTCCTCTCTAATATTATGTTCTTAGTTTATCTCTGCCTCTTTATACTGTGTGGCTAGGATTGAGACCCCTTAAGACCGGTCTCGAGACCTTCGGTCTCTCGGCTGAACAGATCAATCTGGCCACATCGGATCCCTAGTCATAGGCCCCTTAAGACCACCTTGCTAGTCTATCGGCTTCGTCGGATCAAAATCAGCTATATTTTCAGCTCTGTCAGATTGAAATTAGCTGTATTAGATCCCTAGTCATAGACCTCTTAAGACCTTGCTAGTCTATCAGCTTCGTCGGATTGAAATTGGCCACATTGGATCCCTAGGATAGACCCTTCAGTCTATCAGGTCAATAGATTAATCCGGCTGCATTAGATCCCTAGGATAAAATATCCTAGATTTCCCTCCCTTAGATAGAAAATCAACTCTCCCTTTGTGGCCTTTGGCTTGGATTGTTTAAACCGAGATTATTTGAGATTATTCGAGCTTTTGAGATGATTTGAGAAGAACCCGAGATTTCCCCCTTTCACGACTTGGATCCTCGCGATGGATCGAAAACCTTGCTTAGATTATTGCGATTGACTGAGATTACCTCCCCTTCTACGACTTGGATCCTCGCGATGGATCGAAAACCTCGCAGGCCTCGATATCGGTATCGGGCTCATTTTGCTGATATCGTCAATATCATCAGCATCGTCATCGTCAAATTCGTTGTTTTTGGGTGGTGGTTTCGCCTGACAAAAATGGTGGAGAAACGGGAATAGTCCTGTTAGACCTCCCGCAGTTGAATTCGATGACCTCCTTCTCCTAACATTGCCTCTTCTCTGGTTTTCCCCTTTAGTTGCCCTGTATGATTACTATAATTATTAACAGCGTCTCACCTCTTTCCCCTTTGATCCGGGTTAGCTTGATCAAAACCGACAATCCGATCAATTAATCTAGGTCATCTGACTAGTCTGTTATCGTTAAAAATCGTCAGACAGTTAGAATCAATTAATCGCAACCTTCATGACCTTTCCCCTCGACCCGGGTTAGCTAGGCCGACCTTCCTTTTAACCTTCCTCTTCGACCTTCCTCTTCAACCTTCCTTTTCGACTTTCCTTTCCGGCTTCGACTTCTCTTCTGATTTTCGACCTTCCGACCTGCCCTAGCTCGAATCGATTGAATACCCTAGTTTTGCTTAGCTATCCGTTGGGGAGGCAAGCATCTAGACCCTCGAATTTGACTTCAATAAATCAGGTCTTTATTAGGCCTTTGACCTAACCTTCATTAACTAGGTCCTTTGTCACGAATCAATTGATTGGACTGTCTAACGAGACCTCTGACCGTTGAAGACCTCTCTAACTGACGATTTCCCTAACGATTGAAGGGGAATCTAACCGTTAGAGGGTCTTCTAAAGGTCTCTGCCGTTATTACGGATCAATTGATTGGACTGTCTGACAAGACCTCTGACCGATGAAGACCTCTCTGACTGACGATTTCCCTGACGATTGAAGGGAATCTGACCGTTAGAGGGTCTTCTGAAGAGGTCTCTGCCGTTAATAAGACCCTTTGTTATGGATTGATTAGTTGATTAATCACTCCCTCGGTTATATCTCCCTCTGACCGTTGGACTAGATTAATCACTAATAATCCCTCTGACCGATTGACAAGACCTCTGACCGTTGAAGACCTTTCTGACTGACGATTTCCCTGACGATTGAAGGAAATCTGACTGATAGAAGGTCTTCTGACGAGGCCTTTGCTGATTGAAAAGGGCCCCTTATTACGGATCAATTGATTAGACTATCTGACAATACCTTTGACCGACCTCTTCGATAAATGACCTCTTTGATGAAGGTCAGGTCAAAGGCCTAATAAAGACCTGATTTATTGAAGTCGGATTCGAGGGTCTAGATGCTTGCCTCCCCAACGGATAGCTAAGCAAAACTAGGGTATTCAATCGATTCGAGCTAGGGCAGGTCGGAAGGTCGAAAATCAGAAGAGAAGTCGAAGCCGGAAAGGAAAGTCGAAAAGGAAGGTTGAAGAGGAAGGTCAAAGAGGAAGGTCAAAAAGGAAGGTCAAAGAGGAAGGTCAAAGGAAGGTCAGCCTAGCTAACCCGGGTCGAGGGGAAAGGTCATGAAGGTTGCGATTAATTGATTCTGACTGTCTGATGATTTTAACGATAAAAGCCTAGTCAGATGACCTAGATCAATTGATCGGATTGTCGGTTTTGATCAAGCTAACCCGGATCAAAGGGGAAAGAGGTGAGACGCTGTTAATGATTATAGTAATCATACGGGGCAACCAAAGGGAAAACCAGAGAGGCAATGTCAGGAGAAGGTCATCGAATTCAACTGCGGGAGGTCTGACAGGACCATTCCCCGTTTCTCCACCATTTTTGTCAGGCGAAAACCACCACCCAAAAACAATGAATTTGACGATGACGATGGTGATAATGCTGATGATATTGACGATGTTAGCAAAATGAGCCCGATACTGATATCGAGGCCTGCGAGGTTTTCGATCCATCGCGAGGATCCAAGTCGTGAAAGGGAAATCTCGGGTTCTTCTCAAATCATCTCAAAAGCTCGAATAATCTCAAATAATCTCGGTTTGAACAATCCAAGCCAAAGGCCATAAAGGGAGAGTTGATTTTCTATCTAAGGGAGGAAATCTAGGATATTTTATCCTAGGGATCTAATGCAGCCGGATTAATCTATTGACCTAATAGACCGAAGGGTCTATCCTAGGGATCTAATGTGGCCAATTTCAATCCGACAAAGCCGATAGACTAGCAAGGTCTTGAGAGGTCTATGACTAGGGATCTAATACAGCTAATTTCAATCTGACAGAGCTGAAAATATAGCTGATTTCGATCCGACAAAGCCGATAGACTAGCAAGGTGGTCTCAAGGGGCCTATGACTAGGGATCCGATGTGGCCAGATTGATCTGTTCAGCCGAGAGACCGAAGGTCTCGAGACCGGTCTTAAGGGGTCTCAATCCTAGCCACACAATACGTGTTCTAATTTATATTAGTCTTACATTATCTCTATACCCTCTTTGCTTACCTAGCTTTAGCCACTACTTCCTTTGCTCTTCTAGACTACTATGCCTCTAGCCTAGGAAGGCTTTAGGGCCTCCTTAGTGCCACTCTCTTTACTATTTATTAAAGGTTTGTAATAAGCTATTCTATGTATTAGTCTATCCTATCTTAGTTATAGGGGTTTAGAGCGAGTTTAGGCTAGAGTTATACTAATGCTTTTGCTTTTATAAACGGTCTATCTATTACTTACTATTTATGCCTTATTATTAGTAAGGTATAGTCCTAATTGCTAGAGTTAATGCTAATTAGCTACGGAATATAGTCAGAGCCTAATATATCCACCACGCTATTATAGTGAACTTATATATTATATGAAGCCTATACTAGATTAATTATACTATCTCTATCTCTATTATACTATCTAGTGGGTTCCCCTTAAGGCATTACTAATCTAAGTCGCTACTAGCTAGTGAATTCTAGTAGCTCTTTTACTCTATTACTAGTCCTATTATATTTATCCTATAGCGGGTGTTTTTAGTTAAAATTACCTATAAAAATGCTTCTTCCCTAAGGCTCTTCCTTATTAATTATATAAATAGGGGTGTTCTATTTATTACTATATTTTCTAAGTAAAGGGAGTAGATATTTATTCCTTAGATTTCTATAAGTAACTAGTTAGTGCCTCCGCGAATAATTACAAGCCTACTCTATGCTTCTTATTTATATATACTGTATTCCGCCCCTTATAATATGCGAGTTAGAATCTAGCGAGGCCTAGAGCTAGGGGCTATGCTTATCTTATGTGTTCCTATTCTTAGATTACTATTATATCTATATTAGTCTAGTGACAGAGCGTAATATATATAAGGTTATTCTTCTTATTAATATTCTAGAAGAGGACGCGTATTATTATTATATAGGTCTAGGAGGGGGTTTACTACTATCTTATACTAGTTTTATTCTAGCTTTAATTAGCTTTGCGTATCTTCTAATACTGCTTACTCTAGGTTATCTAGCGTTTTATTCTATAAGTATTAGGCAGCCTCTTTTCTTCCTAGTAAGGCTAACTAGTTCTAGTCTCTCCTAGGGTAGGGCTAGGCTACTAGCTAGTAATTAAGTAGTAAAGCGGGAAGGGCGCTCCTAGTATCCTGCTTTTACTATATTTTATTTTTCCTTAAGGGTTAGGCAGGTTCTAGACTACGCTAGGTGTGCCCTAGAGTAAAGTATACACTTCTCTTATAGTTATCCTATAGATATAGGGCAGGATTTCTTACCCCCTTTATAATAGCTAGCTTTACACTTACTATACCTTAGGGCTGCTTTATAGAATTTTGCTATATAACCTATCTAGAAGTAGTTATAGCACTGCCTTAGCTATAGTAATTTGTTATAGGGTTTAGTCTAGAATAGCTTTGCTTTATATACTATTCTGTCTTTATATATCTTATTAGCATTATTTACCTTAGCTAGGCTAAGGATAAGAGTGATTCTTAGTGCGTTTTTGCCTCTAGGTTATCTTACTATTACCCTAATTATATTTATCTTATTTACTTTTCCTATATTTACTATAAGGTTTTCTACTAAGGTATATTTTATAAGGAAGCCTTTAACTATAATACTTAGGATTTAGTAGTAAAGGGTTACTTCTAGTCTAAAGGCAGTAGTGATTTATTTTTAGTTAGTCCTATACTAGGAGGCGTTTCCTTTAAATATAATAATTATATCTTTATTAAGGAGTCTTCTAGCTATAACTACTATAGTCTAGCTAGTAGCTTTATTTACTACTATAACTATATCTTTTACGCTTCTAGTCTAGAGCGGTTCCTAGATAGAGTTACCCTTAATAAGGACCTCTCTGTCCTAGTAGCCTAGTATTTAGAGGGGGTTTAGGTTTAATTATCTTTACACTAGCCCTATAGTAATACTTACCTAGGTAAGGGAGTGGTGTTTTTATTTACTTCTTTAATAGCTTCTTTAATAACTTCTTTAAGGGCTTCTTTTATAGTGTGAATATTACTATTATTATTTATCTCTGCTTTCTTAGCTTAGGCATGGCTTGCTTTTAGGTCTATAATGGCCTAGGTAGCGTTCTATACCTTAGATAGTTTATTACTAGGGATAAGGCTAGTAATCTTTTTATAGTATTTTTATTCTTCTAGGTATTTAAATTAAATCTAATCCACCTTTAGGTTATTATTATATCTCTAGACGTTAAACTATCCTCTGCTTACGTTTAGGTAGTAGTAGCTCTATGCCAGCCCTCTTTCTCCTTTATTAATTACTATTAGTGTCTCCTCCTCCCACCTGCCTCTAGCTCTATTATAATATGACATTGTAGGAAGGGGTAAAATGGGGTGAGGATTTCGATTATCTTGTTGATTTGGATTTTAGAGGCGATTCCAGACCTGTAAGGCGGTGCGGAAAGATTCGCAAAGGTTTTCAAATAGAAAGGTAGGTAACCTGCGTAGAAGAGGGTTACTACAGGTAATAGTATTAGGAATTAGCCCTAATACTATAGGGGAGGTAAAAATCCCCTAAGGAGGAAAAAGGAGGAGGAACTACAGCCCTTATTAGGCATCTTATACCTAGAACTACGGCCCTTATTAGGTTAGGTTATAAGAGCCACTCTTATTATTACCCCTAACCTAGTAAGGGCTGCTAGAGACTTATTAGGGCCCTAGTAGCTATTGTGGAGGAACTGTTATAGCCCTTATATTATATACACTAATGTTAAAATAATGCTATTTTTAGCACTATTTTATAGGCCCACTAGTTGCCTAGTTGCGTTGTTGCGCGGCGTTGCTGCGCGCTACGTTGCGTGGTTGTGCAACGCATCTTGCGCTGTCACCTGAGCAAAGCTACGGCATGTATGACTAAGCCAACTAGGTTACCCTATAGGGAAGCCAAAATTGACTGTAACTAGGGAACTAGTAGTTATATAAAAGGCTGACGTATACTATTTAAATCCTTGAATTTTTCTGGATTTAATGGTATATTGTATATAAAGGGTTGCTTATTAAAGTGCTTAGTTAGGCCACATAGGCGTCTAGTTTGTATGGCCATGAGTCGATTTTTACTTTTCCCATACAAATGAATTATGCGGAAAATAAAAAGTAGCTTACAAGACCCTATTGGCAACCTAGTTCTGCCAATATAGTCAGTAGGTCTATGAGGGGACTTAGTAAAATCCTCTCATTGCTCGCAGACCGTCCGTTAGCTAGAAATCAACTATATTCAACTATCTTGGCTCTCAAAGTGAATTATCTATCGTGGTTTAGTTATCTATAGGTCGCAGCGCCCTCTATTGCGCTAGCTATCTAGGAATTACTAGGGAGGTCTTCCTATCCCTCCAGTACATTCCCCTTCCCATTTTCAATAACTAAGCATAAGGGAGCGAAGACTATAATAGTAAATAGGGGCAGGGGGCGAGGATTAACGCGCGGATGTTATTTATAATGTAAAGAATTAAAGGCTATAGGCAAAGGCCCGCTTAGCCTTTAGAAGGATTGTTAGTAATAGGGTGTTGTTTTTCCTTATTTCCCTTTATTACACACCCGCATAGGGTTTTTTATTAAGTTAATCCCTTCTATATTTATCCGCTACCTACTTTACCTTATCCCCTTTCTTTTCTTTTCTCTTTTACTATTAATATTATATATTAATAATTATATTAAAAGAGAGAGTTCCTAGTGTTAGAATAAGTATAATATTAATTGCGCTTAGTAGCCGTAATTATGGCTAGAAGAAGGTCAGCCCGCGCCCTTGCGTGCGCGCGTAACCTCACTTTCTAATCCATAGTTAGGCCCTGTGATAGGGCAGGGCTTGCACCACGTGACCCACACGCATAGCTGCCCGTTTTTCACCTCACGAGAGTGCCCTCACTTTTAACCTCTCTTTTCCCTCTTTCTTAGCTAGCTTAGAATAGATAATTAACAACGATACTATTCTCGGAGCTCACACACATAACGACACTGCGTAACTAACAGTTAAAAAGCCTAGTATAAATATACTAGATGTCTAATGATTTAAAGGATGCAGCGTATTTACTGTTATAGATAATATTAAATATAACGGTTGTAATAGTTAATAGAAACACTAAAAAAGAGGTTATGGTTGTAACTAGATAGTTACGGTTGCAATGTGGTGGTTGCAGGTGTGGCTGTAAATGAATTTAACACCAAGGGTCTAGTATTGCGATGCGGGGTGCTAGGGGATAAAAAGCTTTAACTAGCGGTTTCCTTTATAATCTAAGAGCCCACAGGTATAGTAGAGAGTAACTAGTACCTAAAATTAAGTAGTAATTGCAGTAGAATAACGCAGTAATGTAGTAATTCTATAGGCCTTCTAGGCTTATAACCTATTGAAAATGGAAGGGGAATCTAGCTAGAGGGATAGGAAGACCTCTCTAATAGATTCTAACGCGGCGGCTTCTAGATTCACTATAATACAACAATTCTTTAAGATATAGAGCTTTAATAGTTAAATGTAGTTAATTTCTAATAATACAGACAATTTAATAAGCAATAAGAGGATTTTACTAAGTCCCCTTATAAACCTACTAACTATATTAGCAGAACTAGGTTGCTAATAGGGTCTTGCAAGCTACTTTTTATTTTCCGTATAATTTATTTGTATAGGAAAAGTAAAAAATCAACTCATAGCCATACAAACTAGACGCCCGTGTGGCCTAACTAAGCACTTTAATAAACAACCCTATTTATAAAATATACTATAAAATCCAGAATAAATCAAGGATTCGAATAGTATACATTAGCCTTTTATACAACTACTAGTTCCCTAGTTACAGTCGATTTCAGCTTCCCTATAGGGTAACCTAGTCGGCTTAGTTATACAAGCCTGTGGGTTAGTTATGTGCAAGAACGCAGGTCACAGCCAAAGCTGCAGGTAACGCTGCAAGCAACGCCTTGTAACCAACGTTGCAATAACGCAACTAGGTAACTAGTGGGCCTATAAAATAGTGCTATAAATAGCATTATTTTAACAGTTACCTGTGAAGTTAACCACTAATTAGTGTTAGTTACGCAGGGTCGTAATATGTGTGTAAGCTCTAAGAATAGTATTATTATTAATTATCTATTCTAAGCTAGCAAAGAAAGAGGAAAAGAGAGGTTAAAAAGTGAGGGCACTCTCGTGAGGTGAAAACGGGCAACTGTGCGTGTGAGTCACGTGTTGCAAGCCCTGCCCTATTACAGGGCCTGACCCGTGGCGTGGTGGTTACACGCTGTGGAGACCTGTTCCGGGTCGCAGGTCGTGGGTTCGAATCCCACACGGGGCACAATTCTAAAGGTCTTAGTCACACCTTTAGAATTGAACTAATCGCAGGGCAAGGAAAAGTGGAGTTGTGCCCCACTTTTCCTTGCTTTGCAAGCGAATTAAACAAGCTATCTCGCTATATAAATTAGCTAGGATACCCAGAGCTCTAGGGTTATAATTTGAGCTAGGGTTTGCAACTATATTGCATATTTAGGTATTGGGAACTAGATTGTAGAAAACGGGGGATAATTATAGTGGAAAAAATCGTTGTAAACAGTAGCTTAGGTATCCAACTTTGTACGTATAGGATAAACACATATTGCATAACAAATCGTAATAGGTTTTTCACCTAACTAGGCAACTAACTAATTATCTAATTATTAATTGGATAATTAGTAACCTAGTACAGTTTTCCTATTACAAAGCATATATCAGCGCAGGAGTACTAGTAAATAGCATAAATTGCTATCTAGCGTAATCAATATATATATATATTACAGGGCCTGACTGTGAATCGGAAAGTGGGGTCACGCGTGCGCACGCGAGGGCGCGCGGGCCGACCTTCTTCCGGCCACAATTGCGGCTGCCAAGCGCGATTGATATCATGCTTGTTCTAACATAAAACCCTATTACTATTAAATAGAAGCGATAGAGTACCCCCAAAGGGCAGGACTCACAGGGGAAATAGACAACGACATGACGAAGAACGGCAACGACGAGGATTATAGAGAAAACTATAATAATAGTCAGTAACCGCACCAAATCCGACCTGGAATTGCACTAGTAGACAAAAAAAGGCATAAATGAACCTAAGAGAAGATAGATGATAAGGAAAGAAAAGAGGGCAGAATCCCGTGGGGAATTGCTTCCTTTTATATATAGGAGAGGGGGCAGAGTGATTTACTATAGTAGCTTTAAAAGTAAAGCATAAGGAAAAGTAAAAAAAGACATTATAAGGTAAGCATATACGCGGAACTAATCCTTAACCAGACTAGACCTAGCCTTACCTCCCCGCACATAACTAAGAGTAAGTGCTTAGGGTTTATAATATATTAAGGTTAGAAGCGGACTGGACTTAGCTAAAAAGTAAGGCCATAGAAAAGTTAGTAAAAAGTGAAAAAACTATAAGAATCCTACTATAATAGAATTCACCTCCTATTAGAAAAGTAAGGAGACCTAAGATAGAGCTACCCTAGGCCTATAAGCACACTAGAAGGAGCAAATCCTTCCTCCTAAACTTAGATTTTAGGGATAAGGCTAGTGAGAGCTAGCTATAACTTTTTCACGATAGGTAACTTTTTAAGCGGCATAGCCCCACTACAAGGCCAGTGCTAACCTAAATACAGACGCAAGAGGGTTTTTCTCCTATTTATGGGTTTTCCTATTAACTAACTAGCTGGAGTACTAGTACTAGCAAATATATAGCTAGCTAGCGTACACAATATATATATATATTACTATTAAATAATAAGCCTATAGGTAATAGCTTCTATTTAATATAGTTTTATATAAGAACTATATTTTACCTATTAATAAGGTCTATAATTTATTTAGCTTACTTCTTAATAATTTCTTATAGTATTACTAACTTATTAGTGTTTATAGTAAAGAATAGTAAATATTATAAACTAGCCTTAGGGTAACTATATATAAGCATTGAGAGTATGATTACTATTCTTATAGAGGAAGAAGAGAACTAGACTAAGGGTTATATAGCAGGCGTCTTTATAGCATATTATACGTGGTTTGTATATATGTCGCGTAAAGCCCTATGTTTACTCACACACACTCCGCGCCCTTTCCGGAACCGACTAGGACCCGAGCTCCTAGCTCAAGTCCATAACATTTAGAGGCGATTCTAGACCTGTATAGCGGTGCGGAAAGATTCGCAAAGGTTTCTATTAATTACTATTAGTATTTCCTTCTCCTACTTACCTCTAGCTTTATTATAATATAATATTATAGTAAGGGGTAAAATAAGGTAAGGATTTTGAATATTGTGTTAGTTTGGATTTTAGAGGCGATTCTAGACCTGTAGGGCGGTGCGGAAAGATTCGCAGAAAAGTTATAATTAAGGATAATTATATATATTGATTACACTAGCTAGCTACGTATTTTAGCTAGTTCTAGTACTCTCGCTAGTTAGTTAATAGGAAAACCCTTAGATAAGGAGAAAAACCCTACTACATCTATACTTAGGTTAGCGCTAGCCCTATAACAAGCCTACGCCACTTAGAGAGTTACCTATTATAAAAGTTATTACTAGCTTATACTAGCCTTATCCCCTAATAGTAAGTTTAAAGAGAAAAGTAGTCCTCTCTAGTGTATATATAAGCCTAAAGTAGCTCTGCCCTAGTTCTCCTTATATTCCCTTATAGGGGTGATTTCTAATGTAGTAAAGCTCCTTATAGTTCGTTTACTTTTTGCTAACTTTTCTATTGCCTTACTTTTTAGTTAACTCTGGCCTGCCTCCGCCTCGGTTATGTTATAAATCCTAAGCACCTGTTCTTGTTTACACGTTAGGGGAGGATAGGCTCGGTCCGACCCCGGATCGGTCCCGGGGTAAGGATAATTATATAAGGAAAGGGTATTATATTAGGAGTATAAAGGCAAAGAGAGCGTAAAGGCAGCAAGGTTAGAGATAAGGTAATTCTATAGTAAATCCTTGGTAGTAGTCTAGCTACTAGCTCGCCACGTGCATGTAGGATAGGGTATTGTCAGGGTGAAGGCTCTGACAACGCTGTAACGTCGCAGGTCGATGGTCAGACCCTCCTTGAGACATCGGTGGATACGATGTATTAGAAGTACCGGATTTAGTTAGATAGTATTATAGCGCACTGTGTACCTTTCAGGTACAAAAGTCAGGTGCCGTCTGCACCTCTAACTGATTAAATCAAACACTTTTATGCACATCTTATAACCCTTACCTTCTAATAGTTATGAGCCCAGGAGGATTCTACTGCCTTTTTGTTATCTAAGATTATACGCTCCAATTAACTATATTAATCATTTATTTAATACGATTAACGCTTGCCTTTATCTTTAGATAAAAACCCTTTAGCTACCCTTAAACACTAGTATCTATTCCCCTTTATAATATCTAAAGAAACTCTAAATATAGTGTTATTATTAGAGAAGGACTAGATTAAATAGTACGCGTAAATTAAAAATTACGCGGAATTATACGGCGTATAGGAGTATATTAACCTAAATAAGGTTAAATTACTCTAAGAGCCCACAATGCCTGCATACCCGCAGAGGGTCTAAGACTAGAGGTCTTGCTAGAAAACCCTAATGCTATTAAAGACTAGAAAATCGCCTATAAAGATGTAAAGACTGGTTTAACTTCTAATGCAAAGAATTACAATTTAATCTTATAAAGTATAACACCCTATTAAAATAATTACTAAAGATTAGGGAATTTATTGTTGGTTACGCAGGGTCGTAATGTGTGAGCTCCGAGAATAGTATCGTTGTTAATTATCTATTCTAAGCTTGCGAAGAAAGAGGAAAAGAGAGGTCAAGAAGTGAGGGCACTCTCGTGAGGTGAAAAACGGGCAGCTGTGCGTGTGGGTCACGTGGTGCAAGCCCTGCCCTATCACAGGGCCCGCTTGCGGGGCGAAAGTGGGGCCCGCCCGCGCGCGGGCTAACCCTCTTCCAGTCGCAATTGCGGCTGCCTAAGCGCGATTGATATTATATTTGTTCTAACACTAGGAACTCTCTCTTTAATATGATTGTCAACGCATAATATTAATTGCAAAAGAGAAAAAGAAAACAATGACAACACAGCTCGTACATTAATGTGAAAGAGGGAAGGAAAAACAAGGGCTATATGTGCCTGTGGTGGTGAGAAAAGAAAGGAAAGGGCAGTCCGCCTCTAACAACCTTTTAAAAGGATAAGCGGGCCTCTCCTGAATCCTTTTACCTTTTAATATTGTTAATAATATCCACGTGGCTACCTTCCAAATTCCTCCCGGGTTTTTACTTCCTCCTATAGTATTAGGGCCTTGGCTCTAATACCATTACCTGCGGTAACTATCCTCCGCGCAGGTTACGGTCCCCGCGCTAGTTGCGATCTTCCGGGCAGGTTACTTACCCTTCCATCTTGCTCTTAGGGGTCTTAGTTAGGGATGCCCTTATTATAAAGGCATTAGCTAAGGCTAGGTCCTCCTGCCTAACTTCCCTGTATAGGCAAGGGTTTCTCCTGTTATCACTGCTACTAAGCATAGGTCCCTCTAGAGCTTTTCTCTTTAATACTTATAGGTAATAATGTATAGACCGCCTAGGCAGGGTCTGCCTAGCTATCTCTTTAACAGGGTCTCTAGGGTTCCGGCCACTAGTCCTTGTTAGTCCTCTCTCTCTTGTTTAACCCGTGCCTCTATCTCTTTAGTGACTAGCGCCGCTGAGGCAGTGGCATTCCCTTATTAATTTGTTTTATTAAAGGTCTTAAGATAGGAGGGGTTATAGGTTATAGAGTTAGGTAAAGAGGTTAAGAAGCCTTAAGAGGTAGGCGGTCTTAGACATTATTATTAAGGATATCCTCTATGAAGTTATTATTAGTCCTAAGCTCCTAGCTAAAGATTAGGTACTTCCTTTATGCCTCTTCTACTTCTACTAGTGACTAGCCGCGGAATTCTTGTTAGTTAAGGGCCTCTTTTAAGCTAGAGACCACGCTTAAATTCCTATTAACTATTATATAAACCCTATAGTGTAAGAGGTAGTCTTAAAGGCATCTTATTACCTTAGTTAGTAAGTTCTAGAAGGTCTAACCGTAGAAGTTATAAGAAAACTCTATAAAGAGGGTCCTTCTAGTCACTTAGCAGCCTTTATATTCCTTAAGCTTAGCAAGAATATAGGCCACACGCGTTATTGTTATTTGCTTATTAACTATAGCAGTTTATAGGCTTTAGAGGGGAAAGAAGCAGGGAAAAGTGTGTGTTTTTAGGTAGGGGAGGATAGTAATAACTTCTACTATTATAGGGGAGGTTTTGTGAAGGATTGCGAGGCTTAGTGGTTAACTTCTTGCGTGATAGAACGCACTAAGGAGAAGAATAATAGGACAGACTTAGCTACTAGAGTTAAACTCTTCTTTAAGGTTTAGGCTTTTGTTTATTATTAGCTACTCTTACTAAAGAATAAAAGGGACTAAGATAAACTTCTTCCTTAGCACAATCACAGATCTCATAATAATTAGGTTACTCTTACTAAAAAATAAAAGGGGCCTAACCACACTACTTCTAAGAAAGCCTCTTCTGTGTAGACCTTACTAATCTGCGGTATTCGCGTGCGTTTAAAAGTGGTTACCTGTGAAGTTAACCACTAATTAGTGTTAGTTATGTAAGGTCGTAATGTGTAAGCTCCGAGAATAGTATTGTTATTAATTATCTATTCTAAGCTTACGAAGAAAGAGGGAAAAGAGAGGTTAAGAAGTGAGGGCACTCTCATGAGGTGAAAAACGGGCAGCTGTGCGTGTGGGTCACGTAGTGCAAGCCCTGCCCTATCACAGGGCCCGCTTGCGGGGCGAAAGTGGGGCCCGCGCGCGGGCTAACCCTCTTCCGGTCGCAATTGCGGCTGCCCAAGCGCGATTGATATCATATTTGTTCTAACATTTATCTATAAGACAATTTTAAAGAACATTTAAGATTCCTTAGATTTTAATACTAAGGTTAAAGAGAAAGAGTTAGTTTAGCTTTACTCTTAAAGAATACTAAAGCTTCTTAGAGATTAGTAATAACTAAACACAAAGAAAATACTAATTCTTACAGAAACTTACCTTAATAACCATTTATAAGCTAAGGGAACTTGTAATTAGTATAAGTAGGCTTTAATAAGTAAGGTTTTATAGAGGAATTACCTAGACCTTAAGACTTAATAGACTAAGGAGATAATACTCTATAAGTTTATTATGCCTCTTTAAAGTAAATTTAAATTATTCTAGAAGAAGTAGAATAATCTCTTAAATAAAGGAGAAGAGTAGGACTTTCTAAAGGCTATAGCTAAGTTTAAACGTAATTACAAAGCTTCACAAAGTATAGTAAAGTCTGCTAATACGCTCTTATTAGAGAAATCAGGTAGTAAGAGCAAATTAGAATGATTGAAATGCCCTGGTTACTTAAATTACACCGTTAATAATGCTTTAAAGTGGTAGGAATATTATAATTTATTCACGACTCTTTATAAGCTAGAGGCTACTCTAAAGGATTAGTTAGTTAGGAAGGCTTTAAGGGAGAGTATTAAGAAGTATCTAAAGGATTATCTAATAGAGAAATTAAAGGCAATAAATTAGAAACTAGAGAAGAAGAATACTAATATAGTTATCCTATCACAGAATCTAATGAATAATATAATTACCACTACTCTAGGAGAAAAGTTAGTAAATGTGTTAATATCTATTAGATCTAAGTACTCTAAATTAAAAAGGAGATTATAGCTAACTCTTTAAGCGCGCTAAGCGCTACGGATACAAAAAATAACATAGTTATCTACGATTCTAGCGCAAATGCTTATATCTTTAATAATATCTACTAGTTCTAGCAATCTAGCTTTAATAAGAATGTTAACATAGAAGTTAAAGCGGGCGGAACTATTTACGCTACTTTAGGTTAAGGAACTACTTAAATTATAGTAATAGATCCTGTTATGCAAGCTACAAGGACTATAGTACTAGTAAATGCTTTATATATTCTAGGATTTAACGTTAATCTTATCTTAGCGAAGATCCTAATAAATACTAGTGTCTTTTAGGATTAAAAGAAGAATATATTAATATAAAGTAATTATCTAATTACAAAACTCTACAAGGTTAATAATCTCTTTATATTATTAAAGCTCTCTAAGGACTTAAAGGAGGCCTATATGGCTTCTAAAGCACTATAACCTCCTAGGAAGGGAGATGCAAACCTTTAGCACCGAAGATGTGGTTATCTAGGAATAGAGGCATTTGCATAGCTCACAAATATAACGCTAGGCGTCAGAATGACTGGTCCTAGCTGTTATGGACTCGAGCTCGAGGCTTGGGTCCTTCTCGGGTACGGAAGGGACGCGGAGAGTGTGCGGGAAGGACACGTGTTATATGCGGACATGTTTAGGACTTAGGGCTACTAGGCGCGCTATGCGCACAGACTACGCATAAAGGGGTATATAGCTAGGCGCTATATAATCTCTTATCTAGTTCTTTCCTTTCTCTCTAAGAATAATAATCGCACTTTAAACGCTTATTTATAGCTACCCTAAGGCTAGTTTATAACATTTATTATTCTTTACTATAGATACTAATAAGATAGCGGCGTTATAGGAGGTTATTAAGAGGTAAGCAGCCTAAATTACTAACCTTACTAATAGGTAAAATATAGCCCTTATATAAAACCCTATTAAGCGGAAGCCGTTACTAATAGGCTTACTATTTAATAGTAGTAAAGTATTGTTCTTAGCCTAGAAAGGCCTTATAGGTTATAAGTTACTAATAAATTAGGAGTTTATTAGTACTATATAAGATTAATAGTGCTTTATCTACTAGAATCTCTTACCTAAGGTATAGGCCTAAGTTACTCCTTACTTTAAAAAGGGACACCTAGTTTATTTTAACTTAAGGCACTTCCTTAAGTACTTAAGGGAAATATTTAATAACCCTTATTAATAGGAGATAGCTATTACTAAGCTTAATTAGCTAAGGTAATAATAGTATAAGCGTTTTAGTAACTTTTATATTTAATTTAAGCAGAAGTTAGTGCTTATAAGTGGGTTAGATTAGGTAAATGTAGTAAAGTTATCTAAACTATACACTACACTTAATAAGTAAATAAGAGATTATAGTATTAGCTAAGACATCCCCTAGGCTAACTACCTAGTAGTAGTAGCTTGCTTTTAGAGTATTATATTAGATATTAAGTCTTACTAGCTAGAGGAGAAGTATTAATTATATAAGTAGTCTTAACCTATAGCCCTTATAGAGAGGTCCTATCTATAGGATAAGGACACTCTAATAATAGATATCTAATTAGCGGGTATAATAGGGACCTAAAAGGTTTTAGTAAGGCCTTAGCCTAATATATATAACTAAGTATAAGTAATAAAGGGGCGTAAAGTAAGTAAAGTAAGTCTCTTAGGAAGTACTAGACACTTACTATAAGGAGAGTAAGTGCTTATAATATAGTTCTAATAAGTATTAGGTTATAAAATACCCCTTATACTATACCCTTTACTTAAAGGAGATGCTATTAGTTAATATATATAATATAGAAGATATTAACCCTAAGAACTTAAGTAATAAGTTAGGAAAAGAGAAGCCCCTTTATTAAGTTATTTAAATAGGGAAGAGAATTAGAAGCTTAGAGAGGCTTTATAGTATATAGTTATTATTAAGGATAACTTTAAATAAATCTAGAGTAATATAAATATATTACCTTTCTTAGTCCTTATATTAATAAATAAGATAACCTTTTTAAATATATAAGTTAACATAGGATATAACTACTATGCTACTATTAGTAAACGCTTAGTTTAGAAGCTATAACTAGAACGCATCCCCTTACTAACTAAGAGAACGGTTTATACTATAGTTAGTATAAAAAGAGGGGAAGGGAGAATTATAAGAAAAGCTTATTAATAATATATATTGTCCGTTTTTAAATAAATATAGATAGATAGGAGACGCTAATTATAGTATATATAATTCTAGGATTAATAAGATAACTTATCCTAGGGACACTATAAATAGCTTACTATAATATTAATTTAAACGTAAAGTATTACTAGCTTACTATAAGGGTAGCTAATAACCTATAGATTTAGACTATAGCTAGTAAAGGGGTAAAGAAGCCTATAGTGTGTATTATAGGATTATTATTTATAGGAATAGTGTAAAGGGTAAGGAAGTAAAAGGAGTATATATAGCTATATGCTATAAGCTTATAGGAGATTATATCTATACTATAGATTAATGCCACGCTAAAACCTATAGAGTAGGAACTCTTAGTAGCCTTACTAGAGGAGTTATAGGACTTTAAGGATCTTTTTAGGAAAGTAAGGTAAACGCTCTCCTACTACACTAGGGTAAGTCTAACTACTACATTCGCCTTAAATAGAATGCGGAGGGCAATGAACTAGACTTGCCTTAGGTACTATTATATAACATACTATGTTAATACCTCCTAGAGATATATAAGTAAGTAATAGACTTAATAGATAAGGGCTAGATTAAGGCAAGCTTATCTTTAGTAGTAGCACTAGTTCTACTAGTAAAGAAACCTAGGGGTAACTAGAGGTTCTATGTAGACTATTACACGCTAAATAAGATTATAGAATAGGACTGCTACCCCTTACCTTTAGTAAAGGAGACACTACGCTCCTTAGCTAAAGCAAAATAGTTTATAAAACTAAATATATAAGCAGCATTTTATTATATTTATATTGCTAAGGGCTAGGAATACTAGACTGCTTTCTAGACGCGGTTTAGATTATTTAAGTAATTAGTATACCCCTTTAGTCTAGTAGGCATGCCTATAACCTTCTAGAGGTATATTAATAAAGCGCTTAGTAGTATTCTTAGGGACTATATTATAGCTTACCTTAATAATATCTTAATTTATTTAGGGGTTTATAGAAAGATTATATATAGAAAGTCCGCGGGGTGCTAGCTAGGCTATAATAGGCTAGGCTAAATCTAGATATTAAGAAATATGTCTTTGCTATAAAAGAGGTAAAGTACCTTAGGTTTATTATTCACATAGGAAAACAGATTTACCTAGATAATAAAAAGATTACAGTAATTAGAGATTAGGAGGCTCTAACACAGGTCTAAGAAGTGCGCGGGTTTCTAGGATTTACTAACTTTTATTATGATTTCATACCGTAATTTTTAGATATTATAAGCCCCTAATTAACCTGATAAAGAAGGGCGTAGTATTCCGCTAGATAGAGGTATATAATAAGGCTTTTAAGACATTAAAATTAGCTTTTATATTATACCTAATCCTTATATAATAGGACCCTAATAAGGATATAGTGGTAAAGGCAAATTGCTTAGGAATAGCATTAGGAGGTTACCTTTCCTAGACAAATAACAAAGGGGTCTTATATCTAGTAGCGTATTACTTAGCTTATTTATAACTAGCTTAAAGGAATTATATAATATATAATAAGGAGCTTCTAGTAATTATCTTATATCTTAAGGTATAGTTAGTAAAGCTATAGAGTGTTAGCAGTCCGTTTATAATACTTATAGACTATAAGAACTTAGAGTACTTTATAGCCCTAAGGGAGATATTAGAATAATAGGCATAATAGGCAGAGACTCTAGCACTTTTTAATTTTCACTTACACTATAGGCTAAGGACTTAGGTAAGCTAGCTAAATACATTATTAAGGCGCTATTAGGAAGAGGTATAGTTAGCTAAACTAAAGGCGCCTATTATATAATTAGTAATAACGCCTACTTGGTTTAGCTTTAGTTAGGGTTAGCTACGCGTTAGTATTAGGCCTATATTAGTTTTAGAGAGCACTACTCTAGAGAATAACTTAGCTTTAGAGGGCGACGTAATAGAGGGTAATTTAGCCTAAGTAATAAGCATCCTAGCTAGGGACTCCTTATTTGCAGATAAGCACCTCCAATCCCTATAGGATTAATCCATGGCTTATAATAAGACCTATAGACTATAGCTTAAGGCAGTAAGGGCTAGAGCTTGGAAGTTTCCTAATGCCACTAGCATATAAGAATAGATTATAGATTATTAGATTAGCGTAAAAGGGGCGCTTTAATTCTAGGGCTAGACTTAGGTACTAAAGTAAGAGCCTCTAACTATAACTTTAATCTAGCAGACTTATAACTTACTCTTACTAGGTTATCTAGGGTAGAACACCACCTTTAAGGGACTTTAGAGGGACTTCTATTAGGATAGCATATTATAGGACATAGCACGGTTTGTATATAATTGCCACTACTATAGGGGATAAAAGAGTTAATAGTTATATTAGGGCTTACTAAAGCTAATTCCCCTACTAGACAGATATTAGTCACAGATCTCTATTAACTTTATAATAAAGCTCCTTACTAGAGACTAGGCTAACCTATAGTTCCTAATAGTTATTATAGATAGACTCTTTAAATTTATATAACTTAAGGCTATAATATTAATAGAGGCTAAGGCGTGTGCGAAATAGTTTAAGCACTATTAGTAGTAGTTCTATAGGTTCCCTACCTAGATTATCACGGATTGCGAGTTAGATTAGTTAAGTAACTTTTAGATAGCGCTTTATAAGAAGGTTAGCACTAAGTAATTACTATTAACCTCTTACTACCCACAGATAGATAAAGGTATAAAGAGAGCTAACTAGGAGGTTTAAGTAGTGTTATAAGTAATATTATCCTTTTTATAATTTAAGTAAGTAAATTACTTACTAGCCTATTAACTAGCATTAAATAATAAGGATTCCTTAGTAATAGGAGTAAGTATAAATATAGCTCTTTATAGCTTTAATATACCTATAATCTAGGCACTACTATTTATAGAAGCTTTAAGGACTTTAGTAAAAGGGCAAGTATAAGTATTCCTATAGCATTTAAAAGAGGGCATAGACCTAATATAGGCAGCTATAGCTTTTATCTAGTAATAGCAATAGGAAAACACAAATAGTAGTTAGAGACTTATAAAACGGTTCTAGGTTAGGGACTACGTGTAGCTAAATCTTAAGAATATTAAAATAAATCGCCTATATAAGAAGCTAGACTAGGTTATAGCTAAGTATAAGGTACTAGAGGTACTAATACTATTAACTATAAAGCTAGATATTCCTAGGGGCTATACCTAGTCTTTTATGTGGATTTAGTCTAGAGGGTAGTAGAGGACTTATTACTAAGTTAAAAGCTAGCTAATAAAAGACCGCTACTAGAGCTAATAATAATAAATACGGATAATAATTTTATAGAGTACTAGGTAAAGGAAATTCTTGTAGCTAAGAATGCGCTAGGCTAGGGATTAAATCGTAATGTTCTAGTTAAATAAAAAGGTTATATATAGCTAACGTAAGAACCCCTAGAAAATATATAAAACACTAAGGCACTAGATAGGTTTAAGGTAAAATAAGGGGATATATAAATAAGTAATAGTCTAAAATAGGTATAGAAATAAGTACGGTTTAACTTACCCTTAGAGAAGTGAGATAGCTAGAATATATATAGGAAAGCAAAGGGAGGATAAGAAGTAAAGAGGAGTATAAAAATTTTTTTTTCCTAAGGAGAGAGGAGAGAGGAGGTAAGAAGGGGGTATATTATAGACTTAAGCTTAAGGCTTAGGTCTTTCTTAGGTATAGAAGGGACGCGGAGAGTGTGTAGGAAGGACATATGTTATGTGCGGACATGTTTAGGACTTAGGGCTACTACGCGCGCTATGCGCACAGACCACGCACAGAGGGGTATATAGCTAGGCGCTGTGCGATCTCTTGTCTAGTTCTTTCCTTTCTCTCTAAGAATAACAATCGCACTTTGAACGCTTGTTTGCAGCTGCCCTAAGGCCAGTTCATAACACTAGCCTTACGTAGTGTAAGATATATGCGACAGGCAAAGCAAAACGCTAGAGATTAAAAGTAGCACCTAAAGGACTTCCTTAAGGACTAGGTTACGGAGTATTAGTTAATCTAGACTACTATGACTCTGAATGCTAGAATAGGGATAAGTATTAGTATATATTCACATGCCTTATGACCTTAATACGCTTCTTTTACTTGTTTAAATTAAAGGATAGGATCCGCGATTACTTTTATATAATAATAAGCTTCCTAAGTATATAATTTAGGATTTAACTGCGCTTTTTACATAGCGATATTAAAAAAGCCCTCTTTATAGGAGAAATAAAAGATAAAATAGCCTTTTTAGGTATTCTAGTTTATAATTTAGCTCCCTTAACCCCTAGCTAGAATAGTAAAGCAGAGAGATCTAGGGGGTAGTAAAGTAAAAGGTAAGAACCTTAAGTTTAGAGGCATAGCTCCCTTATAAGCTTAATAATAAAGTCTTTAACACTGCTATGTATTTCCTTAACTAGATGCCTTTTAAATATCACGGAAATTAGGTTATGCTATATAAGCTTTAGTGGAATTAGGCTAGGAAAACCATACCTGCTTACTTGTAAATAGCGGAAAACCAGAAGCCGATAATATTACATTTACAAGCCTACGGTTATAAGGTATTCCTAATAACCACGAAAGCTCTAGAACACGTTAAATCAAATAACTTAATTCTATAGCTTAAGTAAAAGGCTTATATTAGGTATCTTAATAGATATAAGGGCAAGTTATAATATATTATCTGGGTTCTAACGTTAAGGAATTAAAAGGTGATTATATTAGCTTGTGTTTGTTTTAATAAGAATGCCTTCTTTAAACCTAAAGAAGAGATTAAATGTAAGGATAGGGGATAGCTAGGCAAGAACGTATGGGGGCACTTAGTATATTGACTGAAGCTTGCTAGGTCTAAGTGTGTTGTGGGTGTGAGTTACTGCTTTATAGCTAGTGACTCGCTAGTGTCACGTGGACCTAGCCCTGTGGCATGGTGTGCTCGTGGGGTGCGCCTGTGTGTTGTAGGCAGGCCTTATAATTACCCCCTTTCTAGCCAGGCTCCCAAACGGCTTAGGTATTACTAGCTAATGCGTAGCTATTCGCTAGGTAAGCGCAATAATATTACTAGACGTAAACATTATAATAGAAGGACAATAACCTATTCCCTAGTAACGCAGGCAGCGCTTATAAACAATTTTCCTACGCTTTACTATCTTATTATAAGTGTTTCTCTCTTATATTACTAGTCTAATTCCCTATTCTTATTCTTCTAGTTTAACTTTAATTAAACTATTAATTCACCTTACGTTTGCTATATTATTATTGCTAATATAGAAGTAATTCGCTTTTACCTTTATTTATATATACACTGTCTTTAGACAGGTTACGCTAACTTTAAGAAACACCCTCTAATTAAGATTATTTTACTAGTAATTATATGCAGTTTTCCTAGGCTTTAGTTGCCGCGGGTATTAAGGGTAAGCAGTCTAAACGTTACATTTAGTGTAATAAGCGTGGCAATATATGTGAGACAGTGAGTCTCTTATTATTCGCCTGTCCTGCGGTCTCTAATCGCTTACTTTTATATACTAGGCAATGCTAACTATAGCTAGTGATTTTCTTAATCTTATAATTATTTATAAATAAGTCTAATTACTTATAGATGCTACTCTCTTCGCAGAGGATAAGGAAGAAATCGCTGTGTTCTTAGTAGCGACACGTTACTGTTTTGCCACGTGTGTTATTAACCTAATTAATGGATTTAATCATGCTAATATAGCGCACTATATTGCCTTCAGGCTAACTAGTGCAGCTAAGGCACGCTAGGTTTGTTAATTTTAGCCCTTTTTACCTATTCTTTGCTTACCTTTCTATATAAGCCGCCTCTATCTTATACTAGAATTATCTAGTGTCTTAATAGTAGCTGTAAGTCTCTATAGTTACCGCTACACTATCTTTTCCTCCTCTAGTATATGCATAGCTTTTAGCTATCTTTTCACTAGATTCTTGCTAACTCTTTTATAGGAAGATCCTGAGGAAGCTATAGCTATGTAGGAAGTGAAAATAGTCCTCTGACTCCGCCTATTAGACCTAGGCTATGTGGCCTAGGCTATAGTGTTACACTGATTTTATTATGCTATAGAGAAGGTCGTCTAGGCGGACAAAAATAATGCTAAGTTTAGGTATAAGGGAGATACGTTTTTAACCTGCCCTAGTGTTACTATAGAGAATTTTCCTATTATTTTACCCATGCTTTAGGCGTGTTTTCCTTTGTTTATTAGTAGTATAGCCTAGACTTTAGGTTAAGTTTGTTTAATAGTGGCTAGTGGTACTAGGCCTTTTCTACAGTAATTTCGTGTCTCTTTACTTATAACTCGCTTATATCTTACTACCTTTCTTACTTACCTTTCCTTAGTAAAATACTTAGATAGTGCATTAGGCGCCCTCTATATCCTTAGCGGGGATCTATTAGTTATATTTACTAGGCTATCCCTTCTATTTTACTAGGTACTTATCACCTTTATATATCTTTCTATAACCTTTCACTTCTTTAACTTTATACTTATCCTCTTTATCTTTAAGGTCTAGTATTAGTATTTCCTTATCTTTAGCGTTCTCCTAGTAGTTCTATAGCTCTAATAGGCTAATATAAAACACATTGTGTAGTTAGCTATACTTATTAGGTAGCGCTAGTTAGTATGCTTATTTCCTTACAGCATTAAGCACTTAAAATAGTCTAATAAATCTAGGGATTAGCTTCTGTTTTATATCTTTAAGCCTAATGTTCTTTGCTAATAATAGTACTAAGTCTCCCTTTTTAGGGTTAGAGGTTAGTGGTGTTAATTATAGTACTTTGCCTAGGCTTTAGTAGCTTTTACTTAGTTTTGCTTTAACCGTTCTCTAACTTTATATAACTTTACAATGCGTGCGTAAGCTTTAGGCACCTCTCCTCTATAGTCTTGCCCCTAAGAGCTAGGCAAAACTCTAGTAAGTAACCTATAAGTGTGTAGTTTAGGGAGTAACCTATAGTCCTGTTTACTGCGTTATTACAGGTAAATTAAGCTATAGGTAATAGCTTTGCTTATATTTATTAGTTCTCCTTAATAAAGTATTAGAGGTAGTGTTTAAGGACTTAGTTAGTTTGCTCCATTTACCCGTTAGTTTAAGGGTAAAATGCTGTTAAAAGCCTACATTTTACACACGCTAGGTAGTATAGCTCTAACTAGAATTAACTTGTAAAGACTAGTCCTCTATTAGACACAATACCCTCTAGTGCTCTAAATTATAGCTTAATTTCCTTATAGAATAGTTCTGCTAATTTAGCTGCATTAATGGTGGTTAATACTAGGAGGAAAACGGAGTACTTAGTGAATTAGTCTATAATCACTAGGATTACGTTAGTCTCTTGCTTATTAACCTATATCAGGGTAGTCCTATAACAAAATCCATGGAGATTTTTACCTAGGGTTGCCTTAGTATTAGTAGCAATTTAAGTGTTCTGTATAGGCAATGCCTTCTAGCTACTACTTGCTAGCATACACTACAGCTTATAACGTAGTTAGATACTGCGACTCCTATTTACGGCTACTAAAAATAACGCTTTAATAGGTCAAGCGTGCGTTTAATACTAAAGTAACCCGCTAGCGGATTATTATAGTATAGCCGTAGAAGCTCCTATTATAAGTATTGAAAATGGAAGGGGAATCTAGCTAGAGGGATAGGAAGACCTCTCTAATAGATTCTGACGCGGCGGCTTCTAGATTCACTATAATACGACGATTCTTCAAGATATAGAGCTTTGATAGTTAAATGTAGTTGATTTCTAATAATACGGACGATCTGACGAGCAATGAGAGGATTCTACTAAGTCCCCTCATAGACCTACTAACCATATTGGCAGAACTGGGTCGCCAATAAGGTCTCGCGAGCTACTTTTTATTTTCCGCATAATTTATTTATATAGGGAAAGTAAAAATCGACTCACGGCCATATAAACTAGACGCCCGTGTGGCCTAACTAAGCACTTTAATAAATAACCCTATTAATAAAATATACTATAAAATCCAGAATAAATCAAGGATTCAAATAGTATACGTCAGCCTTTTATACGACTACTAGTTCCCTAGTTATAGTCGATTTCAGCTTCCCTATAGGGTAACCTAGTTGGCTTAGTTATACAAGCCTGTGGGTTGGTTGTGTGCAGGAACGCAGGTCACAGCCAAAGCTGCAAGCAACGCTGCAAGCAACGCCTTGTAACCAACGTTACAACAACGCAACTAGGCAACTAGTGGGCCTATAAAATAGTGCTATAAATAGCATTATTTTAACACTCCCTCTAGAAAAGTATGAGGTAACTAATTCAATACCTAAACTTAGCTCTTTAATAGATATCTAAGTTAACCATAAATTCAATAATAAATCCAATAACTTTTAAACTTAAATCAATAACTTTTCAACTTAAATCAATAACTTTTCAACTTAAATCAATAACTTTTCAACTTAAATCAATAACTTTTCAACGGAATTCTAGTGTTTTTGTTGATTTTGATTTTTCGACTTTTTAGTTGATTTTCCTTTTTAAAGCTAGGCCTTTGTATTCGTAAGGCCTAATAGTTGGATAAATTGTTGAAATTTATCATTAGGCAGGGGCTTAGTTAAGCTATCTGCAGGCATCTCCTTAGTGTTAATGTAGATAACCTTAGCTATACCCTTCTGTACCTTTTCTCTGGTATAGTTGAATTTTAGCAGGGTATGCTTTGTTCTGCTATGAAGAGCAGGGTTATTAGCGGTAGTAATAGTGCCTTAGTTATCACTAAAAATCAGAACTAGAGGTGCTATAGGCAGCTTTATCTTATTAAAGAGACCGTAAAGCCACTCTAGCTCCCTAATAGCTTCATATAGAGCATCTGATTTAGCCTCTAATGTAGATAAAGCTATTGTAGTTGCTTTCTTTGATTTCCAGCTAATAGGTCCTTTGGCTAGCTTATAGAGATAAGCATAGGTTGATTTTGAGGACTTATTACCCGCGAAGTCGCTATCACAAAAGCCAATAAGGGTTGCAGAGGCTTTAGTAGTAGATTTAGACCTTCTATAAGTTATAGAATAACTTATAGAGCCTAGAAAGATATCTAAGTAAATGTTTAGAGGCATTTAAATGCTCTATGTATGGCTTAGATAGTGCTGTGGAAAGCCACTAAACCGGAAAGGCAATATCAGGTCTTGTAAGGAGCATTAAGTACATAATAGTTCCTATAATACTCTAATATAGCTTGTGATTAGGGGGAAAGAGGCTTAGTTAAGTAATTAGCTGCCTATTTTATAATTCCGGGTTGGAGTGGAATTTTAACAGGCCTAGCATCTTTTATATTAAATCTTTCTAAGGCTTCAGAAATGTACTAGGACTGGTGAATAGTTAAGGTCCCTTTCTTTTAATTTCTAGTGATTTGAACGCCTAGGAAAAATTCAGCTGGCCCACGATCTTCTATAGGATAAGCTTTATGTAATAGCTTCTTTAGCCTATTGATATAAGCTAGATCCGGACCTATAAGAAGACAGTCATCCACATATGTCGCTATATATGTAGATGTAGTTGGGTTAAAGAAGACGGCTGGGTCAGATATTAGGGGTGGAAGCCTAATTTCCGAAGAAGGTCCTTTAAAGCCTGCTGCCACTCTCTAGAGCTTTGTTTTAATCTATATAAAGCCTTTTGTAGGAAAATAACTTACTTTTGAGAGGGTTTATAACCGTATTTTTGAGTAGTTTAGTTATTTTAGGCGTAGCGGCTTTAGCAAAATCGGCGAATCTATTAGGGATTTGCATATAAATAGCTTCTTTTAGCGAGCTATTTAGAAAGGCCCCTATAAAATTAACCTATTCAACTTCCCAGTTATTACAAGCCGCTAGGGCTAGTAATATCCGCTAACTAGGGGAATGCTAGTTGCAGCATAGGTTTCGATGTAATCTTGACCTTCTATCTGCATAAAGCCTTTAGCAACGAGTCGGGCCTTGTGTTTTAAAGGATTATTTTCTTTATCCTTTTAAGCTTATAAACAAGCCTATTCTTTAGAACCCTCTAGCCCTTAGGAATTTAGTCTATCCCTATAAATTTAAAGGTTCTAGCAGTTAGAAGCTGCTTAAATTCGTTGAAAGTTGCATTTATCTATTTCTGACTATCCTTGCTGTTTAAAGCTTGTTTCTATGTCTTAGGGGTGTTGGAATTGTTATTAGAAGACGACGATTTAGCCTTTTCTTGTGCCTTGAAGCATATCTCCTTAACGAAAGAAGATATATTGAAATCATCGATATCTATAGAATCAGGATTAGTTAAAGAATCTGAATCTGAAAACGGTTTTTTGATAGCACCCTTATTAGGGGCGCTAGAGCTTGGGCTCTCTAGGGGTAGCGCTGGAGGCGTTACCAGCGCTGCAGGCGCTAGAGGCTTTGGATAGCTATCCTGAACCTCTAGATTATCTCGTGAGATATCGGCTTCTCCCTCTAAAGGATAGCTCCTAAAGGCTTAGGGGACCCTACAGAGCTTATATCCTCTATAATTTTAACAAAGCTAGTCTTAACAACTAACCTTTTAGAGGGTATATAAACAAGATAAACGCTGGAACCTAGAGTAGCAAGTAGCTGGCCAGGGATAGTCCTAGGGCTAGCTTCTAAAGCTTTGATCTCTGCTCCGGAGGTATTAGAACCTTATAATAAGACCCTATAGCCCTAATTTTCGAAAAATCAGGCTTATAAGGGGTCTCAGGCTCTAAGTCAGCTAGATATAGCTGCTTAGGGGTTAGGGGCTTAGTTGTATTCGCGGTGATGTTAACTAAGTCTACTATAGCTAGAAGGATATAAGACCATAGATATAAGGGCAGCTTAGACCACTAAAGTGTAGCCCTAAGCCAGTCTAGGATAACCCTAATAGCCCTCTTAACTAGCCCATTCTGTTCGTGAATATAAGGGCAAGAGGTGCTAAAACAAATTCCTTTAGAAGATAACTATAACTGAAGTTCGTTGTTAATCTCAGTGCCTCCGTCAAAGTGAAGGTGCCTAGGATACGCGTTATATTGGTTTTTCAGGGCCTTAAAGAAGCCCTTAATAGCTATATAGAGGGTCTGACCTTCTTTATTAGCTAATAGAAAACACTATTTATACCGGGATTTTCGATTAATAAGGATAAGGACTAGGGCCTTCTTATTATGCGGTATAGGTGTTATGGACTCGAGCTTGAGGCTCGGGTCCTTCTCGGGTACAGAAGTATTGAAAATGGGAAGGGAATGTACTGGAGGGATAGGAAGACCTCCCTAGTAATTCCTAGATAGCTAGCGCAATAGAGGGCGCTGCGACCTATAGATAACTAAACCACGATAGATAATTCACTTTGAGAGCCAAGATAGTTGAATATAGTTGATTTCTAGCTAACGGACGGTCTGCGAGCAATGAGAGGATTCTACTGAGTCCCCTCATAGACCTACCGACCATATCGGCAGAACCAGGTCGCCAATAGGGTCTCGCGAGCTACTTTTTATTTTCCGCATAATTCATTTGTATAGGAAAAGTAAAAAATCGACTCACGGCCATACAAACTAGACGCCTGTGTGGCCCAACTAAGCACTTTAATAAATAACCCTATTTATAAAATATACCATAAAATCCAGAATAAATCAAGGATTCGAATAGTATACGTCAGCCTTTTATACGACTACTAGTTCCCTAGTTACAGTCAATTTTGGCTTCCCTATAGGGTAACCTAGTTGGCTTAGTCATACATGCCGCAGCTTTGCTTAGGTGGCAACGCAAGATGCGTTGCACAACTACGCAACGTAGCGCGCAGCAACGCCGCGCAACAACGCAACTAGGCAACTAGTGGGCCTATAAAATAGTGCTAAAAATAGCATTATTTTAACAAAACTAGACGCCCGTGTGGCCTAACTAAGCACTTTAATAAACAACCCTATTAATAAAATATACTATAAAATCCAGAATAAATCAAGGATTTAAATAGTATACATTAGCCTTTATACAACTACTAGTTCCCTAGTTATAGTCAATTTCAGCTTCCCTATAGGGTAACCTAGTTGGCTTAGTTATACAAGCCTGTGGGTTAGTTGTATGCAAGAACGCAGGTCACAGCCAAAGCTGCAAGCAACGCTGCAAGCAACGCCTTATAACTAACGTTGCAATAACGCAACTAGGCAACTAGTGGGCCTATAAAATAGTGCTATAAATAGCATTATTTTAACACTCCCTCTAGAAAAGTATGAGGTAACTAATTTAATACCTAAACTTAGCTCTTTAATAGATATCTAAGTTAACCATAAATTCAATAATAAATCCAATAACTTTTAAACTTAAATTAATAACTTTTTAACTTAAATTAATAACTTTTCAATGGAATTCCAGTGTTTTTGTTGATTTTGATTTTTGACTTTTTAGTTGATTTTCCTTTTTAAAGCTAGGCCTTTGTATTCGTAAGGCCTAATAGTTAGATAAATTGTTAAAATTTATTATTAGGCAGGGGCTTAGTTAAACCATCTGCAGGCATCTCCTTAGTGTTAATGTAAATAACCTTAGCTATACCCTTCTGTACCTTTTCTCTAGTATAGTTAAATTTTAGTAGGGTATGCTTTGTTCTGCTATGAAGAGCAGGGTTATTAGCGGTAGTAATAGCGCCTTAGTTATCACTAAAAATCGGAACTGGAGGTGCTATAGGTAGCTTTATCTTATTAAAGAGACCGTAAAGCTACTCTAGCTCCCTAATAGCTTTACATAGAGCATCTAATTTAGCCTCTAATATAAATAAAGCTATCGTAGTTGCTTTCTTTGATTTCCAGCTAATAGGTCCTTTAGCTAGCTTATAGAGATAAGCATAGGTTGATTTTAAGGACTTATTACCCGCGAAGTCACTATTACAAAAGCCAATAAGGGTTGCAGAGGCTTTAGTAGTAGATTTAGACCTTCTATAAGTTATAGAATAACTTATAGAGCCTAGAAGGTATCTAAGCAAATGTTTAGAGGCATTTAGATGCTCTATATATGGCTTAGATAGTGCTGTGGAAAGCCACTAAACCGGAAAGGCAATATCGGGTCTTGTAAGGTCATTAGTATGATTATAGTCCCTATAATACTCTAATATAGCTTGTGATTAGGGAAAAGAGGTTAGTTAAGTGATTAGCTGCCTGTTTTATAATTCCAGTGGAATTTTAACAGGCCTAGTATCTTTATATTAAATCTTTCTAAGGCTTCAGAAATATACTAGGACTGGTGGATAGTTAAGGTCCCTTTCTTTTGATTTCTAGTGATTTAAACGCCTAGGAAAAATTTAGCTAGCCTACGATCTTCTATAGGATAAGCTTTATATAATAGCTTCTTTAGCCTATTAATATAAGCTAGATCCGGACCTATAAGAAGACAGTTATCCACATAAGCCACTATATATGTAGATGTAGTTAGGTTAAAGAAGACAGCTAGGTCAGATATAAGGGGGTGAAAGCCTAGTTTCCGAAGAAGGTCCTTTAAAGCCTACTGCCACTCTCTAGAGCTTTGTTTTAATCTATATAAAGCCTTTTGTAAGAAAATAACCTACTTTTAAGAGGGTTTATAACCGTATTTTTGAGTAGTTTAGTTATTTTAGGCGTAGTAGCTTTAGCAAAATCAGCGAATCTATTAGGGATTTGCATATAAATAGCTTCTTTTAGCGAGCTATTTAGAAAGGCCCCTATAAAATCGACCTGTTTAACTTCCTAGTTATTACAAGCCGCTAGGGCTAGTAATATCCGCTAACTAGGGGAATGCTAGTTATAGCATAGGTTTCGATGTAATCTTAACCTTCTATCTGCATAAAGCCTTTAGCAACGAGTCGGGCCTTGTGTTTTAA
This sequence comes from Epichloe glyceriae, assembly GCA_023658535.1. Classification (NCBI taxonomy): domain Eukaryota; kingdom Fungi; phylum Ascomycota; class Sordariomycetes; order Hypocreales; family Clavicipitaceae; genus Epichloe; species Epichloe glyceriae. Next base: position 584,045 of record CP098295.1, on the reverse strand, counting down.
AGGATTATTTTCTTTATCCTTTTTAAGCTTATAAACAAGCCTATTCTTTAGAACCCTCTAGCCCTTAGGAATTTAGTCTATCCCTATAAATTTAAAGGTTCTAGTAGCTAGAAGCTGCTTAAATTCGTTAAAAGTTACATTTATCCATTTCTAACTATCCTTGCTATTTAAAGCTTGTTTCTATGTCTTAGGGGTGTTAGAATCGTTATTAGAAGACAACGATTTAGCCTTTTCTTATGCCTTAAAGCATATCTCCTTAACAAAAGAAGATATATTGAAATTATTAATATCTATAGAATTAGGATTAGTTAAAGAATCCGAATCTGAAAACGGTTTTTAATAGCACCCTTATTAGGGGCGCTAGAGCTTAGGCTCTCTAGGGGTAGCGCTAGAGGCGTTACTAGCGCTGCGGGCGCTGCGGGCGCTGCGGGCACTAGAGGCTTTGGATAGCTATTCTAAACCTCTAGATTATCTCGTGAGATATCGGCTTCTCCCTCTAAAGGATAGCTCCCTAAAGGCTTAGGGGACCCTATAGAGCTTATATCCTCTATAATTTTAACAAAGCTAGTCTTAACAACTGACCTTTTAGAGGGTATATAAATAAGATAAACGCTAGAACCTAGAGTAGCAAGTAGCCGGCTAGGGATAGTCCTAGGGCTAGCTTCTGAAGCTTTGATCTCTGCTCCGGAGGTATTAGAACCTTATAATAAGACCCTATAGCCCTAATTTTCGAGAAATCAGGCTTATAAGAGGTCTCAGGCTCTAAGTTAGCTAGATATATCTGCTTAGGGGTTAGGGGCTTAGTTGTATTCGCGGTGATGTTAACTAAGTCCACTATGGCTAGAAGGATATAAGACCATAGATATAAAGGCAGCTTAGACCACTGAAGTGTAGCTCTAAGCCAGCCTAGGATAACCCTAATAGCCCTCTTAACTAGCCCATTCTGTTCGTGAATATAAGGGCAAGAGGTGCTAAAACAAATTCCTTTAGAAGATAACTATAACTGAAGTTCGTTGTTAATCTCAGTGCCTCCGTCAAAGTGAAGGTGCCTAGGATACGCGTTATATTAGTTTTTCAGGGCCTTAAAGAAGCCCTTAATAGCTATATAAAGGGTCTGACCTTCTTTATTAGCTAATAGAAAACACCATTTATACTAGGATTTTCGATTAATAAGGATAAGGACTAGGGCCTTCTTATTATGCGGTATAGGTTCGATTTTAACCGTATCTCCCTCTAGAATGTCTAAAACTCTAGGGGGTCCTAAATAGGTCTTTTAGTAGGTCTTCTAATAGCCTTTAATTGCATACAGGCTATGTAGTTAAAATCCTTTTCTTTAATTGCGGAAAAATCAGGGATCCCTTTAGCTAATTTTAAAGACTTCTTTAGTAAAGGGAGGCCAATGTGGCCTAATCGAATATGCCAAAGAAGGGCTAAATCTAGTAACTTCTTGTAACTAGAATCTAGCTTTTCAGGGCTATTATCCCTTAGCTCCCTCTGTTGCCAGGCCTCTTAAGAATCACAGGCCTCTGGGGGTAATAGACAGCCACTATCGTCACCTAAGTCATTAGGGTATAGACCTTCTAAACCCCTATAGAAGGTGCCTAACTAGGAGGAGCTTCGGTGGGATATAGGGCTAAATCTTCGTCTTCTTTAGAGTCTAATTCTTCGATTCGTTAATATTCCTTAGGATTAAATGCTAGCTGCGGAATTTAAACCTCTATAGGGTAGGAAAACCTAATTCGGTCTTATAGGCTCTTTAGTTACAAAATTAAGAGCCGATAAAGGAGAGGTGGGTTGAATGCTTGCAAATCTTAGGAGTGGCTTGCCCTTAATCTGCAAAAAGAAGCCGTGTTTAGCAGGTTCTAATAACCTATAGGGGCTTTTATCGGCTAGGAAAAGCTGGTCTTTAGCTAGATAACCTCCCTTTAGATAGTGGGATAACCCGCTAACTAGGTTGGTATCTATACCTAGGAAATATAAGGCATTTAGCAGAGCTAAAGGCCTATATTCTAGTGGATTTTTCTTGACTAGAACGTTAAAAATAGCGGTGCCTCTTCCTTTAGGATAGATAGGTCCTCCTGCTATAATTATAGGGCTAGTTTGACCTTTCTTAAGAGGCTTAAAGTCCCTAAAGAAAGCCCTATTATTACAAATGTGACAAGAAGAACCTGTATCATATAAAAGGGAGTTTTTAACCATATTATTAGAGTAGCTAAAAGTAGGCTTAGTAGTAGTGTTACTAGTAGTAGTAGTACTAGAAGTATCTGAATTAGATTTAGAATTACTGCTATCCTCGCTACTAGACTTACTAGAATCTAGTTCTTTAACGTATCCTATAGCTAGGCTATAGCCTAATGCAAAAGCAGCTTCTTTTCCTTTATCCCTATTACTACTCTTCTTCTTTTGCTTTTTCTTCTTAGAGGCTTTAGAAGGGTTTGAATCCTTCTTATCCTGCTCTTTAGTGGCATTTGTAAAGTCCTTCTTAGTGTTAGGATTAGAGGATTTCTTCTCCTAGTCCTTAGAATTTCCCTTATTATTAGAAGCCTTATAACTAAGAGCTTTAGCTATAGGGGAGGTTTTATCCTCTGTTCTTCTAATAAATCTGCTATAAGGAACTGTAAATTTAAGGTATTTACAGGCAGTCCCTATGCCCTAAAAGCTCTAATAGTAAATCTTTGTCTCTTAGCCTAACTAGGGAAGGTCTGCTTTAATGCATTAATATAATGATTTACTTGATTAATAGGTGCGATCTTTACACTACAGAGTTATAGTCTAGCTAGTAAATTATTAAAATTAGCATTAAAAGCCTCTAAAGATCCCTTAAAATTTGAAAAATTTAGGGAGTGGTAGCTAGCGTATAGCGTACCTCGCTAGATTTCAGCACTTTGCGAATAATGCCTAATAAGGACTTTATAGGCTTCTTTGGGGATTTTTGCTAACATATAGCTGCCTAAGGTCTAGATTAATAGCTATCTCTTAATATTATTAAAAGAATAGCTTGATCATAGTTAGCTAGATGGCCTGCTAGGCTTAGATTATCTATGAATTCAGGTAATCCTAGGGCTCTAAATTGAATGCTTAGGGCTTGCTTCCACTAATTATAATTTTCAGGGCCTTTTAGCTTAGCTCCTCTGGAATAGAGTGAACCTTCTTATTTAGCTCCTTAATAGTACCTGTGTTAAAGGCAGCTTGTAAGTTACTAGAAGGTAAACTTGTAGAAGTAGTAGTAGGTAAGTCTTTTACTAGGACCTTAGTATTTTCTTCCCTTAGTCTAGTAGAATCCTAAAGACCTTAAATAGCAGTTATGGTTTGCGTTAATTTATCTAATAGATTATTAATACTAGCCTCGGTTTTTAGCCGTTTTAACTCGCTATATTTAATAAAATCTATTAAGGTCTTGCCTTATTATTTAATTTAGCTTTATAATTGTAAAGCGCTAGCCTAAACAGCTAGTTAACCTTCTATATCTATCCTATTAGGGTCCCTAGGGGGCTAGAAGGGCCTATAGCAGGGCCCTTACCCTTATAATTAGGTGGTGCTATCTTTAAAAATTCCTATGCAAAATCTCTAAATTTGTTCCTGTTGCAAATAACGCGTGCTAGAAATTAGTTATAATGCAATCTGCTTGCGCACATAAAATGCGTGGCGGGGCTGTTTAAAAGGATAGCCTAAAAGGTCAAAAAGTGGGTCTGCGGTATACGTAGGTAGAAAAAGCCAGAGAAAATTCTTAGGAGAAAATTTTCTTAACACTAAAAGTAGGATTGCGGATAATAGGTATTACAGAAACCACAACGTAACGTAACGTAATGTATAGTGCGTGTAACGTAGTGCAATAGGTTAAAAAGCCTAGTATAGATATACTAGATGTCTAATGATTTAAAGGATATAGCGTATCTACTGTTATAGATATTATTAAATATAACGGTTGCAATAGTGAATAGAATCACTAAAAAGAGGTTATAGTTATAACTAAATAGTTACAGTTACAATGTGGTGGTTGTAGGTGCGGCTGTAAATGAATTTAACACTAAGGGTCTGGTGTTGCGATGCGGGGTGCTAGGGGATAAAAAGCTTTAACTAGCGGTTTCCTTTGTAATCTAAGAGCCCACAGGTATAGTAGAGAGTAACTAGTACCTAAAATTAAGCAGTAATTGCAGTAGAATAGCGTAGTAATGTAGTAATTCTATAGGCCTTCTAGGCTTATAACCTATTAAAAATAGAAGGGGAATCTAGCTAGAGGATAGGAAGACCTCTCTAATAGATTCTAATGCGGTGGCTTCTAGATTCACTATAATATGACAATTCTTTAAGATATAGAGCTTTAATAGTTAAATGTAGTTGATTTCTAACAATACAGATGATCTAACAAGTAATAAGAGGATTTTACTAAGTCCCCTCATAGACTTACTAACCATATTGGCAGAACTAGGTTGCTAATAGGGTCTTGCGAGCTACTTTTTATTTTCCGCATAATTTATTTGTATAGGAAAAGTAAAAATCGACTCACGGCCATACAAACTAAACGCCCGTGTGGCCTAACTAAGCACTTTAATAAACAACCCTATTAATAAAATATACTATAAAATCCAGAATAAATCAAGGATTTAAATAGTATACGTCAGCCTTTATACGACTACTAGTTCCCTAGTTACAGTCGATTTCAGCTTCCCTATAGGGTAACCTAGTCGGCTTAGTCATACAAGCCTGTGGGTTGGTTGTGTGCAGGAACGCAGGTCACAGCCAAAGCTGCAAGCAACGCTGCAAGCAACGCCTTGTAACTAACGTTGCAACAACGCAACCAGGCAACTAGTGGGCCTATAAAATAGTGCTATAAATAGCATTATTTTAACAGTATTCTAGCTATCTTACTCCTCTAAGGGTAAATCAAACTATACCTATTTCTACACCTATTTCAGACTATTACTTATCTATATATCCCCTATTTTGCCTTAAACCTATCTAGTGCCTTAGTATTCTACACATTTTCTAGGGGTTCTTACGTTAGCTATATATAACCTTTTTATTTAACTAGAACATTACGATTTAATCCCTAGCCTAGCGTATTCTTAGCTATAAGAATCTCCTTTACCTAGTACTCCGCGAGATTATTATCTATATCCGTTATTATTAGCTCTAGTAGCAGTCTTTATTAGCTAGCTTTTAACTTAGTAATAGGTTCTCTACTACCCTCTAGACTAAATCTATATAAAAGACTAGGTATAGCCCCTAGGAATATCTAGCTTTATAGTTAATAGTGTTAGTACCTCTAGCACCTTATACTTAGCTATAACCTAGTCTAGCTTCTTATATAAGTGATTTATTTTAATATTCTTAAGACTTAGCTATATATAGTCCCTAACCTAGAAATATTCTATAAGTCTCTAACTACTATTTATGTTCTCCTATTACTATTATTAGATAAAAGCTATAGCTACTTACATTAGGTCTATGCCCTCCTTTAAATGCTATAGGAATGCTTATACTTACCCTTTTACTAAAGTCCTTAAAGCTTCTGTAAATAGTGGTTCCTAAATCGTAGGTATATTAAAGCCGTAAAAGCTATATTTACACTTACTCCTATTACTAAGGAATCCCTATTATTTAATACTAGTTAATAGGCTAGTAAGTAATTTGCTTACTTAAATTGCAAAAGGATAATATTACCTATAACACTACCTAAACCTCCTAGTTAGCTCTCTCCGTACCTCTATCTATCTATAAGTGGTATGAGGTTAATAGTAATTACTTAGTGCTAACCTTCTTATAAAGCGCTATCTAAAAGTTACTTAACTAATCTAACCTATAATCCGTAATAATCTAGGTTAGGAACCCATAAAACCACTACTAATAGTGCTTAAACCGTTTTACACATGCCTTAGCCTCTATTAATATTATAGCCTTAAGTTACACAAATTTATAGAGCCTATCCATAATAACTATTAGGAACTGTAGGTTAGCCTAGTCTTAAGCAAGGAGCTCTATTATAAAGTTAATAGAGATCTATAACTAATATCTATCCGGTGGGGAATTAGCTTTAGTAAGCCTTATTATAACTATTAACTCTTTTATCCCTTATAGTAGTGGTAATTATATACAAACCATGCCATATCCTGTAATATACTATCCTAATAGAAGTCCCTCTAAAGCGCCTTAAAGGTAGTGTTTTGCCCTAGATAACCTAGTAAGGGTAAGTTATAAGTCTACTAGATTAAAGTTATAATTAGAGGCTCTTACTTTAGTACCTAAGTCTAGCCCTAGAATTAAAGCGCCCTTTTACGCTAATCTAATAGTCTATAATCTGTTCTTATATGCTAGTAGCATTAGGAAACTTCTAAGCTCTAGCCCTTACTGCCTTAAGCTATAGTCTATATATATATTGGATACGCTAGCTAGCTATATAATTGCTAGTACTAGTACTCCGGCTGGTTAGTCAACAGGAAAACCCATAAATGGGGAGAAAACCCTTTCGCGTCTGTATTTAGGTCAGCACCGGCCCTGTATTAGGGCTGTGCCCTCGAAAAGTTACCTATTGTGAAAATTTATAGCTAGCTCTTGCTAGCCTTATCCCTAAAATCCAAAAATCTAAGTTTAGGAGAAAGGATTCGCTCCTTCTAGTGTGCTTGCGGGCCTAGGGCAGTTCTATCTTAGGCCTCCTTGCTTTTTTCTAGTAGGAGGTGAATTCTATTGTGGTAAGATTCTCACAGTTTTTTACTTTTTGCTAACTCTTCTATAGCCTTACTTTTTAGCTAAGTCTAGTCTGCTTCTAACCTAGATATATTATAAACCCTAAGCACCTACTCTTAGTTATGTGTAGGGGGTGAGGCTAGGTCTAGTCTAGTTAAGGATTAGTTCCGCGTATATGCTTACCTTATAATATCTTTTTTACTTTTCCTTATGCTTTACTTTTAAAGCTACTATAGTAAATTACTCTGCCCCCTTATATATATAAAAGAAAGTAATTCCCGCGGGATTCTGCCCTCTTTTCTTTCCTTATTATCTATCTTCTCTTAGGTTTATTTATACCCTTTTTGTCTACTAGTGTAATTCTAGGTCAGATTTAGTGTAGTTACTAACTATTATTATAGTTTTCTCTATAATCCTTGTTGTCGCTGCTATTCGCTATGTTATTATCTATTTCCCTATAAGTCCTACCCCTTAGGGGTACTCTATCGCTTCTAACTTGCCTAGGAACTAAGCCTCTCTAAGTAATATCCCTAAAAATAGTTAACTTTAGCTTAATTAAGGCAGGCTTTAGATAGGGAGCTTTATATAAGTTATTCTTCCGCTCTTATTTTAAGGCTTTTTATTTCTAATTTTATGTAGTTAGGTAAGCTATAGCAGTTTTAATGCATTTCCTATTACTCTTAATTAATAAGGACCCCTAGCTATTAGTGCCACAACGTTATTAGTATAGGCAGCCCTAAGCCAGATAAGTGTTAGTGGCAAATCTGCTAACCTATGGTTAGGTGCTGTAACTAATGCCTACTTTAATTATTAGGTTTATAATAATAGTTATAATAAGGTAATGTTTTGCGCCACACTTAGGTTTACTTTGTTACTAATTTACCTCTTAGCTAAATACTATAAGGCGCTAAGCTAAACATTTGTGGCTAACGGAGATCTAAGCTACTATTATTAGCGGTGCTAAGGTACGCGTCTATTTACAGGGTAATTCTAGGTCTATATTATATCTAATATATGTTTATCTTAGGTTCCTAATAATTACTATAATTATATAAGAAAGCTTTATGCTAAGAATTAGAGTAAGAAGTAAAGCGCTTTAGTGGCAGGCCTAGATTAGTCTAGGTCTAGTTCTAATAGGGGCTAATATAATAAGATAGTTTTCTAGATGTAATGCTTAGACGCTTAAATAGCGGAGATAAACTAGCTCCTAGCTGCCTCCTTTCTAGCAAAGGGGCGTGCTAAGGTAATAGAGAATACTATCCCTATTTTAGAGGAGGAGTAATATAATAGGCTAGAGCTAGTCTAAGAGCGGCGTTAGGGCGTAGGGGGCTAATAATACCTAGCGTTAGTAGTTTTAATTAAGAGTTTATTCCTTTCTCTAGTAGTCTTGTTTTTTTCCTATTATAACGTTAGCCCTAACCCTTATATACCTCTAAGCTACCTATTTCCTAGAGTTCTCTTTCTTTAGCGTCTAATCTAAGTGTCCGTATATTGTTATGTGTCCTCTAGGGGTAGGTTAGTCTTAGTCCTATTCCGCTTAAGGCAAATGCCAGGTCCTATACTAGCCTATAGTAGTTAAGTCTCCTAGTTTATATAACCTATCTAGTAATAGTTCTCGCTCGCGTGGGATTATCTAGGGCTAGCCTTACCTCCTATTTGTCTCTAGGCTACCTTTAGGGTCTTATATAGTTATAGTTACTGTAGCTTATAATAACGTAATACTAATCTTCCTCTCTATAGCCGCAGCTGCATATTAGTAATGTTACCCTAGGCATGCCTTTATTAAAGAGGAATTTATTTAGCCCTATCTTCCCTATATATAGTTATACTATTATTAAAGAGATATATTTATCTAGGTTTATGTGGAACTTTTAGATCTCTTTTAGGTTAGGGTATAGTAGGCGGTCCTTAGTAGGTTCTCTAGTATACTAGCGGTGGCCTAGGCGTTCTCTATTATGCTATAATTCCTATCTCTTATTTCACTTATTATATAAGTTCGCGTCTAGCTTTTCTTCCCTTAGTTAGGTGTGTTTAACCCTTTTATGGCGTAGTATAGTCTTAACTAACTATAAGGTAGTTCGGATTATCTCTGCTATCCTGTTATGGACTCGAGCTCGAGGCTCGGGTCCTTCTCAGGTACGGAAAGGACGCGGAGAGTGTGCGGGAAGGACACGTGTTATATGCGGACATGTTTAGGACTTAGGGCTGCTGCGCACGCTATGTGCACAGACCACGCACAGAAGGGTATATAGCTAGGCGCTATGCGACCTCTTATCTAGTTCTTTCCTTCCTCTCTAAGAATAACAATCGCACTTTGAACGCTTATTTGCAGCTGCCCTAAGGCTAGTTCATAACATTTGTTATTCTTCACCATAGACGCTAACGAGATAGCGGCGTTGCGGGAGGTTATCGAGAGGCAGGCGGCCTAAATCACTAACCTCACTAACAGGCAAAATGCGGCCCTTACGCAAAACCCCATTAAGCGGAAGCTATTGCTAATAGGCCCACTATTTAATAGCAACAGAGTATTGTTCTCAGCCTAGAAAGGCCTTATAGGTCACAAGTTACTAACGGATTAGGAGTTTATCAGTACTGCACAAGATTAATAGTGCTTTATCTACTAGAATCTCTTACCTAAGGTATAGGCCTAAGTTACTCCTTACTTTAAAAAGGGGCACCTAGTTTATTTTAACTTAAGACACTTCCTTAAGTACTTAGGGGAAATATTTAATAACTCTTATTAACAGGAGATAGCTATTACCAAGCTTAACCAGCTAAGGCAATAACAGCACAAGCGTTTTAGTGACTTCTACATTTAGTTTAAGCAGAAGTTAGCGCTTGCGGGCGGGTTAGATTAGGCAGACGCAGTGAAGTTATCTAAACTACGTACTGCACTTAACAAGCAGATAAGAGATTGTAGTGTTAGCTAAGACATTCCCTAGGCTAACTACCTAGTGGCAGTGGCTTGCTTTCGGAGCATTACATTAGACATCAAGTCCTACTAGCTAGAGGAGAAGCATTAATCGCGTAGGTAGTCTTAACCCACAGCCCTTGCGGAGAGGTCCTATCCACAGGATAAGGACACTCTAATAACAGACGTTCAATCAGCGGGCATAATAGGGGCCTAAAAAGGTTCTAGTAAGGCCCTAGCCTAACGTGCATAACTAAGCATAAGCAACAAAGAGGGCGCAAAGCGGGCAAAGTAAGTCTCTTAGGAAGTGCTAGACACCCGCCGCAAGAAGGGTAGGTGCCTGCAATGCGGTTCCGACAAGCATTAGGTTATAAAATGCCCCTTACACCATGCCCTCTGCCTAAAGGAGACGCTATTAGTTAATGCGTGTAACGTGGAAGACGTCAACCCTAAGGACTTAAGTAATAAGTTAGGAAAAGAGAAGCCCCTTTATTAAGTCATTTAAATAGGGAAGAGAATCAGGAGCTTAGAGAGGCTTCACAGCATACTATTATCATTAAGGACAACTTCAAACAAATCCAGAGCAATATAGATACATCACCTTTCTTAGTCCCTATATTAATAAATAAGACAACCTTTTCGGATGCATAAGTTAACACAGGATATAACTGCTATGCTGCTATTAGTGAACGCTTAGTCTAAAAGCTACGACTAGAACGCATTCCCTTACTAACTAAGAGGATGGTTCACACTATGGTTAGTATAAAAGAGGGGAAGGGAGGATTATAAGAAGAGCTCGTTAATAACACATATTGTCCGTTTTTAGATAGATATAGATGGATAGGAGACGCTAATTATAGCGTACGTGATTCTAGGATTAACAAGATAACTTATCCTAGGGACACCGTGGATGGCCCGCTACAATATCAATTTAAACGTAAAGTGTCACTAGCTTACTATAAGGGTGGCTAATAACCTGCAGATTCAGACTATAGCTAGTAGAGGGGTAGAGAAGCCCACAGTGTGTATTATAGGATTGTTATTTATAGGAATAGTGCAAAGGGTAAGGAAGCAGAAGGAGCATATATAGCTATACGCTACAAGCTTGCAGGAGATTATGTCTGTGCTACAGATTAACGCCACGCTAAAACCCACAGAGCAGGAACTCTTAGCAGCCTTACTAGAGGAGTTACAGGACTTCAAGGATCTTTTTAGGAGAGTAAGGCAAACGCCCTCCCACCATATAGGGGCAAGTCTAACTACTATATTCGCCTTAAACAGGATACGGAGGGCAATAAACCGGACTTGCCTTAGGCACTATTATATAATATACCACATTAACACCTCCTAGAGATATGCAAGCAGGTAACAGACTTAATAGATAAGGGCTAGATTAGGGCGAGCTTATCTTTAGCAGTAGCACTAGTTCTGCTAGTAAAGAAACCCAGGGGCGGCTAGAGGTTCTATATAAACTATTACGCGCTAAATAAGATTACGGAACAGGACCACTACCCCTTGCCTTTAGTAAAGGAGACACTACACTCCTTAGCTAAAGCAAAATGGTTTATAAAACTAGATATGCGAGCAGCGTTCCATTGTATTCGTATCGCTAAGGGCTAGGAACACTAGACTACTTTCCAGACGCGGTTTAGATCATTTAAGTGGTTAGTATACCCCTTTGGTTTAGCGGGCGCGCCCGTAACCTTCTAGAGGTATATTAATGGAGCGCTTAGTGGTATTCTTAGGGACTACGTTACAGCTTACCTTAACAACGTCTTAATTTATTCAGGGGTTCACAGAAAGATTACATATAGAAAGTCCGCGGGGTACTAGCTAGGCTATAATAGGCTAGGCTAAATCTAGACATTAAGAAATATATCTTCGCTATAAAAGAGGTAAAGTACCTTAGGTTTATTATTTACGCAGGAAAACAGATTTGCCTAGATAATAAAAAGATTACGGTAATTAGAGATTAGGAGGCTCTGATATAGGTCTAAGGAGTGCGCGGGTTTCTAGGATTCGCTAACTTTTATTGCGATTTTATACCGTAATTTTCAGACGTGGCAGGCCCCTAATTAACCTAACAAAGAAGGGCGTGGTATTCCGCTAGATAGAGGCATGTAATAAGGCTTTTAAGACATTAAAGTTAGCTTTTATATTATACCTAATCCTTATATAATAGGACCCTAACAAGGACACAGTAGTGGAGGCGGATTGCTTAGGAATAGCATTAGGAGGTTGCCTTTCCTAGACAAACAACAAAGGGTCTTGCATCCGGTGGCGTATTACTTAGCTTGTTTGTAACTAGCTTAAAGGAATTATATAATACATAATAAGGAACTTCTAGCAATTATCTTGTGTCTTAAGGCGTGGTTAGCAGAGCTACGGAGTGTTAGCAGTCCGTTTATAATACTCATAGACTATAAGAACTTAGAGTACTTTATGGCCCTAAGGGAGATATTAGAATAACAGGCGTAATGGGCAGAGACTCTAGCACTTTTCAATTTTTACTTACACTACAGGCTAGGGACTTAGGCAGGCTGGCTAGATGTATTATCAAGGCGCTATTAGGAAGAGGCACAGTCAGCTAAACCAAAGGCGCCTATTATACAATCAGCGATAACGCCTACTCAGTTTAGCTTCGGTTAGGGTCAGCCGCGCGTTAGTATTAGGCCTATGTTAGTTTTAGAGGGCACCACTCCAGAGAATAACTTAGCTTCAGAAGGCAACGCAATGGAGAGTAATTCGGCCTAAGTAACAAGCATCCTAGCTAGGGACTCCTTATTTGCAGACAAGCACCTCTAATCCCTATGGGATTAATCCGTGGCCTATAATAAGACCTACAGACTACGGCTTAAGGCAGTAAGGGCCGGAGCTTAGAAGTTTCCTAACGCCGCTAGCACACAAGAACAGATTGTGGATTGTTAGATTAGCGCAAAAGGGGCGCTTTAATTCCAGGGCTAGACCTAGGTACTAAAGTAGGAGCCTCTAACTACAACTTTAATCTAGCGGACTTATAACTCACCCTTGCTAGGTTATCCAGGGCGGAACACCACCTTTAAGGCACTTTAGAGGGACTTCTATTAGGATAGTATGTTATAGGACGTGGCATAGTTTATACGCAATTACCACTACTACAGGGGATAAAAGAGTTAACAGTTACATCAGGGCTTGCTAAAGCTAATTCCCCACTAGATAGATATTAGTTATAGATCTCTATTAATTTTATAACGGAGCTCCCTGCTAGAGACTAGGCTAACCTACGGTTCCTAATAGTTATCACAGATAGACTCTCCAAATTTGTGCAACTTAAGGCTATGACGTTAATGGAGGCTAAGGCGTGTGCGAAACGGTTTAAGCACTATTAGTAGCGGTTCCACGGGTTCCCTACCCAGATTATCACGGATTACAGGTTAGATTAGTTAAGTAACTTTTGGACGGCGCTCTGCGAGAAGGTTAGCACTAAGCAATTACTGTTAACCTCTTACTACCCGCAGACAGATAGAGGTACGGAGAGAGCTAACTAGGAGGTTTAGGCAGTGTTACAGGTAATGTTGTCCTTTTTGTAATTTAAGTGGGCAAATCACTTGCTAGCCTATTAACTAGTATTAAATAACAGGGATTCCTCAGTAACGGGAGTAAGTGCAAATATAGCTCTTCACGGCTTTAATATACCTATGATCCAGGCACCACTATTTACAGAAGCTTTAAGGACTTTAGCAAAAGGGCAAGCGTAAGCATTCCTACAGCATTTAAAAGAGGGCATAGACCTAATGCAGGCGGCTATAGCTTTTATCTAGTAATAGCAACAGGAAAACACAAATAGTAGTTAGAGACCTGCGGAACGGTTCTAGGTTAGGGACTACGTGTGGCTAAGTCTTAAGAACATTAAAATAAACCGCCTATGTAAGAAGCTAGACTAGGTTATAGCTAAGTATAAGGTGCTAGAGGTACTAACACCATTAACTATAAAGCTAGATGTTCTAAGGGGCTACACCTAGTCTTTTATGTGGATTTAGTCCAGAGGGCAGCAGAGGACCTATTACTAAGTTAAAAGCTAGCTAATAAAAGACCGCCGCTAGAGCTAATAATAACAGATACGGATAACGATCTTACGGAGTACTAGGTGGAGGAAATTCTCGTAGCTAAGAATACGCTAGGCCAGGGATTAAATCGCAACGTTCTAGTTAAATAGAAAGGTTACATATAGCTGACGTAGGAACCCCTAGAAAATATGCAGAACACTAAGGCGCTAGATAGGTTTGAGGCAAAATAGGGGATATATGGATAAGTAATAGTCCAAAACGGGTGCAGAAACGGGTGCGGTTTAATTTACCCTTAGAGGAGTGAGACAGCTAGAACACACGCAGGAAAGCAGAGGGGAGGATAAGAAGCAGGGGGGCATAAAAATTTTTTTCCTAAGGAGGGGGAGAGGGGAGGTAAGAAGGGGGTATATTATAGACTCGAGCTTAAGGCTCAGGTCCTTCTTAGGTACAGAAAGGACGCGGAGAGTGTGTGGGAAGGACACGTGTTATATGCGGACATGTTCAGGACTTAGGGCTACTACGCGCGCCATGTGCACAGACCACGCACAGAAGGGTATATAGCTAGGCGCTGTGCGACCTCTTGTCTAGTTCTTTCCTTCCTCTCCAAGAATAACAATCGCACTTTAAACGCTTGTTTGCAGCTGCCCCAAGGCCAGTTCATAACATATCCTATTATTAGCAATTCTCTCTTTAAACCTCTATTTAACTATATTAAGGTATAGGTTAAGTGGTAGTATTGCTATTTTTACTTCTAGCTATATAATAGGGGTAGCTTTAAATGCCCTTATAATAACCTAGAGGTAGGCTAATTATTCTATTATAAAGTTTTTTACTATCCCTCTAGGTTTCCTCTAGTTTTAGTTAGGGTGTGGTATACGCTCGCTCTATAGGTAATAATAGGTTAAACTACCTATATATAAAGGAGTCTAATATCCCTAAAGCTATATCCCTATACTAAGGCTAATAACGTAATAAAGGCAAGCCTTTACTAGGCTAACTTTCCTTAAAGATATTCTTATAAGTGCTTTAGTTAAGTTTTCTATTTACCTATACTCCTAAGAATTAGTAGGACTCTATAAGCGTTATCTTCTTATCCCTAAGTTAGACCCTAATCTAGGGGGTTATTAGGATTTGCTAAAGTGTATAAGCTTGGTTTTTAAGGGGTTAAACTTTACTCCTACTTCCTTTACCTATTTTTACATACCTTTTAGGCAGCTTTAAGTCTTTTCTATGTCTATAATTTGTTTTTTCTAAATACTATAATATTAGTATTATCTGCAAATCCTATTACTACTATGCCTAGGATAGAGCAGAGGTATATATATAACTTAGTGAAGTATAGTAAGAAGAGGATAGGGAAAGTAAGAAGCCTTATAGGGTGCTAGCCTTAATCTTAAATAGTTATAATAAGTCTCTATTAAAGCTAAGCTAGCTTATTTTACCTATAAGGAAGCTTTATATTACTATTACTAGCTATAGCGGTACTCCTATCTTAACTAGGAGGGCGATAAGGTAAGGGTAGCTAACTCTATTAAAGGCTGTAGAAATATCTATTTAAGCTAGCGAGGTAACGCTGCCTCTCCCCTAGGCCTCTTGCACGTATTCTGTTAAGGCTTTTATTATAGTTTTTATTAACCTATTTCTCCTATTACTTATTTGTAGTTTTAGAAGAAGGTTATTTACCTTAGTGTAGCTTATAAGCTACCTTACTATCGCTGCCTCTATAATCTTGCTTATTATATTAAGTAGTAAAATAGGTCTTTATATATTAGCTCTCCTTATCTCCTTTATTATTTTCCTAGGTTTCCTAATTACTATAACTCTAGTGGTTTAGAAGTAGGCTAGAAAGTACTTTACTTCTAGGGTAGCGTTAAGTAGTCTTATAATTATATCCTTTGCCAGGTTATTACAGGCTTTAATAAGGCCTGCTAGGAGTTTATTATTTTCTAAGGCCTTTAGCTAGCTATGCCTAAGAGAATATCTGCGATTTCAGCTCTTATAAATCGCTCTTAGGCTAGAAAAGGGGCATTTTTAAGTTTAGGGAAGGAAAGGTTAGGGATATAGGAGAGGTCTGCTATTAGTTTAGGGAAAATCTTTGTGTAAGGACTTTGGCTTTATTAGTGTGCGCTATGGCTAGGTTAGGGTTATTTTTAGTTCTCTCTAGGTCTAGTATTCTTAGGAGCTTAGGGGGCCTAGCTCCTAAGTCTAGCCTATCTCTCTAGTCTCTAGATACCTCTGTCCTTTTCCTATATATTAGCATTTTTAGTGCTTCCCTTTATATATTTCTCTTTTCCTCTCTAATAGTGCGTTCTTAGTTTGTCTCTGCCTCTTTATACATGTTCTAATTTATGTCAGTCTTATGTTATCTCTATGCCCTCTTCGCTTATCTAGCTTTAGCTACTACTTCTTTTACTCTTCTAGACCACTATACTCTAGTCTAAGGAGGCCTTAGGGCCTCCTTAGTGTTACTCTCTCTGCTATTTATTAGAGGTTTATAATAAGCTATTCTATATACTAGTCTATCCCTTCTTAGTTATAGGGGTTTAGAGCGAGTTTAGGCTAGAGTTATACTAATGCTTTTGCTTTTATAAATAGTCTGTCTATTGCTTACTAGTTATGTCTTATTATTAGTAGGGTACAGTCCTAACTACTAGAGTTAATGCTAATTAGCTACGGAATATAGTCAGAGCCTAATATATCTGCCGCGCCGTTGTAGTAGACTTATAAGTTATGCGAAGCCTAGGCTAGATTAATTGTGCTGTCTCTGTCTCCATTATGCTATCTAGTGGGTTCCCTTAGGGCATTACTAATCTAAGTCACCACTAGCTAGTAAACTCTAGTAGCTCTTCTACTCTATTGCTAGTCCTATTATATTTATCCTATAGTAAGTGTTTTTAGTTAAAATTACCTATAAAGACGCTTCTTCCTAGGGCTCTTTCTTATTAATTATACAAATAAGGGTGTTCTATTTGTTACTATGTTTTTCTAAGTAAAGGGAGTAAATATTTATTCCTTAGATTTCTATAAGCAACTAGTTAGTGCCTTCGCGGGCTAACCATAAGCCTACTCCGTGTTTCTTATTTATATATACTACATTCTAACCCTTATAATGTGTAAGTTAGAATCTAGTAAGGCCTAGAGCTAGGGGCTATGCTTATCTTATGTATTCCTATTCTTAGATTGCTATTACATTTATGTTAGTCTAGTGACAGAGCGCAATATGTATAAGGTTATTCTTCTTATTTATATTCTAGAAGAGAACGCGTATTATTATTATATAAGTCTAGGAGAGGGGGTTCGCTGCTATCTTATGCTAGCTCTATTCTAGCTCTAATTAGCTCCGCGTATCTTCTAATACTACTTACTCTAGGCTATTTAGTGTTCTATTCTATAAGTATTAGGTAGCCTCTTTTCTTCCTAGTAAGGCTAACTAGTTCTAGTCTCTCCTAGGGTAGGGCTAGGCTACTAGCTAGTAATTAAGTAGTAAAACAGGAAGGGCGCTCCTAATATCTTACTTTTACTATATTCTATTTTTCCTTAAGGGTTAGGTAAGTCTTAGACTACGCTAGGTACGCCCTAGAGCAAAGTATACACTTCTCTTGTAGTTATCCTATAAATATAGGGCAAGATTTCTTGCCCTCTTTATAATAGCTAGCTCCACACCTACTACACCTTAGGGCTACTTTGTAGAACTTTACTATATAACCTATTTAGAAGCAGTTATAGCACTACCTTAGCTATAGTAATTTATTATAGGGTTTAGTCTAGAATAGCTCCGCTTTATATACTATCCTATCTTTATATATCTTATTAGCATTATTTACCTTAGCTAGGCTAAGGATAAGGGTGGTTCTTAGTGTGTTTTCGCCTCTAGGTTATCTTGCCATTACCCTAATTATATTTATCTTATTTGCTTTTCCTATATTTACTATAAGGTTTTTTACTAAGGTATATTTTATAAGGAAGCCTTTAACTATAATACTTAGGATTTAGTAGTAAAGGGTTACTTTTAGTCTAAAGGCAGTAGTAATCTATTTTTAGTTAGTCCTATATTAGGAGGCGTTTCCTTTAAATATAATAATTATATCTTTACTAGGGAGTCTTCTAGCTATAACTACTATAGTTTAGCTAGTAGCTTTATTTACTACTATAACTATATCTTTTACGCTTCTAGTCTAAAGCAGTTCTTAAATAGAGTTACCTTTAATAAGGACCTCTCTATCCTAGTAGCCTAGTATTTATAAGGGGGTTTAGGTTTAATTATCTTTATATTAGCCCTATAGTAATACTTACCTAGGTAGGAGAAGTGGTGTTTTTATTTACCTCTTTAATAGCTTCTTTAATAACTTCTTTAAGGGCTTCTTTTATAGTATAAATATTACTATTATTATTTATCTTTGCTTTCTTAGCTTAGGTATAGCTTGCTTTTAGGTTTATAATAGCCTAGGTAGTGTTCTATACCTTAGATAATTTATTACTAGGATAAGGCTAGTAATCTTTTTATAGTATTTTCGTTCTTCTAGGTATTTAAATTAAATCTAATCCGCCTTTAGGTTATTATTATATCTCTAGATGTTAAACTATCCTCTGCCTACGTTTAGGTAGTGGTAGCTCTATGCCAGCCCCTTTCTCCTTCGTTAATTACTATTAGCGTCTCCTCCTCCCGCCTACCTCCAGCTCTGTTATAATGCGATATTATAAGAAGGGGTAAAATAAGGTGAGGATTTTGATTATCTTGTTAGTTTGTATTTTAGAGGCGATTCCGACCTGTAGGGCGGTGCGGAAAGAATCGCAAAGGTTTTAAGCTATAGTCTATAAGTCTTATTATAAGCCACGGATTAATCCTATAGGGATTAGAGGTACTTATCTGCAAATAAGGAGTCCTTAGCTAGGATACTTATTGCTTAAGCTAAACTACCCTCTAGTGTATTACCCCTAAAGCTAAGTTATCCTCTAAAGTAATGCCCTCTAAAACTAACACAGGCCTAATATTAACGCGTAGCTAACCCTAACTAAAGCTAAACTAAGTAAGCGTTATTGCTAATTATGTAATAGGCGCCTTTAGTTTAGCTAACTATACCTCTTCCTAATAGCGCCTTAATAATATATCTAGCTAGCCTGCCTAAGTCCCTAGCCTATAGTATAAGTAGAAATCAAAAACTGCTAGAGTCTTTACCTATTACGCCTATTATTCTAATATCTCCTTTAAGGCCATAAAGTACTCTAAGTTCTTATAGTCTATAAGTATTATAAACAGACTGCTAACACTCTATAGCTCTGCTAACCACGCTTTAAGATATAAGATAATTACTAGAAGCTCCTTATTATATATTATATAATTCCTTTAAGCTAGTTATAAGTAAGCTAAGTAGTATGCCACTAGATATAAGACCCCTTTATTATTTATTTAGGAAAGGCAACCTCCTAATACTATTCCTAAGTAATCCGCCTCTACTACTATGTCCTTATTAGGGTCCTATTATATAAGGATTAGGTATAATATAAAAGCTAACTTTAATATCTTAAAAGGCTTATTACACGCCTCTATCTAGCGGAATGCTACGCCCTTCTTTATTAGGTTAATTAAAGGGCCTGTAATATCTGAAAATTATAGTAAAAATTATAATAAAAATTAGTAAATCCTAGAAACCCGCGCACTCCTTAGACCTATGTTAGAGCCTCCTAATCCCTAATCGCTATAATCTTTTCATTATCTAGGTAAATCTGTTTTCCTACGTAAATAATAAACCTAAGGTACTTTACCTCTTTTATAGTAAAGACGCATTTCTTAATGTCTAGATTTAGCCTAGCCTATTATAGCCTAGCTAGCACCCCGCAGACTTTTTATATATAATCTTTTATAAACCCCTAAATAAATTAAGATATTATTAAGGTAAGCTATAATATAGTCCCTAAGGATACCACTAAGCGCCCTATTAATATACCTCTAGAAGGTTATAGGCATGCTTACTAAACTAAAGGGGTATACTAACCACTTAAATAATCTAAACCACGTCCAGAAAGCAGTCTAGTATTCCTAGCCCTTAGCGATATAAATATAATAGAACGCTGCTTATATATCTAGCTTTGTAAACTATTTTGCTTTAGCTAAGGAGTGTAATGTCTCCTTTACTAAAGGTAAGGGATAGTAATCCTATTCTATAATCTTATTTAGTGTGTAATAGTTTACACAGAACCTCTAGCTACCCCTAGGTTTCTTTACTAGTAAAACTAGTGCTACTACTAAAGATAAGCTTGCCTTAATCTAGCTCTTATCTATTAAGTCTATTACTTACTTATATATCTCTAGGAGGTATTAACGTAGCATATTATATAATAGTGCCTAAGGTAAGTCTAGTTTATTACCCTCTATATCCTATTTAAGGCAAATATAATAGTTAGACTTACCCTAGTATAGTAAAAGAGCGTTTACCTTACTCTCCTAGAAAAGATCCTTAAAGTCCTATAACTCCTTTAGTAAGGCTACTAAGAGTTCTTACTCTATAGGTTTTAGCATAGCGTTAATCTATAGCATAGATATAATCTCCTATAAGCTTATAGCGTATAGCTATATATACTTCTTTTACTTCCTTACCCTTTATACTATTCCTATAAATAATAATCCTATAATACACACTATAGGCTTCTTTACCCTCTGCTAGCTATAGTCTAGATCTATAGGTTATTAGCTACCCCTATAGTAAGCTAGTAACACTTTACGTTTAAATTAATATTATAGTAAGCTATTTACAGTGTCCTTAGGATAAGTTATCTTATTAATCCTAGAATCACATATACTATAATTAGCGTCTCCTATCTATCTATATTTATTTAAAAATAAAGAATATATATTATTAATAAGCTCTTCTTATAATCCTCCTTCCCCTCTTTTCACACTAACTATAGTATAAACCATTCTCTTAGTTAGTAAGGGGATGCGTTCTAGTTATAGCTTCTAGACTAAGCGTTTACTAATAGTAGTATAGTAGTTATATCCTATATTAACTTATATATCTAAAAAGGTTATCTTATTTATTAATATAAGGACTAAGAAAGGTAATATATTTATATTACTTTAGATTTATTTAAAGTTATCCTTAATAATAACTATATACTATAAAGCCTCTCTAAGCTCCTAATTCTTTTCCCTATTTAAATAACTTAATAAAGGGGCTTCTTTCCTAACTTATCACTTAAGTTCTTAGGGTTAATATCTTTTATATTATATACATTAACTAATAGCATTTTCTTTAGGTAAAGGGCATAGCATAAGGGGTATTTTATAACCTAATACTTATTAGAACTATATTACAAGCACTTACTCTCCTTATAGCAGGTATCTAGCACTTCCTAAGAGACTTACTTTACTTACTTTACGCCCCCTTTATTACTTACGCTTAGTTATACGTATTAGGCTAGATCCTTACTAGAAACCTTTTAGGTCCCTATTATACCTGCTAATTAGATATCTATTATAAGTATATCCTTATCCTATAGGTAAGACCTCTCTGTAAGGGCTATAGGTTAGAACTACTTATATAACTAATACTTCTCTTCTAGTTAGTAAGACTTAATATCTAATATAATACTCTAAAAGTAAGCCACTACTGCTAGGTAATTAGCCTAGGGAATATCTTAGCTAATACTATAATCTCTTATTTACTTATGAAGTGTAGTGTGTAGTTTAGATAACTTTACTACGTTTACCTGTTAAAATAATGCTATTTTTAGCACTATTTTATAGGCCCACTAGTTGCCTAGTTGCGTTGTTGCGCGGCGTTGCTGCGCGCTACGTTGCGTAGTTGTGCAACGCATCTTGCGTTGCCACCTAAGCAAAGCTGCGGCATGTATGACTAAGCCAACTAGGTTACCCTATAGGGAAGCCAAAATTGACTGTAACTAGGGAACTAGTAGTCGTATAAAAGGCTGACGTATACTATTCGAATCCTTGATTTATTCTGGATTTTATGGTATATTTTATAAATAGGGTTATTTATTAAAGTGCTTAGTTGGGCCACACAGGCGTCTAGTTTGTATGGCCGTGAGTCGATTTTTTACTTTTCCCATACAAATGAATTATGCGGAAAATAAAAAGTAGCTCGCGAGACCCTATTGGCGACCTGGTTCTGCCGATATGGTCGGTAGGTCTATGAGGGGACTTAGTAGAATCCTCTCATTGCTCGCAGACCGTCCGTTAGCTAGAAATCAACTATATTCAACTATCTTGGCTCTCAAAGTGAATTATCTATCGTGGTTTAGTTATCTATAGGTCGCAGCGCCCTCTATTGCGCTAGCTATCTAGGAATTACTAGGAGGTCTTCCTATCCCTCCAGTACATTCCCCTTCCCATTTTCAATATTACCTAATCTAATTTACCTATAAGCACTAACTTTTACTTAAACTAAATATAAAAGTTACTAAAACGCTTATATTATTATTATCTTAGCTAATTAAGCTTAGTAATAGCTATCTCCTATTAATAAGGGTTATTAAATATTTCTAATAAGTACTTAAGGAAGTGCTCTAAGTTAAAATAAACTAAGTACCCCTTTTAAAGTAAGGAGTAACTTAGGCCTATACTTTAGGTAAGAGATTTTAGTAAATAAAGCACTATTAATCTTATATATTACTAATAAACTCCTAATCTATTAGTAATTTATAACCTATAAGGCCTTTCTAGGCTAAGAATAATATTTATTACTATTAAATAGTAAGCCTATTAGTAATAGCTTCTATTTAATAGGATTTTACGTAAGGGCTGCATTTTACCTATTAGTAAGGTTAGTTGTTGGAATCGCTGCGAATTCGTTGCGGACGAATTCGTCACCACGGTCGAATTGCGATTGGATGCACAGGGGTCTTATCGCCCCACTGTGCACTGAATTGCGATTAGATGCACGGGGTCTTATCGCCTTACTGTGCACTAGAACGTAACTAGTGCACGGGGTCTTATCGCCTTACTTAGACTAGTAATGCAATTAGCTACACAGGACTATTGCCTTACTTTGCCCTAGACAGCGTGTTTAACCTATAACACCACGTATACAAAGGTATCCCTAGGATTAAGGTATATCTATAGCCTTAATCCCCTATAGCTAGATCTAGAAGATAAGCAGAATTAAACCCTTTACATTAAGTAACTAGTGCACTAGTGACCTGTGGTTATAGGACCTAAATCCCCTTAGTTAACTTAACACTAATTAGTAGTTACTTAACTAAGAAGGATTTAGCATAACTAACCACAGAGTAGTAAGAGAACACTAAGAAGAGACATATAATTACCTCTATAAGAAGACATGCTATAGGGAGAAGATAATGCCTTTATAGTATTAGGCTTCTAAAGGATTAAATTACTAGCCTTTGTCTAATTAGGGGCTAGTGCTATAAGGATTTAACCCTGCTAACTATCTTAGAATCTTAGCTAATAAGCTAGCTAAATCCCCTCCTCCTTCTCTTTTCCCCTCCTCTCTTTTATTATAACTTCTTAGATAGAAAACCCTTAAAACCCTTACTCTTATCTAATAAGAGAAGAGCTTCTAAAGCAGATATAATAATACTAGAAAAACCTATTAATAGACTAGGACT
This sequence comes from Epichloe glyceriae, assembly GCA_023658535.1. NCBI lineage: Eukaryota > Fungi > Ascomycota > Sordariomycetes > Hypocreales > Clavicipitaceae > Epichloe > Epichloe glyceriae. Next base: position 560,819 of record CP098295.1, on the reverse strand, counting down.
TAATAAGCAATAACATTAACCTAGAGACTATAACCACTACTAATCTTAATAATAAGATTACTTATATAATCCTTTACTATTAAGAGTAAGCATATAAAGATTAGGAATAATAGGAGAATTACTAATTTAACTTTAGTAATTAGAATAAAGACCTCTTTAATAGAGCTTATAAAGGCCTAACTAAAGCGCTATAAGACCTCCTCTGCAAACACAGTGTATATATAAGGAGATCTAGTAGAAGGATTACTAAAGCACTTAAAAGAGTACTCTAAGAAGAAGTATAATCTAAATAGCCTCTAGAAGAGATTAATAAGTAAGTTACTATAGGCAGATTCTATTTAAACCTCTACCTAAATGCAAAGCTAATACTAATAATAAAGAACCTATGCTCCTTGCTATAAGCACCTAATATTACGCTAGAACTATTATTAATAGTATCAAGCCTGCTAATTCTAAATGCCTAGCCCTCTTAACTTATTATTTCTATTATCCCTTAAGCCTAACTAGGAATATACCTCTTACTACCCCTTATAATACCTTAGGCCTAAGAACACTATAATAATATAAGGAAAGTACTTAATCTTATAAAGATTTACAAAGAGGCTAATAAATATAGCAGGAAGATATTTAACTTTATTAAACTAAAGGTAGTGATATTATAAGACTAATACTATTAGCTTAACTTTAAAGAAACCACGCTTATAAAAGCATTCCCTATAATACTAATAGGTAATATAAAGAAATTCTATCTTATAAATATTACTATAAAGCTATTAGTAGGCTTTACATTTAATTAAATAGTTAAGCTTATTAGACAGCACTTTAAAACAGCCACAAATAAGCAATTCTACTACTAAGAGTGAAATAGCATTACGCTACGTAGCACTATTGCTAAATATCCTAATAAAACGAAGATAGAGTGCCTTAACACTATGGTTTAAAGCCTTTAAGATATTTATAACGGACTCTTTAACCCTCTTACTAATAATATAGAACTTATTAAATAGACTCTCTAAGCTATTAGAGGTATACTAGAATATAGCCTTATAGAATTTGCAGTTAATAACACATTCGAAGATCTTATAAGCAATCTTCGTAAGTTAATTAGCATTACTAAGGCCTAAAAAGAAGTTAGCTAATAATAGTTCTATACTAATAACCACACTAATGAGGACTTCTTTATAGATCATTAATATAGGCGCTCTAGAGGCCCTAATCGTAATTAAGGTCACGATTAAGGTCGTAACTAAGGCCGCTAACAACGGCTACAATGCTTCATATATGGAAAAGATAGCTACTAGTCCTCCAATTATAGCAATAAGGATTATTAAGAAGCAAGGCAATAATAGTAGAAAAACAAAAGGCATAGGAACCCTCCTTCTAATAGTAAATACAGAGCTTTCCTCCAAGCCTATAAAGGCAATAATAGCGCTGTAAAAGAGGATAATGAAAGCTCTAATAATAAAGATGCCTAGGATATAGCTAAAGCCTTTATTAAAGAATCTAGTAAGATTAAAAGTAAGCTAATAGTTACGTAATTCTTTACAAGTGCTATAAAGCTAGTAAACGGAGGTGATATCTTCTAAAACCTTAGAAAGGAAGCCCTCTAGCATACTCTCTATAAGGAGGATCCGTTTAGGCCCTAGTTAAGCGCTTACATATTAGAGAAATGCTACTCTAATAAGGTATTTAGAGGTATTATTCCTAATACTAGGGTAGCAGGCTTCTTAACAGCTAGAATTAACTAGGCTAAGGCCCTAGTGAAGAGAATGCCCTTATTAACAATTAAACCTATTAAGAGGTAACGAACTGTTAAATTTAGCGCTAGATTAGTAATATTAGTAGGAATCTTAAAGGTTCCTACAGTCTTTAGCCTTATCATGTTTTATATTATTAATATAAGCACACTGTTCTTATATAGCATTAATAACATAGATAATATAAGGGTTAAGATTGATAACCTTAAGAATATGCTAATTTAAGGCGATTAAAGGGTGCTAATTATTAGGAAATAGGGATATCTGTGGTAGACTCTAGAAGCCACGGAAGTAACCGCTTACTTTCTCTTAGAAAAGCAAATTTATTAGCTTTACTAACGATTTAGATATCCTTCTGTATAATAGTTATTAAAGGTCTTATATTGCGTAGGCGAGGATGTAAATAATAAGGTTATTAAGAAGATTACAAAGGTCTGCTACCACTATTAACTTAATAGGAAGTTACTAGGGCAATTCTAATTCACGTTAAAAGATGATTGTGACTTTAACTATAAGATAATTATTAATATAATACACCTTAATAGAAAGCCTGTGCTTTATATTATTAATATAGTAACCTTATTTTAAGTGGCTTACTTCCTTAAACCTTAGAAGCAAAAGGCATATAATATCTAGAACACGCTAAAAGAGTACTAGATTAATACCTATCTAGGTCCTCTAGACTAGATAGTTTATAATACTAGAAAGAATTTTACCTTAAACAAATTCTATAACTATACGCGCGTTATGGCAATTAGCGTTAATAAAGTGCCTGTAAAAGCGTACTAGAGCATTAGAAAGGTTAAATAATACTACGGACTGCTAAGAAGAGCGTATAATATTATTAGTAAAGAGCTAGGTAATAATATAAGCGTAATAATAGATTAAAAGCTTTAAATAGCTATTAAGGCCGTTAATAATTTAGCAGGGCTAGATAGCCTTATGCCTACGCTCCTTATATTTAGTTTATACCCGCAACTAGCTAATAATTCACCACTAAGCCTCTCTATTATATAATAAGCTGTAATCCTACGGAAAGCGACTAACAAAGCCTAATAATACCTAGCAAGAAGGTAGGTTAGAGATGCCCTCGCTACTTATAATAGTCTAAATATAATGCCTACACATTCACTGCCTCTGCAGTTAGATATATATGTGTGGCATGAGAAAGAAGGCTAGTAAGGCCTGTATAAGCTAATTATCACTAACGGTAAAAGCTGCACTCTTCAAATGCTATATAGACTTACTAGATTTTGATTAACTGTTATTAAACTATATCTACGTAATAATGACAATCCCTAATAAGAAAAACCAGAATCTAAAGCCGCTTCTAATATATTTAATAAAGACTTTAACCTAGAAGAAGAGCATATTATAAGACAAAGAGGAAGACCTCCAAAGCCAAAAACCACAACTAACACAAATCTAATACCTAAGAGAGGTCATAGAAGGCCTAGAAAGAACCCTCTCCAGCTACTTAAAGAGCTAATTTAGAGTGAAACCTTCCTTATAGTAAAGGAAAAGGCTAATTTTAACCTAGCTATATAACTTTATAAAGAAGGGAAGATAACCACTCTAGGTAACCTGTTTAAACGCTCTAATTAAGATAAAATCAGCGCTTTGTAAGCTCGCGAAGTCTTTAGATTTATTAGATTTAACCTAAACCTATATAGTAGCTAGCGAATCTTCAAATCCTATATAGTTTAAGAAGTTAAAGGAAAGGGAATAGAAACACTATATAAGAAATCACAGCTAGTTATCTAAGGCCATAGTGATTATAATAAATTCGATATCCTAACCTAATCTCTAACCATCTAACAGGCTAGTTAATAATTGATTATAGCTCTAGCCCCTTCCCTCTGTAAGAAAGGCATTAGCCTTTGGATTCGCAATATCACATAAGCCTACGTACAGTTAATAACGAAGCTTAACAGGTATATTATCGCGTAACTTCCTAATTAGATTAAACACTTATATCTATAAGGGATAGTAATAGAAGTTATTAAGCCCCTCTACGAAATTATAGAAGCAGGAACACACTAGTGGTTAATATACTTCTGTTATCATTATAATAACCTTAATATAGTCACTTTAATATACAACCCGTGCTTATTAATTTTAGATAATAAGGACTGCTTTAGAATTATTAGAATATAAACTAATAATACCTTAGGGCTTAGCAATAATGCCTTCTTTAAGCGCGAAGAATCTAAGCTAAAGAAAGCTAACTTTACTACTAAGCTAAAGCAAAGGCTTACTATAGAAACACCGCTAATCTTTAATAGCTATATGCTAACCAAATCTAATAATAGCTCGCTAAACCTTTATTAGAAAGGCTAAAGTAAGAAGATTTAGCCTGTTAATATAGCTATGGATTTAAAGCATTAATAGTACATTAAATAACGCGCCCGTGAAGCGTATATTACCACAATCTATTAGCCTAAAGCATTATATAACCTCTCTATCACTGCTTAATAACATGATATTACGATTAATAATATTAAATAACTGAATAAAAGGCTTTACTAGTAAATAGAATATTAAGACTATGGCCTCCGCTATATACTAATTAATCTCTTGTCTACTAAGCTATATGTCTTTATTAATGGTTTTTGTAAATAATAAGGACTTAAGCTTATAACTAGGATATATAATTATCCTAGGCAACAAAAGCAATAATAAGAACGCTGAATTCACGATAAGAGGTAATATTATTATATATAGCTTTACAAAAAGCAAAAGGGTTACAAGAAGCGCCCTAGTATTAGAACTATATAGCATAGTACAAGGCGTTAACGTGACCTACGCCGTGAACACCACGCTTAATATTATAATAAAGCAGCTAAAGTTGCTATAGGTGCTAATTATAGTCTGTACAGACTCTTTTTCGCTTTATAAATGCCTTATTAAGCTTAGAATAATAAAGGAGAAGTAACTTATGATTAATATCATGGCATTGCGACAATTATACGAATGGCGTGAGATCCATGAGATCCGCTGGATTAATGGAAGAGACAATATTGCTAATGCAATAACAAAAGCCTTATTAAATAAGAGCCTTAAGACCTTTATTAATAATAACTAGGTTAATATACGTGTGGAAGGTTAGGTGAAGAGACTAGTAAATTAACGATGCCCTTATTTTTCCCCCCACATTAATGGTCTGGAATAGATTAAACCTGGACTAATCATAGCCGTGGATTTCTACTGAAGGATTCACTTGTTAACACTTCCCTTTAATTCGATTTTTATTACGTTTTTGAGCTTTTTAGCTAAAGAGAAAAGAGAGATTGCCAGAGCGATGTTTGGATTAGACTAAAAGTGGGTCTACCGAATTGATGCACGCGATACGATTGGCCGCAATTAACGACTAGCCCCACTTAGCTATGTAAGCAACCTTATAACCTCTCTTTTCCTACTTCTGTTATTACCTCTGTTTTTCCTGTCTTTAATAATAGACTTGCATATCTAACTAATTAAAGCAGCGAAACCTGCTTAGTCACCCCTTTATTATAATATTTCCTTTAATTAATTTTACTACGCTTTTAAGCCTCTTACGCCTATAATAAAAAGAGAAAAATTGCTAGTGTTAGAATCACTGCGAATTCGTTGCGGACGAATTTGTCACCACAGTCAAATTGCAATTAGATGCACAGGGTCTTATCGCCCCACTGTGCACTGAATTGCGATTAGATGCACAGGGTCTTATCGCCTTACTGTGCACTAGAACATAACTAGCGCACGGGGTCTTATTGCCTTACCTAGACTAGTAACGCAATTAGTCACATAGGACTATTGCCCCACTTCGCCCTAGACAGCGTGTTTAACCTATAACACTATATATACAGAGGCATCCCTAGGATTAAGGTATATCTATAGCCTTAATCCCCCTATAGCTAGATCTAGAAGACAAGTAGAATTAAACCCTTTACATTAAGTAACTAGTGCACTAGTGACCTGTGGTCATAGGACCCAAATCCCCTTAGTCAACTTAACATTAGTGATTTAGGCTGCTTACCTTTTAATAACTTCCTATAACGCCGCTATCTTATTAGTATTTATAGTAAAGAATAATAAATGTTATAAACTAGCCTTAAGGTAGCTGTTGGTTACGCAGGGTCGTAATGTGTGAGCTCCGAGAATAGTATCGTTGTTAATTATCTATTCTAAGCTATCGAAGAAAGAGGGAAAAGAGAGGTCAAAAAGTGAGGGCACTCTCGTGAGGTGAAAACGGGCAGCTGTGCGTGTGGGTCACGTGGTGCAAGCCCTGCCCTATCACAGGGCCTGACTGTGGATTGGAAAGTGAGGTCACGCGCGCGCACGCAAGGACGCGCGCGGGCCGACCTTCTTCCAGCCACAATAGCGGCTGCTAAGCGCGATTAATATTATGCTTGTTCTAACACTAGGAACTCTCTCTTTTAACACAATTGTTAATACATAATATTAATAGTAGAAGAGAAAAGAAAAGAAAGGGGATAAGGCAGAGCGGGTAGCGGATAAATGTGAAAGGGAATAACTTAATAAAAACCCTATACAGGTGTGTGGTAAAGGAAATAAGGAAAAACAACACTCCGTTATTAATAATCCTTCTAAAGGCTAAGCGGGCCTCTAACCGCAGCCTTTTAAATCTCACATTGTAAATAACATCCGCGCGCTAATCCTCGCCCCCCTTACCCCATTTACTGTCACAGTCTTCGCTTCCCTATGCTTAGTGTACATAACACAGGGGCCGTGACGGTTCCTTCGCAATAGCCACTAGGGGCCCTAATAGGTCTCTGGCGGCCCTTACTAGGTCGGGGTGATAATTAGAGTAGCTCTGTAAGGATAGGGGATAGCCAGGCAAGAACGTATGGGGGCACTTGGTATATTGACTGAAGCTTGCTAGGTCTAAGTGTGTTGTGGGTGCGAGTCGCTGCTTTATAGCCAGTGACTCGCTAGTGTCACGTGGACCTAGCCCTGTGGCATAGTGTGCCCGCGGGGTGCGCCTATGTGTTGTGGGCGGGCCTCACAATTGCCCCCCTTTCTAGCCGGGCTCCCGAACGGCTTAGGTATTGCCAGCTGATGCGCAGCTGTTTGCTAGGTGCTCGTAACCGCATCGCCAGATGCAAACATTATAACAAAGAATAATAATCCATTCCCTAGTAACAGGCAGCGCTTATATACAAATTCGCCTGCGCTTCGCTATCTTATCGCAAGCTTTTCTCTTTCACATCGCTAGTCTAATTCCTTATCTCTAATTCGACTTTAAATACACCATCACTTTGCCACAAGTTTGCAACCTTTTTCCTGTCTAAATAGAGGTAATTCGCTTTTACCTATGCTTATGCATACACTGTCTTCGGACAGGTTGCGCTAACTTTGTAAAACACCCGCCAATCGAGATCGTTTTACCTGTAATTATATATAGTTTCCCTTAAGCTTTCGTTGCCGCCGGGATTAAGGGAAAACAATCTAAGCGTTACATCTAATGCAATAAACGGGGGATATGTGTGAGACAGTGAGTCACCTGTTATTCTTCTATTTCGCGGTCCCTAATCGCTAACTTTTACATACTAGGCTATGCTATCTATAGCTAGCGATTTCCTTAATCTAATAATTATTTACAAATAGGTCTAATCTCTTATGGACGCCACCCTCTCTACTAAGGATAAGGACGATGTCGCTGTGTTTTCGGTGGTGACGCGCTATCGCTTTGCCACGTGCGTCGTTAATTTAATTAACGGATTTGATCATGCTAACACGGCTTACTGTGTTGCCTTTGGGCTGACTAGTGTAGCAAAGGCGCGATAGGTTTGTTAATTCCAGCCCTTTTCGCTTGTTCTTCGCTTACCTTTCTATGCAGGCTGCCTTAATTTCTTACTAGAATTATCTAGTGTCCTAGCAGTAGCTGTAAGTGGCTATAGTTACTGCTACTCCTACTTTTCCCCTTCCCGTAGGCGCATAGCTTTTAATCGTGTTTTCGCTTAGTTTTTGCTAACTCTTTTATAGGAAGACCTAGAGGAAGCCATAGCTACCTAGGAGGCGAAAATGGTTCTTTGGCTTTGCCTATTAGACCCGGGCTATGTGGCCTAGGCTATAGCGCTGCACCGTTTTTACTATGCCATGGACGAGGTTATCTAGGCAGATAAGAACGATGTAGAGTTTGGTTACAAGGGGACGCGTTGTTAACCTATCCTAGCATTACTATGGAGAATTTTCCGGTTGTTTTACCCACGCTTTAGGCGTGTTTTCTTTGTTTTTAGTAGTGTAGCCTAGACTTTAGGTCGAGTTTTTTAATGGTAGCCAGCGATGCCAGGCCTTTTCTGCAGCAATTTCGTGTCTCTTTGCTTATGACTTGCTTATATCTCGCCACCTTTCTTACTTACCTTTCTTTGGTGAAATACTTAAATAGCGCGTTAGGCGCCCTCTATATCCTTAGCGGGGATCTATTAGTTATATTTGCTAGGCTATCCCTTCTATTTCACTAGGTACTTATCACCTTTGCGGGTCTTTCTATAACCTTTTACTTCTTTAACTTTATACTTATTCTCTTTGTCTTTAAGGTCTAGTATTAGTATTTCCTTATTTTTAGCGTTTTCCTAGCGGTTCTATAGCTCTAATAGGCTAACATAGAATACGTTATATAGTTGGCTATACTTGTTGGGTAGCGCTAGTTAGTACACTTGTTTCCCTATGGCATTAAGCACTTAAAACAGTCTAATAAATCTAGGGGTTAGCTTCTATTTTGCATCTTTAAGCCTAATGTTCTTTGCTAATAATAGCACTAAGTCTCCCCTTTTTAAGGTCAGAGGTTAGTGGTGTTAATTATAGTACTTTGCCTAGGCTTTAGTAGCTTTTGCCTAGTTTTACTTTAACCATTCTCTAACTTCGTGTAACTTTGCAATGCGCGCGTAGGCTTTAGGCACCTCTCCTCCGTGGTCTTGCCCCTAAGAGCTAGGCAAAACTCCAGCGAGTAACCTATAAGTGCGTAGTTTAGGGAGTAACCTATAGTCCTGTTTACCGCGTTATTACAGGCAAATTAAGCTATAGGCAGTAGCTTTGCCTATATCTATTAGTTCTTCTTAATAAAGTATTAGAGGTAGTGTTTAAGGACCTGGTTTATTTGCTCTGTTTGCCCATTAGTTTAGGGGTGAAACGCTATTAAAAGCCTATGTTTTACACACACTAGGTAGCATAGCTCTAACTAGAATTGACTTGTAAAGACTAGGCCTCTGTCAGACATAATACCCTCTAGTGCTCTAAATTGTAGCTTGATTTCCTTATGGAATAGTTCTGCTAATTTAGCTGCGTCAATAGTGGTTAACACTAGGAGGAAAACGGAGTACTTAGTAAATCAGTCTACAATTACTAGGATTATGTTAGTCTCTTGCTTGTCAACCCGTGTCGTGGGCAGTCCTATGACGAAATCCATAGAGATTTCTACCTAGGGTCGCCTTAGTATTAGTAGCAATTCGAGTGTTCTATACAGGCAATGCCTTCTAGCTACCACCCGCTAGCATACACCACAGCTTATAACGTAGTCAGATACTGCAACTCCTATTTGCGGCCACCAAAAATGACGCTTTAATAGGTCAAGCATGCGTTTAATACTAAAGTGACCCGCTAGCGGATTGTCATGGTATAGCCGTAGAAGCTCCTGTTATAAGATAGGCTCTTGAGGAACAACTACCTAGTCTTAGTACATTAGGAGACCCCTCGCTACGCGACTATAGGCTAGCTTTTCCCTTGCTTCTCGCTAAGGAATTTACCTTACCATTCTACCTCTGCAGATCCAGGTCTTAGTCCTATGCCTTTTGTAGCAATTAAGCTAGTAGCTTATTTAATTCGGTTAGATACGGATTCGGTGACGCTGTGGCCGCCTGAATCTCTAGTGTGCTAATGCCTTATACACACGCTATTGCCTCTTTAAAATCACCCTTATCTAGCCAATCTTTTACCGGTTCTTCGGCGGCTATGACACCTTTAGCTAGGGCATTTTCCTCCCTTAAAGGCATCTTGCCACGCTGGTCTCTCTCTTTAGCTAGGGCATTTTCCTCCCTTAAAGGCGTCTCGCCAAGCTAGTCTCTTTTAACTAGGACATTTTCCTTCCCTAAAGGCGTCTTGCTATGTTAATCTCTTTTAGCTAGGGCATTTTCCTCCCTTAAAGGCGTCTTGCCAGGCTGATCTCTAATAACTAGGATATTTTCCTTCCCTAAAGGCGTCTTGCTATATTGTTCTTCTAAGATAGGGATATTTTCCTTCCCTAAAGGCGTCTTACTACGTCTTCCTTAATGCATTAGTATCTCTATTACTACCCTTTTCTTGGTAAGTACTAGCTTCCTCTAAAGTTCTAGTAATAGCGCCTAATTCGTTATAGGTTCGCCCTTATAATTAGACCTTCTTAACGGTGTATCCGCGGGGTTGCTCTTCCCTAGTCTATGTCTTATCATAAAGTGGAATGGGCATAGGAACATGCACTATCTAGCTTACCTTCCGTTAAGCTTTGGTTAGTTTATAAAGGTCTGTAGGTTATAATAATCTGACAGAACCTCCACTAGGGTCGTTACCCCTTTGATATAGTGTTGCCAGTGTTTAAATAACTCTACGATAGCGAATAGCTCTTAGTTAGCCATGCCGTAATTTCGCTCTGTGTCTGTGAACTTCCTTGACCAAAAGGCCACTAGGTGCTAACGACCCTTGTTATCTTACTGGGATAAGATTCCTACTATTGCGAAGACTAAGGCATCTGTCTTAATGCGCACTGGTTAACTTGGGTTATAATAACGGAGCAGAGGGGCTTGTTAGAAGGCGTCTTTTAGCTAGTTAAACGCCGCCCTTTCCTTTACTCTAAATATAAACTTCCTAGTCTAAATGCTATTTTAACTACCCTTCATTAGCGCGTGTAGCGGTGCTGTAATCCTAGAGTATTTGTAGATAAAACGTTAGTAGAAGTTATAGAATCTAAGGAAGGATTAAATATCCTTAAAACTTGTTAGTTCTTTCTAATCTTAAATGGTTTGTACCTGGCTTATATCTATTAAGATTCCGTTAACTAAGAGGATAAATCCTAGGAATTTGACCGAGTCCTAGTAGAATAAGCATTTTGAGGGTTTTGCGTATAGTTCTACGGTTCTTATACGCTCTAATACCTCCTTGATATATATAGTATGTTCTTCTTATGTCTTAGAGAAGATGAGGATATCGTCTAGATACACTACACAAATAGTGTCTATTAGCCTGTGAAGCGCCTTGTAAATGTAGCTTTAGAAGGTAGCGGGCGCATTAGTTAATCCAAAAGGCATGACAAGGTATTTATAGTGGCCATAACGCGTGCGAAAAGCAGTCTTCCACTTATCGCCCCCTTTGATATAAATTCGATAGTATGCGTCCTTAATATCAATCTTTGAGAAGTATTTAGCCCCTTAGTATTAGTCTAGGATCTCTAAAATTAGGGGAGAGCGTAGCAATTCTTCTGTGTCACTTTATTAAGTCCCTAATAGTCCACATATAGTTAGAGCGTTCTATCCTTCTTTAGTACAAATAGAATAGGCGCGCCCGCGGGACTCTTAGAAGGTCTTATACGGCCTTTCGCCAGGTTATTATTAATGTATTCTCGGAGCTCTTTTAATTCACTTTGAGAGAGAGGGTAGATAGGCCTATAAGGGGTGTAGCCCCTAGTACTAGATTAATTACGTGGTTAGTTAATTTCTTTAATGGTAGGGTTCCTGCCTTATTAGATGCGAAGACATCTCTGAATTCCTGTAGATCCTTAGGGATATCTTTAACGGTTCCATACGCTTTCGCCTTCTCATTATCTTCTAACGTAATGAATTCGTCCTCTATAACTCCCATAATAGCGTATATAATAGTCTTGTTCTGTATTACCTTAGCAAATTTGCAGGAGTTAGTAGTGAAAAGGCCTTCTTCTTTTTCTTAAACCACTACTCTTGTAAGTGTAAGTAAAGGTGCACTTATTCCTCCGCGAGTGTATGCATCCTAATTAATACAGGGCTTCCCTCCACTCTTAGGTCCTTATTAACAGCAATATATAGGAGCCTAAGGTCTTTCTGTTCTCCCCTTAAGTCTATAATCGTAAGGGGTACCTAGTACACGCTGTATTAAGGAACTGTAAGAGCCCCTATTACCTTAAGGGTAAGAGGTGTGATCTCTACTTGTTGTAACCCGTGGGTCTTCGCAAATTCCGCGCTAATAATGTTAACCTTAGCGTAACTGTCTAGATCGGCCGCCGTTGCTATGTCTTTATGCCTGTGAATAGTAACCGGTGTGTGAAAACGACACCCTGTTAGTACTTTAGCTTGTAGGGCAGAAGTAAGGGCATTTACTTCTGCCTTAGGGCGTTTTCCTAACCCTTTTAGTGCTCTTTCTTTAGCTTGCGGCATTAAGCCACCACATGACCTACAATCCCGCAGTTATAACACATTAGGCCCTATCTAACTTCCTTGTTATTTAGGGGTGTAGCGGGAGTCTTTTCTTCCTCTTTCTTATCTCGGTTAGCATACGGTTAGTTACCACGTGGTAAATCACGCCTTTAGTATTAGGGAGCCTTATATGAATACCTCTCTTGTAAGTGGTTAGGCTTTCGCTTATTCTTCAGCATTAATTCCCAAAATCGTTAAGCAAGTTGTATAACCTTTTCACGGGTTTTGCTAATAACGGAGGCATGTAGGTTAAGGTAGTCCTGTAAGTTAGGGAGTAGTTTCGCAAAGAATATAAGGGCGCGGGACTTCTCTAAGGCTCTTTCTAGATATTTCTCTAGCAAATCTATGTAAATACTAAACTTAATAGGGCTCTGGCCTTTATATTGCTTCGCGTTCTCAAGTATTATAGCGATTTACGCGTCATAGTTAGCCAAGTCCTTTAGTAGTGTTAGTGTCTAAGATTAGAACGCCTCCTAATCATCTTTAAGTTCTTCTTAGTCGCTAGCTAACTGTTCGTTAAGGTATTAGTCCTATCTCGCCCTGCAGTCCCTATGCATATAGTTAAGTGCAAGGAGGATTTTTAGTAGTCGCGTTAGAACTTGCGTTTCGCTCCCGTAAATGCACGGTTTAGGTCGTTTAACTATATTTTATGTTTTTAAGGGTTAGTAGGGTGTGTTAGTTCTGTAATATTGCGCACTTTAACCTCGCCGCGGCTGCTGCTTAAAGAGGTGCTAGATCTTTGCTACCTTTTCGCGGGCTCTTCTATTGCGTTTAGTTAGAGTAGCTAGATAAGTTCTTTCTCTTTATCTTGTAGTTTCTTTAGTTCTTTAAGTTAAGCGATTCATTTAGTTATTATAGCTTATTAGGAATTAATTAAAGATTCTCCTAATTTGGCTTAGGTGCTGACTGTTTTGGAAGCTAGGGTGCTATCTTTATTTGTGGTTTTGTGCGTTACCTCTAGTGCTACGCCAGGGGTTTGTCGGGTTCTCCCCTTATTACGTTCTTAGGTGGCTGGGGTTAAAGCTTTAGAATTGTAAGGATAGGGGATAGCCAGGCAAGAACGTATAGGGGCACTTAGTATATTAACTAAAGCTTGCTAGGTCTAAGTGTGTTATGGGTGCGAGTCGCTGCTTTATAGCCAGTGACTCGCTAGTGTCACGTGGACCTAGCCCTGTGGCATGGTGTGCCCGCGGGGTGCGCCCATGTGTTGTGGGCAGGCCTCACAAGCTCTTGTAACCTAACCTAATAAGGGCTGTAGTTCTAGGCATAAGATGCCTAATAAGGGCTGTAGTTCCTCCTCCTTCTTCCTTAGGGGATTTTGTATCCCCTATAGTATTAGGGCTAATCCCTAATACTATTACCTATAGTAACCCTCTTCCGCGCGGGTCACCTACCCTTCTATCTAGATTATTATCTGGTTACTAGAGATAAACTGCTCTAGCGCCTTATTTGGCAATGCCTTTGTAAAGGCATTAGCTAGGTTATTAGCTCTGTTAATCCACTGGATCTCATAGAGTTTGCGGCATTTATACAACTGCTATAGGGCCATGATGTTAATTATTAGGCGCTTTTCCTTAGTGGTACTAAGCTTAACAAGGCATTTATATAGGGAGTATGAATCTGTGTATACCATAACCGGGGTTATGGGTATGTTCAATTGGTCTGTGATTAATCTGAGGGTTGTTGTAATCGCGTAGGCTATGTTAACGCCGGCCACTATGCCATAGACCTCGGAGGTAAGCACACTTTGTGTGACTCTTTTGCTCTTGGTTAAGCTAAAGTGCATAATATTGCCTTTAATCGTAAACTCGCTGTCCTTATAGTCTTTATTAGCTATAATTAGAACATAGCTAAGTTACAAAGTAAGGTCCTAATTGTTCGTAAAGGACCTATCTACAAAGGCATATAGCTTTGCTTTGGCAAGGTTAATCGGAACAAACATTAGGCCCCTCTCCGGGTTGTCTATCTGCCATTAGATCCGGTGGTTAAGGGCTTTGACATTCTCAATCGTCGGTTCCTGGTATTGTGCGGCAACAGATAGATCGTAGCAAGCTTCCGGTTAGCAGATTAAGGCGATGTAAGCGCCCCGAGCTCGTTGTTTAACGTACTTCTGCTCTGTTGAAGATAAGGGGTTATTCTCTGTCAGGAATTGCTTCGGCTTTGCCACAAAGGCCGCAGCGGTTAGTTACTTTTCTTCCTTTTAGAGAACTCCTTATCCGATAGCCCTAATGTGTCATCAGTCTGCATGCCTACGCATGCGAACTCAATGCTTTCCTTCTTTGTCACTAGCAGGCATAGATTATATGTAGAGGTCTCTATCTGGAGCTTCTCTCTGTAATGCCTGTGGTATGTGACCTACTAATGCATTCTAGCCTTCGCAATGCTGTAGAGAGGCTTGATTACCCTTATAATTGTTCTATTAGGGTATTAGTTACAGATCTAGATTAGGAGCCTGGCAAGGATTATCCTGTTTAATAGGGTTTATAATTAAACATAAGCTTACGTAATATCGCAAATCCACAAGACAAGGTCTTTCTTTATTAGCAAGGGAGCTATTGCAAGGATAAGGCGTTAACTAGCCTATTAGATTATTAGGGCTTGTGTTAGGATGTCTTGTTTCGCCTTATTACCAAAGCCTTAGATAACAAGCCGTGATTTCTTATATAGCTAGCCTGTCTTCCCTTTCACCTCGTTAACAATATGAGAGTTAAAGATCCTCACACTGCCATGCTCTTTCTTATTAAAGGTTATGAATTTAAACACGCCTTGGTTAATTAAGGCATTAATTTCAGCCTTAGTAAAGAGCTTAAAGGGCTCTCTAGGGTTATGATAATGCCTTCCTTACGTAATTAGATTACAAGGTTAAGATTAGCTTCCTCCTTTGCTAATATAAACACGTTAGTCTTATTAACAATTACTAGGGGGTTCTTATAGGGTCTGCCTAGCCTTCTCTTTAGCAGGATCTCTAGGACCTTGCCCGCTAGTTTATCTTAAGCCTCTTGCCCTTCTTCCTTAGGCGGCTATTCTTAAGGTATTAGGACTTCTCTGTTAGGATCTGCGTAATAGGGCCTAATAGAGGTTAACTAGAAGGTTTTTAGGCCTTATAGGAGATTAAGCGTATAGGTCTCTCTATTAATAGAGAGAAGGTTATACAGGCCTTACTAACCATCGCCTTCTTACCACACTTAGACTAGTAATCTAAGTGAGAGGTTAAGGGTCTTTACTATATCTAGGCTATTCCTTATAGCAAGGGCTTTATTAACTTTCTAGATAGCGTGTAAGCGTTTAATCTCCTTTATTGCCTTCTACACAGTAATGACGCGTTATAAGATATCTAGCAATAGAGGGATTTGCTAGTTATATATAGGTATACACTAAAGATAAGGAGAGTAGGAATAAGGCTATTTAGTCCTGCAGTATTATTAAGGGCTTTTATAGCTATTTATAAGGCAACTATCTTAGGGGTTATTAGGCATTCCTGCCAGATAATATTATAGGCCCTTTAGAGTGGCTTATAATATTATTTAACCTTTCTAATACTGTGGTGTGCCTTAATAGGAACCTCCTTAACGGAGATTAACATTAACGCCGCAAATTAACAGAACTCCTCACCGCGGAAGTTTGTGCTAGCATTAGTAATAATCTAATCTAAAGGCCCTTAGTATATATTAATCTAGTACACCTAAGAGCTTCCTATATTAATTTAGCCGAGATATCTTTAAGGAATCTCGCTATATTAAAAGCTATAGCTACATTAATAGCATAAAGGGTTAGGTAGTTACTATTAAGGTATATAATATTTACTATTACTTTAAAGTTAAAGGTATATTTGTCCTTAAGGGTAAACTTAAAGTAATAGGGGCTATCCGCATTTATTTAGCATTAGTAGCAAACCCTTATCACTGCTTTAATAGCATTAATCTTAATCTTATGCCCTGAGTTACATAGGAGATTATAAAGCTAGCAAACCAATAGATAACTAAATTAGCGATGTAAGCGCCGCAATTTGACTTTGGTTAGGTGATTCCATACTATTAACGCCTTATTCTACATTAATAGCATTCACACGTGCCCTTATTTACATACTAGGGGACTTTAATGCTTCCTTACTATAAGATATTCTTAGTAGTAATAAAATTAATCTTTAGTTAGCCTATATTATTAAGGCATAGCAAGAAAGGGGTGTTTATAGGTATCACGTGGAACGTGATCTTGCTAAAGGGAGTGGGCACATTAGCTGTTCTAAGCAAGATAATTGGCATGCCTCCTCCGAATCTAATAACCGCTTCCCTAGCTCTTGCTTTGTTAAGTTAGATCCTTAGTATTATTCATTATAATGCGATAAATTACAAACGGCCTGTTATTAAATACTAGGCTGCCCCAGTATCTAGCATAATACCTTAGAAGACTTTGGATAAGTAGTGGTCTTTAAGTAGGAACATATAAGGAGGTTTATTAGCTATCCTTGCATTAAAAGGGCTCTTTCCGCTTAATCTATACATCGTCGCCTAGTTAGTAAGAATCTTAACTGTTCTTTAGCTATTAAGCGTTACGCTATAGGTAAAGAAGCTTGTAGGCACTAATCTATCCTTCCCTTTAGTTTTATTATTAAATCCAAGGCTTACTATATATTAAGCAACCTTATTATCTTTAGAGGGTTAAGAAGGAGGGTCTAGACTAGGGCTTCCTTTATACTATGTGAGGAATAAGTCATATAAAGCTTATAAGGATAAAGAGGAGTTAACTATGTAGTGGTTCTTAAACCGCTAGTATGCCTTCTTCTATTTCTCCTTAGAGTGCTTTATTAACTAATATCCCTCTTTACTGTATACATAGCACTTCCTTAAATAGGGGGTCCCTATGTTCCTTTATACCTTTAGGGAGGGTATTGTAACTCTTTGCCTTTACTATTATACCTCCTATTAGTCTAGAATTAGTCTGGGGTTTTGGCATTAGCAAGGAATTAATATTAGCCACCGGATTCTTCTGTGATAAGACAAATAGTTATCTGTACCTGTTCACAGAACTGTTAGAGGCTATTAGGAGGGTTAGTAATATAGCTCCTGCACTCTAGGATTCTATTGCAAGCGTTTATAATCTGGTTCTAGAGGGCTCGTTTAGATTGACCCATATTAAGTACAGCCTGTTATAAGATAGAGAGCTTTTTATGAGTTTATTAAAGCATTTTATCTTTAATTTGTCTTAGTTCTTGCTAATAATCTTCCGGAGTGTGGTTTAGTGCCACTTAAGAAGATATCTCTATCTTATATCCTTAGTCTTAAACCTCTTTTTATCTGTGTAACTAGAGTTAGTAAGTCTTAAGGGTTCTCTGGTTTTAAGAGGTAATCTAAGTAAAATTAGAGGGCTTTCCCTTTAAGTATAACCTTAAATGCGTAGCCTAATTGCTCTTATTTAATATCTAATATCTTACACTTCCTCTTAAAGGTTTATAGCTTTAACTTAAAGACGTTATAGTTATTAGTACTATATTGCTGTTCTAATGTGTATATCTTCATAAGATTAATAATCTATTTCGCTGTGGGCTATGAGGGTGCGAGTAGATTGTTAATAGAAGCCACTCTCTGTTAGGTAGGAGGGAGTGTAGTCTATAGTTATTAAGCTGCCGCATAGGTTTAAGGCTATAGGGAGGTATATATTAACGGGTACCTCCCATAGGGAAGTTATACCTATTGTTATGTAATTACCTTAACGGGGTAACGCTTAGTAGGCTTTAATAAAGAGAATAAGAGGTCTTTAATCTATAACGCTCTTGAATATCTCCTTTATTAAGAAGATTGTTTAAGAAGTTATTGTTATTCTAAAGTTTCCTTTAGAATTCTATATACCTCTTTCTTATATCTTTAACTTCCTCTTAGGACTAAAAACAAAATTTATTTTAGTTAAGGACTTCTTAAAGGTTAATTAGCACCTTTATTAATTAGCTAATTATTATATACACCCCGTTATTTATAAGATAATCCTGTAGGTGCTTTACTACTAGGATTAGTGTTTTAAGAAATGTCTCTTCTCTCTATTAGTTAAAGTCCTAAGTAAACTCTATAAATAGTGTTCTTCCTATTACCTTTCTTGCTTTATAATCTATAACTCTAGTAAGGAGATAGGCTATAAGTTTCTTAGGTGTGTTGCTTTTCTTAATATTAAACTCTCTAACCTTATAGAATAACTCTTCTATAATATATTTATATAAGGTTTAGGGAATATATAAAAGGGGAGGATATTTGCTCTATCTCCCTAATGCCTTTTAGTAGCTTTTATAAAGTCTTCTCTTACTTAAGAACTTTCTTAGCTTATAAGGGCTTATATTTATTCTTTTATATTAACTATTATAATATATAGGCTTTAGAGGGAAAGAAATAGGGAAAAGTATATGTTTTTAGGTAGGGGAGAATAGTAATAACTTCTACTATTATAGGGAGGTTTTTATAAAGGATTACAAGGCTTAGTAGTTAACTTCTTATGTAATAGAACGCACTAAGGAGAAGAATAATAGGATAGACCTAGCTGCTAGAGTTAAACTCTTCTTTAAGGTTTAGGCTTTTATTTATTATTAGCTACTCTTACTAAAGAACAAAAGGGACTAAGATAAACTTCTTCCTTAGTATAATTACGGATTTTGTAATGATTAGGTTACTCTTACTAAAAAATAAAAGGGGCCTAACTACACTGCTTCTAAGAAAGCCTCTTTTATATAAACCTTGCTAATCTGCGGTATTTGCGTGCGTTTAAAAGTGGTTACCTGTGAAGTTAACCACTGATTAGTGTTAGTTACGTAGGGTTATAATGTGTAAGCTCTGAGAATAGTATTATTATTAATTATCTATTCTAAGCTATTAAAGAAAGAGGGAAAAGAGAGGTTAAAAAGTAAGGGCACTCTCGTGAGGTGAAAACGGGTAGCTGTGCGTGTGGGTCACGTGGTGCAAGCCCTGCCCTATCACAGGGCCTGACTGTGGATTGGAAAGTGGGGTCGCGCGCGCACGCGAGGACGCGCGCGGGCTGACCTTCTTCCGGCCACAATAGCGGCTGCCAAGCGCGATTGATATCATGCTTGTTCTAACAGTAGCTATAAATAAGCATTTAAAGTATAATTATTATTCTTAGAGAGGAAGGAAAGAACTAGATAAGAGATTATATAGCGCCTAGCTATATACCCCTCTGTGCGTAGTCTATGCGCATAGTGCGCGTAGTAACCCTAAGTCCTAAGCATGTCCGCACATAACATATGTCCTTCCCGCACACTTTTTGCACCCCTTCCTGCGCACCCTCCGCGTCCCTTCCGTACCCGAGAAGGACCCAAGCCTCAAGCTCAAGTCCATAACAGCTTATAATATTATCTAGTAGGAATGCCTAATAACCCCTAAGCTAGTTACCTTATAAATAGCTATAAAAGCCCTTAATAATACTATAGGACTAAATAGCCTTATTCTAACTCTCCTTATCTTTAGTGTATACTTATATATAACTAGCAAATCCTCTCTATTACTAAATATCTTATAATATGTTATTACTATATAAAAGGTAATAAAGGAGATTAAACGCTTATATGCTATTTAGAAAGTTAATAAAGCCCTTACTATAAGGAATAGCCTAGATATAGTAAAAACCCTTAAGCTCCTGCTTAGATTACTAGTCTAAGTATAGCGTAAAGGTAATGGTTAGTAAGGCCTATATAACCTCCTCTCTATTAATAGAGAGACCTATATAATTAATCCCCTATAAGGCCTAAAAGCCTTTTAGTTAACCTCTATTAGGCCCTATTATATAGACCCTAATAGAGAAGTCCTAATACCTTAAGAACAGCTGCCTAAGGAAGAAGGGCAAGAGGCTTAAGATAAGCTAGTAGGTAAGGTCCTGGAGATCCTGCTAAAGAGAAGGCCGGGCAGACCCTGTAAGAACCCCCGGCAATTATTAACAAGACTAACGTGTTTGTATTGGCGAAGGAGGAAGCCGACCTTAACCTCGCAATCCGATTGCGCAAGGAAGGCATCGCCAAACAAGGCGCTAGAGCAGTTCATCTCTAGCAACCGGATGACAATCCGGATGGAAGGGTGGGTGACCCGCGCGGAAGAGGGTCACCACAGGTGATAGTATTGGGGAATCGGCCCTAATACTGTAGGGGAGGCGAAAATCCCCTAGGGAGGAAGAAGGAGGAGGAACTGCGGCCCTTATTAGGCATCTTATACCTAGAACTGCGGCCCTTATTAGGTTAGGTTATAAGAGCCACTCTTATTATTACCCCCAACCTAGTAAGGGCTGCTAGAGACCTATCAGGGCCCTAGTGGCTATTATAGAGGAACTATCACAGCCCCTGTGTTATATACACTAAGTATAGGGAAGCGAAGACTGTGATAGTAAATAGAGCAGGGGGTGAGAATTAACGCGTGAATATTATTTATAATATAAGAATTAAAAGGCTACGGGCAGAGGCCCGCTTAGCCTTTAGAAGGATTATTAGTAATAGAGTGTTATTTTTCCTTATTTCCCTTTACCACATACCTATATAGGGTTTTTATTAAGTTAATCCCTTCTATATTTATCCGCTACTTGCTTTACCTTATTCCCTTTCTTTTCTTTTCTCTTTTACTATTAATATTATATATTAATAATTATATTAAAAGAGAGAGTTCCTAGTGTTAAAATAAGTATAATATTAATCGCGCTTAGTAGCCGTAATTATAGCTAGAAGAAGGTCAGCCCACGCGCGCCCTCGCGTGCGTGCGTGACCTCACTTTCTAATCCACAGACAGGCCTTGTAATAGGGCAGGGCTTGCACCACGTGACCCATACGCATAGCTACCCGTTTTTCACCTCACGAGAGTGCCCTCACTTTTAACCTCTCTTTTCCCTCTTTCTTCAATAGCTTAGAATAGATAATTAATAACAATACTATTCTCGGAGCTCACACACATTACGACCCTGCGTAACTAACAGGTAGATATAGATAATAGAAAACATTTAATTTTGATTAATTAGAGGTGTAAATAGCACCTGACTTTTGTACCTGAAGGGTACACAGTGCGCTATAGTACTATTTAGCTAAATCTAGTACTTTTAATACATCATATCCACCGTTGTCTTAAGGAGGGTCTTATCCTCGTCAGTGCGGGCGGTCAAAGCAGGTTTTAGCAAGCTCTCCTGACAATTATATATAGGTGCGGGGGCAGGGGTGCCTCCTCTGTTTTAGGCTAAGCCTAGTTGCTACTGCGCATTTAATATTTTGCTCATCCGTACTGCGCGTTTAGTTACTCTTCCGCAAGATGCTTCAGGGTGTGATCCAAGTCAGCGCAGTCTTCTAAAAGCTGGCGCACTCAAGACCCCGTAGGTACAAGCTGGCTGTCAATATAGGTAGAGAGTCTACTTCATACTGTCTAAAAGAGTGCGCTGTTCTTTAGCGTAATTAGCGTACTCTTTTTACTACGCTGGTGGTCTTTTTCTCTAGGGCTTCTCTCTTTTAGCTATCTAAATAGCCCCTATAATACCCGTATGATTTGAGTACATTATAAGCAAGGGTCTTTAGAGGTATGGTAATTACCTCGGGTGTGTGCTATAAAAACACTGACCGGATATGGGAAGGCACCAGAGTTATTATAACGCGCGAGTGCGCCGAATTTTAAACAACTGCGCCGACTTGGATCACACCCTCAGTCAGGGTAAATTCCACAGCATCACCTGATTCACATCTACCGCCATTTGCTGCCATGTCCCAAATGTCCTTTGTCGTGTCCACTGCTGACGGGGCTGTGATCCGTCAAAGCTGACCACCATGTAAAGCAACTAGGACGAATTGGGGAGTTCAACAGGCAGTAGTAATTCATGCTGGGAATCCGTCAGCTGAGAGGGTCAAAGAACGACTTGACCGGTCGGTATAAATAGGTATGTAGGCAACTTGGACCGTATGCTACAACTCGACTCTTTGCCAGGCACTGAGAATCACTGATAAAGTTCCTTCTCCTCTTGACCATGAAGTTGTCCCATGTCCAGCTCCCGATCCTACATGCTGCCCTCACGGCATGCAGCAGGATCTCACCACCGACGGCCACGCTGGTCTCCGGGCCAATCTTTGGCGCTGCTGCTCATTTACCAGGCGCACCTGGCCCGGTCAACAAGTTTCTAGGCATACCTTATGCTGAGAAGCCTGAGCGGTTTGCGCTTCCGCAACCACCCAGGAAATGGAAGGATCCGAAAGATGCGACTGCCTTTGGTAGTTCGTGCCATCAGCTTGCAGTTACCATTGGTATGTTTTGCATCGACCCTGGTGCGGCTAATGAAATCATTGGTCAACTTACGTGGCTTTCAGATGTCGGTCCAGACCAAGACCTAGTTGATTATCTTCGCACGTATCCCAAAGAGAGCGAAGACTGTCTTTCATAAATGCCTTCGCTCCGGCGACACCAGGCCCGCCTGGCGGTCGCCCGGTGGTCATCTTCATCCATGGGGGCGGGTGGTCACTGGGCAACGGCCTCTTCGACCTTTCGGGCTTTGCGGGATACGAAGATATCGTTGCCTTTACGTTCAACTATCGGACGAACAGTGTGTACATTCTCCAAGACACCGCTGGAGCCCGAGCGCGGTACTAATGTACGAGCACATAGTATTCGGCTTCCCAAACGCGGGTGACATACCTGTCGGAGAACGAAATCTCGGTCTTTTTGATCAGCGACTTGCGCTGCAGTGGGTTCAGCAAAACGCGAAGGCCTTTGGCGGCGATGCCTCAAAGGTAACTGTTTGGGGAGTGTCTGCCGGATCTTTGTCAATCGACATTCTCATGCACGCGTATGCCGGCGTCGAGAAGCCCCCATTCCGCGGCGCCATCATGTCAAGCGGCGAATATTCATTCAGCATGTGGGGTTTCGCTGCCGACCCCATGACACTTCACAATGGGATAATATAGCCGAGGCAGCCGGATGCAAACGCAACAAGATTCAATGTCTTCGAGAATTGTCACCCGAAAAGCTTCTCGACGCAGCCGTGAAAGCGGGCGCAAGGTTCACGCCGATTCAAGACAACAAGGCGGTTCCCTCTGGTCGAGCGGCAGCATGGAGACAAGGCAAGGTGGCCAGGGTGCCTCTGCTGGCAGGCACAACCGCTCAAGAAGGCCGCAGCCTCGTTGATCAACACATTTCCTTGGAGAAGTTTGATCTAGTATATCTCGCAGAGCCCCTGGTGACCAAGCAAAATCGCGATGCCATCTATGAGTATTACAGAAAGCAGCCGGATGTAGAGAGCAATTTTGATCTGGCAAGTCCGATTTATACCGACCTGCTATGGCAGTGTGTGAGTCGTCGTCCTAGCCCTAGCCTCTCTACTGGTTCACGTGTGGCTAACTCGGATGAAGCCCATGAGGAAGTTGACCGCCATCTCTTCGTCCATAAATAATCCAACCTGGCGATACTACTTCAACATGTCCATGACGGAAATGCTCCCAAGAAATACCAGTTTCTCGGCAAATTTCACGGCATTGACATCATTCTTCTCTTCGGGTCACCTACGTACCATGACTCCTCGTCTGCAGGTGGACTTTACACGCCGGTCTTGTCGACGTTTCTCACCTATTGGCGCGGAGCCATTGGCAAATTTGTCCGTAATCCGAGCGGAGGACCGGGATGGCCGACCGTGGGCTCACCCTCTGCACCGTTTGACATTGTCTCTCTGGGAGACGTGGGGAGTGTGCATTCTGCCGGCGCGACACCGGTGAACCAGACAGAGGTTGATGTACGTTGCGGTGTTTTGTGGGACGTCTTGGACAGAATTGAGAAGCGTACGGGATAGAAACCTGCTGTTAGCCGTCTTTTTTTCTTCTTCTTTTTCAGCAGCAATGGTAAGCGGCCGTGTTAGCGTATCATGACGACCTCACACCAAACAGGCATGGAACAAACATGAACAGGAATAAGTTCCCATCATTGTTGCTGTTGAATAAAAGAGATCATAGCCGCAGTCCTTTCAAGGGTGCGCATCCTGTTTTTGGCCTAGTGGTTTGTTTCTCATCAGTTGCAAGGGCGGCAAATACAACAAATAATGACTCACTCCTTGTCTGTACTAGCTCAGGGTCCGGCAAGTTGTCTTGACTCTTGAGTCTTGACCGCTTGATAGCACATTGATAGCACCACTATATAGCTCAAAGGAAGTAAGTGTGCTGGATCGGCCACATGGCCGCCTGAAGACTTCCCCTCCTTGGAGGCGCAATTGAACACGGTAGATCACGTGTTGGCGCGACTACCCGCGCGCGTTGATCGCGTTCCTAGGAACCAACCATCACGTCACCCGGTATTATGGTCATGACATCTGTCTTTAGGAAACTAATCTTTCTCCCGTGACAACGACTTAGAGCACACATTGGTCATCTCAAATCTCTGCTCCTCAACTTCTCAACCAAGGAAATCTTTTGTCGGGCATTCCCCCCTCCTCCATTCAAAGCACCACGATGTCTGAGCAACTTTCGGCACCCCGCATCACGGCCTCGTATCTGGAGAATTTCCAGGGCCGCCACGTCACCATCGTCGGCAAGGTGACACAACTTAGAGGCGAGCAAGCGACCATTGATGCTGATGGCGTTGTGACTTTAGCTTTGAACCGGGTTCGTATCGTGGACGACAAGTCTTCATCGCCTCGTGCCAGAGCATGCGTCGGTTGTCTGACCAACCTGGCACAACACGGCAGAATGTAGGGCTGACATGCTCCAGGACGCTCACCTGACAAACGGCAACGCCGTCCAAGTCATCGGGAAAGTCTCTCCTGATCTATCTGTCAAGGTTCTTAGCGCGAAAGATCTCGGCCCAAACGTTGGTAGGTGCAACTATCATCCAAGGATATCCGAAACCTACACAACCTCGTTTGTCACTAACTTCTAACTCCAGATATGAAACTTTGCAGTGCTGTTGTAGAGGTCACGCATCGACACAAAGATATATTTGTGTCTGAAGGTTGAAGCAAAACAATCATAACGATCAGTGCAACGGCTCGTCACACGATTTTACGATTGATGGATGGAGTGGCTGTGGCTAGTAGCATGTTTGTTGTGTGCCATGTTGGTCAAGCCATTGCTTACACGTTCGAAGACCACAATGCTAGCTCGCGCCCTTCTTCGTCGCTTAATACGCAAGGTTAATCGGCTCATCATCTTGATTTCCTCTATCGGCGCGCTCCGACCTTGATGCTGATCACATATCGCTTTCGGCCATCTTTCCAATTGAGGCCTCACGTACAGTGCGGCCTGCTACCTATGTGCAACCGCTTTATCATGTCGCCTTATTCAACTCCTCGCGATCCCAAGCCCATAGTCATAATCACAAACACGTCAGTCACGAACAATCGCACCTGGCTCCATCTTAACTCATGTTCTGGAACAGGTACATGGCACCCGCAAAGCTTTCTTCTCCAGAGGGAATGATCTGGTCAGGTGGCAGAACAAAACCGTAGCGGCCGGTATCGCGTAGCTCAACAGTGAAGACATTTTCTCCCTTCAGTTCATCGTTGACCCAATCAACAGAGTTGCCGGCAGTTTGGTAGATGGTGCTGCAAATGGGACCGTACTCGAAGCTGGTTCCGTGGACGTTGCGAATAGCGTCGACTGCGCCACGAGCAAGAGATTGAAGAGCGCTGTCGTTTGGTGGCCGGGCGCTGCACGAGTAACCGTAGGCTGTAATCTCGGTCAGCAGTTGTGTTCAAATTGCCTTTTTGGCACAGAGCACCACAGGCTTTGTCTTCAAGGCTCGCTACTCACGGGTCATGAAGAGCTGGGAGTAAGAGTGCCAGTCAATGTAAAGCTTAAGCCCCTGCTGGTTCTTGACTTTCCGAAGGAAGGCGGAAAGCGACTTGAGCTCGGTGGTACTTCCAGGAGAGGTTCCGCGATAGGTTTCGGAGCATGGGTTGGTAGAGGAGCCTTGGGCACTCCATTGGTAAGGCCAGTTACGGTTCACGTCAGTCCCAACACAGTTGGATCCCTGGTGGGAATCGCGGTTCTTTCGCCACATGCGGTCAGTTGTCTGGCTGTATTTGAAACCTGCCCAAACATTGTCAGCGGCCATGCATCCCGCAGGGCAGTCGGCTAGGTGGCAGCATGGGTCAGAGCGAGCGAGTACTGACCGTCGACATTGACGATTGGCAGCATGTAGAAGTCATACTTGTCAACGACGGTCTTGACGGCGCTGTCGGTGCTGTACTTGGTGATGAGCTCGTTGGCCATGTACTCGACGGTCTGCAGAAAAGCGTCAGTCCTCCCATGGTCTTCCGAGTTCGCGATCCACTCGTGGTCGTGGTCGAGAAGGGCTCCCTCCGGCTCACCATGGCGACGATCCATTCTCGGGCGTGGACGGTGCCGTGGAAAACAACAGCAGGCTTCTTACCAGCACCGCCACTGCCAAAGATGTGCAGTCCCGTGATGGGGCTACCGGCTCCCGAGTTTCCAGAAGTGATGACTTTGACATTGCTGGAATATTTGGATGCGATATCCCGCATCCAGGTCAAGTGGTCAGCGTAGGGGTGGTATGAATTGAACCAAGTGGCGTTGGCCGATCCCTCTGTGCGGCAAGAAGGTCAATGTCAGTCTTTTCCTGTGGAAACGCATCCCATAACTCGTTGGCGTTGGCGTTGGCGTTGACGGTACTGACCAGCATATGGTTGGAAAGCAGCTTCCTTGCAAATGGAATCGAACAAGTTCTCGTGCATAATATCAAACTTCTGGCCCTTCATGGCCTTCTCAAAGGCGCTCAACTGTTCTGGGCCAACTTGAACGTCGGCAAAGGCACCCTTTTTGGATGGCGGCTGCCAGACCTCAAGGTTCAACCGGTCGACGAGCTTCCCAACGCGAGACCCGTCGTCGACAACCGGAATGCGGAAGACCTTGTGTCCCTCATAAGACACCGGACCCTGTGCAGTCACAGCAGCGGCCGCAGCCAAAAGAGATGACACGAGAGAGACACTTTTCATCGTCGCGACACCAAGAATGATGGAACGCTATGAATAAAAGAGGGGTGAGGAAATCCCCTATTGCTGGATATTCGTGTATTCCTCCACGGCCGCAACATGTGCCTCAAGAAACGGGATCATGGCCCTCCTTTATATTCCGACGGGTTGCCCGCCGCTGGTGACGCAAACCACGGACGAGGGGTCGCACATGCCGAAAAATACAAAGCAATCATGTTCGCCCACCCGCGTACGGAGCAGGAGTAGGCGAACACAATCGGCGAAGCGTTGGCTCATTTCTGGGGGCGAATCAAACCCAGGTCGAACTACGGCCGGCTGAGAAGGTCGCCGCAGATGGGAAGCCGCCAACCTTCCGTTCTTGGCAGACAAAGCGATCGGTCCTGGTGGATGCAGCCCGGCGAGAGTGCGGGGAAGGCAACGTCCGTTCTATCAAATTTGCGGGGAAGTGCGATGCTGCCATCGGCCAGGCCTGCTGGCCCGCTAGCTGGCTAGCTGTTCCTAGTGCGACCGACCCTCGGACGCGGTCTATTTTGGGTTTCCGGATCATGGTTGGAATTGGCGGCCCGTTGTAGCCCTCCAGGTCCACGAGTCAAGAAGGCTGAAAGTAATACCAAAAGGTTGGGGGTTGTAATGAGGCTTGTATTTATTACTCAGTGCGTCCATTCTTCCACCCCAACAAGGCCGTGTTTCTCCGCCCGACGCCAACTCCGAGAAGGGTGTCTAGGCAAGTTGGGGAAATGCCGATGGCCTTTTTCCTGGCTGGGGCATCAGCTGCCAAGGTACGGACGGAGCACAGAGTCAAGCTTGTCTTATCGGCCTGCCGAATCCAGGTGGCAGATGCATAGCTCGTGATTGAATCGCGATAGGGTTTCATTGGCTGACAACGAGGGCGATGATTCTGAATGCCTAGGAATTTCGCATTGTGCTGGCAGTGGGCAGTGGCGGGCGAATGTGCGGGCAAGGCCACTTTACCGTGACGACAAGTTGAGCGAGCGTCCTATCAAGGCGGGCAGGAAATGCTCCTTCTCCCCAAGAGCATCCATGGCACAGCACATACGACTTCCCCGACCAGGGTGTGAATTCAAAATGCCCCTTCCGCCGTGTCTCCTTGGGGCCCTGGCAAACTTGCGCAGAACAAGCGAGCGCGAGGGCGCACTCTGCGCATCCGACACCCGGCCGCGTTGCATGGAAACAAGAGCAGCGTTTCGGGCCTCACGCAAACAATTTGGGTGTGACTTTGGCCCCTCCCGTTTGGCGTCTTGCCTCATCCTCTTCCACGCGCCGTTGCCCGATCAGGCAGCTGATCATCCTGCTCGGCCGACCATGACGAGGGAGGGACCGATTGTTTGTTCTTCCCCATGGCAAGATATCGGGTTCTGGAGAATCTTGTGCCTTCTGAAGAAGACATGGGTGATGAACTCTCTCCTCGCCTTCCACGCTGGATTGGGATAGTCGAATAAGCTGGGACTGTTGGACGGCTGGCAGCTGCTCCTCGAGCGCCAGCGGCATCTGCGGAAGCGCAAGAGATGCCGTCGCGGGAATAGACTTGTTGTTCTCGTTCTCGTCCATGCAAACGTGCGGCATGCAGCCTGTATATTGTCGCGTTCGCCGGAGCATCCAGGCTCTTGGGCCTCATGAGCCGCATCTTCTATTAGACTACAAATACGTAAAGGGGCCTCATATTTATACACAGTTTGTACACATTAATCTCACATCTCATGACCCGTTACGTCCCTCTTGTCCTTCTCTCGTCTTCCATCTGCAAGAACTCTTCGGCCACAGCCCACATCTGGCCAGATCTCTGACAGGCGCATGGGCTACCACAGCTTAATCCTTCCCCTGTAAAACTACCCGGAGCTCGTGAAAACGCGCCGTCCTGCGTTTTTGCTAATTCATGCAAAGGCTTTTGGGCTTGTGTTGGCCTTGCCGACGGACATTCCTTCCCTTGAGAATTGTCTCTCGATTCCTGAACCAACTTCAAAGCTTCAATGACGTCGGCAGAATTTCCGTTGTCGCCAAGTTTTGCATCACGCTGTCCTGCAGTGCAAGGCCCTTCAACACCAAGCTTGCGGGGCATGGTGTCTGCCATCGCATCCCGAATCTCCTTCAACTTTTCTGTAAACTTTTCAAACACCTTGACTCTTCGCTCCGCGGTCTCGGCTCTGTCTTTCCAGGCTGCGACGTCCCGTTTGGCCTGCCGTAATTGTTCACTCATTGTGCCGATATCGGAATCCTGTTGTGCTTCCAACTGTCTTCGAAGCTGTGCAGCCTCTTCGGTCTTGGCATTCAGTTGGCGTTGAAGTTTGCGAATTTGCGAATAAAGAACAGTCGCACTTCCTGCCCGAGAGACTTGCGATGTCGATACCATATCTGAGGCTGAGTATGGCTCGACATCCATCATTGGAGACGGAGACGATGGCGGTCGTGCTAGATTCAAGTGCTGCGCAATGGGTGGCTGCTCGGGACACGGTACCATGGTTCCTAAGCTTGGTACTGACTTTAGTTCTTTGCCATCTGGCTTGTCGTTGTCGTCTCTTTTATAGGCGTAAACGCGTCGCGGCCCGACGATATACGTTGGGGATTCTCATTCATGCGTAAAACATCGTGGTACAAGTCTATCAGCGGATCTAAGCTTTGCGTCCATGCTGAGTCCGACTTGGAATGACGACTGCGAGACTGCGATCTGCTTTCCATCCTTGCGGCCGATTCCCGCCAGCCTGTTTGAAGTTCGAAAAGTGCTGCCATCGCCTTTACGGATCCTGTCTTGCTCAATTCTTTCGACTCTGCCGATTCAGTTGGCGATTGCAAGGTAATGGATGTTTGGCTTCTCAAGTTTTCGTGAGATTTGGACAGCCGTGGCCCGTGCAGCAACACCGGCTGCTTCTGACTCTTTATCACTCGTCGCTGACCAAGGGGCCCTTGTCTGGGGTGACTGGCCGAGTTGCTTGAGATATTTGTGAAAGCGGATAGAATCGCTCCGGTGTGGTATCTATTGAGTACCGCCGTTCTGGTTCAGTCATGATCTGACACTGAATAGCTCGATCGTGGGACGTAATTGGTTTGGACGTCATATGAGGCTCGAGACTTGCTTGGTCTTCATCAGGCTTTGGCGGCCCTCTGACAAGACCACGTGGTTTCGGGCTAGCTTGTACAATTCTTATTCCGCCCTTTGACACAGGCTTTGTGTTTTTAGACGCTGATAAGGATTCATCACTTCTTCGTGAGGTTTCCTTAATCATATCCGCTTGATCAGAGCTGCTCAGCTTTCCATCCAAGTCCCGTGCTTGCGCCTGACTGTCTGAGTTTGTCATTTTTCCCTTTCGTATCGGGTCAGGTGTTGACATGGTGATCTCTGAAAGGGCATGTTGTGACAACCCGTGGTGAGATTCGTCGTGTAAAGAGGACTGCCTTGACGATTCTCTTGGGGAACGCTCTCTAGATATACCTGTGAGGCCCCCGTGGTCGCATTTTCCGCATATTCTTCCGCCCCCTTTGAGCTAGCTACTCGAGTTGCCCCCTTGACAAAGTCTCCTTCATTTACCTCTTGACTTTGCAGGCTGGCTTGAGGGTCACCAACCCTGTCGGTCTCTTCACGGCTCTGATCGCCTTTCTTCTTGCGTTTCTGCAGTCTATCAATGACACTCTCACGCTTCCGTTGGCGGTCGCTGGACTCATCGTCCCCAGGCTCTCCTCTTTAGTGGGACTTAGAGTGGCAATGCTCATCTTGGGCAACAAGCGTTGCGAGTTTGCTCTTCTCAGGACTTTCAATCGTCGCGGTCTCGGGCCATGCGTCGGTGTTTCTGGCTCATGACGGGGTTCACGCGCGTGTAAATTGGGTAGACCGCTGTGATCCTCATCAAAATCCTTGGGCACTTTGATGCTGAAGCTGGTCGCACGCTGTGACGTCTCTTGTTTGCCACATAGATCGATAGTCGATGCGTCTTTTCGGCAGTGGGTTCCGAGAGATTTCATTTGGCGAACAACGTCTCGCCAGTTGGAGATGAGCATCTGGGTTATATCGTTTGCCACCAATATCTTATCCACTGTAGGTGGTCCGGCTGTTTTGGCGTCTTTCTGGATGGACTTTCGTCTATCTTTCCGAAATCTAGGTGGGCTCAAGGGGAACAACAGCATGCCCGAGTTTGGCGTAGCGATCTTCATGGTGTATTGCTCAAGCAAGTCACCAACGAGCAATGGCCCGAACACTATGCCCAGTGCACTGTAACCCATCAAGTCAGCCGTTGGAAGAGGTCTACTATCTTCATCTTCTCGAGGGGCAATCTCCGCGGCCCGTCCGATCAGACTCAAAAGACCAAAGACAGCACAGATCAGCTCTCGACGATACTGAGACCTGACAGTTCCTACTGCCAAAGCGATAAGCCTCGCCCGAACCTTGGTTTGTTTTGTCCGCGGATACTCGGGCTCTCCATTCAGTTGCGAGTGTATTGCGATGAAAGCGTCAAACAAAGACAACGACCCCAGCACGCCGCCTGGTAAAACTGAGAGAAGTCGTTTGAAGGTGGATGCCACGTCATGAACAGAGTACTGTATATGAATAGGCAACGTGGCGCATCGAACAGTGCTCGCAATTTTGGCATTGCTGTTATCCATGTAGCAATAATAGTCGAACAGGGCGGTTATGACTTTGGCAGATCCTGGGACGCGGAATAATCCCCGAGTGGCCACATTCTGAGCCAAATATTGAGCATTAGCTCTAATACAGGTAGGAAGGGTTAAAGAGCATGGTGAATACTCCTGTGGAAGATAAAGAATGCTTTTTCCCCTAACCGCACCATGTCTTGGATTTCAATCACTCTGGGCACCTCTCTTCTGCAGTGTATTATGTTGGCAAATTCGGAAACACTGCGTTTATGTCGTATCAGGGGCGGAGGCGGCGGCGGCGGCGTGGGAGATGCGTGTGGGCATCTATTAGGATTGGATCGAAGCAGCCTTGAAATCCATCCTCGCTTCTCTGGACATCTCTCGGTGTCTCCTGGATTTCGTTGAGTTTGTTGTGATTCCAAAATCAGGAAGGTTGCGCCACTCACTCGTTGATGCACATCAAAGTCCTCTGTGACAAGCTGTCTTACTCCGTGCTAGATGGGCTCAGCGTTCGTCGAAAACGTAGCCAAGGGGAGTCGAAGCAACCGGCTTCTGCATAGCATCAAGGTGCACTTTGCACTTTTCCTAATGAATGAGCTCACCTTTTTAGCCAATCGGTTGTATTCCTGGACAAAAACGTCTCTGTCTTCTACCTCGTCCGCATTGTTAAGCAGACCCAGTTCGCCGCTGCTTGTAGTCCAGGTGCCACTACTTCGTGCTTTGCTTCCGTGGCCGAAGCTCTGAAAGCTCGCACTATGAGGGAGCAGGAGAGACGCTGAACTGGCTGAGGCTGGTAGTCGATGTGAGGGATAAGCGTACGAAGCCCGGAGATTCTGCGATGACTGTGAGGCGCACAGGTGTTGCGCCATGAAGAATGCGATGTGTCCGTATCCAGATCTGGGCCAAGGGTAAAAGTCGAAGTCTGTCGGTGTTTTCAAGGTGTTGTTGGAAATTCGAGACGGCCGACTTGACAAGTTGCAACTGTCAACAGCCGTCAGTCACCTGCGCCTTCCATTCATTCATGGCTTTTTCTGGGCCACCAGCATTCTAGAATTTGAAAGGCCGCGCATCGAGCACTGCCGATCAATAGATTTCTAACAGGAAACCACGAGGCCGCCATCATTGCATTATTTACAAGATGAGATTGAGAGCCTGGTCTGGTCTCCTCTCAATGCTCATCGAGAACGGTGCCCAAGATCCGCATATGTCTCTCTGTTCTCCATGCACTGGCAGACGGCGGGGTCTGATCATGTACCTACAGCAGTATATTAACAAGTCCGTCCATCTTGATCAAAGCGCGCATTCTTTCAAATCCAATGCGCAGTTCTGTTAAAGAAACACAACGTACAGCAATTTTGTTCCCTCTTTCCCGAAGGAAGTCATGGTCGGTTATCATTTGAGATATCCAGCCCAGTACGTCGGGGGAAGGGGGAAAGAAGGAAGTCAATGCTTCAAAACTACATCGACAGTGCCTCCTACTGGTAACATCTATAGTCCTACCGTAGACCCGTTTTCCCGTTGCATCATCATTATAGCGTCATCGAAAAAAGCGAGACTAGTGCCTTTGTTGTGAATCCTCCTCTCCATGAAGCAGCACATATTTAAGGATATCTGAAAGGGAAATGATTCCCTTCAGCTTGTTCTCGTCGTCGATGACGATCAATCTGTGTACTCTGCTCTTGCGAATCGTGTCGAAGAGAGAGTCCAGCCGATCCTCTTCGCTGCAGGTGTATATGCCGGGACTATCATCTGGTCGTTTGCACAGCGCTTCGCCAACCGTGCCATCGAGCTCCTCGTATGCGCCTCCTCGAATACAAGGAATAACGTCCACTGCTTCAAACGCGTTTAGCACTCTGTTTTCAGAGTCCACAATAGGTATGCAGCTGATATTTTTATCAACCATCATGTGTATCGCATCCAGAACAGTATTTTTCATGTGTACGGTGGCCAGTTTTGAGTAGGTTCCCAACCCAATTTCTCGAACAGTCTTCTTCAGCATCACAGTGTGATGTTCGTTGTTGACGGCAATAAATTTTAGAATACGGTATTGCGTGATGACGGAAACAACTGTCTCTCTGCCCGTCTCCTCGTCCACATCGACTAATGGGATTCGTCGCGCACGAGTCTTAAGCATACGGCGACAAGCTTCATATAGCGGTCTTGATGGATGAACTGATACGGTCTCGATCGGAATGGATCCTATAGCCTTTTCGATGTCTGCGATCCTAATAAGTACTAGAAGGGAAACGGTGGAGTTAAAGCAGCATCGCTTGCTGGCGTGTATTTACCTCGTAGGCTACTCAGCCGGAACTGGTCAAGTTTACTGATTTCATCGGGAAATTGATAGTAGTATTGGATCACGTTGATGTAGTCCGTCGCTGTCAATATGCCGGCGAAGCGACCTCGTTGCGAATCCCACAGGGGTGCCGAGACGATTGCTATTGGCAGCTGGTTAGTCACTGAGGTTTTGTTGGGCCACCTCGGGCAGCGACGAAAGGTTTAGTCGGGGTTAGAACGAGTATCCGCAGCCACAGACTCACAGTTTTGTATCAAGATGTTGAGTGTTTTCTTGATAAGGAGGTCGGTATCCAACACTATTAAGCGAAAGGACAGCGGCAAAACATCGTAGCTGGTGCGAACTTTGAGGAAGTCGCGGATCGCTTTCTGTCAGGCACAATCAGCTCTTGTACAACATCGGCGAGGGCTCTGACTGAGCAGGATTGCACAAGGCAAGCCAAGAATAAGTCAAGGCGAGCAAGAGAATATAGAGGGGACACAGAGACGAACCAGGCCCTGACGTTGTTCCTTATCAAGCGGACTCGGCGGACTTGGTCTCGGTTTCGGCGCCGAAGCCGGCGCCGGCTGCTCGGTGCAGCTGCCATGGTGCTGCCGTGTGATGTCTTGAATCGGAGATAGGATGAGGGAGCAACGAATTGAGGCACCCGAACGGCGGGCTGCTGAGGAGTAGCGACGGGAGCTGTGGTATTCGATGAAGAAACCGCAGGTAGAGTAGGAGCTGCCGGTGCTTCTGGTGCTTCTGGTGCTTCTGCCTGAGTCGGGGCTGGAGCTGAAGCAGCTTCTGCTGGTGGTTGTGCGGACGGTGGTGGTTCCTCAAGCAAAGGCCCAGACCCAAATCCCGGTGCCGGCCCGGACATGGCGCTGGTGACCTGTTCACGAGACGACATCTGTGCCTCGACATTGGTCTGCGTGGGGTCGGCAGCAGGCTCAAGGCTAGCCGGTGCCGCGGCGGAATATTTTTCGTCCATTCGGCGACAGGCAGGTGAATTCGTGTATTCGACGGTCCCTTTGCTTTCAATTCGGACAGTCTTGCTGGTCAGTGCTGCGAATTCGGTCGTTTGCGGCGGTATCTTTGTGTCTGGTGTAGTTGAGGGTGGGGAGGGGAAGGAGGGGACTACGGATTACAGTTCTGGCATAGTAAGTCATCTTTGCTTGGTGGGGCACCACCGACCGAACAATAGCTCGCTCCCATGAATAAACAAACCTCTCTGGTATGACGCCGCAGACCGATCGAACATTCTAGGAGCTGGTCGCACACCGGTGACGAGTTAATAAAAAGACCTTGGCGACCTGATTATTTTTTTCTTTTTTTTTTTTAAAAAAATGGCTGATTTCTCAGAATGCTATTTCATGTTGGGCAAGATGGTAGCAGCCATGACAAAAGGCGTCACGTCGCTTCCAACGCGCCAGCTGGGCAGCTCTCAATGGCCCCGACATTGGGGCTTGAGAATCACAAGTGGAATTTTTTCATCAGCGTAAAGTCTTGTCAAATCAAAGCTCTTCTTCGGCGGCCAGCTCTACTCCCGTTGCGCACAAGTGATGAAACAACGCGTTAGTCGGATCAAAAGATGCTTTTACAGTACCGGGTAGGCGTCATCAGAAGACAGGGTAGGGTTGTTGATTAGATGAATGAATGGGTTGCTACAGGTCGTTTTGAGCTGTTTGATACCCGTCGGATTTTCTCACATTCTAGTTGCAGTTCTGTCGCATGGATGCATGCAATGGCAGATTCCGAAGCTTTCCAATAAAAAAGCAGTGATTGCGCAACTACTCCGAACTACCATCGCGTCGTTCTGCCCATCGCGGGGAACCACCCTCTTCTCTTCAGGATTCTCTTCAGGACTCTCTTCAGGACTCTCTTCAGGATTCTCTTCAGGACTCTCTTCAGGACTCTCTTCAGGACTCTCTTCAGGACATACATGTACGTAGTTCGCATAGCTGGTCGAGTGGCGCCATAGCCGATACGCATGTCTCACTTTACACCTTGCCTTGCTTGCACATCGCGTTGCACTCTTTGCACGGAAGTGCGCACTGATGTTGTAGATGGCCAACATTGCCGGCTAACGTCCGCCAGTTGAAATAGCGTCATGCTCCGCTCAGACCAATAAGATGACGAGGTCCTCCGCCTTGTTTACTAGTCTGATATCACCACCCATCTACGTTTATGCAGTCAAGCGAACGTGTCAGGCGTTGGAGATTGCTGATGCATTGAGTAATTGACAGGTCAACGCATGACGGCGCAGCGCCTGAGCTGACTGGCTTGGATACGCAGCCTGGGAGGCTCTGGTCCCTGGAGCAAGAGAGCAGGAGCAAACTCCGGAGGGAAGGCAGCTTCGGGTGTTGCTTCCCTCAGCAGCGCCGCCCCCAGTGTGCATATGGACGACGGACAACCCCCGGCTGTCTCCATCGCCCACCCATCGTCCGTCACCCGGCCCATCATTTCTCACTGCCCATGTCAATACCAAATCCATGCTCTCTGCTCATACCTGACTGACCCTCAACTGCCACGTCCATCTCCTCTTCCAAATTCCAGCCGTCAAAACACCTGTAACTCGTCTCGTCGGTGTACCATCACAAACCCCGCCTGGCTGCCTCCTTCACCCACTGGCAGTCAAAACACACCGACCAGCACTTCTCTTAGCAGAAGCAACTATTCCAAACCGTCTTATCGCCGCGTCTTGGAGCTAGACGTCTTATCAGCCGGCTGCACGGCCCAGGGACCCAACCAAGGGCCGACGAGTCCGTTGTGTGGACGGACCTTGGTTCAGAGCAGACTCAGCAGACCCGACACTGGTCAAAAACGTCACGCCCCAGATTTCCACCAAAATAATCATCATCACAAGCGGAGTCGACTCTGCTTATTCCAGTCATGGGTAACTGCAGCTCTTCATGCTGTGGAGGTACGGTACCCGACCTGATCCTTTCGCACTTGCCCTTTTCTTTTGGCGACCAAATTAGCAGCTGACGCGACCTTTTCTAGGCCGGTCTCGCGAGGGCTTGTATGAACCAGTTCTTGCCGACAGCGAGCGCGAGGCTGTCGCTGACTTGTTACAGTATCTCGAAAATGTTGGTTCATTAGCCCGTTCTGATCTGGGATTGAACTTCTCTTGGTCAATTGCGATGCTGATTTTTGATTCACAGCGCGGCGAAACGGATTTCTTTTCGGGCGAACCTCTTCGAGCTTTGAGCACTTTGGTGTTTTCTGAAAACATAGACCTCCAAAGAAGTGCCAGTCTTACTTTTGCGGAAATAACCGAGCGAGGTATGTGACATGGTTGCCCTGATGATTTGCAAAATTCGGTTGGCGTCTTCATCACCTTGCGAACAGGCTCTATGACAGGCGCTGACCAAGTTGAGACGACATACTGACTATTTGTGATCCAGATGTCCGAGAGGTCGACCGAGATACGCTTGAGCCTATTCTGTTCTTGTTGCAAAGTCCTGATATCGAAGTTCAGCGGGCTGCCAGCGCAGCTTTGGGTAATTTGGCTGTCAACAGTAAGCACTGCCCGCGTCGCACATGTTGCAAGCAATCTTTGGGACTGACTGGTCTGTCTGCAGCGGAGAACAAGGTTCTCATCGTCCAGCTTGGCGGCCTAACACCATTAATCCGACAAATGTTGTCACCGAATGTTGAGGTTCAATGCAATGCTGTCGGTTGCATCACCAACCTGGCTACGCACGAAGAAAACAAGGCCAAGATCGCCAGATCCG
Source organism: Epichloe glyceriae (assembly GCA_023658535.1). Classification (NCBI taxonomy): domain Eukaryota; kingdom Fungi; phylum Ascomycota; class Sordariomycetes; order Hypocreales; family Clavicipitaceae; genus Epichloe; species Epichloe glyceriae. Next base: position 523,090 of record CP098295.1, on the reverse strand, counting down.
GCGCACTTGGCCCATTGACCAGGCTTGCCAAATCACGAGACATGCGAGTGCAAAGAAACGCCACAGGAGCCCTGCTCAATATGACGCATTCCGGTACGTTGGATCTGAGAATTCGCATCTCTCACAAACTAACATTTCGTCTTTCTGCTAGATGAGAACCGACAGCAGCTTGTTAACGCCGGTGCCATTCCTGTCCTTGTCCAACTTCTTTGCTCGCCCGATGTCGATGTGCAGTACTACTGCACCACAGCTCTCAGCAATATTGCTGTTGATGCCAACAACAGACGAAAGCTTGCTTCATCCGAGCCGAAGCTGGTTCAGTCCCTTGTCAACTTGATGGACTCCTCATCACCTAAAGTTCAATGCCAAGCAGCGTTAGCTTTGAGGAATCTGGCTTCCGACGAAAAATACCAACTCGACATTGTTCGAGCCAGTGGTCTCGCTCCACTTCTTCGACTACTGCAGTCTTCGTACCTTCCGCTAATTCTGTCGGCCGTGGCTTGCATTCGCAATATCTCTATACACCCGATGAACGAGTCACCAATCATCGAAGCGAATTTTCTCAAACCCCTGGTCGATTTATTGGGATCTACCGACAACGAAGAGATCCAATGCCACGCCATTTCCACTTTGCGAAACCTTGCTGCCAGCTCGGACCGAAACAAGGCGCTTGTCCTGGACGCTGGTGCCGTGCAGAAATGCAAACAGCTGGTACTGGACGTACCTGTCACTGTACAATCTGAAATGACGGCGGCTATTGCAGTTCTTGCTCTCAGCGACGATCTCAAGTCCCATCTCCTCAACCTCGGAGTCTGCGATGTTTTGATTCCTTTAACCCATTCACCTAGCATTGAAGTCCAAGGAAACAGCGCCGCGGCACTAGGTAACCTGTCTTCCAAAGGTACGCTTGTTCATGCCAACCGATGACGTAATTTCTGTGACACGGACTGATGTATGTTGACTTAGTTGGCGATTACTCCATCTTCATTCAAAACTGGAATGACCCTAATGGTGGAATACACGGATACTTGAGCCGTTTTTTACAATCTGGAGACCCCACCTTTCAGCACATTGCTGTTTGGACCCTACTGCAATTGTTCGAGTCGGAGGACAAGACGCTCATCGGTCTCATTGGCAAAGCCGATGATATTATCGAAAATATTCGCACCATTGCAAACCGACAGGTTGAGGCCGAGCCCGAATATGAAGAGGAAGATGAGGGCGAAGTAGTCAATCTCGCGCAACGATGTTTGGAACTTCTGGGCCAGAGCATGTCCAAAGCCCATATCGAGGGTTGAGCATGTTCATGGCCAACGAGTCCGCTATCAGCATGGCATCATTCATTTCCTTTCTCAGTTTCTGAAATTTGGCTGTGTACTGAATTCTGACGTGGCTGATTGAATCAGCCCGTCCTCGTGGAAGCAACGGTGTTTCAAGGCGTTCGAGATATTTTATTCGGCTCCCATCCATTCATTGTCGTGCATGAGAGTATGGCTCTCTCTTGCATTGGCTACGTCTTCGTCCCTACAACAAAACCTTGAAACAAGCCAACTGATCTTCCCCGACCGACGCATCGAGTTTCAATTTTCTTTATGACGCAAAACCTCTATGAGTGAATGTTACGAGCACTGTGCCGTCTACAACGCTCCGCCGTCAATTGTATACCTCAATTCATTGGGGTTTCGCACTGCAATTGTGAGGTATTTCTGGCCACCCCTATTTGTACAGGCATATTTGGCGATGGACTTTATTAGCCCAGCATTGAGTTTTCTAGTTTCAATTTTTTTTTATGAAGGGGACGAATATGCAAACTAGGAGGCTTCTACATGGCAGCTGTAATTAGACAAGAGATGTTTTACCAGCCGGTTTTATTATACCCGATTAATCTAAATTGACCTTCATGGCACGCAACTACGTGAATGAATTTGGCTGTGATCCATGGACGCCGTAAACGCGTAAACGGAATATTGTACAGAACACGGAGGAGTTGATCAAAGATCAGACACGAGTTGCCGCCCATGATGCCGATGAGTCAGTCTACACCCAGCGGCTGCAGGTTGCTTGTAAACCATTTCCTCTCCTTCCATGGGAGGACCTTGGCCACGACCTTGGCTTGGACCAGGGCCAATGGGAGAGGACCGAATTGTCTAGAGTCCCTGGACGCTGGCAAGTTGTCACCTACGATCCAACAATGACCCTCGGGCACCTGAGCAATGTCAGTAGGGGAGAGGTCCTCGGCACCCATGTCCAGTCCAGCTTGATGAGTAGTCATGTTCATGTCCCACTATACCTGTATCATTTGATCCTCCCCTTCTCGCCCGGAGTTCCGAGCGACACGTAGTCCCCGGCATACCGACCACGCGCTTGACACCGTTGTCGTTTGCAGAGATGGGTGTCTTGTAAAGAACCAAGTCCCCGACGCCTACGCCCCTCCCAAGACGGTGCCGCATGTCGGCGGCGATCCAGTCGCCGTCCACGGAGAAGGTGGGAAGCATGGAGGGACCCTGGGCGGGAGATACCTGGAGGACTTGGGTGAGGCTGAGATGGGCGAGGCAGGTGAATTTGAGGGTGGAGAGGGCGAAGCGGATGGGGTGGCCGAGGAAGTGGGTGAACATGGCGGAGGTTGATTTGCGTGGTTTGCGAGTTGAGGCTGGATCGGAAGCTGATGTGGGGAGCACATGACTTCCTCCATCCAACCGCGAAAACAAACCCCTTCTCTCAACACCACCCCATCCGCACACACAACGATGAGACCAGCACAATGCATCATCCACAGCTCCCGCAAAGCCCTCTGCCGCGTCCTCGTCTCGCCGATTGAGCGGACACGGCTCCTCCCCGTGCCGGCGTCGGCGTCGGCGACCTTGACCACCACCACAAGACGCTCCCGAACCACAATCCTCCTCCCTCAAGCCCGCAGCTATGCCAACAAACCCCGCCCGCCCGAGGGCCCTGCGGCCCGACCTCGGCCGCCGCCAAAGAGCAGGTGGCCCGCGACGAGCGCGGCTTCGACAAGCGCTACACGACCCAAAGGGACATTGAGCGGTCCGGCCGAGACCGCCCCCGCAGGACCACGAGATCACCGACCCCCAAGTCATGGTCATTGACAACGGCGCCACCGAGGGGCCCTCGAGACGCACTTTGTCCTCACGAAGCTCGAGCCCCACGAGTCCCTGCGCATGACGCAGCCGTACGTGCCCGCCGACGCCGACAACGGCCGCCCTCGCCCCAGTTGGCGGTATGCAAGATCGTCAACAAGAGGGAGGAATACGAGCGGCGGAAGCAGATGAGGGGGAGAGGAAGGCCGCGGCGGCGAGGCCCAGGACGAAGGAGCTGGAGCTGACGTGGGCCATTGGCGAGCACGACTTGGCGACCAAGATGAGGCAGATGGGGGTTCCTGGCCAAGGGGCTCAAGGTGGAGGTCCTGGTGGCCAAGAAGAAGGGCGGGAAGCAGGTTGATGGGAAGGAGGCCGAGGGGGTGGTCAAGAGGATCCGGGACGAGGTGGAGAGGAACGCGGGCAGGAGGCCAAGCCTGCTACCGGGCTGGCTGGGGGACGATGAGGTTTTATCTGGAGGGGAAGCCGGCGAAGTGATATGATGTATGTGGGTGCTTGCGCGCGTTGGGGAAGTCAATTCCGAGACCCGGGTGAAATATTGAAGACAAAACTTGTTCCGTGTGTACGCGAATGCACAGCAAGATTCGTCATTTGCCAAGCAGGTTTCATGAAAACCGTGAACACACCGTTCCATGTTTCAACCATATCCGTCATGAAAACCCAAACAGCTTATTTTGGTTGAGAAATGCCCAAACGCCGGCACCAAAGAGAGATGACACGTTGTCCCCCATCACAGAATCTCATCCCCATCCCCATCCTCACCGACGTTTCCCACCGTCCCGACCCCGGGTTCCGCGGATCGAATCCATCCTCACCCTCACCCTCACCCTCACCCTCATCCCCATCCCCATCCGTCTCCCACTCCTTGTCCTCCCTCGCGCCATCGCCATCGCCCCAGCCCAGGCCCCGGACCCGGACCTCCTCCTCGCCCGCCTCCCTGTTCACGTCCTCCCACGCCCTGCTCCTCTTCTGCACGCTCCTGGCCCTCACGATGCTCCGCTGCATCTTCCTGCCCGTCCGCTCCGTCACCGCCTCGGCCATCTCCAGGCCCTTTTCGCGCCGGCGGCGCATCTTGGTCGACATGCGGCTCTTGCGCGCGGGCTTGAGTTTCTTGGATATCCCCGCCGAGCGGTGGACGTCTAGGACCGAGGGCGGGTGCGCTCGCGCTCGCGCTCGTTGGGGGCCGGCACCGGCACGTCCTCTGGGGACTTGTCGGTGTCGAACGAGGGGGCTGAGGCGCGGCGGGCGGCGCGGGAGTGTTTCGAGGGTGCTGGGGTCGTGTCGGTCAGGTTGGTGCGGGAGGGCATTTTGGGATGGGGGGAGGGCGAACCTCTACTTTTGGCCATGGTGGGAATATATGTGGTTTTTGGTTGATTCTGTAGTACATGGAACGCGACGTGAAATTTTTTTTTTTTTTTTTTTTTGCATGGCAAACCAGACCGACCCCACGTGTGATGAGCGATGGGGCGGGCGTTGGTTGGTTGGACCCGCTGGGACGGGACGGTTCCACCATCCATGTACGTACATAAATCTATGTACATAACTCAGAGACATGGAGTCTGGCATCAGTGGGTGCCGTTTCGGGAAGGAGGAACAGTTGTTGTATAATCTCGAGGGCATGGGAATTGGAAGTATGGCTGCTCCCACTACTATCCGCTGGCGATTGCAACACGTTGGATCTACCGAGTACACCGGGGTATATTTCCCGGACGACTTCATGCCCATCCATCTCGTCTACCTTTTCAGGGTACACGCCAAAGGCGAACGCATCCAAGGTATCATTGTAAATCTTGCACGCCTGAGCTGCCGCCGCCGGGCTTCTCGATGAGCACGCTTCCGAACTCGGGGGTTGAAGACATCGTCGTAGAGGTCAGGGATGACGGCGTCCGGCTCGATGGTTTCCTGGATTGGTGCCCTGCGTTGACGCGCGAAGGAATTTCAATGTGAATTCAGCGATTGTGTATTCATCGCCCCGGCGTATTTATTCCAGTCCCTTATGGACCTTTATATCTTCTTCCATGCATGTATGTATGTATGTATAAAACAAGATGCGACACAAGCCATTCCCCGCGTTTATTAGACAGTTCCAACCTGCTGGATGTCGATGCCCGAAACAACCACCGCGCCACCATCATTCGCCTTCCGAGGCGTGCAGTACACAACCCCGATCAAGTCGACAAAGAAGTTCTCGCTCTTCTTGGTCACGCCAGCGTCCCCCTTGTTGATGTTGAACGTCCACCCAGGGTACGTCTGGTACCGCGGATCCGAGATGTCCCTCGTGTTGCTCCGGTACGGGCCAAAGTTGGTGGCGGACACGTCGGTGCCCAGCGCCCAGGTAATGGTGCACTTGGCCGTGCCGGTGAAGGTGCCCGCGCTGGTAGTCTGCCCGGCGACGTAGCGAGCGTTGAACTTGAGCTCGTACTTGAAGCCCGGGCAGAGCTTCACCTTGCGCTGGACGATGCTGGCGGCACAACCGCTGCCGGGCAGGTTGCTCATGCGGGGAAGAAGTTGTGAGAGTCCTGGTAGTCTGTTGAGCCGCCGACAATGACGTTGTCCGCCTTGGCGCAGCCGGGCTGGTTGGGGAGGACGTCGAGCTCCCAGTTTGTGAACCAGTTGTCTTTGAAATCTCCGTTTACGATCGGGGGATCTGGCGCGCAGGTGCCTGGTTGTGGGACGTAGCAAGATCCGTTTACGCCTGTTGAGAGGTCTTGTCAGTCACTCGGTACTAATGCTTTCATCCTCCCCCGCCCCTTTTCGAAAACAAGGGAGGAGGGATCGCAGGCCCAACTTACAGTACTTGGGGTTGCAGACGTTGCCACACTTGCCACAGTTGTTGGGGTTGTTTCTCAAGTCCAAGCACGTTTTGCCGCACTGGTCACCCGGGCCTGGTCAAATATTAGAGAAAAGGAAAAATAAAAGAGACAAAAACCTGAATGGCAAAGACCCCGGCACGACGTGTCTCCAGGGATTTACTCACAACCACATTCACCACCCCGGCATTTGGTGTTGGGACCGCACTGTCTACCGCAGTTGCCACAGTTATTGTCATCACTTCCCTTCAGGTTGACGCAGTAGAAGTTGCCGTCCTGTTTGAGACACGTGTCGCCGATGTTGCCGCAGTAGCAAACGCACATGGACTTCTGGGCCTTGTAGAAGAGGTCCTTGCCGGGTTGAGTCCCGGTATATACGGAAAAGTATGTCGCCTGCGCGGTGCAAGCAACGAGGGGCTAAAACGAACGGCCACCAGTAGGTAACGTTTAGCCATTTTCCGGAGAAAGAAAAAAACCACCGAGAAGAATACCTTTCGGTACAGTCAGGAGGAGCAACAATCACTTACAATAATGTCCCACCAGCTTCCCCAAAGTTTTTGACGCAAGACGTCATAGCCATCACGGTGAAGATGCCGGTGCAGCTCTCCCAGCCATACGACTGGCACTGGTCGAAGCACAGGCTCTGCACCAGACAGGAGCCATCGAAGCTGAATGGGCTGAGCTGCCACCAGTCGGGGAGATTGTCGCAGACGTTGGCCTGGTTCAGCTCATAGCCCGCCTTGACATAGGGGACCAGGTTGTCCGGCGCGGCAGGACACTTGGGCGCAACGCCGGTTTGATAGCCGTTCAGGCGCTTCTCCAAGTCCCTGGCCACTACTTTTCCGCGGCGCTCCAGCTTATCTTGGAGTGTCTTTGCGCGCGCCAAAAGTCGGGTCTTGTCACGCTTGGCCTTTTCGACAGCAGGGTGGTTGACCGGGAGGGCCAACATGTGGCCCTTGCCGCCGCCGGGGGTGGCCTGGATGTAACGGCCATCTGAGGCCCAGGAGTATGACTGGCCGTCGATCTTGATGGTCATCTTGCCGTTGCAGTCGGTGCCGAAGATGGTGGTGATTAGGTTGTTGGCGTAGCGTGTGCCGGTGGACTTGCCAGTGAGAACCAGTCTCCCGGACCTGTTCATGGCAACGTACTGGGTGGTCTTGCCGGCGTAGACCAGGTCATAGGTGTCGGCGGGCGGCGCACCAGCAGGCGCCTGGAGGTAGAAGGCTGGGAAAGTTATATCCTGCGGATTTGTTCCAGACAAAGGGTCCGACGCCGCGGGCTGGACCGTGGGCTGCGCAACAGGTCCAATCTGGTTCATCGTCTTGCTGACAATGGGGACGAAGTTGGAGTCGAGAAGGGTGAACTGGGCTTGGGGACCAGTCGACATCATGCAGGGGGCAGGCTCGTACGTAGGCTGCGGGATCCCCGTCGTCACCGGGTTTGACCCCATGGCCGCCAGAGTGGGAAGCTCAAACTCCGTGTAGGTGTACGAGTCGGTCAAGTCATCGTCGTTGGCATACCCGCCGTGGGCAGGTGCCGGACCTGTAGGGGTATACGGAGGACTATCCGTGACGAGGGGCGTGTATTCCGCTGGCACCGTAGCCGTCTTGACTGCTTCCGTGAATTTGATCTCGGGAACCGTGGATGTGGGTGTATAAAAGGCGGGCTGTGTGAGTCGAGAGAAGGACAATGTTAGAATCGAGTTCTCCGAAACTGACTTGGCAGGGCACGGCACAGGTTCGCATCTCAATTACTCACATAGTCGGCAATGGCAACAGCGCAATTGACGTCCCAAAAGGTGAAATTGCTTCTGTCATCAACCTTCAGGCCTGATTTCAGAGACAAGCTGTACAGGCGACAAGTTGAGCCGCCAAGTGAGAAACTCCTGCACTTTGTATTGCTCCTGCAGAGCTTCATACATCCCGTCCAGCTGTTATGCAAGAGAGCCCCTGATTCAGCGATTGTTCTTATTCCATGGAGACCTCTGATGTTGCACAAGTCGCTATTGGGGAAGCAGGCTGGTTCGTAGAAGGTCATTTGGCTGGGCCCAATCTTGAAAACGCGATAGACACTGCCATGCATTTCGGTCCGTCAGTAACCTCGGATGACGCGCATTGCATTGTGTGTCTCATGTTGTCCGGGCTATGAAGGGGTGATACGAACGGAAGTAAGTACAGGCCGCAGCCCATCTTGCTCACAGAGTAACTTCGGCAAAAAGCACTGCTTCTGCACAAAGCACCGCATTGGGCCGCGTCCATGAGAGCGGCCTGCTTGGAGACAAAGTAGGCTGGGAGAAGTCTGTTGCCGACTTTGCCGCACTGGTCAGATCGGGGTTCCAGACTCGGGGCGTGTATATCTTCTGCGGAGGCAGAGCCCAACAGCGTAGCAGCTGTCAGGGACAAGAGATGGGGAATCGCATGGTGATGATGACGGTCCCAAGAGACAAATCCAACGATGCTTACACCGGGAACTTCAACTTTCCTCCTTGTCTTGGTGTGCCAACCGGGACAAGTGGCCTCAGTTATATACTAATAACCTGGTGTGCCTGGATTTCCCTGGATTTCCTGGATTTCCTGATGGGCAGAATCTGCATTCTGAGCTGTAAATCCAATCCATGCCTAGCCTGGTGCGGCTCGCGCCAGGCAAATTTGTCAAAGGCGAACGGCAGACTATCGCAATCATCGTTCAGCCTCACTCACTTTTGCTCGGCAAAAAGCAAGGTCCGCAGATCCTCTTCTGCGGGTTCGAGCCGCTTAATGTCGACTGTTTTTCAAATTTTCAAATTTCAAAATTTAATGCGCCGTCCTCCTTCTCTGCCTTGCATCTCGTTGCGGTGACATGCTCGCCCCATCAGTCCGTGTACGTCGGATCTCGCTCGTGGCAAGGATCGCTTTGATTCATGATGCACTTTGTTACAACGGCGGGTTGTGGAGGAGACTAGGTAAACCCCACGGCCCGCGGGCTCACTATCAACTTTAGCTTTTCAAGCCCAGACTGGTCGAGACGGGACGGCCCTGCATGATGGGGTGGCGACTGGCGACTTGGCGACTGGCGAAATCAAACTAGTCGTGGACTGGCGCCTTGTGGCTGGCGGCGTGGTTTTGAGAATAACATTTGTTTCTTTGTGTTTCTTTGCCAAGACACGTGGCCATCATGCCCTGTTTTCCGCGTTAGGGCAAAGAGGGGAAAGCAATTGATAGCTAGTGCCATTTTTGATCATTTGGTACCGCGAGCATCTATCAGCTTTGGCTCCATGGCGATGCAAAGCCCCGTGTCGGACTATCAGATCCTCTAGAGGTGAGTATTGAACGCCATGCTGACTGATTTATTGATCAATCGGCAGTCCACGCAGGCAGGCGCACACCATCCCGAGCACGCGCTAGTAATGATGCGCAAGTCAAAGTCAAAGGACATGCTACTGCGTAGCACATTGCAAAGAATCTAAATATTTACTGCTTGCGCAAAATCAAAAAGAAATAGGGGAAGGAAGGAGGGTGTCCAGGGTTCGAGGGGAAAGATGGTTCCATTCCTGCTAGCTACGGCCGCTGTTGCGTCACGTGACATGACTGTGTTGTCACAGACGGGCCACACCGGCCTTGACCGCATGCCCCACCTTCTACAACTGACAGTGTGCCGGCCACCACTCCCTGGGAACAATGGAGGACAATACTGATATGACTGGACTCACCAGACATGAGGATATAAAGGTTGATCAGCCGTCGCAGACCCTTCTAGAAACAAGAATTGCAGAACCAACGAAGTACGAAAGAATAGATCTCTTGGCGTTCCGACCGACATGAGCACCACGATATCTCAGTTACAGAGTCAGCTGATTGAGAAGGAGGCTGTTGTTGGAAGGTTGTGGAGCAAGTTAGCGGAGTTGCAGGAGCGGGAGCGGTAACTAAAAGCAAATGTACGAGGCTACCATGGTTCTTCAAATATTCAGTGTAGCGCTCCGAGTTCCGAAGTTGAAGCTCAATTTGCTCTGCAAAGGCCTGATTGTCCTGAAAGAAATCATTGACAACTACATCTTTGTTTGCGTCGGATCCGAATGATTGTTGAAAAAAAGAAGAGTAATACACATCCAGGAGGTTGGCAGGGTGACGCAATATTTGAACTATAGGTGATAGTTCCAAGAGAAGTTCCTTACTCGGGGCAACATCTCCCCGCTGGAAACCCCAGTCTTGCCAGAGTTGCGTCCAGCCACTTGATGTCTCGTGCATCTTCTGAAGGACTGTGCCGAATTCTTGCAGAACTTGGCTTCTCGGAACTCCCGTTACCATGAGGAGAGTATCAGGGTCGTGGCCTGTAATCCACGGAGGTGGTACAAAAAGTTGCTGGGGAACTGTACCCGTAAACTCCCAGTCAATGATGCCAAGAATATTGAAGTTATCATCAATGATGATATTACCACATCTCAAGTCTGGATGTGCTAATACAAATGAATGGTTTGACTCTTCCTAGTCAATACACTCCTGAATCTTCTTTATTACACTATGCAGCGCGAACATTTCCAATTTCGCTTGCCTAGGTTCAAGTTCTTCAGTGGGTATCTGGAACGTTTCTGAAAGCATATGGCAGTGAAGTTCAATGAGCTTTTTCACGGTTGAGATTTCAGTAGATATAGATATTGGTTGCTGCCGCTGTCTTTCGAATTCGTTGATGGTCATGGAAAGGAAGGTGCCGGTTATGGGATTTAGTTCATCCTCTGGGTTGTCTGGATTTGGTATTAGTGAGCCTATGGCGGGAAACTCAAGCTTGCGCAATTGCGCAAGGATGTTGATAAGATCAATGTATAAATTCCTGCGCTGATACTCGGTAGCGTGTAAGAACGTTCTCGTGTGCAGCTGTTGACCGTGCATAAATTCCAAGAGCATAAAAGGCGTTGATGTGCCTTCCACTAGGGTGGTATCTTTTCCATATGCGTATATTTGAGGAACAGGAATCGTGGTTTTGCGTTTGATGTACCTGAAGAGCAATATTAGCTATTCGTTGTTCATGATAGCGACAATCTTTTGACGCATGTACCGTATGGTTGTAACCTCGCTAACCACCTTAGTCCAAGCATTGTTAACTACCGGCGCGATGGGAATTCTAAGAACCCATGTAACATTCTCAGCGTCAAAGAGAATAAAGAAACAAATATTGAAGCTACCATTCTGCTGATCAACAACTTTGCAGGTTCTTCCGTCATTGAATCTCGAAGCTAAGTCACAGGCGGCAGCTTTGTTTATTGAATCGATAAATTGTCGAATTGTATCCTCGACTTAATGCGCTGTAAGTGGATATAGGTGGGGAGCCCTTTGGTCAAGTTCACCGCCGCGAACACTCTCACGATCTTCTGCGTCTGTGAGTGCTGCTGCTGATGACAAATGCTTCGCGACGTACTTTCACTTCGTGATTTACCCAGAAGTCCAAAAACAGTTTGGTGAAGTATGAGTATAGTGCCACCCATTGCGTTCGAAGGGAGTGGAGTGAGAGAACGGCCATCATTAAAACATGTTGTTGACAGTTCGAGGTAGAGATAATGAGATAAGGGGCTAGGCGAGGTGGAGCAAAATACCGGATAAAGACTAAATCCGGAAGTCAGTGCCTCACATCGATTGTGAGTTGGCACCGGGGGCAGCAGGAATGCGCAGCAGCAACTAAAGCCAAAATGGAAGGTGTACCTCTTATATATGTGGCTTCTACGCAAAGGTACTTGTGTGAATTCTTGACATACTATGATTGACGAAGGCCGCGATTGACGAAGGTCCTGAGTGTCGAGGGTCTTCATGCAGGTGAAGCAAGCGTATAGAGGCACCTCTTCTGTTTTAGACTTAGTTGCTGCTGCTTCTCAAGAAACATAAGATGAATACGCACCCTCGACCACCACATACGACCATAGCCACTAGTAAAAATCAGGATCCCGTCCGATCTCCTAGGATAATCTAGCGAGCGCCGGATTAGTAGTTGGGTCGGTGACGACCAGCGAATCCCCGGTGTTGTATGTTTTTGTCCCTTGTCGCCCTCTTTATTTTTGGGTCTTGATGGAGGATGGTTTTGATTTTGGCCTTCAAAAGGCCATTGATTCGGCGTGTACGTTCCTTTCTTTTAGCAAATCATTCAACACAATTTTTTTATTTGCCAGCAAGGGAAACTTGATCTGACTTACCACGAGTTGAGCCACATCGCTCCGCGTAAAGGGCAACGACCGTACGGAGCAGTCATCATGGACGGGGCGGCTCGCTGTCAGACAGCAAACGGAGTCATGCATCCCGGACCTTGCATCGTGGCTCACATTCCCTCGCGGTGAGCCTAACAAGAACAAGGCGCACCCTGCTGATGAATGCCTATTCCTCATCTCAGCCTTACGAAGCGGCAATGCAAGGGCTCGCACTTCACCAACGGCTCGATTTGCCACCGTCATTGGTCGCCCCAAAAGCTGACGGGATATTTTTAGTCTTTCTTTCTTTCTTTCTTTCTTTCGTAATCGCGTCGGGCGTAAGGCGGGCCATGTCGTTTCACGGGACCAGCAAGAAGTCCAACGACCACGACTCGGCGAGATGGGGATATAAAATAGCTACTTGCTCTCATTCCAATCAGACTGACCAACTCGAATTCCCATCTTATCTTACCCTCTACAAGCAGATCAATTTGGTCAAGTTACTCAACCAAGGGGGTATAATAACACCCGCCGTCTTTTGGCATCATCCCCACAGTTCAGCTGTTGCAGAACGTAGACTTCTTTTTTTTGTTTTGTTTATCAAGGCCCAAGTTCACGACATCCCTCATCTGAATCACAACTTACACCACATATACCAGTGACCAAAGCGGCAACTGGTCCGTCTCCCATGGAAGGCAGCCAAGCTGTGAAGAACGCCATGAGCGCATCTGGCACAAATGGCAATCGGCCACCTCTGACAGAAACCAAAGACGTGGCTATTGCGAAGGAGAAGAAGAAGAACGGCCCGGACCCGGACGGGAACTGGTCTCCGATAGGCGGTCCCCGGCCGGTCAAAGGCGACGGCGGCCGCGGCAAAGATGGCAACTGGTCTCCGATAGGCGGTCCCCGGCCGGTCAAAGGCGACGGCGGCCGCGGCAAAGATGGCAACTGGTCTCCGATAGGCGGTCCCCGGCCGGTCAAAGGCGACGGCGGCCGCGGCAAAGATGGCAACTGGTCTCCCATGGAAGGTGGCCCAACTTCCAACGGCACAAGAGACGGCAAGAGTCAGAATGGCCATTGGTCTCCGCTTCGAGATGGAGATTGGTCGCCTCTGGAGGGCTCGAAGAGGGATGGAACGAGCAATGGGTTGGACAGGGATGGAAACTGGTCGTCGAAGGACGCTAGGAACCCGAGCGTTTCCAGAGAAAATGGCCATGAGGATGGAAACTGGTCACCTTTGAAAGACCCCAAACGGCGAATGGCAGCATTGGACCAGTCAACGACGGAAACTGGTCCCCTTGAACGATGCCCCAAAGATGAACGGAGCCAGCAACGGGCCTGACAAGGACGGTAGCTGGTCTCCTCTCAGGAGGGCCGCATCTAGCGACCTTGCAGACTTTGTATGAATGAGAAAACGGGTGCGAATCTGAGGTTTTTTTTTTTTTTTTTTTTTTGGGTTTTTAGGCGCATCTTTCCTTGTTTTTGCATAGACTCTGTAGCATTAAGCATAGACGATTAGACCGTTCTTTCTGTCAAATACACCATAACCCATCTTGTCTAACAAACACCACAAATGCCCCTGCGTTGCCCCCAACCTGCTGTCGCCAGCTTCCCATTTTCGAAGAATCGAAGCAGGCGGATAGAGGGCCATTTCCGTCCCTGAGTATTTTCTCCTCCCATCGACTCCACACTTGACGCTTGTCGCCTCCCGTCACCCGTCACCCGTCGCCCGGAGAAGACAACCCCGCGCTTGGGAGACGGTCTCATCTCACCGAACCTCCCGGATTCATCCTCCTCATCTCCGGCACGACGCAAGCGGCGAACCCCGACGAAATGGCAGAGCCATACAACACCCCCATCCCGGGCTCAACCCCCGATCAGGCTCCCCGTCTCTCACCCCCTCCCCTCAGGCACGCAGCCTCCAGACCACGCATCTTGCACCTCGGCGACCCCATCCGCTTCAACAAGACCACACACGGCCTCCTATCCCTGGCACTCCGGCGGCGAGATGGACGACTGGGACGACGAGATGATCGGTCTACTGCCCCCGAGCGTCAAGGTATTCGCCAGTGCGGGCGCGGGTTCCGACGGCGTCAACACCAGGGTACTCGGCGAACGAGGTATTTCGACCTTCTCCCCTGCGCGACCCCCGTTGGCATCAAGTTCACGGTACCAGGCATAATATACTGCAACGGCGGACCGGCCTGTGAAGATTCCGTCGCCGACCTGGCCGTCGCAATGGTCATGTCCACATTCCGCCACATCCCGTGGTGCATCAACGCCGCGAGATGCGACGCCCCGTCGGGCTTCACAGACTGCCACCTCAACGCGCCCGCGCAGAGCCACAGCCTCGGCGGCCAAACCCTCGGCATCGTCGGCCTGGGAAACATTGGCCACCGCGTAGCAGCGAGGTGCCGTCTCGGGTTCGGCATGAGGATTCACTACTTTGACGTCGAGCGCAAGGCGCACACGGTGGAGGCGCAAGTAGGTGCTGCTTTTCACGACTCTCTAGCGAGTCTCCTCGGGGTGGCAGATTGCGTCGTTTTGTGCGCGCCGGCTCCGCTTGGCGGCGAGGCCATCATCGATGCGTCCTCGCTGCGGCACCTTCGTCACGGAGGACGGCTTGTCAATGTTGCGAGGGGGCGCTGGTCAACGAGGACGATTTGGTGGAGGCGTTGGAGACGGGGAAGCTGAGCTCGGTGGCTTTGGATGTGCACGCGGATGAGCCGCGGGTCCATCAAGGGTTGATGCGGTTTGCGGATCAGGGCCGAGCGATGCTGACGTGTCATAGTGGCGGTGGTACGGTCGAGGCTCATGCTGGATTTGAAGAGTTGAGCATGCGTAATGTCATGGCTGTTTTGGAGGGCGAAGAGCCCTTGTCGGCGGTGAATCTAGCATACTTGAAGAAGAAGAAAGATTAGGTGAAGCGTTGGGGGTGGGGGATTCCGAGAGTGGTTGTTTGCGAATGTGTTCTTGTTAATCATCACATAGTGTACATGGACTTATTTCTGAACAGAGTCAATGCCAGCTTGCCTCGATGCCCTCGCAGGTTGCTGTCTGGTTCCAGGATCCCCGCGGCAAACACCAAAAAAAAAAAAGGAAAAAAAAAGGAAAAACGCCTCGCTAGGCCCTTGGATCTACCGAATCCATTGAATGACGACGACAAATTCTCCACCAATCTCTCTACGACTTTGGCTTCTTTCGCACAAGACCTGCGCTCAAGAAATTGGCCCCGTTTTTGCAGTCTTCAGTCGTGTCCGCTCTCTTCCTCCTGACTAGCCCAGACGACATGTTGTTGACCTGGGCAGAGGCGTCTGTGCCGTTGGCGGGCGGGGCGGACAATGCCCTCTCTCCAGTGACGACGCTACCCCAGTCGGTGCCGAGGCCGACTTCCTTGATCCATCGCTTGGTGCTGCCGACTGCTTTGTCCAGGTTGGAGAAGTCGGCATGGAGCATGTGTTCGGTGATGCGTCTGTAAGTCGCCTCGTTGACGATGCGCTCCCCTCGACCCCGGCTCGGCCAGTAGTAGTATGCTGTCCTGGTGGGCATCTTGGGCAAATAGTTTCGCTGTCCCGTTTTTGCTCTGGGCTGTCGAGGTCTGATGGGTCCTCTCAATTTGCACCTCTTCTTCCCCGACTTGCCATTCTTGCTTTTTGATCTGGCGGCACTGTCCCTGGCTGAGAGGAACAGTTTGCGCGGTGCTGTTTCGGGGGCGGTGATGGGAAGAGATGCATCAGTCTGCTTTATTGGACTTCTCGGAGTCGCAGCGCCTTGACTCGCATCTCGTCGGTCATTTTTGTCCGCATCCCCGTCTGCCTCGTCTGCCTCGTCATCGTCGAATACGACCCAGATGAAGCCGGTCATTCTGCCACTAGAGCATTCTTGTCTGTAGGCCATCATCTCCCAGAACGTGTCCAGCGTCTTGACACTCTTCCAGGCACCGGTCTGCTTCATGGCCCCCGAGCTCCCGGCCTCGTCGTCCAGTTCGTCCCGGAAACGAGATTTCGGATCATCGGGGAACCGGGGATCAGGCACCGGGGCGGCACCCGGTCGAATTCCCTGCAGTAGTGAGAAATCTTCTCCAGTGGATGGGCCAGCGACCAGGACGAAGCAGCCGTCGCGGTACGGGGCATGAAGGCGCGGGTTTCGTGCGCGTCCAGGCCTGGCACGACCAGGTAGCCCCTCACGTTCCCCGGGGCGCCTGTCCCCGGGGGTGATTTGATGAGGGGATCCAGCACGCGACACCACCACTTGATGAGCCCGCGATCGTCCAAGACGTGTTTGCCGCCGTGGTCGACGCTCCCGGGGAAGAGGTATTGTCCCTGCGACCGGGCAAACAGGCTGACCACGAACTGCACGCCCGGCCGTCTGCGATGCTCGACCAGATGCGCGATGAATGCGGCGCACACTTGGCGGATGGGGCTTGCCGTGCCTTTGGGCAGGTCCAACAGCGGCAGATAGCCGGTGGAGTCGGCTTTGGAGACGAACAAGGTCGTGGCGTGGGCGGTTGTGTAAATGAAGATCTCGACGCCCAGTACTAGCACCTCTTTCTTCGTCTCGGCGGGGGTGGTGGCCGCAGATGAGCCGGCATTCCGAGACGACGTCGGTTCCTTGGGCTGCACGCCAATCGACACGGCAAGGAAATGGTTTTCGCAGTAGGTTCGATCGGGGCGCTCGTTTGGCGGCGCGGAGAATAGCGCGTCAGTCTTTCGCGGCGGCGTGGAGACGTGGTAGATGCCGAAAGGGACATGTTCGGGGAGGACGGAGGCCAGTCGTGTCGCCAGAGATTTGTCAGCCTCGAATGGGCCAGATGGCGATGACTCCATGGCGGACAACTTGGACGTGGCACCGATTGATGTTGTGCTGGATGGTCTTGATGGATTCAAGACGGGGTGCCCAAGGCAGAAAGTAGCAGGCCGACGCGCTCCACTCTGTACCTGCACTCTCAGTGGATGCTTAGCTTTCTGGGCCTTGCGGTCCGCCCTGAAACAGACTTACATGCACTAACAGCAAGTTAGTAAGTTGAGAACTGGGACGCAACCACGGCGCTTAGACACACCGCGACCCACTGGTTTCGAAAAATCGTCCCGTGCTTCGACGGACGAGAGCGCATCTGTACAACGAAGAATTGTCACAGCGCGGTACTAGTCCTCTACGGGAAGGGCTGGACGACACACGGGGACAATCTTCAGGATCCCCAGCCAGAGCCAGAGCGTTTTTATGCTTTCACCTTGCGCACCGCTGGGGGGGCTCTGTGCGCGGGTTCAGGAAGTGGCGCCCATGAGATATGATGGTCGGGGATAAAATAACGTGCAACGAGTGACGGGCCATTGCGACTGCGACAGGTATATAACAGGTTGGTGTCTACCAGTATCTTGAAATCGCCTGGTTCTGACATCCCAGTCCTCCTCATCTCTTCATTCATCTGTTCTATTCGTCATCGCCTACTTCTCTTCAAATCAACAGTCATCGAAATGAAGGTCTCCGGTGTGCTTTCCGCCATTGCTACCTCGGCTTGCCTGGCGCAAGCCTCCCCGTCGTCGCCGACGCCGACAAGCGTGAGCTCAACTTCGGCGGCCTCGGCCCCGTCAGCGGACAGCTGGGAAGCAACCCTCTCATGGACGCTGTGCAGCAGGGCGTGGCCGGCTTCTTTGCCGGCGGTGACGCCGTCCTCAACGGACCCGGCGAGCTCATCCGCCAGGCCATGGTGCGCATCAGCAACGGCGGCGGCCGCAGCAGCAGCAAGAGCAAGAACGGCAACGCCAACAACAAGCGCGAGACCAATCTCGGCGGTCTGGGTCCCCTGGGCGGTGCTCTGGGGGCGGCGGCCTCGCGGATGCTCTGCAGCAGGGCGTCGCCGGCTTCTTTGCCGGAGGCGACGCCGTCCTCAACGGACCCGGGGATATCATCCGCCAGGCCTTGGGGCAAGTTGCCAACAACGGACGTGTCAAGGCGAGGGATGCGGAGGCCCAGATTGACCCCAAGCAGCTGGAGGTCATGAGAAAGCTTCTGGCGTACTATGAGGCCGCACAGGCGAACAAGAATGCGTGATGTGCCCGTAAGTAGTATTTTCTATGCTCGAACCCATTCCGGACCAACTTCTAATATCACGTTTCATAGCATTGATGACGGAACGAAAGCTGGGGACACGAAGTTCAGCAGGTCTCGCCGTGTACATTTTCTTTCTCTTTTTTTTTTTTTTCATTTTCCCCTCCTTACACTATATCTGCTCTGATGTCTCGGAGCAGAGATTGTCTTCTCCTGTTACATAGCCTTGATGAATCGTAATCAATTTGAAACATCGTCGGCACTTCTCCTGCCTAGCAAAAAGCCCCGTTGCTGTAAAAGTGAAAAGTCTGCTTTCGCCTCGCGCAAATTCAGCCACATGTTGTGTAGACACTGATGAGCAGCTCACATCAACAACGCAGCAAATGAGTGCTGGTCAAAAGCCATTGCCAAGGTTGCGGTGCATTTTGTCCCACCATAACAAGGTGGGGCCATTTTGCGTCCCACCATAACAAGCTGATGGGCATTGCGGTTGTGGTGCAGCGGTGCAGCCAGTTGCGGTCGGTTACTGACTGAATTTCGCCCACAGCTGCCATTTCCCAGCTAGCCCTGCTGATGAAGCTGATGAAGCTGATGAAGCCCTGCTGATGAACCACACTCGCACAGAGAGCCCAAGTTGGATATCAAGGTATGTATCTTTACGAAAAAGCTGCATGAAGTCCCTTCCGTGTCTGGAAAACGCTCCATGTGGCCCAAAACAACGCTAGCCATTTGCTCTCACTCACTTGCGTCCATCACTTCACGTGACATCCACAAAGCACGTGCCGCCATGCACGTACACATATGCTGATGGAAATGATTTCACACAGAAACCATGGCTATGGGAAGCAACATCCATGGCTCCTCGGATGCGCTCTCCGAGGGCCGCCGCATTTACTTGGGTTTGTACTGCCCTGCGCGCCTCTCACCTCACCACCTCTCTCACTTGTCAGGACTTACTGACCTTGCTACGTAGGCAACCTGCTCTACACTGTAGAGGCCCAGGAAATCGAGGAGGGACTCGAGAAAACGGCTTTGAAGACTTTGAAGCCGTCCAGATCTCCGTTGATCCAGTCTCTGGACGTAATCCAGGCTACTGCTTTGTCGACTTTGTCAACCGCGAGGGTGCCGAGCGTGCTCTCGAGTCGCTCAATGCCACCATCCGAGGTCGAGCTCTCAAGGTCGGCCCCTGTAAGCCAAAGCAGCCTCGCAACAATGCCCGCTGGGGCAGTGACGGCCGCTCTTCAAGCTTCCAGCGTTGGGGAGATGAGGGCGCGAGCCCCAGACACGGCAGCAGCAATGGCAACGACCGAGGACAGCGAACGTCGTCCGACCATGTTGAGGAAGCCGTCGGCGAGGACTCTGGCAAACGTGTCTATGTCGGTGGTTTGAGTCCGTCCGTGGACCAGGCTCTGGACACAGCCGAGGTGACTGAGCTGTTCGCAGGCTTCGCTCCGTACGTTGGACCCCCTTCTCACAATGCAAGATTCTGAAGCTGACCGCAGACAACATCCTGTCAGCGTCACTATTAGCAATCGCATCAAGCCTCACGAGAGCACCAGTGCTCTCCCCGGCAACCACCATTACTGCTTTGTTGAGTTTGGAACCAGAGAGGAGGCCCAGTCCGCCATTGACACCCTCAACGGAAAAGTCACCGAGTCGGGTCCCTTGAAGGTTTCCGTAGCTAAGCCCCCTCCTAACAAGCAGCGTGATCAGCGATCCTCCCCGTACAACAACAAGTTCGGAGATCGCCCGCGTCGCGGCCCCCGAGATCAGGACAGCCCTCAGGCCGACAGTTCACCAGCCGGAGCCAGAAGCATGGCGTCTGACAACTGGCGCCGTAGAGTTGATTAAGAACAAAACGAAGAAAAAAAAAAAAATCACCATAGGGGTATCAGGGCCAGCCTTCTCAGAGCATACGTCGGCGTTCACTCACGAGATAAAAAAAAAAGGAGATACATCTTTTTAAGAGCCGATGGAGATGAATAAAAGTATTCGTAGTTTTCGCCACAAGCAATATTGCTACCCCTTTTTTTCTTTTTTTTTTTTTGTCTCGACAACTAGGTTAAAATCGCCAGGTCTGTACTAAATGTTGGACTATAATATTGCGAAACAAGATGAGCCCCGGACTAAAAGCGCTCCGCTCCTCGGAAACTTGCGAGACCGGCTGAACACAGCTTCTTGCACAATGTCAGTGCACTCACCAAACATCATCACCGGAACCAGTTTGTTTTCCGTGCACCACTTGCTTAATGCCACCTTTTTTTTTAAACTGTCGGCGTTGGTCAGTAAGGCAAGGAGAGTGCCTGTTCTACAGTGTGGGTTGTTGAACATCCCGCAATGTTGTGGCTGCAAAAGTAGCTTTGATACCTCGTCCCTGATGGAAGCGAGCATACATTCTCTCTTGCTCTTGGGAACGTTGCGCCGCACACACGTTCCTGGGCGTTGCACCCGCTCTCTCCCGCCCTCTCAGTGGTGTATCTTCCGACTTGGCCTGACTGAACAGCGGTCTGTCTGCTAGTTTGCCGGTGTGAACAGCCTTCGGCCCGGCTGAAACTGACGTGGAGCGATCGGAAGGCGATGTGTTCACGGGAGCGGACATCTCCGTGTTACCCCGTCGAGGCCGTTGTGATAAGACAGAATGTCTCAGCCGACAAAACCCCATAAGACAGGACGGGATTTGCAAGAAGAGCGACGCAAGGACCACCTCCAGGGACGCTGGATGAAAAGGCTTCAGCAAACGGAAGTGCAGCGGCCCCACGGAAAGCCCTCGCAGAAAATGCCATATTACAAGAAAAATTATCCTGGCACATGCACACAATCGAGTTGGACCTCATAGCTTCCCATTTCAACGGCTCCCACAGCTTTCTTCGCTGCGCTAGGTTCGCTACGGAGCTTCACTCAGAAACCTCTGACTCAGCGAGCCTGAAGATGCTGAAGAAGTACGTATCAAAATTCACATCAGCGTCGCCGAGACGTTGAGGAAATTGACGACACAAGTCAAATTGCTGTTAGACTTTGCCGTCCGTATTTCGATGACGATCCTGAGTCAAATGCGGCTGGTGATTCGCATTTCAACTCGCGCTGCACACAGCTTATCTTGGGCGCAGGGGCCAGACGATCTGCCGTCTTGAACAGCATTCATCATCATCTGGATCCCCAATTTCCCGATTCACATATCCGGCGCATAAACACCACACCCATGTCGTCCCTCCAGTGGACAAGTATCATTGACGCTCACACACATCAAAGGGGTTCATGAAAGAAAGAAGAAAAACGCGTTGGGGACGATCTGATATATGTTTGCACTCATTTCCCAAATCTTCTGCAAAGGGACGGAAAGTTCGTCCCCGTCTCATTCAAGAAGTTCTCATTTTGTGTAAGAGACGAAGAGAGAAATAAATAAATACATAAAAAAAAAAAAAAAAAATTCAAACCCCTCGACAACTCGTTTCAGATTACATAGGACACCCATTCACTCGCTCAAAGTTGGCGCATGTGATTCTTGTCTTGTTCCCGAAATGGACAACAAGAGACCTGTTGCCAAAGAAGCCCGGCGTTCCCTCGGCCAACGAGGCGTACGGGTCGACGTATTCGACGCGGAAAGGATCCTGCGTAATCTTGCCGTGCTTGCCACTCAGGTCACCGACCTGGCATGTCTGAGGCTTCGACGCATCGCACGGAGGATCTTCGCCGCGCTTGTAGGGGTCAAGGTGAGCGAGGGTGGCGGTGCAGTTGCCGCTGGCGGGCACGGGAGCAACGTGGAGATGGTAGACTGCGGGACATGTGTTAACAAATGCCCTCTCTCTTTCTCTCAAGTTGGATGGCATGGATTGATGACGGATGAATGAGAGAGGTGAATTGGGGGCTTGTACTGAATGGGCCCCATTCCTTGGGGTCAGGCAAGTTTTCAAAGTGAACGTCGTACTTGACGCCTTTGCCATCCGGACCGGGCTGGGCACGCACAGATCCGCGAACGTTGCCTTTGAGGTTTCCGTGGAAAAAGGCCTTGCTGGGCAAGGTAGCCTGGTAGATGACGTTGGGATTGCTCTCAGTCACGGGTGCGTCCTGGGCTTGGGCGGCGCAGAGGGCGGAGAAGCCGGCGACGAGGAGGGTTGACAAGCGCATGATGATGAGAGCTCCAGTGGACTTGTCGTCGTCGTCGATTCGTTGCTTGCTAGAATCCCTCTCTCCTTTTTTTTTTTTTTTGCTTCTTTCTCGTTTCTCTATGGAAGGAGGGGAGAAGAAGAAGAAACTCGACGAGGGCGGAGAAGAAGTCACAGTGTGGACGGCTTCCGCTGGATGGTTGGCGTTGGGGGTTTCGCGTTTGGTTGGTTGGTGTCAAATGAGGCGGGTGGTGAATCATCAGCAATTGGGCGGACACGCGCGGGGAATGCGCTGGCAAAATAGAGTCGAGAAAAAAGGCTGCGCCGCACCTCGCATGGGCAATCCCCGAAGAAACGAAGAAAGGATGTTTGTCGGTGGTAAGACATTCGGGTGGATCGGAAGAAACAATCAGAAGTCGGTCTTTCGCATGTTTGTTTCCCGGCGTCACGACGCATGACGCAGCATATCAACCACGCAGGTTGTTTGTTTGTACATACTTGTACTGCCGTTGCCGTTGCAGTTGCAGGGGCCGGCTTCCCATGTCGAACGAGGCACAAGGCGGCATCGATCCGCGCCTCATTCATTGGCCAAGGCTTTGCACATCCCGGAAATGAAGGGAACAAACAAGCACACGAACCGTCAGAAATAGAAGCATTGGTTTCATGTTTTCATGCGCTTGCTGATTGAGTCGGCACGACCCACAGCGGCTCATTGTTTCAACAGACACCTTTCATCCTTTTCATCATCAATTTGAAAGAAACGGCCCCCCCGCTACCCGCTTGATCAAACTCTTGGCTTTACTCTTGGCTTGCATTCCCGCTCGTCCCGTTCGTCTCGTCTGCTGGAACGCCCTTTCCCTCCTTGCATGCGCGTTCCCGCGCTCGGCCCCTTTCAATCCCGTGTTTTGGCGTGCTTGACTCGGCTTCGTCTGCGGAGTCATGTAACCCCGTCCAGAACAAGCCTCCTTGTCGGGAATGCCCGCATTTCTTTCAGCCACCTAGAATGGGCACCTTCTGACAACTCCACGAAATTAAGCCCAACTTGTTCGTTGCAGCTACTGCACCGTGCTCATCCCCTTCTCAAATCATCATGATCCATGTCCGACCAAGTTGGTAGATCATGTGAATCGCCTTGATTGATTCGTCCGTCCGACGGGGATGTGGGAAAAGGAGAAAAGGGGGCACGTGACATGACGTACATGGGGCTGACCTTTATTTGCTTTCACGCATCAGTCGTGCAAGCTTGCGGAGGGCGACATCCTCGGCCTTCCAGATGTGGTCGGCGGCTGACGTAAGTTCTGGGACGGAGGGGCACAAGCCTATTTTCATCTTCCACCATCATCTGAATCCCTCGGCCGACATTCTAGCCCCATGATTACACCAAAAGCCCAGTCCTACAGCGCCGAATTGGGCCGCTCGACGACTGAATGTAGCAGCTTCTTCCGTGAAAGAACGGGCTGATGCGCTCCCCTCCTAGCAAAATCAGGGCGCTGAACCGCGAGTCGGGCGACATGCGTGCCGAGAACTTTAACCGGCCGCCCCCAGTACGCATACCGCCACTTGGTCTCATCGTCAAGTACGGACAGAGGACAGGTTTTCATCTACATGCAGCTGATCCAGGGCGACAGACAAGCGCTCTGTCTGCAGCCAGCTAAGGGCCATCCATGGTCGCTTCTTGGAGAAGCTTGCCATAAGACGGCCGTGGATGCCATATAGGTGGGTAGTGCGGACGGCAAAATACGTTGGTAAAGTCCATTACTGAACGAGTTGAATAGGTAGTCCATGCCGACAACCACTGAACGACATTGTTCTTTAACATCGCCTGGAGCTCAGCGGCCTATTCGAAGGACCAGATACCAGATGCTGTCAAGCAATTTCAAAACGCCTGTGGCATTAACATTGCCTAGCATTCTGCCATTATCTTCACCTATGCAGACCTTATCGCCCCAAATATCATACTCTCTACAGGACTAGACCTAATAATTATTGCTGTTATTCATTAGGCCTAGGCCGGATAGTACCCCAGCTATTAGGAATTTTATACCTAGACGAAGTGGATAATGAGACATGCTATTATCCTTGGCTACGGTTTGTATTGTCTAAAGGAATTTGAGTCTTGTAAAAGGTGCCAACCCGGTATCGCACGAATTCTCATATTGGGGAAACTATACAACATGTCTCTCATGACGCCTGTTCCGGAAAAAGATGCCATATAAGCCTTTCACGGCGGGATAGCAATAACCACATGCTGCTTCTCGGTTCGGCCAAAAATGTGTTCCTTGTTGCCGTGACGCGACATGTGGTCTGGTCTGCCATACTTCCCAGCAAGGAAGGCTTGCGCGGCGACAATACTTGGACCGATGACTCACCTGGCGCCCCTTTCGCTTGATGCCCAGACATTGCCATGTTCGAGCATCGCCGTCTTTGCCGACTGAAGCCATCGACCACGCCGGCAGCGATGGCCATCTTGAGAATTGTAAATAATATATGCATATACATTGGGCCTTGAATCCGCCATCATCACTCCCTGCACCCCTCTATGCCGGCGCCATGATGCACTATTTCATCCATGGCAGCAGCGCTGTTCGTGTAGATGGCTCAGTGCCTAACCTCGGACTTGAGTCGCCGCTACAGTGACGCGAGCCCAATACAAGCGCGCAGTACTCCTGTGCCGTAAACAGAGCTATGAATCGATTGAACCATCACTCAATATTACGTACCAGTCGTACTCGTGGTCGATATAACTTGTCACATATGGCTCCCCAGGGCGTCCCATCCAGCTGATATCTTGACCCAAGTCTCTTCCCCGAAGTTGTTGACAATCAGAATTTTCGCAGATCCGAGGTTGGCCAAACCGCTCCCGTTCGAAAAAGGGCCCATCAGGTCGTTTCCCGCTCTGTGCCGCCAGGTTTTCACAGATGCGAGCAGGAACCCCGTTGTATCTATAAGGTCGTTCTTACGTCGCTTGGAATCATTGTTGAGATATCGCAGCCTCACATCGCAGCCTCAAATATGAGGCATCACCCTTATTATCCCCTCTTTGTTTATTAATGCAGATTCACGCATCTTGCTTATTATCGCGTTTTATTATAGGCTATGTCTCGACTAGAGCCAGTCGGTCCAGCCGGAAGAAAAGAGGACGCCCAACGCTCGCGGAGCAGAATGCCAGACGACCTAGGGCGGGCAGCATTAGAAGATACGCGGAGCCAATTAGGGCCGGAACAGAGCCGGCGTAGGACA
Organism: Epichloe glyceriae; assembly: GCA_023658535.1. Taxonomy (NCBI): domain Eukaryota; kingdom Fungi; phylum Ascomycota; class Sordariomycetes; order Hypocreales; family Clavicipitaceae; genus Epichloe; species Epichloe glyceriae. The sequence goes on along the minus strand of CP098295.1, from coordinate 497,631 downwards.
GTAGAGCGCCCCCTGACTAACGTAGTAATAATACAAGTCCTTTTTGTTAGAATAAGCATGATATCAATCGCGCTTTGCAGCCGCAATTGTGTGGCCGGAAGAAGGTCGGCCCGCGCGCGCTCGCGTGTGCGCGCAGGGCCCCACCTTCCGATCCACAATCAGGCCCTGTAATAGGGCAGGGCTTGCATTACGTGACCCACACACGCAGCTGCCTGTTTTTCACCTCACAAGAGTGCCCTTACTTTTGGCCTCTTCTTTTCCTCCCTTCCTTTAATAGCTTAAAATAAATAATTAATAACAATACTATTCTTAGAGCTTACACATTATAACCCTAATATTAGGACCCTGCGTAACTAACACTAATTAGTGGTTAACTTTATAGGTAACCACTTTTACACGCACGCAAAACCGCAGATTAGTAAGGACTATATAGAAAAGTGTCAGGGTGAAGGCTCTGACAACGCTGTAACGTCGCAGGTCGATGGTCAGACCCTCCTTAAGACATCGGTGGATACGATGTATTAGAAGTACTGGATTTAGTTAGATATATATATATATATATTATATACGCTAGCTAGCTATATATTTGCTAGTACTAGTACTCCGGCTAGTTAGTTAACAAGGAAAACCCATAAATGGGGAGAAAACCCTCTTACTTCTGTATTTGGGTTAGCACCGTCCCTGTAGTAGGGCTGTGCCACTCGAAAAGTTTCCTGTCGTGGAAAGTTGTGGCTAGCTCTCGCTAGCCTTATCCCTAAAATCCGAGTTTAGGAGGAAGGATTCGCTCCTTCCAGTTTTAGTTAGATAGTATTATAGCGCACTGTGTACCTTTCAGGTATAAAAGTCGGGTGCCATCTGCACCTCTGACTGATTAAATTGAACACTTTTTGGCATATCTTATAACCCTTACTTTCTAACAGTTATAAGCTTAGGAGAATTCTACTGCCTTTTTATTATCTAAGATTATACGCTCTAATTAACTATATTAATCATTTATTTAATACAATTAACGCTTATCTTTATCTTTAAATAAAACCTTTTAGTTACCCTTAAACACTAGTATTTATTCCCTTTATAATATCTAAAGAAACTCTAAATATAGTATTATTATTAAAGAAGGACTAGATTAAAAACTACGCGGAATTGTATAGTGTATAGGAGTATATTAACCTAAATAAGGTTAAATTACTCTAAGAGCCTATAATACCTATATACTTGTAAAGGGGTCTAAGTGTTATGGACTGGCCCTAAGGCAACTGCTGTTAGGCGTTAATATAATATTAAGAAACTTGAGGAGGGAAGAAAGGAAGGTAGGAAACCTATCCCTTCCTATGCCCCTTATACTCCTTAACTATCCTAAGCTATCCTATTTGTCCTCTTCCTATCCCCTTATTATCTTTACACCGCTTCTTCCTATCCCCTTATTATCTTATCTCTATCTCTTCTAATCCCCTTATTATCTTATCTCCATTCCTTACTATCTTATATTTAGCCTTATCTTTATCCCCTACTATCTTACATTTAGCCTTAATCCCCACCCTTACTGTCTTAGCTTAGGCCCCTACTTATCTCCGTGTTATCCGCTATTAGCCCTCTTATTATATATGCTATAACTAATACTTAGGCAAAGCCTAAGCCCTTATATATATCCCTGCTTACCTATTATAAACCTATATAGTAGAAATAAACCCCGCGTCTATATTTACTAACTTTAACTATTTATTCCCTATCCTATTATGCCCTTTTATAGTTAGTGTCTTTATTGTTTATTATTATTATTAGGTAGTATATAACGTATACCCCTCCCCACTAAGTTATAGAGACTATCTCCACTTATTACATTTGCTTTTTATTATTAGGCTAAGTATATAATATGTGTTCCTAGCCTCTCCTTTATTATTATAGTAACCTTAACCCCTCCCTCACTTATCTATAACCCCTCTAATACAGTTACGCTTCCTATATAAATATCCCACTTTCTTACCCCTTATATAGCCTCTCCTTCCTATATATTACCTCCCCCTTAATAATATTATAAACTTTTTTATTTCCCTTATCTAGCTCTTTATATTCCTATTTACTATTATTGAAAATGGAAGGGGAATCTAGCTAGAGGGATAGGAAGACCTCTCTAATAGATTCTGACGCGGCGGCTTCTAGATTCACTATAATACGACGATTCTTCAAGATATAGAGCTTTAATAGTTAAATGTAGTTGATTTCTAACAATACGGACGATCTGACAAGCAATGAGAGGATTTTACTAAGTCCCCTTATAGACCTACTAACTATATTAGCAGAACTAGGTTACTAATAGGGTCTTATAAGCTACTTTTTATTTTCCGCATAATTCATTTATATAGGAAAAGTAAAAATTGACTTACGGCTATATAAACTAGACGCCTGTGTGGCCTAACTAAGCACTTTAATAAACAACCCTATTAATAAAATATACTATAAAATCTAGAATAAATCAAGGATTTGAATAGTATACGTTAGCCTTTATATAACTACTAGTTCCCTAGTTACAGTCGATTTCAGCTTCCCTATAGGGTAACCTAGTTAGCTTAGTCATACAAGCCTGTGGGTTAGTTGTGTGCAAGAACGCAGGTCATAGCCAAAGCTGCAAGTAACGCTGCAAGCAACGCCTTATAACTAACGTTACAACAACGCAACTAGGCAACTAGTAGGCCTATAAAATAGTGCTATAAATAGCATTATTTTAACACTCCCTCTAGAAAAGTATAAGGTAACTAATTCAATACCTAAACTTAGCTCTTTAATAGATATCTAAGTTAACTATAAATTTAATAATAAATCCAATAACTTTTCAACTTAAATCAATAACTTTTCAACGGAATTCCAGTGTTTTTATTGATTTTAATTTTTCGACTTTTTAGTTGATTTTCCTTTTTAAAGCTAGGCCTTTGTATTTATAAGGCCTAATAGTTAGATAAATTGTTAAAATTTATCATTAGGCAAGGGCTTAGTTAAACCATCTGCAGGCATCTCCTTAGTGTTAATGTAGATAACCTTAGCTATACCCTTCTGTACCTTTTCTCTAGTATAGTTAAATTTTAGCAGGGTATGCTTTATTCTGCTATAAAGAGCAGGGTTATTAGCGGTAGTAATAGCGCCTTAGTTATTACTAAAAATCAGAACTAGAGGTACTATAGGTAGCTTTATCTTATTAAAGAGACTATAAAGCCACTCTAGCTCCCTAATAGCTTCACATAAAGCATCTAATTCAGCCTCTAATATAGATAAAGCTATTGTAGTTGCTTTCTTCGATTTCCAGCTAATAGGTCCTTCAGCTAGCTTATAGAGATAAGCATAGGTTGATTTTAAGGACTTATCACCCGCGAAGTCACTATCACAAAAGCTAATAAGGGTTACAGAGGCTTTAGTAGCAGATTTAGACTTTCTATAAGTTATAGAATAACTCATAGAGCCTAGAAGATATCTAAGCAAATATTTAGAGGCATTTAAATGCTCTATGTATGGCTTAGATAGTGCTGTGAAAAGCCACTAAACCGGAAAGGCAATATCAGGTCTTGTAAGGAGCATTAAGTACATAATAGTTCCTATAATACTCTAATATAGCTTATGATTAGGGGGAAAGAGGCTTAGTTAAGTGATTAGCTGCCTATTTTATAATTCCGGGTTGGAGTGGAATTTTAACAGGCCTAGCATCTTTTATATTAAATCTTTCTAAGGCTTCAGAAATATACTAGGACTAGTGAATAGTTAAGGTCCCTTTCTTTCAATTTCTAGTGATTTAAACGCCTAGGAAAAATTCAGCTAGCCCACAATCTTCTATAGGATAAGCTTTATGTAATAGCTTCTTTAGCCTATTAATATAAGCTAGATCCAGACCTATAAGAAGACAGTTATCCATATAAGTCGCTATATATATAAATGTAGTTAGGTTAAAGAAGACAGCTAGGTTAGATATTAGGGGTGGAAGCCTAATTTCTAAAGAAAGTCCTTTAAAGCCTGCTACCACTCTCTAGAGCTTTGTTTTAATCCATATAAAGCCTTTTATAGGAAAATAACTTACTTTTAAGAGGGTTTATAACTGTATTTTTAAGTAGTTTAGTTATTTTAGGCGTAGTGGCTTTAGCAAAATCAGCGAATCCATTAGGGATTTGCATATAAATAGCTTCCTTTAGCGAGCTATTTAGAAAGGCCCCTATAAAATCAACCTATTTAACTTCCCAGTTATTACAAGCCGCTAGGGCTAGTAATATCCGCTAACTAGGGGAATGCTAGTTATAGCATAGGTTTCGATATAATCTTGACCTTCTATCTACATAAAGCCTTTAGCAATGAGTTAGGCCTTGTGTTTTAAAGGATTATTTTCTTTATCCTTTTTAAGCTTATAAACAAGCCTATTCTTTAGAACCCTCTAGCCCTTAGGAATTTAGTCTATCCCTATAAATTTAAAGGTTCTAGCAGCTAGAAGCTGCTTAAATTCGTTAAAAGTTACATTTATCCATTTCTAACTATCCTTACTGTTTAAAGCTTATTTCCATATCTTAGGGGTGTTAGAATTGTTATTAGAAGACAATGATTTAGCCTTTTCTTATGCCTTAAAGCATATCTCCTTAACGAAAGAAGATATATTAAAATCATTAATATCCATAGAATTAGGATTAGTTAAAGAATCCGAATCTCAAAATGGTTTTTTAATAGTACCCTTATTAGGGGCGCTAGAGCTTAGGCTTTCTAGGGGTAGCGCTGGAGGCGTTACTGGCGCTGCGGGCGCTAGAGGCTTTAGATAGCTATCCTAAACCTCTAGATTATCTCGTGAGATATCAGCTTCTCCCTCTAAAGGATAGCTCCCTAAAGGCTTAGGGGACCTTACAGAGCTTATATCCTCTATAATTTTAACAAAGCTAGTCTTAATAACTAACCTTTTAGAGGGTATATAAATAAGATAAACGCTAGAACCTAGAGTAGTAAGTAGCTGGCTAGGGATAGTCCTAGGGGCTAGCTTCTAAAGCTTTAATCTCTGCTCCAGAGGTATTAGAACCTCACAATAAGACCCTATAGCCCTAATTTTCAAAAAATCAGGCTTATAAGAGGTCTCAGGCTCTAAGTCAGCTAGATATAGCTGCTTAGGGTTAGGGGCTTAGTTGTATTCGCGGTGATGTTAACTAAGTCCACTATAGCTAGAAGGATATAAGACCATAGATATAAGGGCAGCTTAGACCACTGAAGTGTAGCTCTAAGCCAGTCTAGGATAACCCTAATAGCCCTCTCAACTAGCCTATTCTATTCGTAAATATAAGGGCAAGAGGTGCTAAAACAAATTCCTTTAGAAGATAACTATAACTGAAGTTTGTTGTTAATCTCAGTGCCTCCGTCAAAGTGAAGGTGCCTAGGATACGCGTTATATCAGTTTTTCAGGGCCTTAAAGAAGCCCTTAATAGCTATATAGAGGGTCTGACCTGTTAAAATAATGCTATTTTTAGCACTATTTTATAGGCCCACTAGTTGCCTAGTTGCGTTGTTGCGCGGCGTTGCTGCGCGCTACGTTGCGTGGTTGTGCAACGCATCTTGCGTTGCCACCTAAGCAAAGCTACGGCATGTATGACTAAGCCAACTAGGTTACCCTATAGGAAGCCAAAATTGACTGTAACTAGGGAACTAGTAGTTATATAAAAGGCTGACGTATACTATTCAAATCCTTGAATTTTTCTGGATTTAATGGTATATTGTATATAAAGGGTTGCTTATTAAAGTGCTTAGTTAGGCCACATGGGCGTCTAGTTTGTATGGCCGTGAGTCGATTTTTACTTTTCCTATACAAATGAATTATGCGGAAAATAAAAAGTAGCTTACGAGACCCTATTAGCAACCTAGTTCTGCCAATATAGTCAGTAGGTCTATGAGGGGACTTAGTAGAATCCTCTCATTGCTCGCAGACCGTCCGTTAGCTAGAAATCAACTATATTTAACTATCTTAGCTCTTAAAGTGAATTATCTATTGTGGTTTAGTTATCTATAGGTCGCAGCGCTCTCTATTGCACTAGCTATCTAGGAATTACTAGGAGGTCTTCCTATCCCTCTAGTACATTCTCCTTCCTATTTTTAATAGGTTATAAGCCTAGAAGGCCTATAGATTAACTTTATTACACTGCATTATTCACTGCGATTGCTAGATTTTTGGCTATTAGTTATGGTTTTACTACACTGTGGGCTCTTAAGATTACGAAGGAAAACCGCTAGAATTTGAAGCTTTTCATTGCCTAGCACCCCGCATCACAACACTAGACCTTTGGTGTTGAAATTCACTTGCCGCACCTGCAATATAATTTATTGCAACCATCACCTGTGATTTTATTCACAACCGTAACTGTTATTGATATTATCTACGCTGTAAATACGCTGCACTTCCCTCAAAATCACTTCGGACTTTAGTATATCCTATACTAAGCTTTTTAACCTATTATATTACGCTGCACTGCATTACGCTGCGCTACGTTCTATAATACCTATTATTCCTATCTATGGCTCTTAGTGTTATAAAAATTTTCTCCCTAAGAATTTTCACCGGCCCGTTTTTGCCCGCGCATACCTTTAACCCACTTTTCTAGCCAGAGGGGCTCCTTTTAAACAGCCCTGCCACGCATTTTATGTGCGCAAGTAAATTGCATTACAACCAATTTTCTAGCACACGTTATTTGCAACAGGAAGAAAGTCAGAGATTATACACAGGGGTTTTTGAAGATAGCGCCACCTAATTTCAAGGGAAAGGGACCTAGGGCAGGACCTTCCAATCCTAACCCTAACCCTAACCCTAGTAACCCTAGGGACCCAAGTCAGATAGATATAGAAGGTTAACCTATAGCTGCCTAAGCCAGCCCTTTACAACTAGAAATACAAAGGCAAATTAAGCAATAAGGCAAGACCTTAACTGAATTTATTTAGCATAGTGAGGATAATCGTATTAAAAACGAGGCTAGTATTAATAATCTTTTAAGTAAATTAACGCAAACCATGTCTGCTATACAAGGTCTTCAGACCTTTTCTAGGCCTAAGGAAGAAAATACTAAGGTACCTAGAGAAGATCTAGCTATTAAATCTTCACCTACGCCTATACTATCCTTTACTAGTAACCTTCAAGCTGCTTTCAATAGAAGCGCTATAAAGGAACTAAATAAGAAAGTACACTCTATTCCTGAGGGAGCTAAGCTAAAAGGCCCTGAATGTTATGGACTTGAGCTTGAGGCTCGGGTCCTTCTCAGGTGCGGAAGGGACGCGGAGGGTGCGCGGGAAGGGTGCAGAGAGTGTGCGGGAAGGACACGTGTTATGTGCGGACATGCTTAGGACTTAGGGCTACTACGCGCGCTATGTGCACAGACCACGCACAGAGGGGTATATAGCTAGGCGCTATGCAATCTCTTATCTAGTTCTTTCCTTCCTCTCTAAGAATAATAATTGCACTTTAAACGCTTATTTATAGCTGCCCTAAGGCTAGTTTATAATATTTATTATTCTTCACTATAAACGCTAACAAGATAGCGGCGTTATAGAAGGTTATTAAGAGGTAAGCGGCCTAAATCACTAACCTTACTAATAGGTAGAATACAGCCCTTACGCAGAACCCTATTAAGCAAAAGCTATTACTAATAGGCCCACTATTTAATAGTAATAGAGTATTATTCTTAGCCTAGAAAGGCCTTATAGGTTATAAGTTGCTAATAAATTAGGAGTTTATTAGTACTATATAAGATTAATAGTGCTTTATCTACTAAAATCTCTTGCCTAAGGTATAGGCCTAAGTTACTCCTTACTTTAAAAGGGGCACTTAGTTTATTTTAACTTAAGGCACTTCCTTAAGTACTTAGGGGAAATATTTAATAACCCTTATTAATAGGAGATAGCTATTACTAAGCTTAATTAGCTTAGGTAATAATAGTATAAGCGTTTTAGTAACTTCTATATTTAGTTTAAGTAAAAGTTAGCGCTTATAAGTAGGTTAGATTAGGCAGATGTAGTAAAGTTATCTAAACTATACACTATACTTAATAAGTAAATAAGAGATTATAGTATTAGCTAGGATATTCCCTAGGCTAACTACCTAGCAGCAGTAGCTTACTTTTAGAGCATTATATTAGATATTAAGTCTTACTAGCTAGAGGAGAAGTATTAATCGCGTAAGTAGTCTTAACCCGCGGCCCTTACAGAGAGGTCCTATCTATAGGATAAGGACACTCTAATAATAGATGTTTAATTAGTAAGTATAATAGGGACTTAAAAAGGTTCTAGTAAGGCCCTAGCCTAATATATATAACTAAGTATAAGTAATAAAGGGGGCGTAAAGTAAGTAAAGTAAGTCTCTTAGGAAGTGCTAGACATCTGCTATAAGGAGGGTAATGTTATGGACTCGAGCTCGAGGCTCGGGTCCTTCTCGGGTACGGAAAGGACGCGGAGAGTGTGCGGGAAGGACACGTGTTATGTGCGGACATGTTCAGGACTTAGGGCTGCTACGCGCGCTATGTGCACAGACCACGCACAGAGGGGTATATAGCTAGGCGCTGTGCGACCTCTTATCTAGTTCTTTCCTTCCTCTCTAAGAATAATAATCGCACTTTAAACGCTTATTTGCAGCTGCCCTAAGGCCAGTTTATAACATTTGTTATTCTTCACTATAGATACTAATAAGATAGCGGCATTACAGGAGGTTATCAAGAGGCAGGCGGCCTAAATCACTGACCTTACTAACAGGCAGAATACGGCCCTCACGCAGAACCCCATTAAGCGGAAGCTATTGCTAATAGGCCTACTATTTAATAGCAACAGAGTATTATTCTTAGCCTAGAAAGGCCTTATAGGTTATAAGTTACTAATGGATTAGGAGTTTATTAGTACTGCATAAGATTAATAGTGCTTTATCTACTAGAATCTCTTGCCTAAGGTATAGGCCTAAGTCACTCCTTACTTTAAAAAGGGGCACCTAGTTTATTTTAACTTAAGATACTTCCTTAAGTACTTAGGGGAAATATTTAATAACCCTTATTAATAGGAGATAGCTATTACTAAGCTTAACTAGCTAAGGCAATAACAGTATAAGCGTTTTAGCGACTTTTACATTCGGTTTAAGCAGAAGTTAGCGCTTATAAGTAGGTTAGATTAGGCAGACGCAGTAAAGTTATCTAAACTACGCACCGCACTTAATAAGCAGATGAGAGATTATAGTGTTAGCTAAGACATTCCCTAGGCTAATTACCTAGCGGCAGTGGCTTGCTTTTAAAGCATTGTATTAGATATTAAGTCCTACTAGCTAGAGGAGAAGTATTAATCGTGTAGGCAGTCTTAACCCGCGGCCCTTGTAGAGAGGTCCTATCCATAGGATAAGGACACTCTAATAACAGATATTTAATTAGCAGGTATAATAGGGGCCCGAAAAGGTTCTGGTAAGGCCCTAGCCTAATGTGCATAACTAAGCATAGGTAATAAAGGGGCGTAAAGTAAGCGAAGTAGGTCTCTTAGGAAGTGCTAGACACCTGCCACAAGGAGGGTAGGTGCTTGCAATGCGGTTCTAATAAGCATTAGGTTATAAAATGCCCCTTATGCTATGCCCTCCGCCTAAAGGAGACGCTATTAGTTAACACATGTAATGTGAAAGATATTAACCCTAAGGACTTAAGCAATAAGTTAGGAAAAGAGAAGCCCCTTTATTAAGTTATTTAAATAGGGAAGAGAATTAGGAGCTTAGAGAGGCTTTATAGTATACTATTATTATTAAGGATAACTTTAAACAAATCTAAAGCAATATAAATATATTACCTTTCTTAGTCCCTATATTAATAAATAAGACAACCTTTTAGATACACAAGTTAACATAGGATATAACTACTATACTACTATTAGTAAACGCTTAGTCTAGAAGCTATAACTAGAACATATCCCCTACTAACTAAGAGAACGGTTTGCACTATAGTTAGTGTAAAAAGAGAGGGAAGGGAGGATTATAAGAAGAGCTTGTTAATAACATATATTATCCGTTTTTAAATAGATATAGATAGATAGGAGACGCTAATTATAGCGTACATAATTCCAGGATTAACAAGACAACTTATCCTAGGGACACTGTGAATAGCCTACTATAACATCAATTTGAACGTAAAGTGTCACTAGCTTACTATAGGGGTGGCTAATAACCTGTAAATTTAGACCACAGCTAGCAGAGGGGTAGAGAAGCCTACGGTATGTATTGTGGGATTGTTATTTACGGGAATAGTGTAAAGGGCGAGGAAGTAGAAGGAGCACATATAGCTATGCGCTATAAGCTTATAGGAGATTATGTCCGTGCTATAGATTAACGCCACGCTAAAACCTATAGAGCAGGAACTCTTAGTGGCCTTACTAAAGAAGTTACAGGACTTTAAGGATCTTTTTAGGAGAGTAAGGCAAACGCCCTCCCACTATATAGGGGCAAGTCTAACCACTATATTCGCCTTAAACAGGATGTGGAGGGCAATAAACTAGACTTGCCTTAGGTACTATTATATAATATGCTATGTTAATACCTCCTAGAGATATGCAAGCAGGTAACGGACTTAATAGATAAGGGCTGGATTAGGGCAAGCTTATCTTTAGCAGTGGCACTAGTTTTACTAGTAAAGAAACCTAGGGGTGGCTGGAGGTTCTATGTGGACTATCGCGCGCTAAATAAGATTATAGAATAGGACCGCTACCCCTTGCCTTTAGTGAAGGAGACACTGCGCTCCTTAGCTAAAGTGAAATGGTTTACAAAACTAGATATGCGAGTAGTGTTCTATTGTATTTGTATTGCTAAGGGCTAGGAATACTAGACTGCTTTCCGGACGTGGTTTAGATTATTTAAGTGGTTAGTATACCCCTTTGGTTTAGCAGGCGCGCCTATAACCTTCTAGAGGTATATTAATAGAGCGCTTAGTGGTATTCTTAGGGACTACATTATAGCTTACCTTAATAACGTCTTAATTTATTTAGGGGTTTACGGAAAGATTACATGTAGAAAGTCTATAGGGTGCTAGCTAGGCTATAACAGGCCGGGCTAAATCTAGATATTAAGAAATGCGTCTTCGCCACAAAAGAGGTAAAGTACCTTAGGTTTATTATTCACGTAGGAAAACAGATTCGCCCGGATAATAAAAGATTACGGTAATCAGAGATTAGGAGGCTCTGACATAGGTCTAAGGAGTGCGTGGGTTTCTAGGATTTACTAACTTTTATCGCGATTTTATACCGCAATTTTCAGACATTACAGGCCCCCTAATTAACCTAATAAAGAAGGGCGTAGCATTCCGCTAGACAGAGGCGTGTGATAAGGCTTTTAAGACGTTAAAGTTAGCTTTTATATTGTACCTAATCCTTATATAATAGGACCCTAATAAGGACATAGTGGTGGAGGCGGATTGCTTAGGAACAGCATTAGGAGGTTGCCTTTCCTAGACGAACGATAAAGGGGTCTTACATCCGGTGGCGTATTACTCAGCTTATTTACAACTAGCTTAAAGGAATTATACAATATACGACAAGGAGCTTCTGGCAATTATCTCGTGTCTCAAGGCGTGGTCAGCAGAGCTACGGAGTGTTAGCAGTCCGTTCACGATACTCACGGACCATAAGAACTTAGAGTACTTCACGGCCCCGAGGGAGATGTCGGAACGACAGGCGCGATAGGCAGAGAGTCAGCAGTCCGTTCACGATACTCACGGACTATAAGAACTTAGAGTACTTCACGGCCCCGAGGAGATGTCAGAACAATAGGCGCGATAGGCAGAGACTCTAGCACTTTTTAATTTTCACTTACGCTACAGGCTAGGGACTCAGGCAGGCCGGCCAGATGCATTGTCAAGGCGCTATTAGGAAGAGGCACAGTCAGCTAAACCAAAGACGCCTATCGTACAATCAGCAATAATGCCTACTCGGTTCAGCTTCAGTTGGGGTCAGCCGCGCGTTAGTATTAGGCCTATGTTAGTTTTAGAGGGCACCACTCCAGAGGATGACTTGGCTTCGGAAGGTAACGTAACGGAGGGTAATTTGGCCTAAGTAATAAGCATCCTGGCTAGGGACTCCTTATTTGCAGACAAACACCTCTAATCCCTATAGGATTAATCCGTGGCTTATAATAAGACTTATAGACTACGGCTTGAGGCAGTAAGGGCCAGAGCTTAGAAGTTTCCTAACGCCGCTAGCACATAAGAATAGATTACGGATTATTAGATTAGCGCAAAAGGGGCGCTTTAATTCTAGGGCTAGACTTAGGTACTAAAGTAAGAGCCTCTAACTATAACTTTAATCCAGCGGACTTATAACTTACCCTTACTAGGTCATCCAGGGCGGAACACCACCTTTAAGGCGCTTTAGAGGGACTTCTATTAGGATAGCATGTTGTAGGACGTGGCATAGTTTATATGTAATTACCACTGCTACAGGGGACAAAAGAGTTAATAGTTACGTTAGGGCTTACTAAAGCTAATTCCCCACCGGATAGATATTAGTTATAGATCTCTATTAATTTTATAACAGAGCTCCCTGCTAGAGACTAGGCTAACCCACGGTTTCTAATAGTTATTATAGATAAACTCTCCAAATTCGTGCAACTCGAGGCTATAACGTTAATAAAGGCTAAGGCGTATGCGGAACAGTTTAAGCACTATTAGTGGTAGTTCCACGGGTTCCCTACCTAGATTATCACGGATTACAGGTCGGATTAGTTAAGTAACTTTTAGATAGCGCTCTGCAAGAAGGTTAGCACTAAGTAATTACTATTAACCTCTTACTACCTACAAATAGATAGAGGTACAGAGAGAGCTAACTAGGAGGTTTAGGCAGTGTTACGGGTAATGTTATCCTTTTCGTAATTTAAGTGGGTAAATCACTTACCGGCCTGTTAACTAGCATTAAACAATAGGGATTCCTTAGTAATAGGAGTAAGTGCAAATATAGCTCTTCACAGCTTTAATATACCTATAATCCAGGCACCACTATTTACAGAAGCTTTAAGGACTTTAGCAAAAGGGCAGGCATAAGCATTCCTATAGCATTTAAAAGAGGGCATAGACTTAACGCAGGTAGCTATAGCTTTTATCTAGCAACGGTAACAGGAAAACACAAATAGCAGTTAGAGACCTGCGGAATAGTTCTAGGTTAGGGACTACATATAGCTAAGTCTTAAGAACATTAAAACAAACCGCCTGTGTAAGAAGCTAGACTAGGTTATAGCTAAGTATAAGGTGCTAGAGGTACTAACACTATTAACTATAAAGCTAGATGTTCCTAGGGGCTACACCTAGTCTTTTATGTGGATTTAGTCTAGAGGGTAGCAGAGGACCTGTTACTAAGTTAAAAGCTAGCTAATAAAAGACCGCCACTGGAGCTAATAATAACGGATGCGGATAACGATCTTGCGGAGTACTAGGTAGAGGAAATTCTCGCAGCTAAGAATGCGCTAGGCTAGGGATTAAATCGCAATGTTCTAGTTAAATGGAAAGGTTACATATAGCTAACGTAAGAACCCCTAGAAAATATGTAAAACACTAAGGCGCTGGATAGGTTTAAGGTAAAATAGGGGATGTGCGGATAAGTAACAGTCTAAAATAGGTGCGGAAACGGGTACGGTTTAATTTACCCTTAGAGAAGTGAGATAGCTAGAACACATGTGGGAAAGCGGAGGGAGGATAAGAAGTAGGGGGTATAAAAATTTTTTTCCTAAGGAGGGGGAGAGGGGAGGTAAGAAGAGGGGTATATTATAGACTTAAGCTTAAGGCTTAGGTCCTTCTCAGGTACGGAAAGGACGCGGAGAGTGTGCGGGAAGGACACGTATTGTGTGCGGACATGTTCAGGACTTAGGGCTGCTGCGCGCTATGTGCACAGACCACGCACAGAGGGGTATATAGCTAGGCGCTGTGTGACCTCTTGTCTAGTTCTTTCCTTCCTCTCCAAGAATAACAATCGCACTTTGAACGCTTGTTTGCAGCTGCCCTAAGGCCAGTTCATAACAGGTAAATACCTATAATATAGTTTTAATAAGCATTAGGTTATAAAATGCCTCTTATACTATGCCCTCCGCTTAAAGGAGATGCTATTAGTTAACGTATGTGATATAAAAGACGTTAACCCTAAGGACTTAAGTAATAAGTTAGGAAAAGAGAAGCCCCTTTATTAAGTTATTTAAATAGGGAAGAGAATTAGGAGCTTAGAGAGGCTTTATAGTATACTATTATTATTAAGGACAACTTTAAACAAATCTAAAGTAATATAAATATATTACCTTTCTTAGTCCTTATATTAATAAATAAGATAACCTTTTCGGATGCATAAGTTAACATAGGATATAACTACTATACTACTATTAGTAAATGCTTAGTCTAGAAGCTATAACTAGAACGCATCCCCTTACTAACTAAGAGAATGGTTTACACTACAGTTAGTGTAAAAAGAGGGGGAAGGGAGGATTATAAGAAGAGCTTATTAATTATATATATTGTCCGTTTTCGGATGGATATAAATGGATAGGAGATGCTAATTATGGCGTACGTGATTCTAGGATTAATAAGATAACTTATCCTAGGGACACTATAGATAGCCCGCTATAACATTAATTTAAATGTAAAGTGTTACTAGCTTACTATAAGGGTAGCTAATAACCTGTAGATTTAGACTATAGCTAGCAGAGGGGTAGAGAAGCCTATAGTATGTATTATAGGATTATTATTTATAGGAATAGTATAAAGGGCAAGGAAGTAAAAGGAGTATATATAGCTATGCGCTATAAGCTTGTGGGAGATTATATTTGTGCTATAGATTAACGCCACGCTAAAACCTATAGAGTAGGAACTCTTAGTAGCCTTACTAGAGGAGTTATAGGACTTTAAGGATCTTTTTAGGAGAGTAAGGCAAATGCCCTCCTACTATATAGGGGCAAGTCTAACTACTATATTTGCCTTAAACAGGATATAGAGGGTAACAAACCAGACTTGCCTTAGGCACTATTATATAATATACCACGTTAATACCTCCTAGAGATACGTAAGTAAGTAACAGACTTAATAGATAAGGGCTAGATTAGGGCAAGCTTATCTTTAGTAATAGCACTAGTTTTACTAGTAAAGAAACCTAGGGGTAGCTAGAGGTTCTATATGGACTATTACGCGCTAAATAAGATTATAAAATAAGACCACTACCCCTTACCTTTAGTAAAGGAGATACTGCGCTCCTTAGCTAAAGTAAAATGGTTTATAAAACTAGATATATAAGTAGTATTCTATTATATTTGTATCGCTAAGGGCTAGGAACACTAGACTGCTTTTTAGACACGGTTTGGATTATTTAAGTGGTTAGTATGCCCCTTTAGTTTAGTAGGTATGCTTATAACCTTCTAGAGGTATATTAATAAAGCGCTTAGTAGTATTCTTAGGGACTATATTATAGCTTACCTTAATAATATCTTAATTTATTTAGGGGTTTATAGAAAGATTATATATAGAAAGTCTATAGGGTACTAGCTAGGCTATAACAGGCTAGGCTAAATCTAGACATTAAGAAATGCGTCTTTGCTATAAAAGAGGTAAAGTACCTTAGGTTTATTATTTATATAGGAAAATAGATTTGCCTAGATAACAAAAAGATTATGGCAATTAGAGATTAGGAGGCTTTAACATAGGTCTAAGGAGTGCGTAGGTTTCTAGGATTTACTAACTTTTATTGCGATTTTATACTATAATTTTTAGATATTATAGGCCCCTTAATTAACCTAATAAAGAAGGGCATAGCATTCTGCTAGATAGAGGTATATAATAAGGCTTTTAAGACATTAAAGTTAGCTTTTATATTATACCTAATCCTTATATAATAAGACCCTAATAAGGATATAGTGGTGGAGGCGGATTACTTAGGAATAGCATTAGGAGGTTGCCTTTCCTAGACAAATAATAAAGGGTCTTATATCTAGTGGCATATTACTTAGCTTATTTATAACTAGCTTAAAGGAATTATATAATACATAATAAGGAGCTTCTAGTAATTATCTTATATCTTAAGGCATAGTTAGCAGAGCTATAGAGTGTTAGTAGTTTATTTATAATACTTATAGACTATAAGAACTTAGAGTACTTTATAGCCCTAAGGGAGATGTCAGAATAATAGGTATAATAGGTAAAGACTCTAGCACTTTTTAATTTTTACTTGTGCTATAGGCTAGGGACTTAGGCAGGCTAGCTAAATGTATTATTAAGGCGCTATTAGGAAGAGGCATAGTTAGCTAAACTAAAGGCGCCTATTATATAATTAGCGACAACGCCTACTTAGTTTAGCTTTAGTTAGGGTTAGCCGCGCGTTAGTATTAGGCCTATGTTAGTTTCAGAGGGCACTACTCTAGAGGATGACTTAGCTTTAAAGGGCGACGTAACAGAGGGTAATTTAGCCTAAGTAATAAGTATCCTAGCTAGGGACTCCTTATTTACAGATAAGTACCTCTAATCCCTATAGGATTAATCTATGGCCTATAATAAGACCTATAGACTATAGCTTGAGGCAGTAAGGGCTAGAGCTTAGAAGTTTCCTAACACCACTAGCACACAAGAACAGATTATAGATTATTAGATTAGCATAAAAGGGGCGCTTTAATTCTAGGGCTAGACTTAGGTACTAAAGTAAGAGCCTTTAACTATAACTTTAATCTAGTAGACTTATAACTTACCCTTACTAGGTTATCTAAGGCAAAACACTACCTTTAAGGTACTTTAGAGGGACTTCTATTAGAATAGTATATTATAGGATATGGCATAGTTTATATGTAATTACCACTACTATAGGGGATAAAAGAGTTAATAGTTACATTAAGGCTTACTAAAGCTAATTCCCTTACTAGACAAATATTAGTTACAGATCTTTATTAATTTTATAATAGAGCTCCCTACTAGAGACTAGGCTAACCTATAGTTCCTAATAGTTATTATAGATAGACTCTCTAAATTCGTGTAACTTAAGGCTATAACGTTAATAGAGGCTAAGGTATGTGTAAAATGGTTTAAGCACTATTAGTAGCAGTTCTATAGGTTCCTTACCTAGATTATTATAGATTATAAGTTAGATTAGTTAAGTAACTTTTAGATAGCGCTTTATAAGAAGGTTAGCACTAAGTAATTACTATTAACCTCTTACTACCTATAAATAGATAGAGGTATAGAGAGAGCTAACTAGGAGGTTTAGGTAGTGTTATAGGTAATATTATCCTTTTTGTAATTTAAGTAAGTAAATTACTTACTAGCCTATTAACTAGTATTAAACAATAGGGATTCCTTAGTAATAGGAGTGAGTGTAAATATAGCTCTTTATAGCTTTAATATACTTATAATCTAGGCACCACTATTTATAGAAGCTTTAAGGACTTTAGTAAAAGGGTAAGCATAAGTATTCCTATAGTATTTAAAAGAGGGCACAGACCTAACGCAAGTAGCTATAGCTTTTGTCTAGTAATAGTAATAGGAAAACACAAATAGCAGTTAGAGACCTGCGGAATAGTTCTAGGTTAGGGACTATATATAGCTAAGTCTTAAGAACATTAAAATAAACCGCCTATATAAGAAGCTAGACTAGGTTATAGCTAAGTATAAGGTACTAGAGGTACTAACACTATTAACTATAAAGCTAGATATTCCTAGGGGCTATACCTAGTCTTTTATATAGATTTAGTCTAGAGGGTAGTAGAGGACTTATTACTAAGTTAAAAGCTAGCTAATAAAAGACCGCTACTAGAGCTAATAATAATAGATACGGATAATAATCTTATAGAGTACTAGGTAAAGGAAATTCTTATAGCTAAGAATGCGCTAGGCTAGGGATTAAATCGCAATATTCTAGTTAAATAGAAAGGTTATATATAGCTAATGTAAGAGCCCCTAGAAAATATATAGAATACTAAGGCGCTAGATAGGTTTAAGGTAAAATAAGGGGATATACGGACTAGTAATAGTTTAAAATGGGTGTAGAAACAGGTGTGGTTTGACTTACCCTTAGAGAAGTGAGATAGCTAGAACACACGCGGGAAAGCGGAGGGGAGGATAAGAAGTAGGGGGCATAAAAATTTTTTTTTCCTAAGGAGGGGGAAGAGGGGGTAAGAAGGGGGTATATTATAGACTTAAGCTTAAGGCTTAGGTCTTTCTTAGGTGCGGAAGGGACGCGGAGAGTGCGTAGGAAGGGTGTAGAGAGTGTGCGGGAAGGATATATGTTGTGTGCGGACATGCTTAGGACTTAGGGCTACTACGCGCGCTATATGCACAGACCACGCACAGAGGGGTATATAGCTAGGCGCTATGCGATCTCTTGTCTAGTTCTTTCCTTCCTCTCTAAGAATAATAATCGCACTTTGAACGCTTGTTTGCAGCTGCCCCAAGGCCAGTTCATAACACTGAAAACTATAATCAGTGGAAGCAAGCCCTGAACATACAATTTAGAGCCCTAGGATTACCTGAATTCTTAGATAATCCAAGCATAGCTAGTTAGCTAGCTGACCCTGACCAGGCTATTCTTTTGATAATATTAAGAGATAGCTGTTAGTTAGGGCCACAAGCAGCTATCTGCTAGCAGACGTCCCCGAAGAAGCCTATAAAGTCCTTATTAGGCAGTATTTGCAGAGTGCTAAAATCCAGCGTGGTACGCTATACTCTAGCTACTATTCCCTAAATTTTTCAAATTATAAGGGATCTTTAGAGGCTTTTAATGCTGATTTTAATAATTTACTAGCTAGACTGCAGCTTTACAGTGTAGTGATCGCACCAATTGATCAAGTAAATCATTATATTAATGCATTAAAGCAGACCTTTCCTAGTTAGGCTAAGAGACAAAGATTTACTATCAGAGCTTCTAGGGCACAAGGACTGCCTATAAATACCTTAAATTTACAGTTCCTTATGGCGGACTTATTAGAAGAGTAAAGAGATAAATCTTCCCCTATAGCTAAGGCTCTTAGCTATAAGGCTTCTAATAATAAGGGAAATTCTAAGGACTAGGAAAAGAACACATCTAATCCTACCCCTAAGAAGGACCCTAACGCTAAGAAAGAGCAGGATAAGAAGGATTCAAACCCTTCTAAGGCCTCTAGGAAGAAGCAGAAGAAGAAGAGTGGCACTAGGGCTAAAGAGAAAGGAAAGGAAGCCGCGTTTGCTTTAGGCTACAGCCTAGCAACAGGATACGTTAAAGAATTAGATTCTAACGAATCTAGTAGCGATAATAGTAGTGATTCTAAATCTAATTCAGATACCTCTAGTACCACTAGTAACACTACTACTAAGCCCGCTTTTAATTACTCTAATAATGTAATTAAAAATTCCCTTCTGTATAATACTAGTTCCTCTTGTCATATTTGTAATAATAGGGCTTTCTTTAGGATTTCAAACCCCTAAAGAAAGGCAAATGCGGCCCTATAATTACAGCTAGAGGACCTATCTATCCTAAAGGGAAGGGTACCGCTGTATTTAACGTGCTAGTAAAGAAAAATCCACCAGAATATAGGTCTTTAGCTTTGCTAGATACCCTATATTTCCTAGGCATAGATACGAACCTAGTTAGTGGTTTAACCCACTATCTCTCCGGGGTTATCTTCTGAAAGATCAGCTTTTCCTAGCTAATAAAAGTCCCTGTGGGTTATTAGAACCTACTAAACACGGCTTCTTTTTGCAAGTTAAAGGACAACTAACCCCTGTAATTTGCAAGCATCAAACCCACCTCTCCTTTATGGGCTCCCGGATTCATTAACATCCAACCCATACGACTTATATGGGGTTTTCCTACCCTATAGAGGTGCGAATTCCACAGCAGCCTACCCTGGATCCAACGGAATATCAGCGAATTGAAGGAATCAACACCGAAGACGACGATAATATTGATAATTTAGCCCTACATCCTACTAGAGCTCCTAGTCAGGCATCTTCTGTAGGGGATTTAGAAGGTCCATATCCTAATGCGTTAGATAACGATAGTGGCCGTCTACAATCCCCTAAGGCCTGTGATCCTTAAGAAGCCTGGCACGATAGGGAGCAAAGGGATGGTAGCTCTGAAAAGCTAGATTCTAGTTATAAGAAATTACTAGATTTAGCCCTTCTTTAGCACATTTAACTCGGCCACATAGGGCTCCCTTGCTAAAGAAATCATCGAAATTAGCTAAAGGGATCCCTGATTTTTCCGCCATTAAAGACAAGGATTTCAACTGCTTAGCCTGTACGCAAACTAAGGCTGTTAGAAGACCCAGCAAAAGACCTATTTAGGACCCCCTAGAGTTCTAGATATTCTAGAGGGAGATACAGTAAAAATTAAACCTATACCTTATAATAAGAAGGCCCTAGTCCTTTTCCTTATTAATCGAAAATCACGGTATAAATAGTGCCTCTTATTAGCTAATAAAGAAGGTCAGACCCTTTATAATGCTATTAAGGGCTTTTTTAAGGAATTAAAAATCAATATAATTCGTATCCTAGGCATCTTCATTTTAACGGAGGCACTGAAATTAACAACGACCTCTAACAATAGCTGACTTCTAAGGGAATTTGCTTTAGCACCTCCTGCCCTTATATTCACGAACAGAATGGGCTAGTTAAGCGAGCTATTAGGGTTATCCTTGATTGACTTAGAGCTACCCTACAGTAGTCCAAATTGCCCCTGTATCTCTGGTCTTATATCCTTCCAGCTATAGTGGACTTAGTTAACATTACCGCGAATACGACTAAGCCCCTAACCCCTAAGCAGCTATATCTAGCTGACTTAGAGCCTAAGACCACCTATAGGCCTAACTTCTCGAAAATTAGGGCTATAGGGTCTTATTGTGAGGTTCTAATACCTCTGGAGCAGAGATCTAAGCTGCAAAAGCTAGCCCCTAGGACTATCCCTAGCCGGTTACTAGCTACTCTAGGTTCTAACGTTTATCTTGTTTATATACCCTCTAAAAGGTCAGTCGTCAAGACTAGCTTTGTGAAAATTATAGAGGATATAGGCTCTGTAAGGATCCCTGGATCTTTAGGGAGTTATCCTTTAGAGGAGGAATCGATGACTTTCTTCGTGATAGTTATCCCTCGCAAGATAATCTAGAAATTCAGGATAATCCAAAGCCTGAAAATCTAGTCCCCTAGAGAGCAGCCCTATAGAAGCCCCTTAAAAGGCACCTATAGGTAATCCATTAGCTGATTCAGATGCTATGGATGTTGACGATTTTAATATAACTTCTTTTGTTAAGGAGTTATGCTTTAAGGCTTAGGAAAAGGCTAAATCAACTAATAACAGTGATTCGGATACCCCTAAGACCTGGAAACAAGCATTAAAAAGCAAGGATAGTTGAAAATGGATAGATACGACTTTTAACGAATTCAAGCAGCTTTTAACTACTAGAACCTTCAAATTTATAGGGATAGACCAAGTTCCTAAGGGCCGAAGGATCCTAAAAACAGACTTGTCTATAAAGTTAAAAGGGATAAAGAAAATAATCCCCTAAAATACAAGGCCTGCCTCGTTGCTAAAGGCTTTATGCAGATAGAAGGTCAAGATTATCTCAAGACCTATGCTGCCACAAGCATCCCTCCTAGTTAGCGAATATTATTAGCTCTAGCAGCTTCTAATGACTAGGAAGTCGAACAAGTCGATTTTGTAGGGGCATTCTTAAATAGTCTACTAAAGGAAGCTATTTATATGCAAATCCCAGACGGATTTACCGAATTTGCCGAAGCCACGCCTAAAATAGCTAAATTACTTAAAAATATGGCTATAAACCCGCTCAAAAGCAAGTTATTTTCCTTTAAAAAGCTTTATATAGATTAAAACAAAGCTCTAGAGAGTGGCAGCAGGCCCTAAAAGACCTTCTTCGTAAGCACGGATTTCACCCCTTAATTTCAGACCTAGCCGTTTTTTATAACCTAACTACATCCACATATATAGCGACTTATGTGGATAACTGCCTTCTAATAGGACCCGACCTCAAATATATTAATAGATTGAAGAAGCTTTTGCATAAAGCTTACCCTATAGAAGACCGTGGACTAGCCGAATTTTTCCTAGGCGTTTAAATCACTAGAAATCGAAAGAAAGGGACCCTAACTATTTATTAGTCCTAGTACATTTCTGAAGCCCTAGAAAGGTTTGACCTGAAAGATGCTAAGCCTGTTCAAATTCCTCTTCAACCCAGAATTATTAAACAAGCAGCAACCCACCTAACAAAATCTCTCTCACCCCTAATCACAAGCTATATCAGTGCATTATAAGGACTATTATGTACTTAATGCTTCTAACAAGACCTGATATTGCTTTTCCGGTCCAGTGGCTTTCTACAGCGCTATCTAAGCCGTTTATAGAGCACTTAAATGCTGCTAAATACCTGCTTAGGTACCTATCTAGTACTATAGGTTATTCTATAACCTATAGAAGGTCTAGATCTGTTACAAACTCCAAAGCCTCTACGACCCTTATTGGATTCTGCGATAGCGACTACGCTAGTAATAGGATCTCTTCAAAATCAACCTATGCTTATTTATTTAAGCTAGCCGAAGGACCTATTAGCTAGAAATCGAAGAAAGCAACTACAATAGCTTTATCCATATTAGAAGCTGAATCTGACGCTTTATGTGAGGCTATTAGGGAGCTAGAATGGTTAAATGGCTTATTTACGGAAATTAAGCTGCCTCTAGCCCCTCCAGTCCCGATTTTTAGCGACAACCAAGGTGCTATTACGACTGCCAATAACCCTGCTCTTCATAGCAGAACAAAGCATACCCTGCTAAAATTTAACTATACTAGAGAAAAGGTACAGAAGGGTATAGCAAAGGTTATTTACATCAATACTAAAGAGATGCCTGCAGATGGCTTGACTAAGCCCCTGCCTTATGATAAATTTCAACAATTTATTAAATTACTAGGTCTTACGAAGTCCTAGCTTTATAAAATCAACAAAAAGTCGAAAAATTATAAATCAACAAAATATTGGAATTCTAGTTGAAAAGTTATTGATTTGTTGGAATTTATAGTTGACTTAGATATCTATTAAAGAGCTAAGTCATTAGGCATTGAATTAGTTATGTCACACTTTTCTAGAGGGAGTGTTAAAATAATGCTATTTTTAGCACTATTTTATAGGCCCACTAGTTGCCTAGTTGCGTTGTTGCGCGGCGTTGCTGCGCGCTACGTTGCGTGGTTGTGCAACGCATCTTGCGTTGCCACCTAAGCAAAGCTACGGCATGTATGACTAAGCCAACTAGGTTACCCTATAGGGAAGCCAAAATTGACTGTAACTAGGGAACTAGTAGTTATATAAAAGGCTGACGTATACTATTTAAATCCTTGAATTTTTCTGGATTTAATGGTATATTATATATAAAGGGTTGCTTATTAAAGTGCTTAGTTAGGCCACATAGGCGTCTAGTTTGTATGGCCGTGAGTCGATTTTTTACTTTTCCTATACAAATGAATTATGCGGAAAATAAAAAGTAGCTTACAAGACCCTATTGGCGACCTGGTTCTGCCGATATAGTCAGTAGGTCTATGAGGGGACTCAGTAAAATCCTCTCATTACTCGCAGACCGTCCGTTAGCTAGAAATCAACTATATTCAACTATCTTGGCTCTCAAAGTGAATTATCTATCGTGGTTTAGTTATCTATAGGTCGCAGCGCCCTCTATTGCGCTAGCTATCTAGGAATTACTAGGGAGGTCTTCCTATCCCTCCAGTACATTCTCCTTCCCATTTTCAATATGACCTTCTTTATTAGCTAATAGAAAACACCATTTATACCAGGATTTTCGATCAATAAGGATAAGGACTAGGGCCTTCTTATTATGCAGTATAGGTTTGATTTTAACCGTATCTCCCTCTAGAATGTCTAAAACTCTAGGGGGTCCTGAATAGGTCTTTTAGTAGGTCTTCTAATAGCCTTCGATTACATATAGGCTATGCAGTTAAAATCCTTTTCTTTAATTGCGGAAAAATCAGGAATCCCTTTAGCTAATTTTAAAGACTTCTTTAGTAAAGGGAGGCCGATGTAGCCTAATCAAATATGCCAAAGAAGGGCTAAATCTAGTAACTTCTTATAACTAGAATCTAGCTTTTTAGGGCTATTATCCCTTAGCTCCCTCTATTGCCAGGCCTCTTAAGAATCACAGGCCTCTGGGGGCAATAGACGGCCACTATCGTCACCTAAGTCATTAGGGTATAGACCTTCTAAACCCCTATAGAAGGTGCTTAACTAGGAGGAGCTTCAGTAGGATATAGGGCTAAATCTTCGTCTTCTTCAGAGTCTAATTCTTCGATTCGTTAATATTCCTTGGGATTAAATGCTGGCTGCGGAATTTGAACCTCTATAGGGTAGGAAAACCTAATTTAGTCTTATAGGCTCTTTAGTTACAAAATTAAGAGCCTATAAAGGAGAGGTGGGTTAAATGCTTGCAAATCTTAGGAGTGGCTTGCCCCTTAATCTGCAAAAAGAAGCTATGTTTAGCAGGTTCTAATAACTTACAGGGGCTTTTATCAGCTAGGAAAAGCTGATCTTTAGCTAGATAACCTCCCTTTAGATAGTGGGATAACCCGCTAACTAGGTTACTATTTATACCTAGGAAATATAAGGCATTTAGCAGAGCTAAAGGCCTATATTCTAGTGGATTTTTCTTGACTAGAACGTTAAAAACAGCGGTGCCTCTTCCTTTAGGATAGATAGGTCCTCCTGCTGTAATTATAGGGCTAGTTTGACCTTTCTTAAGAGGCTTAAAGTCCCTAAAGAAAGCCCTATTATTATAAATGTGATAAGAAGAACCTGTATTATATAAAAGGGAGTTTTTAACTATATTATTAGAGTAGCTAAAAGTAGGCTTAGTAGTAGTGTTACTAGTAGTAGTAGTACTAGAAGTATCCGAATTAGATTCAGAATCACTGCTATTCTCGCTACTAGACTCGCTAGAATCTAGTTCTTTAACGTATCCTGTGGCTAGGCTATAGCCTAACGCAAAAGCAGCTTCTTTTCCTTTATCCTTTTCCCTATTGCTACTCTTCTTCTTCTGCTTTTTCTTCTTAGAGGCTTTAGAAGGGTTTGAATCCTTCTTATCCTGCTCTTTAGTGGCATTTGTAGAGTCCTTCTTAGTATTAGGATTAGAGGATTTCTTCTCCTAGTCCTTAGAATTTCCCTTATTATTAGAAGCCTTATAACTAAGAGCTTTAGCTATAGGGGAGGTTTTATCCCTCTGTTCTTCTAATAAATCTGCCATAAGGAACTGTAAATTCAAGGTATTTACAGGCAGTCCCTATGCCCTAGAAGCTCTGATATTGTGTGGCTAGGATTGAGACCCCTTGAGACCGATCTCGAGACCTTCGGTCTCTCGGCTGAACAGATCAATCTGGCCACATCGGATCCCTAGTCATAGGCCCCTCAAGACCACCTTGCTAGTCTATCGGCTTTGTCGGATCGAAATCAGCTATATTTTCAGCTCTGTCAGATTGAAATTAGCTGTATCAGATCCCTAGTCATAGACCTCTCAAGACCTTGCTAGTCTATTGGCTTTGTCGGATTGAAATTGGCCACATTGGATCCCTAGGATAGACCCTTCGGTCTATCGGGTCAATAGATCAATCCGGCTGCATTAGATCCCTAGGATAAAATATCCTAGATTTCCTCCCTTAGATAGAAAATCAACTCTCCCTTTGTGGCCTTTGGCTTGGATTGTTCAAACCGAGATTTTTGAGATTATTTAAGATTTTTGAGATTATTCGAGATTATTAAGATGATTTGAGAAGAACCCGAGATTTCCCCCTTTCACGACTTGGATCCTCGCGATGGATCGAAAACCTCGCAGGCCTCGATATCGGTATCGGGCTCATTTTGCTGACATCGTCAATATCATCAGCATCGTCATCGTCAAATTCGTTGTTTTTGGGTGGTGGTTTTCGCCCGACAAAATATATATATATATTGTGTACGCTAGCTAGCTAAATATTTGCTAGTACTAGTACTCCGGCTAGTTAGTTAACAGGAAAACCCACAAATGGGGAGAAAAACCCTCTTACTTCTGTATTTAGGTTAGCACTGTCCCTGTAGTAAGGCTATACTGCTTGAAAAGTTTCCTGTTATGGAAAGTTATAGCTAGCTCTTACTAGCCTTATCCCTAAAATCCGTAAAATCTAAGTTTAGGAGGAAGGATTTGCTCCTTCTAGTGCGCTTATAGGCCTAGGGCAGCTCTGTCTTAGGCCTCCTTATATTTTCTAATAGAAGGTGGATTTTAATATAGTAAGATCCTTATAATTTTTTCACTTTTTGCTAACTCTTCCGTGGCCCCACTTTTTAGCTAAGTCTAGTCCGCTTCTAACCTAGATATATTATAAACCCTAAGCACTTGCTCCTAGTTATATATAGGGAGGTGAGGCTAGGTCCAATCTAGTTAAGGATTGGTTCCGCTTGTATGCCTGTTTTACAATGTCTTTTTACTTTTCCTTATACTTTACTTTTAATGCTACTATAGTAAATCACTCTGCCCCCTTATATATATAAAAGGAAGCAATTCCCCTGTAGGATTCTGCCCTCTTTTCTTTCCTCGTTATCTATTTTCTCTTAGGTTCTTTTATGCCTTTTTGTCTGCCAGTGCAACTCCGGGTCGGATTTGGTGCGGTTACTGACTATTGTTGTAGTTTGCGATATAATCCTCGTCGTTGCCGTCCTCCGTCATGTCGTTGTCTATTTCCCCGTGGAGGGGGTTCGGGTTCGATCGTCTCTGCGCCGGCCCTGCAGCGATACTCGCCTAGGTAGGGGAGCGGTGTTTTTATCTGCCTCTTTAATGGCTTCTTTGATAACTTCTTTAAGGGCTTCCTTCGTGGTGTGGATGTTACTGTTATTATTTATCTCTGCTTTCTTAGCTTAGGCGCGGCTTGCTTTTAGGTCTGCAACGGCCTAGGTAGCGTTCTATACCTCGGATAGTTTATTACTAGGGATAAGGCTAGTAATCTTTTTATAGTATTTTTGTTCTTCTAGGTATTTAAATTAAATCCGATCCGCCTTTAGGTCATTATCGCATCTCTAGACGTTAAACTGTCCTCTGCCTGCGTTTAGGTAGTGGTAGCTCTGTGCTAGCCCCCTTTCTCCTTTGTTAATTACTATTAGCGTTTTCTTCTCTTACCTGCCTCTAGCTCTATTGTAATGTGATATTGTAGGAAGGGGTAAAATGGGGTGAGGATTTCGATTATCTTATTAATTTGGATTTTAGAGGCAATTCCGGACCTGTAGGGCGGTGCGGAAAGAATCGCAAAGGTGATCCTAGAAGCTCTAATAGTAAATCTTTGTCTCTCAGCCCAACTAGGGAAGGTCTGCTTTAATGCATTGATATAATGATTTACTTGATCAATAGGTGCAATCTCTACACTACAGAGTTATAGTCTAGCTAGTAAATTATTAAAATTAGCATTAAAAGCCTCTAAAGATCCCTTATAATTTGAAAAATTTAGGGAGTGGTAGCTAGCGTATAGCGTACCTCGCTGGATTTCAGCACTCTGCGAATAATGCCTAATAAGGACTTTATAGGCTTCTTCGGGGATTTTTGCTAACATATAGCTGCCTGAGGTCCAGATTAACAGCTATCTCTCAATATCATTAAAAGAATAGCTTAATTATAGTTAGCTAGATGGCCTGCTAGGCTTGGATTATCTATGAATTTAGGTAATCCTAGGGCTCTAAATTAAATGCTTAGGGCTTGCTTCCACTGGTCATAATTTTCAGGGCCTTTTAGCTTAGCTCCTCTAGAATAGAGTAAACCTTCTTATTTAGCTCCTTAATAGCACCTGTATTAAAGGCAGCTTGTAAGTTACTAGAAGGTAAACTCGCAGAAACAGTAGCAGGCAGGTCTTCTACTAGGACCTTAGTATTTTCTTCCCTTAGTCTAGTAAAATCCTAAAGACCTTAAATAGCAGTCATGGTTTGCGTCAATTTATCTAATAGATTATTAATACTAGCCTTGGTTTTTAGCCGTTTTAACTCGCTATGTTTAATAAAATCTGTCAAAGTCTTGCCTTGTTGTTTAATTTGGCTTTGCAGTTGTAAAGCGCTAGCCTAAACAGCCGGTTAACCTTCTATGTCCATCCTATCAGGGTCCCTAGGGGGCTAGAAGGGCCTATAGCAGGGCCCTTACCCTTATAATTAGGTGGTGCTATCTTCAAAAATTCCTGTGCAAAATCTCCAAATTTGTTCCTGTTAAAATAATGCTATTTTTAGCACTATTTTATAGGCCCACTAGTTGCCTAGTTGCGTTGTTGCGCGGCGTTGCTGCGCGCTACGTTGCGTAGTTGTGCAACGCATCTTGCGTTGCCACCTAAGCAAAGCTACGGCATGTATGACTAAGCCAACTAGGTTACCCTATAGGGAAGCCAAAATTGACTGTAACTAGGGAACTAGTAGTTATATAAAAGGCTGACGTATACTATTCAAATCCTTGAATTTTTCTGGATTTAATGGTATATTGTATATAAAGGGTTGCTTATTAAAGTGCTTAGTTAGGCCACACGGGCGTCTAGTTTGTATGGCCGTGAGTTGATTTTTTACTTTTCCTATACAAATGAATTATACGGAAAATAAAAAGTAGCTCATGAGACCCTATTAGCGACCTAGTTCTGCCAATATGGTCAGTAGGTCTATGAGGGGACTTAGTAGAATCCTCTCATTACTCGCAGACTGTCCGTTAGCTAGAAATTAACTATATTTAACTATCTTAGCTCTCAAAGTGAATTATCTATCGTGGCTTAGTTATCTATAAGTCGCAGCGCCCTCTATTGCGCTAGCTATCTAGGAATTACTAGGGAGGTCTTCCTATCCCTCTAGTACATTCCCTTTCCCATTTTCAATAGGTTATAAGCCCAGGAGGCCTATAGATTAACTTTATTACACTGTATTATTCACTGCGATTACTAGATTTTTGGCTATTAGTTGTGGTTTTACTACACTATGGGCTCTTAAGATTACGAAGGAAAACCGCTAGAATTTGAAGCTTTTCATCGCCTAGCACCCCGCATCGTAACACTAGACCTTTGGTGTTGAAATTCACTACAGACCGCACCTGCAATATAATTTATTGCAACTATTACCTGTGATTTTATTTATAACCGTGACTGTTATTAATATTATCTACGCTATAGATACGCTGCACTTCCCTTAAAATCACTTTAGACTTTTAGTATATCCTATACTAAGCTTTTTGACTTATTATATTACGCTGCACTGCATTGCGCTGCGCTACGTTCTATAATACCTATTATTCCTATCTGTGGCTCTTAGTGTTATGAAAATTTTCTCCCTAAGAATTTTCACCGGCCCGTTTTTGCCCGCGTATACCTTTGACCCACTTTTCTAGCTAGAGGGGCTCCCTTTTAAACAGCCCCGCCACGCATTTTACGTGCGCAAGCAGATTGCATTATAACTAATTTTCTAGCACACGTTATTTGCAATAGGAAGAAAGTCAGAGATTATACACAGGGGTTTTTGAAGATAGCGCCACCTAATTTTAAGGAAAGGGACCTGGGGCAGGACCTTCTAATCCTAACCCTAACCCTAACCCTAACCCTAGTAACCCTAGGGACCCAAGTCAGATGGATATAGAAGGTCAACCTATGGCTGCCCAAGCCAGCCCTTTGCAACTAGAAATGCAAAGGCAAATTGAGCAACAAGGCAAGACCTTAACTGAATTTATTTAGTATAGTGAGGATAATCGTATTAAAAACAAGGCTAGCATTAATGATCTTTTAAGTAAATTAACGCAAACCATGTCTGCTATACAAGGTCTTCAGACCTTTTCTAGGCCTAAGGAAGAAAATACTAAGGTACCTAGAGAAGATCTAGCTGCTAAATCTTTACCTACGCCTGTACTATCTTCTACTAGTAACCTTCAAGCTGCTTTTAATAGAAGCGCTATAAAGAAACTAAATAAGAAAGTACACTCTATTCCTAAGGGAGCTAAGCTAAAAGGCCCTGAAAACTATGATTAGTGGAAGCAAGCCCTAAACATACAATTTAGAGCCCTAGGATTACCTGAATTCTTAGATAATCTAAGCATAGCTAGTTAGCTAGCTGACCCTGACTAGGCTATTCTTTTGATAATATTAAGAGATAGCTATTAGTCAGGGCCACAAGCAGCTATCTGCTAGCAGACGTCCCTTGAAGAAGCCTATAAAGTCCTTATTAGGCAGTATTCGCAGAGTGCTGAAATCCAGCGTGGTACGCTATACTCTAGCTACCATTCCCTAAATTTTTCAAATTATAAGGGATCTTTAGAGGCTTTTAATGCTGATTTTAATAATTTACTAGCTAGACTGCAGCTTTGCAGTGTAGTGATCGCACTAATTGATTAAGTAAATTATTATATTAATGCATTAAAGCAGACCTTTCCTAGTTAGGCTAAGAGACAAAGATTCACTATTAGAGCTTCTAGGGCATAAGGACTGCCTATAAATACCTTAAATTTACAGTTCCTTATAGCGGACTTATTAGAAGAGCAAAGAGATAAATCTTCCCCTATAGCTAAGGCTCTTAGCTATAAGGCTTCTAATAATAAGGGAAATTCTAAGGACTAGGAAAAGAACACATCTAATCCTACCCCTAAGAAGGACCTTAATGCTAAGAAAGAGCAGGATAAGAAGGATTTAAACCCTTCTAAGGCCTCTAGGAAGAAGTAGAAGAAGAAGAGTGGCACTAGGGCTAAAGAGAAAGGAAAGGAAGCTGCGTTTACTTTAGGCTATAGCCTAGCAATAGGATACGTTAAAGAATTAGATTCTAACGAATCTAGCAGCGATAATAGTAGTGATTCTGAATCTGATTCAGATACCTCTAGTACCACTAGTAACACTACTACTAAGCCCGCTTTTAATTACTCTAATAATATAATTAAAAATTCCCTTCTATATAATACTAGTTCCTCTTATTATATTTATAATAATAGGGCTTTCTTTAGGATTTCAAACCCCTAAAGAAAGGCGAATGCGGCCCTATAATTACAGCTAGAGGACCTATCCATCCTAAAGGGAAGGGTACCGCTGTATTTAACGTGCTAGTAAAGAAAAATCCACTAGAATATAGGTCTTTAGCTTTGCTAGATGCCCTATATTTCCTAGGCATAGATATAAACCTAGTTAGTGATTTAACCCACTATCTCTCTAGGGGTTATCTTCTAAAAGATCAGCTTTTCCTAGCTAATAAAAGTCCCTATAGGTTATTAGAACCTACTAAACACGGCTTCTTTTTGCAAGTTAAAGGATAACCAACCCCTGTAATTTGCAAGCATTAAACCCACCTCTCCTTTATAGGCTCCCGGATTCATGAACATCCAACCCATACGACTTATATGGGGTTTTACTACCCTATAGAGGTGCAAATTCCACAGCAGCCTACCCTGGATCCAACGGAATATCAGCGAATTGAAGAAATCGACTCTGAAGACGACAATATTGACAATTTAGCCCTACATCTTACCAGAGCTCCTAGTCAGGCATCTTCTATTGTAGGGGATTTAGAAGGTCCATATCCTAATGCGTTAGATAACGATAGTGGCCGTCTACAATCCCCTAAGGCCTGTGATCCTTAAGAAGCCTGGCACGATAGGGAGCAAAGGGATGGTAGCTCTGAAAAGCTAGATTCTAGTTATAAGAAATTACTAGATTTAGCCCTTCTTTAGCACATTTAACTCGGCCACATAGGGCTCCCCTTGCTAAAGAAATCATCGAAATTAGCTAAAGGGATCCCTAATTTTTCCGCCATTAAAGACAAGGATTTTAACTGCTTAGCCTGTACGCAAACTAAGGCTATTAGAAGACCTAGCAAAAGACCTATTCAGGACCCCCTAGAGTTCTAGATATTCTAGAGGGAGATACGGTGAAAATTAAACCTATACCTTACAATAAGAAGGCCCTAGTCCTTTTCCTTATTGATCGAAAATCACGGTATAAATAGTGCCTCTCATTAGCTAATAAAGAAGGTTAGACCCTTTATAATGCTATTAAGGGCTTTTTAAGGAATTAAAAATCAATATAATTCGTATCCTAGGCATCTTCATTTTAACGGAGGCACTGAAATCAACAACGACCTCCAACAATGGCTGACTTCTAAGGGAATTTGCTTTAGCACCTCCTGCCCTTATATTCACAAACAGAATAGGCTAGTTAAGCGAGCTATTAGGGTTATCCTCGATCGACTTAGAGCTACCCTACAGTGGTCCAAATTGCCCCTGTATCTCTAGTCTTACATCCTTCCAGCCATAGTGGACTTAGTTAACATCACCGCGAATACGACTAAGCCCCTAACCCCTAAGCAGCTATATCTAGCTGACTTAGAGCCTAAGACCACCTATAAGCCTGACTTCTCGAAAATTAGGGCTATAGGGTCTTATTATGAGGTTCTAATACCTCTGGAGCAAAGATCTAAGCTGCAAAAGCTAGCCCCTAGGACTATCCCTAGCCGGTTACTAGCTACTCTAGGTTCTAATGTCTATCTTGTTTATATACCCTCTAAAAGGTCAGTCGTTAAGACTAGCTTTGTGAAAATCATAGAGGATATAGGCTCTGTAAGGATCCCTAAATCTTCAGGGAGTTATCCTTCAGAGGGAGGAATCGATGACTTTCTTCGTGATAGTTATCCCTCGCAAGATAATCTAGAAATTCAGGATAATCCAAAGCCTGAAAATCTAGTTCCCCTAGTGTTAAAATAATGCTATTTATAGCACTATTTTATAGACCCACTAGTTGCCTAGTTGCGTTGTTGCAACGTTGGTTACAAGGCGTTGCTTGCAGCTTTGCTTGCAGCTTTGGCTGTGACCTGCGTTCCTGCACACAACCAACCCACAGGCTTGTATGACTAAGCCGACTAGGTTACCCTATAGGGAAGCTGAAATCGACTGTAACTAGGGAACTAGTAGTCGTATAAAAGGCTAATGTATACTATTCAAATCCTTGATTTATTCTGGATTTTATGGTATATTTTATTAATAGGGTTGTTTATTAAAGTGCTTAGTTAGGCTACACGGGCGTCTAGTTTATATAGCTATAAGTCGATTTTTTACTTTTCCCATACAAATGAATTATGCGGAAAATAAAAAGTAGCTCGCGAGACCCTATTAGCGACCTAGTTCTGCCAATATAGTCGGTAGGTCTATGAGGGGACTTAGTAGAATCCTCTCATTGCTCGTTAGATCGTTTGTATTATTAGAAATCAACTACATTTAACTATTAAAGCTCTATATCTTGAAGAATCGTCGTATTATAGTGAATCTAGAAGCCGCCGCGTCAGAATCTATTAGAGAGGTCTTCCTATCCCTCTAGCTAGATTCCCTTCCATTTTCAATAGGTTATAAGCCCGGAAGGCCTATAGAATTACTACATTACTGCGTTATTCTACTGCGATTACTGCTTGATTTTGGGTACTAGTTACTCTCTACTATAACTATAGGCTCTTAGATTACGAAGGAAACCGCTAGTTAAAGCTTTTCATCCCCTAGCACCCCACATCGCAACACCAGACCCTTAGTGTTAAATTCATTTACAGCCGCACCTGCAACCACCACATTGCAACCGTAACTATCTAGTTACAACCACAACCTCTTTTTAGTGATTTTATTCACTATCGCGACCGTTATATTTGATATTATCTACAACAGTAGATACGCTGCATCCTTTAAATCATCGGACATCTAGTATATCTATACTAGGCTTTTTGACCTATTGCACTACGTTGCACGCACTATACATTACGTTACGTTGCGTTGTGGCTTCTGTAATACCTATTATTCACAATCCTATCTTTAGTGTTAAGAAAATTTTCGCAGAGGATCTTCTCTGGCTTTTTCTGCCCGCGCATACCGCAGACCCACTTTTTAACCTCTTGGGCTATCCTTTCAAACAGCCCCGCCACGCATTTTACGTGCGCAAGCAGATTGCATTATAACCAATTTCTAGCGCGCGTTATTTGCAACAGGAACAAATTTAGAGATTTTACACAGGAATTTTTTAAAGATAGCACCACCTAATTATAAGGGTAAGGGACCTGCTATAGGCCCTTCTAGCCCCCTAGGGACCCTAATAGGATAGATATAGAAGGTTAACTAGCTGTTTAGGCTAGCGCTTTATAATTACAAAGCCAAATTAAATAACAAGGCAAGACTTTGACAGATTTTATCAAACATAGCAAGTCAAAACAGCTAAAAACCAAGGCTAGTATTAATAATCTATTAGATAAATTAACGCAAACTATAACTACTATTTAAGGTCTTTAGGATTCTACTAGACTAAGGGAAGAAAATACCAAGGTCCTAGTAAAAGACCTGCCTGCTACTGTTTCTACAAGTTTACCTTCTAGTAACTTACAAGCTGCCTTTAATACAGGCGCTATTAAGGAGCTAAATAAGAAGGTTTACTCTATTCTAGAGGGAGCTAAGCTAAAAGGCCCTAAAAATTATAACCAGTGGAAGCAAGCCCTAAGCATTCAATTTAGAGCCCTAGGATTACCTAAATTCATAAATAATCCAAGCCTAGCAGGCCATCTAGCTGACTGTGATCAAGCTATTCTTTTGATAATATTAAGAGATAGCTGTCAATCTGGACCTTAGGCAGCTATATGTTAGTAAAAATCCCCTAAAGAAGCCTATAAAGTCCTTATTAGGCATTGTTCGCAGAGTGCTAAAATCCAGCGAGGTACGCTATACGCTAGCTACTACTCCCTAAATTTTTCAAATTATAAGGGATCTTTAGAGGCTTTTAATGCTGATTTCAATAATTTACTAGCTAGACTATAACTCTATAGTATAAAGATTACACCTATTGATCAAGTAAATCATTATATTAATGCATTAAAGCAGACCTTCCCTAGTTAGGCTAAGAGACAAAGATTTACTATCAGAGCTTCTAGGGCATAGGGACTGCCTGTAAATACCTTAAATTTACAGTTCCTTATAGCAGATTTATTAGAAGAACAGAGGGATAAAACCTCCCCTATAGCTAAAGCTCTTAGTTATAAGGCTTCTAATAATAAGGGAAATTCTAAGGACTAGGAGAAGAAATTATCTAATCCTAATACTAAGAAGGACTCTACAAATGCCACTAAAAAGCAGGATAAGAAGGATTTAAACCCTTCTAAAGCCTCTAAGAAGAAAAAGCAGAAGAAGAAGAGTAGCAATAGGGAAAAGGATAAAGGAAAAGAAGCTACTTTTGCGTTAGGCTATAGCCTAGCCATGGGATACGTTAAAGAACTAGATTCTAGCGAGTCTAGTAGCGAGGATAGCAGTAATTCTAAATCTAATTCAGATACTTCTAGTACCACTACTACTAGTAACACTACTACTAAGCCTACTTTTAGCTACTCTAATAATGTGGTTAAAAACTCCCTTTTATATAATACAGGTTCTTCTTATCACATTTGTAATAATAGGGCTTTCTTTAGGGACTTTAAGCCTCTTAAGAAAGGTTAAACCGGCCCTATAATTACAGCAGGAGGACCTATCTACCCTAAAGGAAGAGGCACCGCTGTTTTTAACGTTCTAGTCAAGAAAAATCCACCAGAATATAGGCCTTTAGCTCTGCTAGATGCCTTATATTTCCTAGGCATAGATACTAACCTAGTTAGTGGGTTATCCCACTATCTAAAGGGAGGTTATCTAGCTAAAGACTAGCTTTTCCTAGCCGATAAAAGCCCCTATGGGTTATTAGAACTTGCTAAACACGGCTTCTTTTTGCAGATTAAGGGCAAGCCACTCCTAAGATTTGCAAGCATTTAACCTACCTCTCCTTTATGGGCTCTTAATTTTGCAACTAATAAAGAGCCTATAAGACCGAATTAGGGTTTTCCTACCCTATAGAGGTTCAAATTCCGCAGCCAGCATTTAATCCCAAGGAATATTAACGAATCGAAGAATTAGACTCTGAAGAAGACGAAGATTCAGCCCTATATCCCACCAAAGCTCCTCCTAGTCAGGCACCTTCTATAGGGGGTTTAGAAGGTCCATACCCTAATAACTTAGGTGACGATAGTGGCCGTCTATTGCCCCCAGAGGCCTGTGATTCTTAAGAGGCCTGGTAACAGAGGGAGCTAAGGGATAATAGCCCTAAAAAGCTAGATTCTAGTTACAAGAAGTTACTAGATTTAGCCCTTCTTTAGCACATTCGATTAGGCCACATTGGCCTCCCTTTACTAAAGAAGTCTTTGAAATTAGCTAAAGGGATCCCTGATTTTTCCGCAATTAAAGAAAAGGATTTTAACTGCATAGCCTGTATGCAATCAAAGGCTGTTAGAAGACCTACTAAAAGACCTATTCAGGACCCCCTAGAGTTTTAGACATTCTAGAGGGAGATACAGTTGAAATTAAACCTATACTGCATAATAAGAAGGCCCTAGTCCTTATCCTTATTGATTGAAAATCCTGGTATAAATGGTGTTTTCTATTAGCTAATAAAGAAGGTCAGACCCTTTATACAGCTATTAAGGGCTTCTTTAAGGCCTTAAAAACCAATATAACGCGTATCCTAGGCACCTTTACTTTGACAGAGGCACTGAGATCAACAACGAACTTTAGTTATGGTTATCTTCTAAAGGAATTTGTTTTAGTACCTCTTACCCTTATATTCACAAACAGAATGGGCTAGTTAAGAGGGCTATTAGGGTTATCCTAGACCAGCTTAGAGCTACACTTCAGTGGTCTAAGCTGCCCTTATATCTATGGTCTTATATCCTTCTAGCCATAGTGGACTTAGTTAACATTACCGCGAATACAACTAAGCCCCTAACCCCTAAGTAGCTATATCTAGCTGACTTAGAGCCTAAGACCTCCTATAAGCCTGATTTTTCGAAAATTAGGGCTATAGGGTCTTATTATGAGGTTCTAATACCTCTGGAGCAGAGATCAAAGCTTTAGAAGCTAGCCCCTAGGACTATCCCTGGCCGGCTACTTGCTACTCTAGGTTCTAGCGTTTATCTTGTTTATATACCCTCTAAAAGGTTAGTTGTTAAGACTAGCTTTGTTAAAATTATAGAGGATATAAGCTCTGTAGGGTCCCCTAAGCCTTTAGGGAGCTATCCTTTAGAGGGAGAAGCCGATATCTCACAAGATAATCTAGAGGTTCAGGATAGCTATCCAAAGCCTCTAGCGCCCGCAGCGCCCGCAGCGCCAGTAACGCCTCTAGCACTACCCCTAGAGAGCCTAAGCTCTAGCGCCCCTAATAAGGGTGCTATTGAAAAACCGTTTTCAGATTCAGATTCTTTAACTAATCCTGATTCTATGGACATCAATAATTTTAATACATCTTCTTTCGTTAAGGAGATATGCTTTAAGGCATAAGAAAAGGCTAAATCGTTGTCTTCTAATAATAATTCCAACACCCCTAAGACATGGAAACAAGCTTTAAACAGCAAGAATAGTCAGAAATGGATAAATGCAACTTTTAACGAATTTAAGCAGCTTCTAGCTACTAGAACCTTTAAATTTATAGGGATAGACCAAATTCCTAAGGGCTAGAGGGTTCTAAAGAATAGGCTTGTTTATAAGCTTAAAAAGGATAAAGAAAATAATCCTTTAAAACACAAGGCCTAACTCGTTGCTAAAGGCTTTATGCAAATAGAAGGTCAAGATTACATCGAAACCTATACTACAACTAGCATTCCCCTAGTTAGCGGATATTACTAGCCCTAGCGGCTTGTAATAACTGGGAAGTTAAACAGGTCGATTTTATAAGGGCCTTTCTAAATAGCTCGCTAAAAGAAGCTATTTATATGCAAATCCCTGATGGATTCGCTGATTTTACCGAAGCTGCTACGCCTAAAATAACTAAACTACTTAAAAATACGGTTATAAACCCTCTCAAAAGCAAGTTATTTTCCTATAAAAGGCTTTATATAGATTAAAACAAAGCTCTAGAGAGTGGCAGCAGGCTTTAAAGGACCTTCTTTGGAAATTAGGCTTCTACCCCTAATATCTAACCCAGCCGTCTTCTTTAACTTAACTACATTTACATATATAGTAACTTATGTGGATAACTGTCTTCTTATAGGTCCGGATCTAGCTTATATTAATAGGCTAAAGAAGCTATTACATAAAGCTTATCCTATAGAAGATCGTGGGCTAGCTGAATTTTTCCTAGGCGTTTAAATCACTAGAAATCAAAAGAAAGGGATCTTAACTATCCACTAGTCCTAGTACATTTCTGAAGCCTTAGAAAGATTTAATATAAAGATACTAGGCCTGTTAAAATTCCACTCCAACCCGGAATTATAAAACAGGCAGCTAATCACTTAACTAAGCCTCTTTCCCCCTTAATCACAAGCTATATTAGAGTATTATAGGGACTATTATATACTTAATACTCCTTACAAGACCCAATATTGCCTTTCCGGTTTAGTGGCTTTCCACAGCACTATCTAAGCTATATATAGAGCATTTAAATGCCTCTAAACATTTGCTTAGATATCTTCTAGGCTCTATGAGTTATTCTATAACTTATAGAAGGTCTAAATCTGCTACTAAAGCCTCTGCAACCCTTATTAGCTTTTGTGATAGTGACTTCGCGGGTAATAAGTCCTTAAAATTAACCTATGCTTATCTCTATAAGCTAGCCAAAGGACCTATTAGCTAGAAATCAAAGAAAGCAACCACAATAGCTTTATTTACATTAGAGGCTGAATCAGATGCTCTATATAAAGCTATTAGGGAGCTAGAGTGGCTTTACGGTCTTTTTAATAAGATAAAGCTGCCTATAGCACCTCCAGTTCTAATTTTTAGTGATAACTAAGGCGCTATTACTACCGCTAATAACCCTGCTCTTTATAGCAGAACAAAGCATACCCTACTAAAATTCAACTACACTAGAGAAAAGGTACAGAAGGGTATAGCTAAGGTTATTTACATTAACACTAAGGAGATGCCTGCAGATGGTTTAACTAAGCCCCTGCCTAATAATAAATTTTAACAATTTATCCAACTATTAGGCCTAACGAATACAAAGGCCTAGCTTTAAAAAGGAAAATTAACTAAAAAGTCAAAAATCAAAATCAACAAAAACACTGGAATTCCGTTAAAAAGTTATTGATTTAAGTTAAAAAGTTATTGATTTAAGTTTAAAAGTTATTGGATTTATTATTGAATTTATGGTTAACTTAGATATCTATTAAAGAGCTAAGTTTAGGTATTGAATTAGTTACCTCATACTTTTCTAGAGGGAGTGTTAAAATAATGCTATTTATAGCACTATTTTATAGACCCACTAGTTGCCTAGTTGCGTTGTTGCAACGTTGGTTACAAGGCGTTGCTTGCAGCTTTGCTTGCAGCTTTGGCTGTGACCTGCGTTCCTGCACACAACTAACCCACAGGCTTATATGACTAAGCCAACTAGGTTACCCTATAGGGAAGCTGAAATCGACTGTAACTAGGGAACTAGTAGTTGTATAAAAGGCTGACGTATACTATTCGAATCCTTGATTTATTCTGGATTTTATAGTATATTTTATTCATAGGGTTGTTTATTAAAGTGCTTAGTTAGGCCACACGGGCGTCTAGTTTGTATGGCTGTGAGTCGATTTTTACTTTTCCCATATAAATGAATTATACGGAAAATAAAAAGTAGCTCGCGAGACCCTATTGGCAACCTAGTTCTGCCAATATAGTCAGTAGGTCTATAAGGGGACTTAGTAGAATCCTCTCATTGCTTGTCAGATTGTCCGTATTATTAGAAATTAACTACATTTAACTATCAAAGCTCTATATCTTGAAGAATCGTCGTATTATAGTGAATCTAGAAGCCGCCGCGTCAGAATCTATTAGAGAGGTCTTCCTATCCCTCTAGCTAGATTCCCCTTCCATTTTCAATACCTAGAGAACCGCAGCCCTATAGTAGCCCCTCAAAAGGCACCTATAGGTAATCCATTAGCTGACCCAGACGCTATGGATGTTGACGATTTCAATATAACTTCTTTTGTTAAGGAGTTATGCTTTAAGGCTTAGGAAAAGGCTAAATTAACTAACAACAGTGATTCGGATACCCCTAAGACCTGGAAATAAGCATTAAAAAGCAAGGATAGTCGAAAATGGATAGATGTGACTTTTAACGAATTTAAGCAGCTTTTAACTGCTAGAACCTTCAAATTTATAGGGATAGACTAAGTTCCTAAGGGCTAAAGGATCCTAAAAACAGACTTATCTACAAAGTCAAAAGGGATAAAGAAAATAATCCCCTAAAATACAAGGCCTGCCTCGTTGCTAAAGGCTTTATGCAGATAGAAGGTCAAGATTATCTCAAGACCTATGCTGCCACAAGCATCCCTCCTAGTTAGCGAATATTATTAGCTCTAGCAGCTTCTAATGACTAGGAAGTCGAATAAGTCGATTTTATAGGGGCATTCTTAAATAGTTTACTAAA
The DNA here is from genome assembly GCA_023658535.1 of Epichloe glyceriae. Taxonomy (NCBI): domain Eukaryota; kingdom Fungi; phylum Ascomycota; class Sordariomycetes; order Hypocreales; family Clavicipitaceae; genus Epichloe; species Epichloe glyceriae. The sequence goes on along the minus strand of CP098295.1, from coordinate 457,257 downwards.
GGAAGCTATTTATATGCAAATCCCAGACGGATTTACTGAATTTGCCGAAGCCACGCCTAAAATAGCTAGATTACTTAAGAAATATAGCTATAAACCCGCTTAAAAGCAAGTTATTTTCCTTTAAAAAGCTTTATATGGATTAAAACAAAGCTCTAGAGAGTGGCAGTAAGCCCTAAAGGACCTTCTTCGCAAGCACGGATTTCACCCCTTAATTTCAGACCTAGCTGTCTTTTATAACCTAACTACATCCACATATATAGTAACTTATGTGGATAACTGCCTTCTAATAGGACCCGACCTCAAATATATTAATAGATTAAAGAAGCTTTTGCATAAAGCTTACCCTATAGAAGACCGTGGACTAGCCGAATTTTTCCTAGGTGTTTAAATCACTAGAAATTAAAAGAAAGGGACCCTAACTATTCATTAGTCCTAGTATATTTCTGAAGCCCTAGAAAGGTTTGACCTAAAAGATGCTAAGCCCGTTCAAATTCCTCTTCAACCTGGAATTATTAAATAAGCAGCAACCTATCTAATAAAATCTCTCTCACCCCCAATCATAAGCTATATCAGTGCATTATAGGGACTATTATGTACTTAATGCTTCTAACAAGACCTGATATTGCTTTTCCAGTCCAGTGGCTTTTTACAGCGCTATCTAAGCCGTTTATAGAGCACTTAAATGCTGCTAAACACTTGCTTAGGTACCTATCTAGTACTATGGGTTATTCTATAACCTATAGAAGGTCTAGATCTGTTACAAACTCCAAAGCCTCTACGACCCTTATTGGATTCTGCAATAGCGACTACGCTGGTGATAGGATCTCTTCAAAATCAACCTATGCTTATTTATTTAAGCTAGCCAAAGGACCTATTAGCTGGAAATCAAAGAAAGCAACTATAATAGCTTTATTCACATTAGAAGCTGAATCTGACGCTTTATATAAGGCTATTAGGGAGCTAGAATAGTTAAATGGCTTATTTACGGAAATTAAGCTGCCTCTAGCCCCTCCAGTCCCGATTTTTAGCGACAACTAAGGTGCTATTACGACTGCTAATAACCCTGCTCTTCATAGTAGAATAAAGCATACCCTACTAAAATTTAACTATACCAGAGAAAAGGTACAGAAGGGTATAGCTAAGGTTATCTACATCAATATATATATATATATTGGATACGCTAGCTAGCTATATAATTACTAGTACTAGTACTCCGGCTAGTTAGTTAACAGGAAAACCCATAAATAGGGAGAAAAACCTCTCGCGTCTGTATTTGGGTTGGCACTGGCCTTATATTAGGGCTATGCCACTTAAAAAGTTACCTATTGTGAAAAGTTATAGCTAGCTCTCGCTAGCCTTATCCCTAAAATCCAAAAATCCGAGTTTAGGAGGAAGGATTTGCTCCTTCTAGTGCGCTTATAGGCCTAGGGCGGTTCTGTCTTAGGCCTCCTTACTTTTTCTAGTAGGAGGTGAATTTTGTTATAGTAGGATTCTTATAGTTTTTCACTTTTTACTAACTCTTCTATGGCCTTACTTTTTAGCTAAGTCTAGTCCGCTTCTAACCTAGGTGTGTTATAAACCCTAAGCACTTGCTCTTAGTTATGTGTAGGGGGTGAGGCCAGGTCCAGTCTAGTTAAGGATTGGTTCCGCGTGTATGCTTACTTTATAATGTCTTTTTCACTTTTCCTTATACTTTACTTTTAAAGCTACTATAGTAAATTACTCTGCCCCCTTATATATATAAAAGGAAGTAATTCCCTGCGGGATTCTACCCTCTTTTCTTTCCTCATTATCTATTTTCTCTTAGGTTTGTTTATGCCTTTTTTTGTCTGCCGGTGTAATTCCGGGTTAGATTTAGTGTAGTTACTAACTATTATTGTAGTTTTCTCTATAATCCTCGTTATCATCGCTATTTGCCATGTTGTCGTCTATTTCCCCGTGAGTCCTGCCCCTTGGGGGTACTCTATCGCTTCTAACTCGCCTAGGAACCGATCTACATCAATACTAAAGAGATGCCTGCAGATGGCTTAACTAAGCCCCTGCCCTATGATAAATTTCAACAATTTATTAAATTACTAGGTCTTACGAAGTCCTAGCTTTATAAAATCAACAAAAAGTCGAAAAATAATAAATGAACAAAATATTGGAATTCTAGTTAAAAAGTTATTGGATTTATAGTTAAAAGTTATTGATTTGTTGGAATTTATAGTTAACTTAAATATCTATTAAAGAGCTAAGTTATTAGGCATTGAATTAGTTATGTCACACTTTTCTAGAGGGAGTGTTAAAATAATGCTATTTTTAGCACTATTTTATAGGCCCACTAGTTGCCTAGTTGCGTTGTTGCGCGGCGTTGCTGCGCGCTACATTGCGTAGTTATGCAACGCATCTTGCGTTGCCACCTAAGCAAAGCTACGGCATGTATGACTAAGCTAACTAGGTTACCCTATAGGGAAGCCAAAATTGACTGTAACTAGGGAACTAGTAGTTATATAAAAGGCTGACGTATACTATTCAAATCCTTGAATTTTTCTGGATTTAATAGTATATTGTATATAAAGGGTTGCTTATTAAAGTGCTTAGTTAGGCCACACGGGCGTCTAGTTTGTATGGCCGTGAGTCGATTTTTTACTTTTCCTATACAAATGAATTATGCGGAAAATAAAAAGTAGCTTGCGAGACCCTATTAGCGACCTAGTTCTGCCAATATAGTTAGTAGGTCTATGAGGGGACTTAGTAGAATCCTCTTATTGCTCGCAGACCATCCGTTAGCTAGAAATCAACTATATTCAACTATCTTAGCTCTCAAAGTGAATTATCTATCGTGGCTTAGTTATCTATAGGTCGCAGCGCCCTCTATTGCGCTAGCTATCTAGGAATTACTAGGAGGTCTTCCTATCCCTCCAGTACATTCCCTTCCTATTTTCAATAGTTCCTATTGCAAATAACGCGTGCTAGAAATTAGTTGTAATGCAATCTGCTTGCGCACGTAAAATGCGTGGTGGGGCTGTTTAAAAGGATAGCCCAAAAGGTCAAAAAGTGAGTCTGCGGTATACGCGGGCAGAAAAAAGCCGGAGAAAATTCTTAGGGAGAAAATTTTCTCAACACCAAAAGTAGGATCGCGGATAATATATATATATATATTGGATACGCTAGCTAGCTATATAGTTGCTAGTACTAGTACTCCGGCTGGTTGGTCGACAGGAAAACCCATAAATGGGGAGAAAACCCTCTCGCGTCTGTATTTGGGTCGGCACCGGCCCTGTATCGGGGCTGTGCCGCTCGAAAAGTTACCTATCGTGAAAAAGTTGTGGCCAGCTCTCGCTAGCCTTATCCCTAAAATCCGAAAATCCGAGTTTGGGAGGAAGGATTCGCTCCTTCCGGTGCGCTTGCGGGCCTGGGGCGGTTCTGTCTCGGGCCTCCTTGCTTTTTTCTAGTAGGAGGTGAATTCTGTTGTGGTAGGATCCTCACAGTTTTTCACTTTTTGCCGACTCTTCCGTGGCCCCACTTTTCAGCTAAGTCCGGTCCGCTTCCGACCCGGGTGTGTTATAAACCCCGAGCACCTGCTCTTGGTTATGTGTGGGGGTGAGGCCGGGTCCGGTCCGGTTAAGGATCGGTTCCGCGTGTATGCCTGCCTCGTGATGTCTTTTTTCACTTTTCCTTGTGCTTCACTTTTAAAGCTACTATAGTGAATCACTCTGCCCCCCTCACATATATAAAAGGAAGCAATTCCCCGCGGATTCTGCCCTCTTTTCTTTCCTCGTCATCTATCTTCTCTCGGGTTCGTTTATGCCTTTTTTGTCTGCCGGTGCAATTCCGGGTCGGATTTGGTGCGGTTGCTGACTATTGTTGTAGTTTTCTCTATAATCCTCGTCGTCGTCGCTGTTCGCCATGTCGTCGTCTATTTCCCCGTGAGTCCTGCCCCTTGGGGGTACTCTATCGCTTCTAACTCGCCTAGGAACCGAGCCTCTCCGAGCGATATCCCCGGAAACAGTTGACTTCGGCTCAACTGAGGCGGGCTCTGGATAGGGAGCTTCGTGTGAGTTATTCTTCCGCTCCTATTTCGAGGCTTTTCGTTTCTAATTCCATGCAGTTGGGTGAGCCACGGCAGTTTCAATGCATTTCCTGTTACTCTCGATCGATGAGGACCCCTGGCCATCAGTGCCACGACGTCGTTGGTATGGGCGGCCCCGAGCCGGATGAGTGTCGGTGGCGTATCTGCTGACCTATGGTTAGGTGCCGTGACCGACGCCTGTTTTGATTGTTGGGTTCGTAACAATGGTTGCGACAAGGTAATGGTTTGCGCCGCGCCCGGGTCTACTTCGTTGCTAATCCGCCTCTTAGCCGAATACCGCGGGGCGCCGAGCCGAACATTTGTGGCTGACGGAGGTCCAAGCTGCTATTGTTGGCGGTGCTGAGGTACGCGTCCGTCTACGGGGTGGTTCCGGGTCTGTGTCGCATCTGACGTGTGTTCATCTTAGGTTCCTGACGATTACCACGATCGTGTGAGAAAGCTCTGCGCCGAGAATCGGAGTAAGAAGCGGAGCGCTTCGGTGGCGGGCCTGGATCGGTCCGGGTCCGGTTCCAATGGGGGCCAACATGATGAGATGGTTTTCTGGATGCGACGCTTGGACGCTCGAATGGCGGAGACGAACCGGCTCCTGGCCGCCTCCCTTCCGGCGAAGGGGCGTGCCAAGGTGATGGAGGATGCCATCCCCGTTCCGGAGGAGGAGTGATGCGACGGGCCGGAGCCGGTCCGAGAGCGGCGTTGGGGCGTAGGGGGCCAATGATACCCGGCGTTAGTAGTTTCAATTGAGAGTTTGTTCCTTTCTCCGGTTTTTCCCTTATTGTGACGTCGGCCCCGACCCTCGCGCGCCTCTAAGCCATGTTGTTGTGTGTCCTCCGGGGGCGGGTCGGTCTCGGTCCTGTTCCGCTTGAGGCAAATGCCAGGTCCTGTGCTAGCCTGTAGTAGTTGAGTCTCCTGGTTTGTATGACCCATCTGGCAATGGTTCTCGCTCGCGTGGGATCGTCCAGGGCCAGCCTCGCCTCCCGTTCGTCTCCGGGCCACCTTTGGGGTCTCATGTGGTTATAGTTACTGCAGCTCGTAATAACGTGATACTGATCTTCCTCTCCGTGACCGCAGCTGCATATTGGCGATGTCACCCCGGGCACGCCTCTATTAAAGAGGAATTTATTTAGCCCTATCTTCCCTGTGCGTAGTTGTACTATCGTTGAAGAGACGTGTTTATCTAGGTTTGTGTGGAACTTTTGGATCTCTTTTGGGTCGGGGCATGGTGGGCGGTCCTCGGTAGGTTCTCTAGCGTGCCGGCGGCGGCCCGGGCGTTCTCTATTATGCCATGATTCCCATCTCTTACTCCACTCGTCGTATAAGTTCGCGTCTGGTTCTTCTTCCCTCGGTTGGGTGCGTCTGACCCTTCTGCGGCGTAGTACGGTCTCGACCGACCGTGAGGCGGTTCGGATTATCTCCGCCATCCCATTGTTAGCAATTCTCTCTTCAAACCTCTGTTTAACCATATTAAGGTATAGGTCAAGTGGTGGCACCGCTGTTTCTGCTTCTAGCTGTACGATGGGGGTGGCTTTGAACGCCCCTGCAACGACCCGGAGGCAGGCCGATTGTTCTGTCATGAAGTTTTTACTATCCCTCTAGGTTTCCCTCCGGCTTTGGTCGGGGTGTGGTATGCGCTCGCTCCATAGGCGATAACGGGTCGGACTACCTGCGTGTAGAGGAGTCTGGCATCCCTGAAGCTGCATCCCCATGCCGAGGCCGATAACGTGGTGAGGGCGAGCCTCTGCCGGGCCAACTTTCCCTTAAGGATGTTCTTATGGGTGCTCCAGTTGAGTTTTCTGTCTACCCATACTCCTAGGAATCGGCAGGACTCCATAGGCGTTATCTCCTCGTCTCCGAGTCGGACCCTGGTCTGGGGGTTGTCGGGATCTGCTAAAGTGCATAAGCTCGGTTTTTGAGGGGTTGAACTTTACTCCTGCTTCCTTTGCCCATTTTTCGCACACCTTCCAGGCGGCTTCGAGTCTTTTCCGTGTCTGTGACGTGTTTTTTCCGAATGCTGCGATATTAGTGTCATCCGCGAATCCTATTGCTACCGTGCCTGGGACGGAGCGGAGGCGTGTGTATAACTCGGCGGAGTATAGTAAGAAGAGGATGGGGAAAGCGGGGAGCCTTGTGGGGTGCCGGCCTTGATCTCAAACGGTCGTGATAGGTCTCCGTCGAAGCTGAGCCGGCTCGTTCTACCTGCGAGGAAGCTCCGTATTACTGTTACTAGCCATAGCGGTACTCCCATCTTGACCAGGAGGGCGATGAGGTAGGGGTGGCTGACTCCGTCAAAGGCTGCAGAAATATCCATTTGAGCTAGCGAGGCGACGCCGCCTCTCCCCAGGCCTCTCGCACGCATTCCGTTAAGGCTCTTATTGCGGTTTCCGTTGACCTGTTTCTCCTGTTGCCCATTTGCAGTTCTGGAAGAAGGTTGTTCGCCTCGGCGTAGCTTGTGAGCCGCCTCGCTATCGCTGCCTCCATGATCTTGCCTATTATGTTGAGTAGTGAAATAGGTCTCCATGCGTTGGCTCTCCTCATCTCCTTCGTTGTCTTCCCAGGTTTCCTGATCACCACGACTCTAGCGGTTCGGAAGCGGGCCGGAAAGTACCCTACTTCTAGGGTAGCGTTGAGTAGTCTCACGATTGCATCCTTAGCCGGGTTATCGCAGGCTTTGATAAGGCCTGCTGGGAGTTCGTCGTCTCCTGGGGCCTTCCAGCTAGCCATGCCTGAGAGAATGTCTGCGATTTCAGCTCTTACGAATCGCTCTTGGGCCGGAAAAGGGGCGTTTTCGAGTTCGGGGAAGGAAAGGTCGGGGATGTGGGAGAGGTCTGCCGTTGGTTCGGGGAAAATCTTTGTGCGAGGACTTCGGCTTTGTCGGTGTGCGCTGTGGCCGGGTTAGGGTCGTTTTCCGTTCTCTCCAGGTCCGGTATTCTTGGGAGCTCGGGGGCCCAGCTCCTGAGTCTAGCCCATCTCTCCAGTCTCCAGACGCCTCCGTCCTTTTCCCATGTATTAGCATTTTTAGTGCTTCCCTCCATGCATTCCTCTTTTCCTCTCTAACGGTGCGTTCTTGGTTCGTCTCCGCCTCTTTATACGTGTTCCAATTTATATCGGTCTTGCGTCGTCTCCATGCCCTCTTCGCTTGTCTGGCTTTAGCCACTGCTTCTTTTGCTCTTCTAGACCACCATGCCTCCGGCCCGGGAGGCCTCGGGGCCTCCTCGGTGCCACTCTCTCTGCTATTTGTTGGAGGTTTGTGACAAGCCATTCCGTGTACTGGTCTATCCCTTCTCGGTCGTGGGGGTTCGGAGCGAGTTCGGGCCGGAGTCGTACTAACGCTTCTGCTTTTGCGAGCGGTCTGTCTATCGCTCGCCAGTCGTGTCTCATTATCTGTGGGGTACGGTCCTGACTGCCGGAGTCGATGCTGATTAGCTGCGGAATATGGTCGGAGCCTGATATGTCTGCCGCGCCGTCGTAGTGGACTTGTAAGTCGTGCGAAGCCCAGGCCAGATCGATTGTGCTGTCTCTGTCTCCGTTGTGCTGTCTGGTGGGTTCCCCTCGAGGCGTTACTAATCCGAGTCGCCACCGGCTAGTGAACTCTAGTAGCTCTTCCACTCCATTGCTAGTCCTGTTATATTCATCCCATAGCGGGTGTTTTTGGTTGAAATCACCTACGAAGACGCTTCTTCCCGGGGCTCTTCCTCGTTAATTGTGCGAATAGGGGTGTTCCATTCGTTGCTGTGTTTTTCTGAGTAGAGGGAGTAGATATTTATTCCTTGGATTTCTATGAGCGACCAGTCGGTGCCTCCGCGGGCCGACCACGAGCCTACTCCGTGTTTCTTGTTTATGTATACTGCATTCCGACCCTCATAATGTGCGAGTTGGAATCTGGCGAGGCCCGGAGCCGGGGGCCATGCTTGTCTTGTGTGTTCCCATTCTTGGATCGCTATCACGTCTATGTCGGTCCGGTGACGGAGCGCGATGTGTATAAGGTTATTCTTCTTATTCACATTCCAGAAGAGGACGCGTATCATTATTGTGTAGGTCTAGGAGGAGGGGGTTCGCTGCTGTCTCGTGCCGGCTCTGTTCCGGCTCTGATTGGCTCCGCGTATCTTCTAATACTGCCTGCTCTAGGCTGTCTAGCGTTCTGTTCCGCGAGTGTTGGGCGGCCTCTTTTCTTCCCAGTGAGGCCGACTGGTTCCAGTCTCTCCGGGGCGGGGCCGGGCTGCTAGCTGGCGATCGAGTGGCGAAACGGGAAGGGCGCTCCTGATATCCTGCTTTTGCTATATTCCATTTTTCCTTAAGGGTTGGGCAGGTCCTAGACCACGCCGGGTGCGCCCCGGAGCAGAGTATGCACTTCTCTTGTAGTTGTCCCGTGGATGTAGGGCAAGATTTCTCGCCCTCTTCGTGACGGCCGGCTCCGCACCTGCCGCACCTCGGGGCCGCTTTGCAGAATTTCGCTATGTGACCTATCTGGAAGCAGTTATAACACTGCCTTGGCTGCAGTGATTCGTCGTAGGGTTCGGTCCGGAATAGCTCCGCTTTATATACTGTCCCGTCTTTACATATCTTGTTAGCGTCATCTACCTCAGCCAGGCCGAGGATGAGGGTGGTTCTCGGTGCGTTTTCGCCTCTGGGTCGTCTTGCCGTTGCCCTAATCACATTTATCTTGTTTGCTTTTCCTATATCTGCTGCGAGGTTTTCTGCTGAGGTGTATTTCGTGGGGAAGCCTTTAACTATAACGCTTAGGATTCGGCGGTGGAGGGTCGCTTCCGGTCCGAAGGCGGCGGTAATCCATTTTTGGTCGGTCCTGTATTGGGAGGCGTTTCCTTCGAATGTGATAATTGTGTCTCCGCTAGGGAGTCTTCTGGCTGCAACTGCTGTGGTCTGGCCGGTGGCTCTGTTTACCGCTGCGACCGTGTCTTCTGCGCTTCTAGTCCGGAGCGGTTCCTGGATGGAGTTACCCTTGATAAGGACCTCTCTGTCCTGGCGGCCTGGTATTTGTAGGGGGGTTCGGGTTCGATCGTCTCTGCGTCGGCCCTGCAGCGATGCTCGCCCAGGTGGGAGGAGCGGTGTTTTTATCTGCCTCTTTGATGGCTTCTTTGATAACTTCTTTGAGGGCTTCTTTCGTGGTGCGGATATTGCCGTTGTTGTTTGTCTCTGCTTTCTCGGCTCGGGCGCGGCTCGCTTTCAGGTCTGCAACGGCCTGGGTAGCGTTCCATACCTCGGATAATTTATCGCTAGGGATAAGGCTAGCGATCTTTTCGTAGTATTTTCGTTCTTCTGGGTATTCGAATTGAATCCGATCCGCCTTCGGGTCGTTATCGCATCTCTGGACGTTGAACTGTCCTCTGCCTGCGTTCGGGTGGTGGCAGCTCTGTGCCAGCCCCTTTCTCCTTCGTCAATTACCATCGGCGTCTCCTCCTCCCGCCTGCCTCCGGCTCTGTCGCAATGCGACATCGTAGGAAGGGGTAAAATGGGGTGAGGATTTCGATTATCTTGTTGGTTTGTATTTTAGAGGCGATTCCGGACCTGTAGGGCGGTGCGGAAAGATTCGCAAAAGGTTTCTATAGCTATGCTGATCGCGGATAATAGGTATTATAGAAGCCACAACGCAACGTAACGTAATGTATAGTGTGTGCAACGTAGTGCAATAGGTCAAAAAGCCTAGTATAGATATACTAAATGTCTAATAATTTAAAGGATGCAGCGTATTTACTATTATAGATAATATTAAATATAACGGTTACAATAGTGAATAGAATCACTAAAAAAGAGGTTATGGTTGTAACTAGATAGTTACGGTTACAATGTAGTGGTTATAGGTGTGGCTGTAAAATGAATTTTAACACCAAAGGTCTAGTGTTGCAATGCAGGGTGCTAGGGATGAAAAGCTTCAAATTCTAGCGGTTTCCTTCGTAATCTAAGAGCCCACAGGTATAGTAGAGAGTAACTAGTACCTAAAATCAAGCAGTAATCGCAGTAAAATAGCGCAGTAATGTAGTAATTCTATAGGCCTTCCGGGCTCATAACCTATTAAAAATAGAAGGGGAATCTAGCTAGAGGGATAGGAAGACCTCTCTAATAGATTCTGATGCGGCGGCTTCTAGATTCACTATAATATAACAATTCTTTAAGATATAGAGCTTTAATAGTTAAATGTAGTTAATTTCTAACAATACGGACAATCTAACAAGCAATGAGAGGATTTTACTAAGTCCCCTTATAGACCTACTAACTATATTAGCAGAACTAGGTCACTAATAGGGTCTCGTGAGCTACTTTTTATTTTCCGCATAATTCATTTGTATAGGAAAAGTAAAAATCGACTCACGGCTATACAAACTAGACGCCCATGTGGCCTAACTAAGCACTTTAATAAACAACCCTATTTATACAATATACTATAAAATCCAGAATAAATCAAGGATTTGAATAGTATACGTCAGCCTTTATACGACTACTAGTTCCCTAGTTACAGTCGATTTCAGCTTCCCTATAGGGTAACCTAGTCGGCTTAGTCATACAAGCCTGTGGGTTGGTTGTGTGCAAGAACGCAGGTCACAGCCAAAGCTGCAGGCAAACGCTGCAAGCAACGCCTTGTAACTAACGTTGCAACAACGCAACTAGGCAACTAGTGGGCCTATAAAATAGTGCTATAAATAGCATTATTTTAACACTAGGATAAGAACATAGAGTTAGAACCCCTAATCCTAGTCTTACTATCTAAAGCGTAGTAAGGGGATACCTTTATTATATAGTAAAAGTCATTACTAATAAGTAGTAACTCTAGCGCGTTATTAGGACTATAGACAATTAGGCCCTCTAAGCTATTAGCTAGTAAGTTATAGATATAGTCTATAGTGCCCTCTAGACTATTAATATATAATAATGGAGTTTATATACTATAGGGGATGCGAAAAGAAGTCTTACTACTAACCTATAATAATCTTATAGTGGGTTATTAGGGGGTTAGTAAGACACTCTACTAGATTACAAACTAATATTACTAGCCTTTAATAAAGAAAGACATTAAGTTATATATACAAACCTACGTTAGTTATTAAGTTTTAAAGCTAAGGTTATATAAGCCTTATAGCAAGTTAGCTACGTTACTAGTACCTGATTGTCCCTTTTAAGAGCTATTAATAGACTTTATTACAGGGCTACCACTAGTAAAAGATTAGAAAAACTAAGTGTATAACGTGATATTAGTTATTATAGATAGGTTTTTAAAGTATAGTATTTATATACTAGTGTTTATATATCTAACTAGTAATAGGTTAGCTATAGTCTTCTTAGAAAACGTTTTTAAAGACTATAGCGCTCTAGAAGGTATTATAATAGACTAAGGTTTAACGTTTATAAGTGGATTTTAGAGAACGTTTTACTACCTAATTGTAATAAAGCGGCAATTAAGCACCGCGTTCTACCCCTAAATAAATAGCTAGATAAAGTAACTAAACTAGGTTTTAAAGTATTATTTAAGAGCTTACGCGTGCGCTAAATAGGATAATTAGGTTAAATATTTGCTAATAGTATAGTTTGCCTATAATATAAGTAAGCACAGTAGTTATAGCCTAACGCTAGTGGAGGCACTATATAGGTATAACCTAAGAGGACTATATTAAGCAGTCCTAATAGCCTTATTAGTAAATAACTAGGCAAAGAATAAAGTCTTAGAACTAAGATAAAAGCACTTAGAGATTAAGTAGCTACTAAGTAATGCTTAAGTATAGTAAAAGAAATACTATAATTAAAAGAGAATACTAATAGAGTTTAAGGTTAGAGACTATATACTACTATTAATAAAAAATATTAACCTAAGACGCCTAAGCTAGAAGCTTACTATAAAGTATTTAGGACCTTATAAGATTAAAAAGGTAGTTAGTAACCACGGCTTAGCCTATTAATTATAACTACTAGCTAGTATATAACTATATAACATGTTTAATATTATAAGCCTTAAACCTTTTAAAGAGAACTTAACTAACTTTATAAATACATCCTTATTATAAGATAATGTTAAAGATAACAAATAGGAGTTTAAAGTTAAGAGAATTATTTTACATTAATATAATAGCTAATAGCGAAAATACCTAGTAAAATGGAAAGGCTATAATAGCTTAGAGAATTCCTAGGTGCTAAAAAGAGATTTTATTATAAAGGATATTATTAATAACTATAAGCGGTAATTCCTGGGGAGAGGCGGCGTCGCCTCACTAGCTCAAATGGATATATCTGCAGCCTTTGACGGAGTTAGCCACCCCTACCTCATCGCCCTCCTAGTCAAGATAGGAGTACTGCTATGGCTAGTAATAGTAATACAAAGCTTCCTCGTAGGTAGAACGAGCTGGCTTAGCTTTAATGGAGGCCTATCACGACTATTTAAGATTAAGGCTAGCACCCTATAAGGCTTCTTACTTTCCCTATTCTCTTCTTACTATACTCCGCTAAGTTATACACACGCCTCCACTCCATCCTAGGCATAGTAATAATAGGATTTACAGATAACACTAATATTATAGCATTTAGAAAAACATATTATAGATATAGAAAAGACTTAAAGCTACTTAGAAGGTGTGTAAAAATAGGTAAAGGAAGTAGGAGTAAAGTTTAACCCCTTAAAAACTAAGCTTATACACTTTAGCAAATCCTAATAACCCCCTAGACTAGGGTCTAACTTAAAGATAAGGAGATAATACCTATAGAGTCCTACTAATTCTTAGGAGTATAAGTAAATAGAAAACTTAACTAGAGCACTTATAAGAATATCCTTAAGGGAAAATTAGCCTAGTAAAGGCTTACTCTCACCACATTATTAGCCTTAGTATAGGGATATAGCTTTAGGGATACTAGACTCCTTTACATATAGGTAGTTTAACCTGTTATTACCTATAAAGCAAGTATATACTACACCCTAACTAAAGCTAGAGGGAAACCTAGAGGGATAGTAAAAACTTTATAATAGAATAATTAGCCTGCCTCTGGGTTATTATAGGGGCGTTTAAAGCTACCCCTATTATATAGCTAGAAGTAGAAATAGCAGTGCTACTACTTAACTATTGAAAATGGGAAGGGGAATGTACTGGAGGGATAGGAAGACCTCCCTAGTAATTCCTAGATAGCTAGCGCAATAGAGGGCGCTGCGACCTATAGATAACTAAACCACGATAGATAATTCACTTTGAGAGCCAAGATAGTTGAATATAGTTGATTTCTAGCTAACGGACGGTCTGCGAGCAATGAGAGGATTCTACTGAGTCCCCTCATAGACCTACCGACCATATCGGCAGAACCAGGTCGCCAATAGGGTCTCGCGAGCTACTTTTTATTTTCCGCATAATTCATTTGTATGGGAAAAGTAAAAATCGACTCACGGCCATACAAACTAGACGCCCGTGTGGCCCAACTAAGCACTTTAATAAATAACCCTATTTATAAAATATACCATAAAATCCAGAATAAATCAAGGATTCGAATAGTATACGTCAGCCTTTTATACAACTACTAGTTCCCTAGTTACAGTCGATTTCAGCTTCCTATAGGGTAACCTAGTCGGCTTAGTCATACAAGCCTGTGGGTTAGTTGTGTGCAAGAACGCAGGTCACAGCCAAAGCTGCAAGCAACGCTGCAAGCAACGCCTCGTAACCAACGTTGCAACAACGCAACCAGGCAACTAGTGGGCCTATAAAATAGTGCTAAAAATAGCATTATTTTAACACTCCTCTAGAAAAGTGTGACATAACTAATTCAATGCCTAATGACTTAGCTCTTTAATAGATATCTAAGTCAACTATAAATTCCAACAAATCAATAACTTTTAACTATAAATCCAATAACTTTTCAACTAGAATTCCAATATTTTGTTGATTTATTATTTTTCGACTTTTTGTTGATTTTATAAAGCTAGCTAGGACTTCGTAAGACCTAGTAATTTAATAAATTGTTGAAATTTATCATAGGGCAGAGGCTTAGTTAAGCCATCTGCAGGCATCTCTTTAGTGTTGATGTAGATGACCTTAGCTATACCCTTCTGTACCTTTTCTCTGGTATAGTTGAATTTTAGCAGGGTATGCTTTGTTCTGCTATGAAGAGCAGGGTTATTGGCAGTCGTAATAGCACCTTGGTTGTCGCTAAAAATCGGGACTGGAGGGGCTAGAGGCAGCTTAATTTCCGTAAATAAGCCATTTAACCATTCTAGCTCCCTAATAGCCTCACATAAAGCGTCAGATTCAGCTTCTAATGTGGATAAAGCTATTGTAGTTGCTTTCTTCGATTTCCAGCTAATAGGTCCTTCGGCTAGCTTAAATAAATAAGCATAGGTTGATTTTGAAGAGATCCTATCACCAGCGTAGTCGCTATCGCAGAATCCAATAAGGGTCGTAGAGGCTTTGGAGTTTGTAACAGATCTAGACCTTCTATAGGTTATAGAATAACCCATAGTGCCAGATAGGTACCTAAGCAGGTGTTTAGCAGCATTTAAGTGCTCTATAAACGGCTTAGATAGCGCTGTAGAAAGCCACTGGACCGGAAAAGCAATATCAGGTCTTGTTAGAAGCATTAAGTACATAATAGTCCCTATAATGCACTGATATAGCTTGTGATCGGGGGTGAGAGAGATTTTGTTAGGTGGGTTGCTGCTTGTTTAATAATTCCGGGTTGAAGAGGAATTTGAACAGGCTTAGCATCTTTCAGGTCGAACCTTTCTAGGGCTTCAGAAATGTACTGGGACTGATGAATAGTTAGGGTCCCTTTCTTTCGATTTCTAGTGATTTGAACGCCTAGGAAAAATTCGGCTGGTCCACGGTCTTCTATAGGGTAAGCTTTATGCAAAAGCTTCTTCAATCTATTGATATATTTGAGGTCGGGTCCTATTAGAAGGCAGTCATCCACATAAGTCGCTATATATGTGGATGTAGTTGGGTTATAAAAAACGGCTGGGTCTGAAATCAAGGGGTGAAATCCGTGCTTGCGAAGAAGGTCTTTTAGGGCCTGCTGCCACTCTCTAGAGCTTTGTTTTAATCCATATAAAGCTTTTGAAGGAAAATAACTTGCTTTTGAGCGGGTTTATAGCCATATTTCTTAAGTAATCTAGCTATTTCAGGCGTGGCTTCGGCAAATTCGGTAAATCCGTCTGGGATTTGCATATAAATAGCTTCCTTTAGTAAACTATTTAAGAACGCCCCTATAAAATCGACTTGTTCGACTTCCCAGTCATTAGAAGCTGCTAGAGCTAATAATATTCGCCAACTAGGAGGGATGCTTGTGGCAGCATAGGTCTCGAGATAATCTTGACCTTCTATCTGCATAAAGCCTTTAGCAACGAGGCGGGCCTTGTATTTTAGGGGATTATTTTCTTTATCCCTTTTGACTTTATAGACAAGTCTGTTTTTAGGATCCTTCGGCCCTTAGGAACTTGGTCTATCCCTATAAATTTGAAGGTTCCAGCAGTTAAAAGCTGCTTGAATTCGTTAAAAGTCGCATCTATCCATTTTCGACTATCCTTGCTTTTTAATGCTTGTTTCCAGGTCTTAGGGGTATCCGAATCACTGTTGTTAGTTGATTTAGCCTTTTCCTGAGCCTTAAAGCATAACTCCTTAACAAAAGAAGTTATATTGAAATCGTCAACATCCATAGCATCTGAATCAGCTAATGGATTACCTATAGGTGCCTTTTGAGGGGCTTCTATAGGGCTGCTCTCTAGGGGACTAGATTTTCAGGCTTTGGATTATCCTGAATTTCTAGATTATCTTGCGAGGGATAACTATCACGAAGAAAGTCATCGATTCCTCCTCTGAAGGATAACTCCCTGAAGATTTAGGGACCCTTACAGAGCCTATATCCTCTATAATTTTCACAAAGCTAGTCTTGACGACTGACCTTTTAGAGGGTATATAAACAAGATAAACGTTAGAACCTAGAGTAGCTAGTAACCGGCCAGGGATGGTCCTAGGGGCTAGCTTTTGCAGCTTAGATCTCTGCTCCGGAGGTATTAGAACCTCACAATAAGACCCTATAGCCCTAATTTTCGAGAAGTCAGGCTTATAGGTGGTCTTAGGCTCTAAGTCAGCTAGATATAGCTGCTTAGGGGTTAGGGGCTTAGTCGTATTCGCGGTGATGTTAACTAAGTCCACTATGGCTGGAAGGATGTAAGACCAGAGATACAGGGGCAATTTGGACCACTGTAGGGTAGCTCTAAGTCGATCGAGGATAACCCTAATAGCTCGCTCAACTAGCCCATTCTGTTCGTGAATATAAGGGCAGGAGGTGCTAAAGCAAATTCCCTTAGAAGTCAGCCATTGTTGGAGGTCGTTGTTGATTTCAGTGCCTCCGTCAAAATGAAGATGCCTAGGATACGAATTATATTGATTTTTAAATTCCTTAAAAAGCCCTTAATAGCATTATAAAGGGTCTGACCTTCTTTATTAGCTAATGAGAGGCACCATTTATACCGTGATTTTCGATCAATAAGGAAAAGGACTAGGGCCTTCTTATTATGAGGTATAGGTTCAATTTTTACCGTATCTCCCTCTAGAATATCTAGAACTCTAGGGGGTCCTGAATAGGTCTTTTGCTGGGTCTTCTAACAGCCTTAGTTTGCGTACAGGCTAAGCAGTTGAAATCCTTGTCTTTGATGGCGGAAAAATCAGGGATCCCTTTAGCTAATTTCGATGATTTCTTTAGCAAGGGGAGCCCTATGTGGCCGAGTCGAATGTGCCAAAGAAGGGCTAAATCTAGTAATTTCTTGTAACTAGAATCTAGCTTTTCAGAGCTACTATCCCTTTGCTCCCTATCGTGCCAGGCTTCTTGAGGATCACAGGCCTCAGGGGATTCTAGACGGCCACTATCGTCATCCAACGCATTAGGATATGGACCTTCTAAATCCCCTACAACAGAAGACGCCTGACTAGGAGCTCCGGTGGGATGTAGGGCTGAATTGTCAATATTGTCGTCTTCAGAGTCGATTTCTTCAATTCGCTGATATTCCGTTGGATCCAGGGTAGGCTGCTGTGGAATTTGCACCTCTATAGGGTAGGAAAACCCCATATAAGTCGTATGGGTTGGATGTTGATGAATCCGGGAGCCCATAAAGGAGAGGTGGGTTTGATGCTTGCAAATTATAGGGTTGGTTGTCCTTTAACTTGCAAAAAGAAGCCGTGTTTAGTAGGTTCTAATAACCCACAGGGACTTTTATTAGCTAGGAAAAGCTGATCTTTCAGAAGATAACCCCGGAGAGATAGTGGGTTAAACCACTAACTAGGTTCGTATCTATGCCTGGGAAATATAGGGCATCTAGCAAAGCTAAAGACCTATATTCTGGTGGATTTTTCTTTACCAGCACGTTAAATACAGCAGTACCCTTCCCTTTAGGATAGATAGGTCCTCCAGCTGTAATTATAGGGCCGCATTCGCCTTTCTTTAGGGGTTTGAAATCCCTGAAGAAAGCCCTATTATTACAAATGTGACAAGAGGAACCAGTATCATACAGAAGGGAATTTTTAATTACATTATTAGAGTAATTAAAAGCGGGCTTGGTAGTAGTGTTACTAGTGGTAGTGACACTAGAGGTATCCGAATCAGATTCAGAATCACTACTATCATCGCTGCTAGATTCGTTAGAATCTAATTCTTCAACGTATCCTGTTGCTAGGCTGTAGCCTAAAGCAAACGCGGCTTCCTTTCCTTTCTCATTAGCCCTAGTGCCACTCTTCTTCTTCTGCTTCTTCCTAGAGGCCTTAGAAGGGTTTGAATCCTTCTTATCCTGCTCTTTCTTAGCGTTAGGGTCCTTCTTAGGGTAGGATTAGATGTGTTCTTTTCCTGGTCCTTAGAATTTCCCTTGTTATTATTAGAAGCCTTATAGCTAAGAGCCTTAGCTATAGGGGAAGATTTATCTCTTTGCTCTTCTAATAAGTCCGCCATGAGGAACTGTAAATTCAAGGTATTTACAGGCAGTCCTTGTGCCCTAGAAGCTCTGATAGTGAATCTTTGTCTCTCAGCCCAACTAGGAAAGGTCTGCTTTAATGCATTAATATAATGATTTACTTGATCAATTGGTGCGATCACTACACTGCAAAGCTGCAGTCTAGCTAGTAAATTATTAAAATCAGCATTAAAAGCCTCTAAAGATCCCTTATAATTTGAAAAATTTAGGGAATGGTAGCTAGAGTATAGCGTACCACGCTGGATTTCAGCACTCTGCGAATACTGCCTAATAAGGACTTTATAGGCTTCTTCGGGGACGTCTGCCAGCAGATAGCTGCTTGTGGCCCTGACTGACAGCTATCTCTTAATATCATTAAAAGAATAGCCTGGTCAGGGTCAGCTAGCTGACTAGCTATGCTTGGATTATCTAAGAATTCAGGTAATCCTAGGGCTCTAAATTGTATGTTCAGGGCTTGCTTCCACTGATCATAGTTTTCAGGGCCTTTTAGCTTAGCTCCCTCAGGAATAGAGTGTACTTTCTTATTTAGTTCCTTTATAGCGCTTCCATTGAAAGCAGCTTGAAGGTTACTAGTAGAAGATAGTACAGGCGCAGGTGAAGATTTAGCAGCCAGATCTTCTCTAGGTACCTCAGTATTTTCTTCCTTAGGCCTAGAAAAGGTCTGAAGACCTTGTATAGCAGACATGGTTTGCGTTAATTTACTTAAAAGATCATTAATGCTAGCCTCGTTTTTAATACGATTATCCTCACTATGCTGAATAAATTCAGTTAAGGTCTTGCCTTGTTGCTCAATTTGCCTCTGCATTTCTAGTTGCAAAGGGCTGGCTTGGGCAGCCATAGGTTGACCTTCTATATCCATCCGACTTGGGTCCCCAGGGTTACTAGGGTTAGGGTTAGGGTTAGGATTGGAAGGTCCTGCCCCAGGTCCCTTTCCCTTGAAATTAGGTGGCGCCATCTTCAAAAACCCCTGTGTATAATCTCTGACTTTCTTCCTGTTGCAAATAACGTGTGCTAGAAAATTGGTTGTAATGCAATCTGCTTGCGCACGTAAAATGCGTGGCGGGGCTGTTTGAAAGGGAGCCCCTCCGGCTAGAAAAGTGGGTCAAAGGTATGCGTGGGCAAAAACGGGCCGGTGAAAATTCTCAGGAGAAAATTTTCACAACACCAAGAGCCACAGATAGGAATAATAGGTAATATAGAACGTACAGCGCAGCGCAACGCAGTGCAATGCAATGTATCGTAATATAATAGGTCAAAAAGCTTAGTATAGGATATACTAAAAAGTCCGAAGTGATTTTGAGGGAAGTGCAGCGTATCTACAGCGTAGATAATATCAATGACGGTCGCGGTTGTGAATAAAATCACAGGTGATGGTTGCAATAAATTATATTGCAGGTGCGGCGAGTGAATTTCAACACCAAAGGTCTAGTGTTGCGATGCGGGGTGCTAGGCGATGAAAAGCTTCAAATTCTAGCGGTTTTCCTTCGTAATCTTAAGAGCCCACAGTGTAGTAAAACCACAACTAATAGCCAAAAATCTAGCAATCGCAGTGAATAATGCAGTGTAATAAAGTTAATCTATAGGCCTTCCGGGCTCATAACCTATTGAAAATGGGAAGGGGAATGTACTGGAGGGATAGGAAGACCTCCCTAGTAATTCCTAGATAGCTAGCGCAATAGAGGGCGCTGCGACCTATAGATAACTAAACCACGATAGATAATTCACTTTGAGAGCCAAGATAGTTGAATATAGTTGATTTCTAGCTAACGGACGGTCTGCGAGCAATGAGAGGATTCTACTGAGTCCCCTCATAGACCTACCGACCATATCGGCAGAACCAGGTCGCCAATAGGGTCTCGCGAGCTACTTTTTATTTTCCGCATAATTCATTTGTATGGGAAAAGTAAAAATCGACTCACGGCTATACAAACTAGACGCCCGTGTGGCCCAACTAAGCACTTTAATAAATAACCCTATTTATAAAATATACCATAAAATCCAGAATAAATCAAGGATTCGAATAGTATACGTCAGCCTTTTATACAACTACTAGTTCCCTAGTTACAGTTGATTTCAGCTTCCCTATAGGGTAACCTAGTCGGCTTAGTCATACAAGCCTGTGGGTTAGTTGTGTGCAAGAACGCAGGTCACAGCCAAAGCTGCAAGCAACGCTGCAAGCAACGCCTCGTAACCAACGTTGCAACAACGCAACCAGGCAACTAGTGGGCCTATAAAATAGTGCTAAAAATAGCATTATTTTAACATTAACCTATACCTTAATATAGTTAAATAGAGGTTTAAAGAGAGAATTACTAATAATAGGATAGTAAAGATAATCCAAACCGCCTTATAGTTAGTTAAGACTGTACTACACTATAGAAGGGTTAGACGCACCTAACTAAGGGAAGAAGAGCTAGACGCAAACTTATATAATAAGTGGAATAAGAGATAGGAATTATAGTATAATAGAGAACGCTTAGGCTGCTGCTAGCACACTAGAGAACCTACTAAGAACTGCTTACTATACCCTAACCTAAAAGAGATTTAAAAGTTCTATATAAACTTAGATAAACACATCTCTTTAATAATAGTATAACTACATATAAGGAAGATAGGGCTAAATAAATTCCTCTTTAATAAAGGTATGCCTAGGGTAATATCGCTAATATGCAGCTATAGCTATAGAGAGGAAGATTAGTATTACGTTATTATAAGCTACAGTAACTATAACTACATAAGACCCTAAAGGTAGCCCGGAGATAAATAGGAGGTAAGGCTAGCCCTAGATAATCCCACGCAAGCGAGAACTATTGCTAGATAGGTCATATAAACTAGGAGACTTAACCACTATAGGCTAGCGCAGGACCTGGCATTTGCCTTAAGCGGAACAGGACTAAGACTAACCTGCCCCTAGAGGACACACAATAATATGTAAACACCTAGATTAGACGCTAAAGAAAGAGAACTCTAGGAAACAAGTAGCTTAGAGGCGTATAAGGGTTAGGGCTAATGCTATAATAAGAAAAATAAGACTACTAGGGAAAGGAACAAATTCTTAATTAAAACTACTAATGCTAGGTATTATTAGCCTCCCTATACCCTAATGCTACTCTTAGACTAGCTCTAGCCTATTATATTACTCCTCCTCTAGAATAGGGATAGCATTCTCTATTACCTTAGCACGCCCCTTTGCTAGAAAGGAGGCAGCTAGGAGCTAGTTTATCTCTGCTATTTAAGCATCTAAGCATTATATCTAGAAAACCATCTCATTATATTAGCCCCTATTAGAACTAGACCTAGACTAATCTAGGCCTACTACTAAAGCGCTTTACTTCTTACTCTAATTCTTAGCGTAAAGCTTCCTTATATAATTATAGTAATTATTAGGAACCTAAGATAAACATACATTAGACATAACATAGACCTAGAATCACCCTGTAAATAGACGCGTACCTTAGCACCACTAATAATAGTAGCTTAGATCTCTGTTAGCTATAAATATTTAGCTTAGCGCCTTATAGTATTTAGCTAAGAGGTAGATTAGTAATAAAATAGACCTGGACATAGTGTAAAATATTACCTTATTATAACTATTATTACAAACCTAATAATTAAAGCAAGCGTTAGTCATAGCACCTAACCATAGGTTAGTAAATTTGCCACTAACACTCATCCGGCTTAGGGCTGCCTATACTAATAACATTATGGCATTAATAGCTAGGGTCCTTATTGATTAAGAGTAATAAGAAATATATTAAAACTGCTATAGCTTACCTAACTATATAGGATTAGAAATAAAAAAGCCTTAAAATAAGAGCGGAAGAATAACTAATATAAAGCTCCCTATCTAAAGCCTGCCTTAATTAAGCTAAAGTTAACTATTTTTAGGGATATTACTTAGAGAGGCTTAGTTCCTAGGCGAGTTAGAAGCGATAGAGTACCCCTAAGGGGTAGGACTTATAGGGGAAATAAATAATAACATAATAAACAACAGCAATAACAAGGATTATAGAGAAAACTATAATAATAGTTAGTAACTACACTAAATCTAACCTAGAATTACACTAGCAGACAAAAAGGCATAAATAAACCTAAGAGAAGATTAATAATAAGGAAAGAAAAGAGGGCAGAATCCCGTGGGGAATTGCTTCCTTTTATATATATAAGGGAGGGGGCAGAGTAATTTACTATAGTAGCTTTAAAAGTAAAGTATAAGGAAAAGTAAAAAGATATTATAAGGTAAGCATACACGCAGAACTAATCCTTAACTAGACTAGACCTAGCCTTACCCCCTATATATAACTAAGAGTAAGTGCTTAGGGTTTATAATATATCTAGGTTAGAAGCGGACTAGACTTAGCTAAAAAGTAAGGCCATAGAAGAGTTAGCAAAAAAGTGAAAAACTATAAGGATCCTACTATAATAGAATTTACCTCTTACTAGAAAAAAGCAAGGAGGCCTAAGATAGAACTGCCCTAGGCCTATAAGTATACTAGAAGGAGTAAATCCTTTCTCCTAAACTTAGATTTTCGGATTTTAGGGATAAGGCTAGTGAGAGCTAGCTATAACTTTTTATAATAAGTAACTTTTTAAGCGGTATAGCCCCGCTACAGGGCCGGTGCTAACCCAAATACAGACGCGAGAGGGTTTTTCTCCTATTTATAGGTTTTCCTTTTAACTAACTAGCCGGAGTACTAGCACTAGCAAATATATAGCTAGCTAGCGTATCCAATATATATATATATATATAAGCGGTAATTAAGTAGCTAGGTTATAGAGAGATAATTACTTTAGTAATTTAGTATATAATAAAATTTAATAAGTTATATTTTTAGCACTCCACCCTGTAGCTACCTAGTATCTATTACTCTATAGTTACATTAGTAGCTGTATTTCTATTTATATTCTTAACTACTATAGCTATAGGAGCGTCCTTATTAGAAGACTTCTCTTTATCTTTATAGATAAAGGCATAGAGCTCTTTAAGGAGCTTAGAGAGGCTAATATAAGTAGGAATATTAGAGATAAACTTAGTAAACTAGTAGCTAGTTAGTAGATTAGAAGCTACGCTTAGGACTTTAAAGATAATACTATAGGAGTATACTAGGTAATAAAGCGTAAGCTATTTATAATATTAATCTAGACCTTAAGGTTAGTAGCATTAAAGAGCTATAATATAATAGCGCACTTATTAGTGTTTGCCTTATAGGCGGCCTTAGTGGTTAATTAAGCGTGGCAGATATAACTGCGTTTATTAGCGTTTTTATAGCTAATAGAGCATTATATAATTTACGCTTAGCTTTTATAAGAGCCTAGTAATAAGTTAGCTATAGCTAAGTTACTAAGAATAAGGAAGCCCTTACTAGATAAATATAGTAGTAGTTACCCTTAGGGATAACCTTTATAATCTTAAAAAGCTTTTAATAAAGCTTTATAATTTAGGCAGGACACTAGTAGTATATTAGTTATCTATAAGTAGTGTCTAGAGGGAGAGGAACATACTCTAATATAAGACTTATTATTTTTATATAATAGGTGTATTTTAAAGAATTCCCTAGTTAAATTAGTAATAGGAAGTAGTAAGTGTTAAAATAATGCTATTTATAGCACTATTTTATAGGCCCACTAGTTGCCTAGTTGCGTTGTTGCAACGTTGGTTGCAAGGCGTTGCTTGCAGCGTTGCTTGCAGCTTTGGCTGTGACCTGCGTTCCTGCACACAACCAACCCACAGGCTTGTATGACTAAGCCGACTAGGTTACCCTATAGGAAGCTAAAATCAACTGTAACTAGGGAACTAGTAGTCGTATAAAGGCTAATGTATACTATTTGAATCCTTGATTTATTCTGGATTTTATAGTATATTTTATTAATAGGGTTGTTTATTAAAGTGCTTAGTTAGGCTACACGGGCGTCTAGTTTATATGGCCGTAAGTCGATTTTTTACTTTTCCTATACAAATGAATTATGCGGAAAATAAAAAGTAGCTCGCAAGACCCTATTAGCAACCTAGTTCTGCCAATATAGTCAGTAGGTCTATAAGGGGACTTAGTAGAATCCTCTCATTGCTCGTCAGATCGTCCGTATTGCTAGAAATCAACTACATTTAACTATCAAAGCTCTATATCTTGAAGAATCGTCGTATTATAGTGAATCTAGAAGCCGCCGCGTCAGAATCTATTAGAGAGGTCTTCCTATCCCTCTAGCTAGATTCCCCTTCCATTTTCAATAGGTTATAAGCCTGGAAGGCCTATAGAATTACTACATTACTGCGTTATTCTACTGCGATTACTGCTTGATTTTAGGTAATAGTTACTCTCTACTATACCTGTGGGCTCTTAGATTACGAAGGAAACCGCTAGTTAAAGCTTTTCATCCCCTAGCACCCGCATCGCAACACCAGACCTTTGGTGTTGAAATTCATTTACAGCCGCACCTGCAACCACCACATTGCAACCGTAACTATCTAGTTACAACCACAACCTCTTTCTTAGTAATTCTATTCACTATCGCGACCATTATATTTGATATTATCTATAACAGTAGATACGCTGCATCCTTTAAATCATTGGACATCTAGTATATCTATACTAGGCTTTTTGACCTATTACACTACGTTGCACGCACTATACACTACGTTACGTTGCGTTGTGGCTTCTATAATACCTATTATCCGCAATCCTATCTTTAGTGTTAAGAAAATTTTCTCCCTAAGAATTTTCTCCGGCTTTTTTCTGCCCGCGTATACCACAGACCCACTTTTAGACCTCGAGGGGCACCCTTTCAAACAGCCCCGCCACGCATTTTACGTGCGCAAGCAGATTGCATCACAACCAATTTCTAGCGCGTTATTTGCAACAGGAACAAATTTGGAGATTTTGCACAGGAATTTTTAAAGATAGCACCACCTAATTATAAGGGTAAGGGACCTGCTATAGGCCCTTCTAGCCCCCTAGGGACCCTGATAGGATAGATATAGAAGGTCAACCGGCTGTTCAGGCCAGCGCTTTACAACTGCAAAGCCAAATTAAATAACAAGGCAAGACTTTGACAGATTTTATCAAACATAGCGAGTCAAAACAGCTAAAAACCAAGGCTAGCATTAATGATCTATTAGATAAATTGACGCAAACCATGACTGCTATTCAAGGTCTTCAGGATTCTACTAGACTAAGGGAAGAAAATACCAAGGTCCTAGTAGAAGACCTACCTACTACTGTTTCTGCGAGTTTACCTTCTAGTAACTTACAAGCTACCTTTAACACAGGTGCTATTAAGGAGCTAAATAAGAAGGTTCACTCTATTCTAGAGGAGCTAAGCTAAAAGGCCCTAAAAATTATAACTAGTGGAAGCAAGCCCTAAGCATTCAATTTAGAGCCCTAGGATTACCTGAATTCATAGATAATCCAAGCCTAGCAGGCCATCTAGCTAACTGTGATCAAGCTATTCTTTTAATAATATTAAGAGATAGCTATCAATCTGGACCTTAGGCAGCTATATGTTAGCAAAATCCCCCAAAGAAGCCTATAAAGTCCTTATTAGGCATTATTCGCAGAGTGCTGAAATCCAGCGAGGTACGCTATACGCTAGCTACCACTCCCTAAATTTTTCAAATTATAAGGGATTTTTAGAGGCTTTTAATGCTGATTTTAATAATTTACTAGCTAGACTATAACTCTGTAGTGTAGAGATCGCACCTATTGATCAAGTAAATCATTATATTAATGCATTAAAGCAGACCTTCCCTAGTTAGGCTAAGAGACAAAGATTTACTATTAGAGCTTCTAGGGCATAGGGACTGCCTGTAAATACCTTAAATTTACAGTTCCTTATGGCAGATTTATTAGAAGAACAGAGGATAAAACCTCCCCTATAGCTAAAGCTCTTAGTTATAAGGCTTCTAATAATAAGGGAAATTCTAAGGACTAGGAGAAGAAATCCTCTAATCCTAATACTAAGAAGGACTCTACAAATGCCACTAAAGAGCAGGATAAGAAGGATTTAAACCCTTCTAAAGCCTCTAAGAAGAAAAAGCAGAAGAAGAAGAGTAGTAACAGGAAAAGGATAAAGGAAAAGAAGCTGCTTTTGCGTTAGGCTATAGCCTAGCCACAGGATACGTTAAAGAACTAGATTCTAGCGAGTCTAGTAGCAAGGATAGCAGTGATTCTAAATCTGATTCGGATACTTCTAGTACCACTACTACTAGTAACACTACTACTAAGCCTACTTTTAGCTACTCTAATGATATGGTTAAAAACTCCCTTTTATATAATACAGGTTCTTCTTGTCACATTTGTAATAATAGGGCTTTCTTTAGGGACTTTAAGCCTCTTAAGAAAGGTCAAACCGGCCCTATAATTACAGCAGGAGGACCTATCTATCCTAAAGGAAGAGGCACCGCTATTTTTAACGTTCTGGTCAAGAAAAATCCACCAGAATATAGGCCTTTAGCTCTGCTAGATGCCTTATATTTCCCAGGTATAGATACTAACCTAGTTAGCGGGTTATCCCACTATCTAAAGGGAGGTTATCTAGCTAAAGACCAGCTTTTCCTAGCCAATAAAAGCCCCTATGGGTTATTAGAACCTGCTAAACACGGCTTCTTTTTGCAGATTAAGGGGCAAGCCACTCCTAAGATTTGCAAGCATTCAACCCACCTCTCCTTTATGGGCTCTCAATTTTGCAACCAAAGAGCCTATAAGACCGAATTAGGTTTTCCTACCCTATAGAGGTTCAAATTCCGCAGCCAGCATTTAATCCCGAGGAATATCAACGAATCGAAGAATTAGACTCTAAAGAAGACGAAGATTCAGCCCTATATCCCACCGAAGCTCCTCCTAGTCAGGCACCTTCTATAGGGGTTTAGAAGGTCCATACCCTAATGACTTAGGTAACGATAGTGGCCGTCTATTGCCCCCAGAGGCCTGTAATTCTTAAGAGGCCTGGTAACAGAGGAGCTAAGGGATAATAGCCCTGAAAAGCTAGATTCTAGTTACAAGAAGTTACTAGATTTAGCCCTTCTTTGGCACATTCAATTAGGCCACATCGGCCTCCCTTTACTAAAGAAGTCTTTAAAATTAGCTAAAGGGATCCCTGATTTTTCCGCAATTAAAGAAAAGGATTTTAACTGCATAGCCTGTATGCAATTAAAGGCTGTTAGAAGACCTACTAAAAGACCTATTCAGGACCCCTAGAGTTTTAGATATTCTAGAGGGAGATACGGTTAAAATCAAACCTATACCGCATAATAAGAAGGCCCTAGTCCTTATACTTATTGATCGAAAATCCCGGTATAAATGGTGTTTTCCATTAGCTAATAAAGAAGGTCAGACCCTTTATATAGCTATTAAGGGCTTCTTTAAGGCCCTGAAAAACCGATATAACGCGTATCCTAGGCACCTTCACTTTGACGGAGGCACTGAGATTAACAACGAACTTCAGTTATGGTTATCTTCTAAAGGAATTTGTTTTAGCACCTCTTGCCCTTATATTTACAAACAGAATGGGCTAGTTGAGAGGGCTATTAGGGTTATCCTAGACCGGCTTAGAGCTACACTTCAGTGGTCTAAGCTGCCCTTATATCTATAGTCTTACATCCTTCCAGCCATAGTGGACTTAGTTAACATCACCGCGAATACAACTAAGCCCCTAACTCCTAAGCAGCTATATCTAGCTAACTTAGAGCCTAAGACCTCTTATAAGCCTGATTTTTCGAAAATTAGGGCTATAGGGTCTTATTGTGAGGTTCTAATACCTCCGGAGCAGAGATCAAAGCTTTAGAAGCTAGCCCCTAGGACTATCCCTGGCCAGCTACTTGCTACTCTAGGTTCTAGCGTTTATCTTGTTTATATACCCTCTAAAAGGTTAGTTGTTAAGACTAGCTTTGTTAAAATTATAGAGGATATAAGCTCTGTAGGGTCCCCTAAGCCTTTAGGGAGCTATCCTTTAGAGGAGAAGCTAATATCTTACGAGATAATCTAGAGGTTCAGGATAGCTATCCAAAGCCTCTAGCGCCCGCAGCGCCGGTAACGCCTCCAGCGCTACCCCTAGAAAGCCTAAGCTCTAGCGCCCCTAATAAGGGTGCTATCGAAAAACCGTTTTCAGATTCGGATTCTTTAACTAATCCTGATTCTATGGATATCGATGATTTCAATATATCTTCTTTCGTTAAGGAGATATGCTTTAAGGCACAAGAAAAGGCTAAATCGTCGTCTTCTAATAACAATTCCGACACCCCTAAGACATGGAAACAAGCTTTGAACAGCAAGGATAGTCAGAAATGGATAAATGCAACTTTTAACGAATTTAAGCAGCTTCTAGCTGCTAGAACCTTCAAATTTATAGGGATAGACCAAATTCCTAAGGGCTAGAGGGTTCTAAAGAATAGGCTTGTTTATAAGCTTAAAAGGATAAAGAAAATAATCCTTTAAAACACAAGGCCCGACTCGTTGCTAAAGGCTTTATGCAGATAGAAGGTCAAGATTACATCGAAACCTATGCTGCAACTAGCATTCCCCTAGTTAGCGGATATTACTAGCCCTAGCGGCTTGTAATAACTAGGAAGTTAAACAGGTCGATTTTATAGGGGCCTTTCTAAATAGCTCGCTAAAAGAAGCTATTTATATGCAAATCCCTAATAGATTTGCCGATTTTGCCGAAGCCGCTACGCCTGAAATAACTAAACTACTCAAAAATACGGTTATAAACCCTCTTAAAAGTAAGTTATTTTCCTACAAAAGGCTTTATATGGATTAAAACAAAGCTCTAGAGAGTGGCAGCAGGCTTTAAAGGACCTTCTTTAGAAATTAGGCTTCCACCCCTAATATCTAACCTAGCCGTCTTCTTCAACCCAACTACATCTACATATATAGCAACATATATAGATAACTGTCTTCTTATAGGTCCGGATCTAGCTTATATTAATAGGCTAAAGAAGCTATTACATAAAGCTTATCCTATAGAAGATCGTGGGCCAGCTGAATTTTTCCTAGGCGTTTAAATCACTAGAAATTAAAAGAAAGGGACCTTAACTATCCACCAGTCCCAGTACATTTCTAAAGCCTTAGAAAGATTCAATATAAAGATACTAGGCCTGTTAAAATTCCACTCCAACCCGGAATTATAAAACAGGCAGCTAATCACTTAACTAAGCCTCTTTCCCCCTGATCACAAGCTATATCAGAGTATTATAGGAACTATTATGTACTTAATGCTCCTTACAAGACCTGATATTGCCTTTCCAGTTCAGTGGCTTTCCATAGCACTATCTAAGCCATATATAGAGTATTTAAATGCCTCTAAACATTTGCTTAGATATCTTCTAGGCTCTATAAGTTATTCTATAACTTATAGAAGGTCTAAATCTGCTACTAAAGCCTCTGCAACCCTTATTGGCTTTTGCGATAGCGACTTCGCGGGTGATAAGTCCTCAAAATCAACCTATACTTATCTCTATAAGCTAGCCGAAGGACCTATTAGCTGGAAATCGAAGAAAGCAACCACGATAGCTTTATCTACATTAGAGGCTAAATCAGATGCTCTATGTGAAGCTATTAGGGAGCTAGAGTGGCTTTACGGTCTCTTTAATGAGATAAAGCTGCTTATAGCACCTCTAGTTCCGATTTTTAGTGATAACCAAGGCGCTATTACTACCGCTAATAACCCTGCTCTTCATAGCAGAACAAAGCATACCCTACTAAAATTCAACTATACTAGAGAAAAGGTACAGAAGGGTATAGCTAAGGTTATTTACATTAATACTAAGGAGATGCCTGCAGATGGTTTAACTAAGCCCCTGCCTAATGATAAATTTCAACAATTTATCCAACTATTAGGCCTTACGAATACAAAGGCCTAGCTTTAAAAAGAAAATCAACTAAAAAGTCGAAAAATCAAAATCAACAAAAACACTGGAATTCCGTTGAAAAGTTATTGATTTAAGTTTAAAAGTTATTGGATTTATTATTGAATTTATGGTTAACTTAGATATCTATTAAAGAGCTAAGTTTAGGTATTGAATTAGTTACCTCATACTTTTCTAGAGGGAGTGTTAAAATAATGCTATTTATAGCACTATTTTATAGGCCCACTAGTTACCTAGTTGCGTTATTGTAACGTTGGTTGTAAGGCGTTGCTTACAGCGTTACCTACAGCTTTGGCTGTGACCTGCGTTCTTGCACACAACTAACCCACAGGCTTGTATGACTAAGCCGACTAGGTTACCCTATAGGGAAGCTAAAATCGACTGTAACTAGGGAACTAGTAGTCGTATAAAAGGCTAATGTATACTATTTGAATCCTTGATTTATTCTGGATTTTATAGTATATTTTATTAATAGGGTTGTTTATTAAAGTGCTTAGTTAGGCTACACGGGCGTCTAGTTTGTATAGCCGTGAGTCGATTTTTTACTTTTCCCATACAAATGAATTATGCGGAAAATAAAAAGTAGCTTGCGAGACCCTATTAGCGACCTAGTTCTGCCAATATAGTTAGTAGGTCTATAAGGGGACTTAGTAAAATCCTCTCATTGCTCGTCAGATTGTCCGTATTGCTAGAAATCAACTACATTCAACTATCAAAGCTCTATATCTTGAAGAATCGTCGTATTATAGTGAATCTAGAAGCCGCCGCGTCAGAATCTATTAGAGAGGTCTTCCTATCCCTCTAGCTAGATTCCCTTCCATTTTCAATACCAAATAAGGCCCCAATTAGATCTATATAACCCTAGGGAGACGCTCTTAACGTGACATAGCTTTATAAGGACGGACAATTAGATCCATGAATATGCATAAAAGCTAAGTTGCGGCGAGATTACCGCTGGATAGTAACACTAACCCTGTTTAACCCTAGCGCCACACATTCTTTAATCCATCTAAATATACTAACAAAGCTTAACTAGGCTAACGTGTAACTAAGCAATAATACGCTTAAAAGTGTATCTAGTGATGTTATGCTACATTAAGGAATTTTGCAATAGGTGGTAATAGTAGAGAATAGCATAGGACACGCAAAGATATGCTAAATTCGCTGCTATATTACTAATAGTAGCGAGAAGCTAGTCTTAGGTATTAACTAGGCAAGATAGTATAAACCTGTGATAATATTATAGATAGACAGACTCTAGAGACACCTAATAATAAAGGAGCGCATCTTATTAGCAGTAGGGTCATGAAATAAATAGCATATAGTAAAATACTTAGTAGTTATAGTAATGCTTCCCCTATGGTTAATTAAGCTAGTTAAGCGCGTAGCCTCTGTTAAGCATAAGGCACCTAATAGGAAAGATAATAAGGTAGCTAAGGTAGCTAATAGAAGGGATAACCTAGATAACGCGGTAAATAAGGAGGAGGCAAGTAGCTGCTTTACACTAATAGACTTAACTAACGTTTTTAACTAAGTAAAACTTCTAAAGGTTTACTAGGAGTTTAAGGATATGTTCTTAAATCTAGAGATAAGCACCCTCCCTAGGCTAGGTAGTTAGACTTACGCTATTAAATTAGAAGAAGGAAAACACCTCCCTAGGGACCTATATATAACCTAGCTAAGAAAGAACTGCAGGTTCTCCGCGAGTACCTAGCGAGTGCGTAGGAGAGGGGTTGGATTTGGAGATCTATTAGCCTAGCAAAAGCCCTGATTTTATTTATGCTAAAGAAGGGAGGGAAATTATGCCTCTGTGTGGATTATAAGGGCCTTAACAAGATCACTATTAAGGACAAGGCCCCGTTACTACTAATCCCTAAGATCTTAGACTAATTAAAGGGAGCTAAGATTTTTATAAAATTAGACCTTAAAGATACGTACTATTGGCTACGTATCTGCAAGGGAGATAAGTAAAAACAGCGTTTTAGTGTAGATATAGTTACTTTAAGTATTTTATAATGCTATTTAGGCTTGTTAATATGCCTGTAACTTTTTAGGAATATATTAACAGCGCTTTAGAGGGCCTTATTAATGTTATCTGCATTATTTACCTTAATAATATCCTGATATATAGTAGCGACGTCTTAGCGTATAAGGGCTATGTAAAACAGGTGCTTAAGAGGCTTTGAAACGCTGATCTTTTTGTTAATCTAGATAAGTGCAAATTCTCCTACAAAGAGGTTGAATTTCTAGGCTACATAATATTAGAGAAAGGAATCTTTATAGAACCTAGCAGAGTTAAAGTAATTACGACCTGGCTAGTACCTAACTACGTGTTTAATATCTAGTCTTTCCTTAGGTTTACTAGGTTTTATAGACACTTTATTAAAAGCTATAGTAAAATAGTTATCCCACTAACTAATTGCCTTTAAGGAAAATAACTAGTAAGGTTTAAGCTAGAGCCTTATAAGTTAGCGGCGTTTAAAGACCTATAGTAGTGATTCTAGGAGGCACTGATTTTAGTCTATTTTAATCCGCTGCTCCTATTACGAGTTAAGACTAACGCCTCTAGGCACGCGATTAGGGCTATCCTTACGCAGTTAGTGCTAGGTTACTAGCACCCTATAGCGTTTATGTTAAGGAAGTTAAATAACACTAAGCTACACTATATAATGCCTAACGCAGAATTACTAGTAATCTAGGAGGCTTTTCGAATATAGAGGCATTACCTTGCTTACTTAGCGCACCTAGTTAAAGTAATAACAGATTACTTAAACCATAAGTACCTTATAACAAAGCTAAAGCTAATAAGTTACTAGGTCACTGCGTTAGATAAGCTATGCCTATTTAATTTTATTATTAAACATAGGGCAGGTAAGCTAAATCCTGCTAATGCTTTGTTAAGGAGATTAGATTATATTAGTAAGGAAAGGAAAGCTAAGGCATTAACCTCTTAGTTACTAACCTTTCTTACTAAGTTTATAGCTATTAAGTCATAGGGACGCTATAATAATACTGCTAATATTATAGGTCTAGCAAAACCGTAGCGTGTTAGGTTTATAATTAATAAGTAGTAGGAGAGCGGTAGTAGTACTGCTAATACCCCGCGTCTAAGATCGCTACCTATTAGTAATAGGGAGCGAGGACTTAGTGATAGTACTACTAACATTACTAGTTACAGGAAATCGCCCCTATTAACATTTAAGCGGGTAAAGAGCTGCGAGGACTTAGCAATAGTACTACTAATATTACTAGCTATAATAGTACTGCTAATATTATTAGATATAGGGTCCTATACCTTGCCGCTATCTAGTTATATAAACGCGGTAATAGTACTGCTAATATTACTAGCCTAGTTAAAAGAGTTATACCTAGCGCTACTAGAGAGCTATAAGCTTATAGGAGTGTTATAGTAAGAATCTTAGTGGTTAGGAGAACCTCTACTAAGTTAAACTTAACCACCTAGGATAAGAATATAGAGTTAGAACCCTAATCCTAGTCTTACTATCTAAAGCGTAGTAAGGGGACGCCTTTATTACGTAGCGGAAGTCATTACTAATAAGTAATAACTCTAGCGCGTTATTAGGACTATAGACAATTAGGCCCTCTAAGCTATTAGCTAGTAAGTCATAGACATAGTCTGTGGTGCCCTCTAGACTATTAATATATAATAATAGAGTTTATATGCTATAGGGGATATAAAAAGAAGTCTTACTACTAACCTATAATAATCCCGCAGTAGGTTATTAGGGGTTAGTAAGACACTTCACTAGATCACAAACTAATATTACTAGCCTTTAATAAAGAAAGACATTAAGTTACATATACAGACCTGCATTAGCTATTAAGTTTTAAAGCTAAGGTTATATAAGCCTTACAGCAAGTTAGCTACGCTACTAGTACCTAATTATCCCTTTTAAGAGCTATTAATAGACTTTATTATAGGGCTACTACTAGTAAAAGATTAGAAAAACTAAGTATATAACGCAATATTAGTTATTATAGACAGGTTTTTAAAGTATAGTATTTATATACTAGTGTCTACATATCTAACTAGTAATAGGTTAGCTATAGTTTTCTTAGAAAACGTTTTTAAAGACTACAGCGCTTTAGAAGGTATTATAATAGACTAAGGTTTAATATTTATAAGTGGATTTTAAAGAACGTTCTACTACCTAATTACAATAAAGCAGCAATTAAGCACCGCGTTCTACCCCTAAATAAACGGCTAGATAAAGTAACTAAACTAGGTTTTAAAGCATTATTTAAGAGCTTATATATACGCTAAATAGGACAATTAGGTTAAACATTTACTAATAGCATAGTTTGCCTATAACACAAGTAAGCATAGCAGTTATAGCCTAATGCTAGCAGAGGCGCTACATAGGTATAACCTAAGAGGACTACACTAAGCGGTCCTAACAGCCCTATTAGTAAATAACTAGGCAGAGAATAAAGTCTTAGAACTAAGATAAAAGCACTTAGAGATTAAGTAGCTACTAAGTAATGCTTAAGTATAGTAGAAGAAATACTATAATTAAAAGAGAATACTAATAGAGTTTAAGGTTAAAGACTATATACTACTATTAATAAAAATATTAACCTAAGACACCTAAGCTAGAAGCTTACTATAAAGTATTTAAGACCTTATAAGATTAAAAAGGTAGTTAGTAACCACAGCTTAGCCTATTAATTATAACTGCTAGCTAGCACATAACTATATAACGTGTTTAATATTACAAGCCTTAAACCTTTTAAAGGGGACCTAACTAACTTTATAAATGCGTCCTTATTACAAGATAATATTAAAGATAACAAACAGGAGTTTAAAGTTAAGAGAATTATTTTATATTAATATAACAGCTAATAGCGAAAATACCTAGTAAAATAGAAAGGCTATAATAGCTTAGAGAATTCCTAGGTGCTAAAAAGAGATTTTATTATAAAGGATATTATTAATAACTATAAGCAGCATTTAAGCAGCTAGGTTATAGAGAGATAATTACTTTAGTAATTTAGCACGTAATAAAATTTAATAATAAGTTATATTTTTAGCACTCTACCCCACAGCTACCTAGCATCTATTACTCTATAGTTATATTGTGAGGCCCGCCCACAACACATAGGCACACCCCGCATGCACACTATGCCATAGGGCTAGGTCCACGTGACACTAGCAAGTCCCTGGCTATAAAGCAGCGACTCGCACCTATAACACACTTAGACCTAGTAAGCTTTAGTTAATATACCAAGTGCCCCCATATGTTCTTGCCTGGCTATCCCCTATCCTTATAATTCTAAAGCTTTAACCCCAGCTACCTAAGAACGCAATAGGGGAGAACCTAACGAACCCCTAGTGTAGCACTAGAGGTAACGCACAAAACCACGAATAAAGATAGCACCCTAGCTTCTAAAATAGTTAGCACCTAAGCTAAATTAGGAGAATCTTTAATTAATTCCTAATAAGCTATAATAACTAAATGAATTACTTAACTTAAAGAACTAAAGAAACTATAGGATAAAGAGAAAGAACTTATCTAGCTACTCTAACTAAACGTAATAGAAGAGCCTGCAAAAAGGCGGCGAAGATCTAGCACCTCTTTAAGCAGTAGCCATGGTAAGGTTAAAGTGCGTAATATTATAAAACTAACGCACCTTACTAACCCTTAAAAACACAAAATATAGTTAAATAACCTAAACCGTGTATTTATAGGAGTAAAACGCAAGTTCTAATGTAACTACTGAAAAATCCTCCTTACACTTAACTATATGCATAGGGACTGTAAGGCAAGATAGGACTAATATCTTAACAAATAGTTAGCTAGTAACTAAGAAGAACTTAAAGATAATTAGGAGGCGTTCTAATCTTAGACACTAACACTACTAAAGGACTTAGCTAACTATAACGCGTAAATTACTATAATGCTTAAGAACGCGAAGTAACGCAAAGGCCAGAGCCCTATTGAGTTTAGTATTTACATAGATTTGCTAGAGAAATATCTAGAAAGAGCCTTAGAGAAGTCCTATGCCCTTATATTCTTTGCGAAACTACTCCTAATTTATAGGACTACCTTAACTTATATGCCTCTATTATTAGCAAAACCTGTAAAGAGGTTATATAACTTACTTAACGATTTTAGGAATTAATGCTAAAGAATAAGCAAAAGCCTAACCACTTATAAGAGAGGTATTTATATAAGGCTCCCTAATACTAAAGGCGTGATTTACTACGTGGTAACTGACTGTATGCTAACTAAGATAAGAAAGAGAAAGAAAAGACTCCTACTACACCCCTAAATAACAAGGAAGTTAGATAGGGCCTAACGTGTTATAACTGCGGGATTGTAGGTTATATAGCGGCTTAATGCCGTAAGCTAAAGA
Source organism: Epichloe glyceriae (assembly GCA_023658535.1). Classification (NCBI taxonomy): domain Eukaryota; kingdom Fungi; phylum Ascomycota; class Sordariomycetes; order Hypocreales; family Clavicipitaceae; genus Epichloe; species Epichloe glyceriae. The sequence goes on along the minus strand of CP098295.1, from coordinate 421,011 downwards.
AAGAGCACTAAAAGGGTTAGGAAAACGCCCTAAGGTAGAAGTAAATGCCCTTACTTCTGCCCCGTAAGCTAAAGTACTAATAGGGTGTCGTTTTTACACACCGGTTACTATTTATAGGCATAAAGACATAGTAACAGCAGCTGATCTAGATAGTTACGCTAAGGTTAACATTATTAGCGCGGAATTTGCGAAGACCCACAGGTTATAATAAGTAGAGATCACACCTCCTACCCTTAAGGTAATAGGGGCTCTTATAGTTCCTTAATACGGCGTGTACTAGGTACCCCTTACAATTATAGACTTAAGGGGAGAACAGAAAGACCTTAGGCTCCTATACATTACTATTAATAGGGACCTAAGAGTAAAGGGAAGCCTTGTATTAATTAGGATGCATACACTTGCGGAGGAATGAGTGTACCTTTGCTTACACTTATAAGAGTAGTAGTTTAAGAAAAAGAAGAAGGCCTTTTCACTACTAACTCCCCGCAAATTTGCTAAGGTAATGCGGAACAAGACTATTATATACGCTATTACAGGAGTTATAGAGGATAAATTCATTGTATTAGAAGATAATAAGGAGGTGAAAGCGTATAGAACTGTTAAAGATATCCCTAAGGATTTACAGGAATTCAGAGACATCTTTGCATCTGATAAGGTAGGAACCCTACTATTAAAGAAATTAACTAACTACGCGATTAATCTAGTACTAGGGGCTACACCCCTTACAGGCCTATCTACCCTCTCTCTCAAAGCGAATTAAAAGAGCTCTAAGAATATATTAATAATAACCTAGTGAAAGGCTATATAAGACCTTCTAAGAGTCCCGCAGGCGCGCCTATCCTATTTGTACTAAAGAAGGATAGAACGCTCTAACTATATGTAGACTATTAGGGACTTAATAAAGTAACATAGAAGAATTACTACGCTCTTCCCCTAATTTCAGAGATCCTAGACTAATACTAAGGGGCTAAATACTTCTTAAAGATTAATATTAAGGATGTATACTATTAAATTTGTATTAAAGGGGGCAATAAGTAGAAGACTACCTTCCGCATATATTATAGCCACTACAAATACCTTATTATGCCTTTTGGATTAACTAACGCGCTCACTACCTTCTAAAGTTATATTTATAAGGCACCTTATAGGCTAATAAACACTATTTATATAGTGTATCTAGATAATATCCTTATCTTCTCTAAGATATAAGAAGAGCATACCGTATATATTAAGGAGGTATTAGAGCGTATAAGAACCGCAGAACTATACGCGAAACCCTTGAAATGCTTGTTTTACTAGGACTTAGTTAAATTCCTAGGATTTATTCTCTTAGTTAACGGAATCTTAATAGATATAAGCTAGGTATAAACCATTTAAGATTAGAAAGAACTAATAAGCTTTAAGGATATTTAATCCTTCCTTAAATTCTATAACTTCTACTAACGTTTTATCTATAAATACTCTAGGATTACAGCACCACTACACACGCTAATAAAGGGTAGTTAAAATAGTATCTAGACTAGGAAGTTCATATTTAGAGCAAAGGAAAGGGTAGCGTTTAACTAGCTAAAAGACGCCTTCTAATAAGCCCCTCTGCTCTGTTATTATAACCTAAGTTAACTAGTGCGCATTAAGACAAATACCTTAGTCTTCGTAATAGTAGGAATCTTATCCTAGTAAGATAACGAGGGTTATTAGCACCTAGTGGCCTTTTAGTCAAGAAAGTTTATAGACATAGAGCGAAATTACAGCACGGCTAACTAAGAGCTATTCGCTATTATAGAGTTATTTAAACACTGGTAACACTATGTTAAAGGGGTAACGACCCTAGTGGAGGTCCTGTTAGATTATTATAACCTGCAGACCTTTATAAACTAACCAAAGCTTAACGGAAGGTAAGCTAGATAGTGTATGTTCCTATGCCTATTTCACTTTATAATAAGACATAGACTAGGGAAGAGTAACCCCGCGGATGCACCGTTAAGAAGGTCTGATTATAAGGGCAAACCTATAATAAATTAGGCGCTGTTACTAGAGCTTTAGAGGAAGCTAGTACTTACTAAGAAAAGGGTAGTAAAGAGATACTAATGTATTAAGGAAGACGTGGTAAGACACCTTTAGGGAAAGAAAATATCCTTATCTTAAAAGAATAATGTGGCGAGATGCCTTTAGGGAAGGAAAATATCCTAGTTATTAGAGATTAGCTTAGTAAGACGCCTTTAAGGGAGGAAAATGCCCTAGCTAAAAGAGATTAACGTGGCGAGACGCCTTTAGGGAAGGAAAATATCCTAGTTAAAAGAGACTAGCTTAGCGAGATGCCTTTAAGGGAGGAAAATGCCCTAGCTAAAAGAGATTAACGTGGTAAGACGCCTTTAGGGAAGGAAAATGTCCTAGTTAAAAGAGACTAGCTTAGCAAGATACCTTTAAGGGAGGAAAATACCCTAGCTAAAGGTGTTAGAGCCGCCGAAGAACTGGTAAAAGATTGGCTAGATAAGGGTGATTTTAAAGAGGCAATAGCGTGTATACAAGGCATTAGCACACTAGAGATTTAGGCGGCCACAGCGTCACCAAATCCGTATCTAACCGAATTAAATAAGCTACTAGCTTAATTACTACAAAAGGCACAGGACTAAGACCTAGATCTACAGAGGTAAAACAGTAAGGTAAATTCCTTAGTAAGAAGCAAGGGAAAAGCCAGCCTATAGTTACGTAGCGTGAGGGGTCTCCTAATATACTAAGACTAGGTAGTTATTCCTCGAGAGCCTATCTTATAACAGGAGCTTCTATAGCTATACTATGATAATCCACTAGCGGGTTACTTCGGTGTTAAACGCACGCTTAATCTGTTAAAGCGTTATTTTTAGTGGCCGTAAATAGGAGTTATAGTATCCAACTACGTTACGAGCTGTGGTGTATACTAGCGGGTGGTAGCTAGAAGGCATTGCCTGTACAAAACACTTAAATTGCTACTAATACTAAGGCAACCCTAGGTAGAAATCTCTATAGATTTTATTATAGGACTGCTCACAACACGGGTTAATAAGCAAGAGACTAACGCAATCCTAGTAATTATAGACTAATTCACTAAGTACTCTATTTTCCTCCTAGTATTAACCACTATTAACATAGCTAAATTAGCAAAACTATTCCACAAGGAAATTAAGCTATAATTTAGAGCACTAGAGGGCATTATATCTAACAGAGGCCTAGTCTTTATAAGTTAATTCTGGTTAGAGCTATGCTACCTAGCGTGTGTGAAACGTAGGCTTTTAACAGCGTTTTACCCCTAAACTAATAGGTAAATAAAGCAAATGAACTAGGTCCTTAAACACTACCTCTAATACTTTATTAAGGAGAACTAATAGATATAGGCAAAGCTACTGCCTATAGCTTAATTTGCCTATAATAATGCGGTAAATAAGACTATAGGTTACTCCTAAACTACGTACTTATAGGTTACTTGCCGGAGTTTCGCCTAGCTCTTAGGGGCAAGACTATAGAGGAGAGGTACCTAAAGCCCACGCGCGTATTACAAAGTTATATAAAGTTAGAGAACGGTTAAAGTAAAACTAGGCAAAAGCCACTAAAGCCTAAGTAAAGTACTATAATTAACACCACTAACCTCTAACCCTAAAAGGGAGACTTAGTACTATTATTAGTAAAGAATATTAGGCTTAAAGATATAAAATAGAAGCTAACCCCTAGATTTATTAGACTGTTTTAGGTGCTTAATGCCGTGGGAAAATAAGCGTACTAACTAGCGCTACCTAATAAGTATAGCTAACTATATAACGTATTCTATGTCAGCCTGTTAGAGCTATAGAACTGCTAGGAAAACACTAAAGATAAGGAAATGCTAATACTAGACCTTAAAGATAAAGAGAATAAGTATAAAGTAAAAGAAGTAAAAGGTTATAGAAAGACCTGCAAAGGTAATAAGTACCTAGTGAAATAGAAGGGATAGCCTAGCGAATATAACTAATAGATCCCCGCTAAGGATATAGAGGGCGCCTAACGCGCTATTTAAGCATTTTACCGAAGAAAGGTAAGTAAGAAAGGTAGCGAGATATAAGCGAGTTATAAGCGAAAGGACATAGAATTACTGTGGAAAAGGCCTAGCTCCATTAGCCACTATTAAAGAACTTAACCTAAAGTCTAGGTTACTTTACTAAAAACAAAGAAAACACGCCTATAGCGTGGGTAAAATAATAGGAAAATTCTCTATAGTGACACTAGGGCGGGTTAAAAACGCATCCCCTTATACCTAAACTTAGCATTGTTTTTGTCCGCTTAGACAACCTCCTCTATAGTATAATAAAAACAGTGTAATACTATGGCCTAGGCTACATAGCCTAGGTCTAATAGGCGGAGTTAGAGGACTATTTTCGCTTCCTACGTAGCTATAGCTTCCTTAGGATCTTCCTATAAAAGAGTTAGTAAGAATCTAGCGAAAAGACAGCTAAAAGCCATGCGCGTACTAGAGGAGGAAAAGATAGTGTAGCAGCAACTATAGAGACCTGTAGCTACTGTTAAGACACTAGATAATTTTAGTATAAGATTAAAGCAGCTTACATAGAAAGGTAAGCAAAAACAGGTGAAGAAGGACAAAATTAACAAACCTATTATGCCTTAGTAGCACTGGTTAACCCAAAGGCAACATAGTGCGCTATATTAGCATGATCAAATCCATTAATCAGGTTCATAACGCACGTGGCAAAACAGCAACGCGTTGCTACTAAGAACATAGCGATTTCTTCCTTATCCTCCGCGAAGAGGGTGGTGTCTATAAGCAATTAGACTTATTTATAAATAATCATAAGATTAAGAAAGTTGCTAGCTATAGTTAGCATTGCCTAGTATATAAAAGTTAGTAATTAGGGACCGTAAGGCAGGAGAATAACAGGAGACTTACTATCTTACACGTATTCCCACGCTTCTAGTATTAAATGCAGCGTTTAGACTGCTTTCCTTTAATACCTATAGTAATAAAAGCCTAGGGAAACTACATATAATTACTAGTAAGACAATCTTAATTAGAGGATACTTCTTAAAGTTAGCGCACCTAGTTTAAAGACAGTGTATACACAAATAAAGATAAAAGCAAATCACTTCTATTTTAGCAATAATAATATAGTAAATATAAGGAGAATTAATAGGTTAATTAAAGTTAAACTAGGAGAATAAGAATAGGGAATTAGACTAATAATATAGAAGAGAAAAACTCGTAATAAGATAGCAAAGCGTAAGCAAAATTGTTTATAAGCGCTGTCCGCGTTGCTAGGAACAGGTTATTATCCTTTGTTATAATGTTTGCATTTAGCAATGTTATTGCAATCACTTAGCGAATAGCTACGCATTGGCTAGCGATACCTAAGCCGTTCGGGAGCCTGGCCAGAAAGGGGGTAATTGTAAGGCCCGCCTACAACACATAGGCACACCCTACATGCACACTATGCCACAGGGCTAGGTCCACGTGACACTAGCGAGTCCCTAGCTATAAAGCAGCGACTCGCACCCACAACACACTTAGACCTAGCAAGCTTCAGTCAATATACCAAGTGCCCCCATACGTTCTTGCCTGGCTATCCCCATCCTTACATATATTAGCAGCCGCATTTTTATTTACATTCTTAATTACTATAGCTACAGGAGCGTCCTTATTAGAAGACTCCTCTTTATCTTTATAGACAAAGGCATAGAGCTTTTAGGGAGCTTAAAGAGACTAACACAAGTAGGAATATTAGAGATAGACTTAGTAAACTAGTAGCTAGTTAGTGGATTAGAAGCTATACTTAGGACTCTAAAGATAATACTATAGGAGTATACTAGGTAATAAAGCGCAAGCTATTTACAATATTAATCTAGACCTTAAGGTTAGTAGTATTAAAGAGCTGTAACATAATAGCGCGCTTATTAGCGTCCGCCTTATAGGCGGCCTTAGTGGTTAATTAAGCGTAGCAGACACGACCGCGTTTATCAGCGTTTTTATAGCTAATAGAGTATTATATAATTTGTGCTTAGCTTTTATAAGGGCCTAGCAATAAGTTAGCTATAGCTAAGTTACTAAGAATAAGGAAGCCCTTACTAGATAAATATAGTAATAGCTGCCCTTAAGGATAACCTTTATAATCTTAAAAAGCTTTTAATAAAGCTTTATAATTTAGGCAGGACACTAGTAGTGTGTTAGTTATTTATAAGTAGTGTCTATAAGGAGAGGAATATACTCTAATATAAGACTTATTATTTTTGTATAATAAGCGTATTTTAAGGAATTCCCTAGTTAAATTAGTAATAGGAAGTAGTAAGTAAGTAGCTTAGTTATACTAGGAGAATAATAATATTTATTAGGGATAGGCTTCCTATTAATAATATATTAGGGCTTACTATTATTATCCTTAAGAGCTATTTGCTAAATAGTAGCCCACTAGCTATAGTAGAGATATAGAATTTTAATGCTACTGATTATAAGTTAGTAGTAAACACACCACAAGTAAGCAATAAACGTACCTAGAAGTCTTAGAGGCCTAAGACACCCTCTTATAAGGAGATTTCTTTAGGATAGGAGTAGATATAGCTAGAGTTATAGTATAAGTAGTAGATATTGCGTGCTAGTAATAAGTTAGTAATAGGTAAGTGAGAAGAAATAAAGTAAGGGAAACTAATAATATTAAGACTAATAAGTTAGAGATAAGGAAGATAAGGCGCGGAAGATATTATAATAAGGCGTAGGGATATAAGGACCCTAAGAAGGTTAGTAACTACTAAGTAATAGTAGTGAAAACGCTACTATTAGGCTAGTAGGGGTAACTTATAATGTATTAAGAGAGATAAGGAGGAAAGGAAGTAAGGTAAAGGGAGGAATTTAGCCTCTCTTATATTAACCACAGACCCCTTAAGTAATCTACGCGCACTATATAAGTAATCCGCAAATTAGAAAATTTAGCGTTATAGCTACCACTATTAAGAATATAGGCCAGCTACGTGCACACAGCGAATTTACCACTACCTCATTAGGATTCACAAATAAACCTATTTAGATAAATAGTATCTAATACCCTATTCTTTTAGCCTAATTATAAAATTTAATATAAGGTGTCCACTTCTATAGAATTAGTAATAATAAGGACAAGAGTAGTCACAAGGCCACACCCTAGCTACAATTAAATTACTACCTAGAACTAATAAGTAGTGTAAAGAAAAACCTGTAACCTATGTTAATATTATTATTATAGTTTCCCTTATAGTGTATTAAGCTACGAAGAGTTATAATAAACCTATATAAGGAAGTTTGTATAGTAAGGACGCTATAATGGAGTAGCTTATTATAATTAAGGATGATTATATAAAGAGGGGGAACTATATTAGGGTTGTGGAGGTAATAGAGGTAATAAAGGTAATAGCATTATATACAATAGGGTCTAGTGGCGGGTCGCACTAACCTAGCCACGAGCTAGTCACGTGCACACTAGAGGGGGTATTTAGCGAGGGCCGCACACATAGAATGTGGGAGGCTAGAGATTAAAACCTTTAAGCACACACCCTACCTTTTAGCTTAATAGCAGCGACACCTTAATCATACCTTCACTCTGTTTATGCGACCGGCCCATAAGCCTTGACAAATAGGCGACTTACTGTCTTATATATATCCCCTTATTTATTATATTAGATGTAATATTTAGATTATTTCCCCTTAATACTAGCGGCAATAAAAGCGCGAGGAAAACTACATATAATTATAGGCAAAACAATCTTAATTAGCAGGTGCTTTATAAAGTTAGCGTAACCTATCTAAAGATAGTGTATATATAAGTATAGATAAAAGTAAATAACCTCTATTAGGATAGTGTTGGTTACGCAGGGTCGTAATGTGTGAGCTCCGAGAATAGTATCGTTATTGATTATCTATTCTAAGCTATCGAAGAAAGAGGGAAAAGAGAGGTTAAAAAGTGAGGGCACTCTCGTGAGGTGAAAACGGGCAGCTGTGCGTGTGGGTTACGTGGTGCAAGCCCTGCCCTATCACAGGGCCTGACTGTGGATCGGAAAGTGAGGTCGCGCGCGCACGCGAGGCGCGCGCGGGCCGACCCCTTCTGGTCGAATTGCGGCTGCTAAGCGCGATTGATATTATGCTTGTTCTAACACTAGGAACTCTCTCTTTTAACACAATTATCAATGCATAATATTAATAGCAGAAGAGAAAAGAAAAGAAAAGGGATAAGGTAGAGCGGGTAGCGGATAAATATAGAAGGGAATAACTTAATAAAAACCCTATATAGGTGTGTGGTAAAAAGAAACAAGGAAAAACAACACTCTATTATTAACAATCCTTCTAAAGGCTAAGCGGGCCTCTAACCATAGCCTTTTAAATCTCACATCGTAAATAACATCCGCGCGCTAATCCTCGCCCCCCCGCCCCGTCCACTATCACAGTCTTCGCTTCCCTATGCTTAGTGTACATAACATAGGGGCCATAACAGTTCCTTCGCAATAGCCACCAGGGGCCCCAATAGGTCTCCGGCGGCCCTTACTAGGTCAGGGGTAACAATTAGAGTAGCTCTTATAACCTAACCTAATAAGGGCCGTAGTTCTAGGCATAAGATGCCTAATAAGGGCCGCAGTTCCCCTCCTTCTTCCTTAGGGGATTTTCACATCCCCACAGTATTAGGGCTAATTCCTAATACTATTACCTATAGTAACCCTCTTCTGCACGGGTTACCCACCCTTCTATCCGGATTATTATCTGGTTACTAGAGATAAACTACTCTAGCGCCTTATTTAGCAATGCCTTTGTAAAGGCATTAGCTAGGTTATCAGCTCCGTTAATCCACTAGATCTCACAGAGTTCGCGGCGTTTGTATAACTGCCGCAGGGCTATAATGTTAATTATTAGGCGCTTTTCCTTAGTAGTACTAAGCTTAACAAGGCATTTATATAGGGAGTATAAATCTATACATACTATAACCAGGGTTATAGGTATGTTTAATTAGTCTGTGATTAATCTAAGGGTTGTTATGATCGCGTGGGCTATGTTAACGCTAGCCACTATGCCGTAGACCTCGGAGGCAAGCACACTTTGTGTAACTCTTTTGCTCTTGGTTAAGCTAAAGTGCACAATGTTGCCTTTAATTATAAACTTACCGTCCTTATAGTCTTTATTAGCTATAATTAGAATATAGCTAAGTTACAAAGTAAGGTCTTAATTATTCGCAAAGGACCTATCCACAAAGGCATATAGCTTTACTTTAGTAAGGTTAATCGGAATAAACGTTAGGCCCCTCTCCGGGTTGTCTATCTACTATTAGATCTAGTAGTTAAGGGCTTTAACGTTCTTAATTATCAGTTCCTAGTGTTATACGGCAACAAATAGATTATAGTAAGCTTTTAGTTAGCAGATTAAGATAATGTAAGCGCCCTAAGCTTATTATTTGACGTACTTCTGCTTTGCGTTTATTAGCGGGATTACGTTAAGCTTGCTACTTTGCCCTTTTATCAGAGGGAAATAGCCGCGTTAGCCACTATTATGATAATACCTTTGTTAAAGGTAAGGGGTTATTCTCTATTAGGAATTGCTTTAGCTTTACCGCAAAGGCCGCAGCGGTTAGTTGCTTTTCTTCCTTTTAAAGAACTCCTTATCTAATAGCCCTAATGTGTTATTAGTTTGCATACCTACGCATACGAACTCAATGCTTTCCTTCTTTATCACTAGCAGGCATGGATTGTATGTAAAGGTCTCCATCTAGAGCTTCTCTCTGTAATACCTGTGGTATGTGACCTACTAATGCGTTCTAGCCTCCGCAATGCCGTAAAGAGGCTTAATTACCCTTATAATCATTCTATTAGGGTGTTAGTCACGGATCTGGATTAGGAGCCTGGCGAGGATTATCCTATTTAATAGGGTTTGTAATTGAACATAAGCTTACGTAATATCACGAATCCACAAGATAAGGTCTTTCTTTATTAGCGAGGAGCTATTACGAGGATAAGGCGTTAACTAGCCTGTTAGATCGTTAGGGCTTGTGTTAGGATATCTTATTTCGCCTCATCGCTAAAGCCTTAGATAACAAGCCGTGATTTCTTATATAGCTAGCCTATCTTCCCTTTTACCTCGTTAACAATGCGGGAGTTAAAGATCCTCACACCGCTATGCTCTTTCTTATTAAAGGTTATAAATTCAAACACGCCTTAGTTAATTAAGGCATTAATTTCAGCCTTAGTAAAGAGCTTAAAGGGCTCTCCTAGGGTTATAATAATGCCTTCCTTACGCAATTAGATTGCGAGGTTAAGGTTAGCTTCCTCCTTCGCTAATATAAACACATTAGTCTTATTAATAATTACTAGGGGTTCTTATAGGGTCTGCCTAGCCTTCTCTTTAGTGGGATCTCTAGGACCTTGCCCTTTGGTTTATCTTAAGCCTCTTACCCTTCTTCCTTAGGTAGCTGTTCTTAAGGTATTAGGACTTCTCTATTAGGATTTACGTAATAGGGCCTAATAGAGGTTAACTAGAAGGTTTTCAGGCCTCGTAGGAGATTAAGCGTGTAGGTCTCTCTATTAATAAAGAGGAGGTTATACAGGCCTTACTAACCATTGCCTTTGCGCTACACTTAGACTAGTAATCTAAGTGGGAGGTTAAGGGTCTTCGCTATATCTAGGCTATTCCTTATAGTAAGGGCTTTGTTAACTTTCTAGATAGCGTGTAAGCGTTTAATCTCCTTTATTGCCTTCTACATAGTAATAATGCGTTATAAGATATCTAGCAATAGAGGGGATTTGCTAGTTATACGTAGGTATACACTAAAGATAAGGAGAGTTAGAATAAGGCTATTTAGTCCTATAGTGTTATTAAGGGCTTTCATAGCTATCTATAGGGCAACTATCTTAGGGGTTATTAGGCATTCCCGCCGGATAATATTATAGGCCCTACAGAGTGGCTTATAATATTGTTTAACCTTTCTAATACTATAGTGTGCCTTAATAGGAACCTCTTTAACGGAGATTAACATTAACGCCACAAATTAATAAAACTCCTTACCACAGAAGTTTGTGCTAGTATTAGTAATAATCTAATCTAGAGGCCCTTAGTATGCATTAATCTAGCACACCCTAAGAGCTTCCTATGTTAATTTAGCTAAGATATCTTTAAGGAATCTTACTATATTAAAAGCTATAGCTATATTAATAGTATAAAGGGTTAGGTAGTTACCGTTAAGGTACATAATATTCACTATTACTTTAAAGTTAAAGGCACATTTGTCCTTAAGGGTAAACTTAAAGTAATAGGGGCTATCCACGTTCATTTAATATTAGTGGCAAACCCTTATCACTGCTTTAATAGCATTGATCTTAATCTCGTGCCCTAAGTTACATAGGAGATTATAAAGCCAGCAAACTAATAGATAACTGAATTAGCAATGCAATCGCTACAATTCAACTTCGGTTAGGTGATTCTATGCTATTAACGCCTTGTTTTACATTAATAGCATTTACACGTACCCCTATTTACATACTAGGGGACTTTAATACTTCCTTACTATAAGATATTCTTAGTAGTAATAAAATTAATCTTTAGTTAGCCTATATCATTAAGGCACAGCAAGAAAGGGGTGTTTATAGGTATTACGTAAAACGTGATCTTACTAAAGGGAGTGGGCATATTAGCTATTCTAAGCGAGATAATTAGCGTGCCTCCTCTGAATCTAATAACCGCTTCCCTAGCTCTTGCTTTATTAAGTTAAATCCTTGGCATTATTCGTTATAATATGATAAATTGCAAACGGCCTGCCATTAAATACTAGGCTGCCCTAGTATCTAGCATAATGCCTTAGAAGACTTTAGATAAGTAGCGGTCTTTAAGTAGGAATATATAAGGAGGTTTATTAGCTATCCTTACATTAAAAGGGCTCTTTCCACTTAATCTATACATCATCGCCTAGTTAGTAAGAATCTTAACCGTTCTTTAGCCATTAAGCGTTACGCTATAGGTAAAGAAGCTTATAGGCACTAATCTATCTTTCCCTTTAGTTTTATTGTTAAAGCTAAGGCTTGCTATATACTAAGCAACCTTATTATCTTTAGAGGGTTAAGAAGAAGGGTCTAGACTAAGGCTTCCTTTATACTATATAAGGAATAAGTTATATAAAGCTTATAAGGATAAAGAGGAGTTAACCATATAGTGGTTCTTAAACCGCTAGTATGCCTTCTTCTATTCCTCCTTAGAGTGCTTTATTAACTAATATCCCTCTTTGCTACACACATAGCACTTCCTTAAACAGGGGGTCCCTATGTTCCTTTATGCCTTTAGGGAGGGTATTATAACTCTTTGCCTTTACTATTATACCTCCTATTAGTCTAGAATTAGTCTAGGGTTTTAGCATTAGCAGGGAATTAATATTAGCCACTGGATTCTTCTATAATAAGACAAATAGTTATCTATACCTATTTACAGAACTATTAGAGGCTATTAGGAGGGTTAGTAATATAACTCCTATACTCTAGGATTCCGTTACAGGCGTTCATTATCTAGTTCTAGAGGGCTTGTTTAGATTAACCCATATTAGGTATAGCCTATTACAAGATAGAGAGCTTTTCCACAAGTTTATTAAAGCATTCTATCTTTAATTTATCTTAGTTCTTACTAATAATCTTCTAGAGTGTGGTTTAGTGCCACTTAAGAAGATATCTCTGTCTTATATCCTTAGTCTTAAACCTCTTTTTATCTATATAACTAGAGTTAGTAGGTCTTAAGGGTTCTCTAGTTTTAAGAGGTGATCTAAGTAAAATCAGAGGGCTTTCCCTTTAAGTATAACCTTAAATGCGTAGCCTAATTGCTCTTATTTAATATCTAATATCTTACACTTCCTCTTAAAGGTTTATAGCTTTAACTTAAAGACATTATAGTTATCAGCACTGTATTGCTGTTCTAATATATACATCTTTGTAAGATTAATAATCTGCTTTGCTGTGGGCTGTAATAGTGCGAGTAAATTGTTAATAAAAGCCACTCTCTATTAGGCAGGAGGGAGTGTAGTCTATAGTTATTAAGCTACTGTATAGGTTTAAGGCTATAGGGAGGTATGTGTTAATAGGTACCTCCTATAGGGAAGTCACACCCGTTATTATGTAATTGCCTTAACAGGGTAACACTTAGTGGGCTTTAATAAAGAGAATAAGAGGTCTTTAATCCACAACGCTCTTAAATATCTCCTTTATTAAGAAGATCATTTAAGAAGTTATTATTATTCTAAAGTTTCCTTTAGAATTCTATGTACCTCTTTCTCGTATCTTTAACTTCCTCTTAGGACTAAAAACAGAATTTATTTCAGTTAAGGACTTCTTAAAGGTTAATTAGTACCTTTATTAATTAGCTAATTATTATGTACACCCCGTTATTTATAAGATAATCCGTAGGTGCTTTACTACTAGGATTAGTGTTTTAAGGAATATCTCTTCTCTTTATTAATTAAAGTCCTAAGTAAACTCTATAAATAGTGTTCTTCCTATTACCTTTCTTGCTTTATAATCTGTAACTCTAGTAAGGAGATAGGCTATAAGTTCCTTAAGTATGTTACTTTTCTTAATATTAAACTCTTTAACCTTATAGAATAACTCTTCTATAATATATTTATATAAGGTTTAGGGAATATATAGAAGGGGAAGGATATTTACTCTATCTCCCTAATACCTTTTAATAGCTTCTATAAAGTCTTCTCTTACTTAAGAGCCTTCTTAGCTTATAGGGGCTTATATTTGTTCTTTTATATTAACTATTATAATATATAGGCTTTAGAGGGGAAAGAAACAGGGAAAAGTGTGTGTTTTTAGGTAGGGAGAATAGTAATAACTTCTGCTATTATAGGGGAGGTTTTGTAAAGGATTACAAGGCTTAGCGGTTAACTTCTTACGTAATAGAACGCACTAAGGAGAAGAATAATAGGATAGACCTAGCTACTAGAGTTAAACTCTTCTTTAAGGTTTAGGCTTCCATTTATTATTAGCTACTCTTACTAAAGAACAAAAGGGACTAAGATAAACTTCTTCCTTAGCATAATCATAGATCTTATAATAATTAGGTTACTCTTGCTAAAAACAAAAGGGGCCTAATCACACTGCTTCTAAGAAAGCCTCTTCTATATAAACCTTACTAATCTGCAGTATTCGCGTGCGTTTAAAAGTGGTTACCTGTAAAGTTAACTACTAATCAGTGTTAGTTACGCAGGGTTATAATGTATAAGCTCTAAGAATAGTATTGTTATTAATTATCTATTCTAAGCTATTAAAGAAAGAGGGAAAAGAGAGGTTAAAAAGTGAGGGCACTCTCGTGAGGTGAAAACGGGCAGCTGTGCGTGTGGGTCACGTGGTGCAAGCCCTGCCCTATCACAGGGCCTGACTGTGGATCGGAAAGTGGGGTCGCGCGCGCACGCGAGGGCGCGCGGGCCGACCCCTTCCGGTCGAATTGCGGCTGCCAAGCGCGATTGATATCATGCTTGTTCCAACAGATAGCGAAAAGGTTATAAACTAGTAATAAAGTTATAAGGTATTTAAAGTTAAGTTAGAGATAGGAAATTAGACTAGTAATAAGAAAGAGAAAAGCTTGTAATAAGATAGTAAAGCGTAGGTGAATTTATATATAAGCGCTACCTATTACTAAGGAATGGATTATTATTTTGTTATAATGCTTATATCTAGTAATATAGTTATGAGCACCTGGCGAATAGCTGCGTATTAGCTAGCGATACTTAAGCTGTTTAGGAGCCTGGCTAGAAAGGGGGGTAATTATAAGGCCTACTTATAACACATAGGCGCACCCCGTAAGCACACTATGCCACTAGGCTAGGTCCACGTAACACTAGCGAGTCACTGGCTATAAAGCAGTGACTTGCACCTATAACACACTTAGACCTAGCAAGCTTTAGTTAATATACCAAGTGCCCCCATACGTTCTTGCCTAGCTATCCCCTATCCTTACAGATAATTTATATTATAAAACATAAGGAAGAATAACTCTAGACTAGTCTTAAGCACCTTAATTAAAATCAAATATTGATTTAAGAGCAGTGTGCCTTAGGAAATATCAAGGTTAATTAGATAAAGTCCTCTAAGATACCTGCAAATAGCTTTACAAAGCCTTTATTAAGTTAAATACACAGGGACTTCTACCATAGAATTAGGCTATAAGAGATCCCTGTATAGCTGAAAACACTAGAAATTCGGCAAACTCTCACATTACCTATACAACTCACAGCTTTATTGAGACCATTAGCTAGGGGGTGTGTTAGGAGAGCATTAATCTCTTGCTAAGACCTACATTAACCGCCCGCACTGACAAGGATAAAACCCTCCTTAAGACAACGGTGGATACAATGTATTAGAAGTACTGGATTTAGTTAGATAGTACTATAGCGCACTGTTCACCTTTCAGGTCCAAAAGTCGGGTGCTGTCTGTACCTCTGATTGATCAAATCGAACGTTTTCTATCATCCAAAATTCACCCCTACCTTGACAGTAATGCAATACTCTGGATGCAACGCACCCAGGCCTGACCTTTGCGGTCGCAAGCAGCTATCTAGTTAACTGTTCTAACACTATCTATTACTCTTAAAGTGAATATTACACTGTAATCTAGTTATCTATAGGTCACTACGCCCTTCATTGCGCACGCCGTAAAGGAGTTTGATAGGCAGGTCTTCCTATCCCTTTATCATCTTCCCCTTGCATTTTCAATAGCTACTCTTATAATTCTGAGAGAGAACTATAGTAGAGGCTACGCTATAAGTAAAAGATAATTTAGCTAGGGTTAGGGGTGGCTAGGGAGCGGGCGGATGCTTAGTATAAAGCTACTATATAATTTACTATAGGTAGCTAGTATTAGTTATCGCAGCCACTTTAGCTACCTTTAGGGGTACTGGTTACGCACAAGGGTGTGCTTGATAAACACGCCCTACACCTTTTACTGTTTTACCGTGTCACCATCGACTGCCCGTCCAGCTCACCTCTCGTGCTTTTCCCTGTCGTCCGTTATTACCTGTGGCCATCACATATCAACGAGGTAGCTAAGCTGCCAACTTTCTCACGCATGAGCATGCTATCCTCCAACACTTGCATTCAACTTTGAGGGTTGGGCCCGTGATAAACCGACCCCCTCCCCACCGTGGGTAACGAGGTCGGACGATTGGCTGGAAACTCTCAGAGGCATCTCCAGCTCGCGTCGCCCAATCATGAGGCAAGGGCCTCCGCAGGCAAAACGGTAAACTACATGTATACCCCAAACAAAGATTATAGGTCACTTTTGTATTAGTAGGGGAGCGAGCAACCGGCATGATTGTTAAACGAGTACTCCGTATAGACTATCACACTTGATGCCAGGCTGGGGAGGGGGCATTCCCGTGACCAGTTGGATTTTCCTGCGGAGGGTCCAGGAAAACCTTGTGCAAACAGGATCTGGGCATAAGTTATCATTCTCAGTTTCAAGGGGGCGACTAGGAGACGACGTGCGTGCTGATGTGTCATGTCCAGGGCCAGCCGGCAAACCCAAGAATCTAAATAACTCACCAACATGACTGATGTACTTATTGGCCTCGGTTTCGGTCTGAAACAGTACCAAAAATCGTGGGAATAATGATGGTTGTTCTCTCTCAGAAAGCTAGCTACTACCGCCCCATATATCTATGCTCACTTATTACCTAAGCCATTCCCCACCTCAACAGGTCTCGGCCGTCGTCCATTTGTCCAGCGAACGGCCGGACTGGCCTCCGGAGCGCTGTCCAATGACATAGTGCGAACCTCAAACTTTGTGGCTTTCCTCCGACTCCGACGCCGCCACCACAGTGCAAGCATTGGCCGCCGCGTGCATGATAATATATAATCATGACCCCTACCCCTACCTCAATTATATTGGCAACCTTCCACTCCGCGATTCGTCACGTACAGTAAGCCGGATCTGGCGGCAATCATGGCTCCTGTACGGGGATTTAAACAGTTGCCGGACTGTGAGACGGATGGCCAATGTCCGTCCAATGATAACCCGGGGTCGCGGCAGCTTGAGGGGACGACTCGGGCCGTGAAAAAAAGAAAAAAAAAAAAAAAAAGTCTCCGACTGCAACTGCAACTGCAACAACAGCAACTGCAACCGCGACCGCGACCCCAACCCCAACAAGGCTCGATCATGGTTCATTGCTAGCCCCATGCTCATGAGTAGAGCGAACAAGCATAAGCATGCTGATTCCGGAGGACCCTCGGGGAAGTGCTCCCGGAGGATGGAAGAAGTGAGCCCAGAACCCAGAACCCAGAATCCAGAACCGGGAACCCAGAGCCGGAAACCCGGAGCCGGGAACCCAGAACCAGCTTTCTTTGGCAATTGTTCCTTGGCTTCCACTTGCGACTCCACGCACCGGGATATATAGTCACCATATGTACATGGTCGTTCGTTCGTTCGTTCCTCGTCCCACCTGAGTGAGGTCTTAACCCTAAGAAAACGTACCAAACAAGGTCAGTCAGTATCCAGAGGCTTTCCAAGCCTGAGCGTTCAAACCTCGACAATACCGACGCGTAAAAAAAAAAACCCCAATTTCATTGCCGAGTTCAAGACCTACATTCAACACGACTCACGCTCCCGTCAGACCCGACTGGCCTGCCTGGCCGTGTGTGCCGAGCTACAGAGAGGGACAGAGGGACAGAGGGACAGAGGGACAGACAGACAGACAACCATGTCAGCCATATACACGTGTCCGGATGCATACTTCTGGATGGACCAGGCGCTGGACGACTTCGTGCCCTTTGGCACAGACGGCAGCCCTGTCTTTGGGATACCGCAGCATCACCATCACCATCACTTCTCCGGACCTCCGACGCCCCAGCACGTTGTTGCCCTCCCGCCCCATTACCCCATGCAGTTCATCAACCACGACAGCAAGCACAGCTGGCATCCGTTCCCGCCGCAGCCTGAAGGGGAATTCTTGCTCCACACGAGCCCTGGCACGCCAGGCTCCGACGAAATCACCCCGAGGGCCGCTCCAACGGCGTCACCGGCCCCCGGCCCGGGCCCGGCACACTCTCCGCCCGGCGAGGCCGCGGACAGCCCAGGGTGCGTCGGGCCAAGGCCAAGCAGGCGCGGGGACGAGGCACGACCGGCGCGGGGTTCAGAAAGGCCGGCTGCAACGCCCTGGAGCGCAACCGCCTGGCGGCAACCAACTTTCGCAAGAGGACAAAGGAGTCCGTTCGCAAGCTGGAGTCGGCAAAGGCCAGGTTGGAGAGCAAGAACCGGGAGCTGCGGTCCGAACGCTCCGAGCTCTCCTGCGAGGTTCTCCGGCTCAAGAACGATTTGATGCTCCACGCACCATGTCACGACGACAAGATCGACATTTGGATCAAAGAGAGGCACACAGTTATACCCAGGAGCTTGTGTCTGACGAGCAGCAGCGGCAGCGGCGGCAGCAGCAGCCGTACTTGAATGGTCCCGGGCCCTTTGAAAGCTTCTTCTTCAGTAAGTCGTTCTTTCTCCCGGGAGGGAGGGGGTTTTTGTTTCCCCCTGAATACACCTTGATCAAGAGGAAAAAAAAAAAAAAAAAACTAAGTGGTCCCTGTTAGTTACGCAGGGTCGTAATGTGTGAGCTCTAAGAATAGTATCGTTATTGATTATCTATTCTAAGCTATCGAAGAAAGAGGAAAAGAGAGGTCAAAAAGTGAGGGCACTCTCGTGAGGTGAAAAACGGGCAGCTGTGCGTGTGGGTTACGTGGTGTAAGCCCTGCCCTATCACAGGGCCTAACTGTGAATTAGAAAGTGAGGTCGCGCGCGCACGCGAGGTCGCGCGCGCACGCGAGGGCGCGCGTAGGCCGACCTTTTTCCGGCCATAATTGCGGCTGCTAAGCGCGATTAATATTATGCTTATTCTAACACTAGGAACTCTCTCTTTTAATATAATTATTAATATATAATATTAATAGTAGAAGAGAAAAGAAAAGAAAGGGAATAAGGCAGAGCGGGCAGTGGATAAATGTAAAAGGGATTAACTTAATAAAAACCCTATATAAGTGTGTGGTAAAGGGAAATAAGGAAAAATAACACTCTATTACTAATAATCCTTCTAAAGGCTAAGTGGGCCTCTAACTATAGCCTTTTAATTCCTATATTATAAATAATATCCGCGCGCTAATCCTTGCCCCCCCGCCCTATCCACTATTATAGTCCTCGCTTCCCTGTGCTTAGTGTATATAATATAGGGGCTGTAATAGTTCCTCTGCTATAGCTACTAGGGGCCCTAATAGGTCTCTGGCAGCCCTTACTAGGTTAGGGGTAATAATTAGAGTAGCTCTTATAACCTAACCTAATAAGGGCTATAGTTCTAGGTATAAGATACCTAATAAGGGCTATAGTTCTAGGTATAAGATACCTAATAAGGGCTATAGTTCCTTCTCCTTCTTCCTTAGGGGATTTTCCCCTTCTCCTATAGTATTAAGGCTAATTCCCTCATACTATTACCTATAGTAACCCTCTTCCGCGCGGGTTACTTACCCTTCTATCCGGATTATTATCCGGTTACTAGAGATAAACTACTCTAGTGCCTTATTTAGTAATGCCTTTATAAAGGCATTAGCTAGGTTATTAGCTCCATTAATCCACTAGATCTCACAGAGTTTGCGGCGTTTGTATAACTACTATAGGGCTATAATATTAATTATTAGGCGTTTTCCTTAGTGGTACTAAGCTTAATAAGGCATTTATATAGGGAGTATAAATCTATGCATACTATAACTAGGGTTATGGGTATATTTAATCGGTCCGTGATTAATTTAAGGGTCGTTGTGATTGCGTAGGCTATGTTAACGCTAGCTACTATGCCATAGACCTTAGAGGCAAGCACACTTTGTGTGACTCTTTTGCTCTTAGTTAAGCTAAAGTGCATAATATTGCCTTTAATTATAAACTTGCTATCCTTATTGTTAAGTTGACCAAGGGGATTCGGGTCCTATGACCACAGGTCACTAGTGCACTAGTTACTCAATGTAAAAGGTTCAATTCTACTTGTCTTCTAGATCTAGCTATAGGGGATTGAGGCTATAGATATACCTTAATCCTAGGGATGCCTCCGCATGCGTGGTGTTGTGGGTTAAACACGCTGTCTGGGGCGAAGTGGGGCAATGGTCCTGTGTGGCCAATCGCGTTACTAGTCTAGGTGGGGCGATGAGACCCCGTGCGCCAGTTGCGTTCCAGTGCACAGTGGGGCGATAAGACCCCGTGCATCCAATCGCAATTCAGTGCACAGTGGGGCGATGAGACCCTGTGCATCCAATCGCAATTCGATGCAAAGTGGTGACGAATTCGTCCGCAACGAATTCGCAGCGATTCCAACACTTATAGTCTTTATTAGCTATAATTAAAATATAGCTAAGTTATAAAGTAAGGTCCTAATTATTTATAAAGGACTTATTTACAAAGGCATATAGCTTTACTTTAGTAAGGTTAATTAGAACAAATATTAGGCCCCTCTCTAGGTTGTCTATTTACTATTAGATCTAGCGGTTAAGGGCTTTGACATTCTTAATTATCAGTTCCTAGTGTTAAGCGGCAATAGATAGATTATAGTAAGCTTCTAGTTAGTAGATTAAGGCAATGTAAGCGCTCTAAGCTTGTTATTTAATGTACTTCTGCTTTGCGTTTATTAGTGGAATTACATTAAGCTTGCTGCTTTGCCCTTTTATTAGAGGGAGATAGCTATATTAGTTGCTATTCTAATAATACCTCTATTAAAGGTAAGGGGTTATTCTCTATTAGGAATTGCTTTAGCTTTACCACAAAGGCCGCAGTGGTTAGTTACTTTTCTTCCTTTTTAGAGAACTCCTTATCTAATAGCCCTAATATATTATTAGTCTGTATGCTTACATATATAAACTTAATGCTTTTCTTCTTTATCACTAGCAGGCATAGATTATATGTAAAGGTCTTTATCTAGAGCTTCTCTTTGTAATGCCTATAGTATGTGACCTACTAATGCGTTCTAGCCTCCGTAATGCCATAAAGAGGCTTGATTACCCTTATAATCGTTTTATTAAGGTGTTAGTTACAGATCTGGATTAGGAGCCTAGCAAGGATTATCCTGTTTAATAGGGTTTGTAATTAAATATAAGCTTACATAATATTACAAATCCACAAGATAAAGTCTTTCTTTATTAGTAAGGGAGCTATTATAAGAATAAGGCGTTAACTAGCCTGTTAGATTGTTAGGGCTTGTGTTAGGATATCTTATTTCGCCTTATTACTAAAGCCTTAGATAATAAGCCATGATTTCTTATATAGCTAGCCTATCTTCCCTTTTACCTTATTAATAATGTGGGAGTTAAAGATCCTTATACTACTATGCTCTTTCTTATTAAAGGTTATAAATTTAAACATACCTTAGTTAATTAAGGTATTAATTTTAGCCTTAGTGAAGAGCTTAAAGGGCTCTCCTAGGGTTATAATAATGCCTTCCTTACGTAATTAAATTATAAGGTTAAGGTTAGCTTCCTCCTTTACTAATATAAATACATTAGTCTTATTAATAATTACTAGGGGTTCTTATAGGGTTTACCTAGCCTTCTCTTTAGTGGGATCTCTAAGACCTTACCCACTAGTTTATCTTAAGCCTCTTGCCCTTCTTCCTTAGGCAGCTATTCTTAAGGTATTAGAACTTCTCTATTAGGATCTGCGTAATAGGGCCTAATAGAGGTTAACTAGAAGGTTTTCAGGCCTTACAGGAGATTAAGCATATAGGTCTCTTTATTAATAGAGAGAAGGTTATATAGGCCTTACTAACCGTTACCTTTATGCTACACTTAGACTAGTAATCTAAGTAAGAGGTTAAGGATCTTTGCTATATCTAGGCTATTCCTTATAGTAAGGGCTTTATTAACTTTCTAAATAGTATATAGGCGTTTAATCTCCTTTATTACCTTTTGTATAGTAATGACGTATTATAAGATATCTAGTAATAGAGAGGATTTGCTAGTTATACGTAAGTATACACTAAAGATAAGGAGAGTTAGAATAAGGCTATTTAGTCCTATAGTATTATTAAGGGCTTTTATAGCTATTTGCAGGGTAACTAGCTTAGGGGTTATTAGGCATTCCCACTAGATAATATTATAGGCCTTTTAGAGCGGCTTATAATATCTTTTAACCTTTCTAATACTATAGTGTGCCTTAATAGAAACCTCTTTAATAGAGATTAATATTAACACTATAAATTAATAGAACTCCTTACCACAGAAGTTTATGCTAGTATTAGTAATAATCTAATCTAGAGGTCCTTAGTATATATTAATCTAGCACACCCTAAGAGCCTCCTATATTAATTTAGCTAAGATATCTTTAAGGAATCTTACTATATTAAAAGCTATAGTTATATTAATAGTATAAAGGGTTAGGTAGTTACTATTAAGGTATATAATATTTACTATTACTTTAAAGTTAAAGGCATATTTATCCTTAAGGGTAAACTTAAAGTAATAGGGGCTATCCGCGTTTATTTAATATTAGTAGTAAACCCTTATTACTGCTTTAATAGCATTAATCTTAATCTTATGCCCTAAGTTACATAGGAGATTGTAAAGCTAGCAAACTAATAGATAACTAAATTAGCAATATAATTGCCGTAATTTAACTTTAGTTAGGTAATTCTATACTATTAACGCCTTATTCTATATTAATAGCATTTACGTGTGCCCCTATTTACATACTAGGGAACTTTAATACTTCCTTACTATAAGATGTTTTTAGTAGTAATAAAATTAATCTTTAATTAGCCTATATTATTAAGGCATAGTAAGAAAGGGGTGTTTATAGGTATTATATAAAACGTAATCTTACTAAAGGGAGTGGGCATATTAGCTATCCTAAGCGAGATAATTAGCGTGCCTTCTCTAAATCTAATAACCGCTTCCCTAGCTCTTGCTTTATTAAGTTAAATCCTTAGTATTATTTATTATAATACAATGAATTATAAATAGCCTGCTATTAAATACTAGGCTGCCCTAGTATCTAGTATAATACCTTAGAAGACTTTAGATAAGTAGTAGTCTTTAAGTAAGAATATATAAGGAGGTTTATTAGCTATCCTTATATTAAAAGGGCTCTTTCCACTTAATCTATGTATTATTACCTAGTTAGTAAGAATCTTAACTATTCTTTAGCTATTAAGCGTTATACTATAGGTAAAGAAGCTTATAAGCACTAATTTATCTTTCCCTTTAGTTTTATTATTAAAGCTAAGGCTTACTATATACTAAGTAACCTTATTATCTTTAGAGGGTTAAGAAGTAGGGTTAGGACTAGGGCTTCCTTTATACTATATAAGGAATAAGTTATATAAAGCTTATAAGGATTAAGAGGAGTTAACTATATAGTAGTTCTTAAACTACTAGTATGCCTTCTTCTATTTCTCCTTAAAGTGCTTTATTAACTAATATCCCTCTTTTTACATATATAGCACTTCCTTAAACAGGGGGTCCTTATATTCCTTTATGCCTTTAAGGAGGGTATAATAACTCTTTGCCTTTACTATTATACCTCCTATTAGTCTAGAATTAGTCTAGGGTTTTAGTATTAGTAAGGAATTAATATTAGCTACTGGATTCTTCTATAATAAGACAAATAGTTATCTATACCTATATATAGAACTATTAAAGGCTATTAGGAGGGTTAGTAATATAGCTCTTACACTCTAGGATTTTATTATAGGCGTTTATAATCTAGTTCTAGAGGGCTTATTTAGATTAACTTACATTAAGTATAGCCTATTATAAGATAAAGAGCTTTTCTATAAGTTTATTAAAGTATTTTATCTTTAATTTATCTTAGTTCTTACTAATAATCTTCTAGAGTGTGGTTTAGTGTTACTTAAGAAAATATCTCTGTCTTATATTCTTAGTCTTAAACCTCTTTTTATTTATATAACTAGAGTTAGTAAGTCTTAAGGGTTCTTTGGTTTTAAGAGGTAATCTAAGTAAAATTAGAGAGCTTTCCCTTTAAGTATAACCTTAAATATATAGCCTAATTACTCTTATTTAATATCTAATATCTTATACTTTCTCTTAAAGGTTTATAGCTTTAACTTAAAGATATTATAGTTATTAGCACTATATTACTATTTTAATATATATATCTTTATAAGATTAATAATCTGTTTTACTATAGGCTATAAGGGTACAAGTAAATTATTAATAGAAGCTACTCTTTATTAGGTAGGAGGGAGTGTAGTCTATAGTTATTAAGCTACTATATAGGTTTAAGGCTATAAGGAGATATATATTAATAAGTACCTCTTACAGGGAAGTTATACCTATTATTATATAATTGCCTTAATAGGGTAATGCTTAGTAAGCTTTAATAAAGAGAATAAGAGGTCTTTAATCTATAATACTCTTAAATATCTCCTTTATTAAGAAGATTATTTAAGAAGTTATTATTATTCTAAAGTTTCCTTTAGAATTCTATATACCTCTTTCTTATATCTTTAACTTTCTCTTAGGACTAAAAACGGAATTTATTTAAGTTAAGGACTTCTTAAAGGTTAATAGGCACCTTTATTAATTAGCTAATTATTATATATACCCTATTATTTATAAGATAATCCTATAGGTGCTTTACTACTAGGATTTGTTATGAACTGGCCTTGGGGCAGCTGCAAACAAGCGTTCAAAGTGCGATTGTTATTCTTAGAGAGGAAGGAAAGAACTAGACAAGAGGTCACACAGCGCCTAGCTATATACCCCTCTGTGCGTGGTCTGTGCACATAGCGCGCCATAGCCCTAAGTCCTAAGCATGTCTGCATATAATATATGTCCTTCCCACACACTCTCCATGTCCCTTCCGTACCTAAGAAGGACCTAAGCCTAGAGCTTAAGTCTATAATATACCCCCTTCTTACCTCCCCTCTCCCCCTCCTTAGGAAAAAAAAATTTTTATGCCCCCTTACTTCTTATCCTCCCTTTGCTTTCCTATATGTGTTCTAGCTATCTTACTCCTCTAAGGGTAAGTTAAACTACACCTATTTCCACACCTATTTTAGACTATTACTTATCTATATATTCCCTTATTTTACCTTAAACCTATCTAGTGCCTTAGTGTTCTACATATTTTCTAGGGGTTCTTACGTTAGCTATATATAACCTTTCTATTTAACTAGAACATTATAATTTAATCCCTAGCCTAGCGTATTCTTAGCTACAAGAATTTCCTTCACCTAGTACTCCGTAAGATTATTATTCGCATCTGTTATTATTAGCTCTAGTAGCGGTCTTTTATTAGCTAGCTTTTAACTTAGTAATAGGTCCTCTACTACCCTCTAGACTAAATCCACATAAAAGACTAGGTACAGCCCCTAGGAATATCTAGCTTTATAGTTAATAGTGTTAGTACCTCTAGCACCTTATACTTAGCTATAACCTAGTCTAGCTTCTTATATAGGTGGTTTATTTTAATATTCTTAAGACTTAGCTATATATAGTCCCTAACCTAGAACTATTCTATAGGTCTCTAACTACTATTTATGTTTTCCTATTACTATTACTAGACAAAAGCTATAGCTACTTACATTAGGTCTATACTCTCTTTTAAATACTGTAAGAATGCTTATACTTACCCTTTCACTAAAGTCCTTAAAGCTTCTATAAATAGTAGTGCCTAGATTATAAGTATATTAAAGCTATAAAAAGCTATGTTTACACTTACTCCTATTACTAAGGAATCCCTGTTATTTAATACTAGTTAATAGGCTAGTAAGTAATCTACTCACTTAAATTGCGAAAAGGATAATATTACCTGTAACACTGCCTAAACCTCCTAGTTAGCTCTCTCTATACCTCTATCTATCTATAGGTAGTAAGAGGTTAATAGTAATTACTTAGTGCTAACCTTCTTATAGAGCGCTATCTAAAAGTTACTTAACTAATCTAACCTATAATCTATAATAATCTAGGTAAGGAACCTATAAAACCACTACTAATAGTGCTTAAACCATTCTATACACGCCTTAGCCTCTATTAATATTATAGCCTTAAGTTATATAAATTTAGAGAGTCTATCTGTAATAACTATTAGGAACTGTGGGTTAGCCTAGTCTTTAGTAAGGAGCTCTATTATAAAATTAATAGAGATCTATAACTAATATCTGTCTAGTAAGGGAATTAGCTTTAGTAAGCCCTAATATAACTATTAACTCTTTTATCCCCTGTAGTAGTAGTAATTGCGTATAAACTATACCACATCCTATAATATGCTATCCTAATAGAAGTCCCTTTAAAGCGCCTTAAAGGTAGTGTTTTACCCTAGATAACCTAGTAAGGGTAAGTTATAAGTTTGCTAGATTAAAGTTGTAGTTAGAGGCTCTTACTTTAGTACCTAAGTCTAGCCCTAGAATTAAAGCGCCCCTTTTGCGCTAATCTAATAATTTATAATCTATTCTTATGTGCTAGTGGCGTTAGGAAACTTCTAAGCTCTAGCCCTTACTGCCTTAAGCTATAGTCTATAGGTCTTATTATAGGCCACGGATTAATCCTATAGGGATTAGAGGTGCTTGTTTGCAAATAAGGAGTCCCTAGCTAGGATGCTTATTGCTTGGGCTAAATTACCCTCTATTACGTTGCCTTCTAAAGCTGAGTTATCCTCTAGAGTAATGCCCTCTAAAACTAATATAGGCCTAATACTAACGCGCGGCTAACCCTAACTAAAGCTAAACTAAGTAGGCGTTATTGCTAATTATATAATAGGCGCCTTTAGTTTAGCTAACTATGCCTCTTCCTAATAGCGCCTTAATAATACATCTAGCTAGCCTGCCTAAGTCCTTAGCCTATAGCGTAAGTAAAAATTAAAAAGTGCTAGAGTCTTTGCCTATTATGCCTGTTATTCTAATATCTCCCTTAGGGCTATAAAGTACTCTAAGTTCTTATAGTCTATAAGTATTATAAATAAACTACTAACACTCTATAGCTCTGCTAACCACGCCTTAAGACATAAGATAATTACTAGAAGCTCCTTATTATATATTATATAATTCCTTTAAGCTAGTTATAAATAAGCTAAGTAATACGCTACTAGATGCAAGACCCCTTTATTATTTGTCTAGGAAAGGCAACCTCCTAATACTATTCCTAAGCAATTTGCCTTTACTACTATATCCTTATTAGAGTCCTATTATATAAGGATTAGGTATAATATAAAAGCTAACTTTAATATCTTAAAGCCCTTATTATACGCTATCTAGATGCAATACCCCTTTATTAGTTATTTAGGTTAATTAGGCAATTAGGCTTATAATATCTAAAAATTATAGTATGAAATCACGATAAAAGTTAGCAAATCCTAGAAACCCACGCACTCCTTAGACCTATGTTAAAGCCTCCTAATCTCTAATTACTACAATCTTTTTATTATCTAGGTAAATCTATTTTCCTATGTAAATAATAAACCTAAGGTACTTTACCTCTTTTATAGTAAAGACGCATTTCTTAATATCTAGATTTAGCCTAGCCTATTATAGCCTAGCCAGTACCTCACAGACTTTTTATATATAATCTTTCTATAAACCCCTAAATAAATTAAGATATTATTAAGGTAAGCTATAATATAGTCCCTAAGAATACTACTAAGCGCTTTATTAATATACCTCTAGAAGGTTATAGGCACGCCCACTAAACCAAAGGGGTATACTAACCACTTAAATAATCTAAACTACATCTAGAAAGCAGTCTAGTGTTCCTAGCCCTTAGTAATATAAATACAATAGAACGCTGCTTATATATTTAGTTTTATAAACTATTTTACTTTAGCTAAGGAGTGTAGTATCTCCTTTACTAAAGGTAAGGGGTAGTAGTCCTATTTTATAATCTTATTTAGCGCGTAATAGTTTACACAAAACCTCTAGCTACCCCTAGGTTTCTTTATTAGTAGAACTAGTACTACCGCTAAAGATAAGCTTACCCTAATCTAGCCCTTATCTATTAAGTCTGTTACCTACTTATATATCTCTAGGAGGTGTTAACATAGCATATTATATAATAGTGCCTAAGGTAAGTCTAGTTTATTACCCTCTATATCCTATTTAAGGCGAATGTGGTAGTTAGACTTGCCCTTATATAATAGGAGGGCGTTTGCCTTACTCTCCTAAAAAGATCCTTAAAGTCCTATAACTCCTTTAGTAAGGCCACTAAGAGTTCTTACTCTATAGGTTTTAGCATAGCGTTAATCTATAGCATAGACATAATCTCCTATAAGCTTATAGCGCATAGCTATATATACTCCTTTTACTTCCTTACCCTTTACACTATTCCTATAAATAATAATCCTATAATATACACTATAGGCTTCTCTACCCCTCTACTAGCTATAGTCTAAATCTATAGGTTATTAGCTACCCTTATAGTAAGCTAGTAATACTTTACGTTTAAATTAATATTATAGCAGGCTATTTACAGTGTCCTTAGGATAAGTTATCTTATTAATCCTAGAATTATATACACTATAATTAGCGTCTCCTATCTATCTATATCTATTTAAAAACAGACAATATATATTATTAATAAGCTTTTCTTATAATCCTCCCTTCCCTCTCTTTTTACACTAACTATAGTATAAACTATTCTCTTAGTTAGTAAGGGGATATATTTTAGTTATAGCTTCTAGACTAAGCGTTTACTAATAGTAGTATAGTAGTTATATCCTATATTAACTTATATATCTAAAAAGGTTATCTTATTTATTAATATAGGGACTAAGAAAGGTAATATATTTATATTACTTTAGATTTATTTAAAGTTATCCTTAATAATAATAGTATGCTATAAAGCCTCTCTAAGCTCCTAATTCTCTTCCCTATTTAAATAACTTAATAAAGGGGCTTCTCTTTTCCTAACTTATTACTTAAGTCCTTAGGGTTAACATCTTCTACGTTATATGCGTTAACTAATAGCATCTCCTTTAGGCAGAGGGCATAGTATAAGGGGTATTTTATAACCTAGTGCTTATTAGAACTATATTATAGGCACTTACCCTCCTTATAGCAGGTGTCTAGCACTTCCTAAGAGACTTACTTTACTTACTTTATGCCCCCTTTATTACTTATGCTTAGTTATATATATTAGGCTAGGGCCTTACTAGAACCTTTTAGGTCCCTATTATGCCTACTAATTAAATATCTATTATTAGAGTATTCTTATCCTATGGATAGGACCTCTCTATAAGGGCTATAAGTTA
Source organism: Epichloe glyceriae (assembly GCA_023658535.1). Lineage (NCBI taxonomy): Eukaryota > Fungi > Ascomycota > Sordariomycetes > Hypocreales > Clavicipitaceae > Epichloe > Epichloe glyceriae. The sequence goes on along the minus strand of CP098295.1, from coordinate 391,796 downwards.
AGACTGCCTATATAATTAATGCTTTTTCTCTAGCTAGTAAGACTTAATATCTAATATAATACTCTAAAAGCAAGCTACTACTACTAGGTAGTTAGCCTAGGGAATATCTTAGCTAATACTATAATCTCTTATCTGCTTATTAAGTATAGTGTGTAGTTTAGATAACTTTACTATATTTACCTAATCTAACCTACTTATAAGCGCTAACTTTTACTTAAACTAAATATAGAAGTTACTAAAATACTTATACTACTATTACCTTAGCTAATTAAGCTTAGTAATAGCTATCTCCTATTAATAAGGGTTATTAAATATTTCCCCTAAGTACTTAAGGAAGTGCCTTAAGTTAAAATAAACTAGGTGCCCTTTTTTAAAGTAAGGAGTAACTTAGGCCTATACCTTAAGTAAGAGATTTTAGTAAATAAAGCACTATTAATCTTATATAGTACTAATAAACTCCTAATCTATTAGTAACTTATAACCTATAAGGCCTTTCTAGGCTAAGAATAATACTCTATTACTATTAAATAGTAGGCCTATTAGCAATAGCTTTTACTTAATAGGGTTTTATATAAGGGCTGTATTTTACCTATTAGTAAGGTTAGTAATTTAGGCTACTTACCTCTTAATAACCTCCTATAACACCGCTATCTTATTAATATTTATAGTAAAGAATAATAAATATTATAAACTAGCTTTAGGGTAGCTACAAATAAGCGTTTAAAGTGTAATTATTATTCTTAGAGAGAAAGGAAAGAACTAGATAAGAGGTTATATAGCGCCTAGCTATATACCCCTCTGTGCGTGGTCTGTGCATATAGCGCGCGCCATAGCCCTAAGTCCTAAGCATGTCCGCACATAACACGTGTCCTTCCCGCACACTCTCCGCGTCCCTTCCGTACCCGAGAAGGACCTGAGCCTAGAGCTCGAGTCCATAACAGGATTAGTGTTTTAAGGAATATCTCTTCTCTTTATTAATTAAAGTTCTAAGTAAACTCTATAAATAGTATTTTTCCTATTACCTTTCTTACTTTATAATCTATAACTCTAGTAAGGAGATAAGCTATAAGTTCTTTAAGTATATTACTTTTCTTAATATTAAACTCTTTAACCTTATAGAATAACTCTTCTATAATATATTTATATAAGGTTTAGGGAATATATAAAAGAGGAAGAATATTTACTCTATTTCCCTAATGCCTTTTAGTAGCTTTTATAAAGTCTTCTCTTACTTAAAAGCTTTCTTAGCTTATAGAGTGTTAGAATCGCATCGCTGCGAATTCGTTGCGGACGAATTCGTCACCACGGTCGAATTGTGCGATTGGATGCACAGGGTCTCATCGCCCCACTGTGCACTGAATTGCGATTGGATGCACGGGGTCTCATCGCCCCACTGTGCACTGGAACGCAACTGGCGCACGGGGTCTCATCGCCCCACCTAGACTAGCAACGCGATTGGCCGCACAGGACCATCGCCCCACTTCGCCCCAGACAGCGTGTTTGACCCACAACACCACGCATGCGGAGGCATCCCTAGGATTGAGGTATATCTATAGCCTCAATCCCCTATAGCTAGATTAAGAAGACAAGCAGAATTGAACCCTTTTACATTGAGTAACTAGTGCACTAGTGACCTGTGGTCATAGGACCCGAATCCCCTTAGTCAACTCAACATAGAGGCTTATATTTATTCTTTTATATTAACTATTATAATATATAGGCTTTAGAGGGGAAAGAAATAAGGAAAATATATATTTTTAGGTAAGGGAGGATAGTAATAACTTTTACTATTATAGGGAGGTTTTATAAAGGATTATAAGGCTTAGTAGTTAACTTCTTATATAATAAAACACACTAAGGAGAAGAATAATAAAATAGACTTAGTTACTAGAGTTAAACTTTTCTTTAAGGTTTAGGCTTTTATTTATTATTAGCTACTCTTACTAAAGAATAAAAGGGACTAAGATAAACTTCTTCCTTAGTATAATTATAGATCTTATAATAATTAGGTTACTCTTACTAAAAAACAAAAGGGGCCTAACTACACTGCTTTTAAGAAAGCCTCTTCTATGTAAACCTTGCTAATCTATAGTATTTACGTGCGTTTAAAAGTGGTTACCTATAAAGTTAACTACTAATTAGTGTTAGTTACGTAGGGTTATAATATATAAGCTTTAAGAATAGTATTGTTATTAATTATCTATTCTAAGCTATTAAAGAAAGAGGGAAAAGAGAGGTTAAAAAGTGAGGGCACTCTTATAAGGTGAAAAACGGGCAGCTGTGCGTGTGGGTCACGTGGTGCAAGCCCTGCCCTATCACAGGGCCTGACTGTGGATCGGAAAGTGAGGTCGCGCGCGGGCCGACCTTTTTCCGGCCACAATTGCGGCTGCCAAGCGCGATTGATATCATGCTTGTTCCAACAGTCCCACTTCCTTCCTTTTCTCGAAACGAGTTCCCTAAGCCGTGGCCGCTTTAACCTGCTTCGAAGCTGTCCTAAGCGACCCACGCCCACGAGCAGCCATGAGTTGTGCAAATGATTCAAAATCCGAATAGCACACGTAGCCTCTCCGCAGATTCACTGCGTTACGCGCGGCGGCCCTCACATAATAGCGCAAGGTGTAGCGGGAGCTATAGAATTGAGGTATATCTTGCCAGGCGCTACGCCATAGCAGGGTGCGTGCAGCCTGTAGGGGAGGCCCTGGTGCAGGGACCGCAGATGCACAGGGCCCGTAGTCCTTGTGTGTGCAGGGTAGGCCTCATGGGCAAATGTAAGGTGTGCAATGTTAGCAATGACAGCTGGCATTGACGCATCTTTTGATCTGTAGGGGAAATTCTGGCACAAAGTAGGAAAAGCATTCACGCATCATCAAAATCAAGAGGGGCCAGTGGACGAAAGGCGTCAACTTATGTACTAAAGTCAACTATGTAAAGAAGTGAAAAGGGATCCAGCCAACAAAAGAACAGCTTCTTCTTAATTTGGTCCCCAAACAAAACGATCCCTTTGACAGCATTTTTCAATCCAGTCGTTCTGTTCACGGCAAAAGAGAAAAAAAGAAAAGAAAAGAAAAGAGCATGGGAATGACGGGGATTTGATCTGCCCCCCCAACCTTTACCTACTCTACTCAGTACTCATGATAGCCTCGTAAGCCTTCTTGGGCCTGAAGTTGGCGTCGAAGAGAAGAGGGTTCTTGCCCGGCATCCAGCTGACGTCGTCGCGAACGCCCCAGCTGGTAAGGCCGACACATTTCTTCAGCGCGAGGCAGCCCTCGACGACGGCAACGTAGTCGGCAGCGGGGGCGTTGGTGATGTCGAGCTCGGTGATGGCGACTTCGGGCACGACAGCACTCAGAGCCTTGAGAGCAGCCGCGTGTCGGTGGCCAGCGCCCGGTCCGATGTGGGACTGGCTGCCGATTCCCGTGATGGGGATTCCTCCTTGATCCACTTGTCAACCTTTGCGATCATGCCCTTGGTCTTGGCGCTGTCGGGGTCATCGAGGTTGAAGTCGTTGATGTAAAGCTTGGCGGCGGGATCCTAGGGAGAAGAGAAAAAAAAAAAGTTTCATTAGAAGAGAACCTCGACAACTCTCGGGCGCGCGTCTCGGGGATGCTCACGGCTTTATGGGCGGCCTCGAAGGCGATGCGGACAAAGTCCTCTCCCAGGACGCGGGAGAAGACCGAGTCCCTTAGCGATCCGTCCTGTTCAAGGATCTCATTGACAACGTCCTAGATGAAAAAATGTCACACGTCAGGACCGTCTTTGCTCAAGCCGACAAGCCGAGTTTCTGCACCATGGGAGGGAGGGAGGGGGGTTTGTTGGGGACTCGTTACCCAGGTGCCGATCTGCCCCTTCCAACGACCGACAAGCTCGGCGATGTGGTTCTGGATCGCCTCGGTCAGGGCAGCCGGGTCCGTGATGTGATCCACCCACGCGGCTATCTGCTTGTGCCACAGCAGGCTGTGGCCGCGGATGAGCATGTCGTTCTCCTTGGCGAACTTGACGACGTAGTCGGCCCCGCCGAAGCTGAACTTGCCCTTCTGGGGCTCGGTTTCGGCCCACTTCATGCTGTTCTCGGGCGTGACTTGGTTGAACTCCTTGGCGGCGAAGGCGGCCATGCCCGGTTTCGCCAGGACGACCTGGTCGACGGCGACACCCCAGTACTTGCCGTGAGCCTTGGCCCAGCCTGCCAGAGACGTCGAAGCGTGCTTGTTCCCCTTTGGCGGGGCGCCGTCCGTGTCGCTGGCGGCCGGAGGGTGATTGCCCTTGATCGGCGAGGCGACGTCAGTGCCGCTGGCGGCCGGAGGGTGATTGCCCTTGATCGGCGAGCCGACATCGCCGCCGCTGGCAGGCGGAGGAGGAGGAGGATGATGATGATTGTCTTTCACCGGCGGGGCGACGTCATCGCCGCCGACGGGCGGAGGATGATTGTTCTTGATCGGCGAGGCGATCGCAGTGCCGCTGATGGCCAGAGCGGCCGTAAAGAGCGTGGTATAAATCATGATGATGATGATGATGATGATGATGATGATGAAGGATATATTGAGATTAAACGAGTGATTCTCAGTTTTTTTTTTTTTTTTTTGGAAAGAGAAAAAGAAAGGAACGAGGTTGTTCTGTTCAAAGTGATGCCTTTGCCAATGAGCCCAGCTCCATGATTTTCCAATTGTCGAGCGAGCGCAGTCACTTTAAATAATGTAAACCATGGTGACAGCGTTTCCCAGCCAGGCCTCCGGCGTTGCTGCCACGAGAAAAGTCGTCCGTAGCTGGCGTCCTGAAACCGAAACTTGCGAAATCCGCGCAACCAGCGCTCCCCCGTAAGTCCGCACAACCAGGCTAAAGCTTGCAGGCAGAACCTGTTGATAGGATTCAGGGCCTTGTCTCCTCTCCAAGCAGGAGGAGGCCCCAGGCAGGCTTCGAGCGGGCAGGGAGGCGCCAACGGGCCGATGCGATGCCGGGGCACGCACGCTCAGTCGGCTAATAACGATGGATGTCGCAGATCTCGAGATGGGGGCGTCGTGCGTGGCCGGGAAATAGCCTGAAAGGGTGGGTAATCACGTGTACGAGCCCGCAGCGAACGAACCTTCAAGACGGACAACTTTCGAGAACCCCAACTACGATTGGGTAGCGAGGGTGCATCCAAATTTCTCTCCCAGGGCCCGGCCACGAATGTGGCTGAGCTTCTTCCAACCCTTCTTTCTTGCCCGGGGCAGGTACGGTACGGTACGGTACGGTACGGTACGGTACGGTACGTAGCCGGGAAGTTGACACGGGGCATCGTCATGCAGGCCGTACGTAGCGTCAAGATGATATTGAAGCATGAAACCATGTACGTGTTACTACTACGCCAATGCGAACAGGCTGTATGGACCCGGCGCGATCGGACATGGTTGCGTCTTCACTTAATTTTGGCTTGACTACTGCCGGGACGTCATGTTTTAATCCCCTCAGCTCTCCGCCGTTCCACAAACGCCACGAGAAGTCGGGGCTTCTTCTGTCCCAGTCACATTGATCCTTACGAACAGACAAGTCTCTGTGCCGACTTTTTTTTGTTTTTTTGTTTTTTTTGTGCACAGCTGCAAGGTAGCTCGGGTCAGACTTTTCAATTACTATATGAATATTACGACCAATTGCCCAAGTATCTGGCTCGGTGGTAAGGGACGGCAGTGAGCCACTACGATCCGTCCAGAGTGCTCAACAACAACCCCCAAATCGTATGTGCATTCCAGGGTACTTGAGCGGCCATTCGTTCACCTTCCTCCTCCGTATGTACGAGTTTTTTTTTTTTTTTTTTTTTTTGTAACCTTGCGGGAATCCGCACTTCCTATGTAACACGGCTGTTTGCCATCTCTCCTGATTATTCGTTTCGCAACCCCCAAGTGCAGCGTATCCACCGCGGGAGCCGGGATGCATTACTGGCGGTAGGCACGGCAAGTATCGGGGATGCGCTCGCCCTGGACAAGTCAAGATCCATCAGTACATCATCTCATGGCGTCGTGGTTATACGTGAGAAAGGGAGGGGAGGGGAGGGGAGGGGAACGTACAGCCTCGCACTCAGTAGGGCAGCAGTAGACGGCCTCGCACTTGCGCTGCTGGCCGAGGCCGAGATCGAGGCCGAGATCAAGGCCCAGGAGGCCCAGGAGGTTCAGGTCGAGGTCCACGTCGAGGGCGAGCAAGTTGTCGTCGACGCAGACGACGTGCTGGCAGGTGCCGTGCTCGCCGTCACGGGTAGGGGCAGGGGCAGGGGCAGGGGCGGCAATGGCGGCGGTGGCCAAGGCGAAGATGGCGGCGACGGAGCACTTCATTCTGAAGGTTTTTGGGGGTTTGTTCTTGAAGAGATGAAGAAGGCGAGTGCGTGTTGAGGCCGTGGAGGAAGAAGTGCGAGTTGAGCGTGATGAGGATGGAGAATGAAGTTGAGTGTGATGACAGAGTGATCCAGTGTTGAGGGAATCAAGCTGGGCATTTATACCTGATGGCCAGGATATCAACACAAGGAAAGGAGGCTTATTTTTTTTTCTTTTTGGGCGTTGGCCATTCACCCCCAAGACAACTTGCATAGCTGAGCTGAAGGCATTGCCACGCAGCCTCATCCGCATGTGTCGAGCTCCACCCAGGGTTTAGTTTAATTCCCAGATTGCTTTTCATCATTTTTTTTTTTTTTTTTTTTTTTTTTACTTTTTCTTGGACAAAAAGTCCCCTGCGTTGGCAAGCCACCAAAGAAGAAAGAATTGGCCTCTTTCGGTGCGGTGAAAGCTGACTTGTCAAAGTCCGCCAGGAACAATTCATCACACCCCTTGCTTATTACGGTGCCGTCCCCGTTGGCAACGTCGTCCGTCCAGTTCGTTGTTCCTTTTTCTTTTTTTTTAACTAAATGGAAAGTGGGCCGTCCCCGTTGGCAACGTCGTCCGTCCAGTTCGTTGTTCCTTTTTTTTTTACCAAATGGAAAGGGGGCGATCCATGCAAGGGTCACATCGCACAGGCACAACCTGCGCTGGACCCAAGTGTTCCTGCATTGTTTTCTGTTCCTCTTTCCTCTTTTAGCTCGACCGCATTTCAGCCCTGCATCGGCCGGCCAGCACACCACTGCTCAGCCACAACTGAGACGGGTCATTTTGAGGCGCCAGGTCGGTCCCGCGACGAACCATCTGTCGGGACAACTTCCGAGACAACATGCTGCTGCCATTTGTGAGCGCTTCCGACCCGACCCGACCGGAGCAACTCATACTCCGTGCTCCGTAAACGTACTCCTCACGGCGATGGATACATCGACTTGTTGCCGTTGAAACTGGGAAATCCTGCAGGATCAGCAGCGGCTAGAAACCCCATGTCATTGGCAACACCCGTCGTACCCTGTGGCCGTTGGCTGTCAGATTCCCTACGAAAAATGGATGCTTCATAAACATGACCCTGTTCCTGTTCCTGTTCCTGTTCCTGTTCCTGTTACCCCCAACGCCACGCTTAACACAGAGTCCATGATTCTGACCATCCATCCACACCTGACACAAATCATCTCGCCTTCAACTTCCTACCCAATGCCTCCAATGCATGCATGCTCTCTCTCTCGCCTCCTCCACCGGCGACGTGAATCGCGGCCTGTAATCATCCACGCTGATTCTCACGCCCCTCCTGTCCCCCTGGAGACTCGCCCGCGCGCAAACGCCGCCCTTCTTCTTCTTCTTCTTCTTCTTCTTCTCCTCCTCCTCTGCCGCCGATCCGCCATGCGCGGCGGCAAGATCCTGCATCTCGATATCATCATGGTCAACTCCATCTTCCATCAAAGCGACGTGTTCGCCAAGGGCTCGTCTCGCATTGGCATCCTTCTCAATTCTCTGCATGAGATCCTGGTCCGTGGGCCAGTACACCCTCCTCACGCCCTGGACGACCAAATCGGCGACGACGAGGGTGGCCAGCGCAAGGAGCAGCGTGGTCCACCAGCTGAGCTGTCGGCCAAAGTTGTGGATAAAGGCTCTGCGGACCATGTCTCTGCCCACCTTGCGCGGGTACATGCCTGAGAGGGAGAGACACCAGAGGAACCAGCCTGCGACGGAGATGAAGAAGCCGCCAAAGGTGACGACGGTCTTGTGGTGTAGCTCGAGGATTCTGGCCGGCCGCGTGACTAGTTAGTACTGGATATGGGACACGGGAAAACGGGAAAACGGGAAGAAGAAGAAACTACATACAGCAGCTTGACATTGATAAAGATGACGCCAACAGTGAAGCACAATGCCCCCATGGCATACAAGCTCGTATCCTGCGTGAACAGCGCGGCGGTATACTCGGCCCACATGAAGTAGTAGATGACGAAGCTGCCCGCCACCCCCATAATCATCCACCCAAAGTACTGCGTGAAGCTGAATCCGCGCTTCTGCTGTCCGAATGTGTACAGCTCCGGCACGGCGAGTAGCGCCTCCGCGGCAAGGTCCTTTTCGAGGATGCCCAGCAGTATGACGGGCAGCGAGGTGAACAGGCTGTTGAACACGGTCAGACTCCACGGCTCCAGGAGAGAGGTGCCAGAGTACCCGTTGAAGCGCTGGTAGTGCGCCTGCGCGAGGAAGAAGATGGTTTCCTTCCAGAACGTTGCGAGAACGTATTTGCCGGTGCGGAGGTAGTTCCAGCGGCCGTGGACCAAGAGGAGCCGCTGGAGGAAGCGGAACTGGGCGATGGAGTAGTCTGATGTGCGGGATGCTTGGAGGCCTTCGCGGCCCGAGATGCCGATGCCGACGTGGGAGGCTTGGATCATGCCAATGTCGTTGGCGCCGTCGCCGATGGCGAGAGTCATGCTTCCGGGGACGAGGCGGCGGACCGACTGGACGAGATTGGCCTTTTGGGACGGCGATGCGCGGCAGCAAATGACGGAGTCGGTGCGGAGGACCAGGTCGTAGAAGAGGACGGCCAGATGGTCGTCTGCGTCGATGGCGGAGAGCGTCTGTCCGTCGACGACGACGACGGAATGGGGACCATGCCTCGTCCCACGTCGTTGAGCGTCCTTGTCAGGCGGTCCCGCAGATTTCCGCTGTGACGGTCCAGGATGTACATCTCGGAAAACGGCTTGCACACGCGAGCCGAGTGCCCAATGTTGATGGCCGTCTCCCGCTTGTCGCCGGTCAGCATCCACACTTTGATATTGGCACGCCGCAGCTTGTCGATTGTCTCGGGGACGCCCTCCTGCAGTTTGTCCTCGATGGCTGTCGCACCGGCAAGCTCGAATTTCTGCTCAATCATCTCGCCGGCTTCCTCAATCAACTCCTGGCGGCCGACAAGACTGGTCTCGGCTTCCCGGTACATCTGCTTCCAGCTCGCGTAGGCCTCCTCGTCGACGTATCGATAGGCGTAAAGAAGCGTTCGGAGACCCTCGCTCGCAAAGTCGTCGACGTGCTGGAAGCACTTCTCGAAGACGGCTGCCTCATCGGACGCAACGGACTCGTCTACGTGCATGCGGTGGTCGGTGGTGTTTCCGGCTGATGTTGTGCCCACGCCCTCAATCTGCTGATGCGACAGTCTGCGCAAAAAGTCGGTCGATCGACGGCCGAGACTGCGCCGCAGACCTTCTTCCAGCCTGTCGACGGCTTCTCCCCGCTTCACGGCCAGACTGGTCCGCGGTGTGCCTCGCCGACTGGCCACACTCATCCGCGTCCGGGCCATGTCCTGCTCAAACGTCTTTCGCAAACTAGCCCGGCGGCTGATGTCCTCGAACTTCTGCTGCGCCAGGTGGCTCATCCTGAGCCGAGAGAGAATCACATTGTCAGCTCCTTTGCAGAAGACACAGACGCGGCCGTCGGGCATGCGAATGATGCTGGACATTCTCTTCCGCTTGCTGCTGAACTCAATCACATCCAACACCTGGTAAGTTTCGGTCTGCAAAGATCCATCTTCATCCGTCATCCGCAGCTTGATTGCTTGGGCCGGGCGATCAATCACCAGCCAGCCCATGTCTCGTGCGGCCTCCACGAGAGCCAGCTCATCTGGCGACGCAGCTTGAAAGGAGAGCTCGCCGTTTTCCTGCTGCTCTGGCGAACAGGTATGGCATAACGCGATGCAAAGCAGGAAGTGCTTCGCTTTGCGGGAAAACACGGTGCTGGGATTTCTGCGAATGTAATCCAGCATGTCCTCCGTCTTGGCCTCGGGCTCCCCGTTGGGGCGGACGGATGACTTCCGGTGGTGCTGTGACATCATCCCCTTTCCCTCGCCGAGACGACCCATCATTGACGCCTCGATTTTCTTCCGCCTGGCCTCCTCATCTCGCTGCACATCCATGTCATGAAGGCAGGCCACGCCCGCGACACTCATCTTGCGGAAGCGCATGACGTTTTCCGTCAATGTGCCCGTCTTGTCCGAAAATACATGGGTCACTTGCCCGAGATTCTCCAAAATCGTCGTCGTGTTCGCTACCATGGGCGTATCGGTCACCGGATCGTACATGCCGACGTCCTGAAGGAGGATGAGTTGGCCAATCTTGACGATCTCCATGCTGATGTATAGGGAGAGCGGGATCAGGGTGTTGAACATGATGAGGTAGCCAAACAAGATTTCCCGGAAGGGCACGCCGGCGTCGAATGCGCCCTTGGTCACGAGGTAAAAGGACCTGTCTTGCACGTCGTTCTTCCAGAGGCCGTGGCCAATGGTGAAGCCAGCGGCGAGCATGAGGACAATGACAATCTGGAAGAGAACCATCTTGTTGATGATGGACTGCATGGCGGGCTTCTTGGCCGACACGTTCTTGTTGGCGTTCATGCGTATCTTGCATTCTTCGCCGGAGTTGACGACGATGCCAATTGCCTCGGCAGTGTTGCGCAGTATGGATCCTCGATAGGCAATGCTGCTGATGGACAGCGGCAACGTCTCATCACCCACGGTAGCCCGGCCGTCGTAGCTGTACAAGTCGATGTTTGGGTCCTCGGAAACAATGGTCGCCTGTGTCGATCTGATACCGTCGAGCGTGGTGCACAGCTCGGCGAGTAAAGGGCATGCCTGCTTGCTCTTGAGATTCGTCTCGCCGTCCAGGGCCATGGTCTCGATGTAAGCGATGCCATTCGGGCCCGTGGCATGCAGCAGAATCATATCCGCCGGGACACCGTCGTTTCGCCTCAATCGAACGATGTCGCCGATTTTGACATTCTGCCACTGGGTTCTCGTCCAGTCGTGCGTCTCCCCGACCGATTCACCGCATACGCCGCTTTTGGCATCAGCTCCTTCTTGGACCATGCCGGCCTGCTTCTCTGCATGCCTTGGGGACTTCGATTTGCTCTCCGGGCTTCGGTTCAAAACCCATGTCACGCTCCGATTTTCGGACTTGTCCAACTGATATCGCCGATAGTCGTCGTATCCTTCTTTCGCCATACTAAAGGCAACGAACACAGACAGCGGGATGATGGTCGTCCATCTCCCAACTGTGCTCAACCCGGGGATCATCTGCAGGATACCCATGACCAAGAAGTAAAAGTTGCCCAATTTGCTGAACTGGAAGATCAACTGCTTGGGGACGAAATCATAAGCCGTGTATCGACTCGATCGAATAAAGTTGCTTATATACGGCTTTTGACTTCGCTCGTCCATCAGCTCATCCACGGGGTTCAGGGGATATGGCGGCCGTCATTGCTCGAGGGTAGAGGCTTGCGCCGGAGCAATCCCTCGACGATGAGCCTCTGGTAGATGGCAGCGAGGAAGACCTTTGCCTTTTCCCTTTTGGTCTTGCCGGGTCCAAGTCTGCGGATCGAGTCACGAAGGCGGTGCTTAGTAGCCGTGTCGTCGGCGTCTTGATCGTCCCTCGGTACGCCATCCTCGGCAGTATCGTTCGAGGCAGCCTCCATCTCAGCCGCGGGGTCTCTTGAGTGGATCGGAAACAGCACATGTTGCTCATGTCCCAGCCCTCGAGTCGCATCCAGCGCCAACGAACGTCTGATCGAAGACCTCGGGAACGATGCCGGGCGCGCAATCGCTCCGTTGGCTGGGTCGGTGTTTGATCTTCTCGGTGATGCAAATCGTTTAGCAAGGAGCGACGTGTTTTGTTCTTCTGGTATCGTCATTGGAGAGGATGGGTTCTCAGACTGGACAGCATCGTTGGTATCCTCCATGTCGTCGTCCTGTCGCGGAGACGTCGACCGTGGGCCGTCACTTCGGCTGCTCGGCTGTGCCGGAGCCATGGTGCTTCAAAGATTGTGTCTCTCGCTCAGCATTGGGAATTGGCAACCGGCATGGCGGAAGTGATTCGCGCCAACAATTTGGTATGCTTTTTTTTTTCTAAATAAAAAAATAAAATAAACAACATGGCAAGTGAAAGGTCAAGGAAAGAGAAGCTTGGCGGCGGTCATGGTGTGAGGGAGACAACATAATCATGAATGAGTCCCATGACCCACATGCCCTCTCTTCCCAGTTTGGATGAACAGCCGCATCCAGGCGCAGCAATGATCCATAATCGGTAGCCATGGTCGAGGCTTCAACCAAAGTTGGAACGTGGCGGAGCAGCACAGCACATCATGCGAGGCAAGACAGGCAAGACGCAGCAGCTTACGTATGACGTGACCTCAGCTCGCCTTCGTGTTGGCACGTCCCCCATGAGACTTTAGCTCGAATCTCACCATAATCAATGCCTGCTCCTTCATTGCAGGCAGCCAGTCATGTCACGCAAACAATTTTCGACACGGCAGAGAATGCTGAACCCGTAGTTTTATGATCCTGAATGCGTTATAAATATGTAACCAGCATCGCCTAGCTGCTCTTGTGCTCGAGGCGCAGAAGACTTCATCTGGTGCTCGGTTTCCTCGCGCATCCCGCAGTCACACAATTGAATTGTTCTCGTGCTGCTTTCCCCAGTCCTCGGAGCGCCACACTCAACCATGATTACAAGGAGCATAAGAACCCAACTCATCCCTCTCATCTCCATAAACAAGAGGAACAATAAAAAAGCAAAGAGCCGTCCACTGCTCAGACCGCCTGGGTCCGTCCATCTCAGTAGCCCATGTGAAATGTCAGAACCAACAAGAAAAAAAAAAAAAAAGAAAGCATAGATGACACAAAAGTAGACAAATGACCCCTATTATTCAAGATACGCACAAAAAGTGTGAATTAGGTCCTTGAGAGCAGCATGGCGTAAGACAAAGAAATACTGCCCCGAGAGACGGGTGCTCGAAAACATAGATGAAAGAGCCCCAGTGAAAAGCAAAGCTGTGGTTTGGCCGTGTCGGAAAGGACGCGCGCGCCACCAGGACATGCAATGTCGCACACAAATTTAAAACGTTGCAGTACAGCATTAGCAATCGGTGCCGTTAAAAACGTACGGATTGCTAAACCGTACCCGTCAGATTCGCTGTCCATGCAACGCAATGAGGACATCGATGTGCACGGAGACTTCATCGAAGCAGATATTTTTGGAAGAGAGGGAGGGAGAAAGGCCTAAACGTGTTGTCGAACCGAGACCGAATATAAGCAAACCCATGGTATCAACTGCATCGATAATTCCAGGAAAAAAAAAAAAAAAAAAAAGGTAAACGCCAAGCATAATGAATACAGACTTTGATCGGGTTTCGCTCGCCCCAACGCTCATGCGCAGGCTAAAGCCGATCTTCATCCCATTGCGAGACCAGAACTGACCGTCGTCATTGCGTATGTGGTGGGTGCACTGATTCGGGAGATAGGCTGACGGCATCGACGTGATCGAACTGGACCAGTTGTTCCATATCCAATTCGGCTTGGTGGTGATGATGGACCAAGTGATTTGGTGAATGACCATGCATGGGCAAGTTGATGGTATGCTTCGAATACATCTCGTTGAGGCTGACTCCATCCTCCGAGACAGCGCATGAACCATCGTGGCCTGCATAGAGTTCGGCAGATGCGGACCGACCCATCATCGACATGGGCGGCGATTGTTCAACTATGGATGGCTCGGTGACGGTCCCGGTGTAAGGCATGGGGACATGGTGCCAGTGCTCTCAGCTCCGACCATCGGTGACAGGAAGGCACTGTTGCTGTAGGGGTTTCCGTAGTGGGTGTGCGATAGGGGTCCCGTCTCTGGTCCCTGAGACATAAATGTACCCGCGGGACTGGGTGGAAACTCCGCCGGCGAGGCCGTTGTAGCTGATAACGGATACTGACGCATGTCGAGGCCGAAGCCGGCTTGCGTGTCGATGCGGAGGTTGTGGCCTACACCGCTAGGCTGCTGCGGAACTGGCGCAAAGATGTTGGGGTTGTGTTGGGGGCCCATTTCGCCGGGTGGTTGGATATAGAATGAAGGCATTGCCTGATTTTGGAACATGGCGAAGTCGATGGGTCCAGGCACGGATCGACTGCGCTGCCTCTTGTGGCCGTGAGGAGGAGGACGCATTGCGGAATGCATTTGGTTCATCTGGTTCATACCCCAATGATCTTGCATCATGGCTGCCTCGGGCTGATGGAAGTTGGGTTGCGATGCTGGTCGTGCAGTTGGTGAAACCGGGGCCGACACAGATATCGCGTGAGGATCGTGCATGTGCGCGCCGGTGCAGTGCTGGGGGTTGTGTCGGTTCATGAACGACTCGAGAGACACCAGCTTGGCCAACTGACCTGCCAGGACCTTCGTGTTGCCACCAAGCTGATGAATCATGCACTGGGTGGCCTGCAGGTCCTCGGTGAAATCATGGCACAGGTAGAATCCGCCGGCGGATGGTGAGGAATCCATGAAGAAGTTAGGGGCACGGTTCAATTCAATGACAATGCCGCCCATTTTCTTGGGGTCTGACTCGTTGTTCTCCAGCCAGATATTCTTGATATGCGAGAAGGGGTATTCGATCTTATACCCAGCCTGTTCGTTGTTGATGTAGTATGTCATGGTACACTTGTCAGGCGAGTAGAAGATGATGAGATCCATCGTATTCTGCCCGACTCGTGTCCACTTGCCTATGCTGAGGGAGCGGCAAGTCAGGTGGTGGATCAAGACTTTGCCTTGCCCAGACTCGCCGCCGAGGAGCATGCCGTTGTGGCCAAAAGGCATCAGACCAGTGCGTCCCAGGTAGGTTCCGCCAAGACCTTTGCCAGTCTCCATTGCCTGCATTGCCAGGTATGCTCTCATTGATTCGGGAATGGAGTCAATGTCTTCGCCAGTTTCCAGGCTTTTCTTCGCAATCAACTTGATCTTGGCACGGCTGCACTTCATGTTAGTCAACGCGAATTCCCACAGGGGTTCGGAACGCACGGTTCTCACGTACCGGTTCTGGAACCAAATCTGGACCGACCTTTCGGTCATGTTGATTTCGTCTGCTATTCTATCTCTAACGCCGGCAGTTGGGGTGGGGTTTTTATTGAACTCAATTTCCAAGACGGAAAGCTGTTCCTGTGTTGCTCGTTGTCTCTTCTGATTCTTCTGCTGTTGAGTTAATGTACTCTTCCTTGGAGGACGTTTATTGGACTGGCCATTGCCACCAGAGCTAGATTGGCAGGGAGATTGCTTGGACGATGTAGGGGTGAGGATATCCATGTCATTTTCGGCGCCAGACATGGAATCATTCATGGTGGAAAAATCCACAGAGTGCTCGACTTCGGCCGCCATATTGTGTGTGGTTATATGGAATCACGGATGGCGATTTCGTCGTCGTTCTTGGACTGAGCTGAGCTGAGCTGAGTTTTCTTGATGGGACCACGATGGCGATCTGTCCGATGGTAGAGTTCAAAACTCGGTAGAGAAAAGGGAGGAAGGATCTCGTATGAATCCTAACCGAGGTCGCGCTCACCAAGGCGTAAGCGGCGCCGGTTTCAACGTCGAGTGCGTGCTGGGAGTAAAGGCTCTCGAGATGGCAGGATTGCGAATTGTACTTTAAGCAAGCTGATGAAAAGTGTAGCGATTGTGCGTATGGTGCCGCGAGCAATAGATTGTGTGCAAAGACCGTAACCTCTAGAAAGCTATAAGCGGATAAAGGAGGGATTCGGAAAGCGACCTCGTCTCGGTGGTCGAGTATCGTCGATGAGGAGCCCAAGGAATGTAATGGACCCGGAAAGAGTGACGGGTACCGAAATGGCTACTAAACAACAAGAGAGTGACTGGAAAGGAAAGGAAAGGGTCGGGAAAGGAAAGGAAGCAGTGGAAGGACACAGAGCGAAGACGGGTGATGAAGAGGACGGAGGAGAAGGAAAAACGGAGGATGGGAGGATGGGGAGGACGGGGGAAAAGGAACCCTGCGGGCCCATTGCCAGCACAGACTCAGAGGACTCAGAGGACTCAGAAGGGGGCGGGGCGGGGCACACCAGACCGCTGCGGCCTGCCCAGACAGAGGAGCTGCCTGGCATTGCATATTGTAGTTCGGGAGTGCGGGCACATCTGGCGCGCGTTAGGCTGGGTGGCAGGATGAAGGGAACTACTCCGTACGGATTACTCCGCACTGGCATTATCAGAATTGTCAACTCTTGCGCGCGAGAGAGCCCAGGATTTCAGGGTGTGAAAGAAGACTTCGCTGATACGGCCCGGCAGGCACACGCGCAGCAGCATCACAACATGGTCGCACTAGACCAGACAGACCAGACTAGACCTGACTGACCATTTGACACAACCACTTATCAACTGTACATAGGAACAGGCCCGCCCCGGACAGGCCCCGGACAGGCCCCGGACAGGCCCCGGACAGGCGCCCCAGACAGGGCATCGGGTCCAGTCAGCCCAGCAGGACTAGCTTAAACTTGCGGCTTAGTCCCTGGCCCAGTGTGGTGTGTTGGCCCAGCCAGGGGTCAGAGATGCGATGTACAACAATGTATGTACGGTACGGAGTACGGAGTAGGAAAAAGGAACGAACGATAGGTCCGAAGTCCGCCTCCCCAACAGCCCATCCGATCGACCAGGTTTTCGCCCGTGACCGCCAAGGCGTCTCGCCCGTTTTGGACATTGTGGAAATCTTGCCGATTCACGTCTCGGTCCCAGGATCCAGCGGGATCCAGCGGGATCCAGCATCATTCGCATAACGTTACGGCGCATTGCGTCGAGCAGCACTGCGTCGAGCAGCATTGCGTCGAGCAGCATTGCGTCGAGCAGCATGCATCGCTGAGTGGCCAAGGCGTGAAGGGGCGTGACTCCCGTACGTTGAGTTGAGGTCCAAGGCTAGCCAGCCTTTACGAAACCGTCTGACTCTGAACACCTGGTCCGGCGGCGTTGAGCTCGACAAGAGCCGCTCCGTGCGCTTTGGTCGGTACCCGGGAGGGACGACTCGGTGCTGGTATAAAAAAAAATTGCCCCTTGCCCGCGAATCACGCGTGCATACATGCTTTTCCTGTACTTCTTGGTGTAGTGTGCATGTGCACTGGTGACACCGTCAGGATTGTCCGACGGTCATGGAGCGAACCTCATCGGGCGAACCTCATGGAGCGAACCTCGGTGCACAATTCGCTCCTTGAAATTGGGGAGTTTGGGAGCACAGAAATCAAGTAAGCCGCACCACCCGCACCACCCGCACCGCCGGGTAATAAACTCCCCTGGAGCTGGTCCCCGAGTGCCGCTGCTATTACCAAACCAAGTCATGTTCTGCGCCAGAGAAGGGGGCAGCAATGCATGGGTGTGTGCGTGTGCGTGGTGTGCGTGGTGTGCGCAGCGCGACAGGAGCAAGTGCGGGTTCCTGAACTCAAGCGCCACAGGCCGCCCCCTCTTTGGCTTCACCCGTGCAGCTGCTGTGCCTGAACCAACGCCTCCACCAATGCACCAATGGACTGACAAGAAGTTGCTCTTTGAAGCCGGGTCTTCTTCGCAACTCATTGGTGGCAGCTGCAAGGGTTTTTCGAGCCCACCAATACCAAGACACACGGCTACCATGTTCTCTTCATCATGCGAGTCCTGGCACCTGGGATGTGTACAGACGCTGCAAAGGTACCCGTTTTTGTGAGACTCGGGTTACGCGGATCCTCGAAAGGTACATGTATCTATGCAGGTACGCCGTACATGCGTATGGAGGACAAGACTTCCTGGGTTTGATGCACATTTGTTGATGCGCATCGATCGAACGGGAGAAAGGCAGCTGTCAAAAGCAATTGTCGGCATTGATGTGCATCGTGCCGATGGTCCTACTTTTGTGGCTGAAGAAGGGGCAACACGTACACTTGCGTCTGTTCATTGACAAACGTGGAACGCCCCTGTTGAATCCTCGTACCTAAATAGTATTTTGCAACATCGGATAGGATGCAGGCAGCATGACTGGAACAAGACAAGTCCACTGAGCGCGTCCGGGCCGCTTCGCCGGGTGCCAGACTGCCAGACTTGGCTGGCCATCATGTCTCAGGACGTTGTTAGCAAGTTGGCTCGATGCTAGCAGTCTGTCTAGCCGTGTTGTCCAGACAGGCCGCGCGCCTTGGCCAAGACAAGACATACAGGCTTCTATTGTTGGGCCGAGAACTCGTGTTGGGCTCCTGGTCTACTTTCGTGTTCCCTTTTTTTTTTTTTTTTTTTTTTTTTTTTCACCCCCGCGCCGTCAGGTACCCTCTGATCACGGATGTGGTGTTCAATGCAAACAAACGCGTTTAAACGGGAGACAATTGCAGTGAGCAGTTTTCGGGCAATTTGCAGATGAAGCTCAACCAAGATAATCAAGCACACTAAAAAAAAAAAAAAAAAAAAAAAAAACCGACAAAGGCAAATTGAACCCCACGCGGCGGTTCACGTCGTCTTGCCCCACGATGGACTCCAGTGGTCCGGATAATTGGTCCCTGCGCGCTCGCATCGCCCAGGCCATTCATTGACTGGAATTCATCCGTAGGAAGAAGTCCTTGAGATGTCCCCTTGCGTCAGAGCTCTCGTTCGTCTCGTCAGGCAAAAGGGGCAGCGTGGGCCCCACAATGGATCGACGCAAATCAGGGATGCCAGATGTGCTGCCCAAGTTACCTAGTCCTTATCTTCGAGGCAAAGATACCACCACCATACCTCCTTTGATGAACCATTACTCGGTACGTTCGTTGTGTACGCAATGCGGCATGCTGATGCTCAGCCAAGAAAAATATGTAGAAACGGAAATAAACTCCAAAACCTGCCTGGTGAAAAAATTGAAATTGAAATTCAATGATACAATGCACGTTACAGCGTTGTCACTACTATGGACTTGGAGTCATTCTCGGAGACTGCATCGTGACAGGCCACGAGGACCTCTCTCTTGAGAGAAGTTTCAGAAGTGAAACCGCCGTGATCCAAGGCTTGTTGCAAAACGGAGCTTACATACGAGAAGCCCGCCAATGTTCCTGCAGTACGGAGTAGTGCCAGCTTGTTTGTCTAACCCTGACCTCTGGACCCCATCCAGACAGACCGCTCGCAGACAACGGTCTTCATCGCGGTTGTCCATGCGGCAATCCCTGCTCAAGTTGTCGTCATCATCGTGATCCGGCGGTTGCAACTTGTCAAATGCGTGCCTTGGTGGAATCCGCACGCCAAATAGTGCGGTACAGCCAAGGGCGACGTGAAGACTGAGTCTTCCTACGACGATGGCAGTCAGTAAGTCAATAGCCATCAGCTAGTCAACGATTCATGAACTCGTCCTGGGCGACTCATGCGCGCGATGGCCACGACCACGATGGAAGAGTTGGTGAACGAATGAATGAATCCGTATTGCATGCGCTCCACATTGCCTACTGTATGTACATATGTACGTACATACGGAGTTGCTAGCTCATGTACCCCTGACTGGGACCCCGTTACTATGCATCAACAAGCCTCCCTTGCAGCATCTGTTCGAATCAGCATCAGCCATCAGCCATCAGCCATCAGCCATCAGCCATCAGCCATCAGCCAACGAAACGGGCCTGTGCTGGTCCCCGCTCAGCAGCCACATGCGCATCGCGCGTATCGCATCAACAATGGATGATGGATCGGCTTTGCTCTAGTCGCTCTAGTCCGTATTCTTTGCTTGTACGGAGTCCTCCGTGCGGAGGGAGTACTGTTCGTCTTGTCTCTTTCCTTTTTCCTTTCTGTCCCCTTGATCCCCTTCCCTTTGTCCGTCTGGCTGTCGCTGAAATGCCTGCGGTACAGCAAGGTACAGCAAGCGCCCGACTCTTGAGTCACCGCCTGCTCATCACGAATCCCTGAACTGGGTCAGACACAAGCTCACTCAGCCTTGCCTTTAGAATCAGTCTTGCGCGCATGGGATCCAGGTCTTGTCGACTAAAAGGTAATCTTGAAACTTTGGGAGTCCTTTTGGAGGGACAGGACAGGATCCCCCGATCTACATAGGTAGCTTTCCAACCCATACAGTGGGCATGGTTTCGTCCTGCCTGCTACCCTGCAGAGCGTTGAATGGTGTCATTATGCACGGTGCGTTGACATGACTAGGACAGCTCATGAATCATCGCGTCGTTTGCTTCATCTGGCGTGTATCTGCGCCGAGTATCAGCAAGACCCGCATCACAATCACCTCACAGCTCCTTCATCACCTCTTGCACCGCCCTCGCCGCCATGCGTCTCCTCTGAGCTTCCGGCAGTCCCTCCCCGCCTCCCTGACCGCCTGTAATTTTCTCATCATGTTATCCATCGCGACGACCTCCTTGTCTTCCTCATCTTCGCCTGCCTCCACATCACCCCCGTCTCCCTGAAGAAGGTCGCGTGAGGATGCAGTAGTCCGTGGCAGAATACCCGACGCAGAGGCAGACGTCTCGCCTGCAACGGCGCCGTCCTTGGCACCAGCCTCCCAGATGGCTCTTTTCAACCCTTCAAAATCCGCGGCATCGTAGCCGAAATCCAGGGTCTCCGCATCGAGATGCTCCTTCTCGTCCTGGAAGTCCCCGAATTCAGAGACGTCTTCTGCATCGTCTTGCGCCCAGTCATTGGACTCGAGGGCTTCTTTAACACGAGCGATGCCTGTTTTTCTACAAGGGGAAGTTGGCTTGGATTTTTCACAATTGCCCATGGCAGAACCCGTCATGGTCTCACATAGATGATGACCCGAGGGGGGCGAAGAAGAAGAGAGATGAAAAGTGTGTGATAAAGGAAAGAAGAACAAGGCAAAAACATACCGCCGAATGTATTCAACGCAGGCTGCGAGGCACCCAGCTGTACGAATTCCAAACCAGCTTCGGCGCACAACTCATCCCACTCTTCCGTGTCGGCGTCCGAGGCCGTGTCTCCGACACCGATTGCCAGACGGACGCCGTCCCATTCCCATCCCCCAGGCCTTTGTCGACGACTTGACCCATCTGGGCGATGGCCTCCCTGACGAGCTCTGCCGCCATGGCCGCTGTAGACTGGGCAGGCGGCCCAGGCAGGGCAAAGATGAGGATGAGACCGCCCAGAACGGCAAGTACCTCGGCTGCCTCGTCGGAGAGAAAAGAAGCAGCCCACTCGGACGGCGAGGCCATGAGATCAAGCCATACCGGCACAGAAGCGGTATAGTATTGCGTTTTGAGAGGGAGCGTGTGTGTGGTTCCGGCGAGGGAGGCTGATGCCGGTTGGGGCGTCGAGCCCGTCAGGTCTACGGGACGTTAGATGTTGTTGTCTCGATGATATGAAGTGACGCGATATTACATGTGAACGTCACGCCGTGCAAGTGACATGGTGGCGAGGGCACAGGAGGGGGAAGAGGAAAACCCGCACCTTTGACAACCCTGCGTAGATGGTCGGCCTGGCCTTCGAGGCTGACGGCCAGTATTCTTCGCGGATTACCGACTTGCATTGCGGTGGCATTGCGTGCTTTGCCCGTTCGAACTAGACGGATGCAGGGCCCGAGATTTGGTGTTGACAAGTCTAGATGATGGGGGTGGGTGGGGGCGGGGCGCAAATATGCCCAGTCCCACGTCTACCCTACGTACTACGCTTCTCATCTAAAATTACTTCCAGTCGGGGGCTCCCGGGTAGGTGAGCACAGAAACACGGCGTAAACAACATAATCAGTTCGGCCGCACAGCCAGCGAAGTTGTACCGTACGAGCGCACCATTGTCTAATATAGTTGTAATCATAATGGCCTGTTCGTGGAAAAAAGAGAAAAAAAACATCTAGAATAGGAAACACACAAGGTACCCGTCGAGAGCAAGCCTCCCATCTGCCATCAGTCTTACTTCTGGCTACACCTCACCGACCTCGTCCTTTGCCCATAAGTAAAGTTTATAATTCATAATTCATCATAAATCTACTCCGGCCAACGACCCATCCATCCATCAACAACTATCGCCCCCATCCAAAACTCCGATTCACAAGCCCCATGGCCTCCACCCCGTCCTGCACAATTCCCGCCATCCCCTCCCGCCGGTCGCCCTCCCGCGCCCTCCTCGCCCTCTCGAGGTCCCCTGATCCAAGATGCCTCTCCTCCTCTCCAGCATGGCCTTCTGCACCGCCCCCGCCCACATGTTGTACCACTGCTCCTCACTCATGCAGACGTACCTCTTGCGCCCCGGCACAGCAGTCGGCTCGCTCATCCTCCACTCCGTCGTCACAGTCTCCCACCTCTTCGTCATGAAGAACAGGTACGGCCACGTGAAGACAAACAAGAGGGTGAACGTGAACATCATGACAATCCACTTGGTCAGTCGCCAGCGGTTGATGCGGCAGTCGTTGTAGACGTGGACGTGGGAATGACGAACGGGAAGTCAATCTTCACATGGCCTCTGTAGTTGGTGGCCCGCACGAGACCTTCCAGTCTTCGGCGGAGCATGTC
Organism: Epichloe glyceriae; assembly: GCA_023658535.1. Lineage (NCBI taxonomy): Eukaryota > Fungi > Ascomycota > Sordariomycetes > Hypocreales > Clavicipitaceae > Epichloe > Epichloe glyceriae. The sequence continues at coordinate 369,230 of CP098295.1, read as the reverse complement.
CCAGTCGTAGCCCTCGACGCGGCGCTCCATGGTGAAGCACTTGAGGCTGCATCGGGAGGCGCAGTATCGTCGACACCACTCTCGGAGACCGGGGACGCCTTCCTCGGGGTGAGCCGCTGCCGCCGAAACCGGGTGCCCTTGTGGCGAAGACGGTGCCGCGACGGACCTTTTCAAAGTTGCCTGCTGTGTCGAGGGTGCGCCAGGCTTGGGCGGAGCGAATGTCCGAGTACAGGAGGTGGGTGAGCTCGATTTCGATTTCAAAATCCGTCACTTGCTTCGTCTCGCGGCTCTTATCGTTGGCCCCCGACTTCTCGGTGTGCGTGCCGGCGATGCGCACAAAGGGTCGGGGAGGGACCATGGCCAGCTTGTCAATGTGGTTGGCCAGAAAGTCTGGATCGCGGTCCAGTCGCGGGTCGAGGAAGTAGGCGGTTGTTTCGTCATGGCGGAACGGGTGGACGGTTTCGAAGCCGTCGTCCCGGCTTGGGGGCATGAGGGGATCGAACGGTCGAGCGTCATCATTGTTGAATTCATCATGGTCGGTGTACAGAGGAGGGAGGTCGTCGTCTGCGAGCTCGGCTGGGTCTTGGTCGAAATACCGGTGGGATGGAGGCGGGGATGGAGGCGGGTGGCGGTCGCCGGGGAAGTAGGACGACGACAGCGTTGAGGAGCATATTTCGGATGGGGCTGCGCTGGGCTTGCCCATGATGCCGGTTGTGGTTGTGATGATGCGGAAAGGGAGGACAAAAAGACGGGGGCGTTGGGATTATCAGACTGGAAGATCCCCGCTTCTCCAGTCCCTTCGTCGCACCAGTCACACCAGTCACACCAGTCACACCAGTCATCACCAATCCCATACGCAGTGTGCTCAATACAAACTTTTTCAATTATTCCTGTACAACGAATTCTGTACTTGAATCAACAGCGCTGGTTGTGCTCCATGTAATATGTATGCATAGCATCCAAAAAAAAAGAAAACTTCATCTTCCAGCTTCTGGCGCACATGCGCGAGCGCAAAACGATGCCGCAGAGTCCGTCTACGGCGCACGCCTCCAACCTCCTCGACCTGCACCCAATGAATGTACTTTTGCCATTTATGCAATGTACCGGCTGTCCTTTTCTACTCCATGGTATGACTCAATGACTGTCCGGTCCGTTGCTATTTACGCATCACCGACGTCGACCAATTTGTCCTCATCCCACTTCTTCTTCGCCGCCTTGACAAGCAGATCAAGCTCCCCACTCATCTCGCACATGCTGCGGAATTCTCCCTCCTCGTTGCTGATCAAGTCCCATGGGTGCCCGTACTGCTTCACTTCGCCGTGATCAAGAACCAACACCTTGTCGTAGTCCACAATCGTCTGAAGTCGATGCGCAATCGTGATGACGGTTCCCGTGAGCTCTCGGATAGTCTCCTGGATCTTAAAGTCCGTGTTGTAATCAATCGAAGCCGTCGCCTCGTCCATCACCAACACCGTGGGCTTCTTGAGCATCGCTCGCGCCAGGCACAGCAATTGTCGTTGACCTTGTGACAAGTTCGATCCTGACTCCGTCACTGCTGATGATAGGTCCAGGAAAATGTTCTTGTTGGTCATGACAGATGACGCCGCCGAGCGAATAACGGCTTGCGAGCTTGACGGTGTGGACTTGGCCGTAGCCTCATCGAATCCAATGAGCTGGACACGTCGGAGAGCTTCAAATACCTGCTCATCCGTGTATTGGTCAAAGGGATCCAGGTTCGAGCGGATGGTGCCCCTGAACAATGTCGGATCCTGGGGCACTATCGTGATGTTCTCTCGCAAGTCGCGCAAGCCAATGTTCCCAATGTTGATGCCGTCAATGACAATGCGGCCCTTCTCTGCTTCAAGGGCGCGGAAAATGGCCAATGCCAGCGAACTCTTGCCTGCTCCAGTACGTCCAACGATGCCCACCTTCTCTCTGGCGTTGATCCTGAGGTTGATGCTCTTGAGGACGGGATCCAAGTCTTCGCGGTATCGCGTGCTGTAGTCGACGAATTCGACGTTGCCCTCATCGGGCCATGATTCCGGCGGGCGATTCTTCTCCACAATGGGTGCAGCCTCTTGCTCGAGGTCCAGGTACTCCTTGACCCGTTCCATCGAGTTCATGTTTTGTTCGTTCATACCGTACAGACGCACGAGCCATAGGACGTTCTCCGTGAAGTTCATGGCGTAGCTCAGTGAGATGCCAGCCGCACCAGCGTCAACCTTACCGAGGCTGAGGATGAGGAAGACTCCTGCGGAGAAGGACACCAGGTTACCCAGGAGGTCAGCTCGGAATGCGAGCCATCTGTTACAGGCCCACAGGTAGATGTAGGGTCGACTCTGCGTATTCACTTTGGTCAAGTTGTCGCGAATAAATCGTCTCTCGTCGCCATAGGCTCTAATGGTAGTCATGCCGCTCAACGTCTCGCCGAATTGCTGGAAGAGCGGGCTGCGTTGGACGGACTCGAGTCGCTTGAGATCACGAGACGCTCGCAGGTAGAATGTAGCCACGAAATAGAAGATGCAACCGATGAAGACGGCGGCGATCAAGAAACCAGGCGTGATGGCCGCTATCAGCACAACCGTTACCACAAGAGACAAGGCGCAAGACATGACACCGATGGCAGTAGCAGCGATTTCCTGGTCGACGGCCTCGAGATCCTTGCTGAAACGGTTCATCAACTGGCCCAGAGGCGTCACATCGAAGAACCTGAACTTGGCTCGGGTCACAGCAGCCATGAGTCTATCGTGCAGCTTCCTCGACGCGGTCAGAGAGCCATAAAGATCCATACATCACGCACAAACGCTGCAAAGGAGCCCAGGACGCCAATAACTGCCAGGCCAGACAGGTAGTATGCTACATTGACCTGGGGGTTGCCAAGGTGGAAATCGGCACTTGGCCATTGATCTTGGACGTCATGGGCTCGGCAGACCCAATGCCACCAAGACGAGCTACCGAAGCCCAGGATCCCTTAGAGAAGGCGTCGGAGCCATATGACTGAGACAGCGATCCATATGCGACGACAGCTTCTCCCTCGGCATACTGGTTTGCCCACTGTCGGACCCAAACGTTGGTTGCGACGGTGGCGAGTTGCTGAAGGTTGAAGACAACGATGGCCAAAACCCAAAACCACCATGGTCCCATGGCTTGCATGTAGACCTTCATCACTGGCCACTTCACGGCACCAGTAGCCTTGCCTTCGCCCATGGCATCAGTCTGCGGCTTCTTGGGCTTGGTCCTCATAGGAGCCGTGCTGCCATTCTGGGAGTCGCCATTGCTGTTGACCATGGTTTCACCGTCACCAACACTCGAGGGAACCCGGGAATGGACGTGGGAAGGGCCGCGGGAACCTGACGCAGATGCGGGCCGCGATTTCTGGATTTCCTCGCCCAGGAGGCCGGATGCAACAACGGTTTGGGCAGAGCCCTGAGATGCGACTCGCCCATTGTCGAGGAAGACAACATAGTCGGCAGAAGGGATGCATAGAGTGACATTATGCGTCACGAGAATGCATGTTCGGTTGTCCATCAGGGGCCGCGGATGCAGTTGGTGAAGATCCATTGGGCCGTGTGGGAGTCAACAGCGCTCAAGCAATCATCCATGAGGATATGAGCCGAGTTCGAGTACAGTGCGCGCGCCAGTGAGATTCGCTGCTTCTGTCCACCAGAGAGCGTAATACCTTTCTCTCCAACCAAGGTTTCGTCACCATGGTCCAGAATCTCGAGGTCACGTTCCAGTGCACAAGCCACAATAACGTCTCTATACCGTTGTGGGTCATACGGAGCGGAGAACAGAATATTGTCCCGAATATTTGCGTTGACGAGCCATGCAGATTGGGCAACGTAGGCTATGGTATCAGCCAATCCAGTCTCGGCATCGGTTCTGACCTCTTCGCGACTGCGACCACCTGGGCAGTATACCTTGCCATCCACAAGCGTCATCTCACCGAGAAGACCCATGAGCATCGACGATTTGCCGCTTCCGGTGCTTCCTGCGATGATGTTGAGTTTTCCAATTTGGAAGTCGACATTCAGATCCATGAGTCGGAATGCCCTTGATCCGTCTTCGGCCACGGTGTCTTTACCGCCCCAGGTCAGAGTAGCATTCTTGAAGCCAATGTGCTTCACGCCGTCTTCGTCAACATTGTCCTGGCCAAGTTGCTCATATTTTTCGGTTTCAGCTTCGCTGAGGAAGTCTTCCACGCGGTCAATGGAAACCTTGGCTTCCTGGACGTGGGCAAACATGTCGCCCAGCTGGTCGAGCGGGACTCGGAGGAGCATGAAGAGCGAAATGGCCGTGAATGCGATGGAGGGGTACAGTGGTTTCTTCTCGATAAGCGTGTAGACAAGGAAAGAGAAAAAGGTGATGAGCACCGGCACCGAGTTCCAGATGGCAACGGCGCAAGCCCAGAGGGTGAATCGTGATCGTAGAGCCTTGAGCTCAGCCTCTCGCTTCTCATCGATAGCGCGGCCGAAACGCTCTTCCCAAGCAAAGTATTTGATGATTCGTATGTTTTGCAGCACTTCGTTCGTGACATTGATTCGCTTATCGGTGGCAGCCATGATATTCTTCGACGTCACGTTGAATCCCTTTGCGAGGAAGTAGTTGACAGGAAGGAGGAAGACCATGACGATGAGTCCAGGAATGGCGCTGAGTCCCATGACCTGCCAGAGCAGAATGACCGACACGACGAGCTGAGTGGGTGCTGCTGCGACCAAGAAGTGCAGATAGGCGGTGATCTCGGCAATCTTGAAACTATCGACAGACATGAGGTTGATAATTGTTCCCAAGTTAGCTTGGTCATCATCGACTGGCAGTTTTGGGTCAACGCTATTCGCCGACTCGGCATCGCTGGAAGATGCATTCTGGTTCTTGCTGCGTTTCTTGAGGCCTAGAGCACCTTTGACCTTGGCAATCGTACCTTCATTGGCGGAATCGTTGTCCTTCTTGGACTTGCCCGATGCGTCGCCCAAAAGCACCTTTTCTTTGCCGGCCGCGGCCTTGCGACGGAGAGCCTTGGCGTAGATGTCGCCGATAATGATGGCACGAACTCTGATGCAAATTCTGCGACCAGTCCAGAGGGCCATGCCGTCGGCGTAAGACCGTATCATGTCCAAGATGGGAAGACCAATAACATACAGCCACAGGACATTGATTGGCGCCCGGTCAGGCTCCTCAACGTACTGAAGAATGGCTCTCAATAGTAGTGTGGGCGCAAAGGTAAACATACCAGAGACGACGGCCATGAAGCACTGGAAAAACAACATCCCCTTGAAATACTTGAGCATATGCCACGCCAAAGCACCAGTCCTCTTCATTTGGCGATAATGTGCAACGACGGTAGCAGCCTTGTCCTTTGGTAAGAGGTTCCAAACATCCTCTAATTCCATGGATTTTTCCAGCCCTTGTAGACAATGGCATCAACCCAAGAGAATGTGGCCAAAGAGAACAGACTGGCCAGCGGTTCGCGGGACGGCTCGATGCCATCTTCCCATTCCATCAATACGGTCTTGTTGCCTTTTCTCGTAGTTGCTGCGAGGCCGAACAGTAAAGTGATTAAACCGAATTCGATGCAGATGAGCGTTTGGACCAGCTGCGAGCTAGGGTTGATGATGACTGAGCGGAAAATAAAGATGTTGAAGAGCCAGTTCGTAGAGTAAATGGTGGCAGTGTGGTTCCATAGATATGGAATCCGCCATTTTGTGCCACCTAGAGTCAACCTAAGTGAAGCCAGAATTAAGGCGTAGACCCAAGTGACAAGACCGACTGCAGCTGCAAAGCGGCCAGCTGGACCGTAGGCTCCTTTAATCAAGGCAATCGCACTGATGACAGCCAAGCCAACAATAGCTAGCACTTCGACGGCTTGGGATGTGCGCTGGCCATGAGGTGTGTCAGCCTCCACTACGGAACCTCTGCTGATGGTTTTGGCAAGAGCCAGCCGTCCTCCGTTAATCTCGAAGCCCGAATCGCCGTCGCTATCGTCCTCATCATCCCGGGGAGGTAAGTATGGCCAGTTGTGATGGGTTTGTAGCCTTTGATTTCCTGGAGGAAAGTAGGCGAGTAGTGTTGAGCCAAGCAAGGCGCAAGAAAGACATCACAATCACGACCAATGGGAACAAGACTTTAAGGTAGCTATACGTCGTGGGTGACCATATCAGTCAGTTTCTTTTCTCTGCGATTCGGAAGAATAATAATTCATGGGGGCGGAGACTTTCCGTTACACATACTCTTGCTGGAAGCACAGTGTGAGGTCATCGACTCGCCATATCGGCCGGGAACATTGTGCGAAGCCCATGGTAATCTGGGCAAAGCGTCGTGGTCGTTTGTCGCTGGTGGCGAGTTCGGCTCGCGCTTGAATGCGATCTCACACACACACACGCGCGCACCTGCGCCTTGCTTATCGGCCGTGCAGCGGTGGTGGTGGACGTGTTTGTAATCGTCGCCGGCGTGGGTTTGGTTTTGCGACTTGGATTCTGGAAGATGAATGGTCTAGTCTGCAAACAAGCGGCCCAAATAGCTGCAGGAATTGTTTTGAAGACTGGGTAGGTAGCCAGAGGACCGGCGCCGCGGAAGGGGCGTGCGTGGGGGTGTTGGGGTGTCCAGCCGTCAAGGTGTGTCTCTCTTTATTTAAGTTGTCTGGTGGCAAACAAGAACCAGAAAAATCCAAGACAACAGAGCACGGGGATTCTCGATGGAGACGAATGTCGGCCGGCCAGCTCAATCGCTCGATCCGCCCACGAGTCCCCAGCTGATTCCGTATGTACGCCTTCTGCTTGGCTCACGCTTCAGACCTGGCTCGGCTTTACTCCGTAGCTGTCCGTAGCTGTCCGTAGCTGTCCGTAGCTGTCCGACGATTACGGTAGGAAGCCGGAAACACTGAGCAGATCTCCTGTCGAGATGAAATCGAAATGGAAGAAGGGAAAGGAAGCACACCCCAGTGCCAAAGATGGGGACGAAATGTATGGGATAAAATGGCATGGACCCTGTGGGTGGAGACGGCGGCGGATCGTCTGCCAGTTTTAGCACGGAGTAGTCCGTACTGATTGATGATGACCCGCACGAAAGAGAAAGAGCCATCGCTGGTGGTTGCCGCTCAAGCTGGAAACCGGTTGAGGCGTTCACGACTCGCTCCTGCCCCATGTCGTCATGGGCTCACATGAGGTTGCCGCTCATATGTACATGCATATTTACTCTTCAATATTTACTCTTCACATGAGGGGAGGGGAACCCTGAATCGGTAGCGGTGAGAGACAACAAATACACACTGCAACTGCGTCCAATACCCTTGAAGGATAGGTCATCTGCACGATTTGGACTGGTTCGTGCAGGACTTCACTCGACATCAACTCCAACATGTGCATCATGGCGAGCATGGGAGTCGAGACACGGAGCGGCAGTTCCACTACGATGCTTGCGGAATGCTAGCCAAAGAGTAGGACAAGCTCGAGGGCATCGCGGGCGTTGCCCTTGACAATAACGGTCGAGAAAAAAGGGGAAACCGGGTGTGCTCCAACCACCACCGACCACGGTGCCTGCCCCCGGCGGCCTGCAAGTCTCGAGGTGGTGCGAAGCAAAGCCGTTGTCACCCAATACCGAGTATACCAGGGCAGAGCAATTGAACAAGCAATTGAACGACCCCGACCGACATGCAATTCAATTAATCGTAATCCTCTTGAAGCAATGCATTCCCTTCTCCCTTCAGAATACTTTGGACTGGCGTTCTCATCGAAAAGACTATGCGGGCCACATTGGAATGTGCTTTGAAACATGTTCGAGAGGCCGCGCGCAGAATAGCCGACTGGAGAACAGCAGGATCAGACGAACTTGTACAATTAATTCATCTGGACTGTGTTTGCTACCCTGGACCTAGGGACCCGAGGGTGCCACTTTGGATTTACAGGCCATGAGCTAATCCAGACGGAATTATTACCAGGAGCGGTCCTTCCAAGACGAGCGTTAGCTTGTGTCGGCTTGGAAATCCATTTACCTTGGTTTGAAATGAATTTGGTGGTTTGTGGTAGCTCGTGCAATGATTCCTGCTCATCTTCAGACAGGCGTCACCTCTCTCCATCATCAATTTACACACGCGCCTTACGACTGGACCAGGATGTCATTACTTCATGCTGCATTGAACAGCCTAGCATTGTGTCTAGGTGTAAAATGACAAGCCCGTTTCTCTGCCCTTCACAAGATTCCATGTCCAAATTTCATTCTTCACATTCCAGACTCCGCCACCCCATATCGCTTGTGATTTGGCAGTAGGAAAACTAAAAACCAAATGGCAAAATATGAATAGATGCCTTTTTGTATTGATGACACCACCCCCAAATCCCTGCCCCCACCTTTGTCATTTTCGAGACAGGATGCCTGTTGTACACAATGGTCCTCTCTTTCCTTATTACATCAGGCATAGATAAGCTGTGATTACAATGGCTTAGAGAGGGCATTTTTGGCCAAGAACCTCGGTTCTACGCAAGTTGCCATTGGCTTATCCCATGATCATGCCTTTCATGCCAGCCAAGTCGCCCTCCTTGGCGGCAATTTCGAAGTAACCGTAGATGATGCTGTTGAAAAAAAAATTGTTGGTCAATGCCATGGTGTCACCAAGAGACGTTTCAAAGTTTAGGTATACTTACGTGACGGCGAGAAGAGTACCAGTGCCGGAGCCAAGAGCGCCCATGAGGTCGCTGGCAACAGAGAGGGCACCAATGCAGGCACCACCGAAGGCGGCGGCGGTGGGAATAATGCGCTTGAGCTCCTTGTACATGCTCTGATCACGGTGACCAGCCATGACGAGACCCTGGTCCTTGAGCTGCTTGGCGACATCACGAGGGCTTGAGCCAGAGACCTCAATCCACGTCTTGGAGAAGAGAGCACAGGCACCGAGCATGTAGATGATGTAGACGGCGGTGTGGATGGGGTCGAGAAGAGCATCTTTGAAGTTCAGAGGGGGAGACATGTAGTAGGCAATTCCAGAAATGGCATGCAACTGAGAAGAGCCATCCTTGGCCTCCCAGACACCGAAAAGACGGACCAGCAGGTTCTCGGAAAAGCGAGAGTACAGCATCTGGCTGATAAGGAAGACATTGGAGGACAGAGCAGACTGCAGCATGATGGGCATGTTGGAGGTGTAGAACAGACGGACGGGGTAAGAACCACGGGCACCTCGCTGGCGGGAAGACTTGACAGGGATCTCGACGCGGAAACCCTGAAGGTAGATTACGGCGACGAAAACCAGGATGGTAGCCAAGAGGTTCATGATGTTGGGAAGGTTCTGTCTGTAAAAAGCCTCCTGGAGAGCGCGCTGCTTGTTGGGCCAGGTCATCAGGAGATGGAAGAGGGCAATGACAGCACCCTCGAACTCGGGGCCGCGACCAGTGTTGATGGTGGTGGGAGAGAAAGCCTTCCACATGATGGACTCGCAGATGTTGGTGGCAATGAAGAGTGAGATACCACTGCCAAGACCATAGCCCTTCTGGAGAAGCTCATCAAGCAATATTACAATCATACCGGCAACAACGAGCTGGAGGATCAAGAGGAAGACGATACCGGCGCCGAGGTCGGAAGGAGGACCGTAGAGACCAGTGAAGACGTAGACGGTGGCGGTGCCAGCGGACAGAATGAAAGCGAAGAGCTTCTGGGCTGTCTGATACAGCTCGCGGTCGGACTTGAGGTCGAGGTTGACATCAATCATGTGGGTTCCAGCAAGGAGCTGGAAGACCATGCCGGAGGAGATGATTGGGGTGATGCCCAATTCCATCAACGTTCCTCTGTTACTCGCCATCACCATTCGCAGCCAGTATAGCGGATCGGAGTTGTCTGATGAGACGATGCCGTAGAGGGGCATCTGACTCATGATCAAGAAGATGAGGAGCGTCAGGGCAGTCCACATCATCTTCTGGTTGAAGGGGATCTTGGTCTCCGGTTGCTGAACCTCAGGGAGGAACGGCACGAACGGCTTGACCAAGTCAAGAAATCGGACTGTAGAAGCATCACTTCATGTTAGCACCAGGTTCTCGCAGGTCAGTTGCGCATCAATTGGCGATGGTCGAGGCGGTGGCCTTGGCTGAAGCCCGTTCGTTCCCACAGCTTCGCTGTGCGTGCCGTTGGGTTTCGGCGCGTGGGGAGTTCCCCAGAGGCATGCAAAAGGTAGGTAGCTTGGGGTCCAGCAAGAAAGACAGAATCACTTACGGGAACTCATCGTAACGGTTACAAAGGCGACGAATTGACGAAGAAGAGAAAACGGAAAAGAACGAAACTAATTCATCCAAGGAGAAGAAGAAGAGAGAGGGAAGGGAAAACGAGCTGGCGATGCAAGGAAGAGGTTCATGGACGGGCAAAATGCACATGAAAAGGGAGGTGGGCGATCTGGCTTCAAGCCCCAAGCCCCGAGCCCCCAAAGTGTACGTACATGTGTCCAGTCCAAGATTACTGGGGCGCCGCACGTGACCCAACTCCACAGGTGCACTCCCATTCACTTGCCTAGAAGGAGTCTAGAGTGGGGAGCTTTGGCTCGTACGTAGGAACCTGATGAGAGCTCTCTAGGTCGGAGTACCGAGACGAGTCGCTCGCTCACCCATTAACGCAGGGCAACTATATGAAATTGCATAGCTATTTCATCTACCTTGTTACATACTGCTTGCAGTGGAGCTCTAGAATCTCCATGGGCAAATGCTCCACCGCCTGCGGCACATATTCTGTCGCAATGTTTCCACCATGGCAGGCAATGGAATTCCCGCGGAGCCGTTGCTAGTCGTGCTAGGTTCAACCGGCACAGGCAAATCAGATGTGAGTGAGCAACTTCTTGACACAGAAACATACAAGCTCATCGTGATATCTCTCAGCATATGTGCATAACCTCTTAAAACTAACTCTTCAATGTGTTCAACAGCTGGCCGTAGAGCTCGCGACAAGATTCAACGGAGAAATCGTCAACTCAGATGCCATGCAACTCTACAATGGCCTCCCCACCATCACTAATAAAATGACATCTACGGAGCAAAAAGGCATTCCGCACCACTTGCTCGACCACATTCCCCTTCAGGACCCCCTGGGACGTAGATGATTACAGGCGCGAAGCTACCAAGGTCATTGCCGAGATTCGCGCCAGGGGCAACCTGCCCATTCTTGTTGGCGGTACACAGTACTACATTGACCCGTTTCTTTTCACGGACGTGATTCTAGATGAAGTCCACCAGATGGCGGACTCATCCAAGACTTTCCCCATCCTTGAACAACCGACAGAGGTGTTACTCGAAGAGCTTCACAAGCACGACCCCGTCATGGCAGAACGTTGGCACCCCAACGATAGGCGCAAAATCTCCCGCTCGCTCGAAATATACCTACACACTGGTAAACCGGCGTCGCAGTTCTACGCGGAGCAAGAAGCGCGCAAAGCCGCCGCGGCAAAGGGCGAAGTGGCCACAAGACCGTGGGAGAAGCTTCTGTTCTGGGTATACACTGAGAAGGAGGCTCTACGAGAGCGCCTGGACAAGCGTGTTGACAGTATGCGCAACGCAGGCCTACTGGATGAAGTGCGCGATTTATATTCATTTAAGAAGGAGATGAGTAAGAGAGGTGCAGCCCCGGATGCCACAAAAGGAATCTTTCAGTCGATCGGATATAAGCAGTTCGAGCCGTACCTGGAGGCTGTCGAGGCAGGAAAAGATGCGCAAGAAGTTGAAAAGCTGAACTTGTCAGGACTGGAGGATATGAAGGCTGCGACGAGGCGTTACGCAAATTACCAGACGAAATGGATCCGTTTGAAGCAGATGCGTCGCCTGCAGGCCGAAGGTGAAGAAGCAGTCCAGAGTTTATACGTCATGGACAGTACAGACGTGTCCAAGTTTCAGGAGAACGTAGTTGAGCCAGCCGCTCTGCTGACGGAGAAGTTTCTCAAGGAGAGCCGCGGCCTGCAGCAGTGGAGATATCCGAGCTGGCGAGAGAGGTGCTCACCACTGCTGTTGAGCCACCGCCCAAAGAAACTCCTATTAAGAGGACTTGCGAGCTGTGCCAAACGGTGCTGGTCACGGAACAGGCGTGGCAGAGACACGTCAAGGGCACTGGGCATCGGAGGGTGCTGAGGAAGAAGCAAAGTTGGCACTCGTCGTCGCTGCGAATAAGACATCAAGCACAACAGAAAGAAGAGACGGAGAGGATGAATTGAGCAAAGCGGATGGATCAAGGGCGTCTAGCCCAGACATAGGATCTATCTTTTCAAGCTGATATTTCTACGTCAGAGCACTTCACTGGCAAGTGTATTTGCCGGGGTAAATTCTATCTGAATTCATGTCATCGTGGTCGCCTGCCGCAGTTGGCGAATGACTCCGTAAGCATATGTAACAACCACTTGACAGACAACAATCTCGCCCTCAATCTTCTCAGGGGCCAGGAAGGATATCAGCCAGCGTCTCAGGTTCTTTTGTTCCAGAGCTGGCAGATTTGTCAGAATCGCCCGAGCCTTTGGCACCGGCGATCAAACTCTCGGCAGGTATATCTAACCGGAACTTATTTCATGATGCTGTCAGCATTTTAGATGGAAATAATGAGCTGAAATTATAAGAATAGAAAAAGCCTAAAAAGAAGCAATTAAACGCGAACATGAAGCCTTGAATCACTTCCCAGCCGGACCATTTTGCACATGACGTTGAGATTATATTTGGGAAATATGATGGAGTTCGTTGGCAGATGGTTCTCGGAAAGGGAAAGTGGATAGATTGTCTGTCGCGGCAAGACTCATCGATGACGCGGACAAGATATTTTGACAGCCATCGAACACGACGAAAGCAAACGGGGTCTTCCAGCTGTGCTCCCCAGGTCGAGTCATCGCCGTTATGGCTTCACGATGATGGACCAGAGCCAAGCGAATCACGACGGGACCACAGCCCGTATTACATGCCCAGCATCCACAACCTCAATGTTGCTGACGACAAGGTGGCGCTCGGTGCGCATCCCTGTTCCGCGGAGTACGGACTAGATGGCACCAGAACTTGTGTCACTTGTCCCACGCTGAAGTGGACTTTGCCATGTGGATCTTTATCAGCAGGTTGCTCTGGTTCGGCTGTGCAAGACCGATGGAGCACAAATCATTTCTATGCGCACGTCACGGGAACAGAGAGAGGCCTTGGTTCAATCCCTGTTCAGGCCTGCTCAGGGCACAAGTTGGCTGCCTCGAATGCCTTGATCCGAATGCCTGGGAGCCGTTTTTGCAACTTGTGCTCCGTACGGCGTACGGTTGTCCGTACGGATTACAAACGAGCTGCAATGTGCGATGCTCGATGCTTTAGTGTTTCTGACGTGGCAGGAGCGCATCAACGCTAGCAGAGACGATCCATGGGTGCGCGGAGTAAAGTAAGACATGTACGGAGTAAGCGGAAGAAAGTGAGATATGTATATAGCCTGGCGGCAGCGGCAGCCTTTATTCTGAAGCTGAAGCAGAGCAGCATCTTCAACTCACTCATCCATCCCCTTCGCCCCGCCTTGCCCTCCAGGCCCTCCAGCCCCTCGCCTCCAGCCCCTCGCCTCCAGCCCCTCCACTTCTTCATCATCCACTTCCTCCACTTCCACTTGCGGGTTCTTTTCTCCCCAACGCTGACGAATCTGTCAAAACGACGCAGCTCGGGCTACCAGACCGGGACCCATCCAAAATTCCCAGCCAAGGTATCCTGGATACACAGGCATCGAACTTGTACACCCCATGCTTGCTTTTGCTTTTTCGAGTGGCGTTCGTTTGTTGTCGAAGAGGTCCCGATAGATCTTTGTGCAAATCGGCGGTACATACCGAGTACGGACTACGTCCATGGCCTTGCGCCATTTGCTCCATTTGCTTTCCATATCTCAGCCAGGCAACCTTTTTCTTGACCCTGATCCTGATTGCAAGGACATGGCCGAGTAAAGAGTCAGAAGAACCCCTCCTCACGAAACGGAGAGTCTGCAACAAATCCCACCGCCACGCAACTTGCTTCCACCAACTGCGTTTTGGTGGGCTCTATTATTAGCGCCGGCGCCGCACCTATTTTCGTTTCGTCAACGATACCAGCCAGACTGTTTCACTTCTCGTCCGCTTTTTCTTTTTTTCCGGTATACCCTTGCCATTGATTACTGTAGAGCGCCCCCGACATCATCACTGTGCTCTGAGGGAGCAGACGGCAAGGTTTCCCTTGTTCGTGCGACGCCGACATTCCCTTCGCGACTTTCTTTGCACAACCGAGCTCTGTCTGGCATGTGAGACATTCGCAAGCCAGACATGTCCACATCCGTGTCTCCCGCAGCGCCGCATAGGCAGTCGAGAATTCTAGCTTGTGTTCTCTGCCAGCATCGCAAAATCAAATGCGATCGCAACTCGCCCTGCTCCAACTGTATAAAGGTATGTCATTTTCAGGTCCACGATGTGGTGGGTTTGGTGTTCGCCACCGTCACATCAAACTCATCCCACCTTTGTACCTGGTCCCGCTTTCTGGAGGCCTGGGCAACACCTCGATGAGCAGAACTTGTGCAGAAGAGGCGGAAGAGGCAGAAGAGGCAGAAGAGGCAGAAGAGGCAGAAGAGCTCATGACTCCCGCGCCTTAGGCAAACGTCACTTGTGTTCCCAGTACACCGGCTCCTGCCAGGAAACGACGACGACCCAACCAAGATCTCCAGGAACGTCTGGCACGATGTGAAGAGCTGCTCAAGCAGTACGCCGACGGTTCGGCCCCGGCCAGCAACAACAGTCCGCCTCCCAGACCACAACGCCTTGCATTAGCGAGACTATCATGCCCGATCGATCGGACTCCGCTCCTCCTACGAGTGACAAGTCGAACAACTTCAAGCCTGCATGCCGAATGGTCAATGATGATGGCAGTGTTCGGTTCATGGACAGCTATATCTGGGCTGCCGTTTACGAGGAGGTGAGTCCGTGACACAGGCGTTGGTTGGCGTGGCATGCTTCTGAAGGCCGAGAGGATACATTACGTTGCTCATGTCGCCAGGATATTGCACGAGGAGAATTTGCGCGGTTCATCAAATTGCTGACAATTGCTAATTCAAGGGTGTAGCTGCAAGCAATGAGAGATATTGTTGAGACAGAAGACCCGGAGGACTCGAGCATTCTGGGATCAGAGGAGCCGACCCCGGAGAATAATTCCGATTTGCTTTTCCCAGGCGATCTCTCGACTGCCAACATCGAGGATCTCGTCCCAGAACCCATACATGCATTCAAGCTGTGGCAGTTGTTCTTGGACCGGGTCAACCCCTTGTTCAAAGTGGTTCATGTCCCTACCATCCAGCCCGTGGTCTTGGAAGGCGCCATCAGCATGGCATCGCTGCCACATCACCAACAGGCGCTGGTATTCTCCATCTATACCACAGCGGCGCTGTCCCTGAGCGAGTCTGAATCCATCCAGGCGCTGGGCATGTCGAGGGAAGCGGCGGTTCAGAGATTCTTGTCTGGTACCAAGGCGGCTTTGATACGATTCAACTTTTTGAAGAATTACAACATGACTGCGTTGCAAGCACTAATTCACTTCATGGCACGTTCTGTTCTTTTTCTCTTATTCCATCATTTATGCGGCATGCTGACTGTATGACAGCACTCCCTGCAAGGCCGGTACGATCGTCATGCGGCCTGGATTCTCACCGGCACGATTGTGCGTATTGCCCAAAAATGGGATACCACCGCGATGGCGAAATCCTTGGCTTGGACATGTATGAGACGGAAATGCGTCGTAGATTATGGTGGCAAATCATCATTCAAGACTCCAAGTATGCCATGCTCTCTGGTCTGAGCCAGTCACTTCAACCGCTCCATTGGGATACCAAAATGCCTTCCAATGTCAACGACGCAGACATCTTCCCAGGATCAACTGAAAAAGTGCAGGCTCGGGATGGTCCAACAGAAATGGCCTTTGTTCTTATCATGAACGAGATCTACAAGTTCAAGGTGCTGTCAGATGAGAAAAACAACGGCCCAGCATTTGAAGCTGCACTTTTAGGACACGATCTCGGGCCAGATAAGGAGGCGTCCGATGTCATGGTCAACAAATTTCGTGAGCACTTCCAGGAGCTTGAAGACAGACTCGTGGAACTGGAACAGAACTACGTCGACGTCAACGCAGGCAACGTGCACAAAGCTGCCAAGGGCATTCGGCAGATTTTCATGGGAAGAATCGGGGACATGATGGTGCCGCTCCATCAACAACCCGAGTATGGAACGGAAATTTTTGGCCCCAAGGATAATCTGTTCAAGACTTTCATACTCGGAAGCGAACAGCGATTAGATCAGTACGAATCCATGGGCGAATGCGGATTTCTATGGTTCGTCAAGTCATACTTTCAACTCGACGTCTTCGCTGTTATGACAGGCCAGCTCTGTCAACGACCTACAGGCAGCCTTGCCGACCGCGGCTGGGCCATGGTGGAACGAATCTATGGGTATCACGAGGAACTGTTTGACATGTCATCCAAGCAGTATTCGATACAAGGCCACATCACACTCAAAGCCTGGAGAGCACGAGAGCAGTATTTCATGCAAAACAGCCGACACTTGGACACGCCACCATACATCCGGCGTCTCCGAGAGCTTTTACCAGCTGTAGATTCCCGTTCCTCCATGGCCTCTACCGGCGCAACTCCCCGGCATTCAATCCAAACGATGCGCAAAGACAAGCCGCTGCTTTGTTCCAGCCAAATATGCCTCATCATCATCTCATGCAGCAACACCAGCAGCAACATGCGCATCCACAGCAACAAATTCCACAGGGCGGGGGCATGCGTCCATTCCTGGGAGGATTTCTCGACATGCCCGACGTGAACTGGGACGTGTTGGGTGACGTGATGAATCCGCAAGAGCAATTATCCATGGGCATGTTTGGATACGGCGGGATTCCGGCCGCCAATACTGGCGCTATGGGTAACCACAACATGAACAATGGGCAGTTCTAACGGAGATGGGAATCGCAAACCTGATGACAAGAGTGACATGAATGTCTGCGAGCACAGCGTTGTACCTTATCTCCACTGGACTGTCGTTATAATGTCGACGTTATGAGTTGGATTTTTTTCTTTGTTTTCCTTTGTGACAAGAGAATGTTCCAAAGCGGAGGTGCAAAAAACCCTTCTCTTCTTCATTGACGACTTGGGGTTGGCGCGAGATGCTTCCGCCTCGACAACATGTATTAGTACCGCGGCGACATGACATAAAACTCTACTTTCGGTGCCAAGAATCGTGGATACGGTCATTGATGGTATAGATGGAGTATTTGAGCAATCGATAAACATCACATCTCGGAGACGCGTACGCAGACAGGTGCAGGTGCCTGAGTGACCCTTGGGGTGACCCACGAGAACTCTGCGAACACTCATCGTGACCATGATAATTTTGTTCATCAATCTTCAGTCCACCAGTCCTCGGCTGAACACCCCGCCGAATGATTCACAAGCAAAGTCTCACACAACTAGAAACACATACAGAAGAATGTAGATCTCAAAATGAAACGGCTTCGGGACCGACCACCCGAAGCCGAGATTAACGACGGACCGATTTCTTCTCCGAAAGCCCCTAGGTCCAAAAGACCCTGCCGCATCGCTGTCCCCATCACACAACCTGAATCATGTTTTATCCAAACAGCGCCGCGACGAGCCATTCGTGACTATCTGGAGAAAGGAAAGGGAGGGAAAAAGAAGCGAAAATGGAGAAAGCTTTCTCGTGGGGCTAATGATCCGATGGAGCCGGCACGTGATTTGGGCAAAGGTAGCCAGCCATATAGGCGAATGAAGTCACGTGCCGTCGGAGCTGAGAAATTGAGCCCCGCTGGTTGGTGCGCTGGACCGAGGAACCGACCGGTTGCTTGGACTGCAATTACTTGCCCGAGGACTTGCGGGCCGTGATCTTGGAAACCTGCTCCTTGGCCAACTTGGTATCATCGTCCACACGAATCTACACTGCGAAGAAATGATTGCTCAGCGGGTTGGTGTGGCTGCTTTGCGCAGAGGTATGTGATTTGCTCTTGCGCAATTACGTTTTCCTCTCGATGTTCGTCGCGTCGGGGATGGCGTCGCGATGATGAGGGGGCGAGAACGCGAAGGTTGCTGACGAAGTGTAGGCGCGAGGCCTCTCGCGTTCGACCAATTGCCCAAGGTGGCCATCGCAACTGGCATTCAGGCTCGGTAAGAAAAAAAAATGACCTGTTCTCCTTCGAGTTCCCCCTGACCCATGATAACTATCTACATAACGAGGATATTACGACAAAACCGTCCCACCACAGAACAAGTTCCTGCTAACGTTGCCGGCCCGCGCGAAATCAAGCCCCGTCGCCACCGCCAAGGTCTCCCAGGAAGACGGCCACCAGATCCTCGTGAACCAGCGTCTTCGGCGGCCCATCTCCCCCATCTCGGCATCTACAAGATCGAGCAGACCTGGCTCGGACACTCGGCCTGGACCCGTATCACGGGGTGCACCCTCTCCGGTGCCGCGTATGCCTACTTCACCGCTTACCTGGTTGCGCCCCTTCTGGGCTGGCACCTCGAGTCGGCCTCGTTGGTCTCGGCGTTCGCCACCCTCCCGCTCGCCGTCAAGGGCGGCGTCAAGTTCGCGCTGGGCTTCCCCTTTGCGTACCACTTTATCAACGGCCTGCGACACCTGTGGTTCGACATGGGCAAGGGCTTCTCAAGTCCTCTATTAAGAAGGGTGAGATGGCGCTTTGGACGTCGAGTATCCTGAGTGGCTTGTACTTGGCTTTTGGTCTGTGAGAAACGAGATTGCGAGAAGAGGATTTGGTTGTAGAACTAGGAAGGGGTGGTGTACACGGGAACGTGGACTGGCCGGCAGTTTTGGAGGACTCGCGTATTCGCGTATGATGAAGTGCAAAGCGTGTGGTCGAGGGGGAAACTCACGTGTAAGTGCTGAAAACAAATGGACATGTGTGGTACCCAGTAGCTTTAGCGGTCAAGATGTCTTGTTTTCCAAATGAATTGAAATTTCCCCTTGTCCCCAACACTAGTCTGTTCGTCTACCTAGGCTTCGAAAATGCAGTGCCAACCAAGTATGGTATAAGCTCCCGTGGTGAAGAAATATAATGATAGCTCATGATTTTGATATCGCTCCCCGGAAAGAAAGAAAAGAAGAAGAAACGCCAATTCGCCAGACTTTGGTTGAACAAACATATCGCCTTTTCATCCATCCTCATTCCAGCAACCGAGCGTCCAGTACCGTCCTAATGAGAGCGCGATTCCCCGACGATGCAATCTTTTGCCCAACAATCGGTCCGATAAACTCATTCAGCTCGGACGATTCCCTCCCCGCCGACACCCCATTCACCCCATTTGAAACATCCAGTCCGGTATTCTGGCCCAACGAAGCCACAGCCTGTATTAGTCCCTGCACGAGCATCTCGTACTCGATACTGCCTTCCGACTTCTCTTTCAGGGGCTGCAGGATAGCCGAGTCAAACGTCTTGAGGTTACGCAGGACAAGCACACGAATCGCCTCGGGCCCGCCGGCTTCCAGCAGGCCGAAAATGGCTCCGTACAGCACCGCGGGCGGTTTGGTAGGATCGAGAAAGTATTTCAGACACGTTCGCGTGAGCTTTGGTCGCAGTAGGGTATTCGACGCCGAGTATTTCCGTGCCATTCTGCCGACCAGCGACGCAGCTAGTTGTCTCAGCTCGTACTGGTCCCTCATGGCGTCCACGCCATTGTCTGCACCAAGATTGCGCGCCAAGAGGCACGTCAGGGCTGGGGCGGACAAGGAACTGGCGTATGGATCCAGGAAGAGGCTCTTGTTTTCGACGAGCGCATTCGTCAGCTCCATCATCTGCTTGAGGGTAAACGTATCGTCGAGGTGGTGCGTGACGCGGTCCATGATGAAGTTGATAAAGTAGGGCACCAGCTGGTGCAGGCCTGGGTCGTCGCGCACCGAACCCAGCGCTGCTCGGCGCAGTCTCACGACCTCTTCGTCGGGGTTGTCGTCCAGGACGGCGGCTTGGATCTTGTCAAAGTACAGAATGAGCTCTTTGCTGACAATGTGTTTGACCGAGGGCTTGACGGCGACGTTGTCGTTGCCGGCGAGCGCCGCGAGCGCAGGGTTGGCGCCAGGACCCTTGGGCAGAAGCTCCTGGGACCGGGACTCGGCGCTGGTAGGGTTCTGCGGAATGGACGGCTGGACGCCCTCGATGGCGAGCCAGTGTGCCGTGAAGTTCATGTCGCGGGCACCTTGGGCAGCGGCGCATTGATGAGCTTTTCAAAGTCGACTTCCTCATCTTCAAGGTAGAACAGAGGCTGGCCAGGGCCGAGGCTGGCCTCGCCGTAGCGCAGCGGCCGGGTCGAGTCGTAGCCGTAGAGGGCTCGACGTCGAGCACTTTAAGGGCGAGAGAGACGTCGTTGACGGTGAGGGTGGTGCGGCGGGCGGCGCGCATGAGGCGGAGCCCTTCGATGATGACCTGGCCGATTCGGTACTCTACATCTTGAGTGAGGGCTTTGAGGGCCTCGTCGTTGAGAGAGTTGATGCCGACGGATTCGGCCACGTCTTTAACATTGTCTGAGTTCCAGAGGAGCTTTGGCTTGGGGGCTTCGGCCGCCATGGTTCGAGAGGTTGGTGACGGGGTTTGATGGAAGGTTGCGAGGTTGTGAGCGAGTCGAGACGAGGCTGACTCATGAGAGTTGGTTTGGCACTGGGTGCTCGCGGGTAGCCTGGACCCACCCTGTAGCTTCTGATTCGGCCACGCTTGCATCCTTCATGCCGATAACAAAGATCTTTAATTCTTTGCATGGCTTTCTCCGCGACCTCGGGCGTCAATTCTTGCAGCAAATCTGCATACATTTCTGACCTGAGATGGCCATACGAAGGACTCTGTGTCTTTATCAACAACTTTCGGTCTTGAACGAACTTCATCGCATCTTCAAATGAGTGAGCTACGTCGTCTACCAGACCTGCCTTGGTGGCCTCCCGGCCTGTACATCTGTTCGATTCGAGGACTGGCACGGCAGCAACGGGTCGCGGGAGGGGGCACCGAAATCGAGCTCGTTGATGCAGATTGCAGATCCAGCCCTTTCCGCCGGGACCAAGGCGCGGTAGTCATGGCCCATGGGTGACGTCACCCAACCTGCCGAACCTGACTTGGTCACTCACTGAGGAGATCAGGCCACTGCAGACATGTACCAATCAAAATCCCCCTCCATCAAACGGCCAAGACTCCCGCATGCCTTTTGACCGTCCGCCGCTGCTTCTCCCAATTTTGTTATTTGACATGCAACATGGCGTCCCAAGATGAACGACGGCCCCTCCTCGTCCCACGCGAAGAGGACGAATATGACGACCGAGATGAATATCAGCAACTACCTCAAGACAACTTTGCAACGGCGGGTCGAGTTACCGTCTTCGTCTTGCTAACCCTCATTATCATCACCCAGACGATTGGGACGTCGCTTCACAACGCCGCCATATATTTCGTCGAGTATGACATCAACTGCCGGAACCACCAGCCCAATTCCACCGCCACGTTTCCCTGGCTATGTGAGTCGGATAAGGCGAATGCTGAATTCTCCACGATTGAGCATTGGAAGGGCCGTCTGGGCCTGATCGTTGCTCTATTGACAGCGGTGCCCTATGGGCTTGCTGCCGATAGGTTCAGTCGTAGAAATCTACTGGCTCTGTGCACTGGGGGCATCTTGATTTCCATGGCAGGAGAAATTATTGTTTGTCAGTACATTTTCCTCAATCTGCAGTTACTTCTTGCCTTGTGAACGGGAATCAAGATCCTCATGGCCCTCACGAGCTAACAAATGTATGAATTTTTGACAGGCTTATTTCCAAAATTCTTCTCCCTGCGACTCGTTTGGCTGGCCACCTTATTCATGTTCATTGGCGGTGGACCACTCATCTTTTGTGCTCTGGTGTTCGCCATCGCAAGTGATGTTTCGAGCCATGCCCAAAGGTAAGCGGCAATTAACATGATTTCATTTCGACTCCTGACTACTTTGACGCTCACTGCAGGAACAGAGTTACCGTCTTTTTCTTCATTGACGCCCTCACAACCATTACGACCTCCCTCAGCCAGCCACTATACATGGGCCTAACAAACAACAACCCGTGGCTTGCCATCTACATCGGTCTCGCGACGACTTGTATCTGCACTATCCTTGTACTCTTCCTCCCGGCAACCCGAGACGTTGCCAGCCTCGCAAGACTAGCTCGCCGTGAGGATGCTCACATAGACGACTCTGATGACTTTGTCTCCGGGCTATACTCCAATGGCAAGAGCGCAGCAAGACGGCTAGTATCAATTGGTCGTATGGTTACAGTCAATAATAAACGCCTTGGATTGCTCTTGTTGGGAGCCTTCCTGTTTTACATGTCATACAACTCGCCTATTTTTACCATGTCCTACTGGATCGGACGCCTGCACTGGTCTATGTCTGATGTTTGTGACTTCGCGTCCAATGCAACCACCAGTTTAACCCCCTTTCTCTTACTAATGCACCAACTTAGGCCGGTCTCGTCAGTATCGTCAAGCTATGGTCAAACCTGGCCGTCGTAGCACTCGTTTTCCCATCACGTCGCAAATTCTCACCAGACTCCACTACAACCCTTTACAAAGGGATCTATGGCTTGCGCGAGGGATTATCCTGGCCGTAGTAGCGGGCTTATTGATCACGGGGTTCTCCAACGGAAGAGCCATGGTCATCATTGGCACGGTACTGCTATCGCCCGATTCCGCATTCATTCCCGTGGCGAGGAGTCTACTTGTACTTTTCAACGGCGAGCAGCACACTGGTGTGCTTTTCACTTTAGTTGTAGTTATGCAGAGTCTCTCGCTCTTGATAGGATTGCCCTTTTTGGAGTGGTTGTTCAAGGTAGGGTCACACTGGGGAGCCGCGTGGTACGGCTTACCTTTCATTGTTCTGGCAGTGCTCACAGCTCTTGCCGGTGGGAGTGTTGCGAATATCCGGATTCGAGAGCTTGAAACGGAGGGTCAGCAGAGAAATGAGCAGGACGTTGTGTAAGGTGTATTTGATGCTTCAATGCTAAGCATATCGTGCACGACTTTATGACAGAACGATAGTTGATACATGGAATTGTACGGGTTGAACTACCTTGACGACGGCGTGCACGACATCGAGTAGGAAGGTATGTACCCAAGTCATCTGAGAAGGCAACCAGTACATGCAGAATGCATCTTGATGGCGTTAGATGGCGTTGAGGACGGAAAATTAACAGGCCCGTTGACTAGGACGTTACAATGTTGATATAGGATTTCGATGGTTATTTTTCTTGTAAGCACAGCTTGTTGCGAGATTCAGATCGAGTATCGAGGCGAAGTGCTCTGAGTCGTTGCATGAGCTTGTCTGTCATATGGATAGGTACGGAGTATAAGCTAGGTTTACTGACGCTTGAATATTTGACTCCGCAGAAAGTGTCAAACTTTGAGCCAATTAGAGTCGGCTGCAGTGGTGTCTCCAACAAAATATTTTCAAGGTCAACCAAAATACTTGTCTTCTCATAGAACCATCAAAAGGAGCGTGGATAGATAGATGGGCAAGGGCACAGAATTCAAAAAAACGAGTGCGGCCATCGGGAGTCGAACCCGAGTCGGCTGAATGGAAATCAGCCATGCTAACCGTTACACCATGGCCGCTGATTGTGGTGGATACCAGTGATATTTGTTACTATGTACTTCATACAGTCATATAGCCTGTGGATTGGATCATCTAAGTTGCCCTGTCGTGCGGGGTCGGATTTGTTGAATAGATAAGCTTGACGCGTTTGCTGAAGCATCATGGATATAAAGAAAGAGTGAGGATGCTCATTATTTCAAGACGAATCGATGTAGTTTGAATGATGTGAAGCTGGGTATGTTCGATGAGCGCATCTCCTCAAGAAGTCCTGTTGGTTTGGTCGTATCTGTCCTTGTTTCGGCACGGCCCTCAATCGATCGTAAATTGCACAAAATAGACCCCAATACATAGCTCTTCAGACACAGATCTCAGGGTTCTCGCCGAAGTCCCTACACAACGTCGTTGACGCCACTAATGGCTAATGGCCCTCAACGCCAATTCTCATCCTGACGTCAATGCCGCGGTAGGAGCTTCCAAAGCGGGGTCATGACAGAGCTCCATCCCGTCCGCTTGGTAATAATGTTGCATAAAGAACGAAGAATGGTAGCCCCCGTCGAGCTAGACGCCGGCGAATTCAGATGAGGCTAGTGAGAAAGAGGAGGATGCACCGTTCCCTGGGTATTTGGCTTGAAAACAGGGTATAAAGGGGCCATCATCTACTTGGGTAGCCACATCATCCCAAATTCATAAGAGACTACCCCTACCTCGCACCTTGCAATACACCACGATCAACTTGCTCTAATTTCCCATACACATTCTATCCCAAGTAGTCAACGTCTGTTCTCACAATGGCCAAGAAGGTTCTCGTCGTTCTCACCTCCGCTGACAAGATTGTCAAGCTGGACAAGCCCACCGGCTGGTACTTGGTAAGGCGCCACATATTCTCGACTCCTCAATCCCGGGGTGCCACGTCGTTTCTAGGCACATGACAGCAGCAGCAGCAGCAGCAGCAGCAGCAGCAGCAGCAGCATAGCTGACCACTTCCTCGGGAACAGCCCGAGTTTGCCCACCCTACGATGTTCTTGCCCCCAAGGCCGAAATCGTCGTCGCCTCTCCCAAGGGCGGTGTCGCGCCCCTCGACCCCAGCTCCGTCGAGATGTTTAAATCAGACGAATCCTCCGTCAACTTCCTCAAGAACAAGAAGCATGTCTGGGAAAACACCAAGCCCCTGAAGGAGTTTATCGGTCGATCTGGCGAATTTGACGCCATTTTCTACCCTGGTGGCCACGGTCCCATGTTCGACCTCGTCGACGATGCCGACTCCATCAAGCTCATTGAGGAGTTCTACGATGCTGGCAAGCCCGTCGCTGCCGTGTGCCACGGCCCCATTGTCTTCCGTGACGTCAAGATCAAGGGTGCGCCTCTTATCAAGGGCAAGAACGTCACTGGCTTCACGAACGTCGAGGAGGATCAAGTCCAGCTCAGTGCTGCGATGCCCTTCCTGTTGGAGGATGAGCTGAAGAAGGTTGGGGCTAGCTTCCACACTGCTGACGAGCCTTGGGGAGAGAAGGTGGTGGTGGATGGTTTGCTTATTTCTGGCCAGAACCCTGCTTCTGCCAAGGGTGTAGGTGAGGCTATTCTGAAGGCTATTGGTGCTTGAATTGGGAAAAAGGCGACAAGGAGTCGAGCGAGATGAAACAAAGGGGATTTAAATAGCTGAGGTGATTTTGTGTCGATCCCGCCTGAAGAACGACGGGATGCAAGTATATGAGAATACAGAGCCCAAGCCATGCATGAGTCGTTGCGACGTTCCCGGTCCCTGATATCTTGAGACTAGCGTGCGACCAACCCACCCATCTTCATGTGTCCGTCCCTGCCAAGCACAGTCGACAGGGACTCACGATGCAATTTTCGAATTTTCGTTGGTAAGAATGCCATCGGGAGCTTAAGCCGCTATTGGTCAGTAGAGTAGACGATCCGTCAGATCGACCCACTTGGCGCTTCGTTACTTACATACATGTATCAACCACTCGCAATCTGGGGAAGCCAGGCACCAGGGTCTTCGGGCTACACAAATCGGCGCTCTCAAGAGTCAAGACATCGACCTTTACTATTTGTTCGAGGGGCACAAACGGCAATGCATATTACAGATGCTCCGCATGCTCATGCTCATGCTCATGCCCACACTCGTAGCTCATACCGTTCCAGGCCGCTGAATCATGCCTCTGATCGGGAAGGCCAGAGCCTCCAAAGCCTGTCTTCAATGCCGCAAGAACAAGACCAGGTGCTACGCATCGGGCGAGCCGAGTGGCGTTTGCTTGCGATGCGCAACTCTGTCGCTGGCATGCTCTCTCAAGAATGAGGGGTCCCGAAATTACACTCCAGATGACTCGGGAGTGGAGATGTTGTTCTCCCAGACTCGCTCCCAGACTCGCTCCCAGACTCGACCCAACAACACGCGAGCGTGGACACCAGGTGAGTTTGCCTTCTTTTGGACATTCGATATGTTGGGCATGCCCACATCTTCTCACGCGCGAAACCCAGACTCGATAGACTGGAAGGACTTGTGGAACGGCTGGTGAATCGACTTGAAACGACTATTGACAGCTCGGCCTCCGGCACCAAGGACCAGCCGCCTGGGCAAATAGATGATGGTTCGGATATGGCTTCGTTTTCACGGCGTCGGGACAGTCACCCTGCGCCAGTGTTGCTTATACGAGATGCTTGTGCCTATGCTGGAGTCTCGTCACCCGGGCACGTTGACTCCGGCTTGTCACGGCCGCCAGATGCCATCTCAATGGGAATTGTGTCACTGAGGACCGCCCATACCTTGCTCAAGATGTGTGTTTCCTGCTCCCCGACTGTCATGTTGGAATACCAGCACACGAAAGGCTAAAACCACGTCCAGATTTCGCACACATTACGGACGATGGGTGAAATTCTCCGAGGACCTATCCACAGAAGCACTACTTCCGCAAGTTCGTCGGTCACCTCTCCTCGTTTGCAGCATCTTCTTGATTGCGGTGAGGCACACGACCGAGCAGCTCGCCGACAAGCTGGCGCCCCATTTGTTTGACGAGGCAAAGAGCCTTCTCAGTTCGGCTCTGCTCATAGTCCCGCAGCCCATGGAGTTCTACCAAGCAGCCATCGTCCTTGGCCTGTGGTCGACAACCATCGGCCAAGTACCGCTGAGCATCGATAACTGGATGCTGACCGGTTACGCGCTTCAGCAAGCCCTGGCTAGTCCGTTCTTCATAGAAGCCTTTCGTTGCAGCCCTTCAGTGCCCGTCACCAAGGCACACCGCGACGCATGGTGTCTCTGGAATCACCTCGCCATGGCACATCTACAGTACGTCATTCAGTGTCCGGACACACATCCCAACGAAAGTGTTGACTATTCTGCAGAGCTTGTGTTGGTATGCACAGGCAGGTCATGCTGAACCAGTCACAGATCGATCGTTGCCTTCGATTCGTAGAAGCAGATGACGTTGACAACTACGAAACGAGGATGGTCGCTGAAGTCCAGCTGCACTGGATTATCTATCAGAAGTGCTGTGCGCAAGACGTCGACTTCCCAGAGACGAGCAGAGCTCTACAGGCGTGGCAGCGGAAGTGGAACAGTCTATTCAGTGAGTCCTTTGATTCTCTTCTTTTGTTTTGGATCTGATTCTTTCCCAATGCCCTCCGGATACAACCAATTCTAATCGTATTAGCAGACCAACCTCGCTCTCAATTCCTACACATGGGCTTTCATTTTGCACACCTCTTTGCCTACTACCAATCCCTCAAATCGCCCCAAACGATGATGGACAGCACGATTCTATCAGAAATGGTTCGCCTCTCCACAACCATCATCAATCTCGCCATTAATACAGCTGACGAGCGCACCCGCCACCTCACAGACCACATCTACCACGTTGTCACCTTTTCCGCACTCACGTCATGCCAACTTCTACACAACTATGCATCAGAGCTTGAAGCGATAGATTACGATATCTATGCGCTTGATTCTCTCATCTACACGCTCATTAACTGGTTCCAATCGATTGGATTACGGTGCCATGCTGCCCATTTACTGGGTCATATTGTTTCAGTGCAATTCCAGAAACTGCGGCCGGGGTTTCGACCTGCTGAATCATCTTTGGCAAACGGCATGATCGGACCAGAGGACGTTTTGCCTATTTTTGAGGAAACAAGTCAGCCAAGCATGGGTTTTACATATCCGAACATGATGGGGTTGGACCTCTTTGCTATAAGTGATGATACGATGCCTTGGCCCCAATGTGTCTAGCCAAAAAAAAAAGGTTAAACATGAAGAACTTCTTTACTCTTTTTTTCATTTCCAAGAGAGGTATCTAGAATTAGCTGCCCTTTTCCAACTTGGCCTTGAGCCACGGAATCTCCCCAAAGAATACCTATACGCCCTGAACAAGGCATTTGACTCGCCCGGGAACAGTCTGGCCGTCTCTTCGTCGGGATACACGGCAAAATGAGGATTCACAAACTCCCAGCAGATGTATCCGTCAGGCGTGACTTCAAATACGCGCCCGAATGCACTCTCACACAGCAATGTATTTCCGTTGGTCAGTCTCTGCGCACTCCCATGAAGGGGGTGAAGAAGCAGATGGGAGATGAGTGATCGCGATACTCCCAGACAACATTCTTGGTCGCGCGATCAACCTCGATTGCACGCGTGTATGTCATGGACTCTCCTTCGCGGAAGGTGCCGTTGTCAAAGATGAGAATGTTGCCGTTATCCAGTTCCGTAGCGTTGTGCTGCTGTGCAAGGGTAGCAGAGCCGAGTTTCCACACGATATCACCAGTGGCCTTTTCGATGATGACGACGGCTGATACGGAGCGCATGGATGCGAGGATGTGCTTCCCGTCGCGGAGAGGCAGCACGGAGTTGATGAGCGGGTAGTGCTCGCGGGTGTAGTGAGGCTGCAGGGAAACTCATCGCGAGGCAGTCGCTCAGAAACCTTCCATTGCCAAACGAGGTTGCCGTTGGCGTCTACCTCGTTGATCATGTCTGCGTACGTGATGCCGTCGACTTCGGACCCGGGAACGCCACCTCGTACTTTGGCCGAGTCCTCGGGGAGAGGGCCTCCAAGCTTGCGTACAAGATCCTGCCGTCGCCAAAGTGGTACTGATCATGATGGCCAAACGGGTCGGTGAACTGACGGACGATGTTGCCGTCGGGATCGAGCTCGCTCATGACGCCGCCGCCGTATTTGTTGAAGAAGGGGAAGGGGAAGGGGCCGCCATGGCTGGTTTTGTGCTCCGGCGACGGGCGCAGTGTATTTACCGCCAGGTTTCCGTTGGGCAGGACCCTTGCGTGTCGGCCAATTCTCCCAGGAGCTTCCACGAATGGATTTGTTTGCCGTTGATGTCGACCAGGTGCGCCGTGTCGCTGGTCAGCGGGCAGAAGAGGGTGTAGCCGCCGAAGGACTTTTCGGGATCGACTCCGATGAGGCCGACGCCGCGTCTTTTCAATGTATTCTGCTCCATTGAATCATGTACCATTCGGCATCTCAAAATGGATAATGCAGAGATGATGGATGTTTCCACAATATCGCAACACTGTTGTTAGCAACGGCGTCGCCACACCACTTTTATATACAGGACAATGTGCGTCGATCAAGAAAAAGGATTCATCTATATCATAAACCCGTGTTATTATACTCGATGAAAAAAGTCGGAGATTCTAATCATTTATGGAGTACGGAGTAGATCGTGCCGAAACCTCGCACAACCCCGCCAGGAAGCCGGCGGCATGCCGACGGCATTGCCGCCGGCCCCACGTCACGCTACGTCGACTTCGTTCGATTATTCAAGCACGCCATCCCCTCGAAACATGATGTCTTCACAATCCGAGCAGCAGCTTCCCATCAAGATAGGGGTGGGATAGATTGACGTCGGAGTCGGCCTCATCCTGTCCCGTCCCCAGATGTATATAAAGTCCTGCGGACAGAAAAGGTCTCTTGAGATGCGGCGCGGCGCGGACGCTGGTGCGTTTTTTGTACATTCACACCCTTTTTACACCTTTCATCATGATCAAAAAGTATATTGACATGGCCAGGCCTCTCACAGAAACGCAGCCGCCTCCTGATGAGGAACGGATAGGTCGCGAGGTAGACGACACGGGCGCCGACGGCAAGGTCGCCATCGGGCCTGGCGAGGCCGCCGCCGGTATTCCTGGATACGACGCCCATCTCGAATCGGACGCCGAGGAGACGCGGAGGGCGCTGTGGAAGGTCGATCTGTGCATTCTGCCCTTCATCGTGCTGTGTTTCTGCTTCCTCCAGTTCGACAGGACCAACATTGGGAATGCTCTGACGGACACTTTGACCGAGGACATCCAGGTCGACAACTCGGATATCAACTTGTCGCAGACGCTGTTCACGGTGGGCTTCGTGGTCACGGAGCTGCCGTTCAACCTGATGAGCAGATACATGGGGCCGGAGCGGTTCCTGCCGATAACCATGTTTGCCTGGGGAACAGTTACCTGGGCGCAGATGTTCATCAGGAACGCGGCAGGGCTGTGCGCTGCGCGCTTCTTCATCGGCGCCCTGGAGGGCGGGTACATGCCCGGGTTCGCGCTGTACATGTCCGGGTACTACACGAACCAGGAGCTCGCGCTGCGGTTCGCCGTTTTCTGGGCATCCAATGCATTTGCCGGTGCGTTGGGGGCCGCTGTCGATTGGGCTGCTGTCGCTCAAGGGGCGAGGTGGTCTCCAGGGATGGCAGTGGTTATTCCTGATTGGTACGTCGGAGGAAGACGTTGTGTTTCTTTTCTTCCCCTCCCTTTCTTCTTTCGGTGAGAGAGAAATGTTGGGTTGCTCCGTGGAAACGAAACCCGGTTTTTGGGCTAACAGAGATTCTTGCCTCAAGAGGGCCTTCTCACATCTGCGCTCGGAGGCATCGCATACCTGTACCTCCCTCACAGCGCGGCGAGGCCCAAATCCTTCTTTGGCAAATCCTTCTTCCTCAACGTCTTCACCGAGAGGCAAGGGTCCATTCTGGTGACGCGCGTGATGCGCAATGACCCGACCAAGGCTCTCCGGCATGGCAAGCCCGTGCTTCCCCGCCACATCGTCGCGACATTTGCCGACTGGCGCCTGTACGGGCATGTCTTGGCCGGCCTGCTGTCCATGGTCATGATTGCGCCGATGAACACGTACGCCCCTTCCATCATCAAGTCGCTGGGGTTCACGCGCCTCCAGGCCAACGGCCTGAACTCGGTGGGAAGCATCTGCTCTCTGATCCTGTCGGTGTCGCTGGCCTTCAGCAGCGACAGGTCGCGGGAGCGCGGGATACACATTGCGGCGGGATACCTGGTCGGCGCGGCCGGGTTGTTGTGGCTCGCGCTCGCGCCCAGCGGTGTGGGCAAATGGACGCTCTACGGTAAGATATAAGGAGATGGGGGTGTTTTTCGGGCACGGAAACTGAAGCTTGTTCACAGGCGGAGTCGTCTGGACACAAATGGGGATGGGATCCGCGCAGGCCATCAGTGCTGCGTGGCTCACAACCAAGATGGAGGATTGCAAGCGTCCCGTCGCGCTGGCCGCGTATGTCATGAGCATCCAGTTGGCCAATTTCGCGGGCAACCAGCTGTTCCGCACTCAAGGTGATGTGCATCGTCTTCCCGTGCTTTGCTTTGCTTGCTTGCCTCCCTTTCGTCCTGCAGATATCCACAAGTTCACGTTGCTGACTGGGGAAAAAAAAACAGATGCGCCGCGATATCGACCCGGTCTTGTCATTGCGGCGGCCTGCACAATCGCCGCCTCCGTCGTCATCTTGGTGTGGAAGTTGCTGTATCGGGTGTTTGACGGTGGTGACGGCGGGGTTGAGAGGAGAGAGGCCGAGGATGAAGGAGGACGGGGTTGATTCTTTGTTTGGTCGGCGGAGTAGTGAATGGAATCAAATCACTTGATAATCAGACTTTGTTGTCTTTGGTGATCTCCCCGGACTCTGCTCATCTTCGATTCACCTCCATGACGGCGGAATCGTCTTGCGTCAAAAGGGATTTAAAAAAGGGGCTTGTTTTCAAAATGGGCTGACACTTCTATCAGGATTCAGGACGGCGTCACCGCTGAGAGTTATAGCCACGAGCAAGTTGCAGGATGTTATCGGGAAATACGCTAGGATTGTTCCACTCTCATCACCGGCAAACATGGACTAGAATCTAGCTGTTCTATACGCTCTTTTTCCCCATCACTTCAGCGGCACCGCGTCCCGGAATAGCGTGCTCGTCATCCTGCCACAAGAGTCAGCCGATGCTCCCATCATTCACACACACACGCACACAAATCATGACCACACTTACGAAGACGGATACCGATCACCAGGGATTTCAATCTCGTTGGCATATTTCCTCAGCTCCTGAACCTCCTCCCTGCTCAGCTTGATGTTGATCGCGGCCGTGTTATCCTCGAGGTACCTGATGGTCGTCGTGCCAGGGATGGAAATGAAGTCGTCGCCCTGGGCCGCGACCCATGCAAGGCAGATTTGCGCCGGCGTAGCATCGTGCTTCTTGGCAATGGATTCGATCTTGTCCACGAGAGCCGCCATCTTGGCAAAGTTCTCGGGCGAGTTCCTGGGGACGCCCCGACGCCAATCGTTTTCGGCCAAGTCATCGAGCGACTTGATTGCTCCGGTGAGGAGGCCGCGGCCGACGGGGCTGTAGGCGACGATGGCGATGCCCAGTTCGCGGCAGGTTTTGAGAATCTCGGTCCTCTCGGATTCAATGTCCAGGAAGAGGGGGCTGTACTCGACTTGGTACGCTGAGATGGGGTGCACGGCGTGAGCGCGGCGGAGGGTGGCTGCGGAGCATTCGGATAGTCAAGGTATCGAATCTTGCCCTCCCTGTTCTTGGGCAAAAGATGGCCCCGTTCATGAGACAACGGGCCTGGAGTTGAAGTGGATGGTGTTTGAGGGAGAGAGGGAGAGAGGGAGAGAGGGAGAGAGGGAGGGAGGGAGGGAGAAAACACTCACGTCTTCAAATCGGCCATTGCCTGGACAGTGTGCTCAACGGGCGTCTTGTCGTCGATGCGATGGCAGTAGTACAGGTCGATGGTGTCGATGCCCAGCTTCTTGAGGCTGATGTCGCAAGCTTCCTTCACCCACGCGGGGTCATTGGATATGGCCCGCGATCCATCGGGCAAGGCTCTCATGGCAAACTTGGTGGCGAGGAAGATGTCCGACCGCTTGCCGGATCGCCTGAACCATTCACCCACTCGCTCCTCGCTGCCGGTGTAGATGTCGGCCGTGTCCCAGAATCGCTCGCCAATCTCATGGGCCCTGTCGAGGAACTTGAGCGACGTCTCGAGGCTCGTGTCCTTTTGGCCGTACCAGCCGGCGAAGCTCATGAGGCCGAGGCCGATGCCGGTGACTTGGGGGCCATTCTTGCCGAGGGTGCGCGTGGGGAGAGACATGACGGGGTGTGAATGTGTGAATACTACTGGATGTGAGGTGGTTTCACGACCTGAATTATCGTGTGTTTATGACCGGATTGCTCATTCATGGTCATCAAGATGACGAGCGCGACGTCGACCCTATATAGTTGCTTGGTACGGATTATGCTGGGTCGGTTCGGAAACGCCACGGATAGTAGTGTCGGCATTTCGATTGATGCTGATGTCATGGAAGAGGGGAGAGAGGCATCAGGGCGAGGAGACGTCGGGGTTTATGCAATCTCCGCGTCTCGTTTCTTATCGCATTTCTTCGGCACTAGGCGATAACTCGTGCCACGTCCCACTTTTCTGGCCCTTGATGTCCTCACTACTTGAATGGCCTGTTCTAGACAGGCTTCTATAGTAATTTTTATAGCTTTGACGCTGTTTGAATGTATTTTTGCCATTCGATAAATTATAATTTATTCACGCGGCCGTTTTGCTTATATAGCCGTTTTACGAACGAGTACCCTTCGTACGGACTAGTGCGAGGAAATGAAGGGCCAGAAAAATGGGGCGTGGCATGAGTAATCTGTCTGTACCCGTATCATCGCAATTGCAAAGTATAAATCGTCGGAACTTCCCACAGCAAGCGCGCGGCTGTGCATATTTAAGGCGCTAGACGCCTCCGGCCTTTTAAAACGTCTTGACAACCGTGACGAGCTAGTTCAGTGACAATACAGGCACCCCCTTCTGAGTAAATAGCACCCTAAAGATAGCTAGTGGCTGCTAGTAACTAATACTAGGCTTACAGCAAGTTTTTACAGGGGACTTAGTAGTTAGACCCAATATTTTCTATTAGTTGCCTAGTTGCGTTATTGCGCGGCGTTGTTGCGCTAAACGCAGCGTTGTTATGTGATGCTTCTTGCGTTACCACCAAAGCAAAGCTACGGCATGTATGACTAAGCCAACTAGGTTACTGTCCGAACAGTCAACTAGATAGATGCTTGCGATCGCGAAGGTCAGACCCGGGCGCGTTCCATTGCCTGGCCTAACCTTAGATAATCATGACTGCCAAGTGGGAGCCACCTCTGGGGTGCTATTTACTCAGAAGCGTTTGCTTGATAAACACGCCCTACATCATAAGTTCCTCGTGGGTGGCTCGCGTAGCTTTACATTGCTATGACAAATGATGCCGCTCATAGCCATTCGTCATGGCACTTTATAGGTGGCATCATGTCTTCGGACTGGTGTCCGAGAGCCAATCATGGCAGCATGGCGTTTTGTGTTGATGGGATTGCGGCAGTCAACCCTGGGAGGTACCTGGCAGGCTGCGCCTGGGCATACATATTCCGCAAGAACACACAGTGTCTATGATGCACTGTTAGTACGCCCGTACGGAGTACACCCAGATTTCAACGTTGCGGATAGCTTGATGGAAACGAATCCGGACAAAACAGTCCGGAACAGCCTGGTTGTTCGGCACATCCCTCGCGAACATTCTCGCGAACGCACACGGGCGGCCCCAACCATGATTCAACGGCTGCGCATAATGTGACATATACGGAGTACGGAGTACAGAGTAGTCAATCCGTTTGGGCATGCCAAGACCTCAGCGATGTACTGGAACCCATGTTTCTTTGGGGACAAGCAAGGTAAGGAGATCTACATGTAGCAAGGAAATACGGAGTAAAGCTTAGCAAATGGAATGGCCGCCAACCGGTCCTGAAAGAGAAGCTTTCTCTCAACAAAGAGGAAGACTGTCGAAGGAGAGCTGGTAGGCCTGTACGGGAGAAGTACTCCGTATAAATTCCTTGCTCTCAAACGACACCACGTGGCACACAGACTGGCAAAATGGAAAATAGAAAGACTTACATGTATTAATTAGCTGTGGACGACGCAGAGGCGTGTGCAGAACCAATGGGCTGATGAGGAAGTTACGACCCGGCACCCTCATGCCTCCGGTCATATCAACCATTGGCAACCAACCAGGAAGGAGTAGGGCAGATCCCGAACCCAGACATGGAACGGAAATCAACCCTGCTCGCAACTGAAATTCAACTGATCGATCCTTGTCTGCGTCTGCCAAGCTCGAGCTTTGGTGGGATCGACCGGGTCGACTTTTTTGGAGGGGGATCTTTCCCGCCCCGGCCACGCAAAGTTACACAGTGCTTCGAAATCGTCACATTCGAACAACCACTGAGAAGTGACAGGACTCATAGTCTCACCAGGCCCCCCTCCTCTATCAGAAAAAAAGTTCCATGACGAAGAACCTTCTCAAGAAAGCGATTCGACTAGAATTCTCTCTCTTCTACTCCTGCCCTTTACTACTACACTAAGCTTTCAGGCTCTCGTCATATTTTATCAGTCCCAGAAACATCATTGCTCCCACCAGCATCCGATTTCTCCAACTCATCAAGACATATACATACGATCGCTGCCGTACGACGTGAGTTTGACAATCCATAGTGCGACCATCTGAGACCTGCTCCCTTTGTCGAAAAACAACAACCACAACAACAACCAACACGGATCTTGACCTCCATCGGTACCATGAACATGTTCTGATACCCGTGAGTAGGAAAAATAGACAGATGGTATGCAATCCAATTGAACAACTATTTCACTGTTGTCAACGATTCTAGCTGACATTGTGCAGTGCTTGGAAACCCCAAACTACACGACACTATAAGCTCGAGTGAAGACGCATGCATATATTATGTTGACTGCCAATTTCACACTTGGCCAGATCCCAGGTGAAAGACCTGATCCTGGCGAATTCTTGATCTTGGAACCAAGAGCCGATTCCTTCTTAAACTCGCCCGGACAGTGCATGTTTGGAGATGATACCACCGAACCGACATATCCGGATCCTTCAACAGGGCTTGATGATCAGTTTGGCTACGGTGGCACAGATTTGTACTCTTTCAATCCCGCCTTTGCATTGACTCCAGACTCAAATCCGTCAACCACAAAGGTTAGCGATATACCACAACAGCCCAGCAGCAAGACACCGCCGTCGACTCTGTCGTCCGAAAGCCAACCGAAATCTCCTGTGCCGCCACCGAGGCAAGAAAAGCCGAAACGAAAAGCAAGCAAACAGAAAGAAACTTTGGAAACAAGAAAGACAACCGCCGCTACCAAGACACGTCGGCAACCGGAACGCGAGTCAAGAAGGTCAACGAGGACCGAGGAAGTCAAGAAACCCACTCGTCGTGAACGATCGCTAGAACGAAATCGAGTCGCTGCCTCAAAGTGCCGGAGGCGCAAGAAGGCATGGACTGAGAAGCTTGAAGAGAAAAGGTCTGGCTTGGAAGCGATGCATAGCGAGCTTCAGTCTCAATACCTGAGCCTACTACAGGAGTCTTGCAGTCTGAAAACCCATCTTATAACCCACGCTGGGTGTCATGATCCCAACATTGATGTGTGGATCAATAATGAAGCCTCGAAATTTGTCAGGAGATTGAGTGGAGAGAATCCCCAGAGACCAAGGAGTCTGCAATCTTGGCCAAGTCTGGGTGAGTATGGCCTTGCTTCCTTGTCCTCAATCAACCCTTGGTCTTGCAACGATGGATTTTAACGGCTTCATGCAGATAACAATTCAACATGGCAATCGTCTGCAAACAACCACTACACTGGCCTTTCTGAAAGCTCACTAGCATTGGAAGGGAACGATTCGAACGAAGAGGATGCGGCGGACGACAACTTTGACGAAAATTTTGGCCATGAAATGTTCTGAAGACAGGGAATTCGTGGCACGATTTCTTTGTCTTGTACCAATGAGGGGGATGGATGTAACGGGAATGCAGCGTGGAAACGCTCGTGGAATGCGAACATTTGATGACGACGGAATGAACCTTGAACGAACGACACTATTTCACATTTGCTTGAATTGGTCTTCGATCCAGGCCTTTATTAGCAGAAGATTGTACTTCTGAGGCGACACACAGTCGAATTCATTTGGCTGGAGGACGGAGTTTGGCTTTTGTCTGAGCATGCTCATAAAAGTTGTGCAGGGTCGGATATCTGGATTTTCCGGCAGGCTATTTGCACTCACGAAAATCAGCGAATAGACGGTAGTCTTGGTGAAAGGGTCAAGTGGGAATGGGTTCGAGAACATGATCGAATTGTACCCTTCATGTTGGTACTGCTATATGCAAGCAGTGTAACTACTTCTCGTCGGTCGTCGTGTTATATATCAACTGGCCTGTTTTTTGTTTTTTTGGTACTTTATTCCGATCTACTTGGCATGGTCCATCTTCTACATCTTGCACAGGGATGTTTTGCAGGAGGACAGAAAGAGAGTCGACTGCTTGTTCCCGCAAGGGATGTAGACTTTGCTCGATTCATTTCGGAATGCGTAACCGAACGGATGTCCTCAGTTGGATGGATCTTTTGAGATTGTGAGATTTGGCGGACATGCGTTGCGTCTTAACTGGACTTTTCGTCGAAATACTACGCCGGCCCCGGCGCAAGCCACATACATTGCTACTCCCCACTGTATGTATGTATACGCAAGCAATAAACACAACTTGGCGTGGAAACGGCTCTGAAAATGACGTCGCCGGGAAAACGGGTTTCCGGAATCGGGGCAGCATTATTAGTCCGTACAGCATGGCTGGTCAGGTCACCTCCATTCAAACTGCCGGCATGAGAGTTCACCAACCCAGCAACGAGCAAGGATTCACACCCCTGAATGCTGCATGCAACCAACCACTGCTAAACCGATGCACTCATGACGTTGATTCGCCCCAATAGCCCAAGGGACGAGTATACGGAGTACGTGGAACGAAGTCAACTTGGTGGGGCATCGTAGGCATACATAGTGACCAATGCTACTCCGTAGTGCCGCGAGACTCTTCGCCGAACGGGGAGCGGAGAATTATCACGCATCGAACAAGGGATACAATATCGACGATGGGGAGTGCCAGTGATCAACCCCCTCGTTGAAAACGGGGCAAGATACAACGAGAGGACGCGCTCTGGGATGATTTCCTGGGGTGGCCTGCGCGGACGCTTTGCAAGCGGTAGAAGATGGAGATGGCAAGACCCTAATGGATCTTACCACCGCCAAGGAAACTGGGAGATGGGAGATTGATCAGTTTCAAATGGACAAGTCGTTTTCGCGCGAACACGGGGCGAGCGTACGGGGCGAGCGTACGGGGCGAGCGTAGAGTAGATGAATGAATTCCAGGGTTAGGGTTGGACAGAGCTGTCTTCACCGCCCAACGCGGCGGGGGTCTGCGTCGCCCCTCGCACCTGTTACAGCTGACGCGCCAGACTGAACAAGACGGCTTCACAACTGAACGAGCCTCAGGAACAGGCTGAGAACTGGCCCGTCATGCCGACATGAGAGCGAAGCGCGATGCGCGCTCTGGTGTTGTCAATTGTAATTGATTGGTGTCCAGAGAAAGACTTACATGTTTTTTTGTTGCCTTGAAGATCAAACTTTCGTGAGCCAACTCGTGTTTTGAGTCGCTGCCCCACCTGCTTTGCTATCGGGTGGGGCTGCTGCTGCCTGTAAAGTTCCTTCATGACGCCCGTCAAAGAAAATCTCCTTTCCGAAGTTTACTTCCAATCTCTCTCGACTTCTAATCGACGCGATCAACGTGCCAAGACCACGCTACAAAAATGCGTGTCGTTTTAGTCAGCGGTGGTGTCATTTCCGGTGTCGGAAAAGGTCAGTTTTGGCTCTCTGCCTAACGTGCTTCGATCTCGCGATTCCCTTCCACCATCACGCTGTGCATGCGACTTTTACTCATTGTCGCGACGACTTTCAGACCGCACTTGCTGACCACTGTTTACTCGATAGGCATCATTGGTACGGCCATAAACTCCATCGAAATCGTTGGCTCTGTGGACTTGCTAATTCTTTGCACTCAGCCTCCTCGGCTGGCCTGTTGCTCAAGACTACAGGACTTCGAGTAACGGTATGGAAGTTTTGCCTTTCACCGCACAATTGCTTTGCTGACAATACAATACAATCGCAGGCCATCAAGGTACTTCGGCCGCTGGTAACAAGTTGTTGTTGATGCTAATCGAATAGATCGACCCTTACTTGAACATTGACGCCGGCAGTAAGCAGACTTCCATCGCGGCGCAAACGTAGTCCACAGTCGCAATGCTGACGTCTACCCATCTAGCTTTGGGACCACTTGAGTATGCTTACTGACTGCGAAGTTCTCGATCATTTGGCTTATACTGACAATCGAAACTCAAGACATGGCGAATGCTTCGTCCTTGCAGATGGTGGAGGTACGTCTTTTGCGAGAGGATCCGACATCTACAACCGTTTAAGATCGCGAAACTGACATTTCGAAGAATCCGACCTCGACCTGGGGAACTATGAGAGGTAAACGAACCATTCAACGGCTGTCATCGGCATGGCGCTCAAAACTGTACTTCTAGGTACCTCGGCATCCAATTATCCCGTGACAACAACATTACCACCGGCAAGATCTATCACGAAGTTATTTCTCGCGAGCGGAAAGGAACATACTTGGGAAGAACCGTGCAGGTTGTCCCTCACGTTACCGACATGATTGTTGAGTGGATCACCAGGGTTGCCAAGGTTCCAGTTGATGATTCTGGTGAAGAACCAGATGTCTGCATCAGTATGTTGGGGTCAATTTATGGAAGTTTATTCAACAATGACTGACCTTTTTTGGTAGTCGAATTGGTATGTTTAACTTGGAGAACAGGTCGAACCTAATTGCTAACGCCAGAACTTGTAGGGTGGAACAATTGGGTACGTCTTTGTTTTTCCTTCCACACGAGCTGATGCCATTCTTGGTCTTGCAACATGAGCTAACAGACTCCGTCTTAGTGACATCGAGTCAGCCCCATTTGTGGAGGCACTGGTTCAGCTGAGACACAAGTTGAGCAGGGATACCGACTCATCCTTCTTCAATATTCAAGTCTCCTTCGTCCCTTTGTGAGTATTCTTCTCCCTGCAATCGGGAAACAACTACTTGTCAGCAGTCCGGGGTATGGTGTCTCGTGCTAACCCGCACCACGTAGGATTCATGGCGAGGAGAAAACGAAGCCAACCCAAAATGCCATCAAGCAGATGCGAAGCGCCGGTCTCATCCCAGATTTGGTGAGCCCCAGCCGGAGAAACATGGTAAAGCTGACTAACGCAGAGCTAGATTGCCTGCCGTTGTGACGCAACCCTCGTTGACGGTACCATTCGGAAAATCGCGTCAAGCTGCCAGGTAGACTACGAGCAGGTCATCGGCGTGCACGATATGGAAACTGTCTACCAGGTCCCCTGCTTCTCCACGAGCAAGGGCTCCTTCATCGCCTCCGAGCCGGACTGGATTTGGACAAGCTATCCATATCACCCGCCGTAGCCGCAAAGGGTTCAGCACTTTGGGATTTGTGGAAGAAGACTGTTGTTGTCCCCAAGGACACGGCTCCCGTGCAGATTACGTTGGTTGGAAAGTACACGAGCATGCTGGATTCATACCTCTCGGTCATTAAAGCTTTGGAGCACGCGGCGATGCGATGCCGCCGCAAGCTGAATCTGGTTCCCGTTGATTCAGAGCATCTGGAGGCGACTACGCAAAAACAAGATCCTGCCAAATACCACAAAGCTTGGCAAACTGTTTGCGAAGCTCATGGTGTTATAGTACCAGGTTCGTCTTTTCATTGCCAGGATAGGATCGTTTGGGATTACAATTGACAGAGTATCGCAGGTGGTTTCGGCTCAAGAGGCATCGAGGGCATGATTGCCTGCGCCAAATGGGCTCGAGAAAACAAACGAAACTACCTGGGCATCTGTCTGGGCATGCAGGTCGCCACTGTCGAAGTTTCCCGGTCCCTCTGTGGCCGACCCAAGGCCACATCTGAGGAATGGGTGGATGATATCAACTCCAAAGATGCCGAGAACCACTCGGTCGTTTTCATGCCCGAATCATCCAAAGAGTACTACGCCCTTGCTTTGCATGTGATTGACAATCCGAAACTATTGCTAATATAGATATTTAGACAACTGGGCGGTACCATGAGACTTGGCACGCGACCGAGCTTGTTCCAACCTGGCTCGGAGTGGAGCAAGCTTCGAGCTCTGTATGGAGGCGCTTCTGAGATTCACGAGCGTCACCGACATCGCTATGAAGTCAACCCTGAGCGTGTCGATGAGCTTGAGAAGGCAGGTCTTCATTTTGTGGCCA
Source organism: Epichloe glyceriae (assembly GCA_023658535.1). Lineage (NCBI taxonomy): Eukaryota > Fungi > Ascomycota > Sordariomycetes > Hypocreales > Clavicipitaceae > Epichloe > Epichloe glyceriae. Next base: position 328,135 of record CP098295.1, on the reverse strand, counting down.
GGGACGAAACCGGCAACCGTATGGAAGCTTTCGAGCTCAAGGGCCATCCTTTTTGTCGGGTACGTTACAATTTGTCGTCCATCTCGACTCGTGCGGAAATGCTTGATGATTGACTGCTGATTACCCACGAACATACAGCCTGCAAGCACACCCGGAATTCCTCAGCAAGGTCACTAAATCGTCTCCGCCCTTTTGGGCCTCGTCGCCGCTAGTGCTGGAATGCTGGATGAAATTCTTGACGAAGTGAGAAGGGAAGGTGCGGCAACGAACGGTGTTGCTGACTTCTAGGAAGACATGGCGAGAAATGAGTATTTATTCGGAGTGCTGGCGCAATACTACATGTTTTTATTGGGGTGAAGGGCCAAGTCGCATATAGACATATCTAAAGAGGTTAGTTACATGACTGGAAAATGAAAAATCACGATGAAGAGGGTCGTGGTATCATGGGCGTAGAGTTCTGACGCAGATGGGACTGACTCATCGTAGCCAAGCATGATCGATTTTGATCACAAGACTCAGTCGGTTCTCTCTGCCTGGGATGGCGACGTGGGATGAATCGACCTTGATTGCTGCGTCCGCCTGGGCCAGACATGCAGCGATTTATTTCATTTATGATGCAAACTACAGACAGGCCTTTGGGTGTACAGTGTCAATACAACTAACTGTGCAATTCCCTTGTTGTTTGTTGCACCCATCCAGACCCAACCCAGTTTGCCAACACGGCGAACGGCATGTTCTAGCAACCATGCTCTTTCACAATGACGTTCCATGTGGCGGTGGTGAACATCTATCACTACAGTCAGTACGGCTGGCCCTGATGGTCATGGACTCGTGGTTTACGCCGGAGAAGGTTGAGAGGAAAGGGAGGGAAGGGAGGGGGGCAGGCAGTGTTGAACTTCTTACCTGTCCTCTAGTCAGATACATCCCTCCAGGTTGCTGCCGAAAAGCGTCAGTCAGCGTCTTCCTTCCCGCAATGATGGCATGGTCAAACTCGCGCGCGTCAAACTCACCTGCCACCAGCAGGTATCCGTCAACTCCTGCGCCGCCCGGCCGACCTCACGGCAGGGAAGCTGAATCTCGTTTTCGGTATCGTTGCAGAGCCAAATCTGGCAGTTCTTGTCGCAGCTGACTCTGGAGCAGCCGCCGCCTCGCTCGTCGGCCGGTGGCGCACCGCACAGCATGGAACCGCCGCGGCTATTCCTCAGATCTGTCAAGGAAAAAAACGTCGTGGTCAGCCCAGGCAGGGGCAGGCAAGCAAGGCGAGGGGATACATACAATTGATGCCGTCCTGCGCCTTGGTCTTCTGCGTCCATTCTCCGTAGTCACAATCGGGTTCTTGCTTTCGTCTCTGTGTCATGGACCCATGGTTTGTTTAGCAGGTGTTTTTTTTTTTTTTTCTCTCCGAACGGGTCGGCATTGCGCTTGACGCACCCATCTTTTGTCAAGGCGGCTCTCGGGCTCGCTGTCCGTCGTGCCGTTGGTGGCCGGATCTGTGAAATAGTCGGGGTTGACTGCCGTGATTTGGGCGTCGATCTGCTGGAGGTCGCCGGTGAAGGTGTACGTCTGCCCGGGGAGGACTTCTCCCGTCCAGGTGACGCCGCCTTTGAGGCCTCGCGCGTTCAAATCGTTGGAGTACCCCTGCGTGGATGGAGCCTGTTAGCCTGACGTTTGCGCGCCGAATTGTGGAAAGGGGCGGTCTGTACATTGACTGCGGCGGACAGGAGACCGACGAGGGAGAAGATGGTGGACTTCATCTTGTTGCAATGGTGGATTGTGGATATAGGAAGAGAGTGGTATGAGGTATGAGGTGAGAGTGCGTGTAACCGGGCGAGGGAAGACGGGAGGGGGGAGTTATCGTCTTTGTCTTTTACAGTAACTTGCAGGTCTTCATCGTGTCCGGTCATGATGATGCCGTTGATCTTGCTCTACCCCGGGATCGTGGAGGGAGGCGTTATCTCGGCGCAAAGAACAATAGGACTCCAATGGAAACCAGGGACCAGCGTGAGATCAGAGCTTCTTCTTCCCCAGTCGTTACAATAACAAGACCCCCGCTTGCGATGGAAAGAGCCGAGTGCACGATTTGTCGGGAGTTTATACATCCGCCTCGTGATGGCGTCGAGTTTGCCCAAGTTGCTTCTTGCGGTGTTAGCGCCAATCGCTTCCAGCTCCGAGTCGCGGCGGACATGGACCGTGTTGTCTGGAGTCCGGAGTCCGGGTTGCGATGACGGCATCAGCCAAGCAGGGGTTGGTTTCAGTCATGAAGCCAAGCAAGCATGTTGTTGTGCATGAACCGCGGAACCCCTGATGCTTGGGGAGGGGGGCCGTGCAGCAAACATGTTTCTATTCTGAACCTGGTGTTGGATCAGTTCGTGACCAAAAGTGGCAAGTTCAAGTAGCACGACGCACTGCGAGCCAACAACCTCTGGCTTGTCCGGGCGGCCACGGAACCAACCCGGTGCCCAACATCTCTTTATTGTCGCCAGGAGAATAATATGAAGGCTCTCTATTGAGGCCATCGTTTCAAACAAGACACAACTGCTGCCCCGTGCCCACTGGGTGCAGTGAAGTTCAGTGCCCGCAGCATGCATGACTTGCTCCGTGTTGTTCTCGACGTCTCGGGCCATCAAGGATTCAAAACCACAATGGAACAATTGCAAGCAGGTATATCTAGGCCAACATGGGTGATGCATAGCAGACAGGAAAGCGCTCTTCTCCCGCAACGTTCGCCATGCGTTTCCTGGGTGGTTTGGGTGCATTCTTGCTCCTGCTGGACCTCGTGTCATCGTGGGCCAACGCTGCGGCGCAGGAGAGGAAAAGCAGGCGGCGTACTACCAGAGACTCGGATGATGATCAAGCGCGGGATCGTTTCTTGAAGCGGCTTCTCGGGGAATCATCCTACCACGCTGATTTCGACAAGTACCCGAGGAGCGCGCGCGACAAGCTCAACGTCGGCATCATTGGTGGAGGAATCGCCGGCCTCTACGCCGGCCTCCTCCTGGATTCCCTGGGCGTGGACTATGACATCCTCGAGTCCAGCGACCGGGTCGGAGGGCGCTTGTTCACCCATCGCTTTGATCCGGATGCGTGGCGGTCCTCCCGCCCCGGAGAGCCCGCCTACTACGACTACTACGTTCGTTGGTTGCCATGTCAGCTTTTCGACTCCGGAGCTGTGTTTGCCTTCTTCCCCAGCCACTTGACCTGACCTGACCTGACCGTCTGACTAACTGCGCCCGGCAGGACGTGGGAGCCATGAGGCTTCCCGACGTGAAGTGGATGGAACGCCTGACGGGCAAGGCAAGCCACTCCCTCATAGGCTACCTCAATTCGAGGCTCGGCCCGGAAGACTCCCTGGCCACGATCCCCTACGTCTTCCAGGAGGACAAGTCGTTCAGGCTCTACAACGGCAGGCTCATCCACAACGAGGTGACCCCCTCGGCGCGGAACTTGCACGTCCTGACGTCCGAGGGCGGCACCATACGCAACGACTCCTCGTTCGCGGGCGCATCCCCGGGGAGATGCTGCGCGACGTCATGAGCAACTTCACGCGCGTGCTGGAGGCCGACTTCGACGCCGGCTTCGACCTGCTGATGCGGTACGACGACGTGTCGGTGCGCCAGTACCTGCTGCAGGAGGGCTTCTCCCACCAGCAGATCGACTGGCTGGAGACCATCAACGACTTCACGGGACACTACGACGCCATGGCGCTCTCGCAGGCCGTCCTGGAGGAGTGGATCCTGAACCAGTCCCCGGCGGGAAGCTGGATCTGCATCGAGGGGGCATGGACCGCATCGCCCACGGGGTGAACAAGGTCCTCGGCAAGAAGGTCGAGCTGCGGAAGCGAGTGACTGCCATCGAGAGGGCAGGGCGAGGGGGAGGAGGAGGAGGAGGAGGAGGAGGAGGGGAGGCCTGACTGTCCGCACGGCAGACGGCGGCGAGAGGAGATATGCCCACGTCGTGAGCACGGTGCCTCTGGGCGCGCTGCAGGCCATCGACATGGACGACCTGGCGCTCGACTACCGAAAGACGTCGGCGATCAGGAACCTGCGCTACGCGGCAGCAGACAAGGTCGGCATCAAGTTCAAGAGCCGGTGGTGGGAGCATCTCGGGCCGGACCCCGTCCGCGGCGGCCAGTCGTTCACGGATCGCCCGCTGAGACGCTGCATCTACCCCTCGTACGGGATCGGCGTCCCCGGCGCGCCGGGCACCATGATCGCCTCGTACTCCCTCGGACAGGACAGCCTCCGCCTCGGTTCCCGGCGCACGCGGGAGGCCGTGCTGGCCGCGACCCTCGGCGACCTGGCGTCCCTGAACAACGTGACGCGCGAGTTCCTCGAGGCGCAGTTCGTCGACGTCCACCACTGGAACTGGTACGCCGACGACAACTTCCAGGGCGCCTTCGCCCTCTTCGGCCCGGGCGAGTACCGCGGCGTCATGCCCGCCCTGATGCGGCCCGCGCGCGCGGGAAGCTGCACTTTGCCGGCGAGGCCCTGAGCTCCGGCCACGCCTGGATGATCGGCGCCGTCAACTCGGCGTACCGGGCCGTTGCCGAGATCCTGGCCGTCGAGCGGCTTCATCACAAGCTGGAGGAGCTGGTGGACAGATGGGGCACCATCGGGGAGGTCGACATGGGATGGTACATGGGCGACGAGGTCGTGTCCGAGTATGGGTATGGAGAAGATGCTGGACAGGAAGACGGAGGCTCGGACCTTTTACGCCTTCAGCTTAGGTAAGAAACAAATGGGACATGCAAACAAGTTGCGCATCGGGCAAATAAATCGGTGTGGGCTTTATCTTACTTTATTTCATTTCATTATTATTATTATTATTATTATTATTACTATTATTTTTATTATTATTTACCTCGACGTCGTACTCAAAATGCGTCTTCTGCTGCATTCCTTCCGGCATCGGCTTGATGTCCTGGTCTGGGAACTGCCTTTGCACTTCTTCCATGTAAATGATTGTCTACTACATACTTCTTTTGACAGCCAGCGGGGACAGGAGACAGCGGACAGCGGCATGTTTGACAAACTGCACTGGTTCTACAAGAAGACGTCTTGACATTTCGGTACATGCAACACCGCTATAATACAAAGCCTCGCCAGCTCCCTCTTCACTAGCCCTTCTTGATCCAGCCCTTGCCGTTGGAAATGCCCTTGATGCGCTTGGTGTACTTCCAGAGGTGGCGATACTTGGGACCTTGTCGCTTGGCCTCCCATCCACGAGGCTTGACGGGCTGCTTGAGGCTGTGAACGCGCGTCGGTCGCAACTCCACATCAGCCCCGGGGATGCCGTGTCGAGCCATGACAGCCGCCGTGTTCTCGTCCCAGACCGAACGAAACATGGTGAATCCGAAAGGCGTGAGGCCGAACTTGTCCCGCATCGACTTGAGAGAGAAGCCATCGCGGCCCGAGTACAGCTCCTTCAATCTGGACACGTCGACTTTCTCGCCGGGCTTCTGCTCGAGCAAGTAGACGCCCACTCGGTGGTAGGGGCTCCCTTTTGCGAGAAGGCGGGGAGCCAGGGCACAGCCAACTGGTCCTCGGCCATGATCTTGCTCAAGGGCAGAGATGCATCCGTGGGGCTCAGGGGATGTTGGCAGCCAGGTAGTGGCATCTTTTCGTGAAGCCATCGCTCTCAACCTCGGGGACATCCGAGTCGAGCACGACTACCGTGATGAGACGTTCACCTTTGTCGAAGACCTGCACTCGTAGACGTGGAGCACTCTCACTGGTGAGACTGTCGACAATCGTGCCAGGGGCAACTTTGGACTGGCGAAAGAATAATTGAACGTCGGCGGTGGGCTCAAGTTTGGGGAGGATATCGGGGACTATGTTGAACTGCTTGATTCTCTGCGTGATGAGACGATGGTCGTAGGAACGCCATTTCTTCTCCGCGAGGGCGCGGTAGATGGGCTTGTTCATATCGCCTGAAGTCGGCAGGGATTAGCAAATTGTTGCACAGATACATGTTTCCACAATGTCGCGGGCACACTGGAAAGGAGCGGCGGCGCGGGGGCTCACCCAATCCATCTTCGAACCTCTTCTTAACCAAGGGATCATTCGCATCCGCAAGAAGCTTCACCCTCTCCACCTCCCTCCTCAAACTGGCCAGCTTGGTGTCCTTCATCTTCTGTCCACCGACAACCTCCGAGGCATCCTTGCTCTCCAGCCGGGACATCTTTTCGAGCCCGGCATTGATTTTCAACAGCTTGTCCTCTCGGTCAGCCGCCAAAATCCTTCGAGCCTCCTGAAATGCCTGGTACGGCAACTGCTCAAAGGGAATGTTCTGCGTCGTCCGCATCGCCACTCGTCGTCGTCTCGAGCCAATCGGCATCTTACCGGCCTTCATCAAGTGCATTTCGAATTCGGGAAGCACCGTATGCGGGTCAAGGTCCAGAGCGCTCGGTTCTGCGGAGGAGGATGAGGCGGCGACGGCACCCTGCTCCTGAACCTCAGCAGCTCGTGCTGCGCCGGCAGTGAGCGGTCGGAAGGCACATGGCTGCCGCAATTGCCTGGCAAGCGGCCGCGCGACGGCCTGACACCTTGACATGCTGTGTCGGGCACGATGTGCGACATGCAATGGGCGAAACGTGAAGTTGCTATCGGCGATGTTTTTTTCGTTGGTTGTGAAGCTCAGAAAAATGTTCGAGTTTCCATAAATTATTTGATGCCGGGGCACGCGGATGGACCCACTTCTCGGGTTCTGGCGCGGAACAGGCCATCGAGAGAGGGCCCCTTGTAGCCCTCGTTTTTTTAATTTTGATTTCTTTATTTTGAGACCAGCGCAAACCTCGCAATAGCCAATTCGTCAAGGCACACAGCGACAGCTTCGGGCTGCGAATATCCAACAGCGGGTCGGCAGAGTGCAACTGACGATGGCCTCCAAATCAGGGCTGGGCTTCCTCAACGAGGCAATGGCTGCCCTGAGGGTTTCTCACCAGGTGAGCATCATCAAAAGACCAGACGTTCTATCACAATGGCAACCGTGACGACATGCACTGATTTTCCAAAGGCTGCACCCTTGAGCAAGGCTTTCGCTCGATCAATGGCCACCGAAGTGCCTGCGCGAGATGTCGCGAGATCAGCGTCCACGCAATCCATCCTCCAGTCCTGGAACCCAAGTACGATCCATCCCATCTCTGCCAACGCAGCAGTCTTCTCCTCCCCCTCCCCTTGATAGATGGGACATCAAGGAACCCCCAAACTGACTAACCTCCTGCCAGCCTCAACCGTTCCCGTCACAATCCACAACTTCCCCTCCCTCGAACCGACTTCCCTCGAGCAATGGTCCGTCAAACATCTCTACCTCCCCTCCGCCGCGACATCCTCCACCATGCCGTTGTCTACGAAGGCGACAACACTCGCCAGGGCACGGCATCCAGCAAAACCCGCTACGACGTCCACGGTTCGCATCGCAAAGTCCGGCCCCAAAGGGATCAGGCCGCGCTCGTCTCGGGAGCAAGCAGAACCCCCTCCTCCGCGGCGGTGGCAAGACTTTTGGTCCTCATCCACGCGACTTTGGCACGAGGCTCAACCGCAAAGTCTACGACAAGGCCTGGCGAACAGCTCTGAGCTACCGCTACAGGAGAGGCGAGCTCATCATCTGCGAGGACGGCATGGAACTCGCCATGCCGGCTGACTTTGAGATGCTGGCCGACAGATATCTGAAGGACGGTCTGAGAGAGTCGTACCTGCAAAAGTACATGAAGAGCGTGCTAGATGCGCTGGGTCTCGGTCGGGCAAACGGTCGAACGCTGTTCGTCACCACAGGCGAGCCGAGGGGGCGGCTGTACGAGGCCATGGAACAGCTGCCGCGGGAGGGACGCGCTCTAGATCTGGAGCATGTCGATGTCAAGGACCTTCTGGAAACGGGCAGCGTGGTCATGGAGAGAAGCGTGCTGAAGGAGATGATTCAAAGACACCAGAGTGACTTGATCACTCGCGTCGCCGTCAAGGGCCTGCCGAAAATTGCCCGTTCCGCTGGAGAAGAAGCCATCTTGTAAAACATGGAAGAATCAATCAGGGATGGCAAATGTCAGGCCGGCGTAACCTCTTTTTGTCCAGCGGGGTATCTCGTAATGCCACGCGCAAAATGCAAAATGCAATATTCTACACTATTTTACAAAGCACCCCCACAAGAGACACGATCCACATGGCGATCCTAACCTGCAACCCAACCCTCCTCTCATTCTTTGCGAAATCGTCCCTCGTGACCCTCCGCGCATGCGCCTGCAGCCAAGTCTGCTCGTTTCCCAGCTGCGTCATCAGCTTCTCGTCCTTTGTAACGATCAGCGCCCCCACTTCCAAATCATGCGAGTAACTGCGCTTCGTGTAGTTTGAGCTTCCAATGATGCTGATCGAAGGGTTCGCCTGCTCAGGCATAGTCACCCAGAGACCCTTGGCGTGGTACGTCCAACCACCAGGCTGAGCAGCGGTTCCGAGCCGCCACTCCTTGAGAGCAATGTCGCCATCTCGACGACTGCGATGAACGTCGTCCAGGAATCGCCTGGCGAGCAGAACATACGCGCCGGGCAGGAGACCCGAGACGCCCTTGGACTTGTGGAAACCATTCGCTTCCGGGGCCGCCGTAATGACAGTGCTATTGGTAGATGCCGTGCCAATGAGCAGCTTGCTCAATGACGGGGCTGGGTTGAAGTATCCGGCCGTAAACGTCCATGATGACCCCTTGTACTGTGGCAACGCCAGCTGCTCGAGGATACGCGTCAGGACGGGGAGTTCAGTAGAGTAGTCCGGCCGCATGACCTGGGAGAACTGCCCGAGCATGTACACTCTAGTGTTGGCCAGCCCGCTCCTGGGTGGCTGATCCTGAGCCGCCGGTGCGACGAGACGCTTCAGCGTCGCGCTTGAGCTCTCGATGAACGATTGCGGCTCCTCGATTGGGTTCGGCGCCGAATTGGTCGCAGGCCAAGTGAGCGCAAACCCGGCGGGTCTCGCGACGGCTCGACGAGAAAACTGAAGGACCCGACCCCGGTATGGACCCTGCAAAAATGGTCCGTCATCTCTTTCGAGGAGAAGAGGTGGTACCGATCCTGGCGATTCGTGAAGTAGTCGGCTGATAGATTAGCCCTGTTGGACATGTGTTTAGCTTCATCTGACCAGTTTCATGCGAGCGTGCGTTCCCGGCCATTTCCATACCCAGACATGATGATCTCGTCATCAACCCCGTACAGCTTCATATGCTGCAACCCCACCCTTCGTTTATTCTCTTGGGAACGTATTTCTTCCTCAGGCCCGTGAGATTCGGCGTGTGATACATGCGGATCTCGACTCGGTCGGCCCCGAATTCCGACGCAAGCGGCGCTAATAGCGAGGCGCACGACGCATCAGGAGCCTCTCGGGTTCCCCGGAGGCAGTCCGTCAGGATACTCAGCTTGAGCTGAGGGTTGCGGCGAAGCGCCTCTTGGAGCGTCCTGACGAGTTCCCGTTCAGACCTCCCAATGTACAATGTCGATAAGAATATTCGCTTCTTCGCAATTCGGATTCGAGCCTACGGACGCACAGAATTAGCCACCACACTCCTTCTCGACATGTGGGACGGTGACTGGAATTGGAAAGGGGGGGTGAGTGATGTTGCACGGCGTGTCATACCTTCAAAGTCTCGTAGAACTCGGCTGGCGACTGGATGATATGGACATCTTCTCCTCGAATGTCAAAGCTCGGCGCCATGCGGTCGAGCTCGCTGACAATGGGAGCCAGCGAGCCCGTTTCCAACCCATTCGCGTGTGTCGTTGCCGCTGTCGAGCCAGGCGCGGTGCCAAAGGGTCTGCGTTGGACTCTGGAGGAAACTGCATTTGTTCGCAGAGCGGAGCGCGACCGACCTACGCACCGGTTGCATGCGCGAGCAAGCATTTTCTATCCCACACAGGACGGAGATGCTTAGCCGTAGAAAGGTTATTTGGAGGTTTCTGTCTCTCTCCCCTCCCTCTTCAACAAGTTATCGATCCAGAAGCTATACCAATTGAAGCTCCCTGATTGGACTAACAGACCACCCGAAGATTCGCCGGCCAGGCCCGGGACGAAACCACCAACTCCGACGACCCCCGTCAAATGCTGCTCTCCGATCGCATCACCCTTTCCCGGGCAAAATCCCTTCAGTCCCCAGCATGTCGACCCTCACACGTACCCTAGGCAACCTCCGCAAGGTTGGAATCAAGGTCCGTCCGTCGTCCATCGCCAACTCCGTTCTAACCTGTCGATGTACTGACTCCGTGAGATAGGATTACTTCCGTCAAATGCTGGTAGGTTACAAATAGCTCGCCGATCCCCCAAAAAAAAAGCAGTACACGACTAACCTTTGTCCCTTTTCCCCCAACAACAGTATATAGGCGATACCAAACACGGCCGTCTCGTGGGCACCGACCGCGCCGGCAACAAATACTTCGAGAACATGGAGGAATTGCCCTGCGAACCCGCTGGGTCGAATACGCCAAGCACGACTACGACGCTTCCCAGATCGAGCCTGGCTGGCACGCGTGGATGTCCTACTCGCTGGACAGGCCGCCCACCGAGGACGCCTTGATCGCCCCCGGATTGAGGAAGTTTGAGAAACCATATCCCGTTCCCAACTACACGATGACGAGGGCCGCGTTCAAAACATACAGCACGTGAGTCGACTAGACTGGTTTCTCCAGCTTCCATCAAACCAGATGAGTTATGGCTCGGGGTTGAATGCTCTCCTCCGGGGTTGCTCGGCACTGACAGGATTGATAATAGAACCGAGTCCAAGATTTCGGCATGGGAGCCCGTTGCTGCGCAGAGAACGTGATTTCTGGGAGGGGCGCATTTGTACATATGGCCTTTTAGAGCTAAATGAGTGGGATCACACCAGTCTTCTTTTTGTGCTACAGACTTGCATTTGTGCATTGGGGGATTTGATGGCGGATCATGCCAGTACGAATTGACACCAGGTTCGATGGACTAACCGTTTTCGAAAGCGCGAACTACTGGAAGAGTAGGCAGACAATCGCGCTTCCGAGGTCACATGCATCTCACAGCGCCGCAAGACTATCTTTAACGAATCGAGACTGACGTGGGGAAAATATCCAATTTCTCAACAGCGTCTAGCACTCTAGGTTATCTACTGCCAATATTGAAAAAATCACCGGCGACTATTTGCAATCAAGTTTTTTTTTTTTTAAATTGTAAAGTTCCTACAGTTTAGCCTCGATGGCTGTCTTGATAGCTAGGAAACAGTCAGAACCAAACTCATGTCATTATTTTTCAACACACATACCTTCGCAAGAATTTTTCGCATCACCAAACAACATCTTTGTATTGGGCATGTAGAACATCGGGTTAGGCACATCCGCTGATGCATGTTAGTGAGTCGCCAGCATACGTGCTCAAAGAGCTTTTGTAGGCCAAACTCACCATATCCACTGGCCATGCCTCTCTTCATAACCACAACCTGCTTGCTCTTCCATGCGTGGAGCACGGGCATACCCTCAATGGCACTACCCTTCTCCATGGCGATCGGATTGACGGTGTCATTGGCACCAATGACGACGGTCAGGTCCGTGTCGGGAAAGTCGTCATTGATCTCATCCATCTCGAGGACGATGTCATAGGGAACGCTCGCTTCAGCAAGTAGCACATTGCACTGGCCGGGCATTCGACCGGCTACTGGGTGGATAGCAAAGCGCACGGTAATACCCTTTGATCGCAAATGCGAGACAATCGATGAGATGGCATATTGGGCTTTGGCCACTGCCATGCCATATCCAACCACCAGTATGACTGATTCTGAGTTTAGCATTGCCTCAGCCAGGTCATCAACGCTCGTCTGTGTGACTTGGCCTTCAGGTTTGTACTCCTGTGCTTGAGTTGTTGTCGATAGGCCACCAAAGAGGACATTCGTCAGCGATCGATTCATCGCTACACACATGATGTAGGAGAGAATTGAGCCAGACACTCCTATAAGAGCTCCGACACTGGTGAGAAGAGGGTTGTCTAGCATGAAGCCCTCCGCCACGAGAGCAAATCCACTGTACGCGTTCAAAACAGTGATGACGACAGCTGGAGAAACATCAGCGTTCGCCTTTACACGATTACATACTTCAGATTTGGTTTCGTCTTACGCATATCGGCGCCACCAATGGCTGCTGTGGTTGTGTATCCCTTTACGAAACTGAGTATCGTATTTGCAGCCAGTGCACCAGCAGCAATCATGGGGCTTCCTGGGGCCATCGTGATAAAGGCACCCATCGTTGCCATGTTCGTTGCAAGCAATCCTCCGTTGATTGCATGGCGACCCGGCAAGATGGTTGGGCGAGACGACATTCTTCCTCCGAGTTTCATAAAAGCCACGAGTGATCCAGTAAATGTAATGCCACCTAGGAAGCGTTAGACAAAACTCGCGAATGGAGAAGACGCAACTTGCCTATGAGAACGCCAAGATATGCAGTTACCATATGCAGTGTTGAGATGTCCGTGACATCCGCCATGACGCTCCCGATGCTAGTCAAGACGGCAGCTAACCCAACAACAGAGTGTAGTGCTGCAACAGTCTGAGGAAGATCAGTTGGCGTGATTCGTTTTCCGATCAGCATGCCTAGCTATTGGTCAACTTACACGTCAAATGAACAAGGCGTCGATGGAACTGACCTGCTAATGCGCCAATGGTGGCGAGTCCGGCAAATTGGGTGAGAACTTCGGGAGAGAATCCAGCAGCAAGCAAGCTTGCAAGCACGCCAGAGCCAACCCCGAGGATTCCAAGCATATTTCCCATGCGAGCAGTAGCTTGAGACGCGAGGCCAGACAAGGAACCAATACAGAGAACTGAGCTTATCAGATAACCAGCCTGGACGAGGCCTGCACCTCCAGTGGAGGCTGCTGCTATGAAACCACCGCCAAAGACGGCGGCGGGAACGGCGTAGAGCCAAGGATACTCGGGAGGGTCGGTCGGGCCTAATGTACGATTCAGTCTTCCACTCAACCTTTTGTAGATTCAGTAGATGGGAGAACGTACGCTTAAACATGTCCAGCATTCGCTTGGTGATGACGAAACCGCCACCCACGTTGACAAAGGCCAGCAGAACACTCAGAGCACCAAAGAGTTGGGGAATGGTGCCTGGAAGATAACCGCCTCCCATGATGAACAGACCACCGACGCCAACCATGCCAGAGATGGCATTTGTGACGCTCATGAGAGGGGAATGGAGTGCGGGAGCAACTCCCCAAACAACACGATAACCAATCAAGCTGGCCAAACCAAAAGTGAAAGCGTTGGACATGAAAAGAGGACCGGTGAATTTTCCCAGGGCGAGGACACTACTCATTCCAGCGGTAATAGCAGCCACTTCCCGCGTTTTCCTCTGCCAGGGAGTAAGCTGAACGGCTTCGACGACTGGTTCAGCAGCGGCCTTGGCGGGAGCTGGGGTGGCGCAGGCCGAGGAGCAGGAGGGAGGACTTCGCCATTCTGAGTGACGATGGAGCCGCGAACGACTTCATCGGAGAGGTCAATGCCAAATTCCTTATTCTTGGGAGTCATGGATAGCAAGAACTTGGTAATGTTATTTGAATAGAGAGTGGACGACTGAGTGGGAAGACGAGAGGGCAGATCGGTGTATCCTGCGATTGGGACGTCAGTGATGATGAGCACAAACTTTGGCCATGATTCAACCCACCAATGATTTTGACATCCTTATACATGGCTAGCTTGCCTGGTTGCGTAGCCTCGCAGTTGCCACCCGCCTCGGCAGCAAGGTCGACAACAACACTGCCAGGTTTCATGACATCCAAGGCTTCGGTTTTGATGAGCTTGGGAGCCGGCCTTCCAGGAATCAGAGCTGTGGTGATGATGATGTCGACTTCTTGGGCTTGCTCCTTGAAGAGCTTCATCTCAGCGTCAATGAATTCTTTGCTCATCTCTTTGGCATATCCACCAGCTCCAGAACCGTCCTCTTCAATGTCGACTTCAATAAACTCAGCTCCAAGCGACTGCACTTGTTCTCTTGCAGCGGGTCTTGTATCAAAGCCGCGCACAATGGCGCCCATTCGGCGAGCTGTTGCAATGGCACTCAGGCCAGCAACACCAGCTCCAACAACCAAGACTTTGCAGGGAGGAATTTTCCCGGCCGCGGTTACCTGTCCAGTCAGAAATCTGCCAAAGACGTTGGAAGCCTCCAACACAGCCTTGTATCCAGCAATATTTGCCATGCTGCTCAGGGCATCGAAAACTTGGGCTCGGGAGATTCGGGGATCATGTCCATAGCAAAGCAGGTTGCCTTCTTGCCGGCCATCTTTTGAACAATATCCTTGTTCTGAGCGGGCTGCAACAGCGAAATGACAGTCTGCTTCTCCCGAATTGATTCAATTTCGTCCGCTGAAGGACCTCGCACTTTCAGAACAATATTAGACCCTGACCACACGGCCGGCGAACCGTCGGCCAACGTGGCGCCAGCTTTCTCGTAAGCTTCATCGGGAAATTCAGCCCGTGTCCCGGCACCTCGCTCGACGAGCACCCTGCCGAAGCCTTTTTTAGCAAAAGTGCAACGTTGGCCGGAGTCAAAGCCACACGGCGTTCGCCAGGAAAGACCTCTCTCGGTACGCCGACCGTCAGTTGGCCATACGGTGTTGTTGGAGGCACAACTGCGGTGGAGTAATTTTGCGCGGCCGACACTGGAGGAGCTGTTGTCACGACAGAGGCGCGACGAACCAGCGCCAAAGATTTGCAGGTAACCGATGGGACTGAGCTCGGCAGTTTGGCAGTTCCCAGGGTATTGTGCCACTGCCGGCGTGAGCATAGTACCGGCTTCCCATCTACGTGCAGCAGAACGATTCCAGTTAGCCAATCTGTATCATCGCAGTGTAGAAATGCAGCCCCGAATGGCTCGGATGGGCCCGATTGCATGTGACTTGGGCTGCAAAGAGCTTGAATATCGAGGTTTCCAACCTTTGAGTGCCAATCGGTGTCGTGGCAGCCGAGCAGCGGTTCGGGGAGAACAGCAAAGCTCAGAGGAAAGCGGGCGAAGAAAGATGTTGGGCGCCATCAGGGCAAGCGCATCATCTGCCAAAGGTCGATGTCATGAAAATCACGCGTTGTCAAGCCGTCTATGCTGTAGAATGGAATGGCAGTGCTGAGATGTTGCAGGGACAGCAGTGAGAGGTGAGAGCCATGCAAGAGGGGCAGGATGTTTTGGCCGACTTGTAAGTTGGACCCCATCCCGACACGATATCCAAAGTCCATGTCGCGATAGACGCAAGACCGGAGCTGCTCGTGCGGGGTGTTCAGGGGCCAAGTCAGCAACTTTAGGCGGCACGGGGCGACGCCAACAGGCGGCGAGTGGGGGCAGAGACAGACAGCACAAAGCTGAACTGGATCCTGCCACATCCTTCCAGAATCTGGGGAAGCAAGATGCGGCACCCACACCATCCCATGATCCCATCCCATGATCCCATCCCATCCATCTGTCTCTTCATTCATGCATCCTGCCGTGCGGGGAACCCGGCGCTAAGTCGGGCCATGATCAGACTTCAAGTCACATCTACATCCTCAATTCATTCACCCTGCGACTCTGAAACTGATACAATAGCTCGAGTAGTTTGGATGAAAACTTATCAAGAAGCACACACAACCAAGGGCCATATTATCTCCTCCAGATTACTGGACATACTAGACTGAGGCCGCTGTAAAACCATCACTTCCTTCGTCATCAACCAAACTTCTGTAATTTCCACGCCTACTGCACCTTCCAGCCAAGAGACCGGCGTTTAAAATACTCCGTCTCATCGAGTCCCTTGCAAGTTACTCCAGACCCTCGATCGAGCTCTTGGACTGTCCCGAACGACACGGCGTCTCACACCTGCCCCTGAAATCTGGCGCCACGACCAGGCATTTGTCACAAGCACAGAGCAGATCCAGCTTGTTCCCATACTTCTGACCAGGATCATTGCATAGACAGATGTACAAAGCCGTGTTGATTCCCGTGCTGGGTTTTCCGCTGCTACACACAGCGTGGGGTGTAGCGCAGTACGCATCCGCGAGCTGTTTCGTAGTCCATGGCTT
This sequence comes from Epichloe glyceriae, assembly GCA_023658535.1. Lineage (NCBI taxonomy): Eukaryota > Fungi > Ascomycota > Sordariomycetes > Hypocreales > Clavicipitaceae > Epichloe > Epichloe glyceriae. The sequence goes on along the minus strand of CP098295.1, from coordinate 312,106 downwards.
TTCTGCAAGCGAGTTCATCGTTAGTTCGTGCCGAGTAGAGACGGGGAGGCATCAAACGCAAACGTTGGGCCATCCCGAAGGAAACATACTCATGCCCATGAGGACAGAAGCGCAGTACGTGTAGCCGCATTCGCAAAAGGTGCTGGAGGGAATGCCTGGCGCAGGGGAAGACGACGAGTTCGGCGCTGCGACAGATGTGTCTGCGAGGGAAACTTGCGAGGCCATGGCGAGGGCGAGGAGAGTAATCAATGGAAGGATGAATTTCATTTTGGGAAGCTGTGAGGTAGGTGATGATGATCTCTGAGTGGGTGGAATTGGGTTGCCGGGAGTGATGAAATGATGAAAATATGCCGGAATGAAAAATGAGATGGAGACCACGGATGGTTCTTTAACGAGTCGAATCGTGCGAGTCTATATATCGTGTCTTTTGGGTGCCGGAGACTGATGGGTACGCTGTTTGGTGTACACGAATGAAGCGACTTGGTGCCGTGTGACTGATACGGTATTGCAGACGTTGATGGTCGCAAACGTTGTGGTGCATTTTTGGCCCAAACAGCAATCAATCCCTGCGTGGCGAATGCACCGACGAGCGAATTGAAATTTGTCTAGATGCAAACTCGTTCAAAGGAGTGTGCACCCAGCTCCGGTGGCATAGTCCAACTCGGTCGAGCACAGGGTGCGAGGTTCGTGTTAGCTGGACCCGGACCTGTGTTGGTTGCCAAGTTGACAATCTGAGGTTTTGAACTTGTCGCCGCCCCGCCAACAAACCGAGAGTTGCCCCTCCATCATCATATTTTTGCGTCATTTTTCTTTTCCCTCCTCGCACAAACAAACCAGTCCGCCGGCGCAAACACCCAAGGCTTCTCGTTCGTCCGACAATCTCGCCACCAACCATGGCCAACGACTCCCTCACCGTCGGGACTCGCAAATCCCCACTGGCCATGGCCCAAGCCGAGCTCGTCGTCGCCTCTCTCCAAGCCCTATTCCCCTCGGACAGCTTCCCCATCAACGGCACCACCACGACGGGCGACCGCGACCAGAACACGGCCCTCTACAACTTCGGCGGCAAGGGCCTCTGGACCACGCAGCTCGAGGAGAAACTCACGTCCGGCCAAGTCGACATGGTCGTCCACTCCCTCAAGGACATGCCCACAACCTTGCCCGACAACTGCATCCTCGGCGCCGTCACCAAGCGCGAGGACCCCGCGATGTTCTGGTCATTAAGAGGAGCTGCGGGATAGACATGGATGGAAGAGCATAAGAGACTTGCCCGAGGGCAGCGTCATTGGCACGAGCAGCATTCGGCGAATCGCGCAGCTCGCCCGCCGATACCCGCATCTGAAGTTCAAGGACGTACGTGGGAATATTCAGACCCGGCTGAAGAAGCTGGACGAGGACCCGGAGATGAGCGCCATTGTGCTTGCCGCGGCGGGGCTACTGCGCATGGGGCTGGGGAGCACATCACGCAGTACTTGGATGTGGATAATGGAGGCATCTTGCACGCCGTGGGTCAAGGTGCCCTGGGCGTGGAATGCCGATCGGGCGACGAGAGGGTATTGGAAGCACTGCGGACGATTGAGGACAAGGACACGGCGCTGGCGTGTCTTGCCGAAAGGACTCTGATGAGGGAGCTGGAGGGCGGGTGCAGTGTGCCCATCGGAGTTGAGACGACATGGGTGGACGGAAAGCTCAGGTTGCGAGCGACGGTGGTTTCGGTGGATGGGAGAGAGGGTGTTGATGTCGAGTTACTCGAGACGGTGGCCTCGAGAGACGAGGCGGAGCATCTGGGGAAGAGGGCGGCGAGAGATCTAGTGAGCGAGGGTGCCGACAAGATTCTGGATGCCATCAAGAAGGCTCGCCCGGAGGGCAAGTAGTGCGTACACTGGTGCAAGGGTGCAACGAGTTCTATAATATCGACATCGACACTTCCAGGAGAGGCAGTTTGCTGGAGACAAACAATACACGGCGTTACAGCATGAGATGGCACGTTGCAATTGGGATGACGAGGCATTTGTTCTCGTTTGAAATAAGCCGTATATATATATCACAGGTGTAGGCCCAACTATTGATTGCTTCCGCTCGACAAACACCAAACGCCAAGGCCACTGGCCACCATGTCCCCTGCTGGAGCGCAAGGGCAGGGTGACGCAAGTCAATTGAGCAGGAGAACCCGAGAGAAGAACACCGCTCTGTTCGAACAAAGTCTTTTGTCCTATGCCAAGTTGAACCGCGTCCAAATGTGAAATACAAATAAGAGGAATTCCCAAAATTCCGCGCGCGTTGAAACAACACTATTCATCTATTGCTCCCTAACCCTCGCCGGATTCCTTTCCCCGGATCTCACTTCCCCCTCCCCCACCCCATAACCTAGATATCATTGTCGCCCAGAACCCATTACTCAGATATGAATGCCTTGTAAGACTCGGCATCCATCAACTCATCGAACTGCTTGGCACCCTCCTCGTCCACTTCAACCTTGACGATCCAGCCCCCGCCGTTGCTGTCATCCTCGGGAACCTTGTTAATGGTGGCGGGCTTCTCTTCGAGCAAGGCATTACCCTGGGCGACCCTGCATCGGATGGGAGAGTTGATATCACTAGCCGACTTGACCGACTCGACGGCGCCAATGGCATCGCCCTGCTCGACAAAGTCGCCCGTGATCTCGGGGAGTTCGACGTAGACAACGTCACCGAGCTGCTCAGCGGCATACTCAGAGATGCCGATCGTGGCGGACTTGCGGTCGGCGGACAGGCCAACCCACTCGTGGTCCTTGGTGTACTTTCTGATCGAGCCTGTGAGATTTGATTGAGCATTTGTTAGCAACCCATCCAATCATGTCAACATGCACGCATTTGAGGGATTCTACACCGCATGGATTGATGGCCACGAGGTAGGTTTCTGCAACATACTCATGCGAGTGGTCGAAAAGGTGCGGACAGCGGCGCGGGGAGCCATTCGTACGACCGCGGGCCGGGCGACGGCGCGCAAAGAGCAAGCAATCGAGGCCATTGCGTCGGAGTGGGCGTGCCGAATTGAAGACAGAAGACGGGGTATGGTCCAGTATCGGGGGAAGCAGGTGTGTACAGCTTGCTATACTGCTAGTGAATAGCCGTGGCGGACGTCGAGACGAATGAAGTTTTTATTTGACAGAACGTACGGAGTAAAGGATGCAGCCGACCTCTGGCAAGCTGCTACAAGCGGCTCAGTGCTGGGTAGGTTAGGGGTGGGGGTTTTCCCTTAGTCATCTTGCACTTGGTGCGGACGTGTGGGTGTGGCCAATCAGCAAACGAAACATGATGGCTCTTGCCGTCACGAGGACGGAGGTAATAAAAGAATGCAACTTATGTATCGTTGGGTCAGAGTTGGATACATGGTGGAAGCCGCTGCATGTTTATTCTATTTTTTTCGTCCTTGTTGAAGACAGACAGGGTCCTTGGCTGGGTTGTCGTCCGGTTGAGATTTGGCGACAACAGGACGGGACCGCGCAGCTCGACAGGGCGGATGATGGATGCGGTGGCGTGATAGCCGCGAAGCGCCAACGGTGGAATGCGATCTGACAACCCAGTCTTGCCAAAGATAAGTCGGGTGAGAGACAGGTCTACCGGCCGCGTGGTTTACGAGATCAACAACGCAGTGTTACCTCGTGAAATCGAGGTGGGTATCTTCAACTGCGCATTGCTCAGAACAAGATGGGGTAAAGAACCCGGCCATGATGCATTACAATGTACAGTACTCCGTAATGCCCTGGCCACCACACGATTATGCTGTCGAGTGGATGCGAAGGAAAACAGACAACACGAGATGTGTGCCGACTTGCGCTTGTTGTTTGAAAAGCTTACGCGAGTGTATAATCATCTACGATGAAGGATGGACGAGGCCGAAGTCTCATGTCGTACGACTCATCGCATCAGTGTTGAAACGCGACAAATCACGTCTGGTTGTTGTGGTGCACAGCGCCTAGTCAGCTGCCAGGCCACGAACTAGAATCGAGCACGGAGCTGCGATCTTGACAGCTGCAGGATGTCGATGAGGTAGAACCCGGTTCGAGTCATGGCCAAAGACGTCGATGTCATTGATCTCGCAAGCCTACTTGTATCGCGTCGGCTGAATCAACGTGTGCGAGATGTCGGATGTGTTATGATGTTCCTTGCTGTTGCATTCAGATCTCAACCCGCCCACCCCTGCGCAACCTGTAACGAGGTCCCGGCCAGGTCCGGTCCAACTGATCAGTGAGTTTACGCCTTGGCCTGGCTTCTGCTACGGAGCACACACCGCAGTGACCGCACTAAACTTGCCCATTGCCGAGCACCGTTTCGTGGCCCAGCCCGGTGGTCTGCTTGGCTTCATGCTCCCTGGTTCCAGTCCAGTCCATACTCCATACTCCAGGCCACTGCACCGACTGAACGAACTACCCATGGTAACTTCGTCCAAAACCAGACATTTCCATCATTCTTCCATCGCCCAAGCCCCTCATCTTCGTCGCCAGTCCCCTGACTGCATCCCGGCCACCGCCGTCGAATCCGGAACTCGACCCCAGCACGGATTATCCCGTGCTGTGTTTTGTTCATCTCCATCGGTTTTCGCTGCTTGGTGCCATCCACGGCTGTCGAGCTAAGCTCCTCCCATCTAGATCGCAACGTGGTGGTGGCGGTGGTGTGCGGTTTGTCCGTAAAAGCTGACAAGCCATATTGCATGTGTCCCGCCAGCTGAATCAGTCTTTTAACCCGCGTTTCCTTGCGCCCAACGGTTTTGTCCATCTTCATCTACATCGACATCCACCCGGCCCGCTCCTTATCTTGGCCACGGCCTGTCCATTCGCTTCAAACAACCGCCATCAAACTTCTGCCAAGCTGGATCTCCCTCAGCAGCCAGCAGCGGGCGACGCTGCCCCCGATCACGTCCACAGCAGCGCAGTCAGCAAGGGCATTATGGAAACGGACCATCTCGTTCGCGTGACGCCCCTCGACGGCCCCGACGACACATTCGGCGGTATCGAAGGCTCACCGCACGTCGCTGCCAACAATGGCTTCCACCACCAGCAAAGCCAGTCAATAGATCAAGCAACGCCTGCCAGCCCAAGACACGATGACGACCCTGCTCACCGATACACACCTCCCGTGTCTGGCCCTTCGTTATCACGGCCGGCAAGTGGATTATCAAATCCGGTACATCAGGCCCACAACGACCATAGATCGGGATCAGGTGAGCCTGCAAACGGCCGGAACCACGTGGTAATCAAGGTCGGGATGGTGGGTGATGCGCAGATTGGAAAAACTTCTCTCATGGTGAAATACGTGGAGGGCAGCTGGGACGAAGATTATATTCAGACTCTGGGTGTGAACTTTATGGAGAAGACCATTTCCATCCGCAATACCGAAATCACTTTTTCCATCTGGGACTTGGGTGGCCAGCGGGAGTTTGTCAACATGCTTCCGCTGGTGTGCAATGATGCGGTGGCTATTCTTTTCATGTTTGACTTGACAAGGAAGAGCACGCTGAACAGCATCAAGGAATGGTACAGGCAAGGCCGAGGCTTCAACAAGACGGCCATTCCGATCCTAGTGGGAACAAAGTACGATCACTTTGTCAATTTCCCCTTACAGGACCAGGAGGAGATCTCAAATCAGGTATAATCCCCCTTTCGGATGGAGATGATGACCGCAAGTGGATGCTAACCGGCTCGCAGGCGAGGCGATTTGCCAAGGCAATGCGTGCGTCTTTGATATTCTCGAGTACAAGCCACAGCATCAATGTCCAAAAGGTACCATAGGACCTGCCTTCTGCTGGGCTCAGCCGAAACTAACAACTCATCAGATTTTCAAAATTGTCCTTTCGAAAGCGTTCGACCTCAAATGCACGATCCCCGAAATCGAGAATGTTGGTGAGCCTCTGCTCCTGTATCAATCGGTCTAATTGCAAGGCCAATCACCAAAGGTGGTCTCGTTAGATCTACACGACGCTGCATTCCAGCAGACAATATTTCTTCGGCATGGGGCGTCACCCAAGGAAAAAAAAAAAAAAAAATCCAGGGGCACCTGGATCTCAAAGACAGCCTCGAAACTTCCGATCAGCAATTGGGAGCTGGAGAACGGGATGCCTCGCTGCTATAATCGGAGGGGCAGCCATGGGAGTCATCAGTACACTGTAATCATATTGAACGCTATTAATTTCTTTGTTCGACTCGGCTGTACTGGTCGGATAGTGGCTGGGCTCGCTTGCGTGGCACGGTGCGTGCTGCTTGCTGCAAACGGCGTACAAAACTGGTGGATATCGTTCACGCTTTTCAATGCTGGATAAGCCAGGGAATGGCAGATGCAAAGGTTGATGTAAACGTCAGCCGTATCTAGCGCTGCCGCATGTGCTATTTGGATCATGGGCTGGCCCAGCGAGGTCAATGGCACAGGGCCGTGAACTGCGGATGGCGAAAAGAAGGAGGCAGCGATGAGAGCAGACAGAGCCTGGAAGAAAGTTGCCGGCAAGGCGATGGGGCACAACATTGATACATTGGCAATTAGACAATATGGCAATCAAGCAATATCCCCTACACACTAGACATGACCATGCCGGGTTCTCCAACGCAACGTGCGTCTTGTCAGCGACGACGGGTCCCATCAATTAACAACTTGATTGAACCCATCCATGGGCTCGCACGCGGCCTGCCTTATTCAGAACGCATCATCAATCAGCCTCCTTCATCTCCAAACTGCGCATCAACTAGTCGGGGCGTGCCCGGAGCCCGGAGACCCTATCGAGTTACTGACGGGATCACACTGGAAACCAGCAAAACTCCCATCTAATACGTACATTGTCGCCGACAAGTCGTTATCATGCATCCCACCCGAATAGACTTGCTGAGCTATTTGTGCGGCGGTGGGGCAACTCCGCATGTTCTAGGCCCGCTTGTGCAGGAACACGGCCAGTCTTTCCGGTCTTTTTGTGGAGAGGGGACAAGAGAAGGGAGAGCGAGGGAGAGGCAACTCATTCCTTACTGCAACCGGCGCCATGCCCATTGGCCAACAGTGGCGACTTGAGCTTGCAGAGTAAGGTCCTGGTGGCTTTTCTCACAATAGCGCGTTTTCCTATTTGATGGCCTGGAGAGCATAACTAAGATGACATCTTTTGCAAGGTACATCACGTGACCAAGCTTGGTGTGCGGCCGCGTTCTGGCCAACAATATATTGCACCTATGTCTCTAGACGCGCTTCTATAATCGTGCCTGTCCTTCCGAACAGAGGCATGCATGTACCATGATCTAGCGATTCGATCCACATTCTCTCCACACCCAATCTTGCCTGTCATGCCAATGTGCCCGTCTGTGGGTTGCCCGATCAGGGTCTAAAACGCCAGAAAAACGCCACGCTGATGCAAATGATGGCTCTGCCGGCTCGGTCGAGGTTTTTCACCTAGCAGTGCTGGAAAGATTGCAATGGCTGTAAAAAGAAAATCGCCCAATAAAATCCCCGAATCCTAAGCGAAAGTATGTACCGAAAAAGGAAAAACTAAATGAGTGTCGACGACGCTATGTGCAGTTGTCGACGGAATTACATTATATCGAGGTCGGGGAAACGTATATGTAAGCGACAGAATTGTCGTCCTAGTTGTAAACGTGTTCGTGGAAATGCTCAATGGAAAAAGCCATCGCAATGCACCGCTTCAAGAATGCGTGTTCTTGTCACCCCAGATAGGGGCTCCCAGAGGTTTGCTGACACCGAAACCTACGGCGACGGCGATGCCTACGACCAGTACAATGATGAGGACTTTCACCAGGATCCTGTTGCGTCGGCTAAGTCGTTGCATGAATGCACAAGTACGGTTCTTCTTGCCGGCCTTGGCTCTCTGTTTCCAATCACGCTTGTCAGGCCAGACCTGACAATCCTTCTTGCGAGTGAGGATAACACTGCCGCGCGGTTTGTCCATAGATGCGCTTGTCATCATGGCTTCGACATCAGTTTCGAATGGATTGCTGTTGTCGGACCGTGCAGTCGTACCGCTCGGTGTTCTCTCCAAGGAGGCCACTCGGACTGATGGCCCTTTCGCAGTTGGATCGGGGACAGCTAGGTTTGTATCCGTCAAAGGATAGCTCTCGGCCTTTTCCTGTTGTGGAACCATGGTCGCGGCTGTTTTGTAATTAATACAGAGAGGACTTGTTTCACGGGGACTAGGTGTTGGTGTCTGATTGAAATGCGATTAGAACAAGAGTCTTTGAAAATGGCTTGGGAGAAGGTTATGTAGAAATATCTATTCGGGCTACAGGAAAAGGTAAGGATTGATCAAGGTGGCACTTACCGAGACGTAGTATGGGACGCTTGCTCGTGTGGTGGCTGTATCCACAACAGCAGCGACAGCAAGCAGTGAATTTTAGGAGATGCCAAGGCCGAAGAAACTGAACTTGTCGACAAGAGGGTGGAAAGAAGAGAGTATGTAGAGGCTGGTGATTGTCTTATCTCCTCTCTGCCCTTCGGTGACAAGGTGCGTTTCTGGTGGAGGTGGTCGTTGTTTGGTCGAAAAGTTGTAAGACCAGTGCGGACGTGGACAAAAAAATCGCTTCCGGCCACACTAAAAACCGGACCCGGTTCGTACTGGATTATTGGTTGCAATAATCAGGCAACAAGCGACACTCTCCAGAACGATCAAGACGCCAGAAACGTTGGCTAATTGCTTTCCGGTGAGAAAGAAACGGAAGCAGGAAGCAGGTGAGTCGATTTCAGGCGAAAGCGGGCAATGAGAGCAGAACCACGCAGGAATGAGAGAGGGAGACGCCCAGGTTTTTGTTACTTCTGGAGTCGCACGCCTGAGCACTTGGCACTCTATGGAGTACGCCGGACACGAGTCCAGGGAGACCGAGACCCAGGAGCGGCTCAAACGGGGACTTTGAGGATCCCAATGGATGGCCAGACATCACGGAGGGAGGTGCGACCGGGGCTAGTTCGAGACCCCAGCAATTATTCTTCGTCAAGAGTACTCAACATCCCTCAACGTCTGCAGACAGGGACCGATGCCGCTGCACACTTTGCCCTGATTGGGCGGCTTCAAATTGTGACTATCCAGCCAGGCTGTTTGCATGCTGGCGTCGTGGCGGCTATTTACCTAACGGAATATTCCGTATGGACTACACTCGCGTGCTGTAAATTGCGCCTCGACCCAGCAGCTATGATAGCTCGCAATGCTATCATCAGAGAGATGCCCTCTGTAATGCGGTTGCAGCAATGCAGCAATGCAGCACACAGCTGGCCTAGTGAAACCGCATCTCAAATACCTCGCTGTGGTGTCGGTGGCGTTTTGGTGGTCCATCAGGCGAGTCAAGCGCCTGGGCTATGCTAGACCGACCTGCCAGTTGTTGGTTGTGCCACGGCATTTGTTTGGTTTGAATTGGGGTGGACCCCTTTAATTCTCTCGTTGTTGTGGAGTACGGATGCGTACGGAGTAGTATTTCTCGTTTCCCACCCACCACCCATCACCCTATTTATCATTTATCCGTTGTCTTGCCTTGCTGCATGGACAAACAAACAAACAAACATGGCCGGGGAAGGGACAGCGAAACATTTTGCATACCATTCCCTGAAATATCCCTATTTTCAGCTCAGCCATGCAGCCATGAGTCCACATGTCATGCATGCAACAACGCAGTGCCTTATTATTGGCGCTGGCTGACTGGTCAGGTTGCTCCTCATCATGGGATCAGATTTCTTGACCGAAACATTTTCTGATGGAGTCGTCGTCAGGTGATGGAGATGGAACTGGCCGTCTGTTTCTCTCATCCACCCGCTTGGGTGGTGTGGCACTTGTTTCCGGCCGCCCTCCCGTCTGTAGCCTACACGGCACTCATTAACAACTGGTGCCTCGCAAGACCACGACTCAGAATTCGGCGCCATTTGATGCGTTTGATGTTGTTCGACATCCAGAATTTCCCTGCCTGAACCACACTGCCAGGTAAGCATAGAGTATGGCGCCGACTTTACATCAACCCCTTTGTTGCTTCAAATGGCAAGCAAGCAAGGTGTCATTTTGCAGATCATAACGCGTAGTGCTGCTCGTGCTACCACATTGTGCAACGTCAGTATTGTGAGTCCACGGAAATGATTGACAATTGATCGCATGTGTGTCGGATTGATTATCAACAAAAAGTCTTCAGCCACTGCCACGAGGTTCAAACCTTGGGCCACATTGGCCTACAACGCTACGTCCAGGGTCAGCTTCCATGTAACTTGGCGAGACCCGGATCGCACGCTCGGGAAAAGAGAACTGTAACGATTGGTGAACTTATACTTAGTGCGAGGCAAGTCCTACGGTTGTGCTGAATTTGCCGCGGTGTAGCTTTGAATTTGAGGGAAAGGCGAAATTCCCTTTTCTTCTTTTTTTCTCTCCAGGAATCCATGATGCGTGGGGTTCGGGTTCAGGCCCGGCGACAAATTTCCTCACGTTGTTATTGGACATTTATCCAGAGAGAACATCGCTGTTTGTGTGTCATGCGATGTCAAGTTCCTCTTTCTGTCTCGCTCAAGCGCTGTCTTGGTAGGAAGGATCCCCATGACAGGCCATCACTCGATCCAATATCAGGCCACATGAATCGAATGGCAAAAAAACCACGCGCAATCATGGCAGTCATACCAGCCTCTCTCTGCTCACCTTGCTTTCCAAAAATGGAGTCTTGACTGTTCAAGTGCTCTGTGGACGACAGCTGCAATTCATGTTGAGGCAGGTGAACAGCTGTCTGCCACCTCAGGTGCTCTTGCTCACGGCAACTCCTTGTGACTTCCTCCGTTACCATCTGTCTTCTTTCTCTTTTTCTCTGGATCATTTCATTTTCAAATCAGCATCTGTCTTCTTGCACTCCAGCATTCTTCCGCTCTGCATTTCTCGTCATTCTTGTACGTTGGTTGGGTCCAATACATTTATCAAACTGCTCATTCCCTCGCCTCTTTCGCACGGCAATCATATCCAGCGATCTGTTTTACCAAATCCCCGGCGTGGGCCAACTCTACTCCACTCCGTCTTATAATCTTGACCCTTGTGCAAACATGGAAAAGCAGACAAAAGAAAAACTGCAGCAAAATTGGCTTTGGCCGACTGATGACGACCGAGGCGGGGCATTCAACATCAAGTCTTGTCTGGCAGCAGCAATCTGGCCATGTGGGATCTACTCCCGAACTTCTCATCGTCTCAAGGCAGTAATTTCCGGTTCTGATGCCGAATATGTTCCTGATTCTGGCTGCTTCAACGCTGACTGTGTTCAGTTGGCCGTTTGCTTTCCATGTCAGTGTTTCGTCATTCAGTTCGTTTCATCAGTGTTGTCGTCTAACAAGTCATTAGTTTATGGGTGCATGTTTGCTAGGCTTCAGACGACCGTTCGAGCATTTTACGGCATTCGGGGAAACGACTTCGCGGACTTGTCAGACGGCTGTTGCTGTCCATGTCTTATGATGGTTAGAAATGAGCAAGAGATTACTTTGCGCCAAGAGCAGCAGCACGCCAGGCTGCAAGGAAGCCACAAACATGACCATCCCACCGGCAGCCAATATCAATGCCACAAGCCAATGAGCTACTTGAGCCCGGAGTCTGCCGAGACCCAAACAAGTAGAAAGGGAGCCTCGTCTCGTCAGGATGTACACAGCTTGCAGAGTGATGTTATCGCCCCAGCCAACACTGCCGCCTATCCTCAAGTTCATTATTTGGATCAGCATTAGTATTTGGTCCCTACTGAGCAGAGTGAAGTGTCGAATGATGCGGAGGCATCAAAACCTTTAACCCATACCATTGCCAGGGTATTGGGGAAGCATTCTTTGGAAGACGACGAGCTTGTCGTGACTGGCAACGTGCAGTCACCGCACAACCTGGGAACTGATGCAAAAACTCGCCATCAAGGAAGTGTACCGTTACACCAGCTTCACCAGGATGCCACTGCGCCCTCACAGACGTCAAGGACAGAGTCGGATCATGATCTGAGCCGAGATCCTGTGGCTGACTTGACCAGTCCGGTCGCATTCCATGACTTGCCAAAGGATCAAACAACGCACTTCTCCAATCTCGATCATGGACACAATATAGGCAGAGACGTACTCGTCGGCTCAGGTAAAAGTAAAGCAACTAGACACGGCATCACTGCTCACAAGCCACTCCAGAGTCACGCAACCCGCCCTGCACATCACTTGAATGACGATGGTACTACAGAATCAGTGAGCAGATCCAGTGGTGGCCATGTCCTCGATCGCGATGCAAAGGTGGATTCTTCGAGCAGGGCAAGTGATGGCAAGCACAACTTGGAGGACCATGCAGCTGTTAACATGGCAGGCAACAAGGTTGTTGGGTCACACGAACCCGATAAAAAGTGAGACGATCAATGTCGAAAGCATTGGGGGCATGGTATTATTGAGAGGCAGGTTTGAATTGTGAATGCAAGCATTCGTTAGCTCTGGTATAGCCTTTATATAGTATCGCTTATTCAAATATCACTTCTACGATGTACACTTCCTGCACCTTGTCGCGACTCGGTTATTAGTTGAATTTCTCCGCACAGATGTTTGAGAGTATTTGGCCATGTATTGCTTGCCACTGAAAAAAAGATGCGTTTTTTCCCTGCGTCAAGCTCACGATAAGATGCGCTGTGAGGTATGGAAACTCTGCAGAAAACCCGGTACAACTTGAACGAAGTCACCTACATTCGCGTCCCTGGGCCAGTGATATCGATAAAAAATGATTTTGACGTGTCATCACGAGCTGAAGAGCCGAGGGGCAAGTCAATTACTCCTTCATTGAGTCGGGGTCAGACATTACTGGAACGCTGGCATGAAGACCTTTGGCAAAATATCCCCGTGGTCGACGCTCCACCTTGCATCCTCGGACAAAAACGAGACCTCGGACACCAACGAGCTAGCGTGATGGGTGGTTGATGGTCTAAATAGCATGGGTGGTAAGGAGACCTGGGGGCCAGACGGCCGAGGGTGTCTCTTCCATGGTTTTCCTGAAGAGACACTTATCGACGTGGCTCTTCCGCCACCAACCTTGTCAGTCAGCGGTGACACCGACAGACAACAGTCTGCTAGGAAGTAAAAGGGTGGGGGGGCGAGGGTTCAGATATCATGGCACAAAGCGCTGGTCTTTTCTTCGTCGTCCCGGGATGGAGCGCTAGGGTCGCAGATGGACACGACCTTGTTCGACGGAGGGTTGGTCGCGATGAGGGCCGGGATGCGGTGGCCGTGGACCGGACGCGTGGGTTCGATTGCGCGGGGTCGTTGATCGAGATGGAAGTGATGATTGATTTGTGCCTGCGAGGTTGATGGATAGAAGGAGTTGTTGGGCTGGAAGTTTGGTGGTTGTGGCGAGGGAGAGGAGAGAGGGATGGGCGGGATGTTTGGAGGGACGCTTGGAGGGATTGAAATATTGGATTCTGCGCAGCTACAAGTGTCGCTGTCACTAGGTCTTGACACTATTGTGTTCAATCTGTTCGATGGGATAGACCTTCTCCTTGCAAAGGAACTAGTTAGTGGCGGTCGTGTTGTACAATACTGCTCCTCGCCAGCTTGAAGCTGGGGCCGGGCATACAGGGGCGTCAAGTCATGATGGAGTCGGACGGCACGGTGTCGATGATCCAATGCTTCTGCAGCGGGAGACATGTGGCCCGACACATTTCAGCGTACACGCCGCGGTCGCAGGCCGCAAGGTAGTAGAGTTCGTCGCCGTAGAGACACGAGGCGTCGAGGGGCCAGGATGGCGAGAATTGATGATTGAACGACGGAGCTTGAGACAGGATAGGGCCGTGACTGCTGGAACAGTATCTGCGACTGGTTCTGGTGCCAAGGTCTGGTAATGCCGATTGGAGTGATTGGGTTGCGAGCACTCGGGCAAATGGTGCAGACCTACTAAGTGCTCTTCTGGCACTAACGAAAAAAAAAAAGGAGGTCATGATGGGCGGTTCCATGGGCGCAATGGGGTGGACGTCAGAGGAAGCGCCGTGCTGCTATTACTCGCTTGGCGGAAAGAGGATTTCGGCTCGCTTCAGTCATGTGCGTCATGTACTTTCAACTTACTTGTTGGTGGCACGAAGGACGCGCGAGAGAGGCGCGGAGGGGATGGGGTCGCGGACGTGGACGTGGACGGCTTTTAATAGCTTTTGGAGGAGGCGGAATAATGCGAGCTTGCCGTAATGCGACCGGGTCACAGATTCAGCAGGCCGAGTTAACGGTCGGCGAGTGATCTGTGAGGATCAGGATCCACGAAGGAAGGTCTGTACGGATCGCTGATGTCTGATGGGTGCCAGTTGACTTCGGGTCTGACGATCTGACGATAAGTTCATGTCTGCGGCCAAGAGGAGGAAAGGGAGGGCCGTTGCACCAATCAAGCGGCTCCGTTGGACAGCGGCTCCGTTGGACAGCGGCTCCATGCAGGGGCAAGACATTTTCGCCAGCTCCAGCTGTGTGGACTGATGCGAGGTGAAAAGCGGGGAGGTCATCGGGCCCTGGGGCATCTCGACGCGTTCATTGGCAGCTGGGAAGTGGCCAGGAGGTGCGAGGCATTGCTGTGATGCACCTAGTCACTACTAGTGCGTCTGTGGAGAGTCGTGGTAGTGCAATGAACATTGATGCGCAAGTTGGAACATGGATGATGAATCGCTCGCAGACCGACCTGCCTGGTGGGAGAGAGACGGCGAGGGAGTCAGTCGTGTAGCAAATTCCTCGGTATTGCCGCTCTCACTTGCTCTGCTGAACTGACGGTTGCCCGTTTGACAGCTCAAACAAGTCGCCAAAGATGCCATTGCCTGCCGAGATGAGTGGCTCTCGGTTGGATGTTGAACTGTGAATCTGCCAGCGGCGTCAGAGTCCATCCCTCATCTTCTCATCTTCTCATCCCTGTCACTGCCGGCCGCCCGCTGGCCTCCTCAACGCCGCCGCGCCCACGTATTGGATTGGGTAAAACGCGTCTGGCCTGGCAGGTCGTGCTGCGTCTTTACTATTAGTAAGTTCATCTCCATGTCCCCGACGCCTTATTCATGCCGTATCCCCCTCATTTTTAATCTATACTTTTTGATCCGATCTGCTCTGTCATCTCTACACTCCTGCGGTAGTCTGTGTCAGGTTCTGTCAGTCTCTCGCATCCATCTTCAGACCAGAGCCCGCAGATTCACATCCCTAAGAACGATAGCTTGTCATAGCTTATCCAATCCCACACCCTTCGATCCAGCTTCGATATCCCAGGGCTGATTCATTGATTGATCCATCGTCCACAGTGCAAACGCCCTTCCCCTTCCCTGGCTGCCCTCCATCACGCCCCCAGGCCAGGCCGTTCATTCAGACCCAACTCGCAAGCGCTGGAACACTCACTCCTTCCTACCTTGTTCGACTGCTGTTTCCTCGAGCCCGGGCGCTTCTGCAGCCCACATACTCTCTTAATTAACCTCGCGTCCCGCGTTGGCCCATCCGACTTGCTTTCCCTCCCTATTACACTTTCACATCGTTTTCCCAGCACGGTTGATTGATTCCCCTCCGCTTCCAGCACTGGAATAAAAACAATCAACAGACATAAGAACGGTTATCAACACTTTTGGGAGTATTATTGCCGGCCACCAATACGACGACAGTTGCTAGGAAGAGAAGGAACACAGGGTTGCGAATTTATCCTTACGCTTCAAGCCATCGTACATCAGCACAACAACCTGTCGACTGTGCACCCCGCCGGCTTCGCCCAGAACATCATCAGCCGTGGAGGGAGTACACCACGCTGCTCCCGTGATCAATTTTTGTTTTGCTCCTCTGCAAACTCCTCATAGTCGCATCAACCGAATTCACTGCATCGCCGGCTCGTATCAACTTCCTCGCTGACCAACAATGGCTTCTGTCTCTCGCCAGCCCTTTGCGCCTCTTGATGGATCTCGCCTACAGAGCTTGACGAGCTTGAAGAACAGGCAGAATGGTATGTTGGCGACGCCATGTCAATCGCTTGACTACATGGCACAAGGCCTTGACTGACTTCATCAACAGCTTTTACTCCCCAGTCCAACACCAAGCGCAAGGCAGAGCTGCTGGACATGGATGACTTTGAAAATGTCGACCCCTCCCTTTCTGCTAAGCGCCCAAAGGGTGCTGCTTCTGGAACCCCAACCAAGGACATGTTGAAGAAGCCTTCGTCGTTTGTCCTGACCAAAGCCACCATTACTCCCAGTGCCAATGTTCGCGCATTGGTCAGCCCCATCAAAGCTTCTACTGCCCCTAGACGAACCCTGCACCCCAAGTCTCCAATCAACAAGCTCAACACCAACGTTACCAAGTCCTCGCCCATGTCTGCTCCTGCTGGGCGCTCACCTACCCGCGGCAAGCGATCTGGTATCCTGTCGAACCGTCGCCGGACCGCTGGCCCCTACACTCGCGTGGACCCTCCTTCATTTGCTCTCGATTCCGCTGCTCCGTTTTCTCTGGATGCCGCGCTCAAGGGCACCATCCCCAGCTACGGCTCTCGTCCCCGCTCAAACGCCCTGTCCAAGGGCAGCAGCATCTCTTCAGCTTTGGCCGAGCCTGACATGAGGGCGAGCTGGTTCTTTGACATCCACGAGGATACCCCTGAGCAGGAAATGACCAACCTTTTGCAACATAGCACGTGCGTTCTGGACATCTCATCCGACGAGGAGAGCGAGCAAAAGGCTCGCCGGGAGAGTGCAGAGGGTCGTGACAAGGAGAATGTTCCACCTTCTGACGACGTTTCGCAGACGTCAGCCCGGCGGTCCGCCAGAGCTGCCGCCCTCGATGCCATGATCGTTGACAAGGAGCGCATTGCCTTGGGTGAGATGAACACGGCTGACTTTTTCGCTGCCGGCTGTGATGAGACCTCGGTAATTATTGTCCCTGGTGACGATGATGATGAGCAGCCCGCGGAATCGTTGATCGAGTCGGTCGCCAAGCCCTTTGCCGTTGTCGAGAAAGCCCCTGCAGCTGATGACTATCAGTCCACGCCTCAGTTGAAGAATGTCGAGACCCTCAAAGTTATTGATCAAGTGATGGCCAAGTCGGAAACCCCGTCTCATGCCGCTGTGCTGCAGCCTATGGAGGGGACTGGCGAGAGCTTCGACTTATGGGAGAGTGATAGCGCGAAAGACGACACTGGTTTGGCAGCAGCTGAACCATAATACACTTATTTTATCCTCGTTTCTCCGTTGTGCTTGGATGAGTCTTACGTTTTGTATGAGCAGATGCAGCAAGTTATATTGATCGTTTGGTATGGGCTGTTGACATTGGATTATATATCTTGGGAAAAGGTGTTTGATGGCGTTGGCAACAGTAATGGGCGGCGACCCTGGCACGGTGTTCATGGCACTTGTAATTCTTATTCAATGCCTACGTATATGTTTTTTTCTCTTTTTTTTTGATAATTCCCACCGTTCGACCTTACCCGTTCTGAACTTTGTGCTGTGATGTGACTGGTACGAATTGTGAGCAGGGCTGTGCTTGTATGCGACCTTGAGCGGCCGTACAATCTGGATTTCGGACGAGATGTGCAAACGTGGGTGACGAGCAGGCAGTCTCTCGTTCAAGGCTGGAGTTGACGTCTCTTCAAACAACACAGCCAACCAAAGAATCACCAAGATGTCACTCCTGTCTCACACCCCCATCACCGAACTATCCTCACCGTTCTCCCAATCTCCCCCTCGCAACCAAGTCAACCCTCCCCTTCACCTTCCCCAAACCCTCTCCGCCACCTCCTCCGCACTACCACCCGCATCAACCACCACCAGATCCTCCTCCTCCTGCCTCCACTGCGCACCATCCAAGCCCCCAGATCCGCCAGCATCTCCTGTCCCTGGGTATCCTTCCCCCATGCTCAGGCCCCAAAACAGCTCCCTAACCTTCTTCTGCATCTCAGCCTTCTCATACACTTCGCCGCCCCACCCGCCCCTCGCCTTGGCCGTTTCCTCATCAAGGTCAAGAAACAATACCATGTCCGGGCGAGGTAGGCCCCTCTCGGGGCGCGGGCCCACGATAAAGACAGAGAAGGATTCATCTTGGCCGCCGAGTAGACGATGCCAGAGTGGTAGAAACGATCGCATATGATGGTTGTCCCTGATGCGAGAAGCGATTTTATTTGCTCGCTATATGGGTGAAAATCGCAGTCAAGTTATCAGCGCGTGAGACACCAGACTGGGTAAACGAGAGAGAGAAGAAGAAGAAGAAAAGGGGCAGAAACAATTCACTTACACGGCTTCCCACCTATTTGCACTAAATAGCAGATGGATCACATGGTCTTCCATCTGCACATGACTCTTTAGGTACGCATCAATCATCTGCCCGATGGGCGATGTCCTATCTGCAACTCGTTAGTGGTTGCTATTGGTTGCTATTGGCAAGAAAAGGCAACCTCGTATAGATATCTACAGGAAGAAGAAAAATGAACAAGAAAAAGACGTACGTACTAGGAAATCTCATCGTCTTCACACTCCTTCCCTCCTCGACGAAGCGTTGCTCCAATAACTTTACCTGCGTTGTCTTGCCACTGCGATCCAATCCCTCGAGCACAATGAAGGCGCCCTCGTGCCATTGCCGACACCGACTTGGCTGTCTGCAGGGGTGGAGGATGCGATTGCCGCCGTGGCGAGGTCGTTTATCGAAGTCATTCTGTAGCTGGTTGACCTAGGAGCTTCACACAGGGTAGAGAGGTTGGAGTCCGAGTGAAGGGGGAAGGTGCGGCCACGCACCTGCCCCACTTTGCGTCACCCTGTTTTGCCACCGAGAAGAGTTTTCTTCTCCTCGCTTTTCTCTTTGATGCTAGCTAGCTTCTCATCATCATCAACCTGATTCAGTTAATCATTTTTCTTCGCTCCCTTGTTCCTTCGTATATCACCAGTTCTTTTCCGAGTGGGAGACGAAGCTGGCGTCTTGTCTAGAGGGGGAGAAGTGCCATGATGCAGGCCGGCCATTGGTCGTGTCGGAGGTTCAAGTGGGGGCGTGCCGTCGATTTGGCGACCCGGAGCTTTCCATCCGACCTGCGGCCCAAAGTCCACAACTCGGCCCCGGCATCTACCCGCTGATTGGCACAGCCCCCGTCTGCCGTCTCTCGTACGATGGCCCTGCCAAGATTACAGCTCAAATGACGTTTGTTGACAGCTCACGATGCAAAGCCCACCGTGTTATTGGAAACCCCGGGTTCCTTATGTGTCCGTCTCGAAACCGGGGAATTAGACAGGGAAGTCGGGGCCATATGTATGTACATACGTCGGGTAGTAACTAGTAAGCCCCTGTTTGAATCACGCTGACGTCAAAGCTGCTTTGGGAACCACGGCCGTGCGCTTGAAGGCCCGGGCGCCTGTTTATAAGTACTGGTCCGGTCGAGCTTCTCCCCAGTCTGGTTCCTATTGCATCGCAACGAAGTTACTTCGAGAGCTATTATTCATTGAGCATTTCTTGACTTGAGACGCCGAAAACATGGGCTTCTTTTCGCGGAAACCCGAGTCGCCTGAGGGCCATACGACTGGTCACCATGAGCCGCATACGATGCATTCGCGGCCGACGTTTGTGCAGTGGTTCAAGCACACCATTTTGGATATCGCGACCATGATTATCATGGGCGCGGTTGGTCTGGGTGTAGGTTGTGTCCTTCCTTGTCTCCTCCCTCATCACACGCGCAATAGGCTGGCAGAGTTCTTGTACTAAACTACAGCCGTCTAGGTCTACATGGCAAAACCAGCGCCTTCGCGTTCTTTCGCCATCACCTTCTCCGACGGCGAAATCGTCTATCCCGAGTTCGCGTATCCTCTCCGCGATGAGATCATTCCCATCTGGCTGGCTGTGTTTCTCGCAGCCATGGTGCCCATTGCCACGATTCTCCTGATGCAGATTCGCATCCGATCCTTCTGGGACGTCAACAACGGCGTCGTCGGCCTGCTGTACTCTCTCATCACGGCGGCAGTCTTCCAAGTCTTTCTGAAATGGCTCATTGGCGGTCTTCGCCCTCACTTCCTGGACGTCTGCAAGCCCGACGTCACCCGGGCGCGAGCCAGGGCTGGCCTCAACGCCAAGGGCTTCCACCAGCTGTACTTCACGCCGGACATTTGCACCGGCGACGAGAAGGAGATCAACGACAGCCTCGAGTCGTTCCCTAGCGGACATACGACTGCTGCCTTTGCCGGCTTCGTGTACCTGTACCTGTACCTGAATGCGAAGCTCAAGGTCTTCTCCAACTACCACCCCGCCATGTGGAAGCTCGTCCTGATCTATGCGCCCATCCTGGGAGCAATGCTCATCGGAGGCGCGCTGACGATTGATGAGTATCACAACTGGTATGATGTATTTGCGGGAGCCGTCATTGGCACAGTCATGGCCTTTTCCGCGTACAGGATGACGTATGCCGCTGTGTTTGACTGGAGGTACAACCATGTTCCATTGAACCGTGGGTCTGCGTTCGCTTATGGCGGTGGCGGCGATGGCATCGATGCCGTCTTCACAAGAAAGGCCAGCTGGGGTGGTTCGCCAGTCGTCGAGAAGGGTCATCGTGCTGCTGCGCATGGGACGATGAATGGACGTGGGCTGGATGGGCACGTTACGAGTGGCCATGGCGCAGATGGACATGGTTCCAATGCGCACCATGGCTCGATTCCGCGCCGAGCTGTTTGTGGCGGTCGACATGGCGACGAAATGGTCTGATCGAACATGCTTTCATGGGATTTCATGGGATTTCATGGGGGCACTCATGCTTTTGGGGCGGACGTGTGATGATTGGGAGCGTTGTCTTTAATTGGGCTCATGGTCCGTTGAATCGATAGCCGATAGCCGATAGCCGACAGCCGATAGCCGACAGCCGAAAAAAATACTGATGGGCACGGTGAATAAAGGCCTTCCCAGGCAGGTTCATCAGTGATGACTACTATGACTACTCACGAGAGGTTGAAACCCCGCAGCGGGGCAGTTCAATCGGCAGCTTAAGCTTTCGGGATTCGGCGTGTTGGAGCCGGCAAAACGTCTGGACTCCGAGTCACACTCGTTGGCTTTTCTGACGATGAGTGTTCCCGCCAAGTCGCATTCTCTCCATCACCCCGTCGTACAAGTAAGTGGAAGCCGCCGCGATGCCCAGCGAAAACGACTACATCTTGACGCTGTCCTGCCCCGACAAGCCGGGCATCATCCACGCCGTAACCGCCATCTTTGCCTCCCACGGCCACAATGTCCTTGACCTGCAACAGTTCAGCGACCCCGCGTCCAAGAGCTTCTTCATGCGCGTGCATTTCGGGCCCAAGTCCGGTTCTCTGTCAACCGAGCATCTGCAAGGCCCATTCGAGAGGTTGGCGGCCGAGTACGGCACGACGTACGACTTTCGACCCGTGGCACAGAAGATGAAGGTCTTGATCATGGTGTCCAAGATTGGCCACTGCCTCAATGATTTGCTGTTCCGCATGAAGATCGGCCAGCTGAAGATGGTGGTAAGAAGAGCAAAGCGTAGCCCGACGATGACGTGCGTTTTTTTTTTTTTTTTAAAAAAAGAAGTGCCTGACGAAGAATTGAAAAAAAAAAAAATTAAATTTTTGTGTCCCAGGTCCCCGTCATCGTTTCCAACCACGCCGACTGCAAACCCCTTGCCGAATCTTACGGCATTGATTTCCATCACCTCCCGTCACAAACGACACCAAGGCGCAGCAGGAGTCACGGATCCTCGAGCTCGTCATGCAGCACGGTATCGAGCTCGTCGTTCTCGCCCGATACATGCAGGTCCTGTCTCCGACTCTCTGCCAGGCCATGTCCGGCCGCATCATCAACATTCACCACAGCTTCCTGCCCTCTTTCAAGGGTGCGAAGCCCTACCACCAGGCCTACGAGCGCGGCGTCAAGATCATCGGCGCGACGGCGCACTTTGTCACGGCTGATCTGGACGAGGGCCCCATCATTGAGCAGAGGGTTGCGAGGGTCGATCACAGCATGGATGCCAAGGAGTTGGTCGAGGAGGGCTCAAACGTCGAGAGCCAGGTGCTGGCGACGGCCGTTCGCTGGTATGCTGATCGGAGAGTCTTCCTGAACGGGTCCAAGACGGTGGTGTTTGGGTGATTATGGATTCATAGACTAGACTGCTGACGAGCCGACCGACGGGCATCTCGCGTTAATGGAGGCGGAGTATGGAATTGACGCTTTCGTTTCGTACCTGGTCAATCATTACCCTTGGCCAGCAGAAGGGGGAAAATGCTGAAACAACGCTGTTTGATAGGCTTACGAAGTAGGTTCATATCATTCATCCATTTATTTACTTATGTACCGCGTCGACAACCTCAGGCAGTCAGTGCCCAAACTCTCTTTTCCCACCCCTTCCTAAAGGGTGGGCATGATAGATGCAAGGCCATAGAACAGAGGAATTGATTGGAAAATCACGGTCGCAAAGTCGTCCGGTTCCGCAATTCACCTCTCCATCTCGGATACATCAACACAGCGCGGCAAAGTTGCGGCACTAGCTCTTCTTCTCTTCACTCTGGCTGTGGAAAAGCGTCTTGCTTCAGGGCGCTTCGAAGGGGCTATATTTTTATAACGCGTTGTGTCAGATTAAATCGAGCTAAACTAGGTGCTAACCACCCACATTATTTGCCCTGTGCCGAGACTCTAGCTAAGTGGGAGGCTTAATCTCTCCTTAGCGTAGGTCTGGGATGCGCGTTGGAAATTAAATTACACTTGATTGCTTCCTTCAAGCTCCTCATGCCACGCAAAGTATTGATATGTGATGTAGACTGTAAATATTGCAGTTAAAAACGCCACTAGCCTAAACGCTGATGACTTATCTGATGTCTTGATAAGATTGTAATATAGCTTGAAAAAGATGTTCATCACTGCCGAAAGGACTTGCTTTAACATGGACGAGCGCCGTAGAGTTTTTCGTATTGACACAAAGAAGGACATATTGAAGATTTTCCATCGTATCTAGAAATTGATCATGAGACACCGAGCTGCCAAATTGGGGATGCATAGGGCGTGGTGACATGGGGTACAAAGTTTCTGGAATATCCGTTATGTTCAATCGTGTATTGTCATTGCGATTAAGCTGTACCTTAGGTAGTTGCGTTGGATAGCTAGGACTCGGCGAATCATCACTGCGATTATGGGTTGCAGATATGCTGCGGGCTAATCTTTGTCGGAATCTTTGTATGACGAAGTGCGGCTTATAATTAAGGAAAGTGCTGGCATGGCGACTCTTAACCACATGCTCCCTCTCAAGGACGATTTGATTTGACAGAGAAGTATTCGTTAATCCTGATTGCCTCGATAGAAGGGACTGTTTGTTCTGGATCAAGCTCACGAATGAACTTGACTACTCGTAATCGTTTTATCTCGGAGAAATTTTGGCCTTTTGAGAGAGTTTCGTTGGTAGGTCTTTTTCATTTCCCCTTCCCGGGGCGAGACGGTTAGAGCCGTACAAAACGCGCCAGGTTTCAGTAGCCGCCGTTAGCAAGTGAGTTGCAACCGAGCATCACGTGATCCAGAGCATAAGTGACAAAGATCACTCGAGCCGCGTTCACAACGGCTCCGCATACTCTTCACCGTCTCAACCATAGGCGACATCCCAGTATTTGACCATGTCAGGGTGTTGCGTATTAACGCTGGGAGTGATGAAGGTGCCGACATAACGATCGAAATCAACGCCAAGCGGATTACCGTATCGATTTTTGCCAATTCGTCGCCGCAGGGTGTAGGCAACTCCCAGCTTAGGAGTGTGACATCTATCGAGGACCAGATCATTCGACTATTAAACCAAGCAGTCACTGCTGCAGATGAAGACTATGATGATATAATAAATAGTGCGCCTGCAGATACTTAATGGATGTTGCGTCCATGCTTCAATCTGCCTCTTCAATCGCCGCACAGAGTGCCTCCTTGCTGAAGGCGAATAGGAACGATTGAAGACACAGGTTGATAATGCGACGCTCGGTCGGGTGGAACAATGTTGACAGAACGCTCATGCAAGTGTCGTTGGAGGTGGCATTATTTGCCGTGAAGTAACCAACGTTGTCCGCAGTACCAAAGTATCGTATTGTGTCCAGCAGGTTGTCTCAACATCGTCTCGCCCAAGTGACTGTGCCTTAAGTTTGGCAAGCCCAAAAGTGCTTCGCGTAGCTCACAGTGTTCATCCAGCCATTGCCCACAAATTCCGAGAAAGCTGGTGTGCCGGCAGGCGAGGATGTTAGCGTTTGTGATGAGGAAGTTGCATGCTGGAGTATGTGACGTACCTCGCAGAAGCATGATGTGCTGTCTCACAGACCAAAGGGTGAAAATCCCCACTATGTAAAGACAATCAGGCGTTCATGGCTAGGTAGAGGCCAGCGCTTGTAACTTGTGACGACTGTCATCGGTTCCCAATGGATAAACCTAGTGGCAGGTGTTACAGGGTGGGCAGTTTGTATGGCCCGTTACGAAAGTGAAGTCAACAGGGACTATTACACGGCTATGATTGGATGAAAACCGGGAACGGGCCCCGTTCCGACAAACACTGACTGAGCAGCAAGGTGGACCCTTGGACCCTTTGGTGTAGTTAGTTGCTCACGAGTAATCGGTTCCCAGCCTCCTACACCTGGTTTGTGCCGACAGAGGACTCGTCACTAGACTGACTAGTCTACAACAACCATGTCTTTGTGTCGCCTTCTCCAACAAGAGGACCTTCTAACAGAACCTTCACGTTGGACTTGCCGCCATGTCGAGCTCTTCTCTTCATTTGGAGACCCTTTCCCTGCACCCGCACTCCAGCATAACCAGGTGCGCAAAGGCTCTGGTACTGGCTACGTAAACAGTTTTCTTACGCGTAACAACGTTCGTTAGCGAATAACTTTGATGAGAAAGCTTCTTAATCACCCCAATTATACATTCGAGTAAGTTTTGGAGCATCATTAGCTAGTAGTAAACTGACACGCTATTAGGAAGCTGCGCGTTTTTATTTTGGTGGTCGCTGTGTTGAGACCTTTGAATGTCTCGTCGTATGTCACACCACCGGACCTATCATCACAGCATATTTCGATGGAGGCTCGGTCAGCCCATTGCACACTCGCCCTATGAGTCAGTCGTTGCAATTACCTCATTCACGCATACTCGCGCTCCTTATAGCTATGGCATATTGACAAAGCGAGAAAGACGGCACCTATTAACGCAGTTCCTACTCGGTGGGCATTTCCAAACCGGCTTTATTTGCCCTTTAGACCTAATGTGTTGGCTTGTAGTCCCGCGTATTGTTCTCCGACCTAGATGATCGATCACATATGCATCTCTTCTTGTGTGAGGTGTCGCAATTCCTTCTTAACGCCCTCAAGATTCCGACGAAAAAAGTGCCAACAAACAAATTGTTTATCCAACACGTTCTCATCCCGTACGAACCGAAGAAAACATTTCGACAGCGTGTTCATCATCTCCTAACTGGCGCGAACGAGCAACGCTTAGTAGCAGAGCATGCCAAAACCTATTTAAAGAGTGACGGGAAAACCTGCGATGATCGCGTAGTTACCGGGGCGCCGCTGAAACGACTTGAACACAGCGGCAACGGACGAGCTATACTCTATGACAAGCAAAACCTAGACATATTTATTACCACATACGAGCATTTAGAGCTGATTGATTGGTCGGTATGGTCAGTGTCGAGGCCCTGGTGACTGGTGCGGTCAGACTGGGCCGAATATTGTTACGGATGCCGAGCAAAGGGGCAACTACATTCTCATCATCCACGGCCCGAGGGTTCTGTCTAACCTAACTATATGCATACACAGATTCGAACTAGCAATGCATTTCGATTCGTTGCCTAATTCCATGCCCATAGACTCATCAGTGCCTTCCGAATCTGTCCCGACCGGGTTTGCGTCATCTGCCCAGCTGATTAGCTCCAAGATATGACGAACAACAAATTTCCGGCCAGCCAGCTTGGTTAGGTCCCACCAACGTATGGAATCGATTGGCATGAGAGTCGTTCGATCCTTGCTTCTCTCACTTGGGCTGAGGGTTGCGAATTGACGAAGAAATAGGTCGGTGATGCGGAGGTGCAGAATCTTGAACACAATATTTGACAGCTACGATCGCAATAACTCTAAGGTGCACGGCAATAAACCCTGCCGGCATAGAGGTACGGTTGTCCCCATCGACTTGCGCCGGTCTTGAAAGAGCCCCCTCGCTGCAGTGCCTCAAAACTGGACCAGTTCCGAGATGATACGACCTTGGCGTAGTTATGAGGGCTTTGGACAGCTTGATAATATGCCAGTCTCTCCTGACTCGAGCTGACCTGACGACCTATTTGCGGACGAAAATGGGCTGAAGGTTTACTAACGAGTAGAATACTCTCGCGCGGGACGAACTTTACGGATGGATAAACTGAGATTGACGCAAAACCTTTGATCTGGTGTTTCAGAATAATATGCCATACGGGCTGGAGCATTGGACTTCAGTTGGGCTTTATCTCCAAGGGTAACCGTGCATCTGTCCCGCGGTTTCCTGTGTCCTCACGCACTGCAACAGCGGGGGCGTAAACCGGCTAACAGAAGGGCCCATGATCTCTAGTAAATACCAAGGGACTGACTGCCCACAATCAGAGCATTTGGCTGGACGTGACCATATTGCGAAAAGAACCTGGGTCTGCTGGATAATACTCAGAAGCCATTGTATCTCTTGTACTACATATAACGATGGCTGGCACTGGTGTTCGATCTCGTTGTCGCATCGTTGACACTCCGCATAAAACGGGTTTGTCATAGGTGCTTCTTAATTGCGTACCCTAAGCAAGTTCGGATCTCGTGTAACGGTTAGCTTAAACACACAGTAAATAAGACGCTGTAAGGGGCTGTTGCTTAGGTAGTAAGACAGGTTGTAATACGAGCAGTAGTAACGAGTCGGTTCCGTTAGGAGATTACTCCCAATCAAGTGTTAACTGATTGCTTAGATTGATCAATCAAGATCTGAACTAACTAGTTTATCTGGTAATGACTGTGGTATATATATTTAATTCATCTCTTGATATGCTTATACTAGGTCAGTTATCACCGTTGGTTCGTAACATCTCGGTGGGATACATCCACCACTTAACAACCCCTATGATGTAATAAAGAGAAAATCTCGGCCTCTTCGCCTCAATTGCTGACTAAAATAACTACTCAGAGGTATGTTGTATATGCCTACTACTACCCTTTCAAGCCTTCGCCAACATATTTTCAGTGTGCATATACCATACTACTTGATAGCATATGGAACCGGCAACATTCTGATGAGACTTGCTAATTTGTTCAGTGATCCCCACCAGAGCGTCCACTAGTCTCAAGGTTTAATACTCAAAGTAGGTTCGGAATAAGTGGGACTTACTAGCATGATGCAGCGCCATAGTGAATGATGCCAGCGGCGGCAGGCGCAACAGCAGCAAAGGCGTGGACATGCTGTGTTTAGCATTAGCCATGATAGAGGAATGGATCGGATCTCGCGAGGAACAAAGACGTACGGCCATGACATCCTGTAGTATGCAGTATTAGCAAATGGGGTCTGTTTGGGTTCCCAAAAAGATGGACTTATATGGCGCCTTTTCTTCTCCTTAATGCGCGCTATCTCAAAGTCCTTATCCATTAGAGTAAGATGAGCCCTTATCTCCTCCAAAGCCTGAGGCGTAATTGCATCAATGGCTAGGCTTGCCTCAGCCTCGGCAAGTCCAAACCAGAGCTTGCGCCAATCTGAGCCTGCGAATCTCTGGTTTGATCGGCCATGATATCGGGCACAAGTCACTCGTATGTTTACCGGGAATAGGATGTTATCCTAAACAGCTGGATCCTGCGTTGTGCAAAGTAGGGACAGCGAGGAATTGAAATTTTGTTTGTCTGATTACTCATTGGTGCGCGCTGTGCGATTGCGGAGCTGCCGACAAAGAGTTCAAGTATCGTAAAGAGAGGAACGAACGATGGGGCGTCCATGACCCCGGCCAGCTAAGTCCCGAGCAAGCCGAGTTATTACAAGGTCGGCACGGGACGATGCGAAAGCCCATATTTCTATGCGGCCTCACTTCACGTGAATGTGACGCATCTCGATCCACTCCAGCCGACCACCGGTGGACGCTGGCTGAACCGCAGAATCATTACATTTACATACCTGGCGTACTGCCATGCCGGAGCAAATGTCGCATGTCCCCAGGTTCGTGGCCGCGGCATTGGCGCTCCGAGCGCAGAGTCATCACAAGGGTCACAACTTCTGCCATGGTGGTGGAATAAATCATATAGAATCGTAGCCTACAGCCGGTCACGTGCATCCCTCTCTGTAGGCTACGATTCTATATCGTCGGCAACCCGCCACTTTGGCCCCGCAAACGTCACCGATTATTTAGCAATGCTCTAGTCAACTTGAACAAAATTTTAAACGTAAAACTGCTCCTCTCGCTTAGTTTAAATTCGACCGCCCTTCACCTGTTGCCGACACCATCTGCTCCAAGATTTACGCTCTCCTTTGGACAACACCACCTATCATACTGCACTGCTTCCTCCATCATCACTTCATTTATCATGAGTTCACCACAGTCTCGGCAGACGGCAAGCTCAATAGAGCTTGCAAGGCTAAAGTACAGAGCGAGAGACGAAGAATACCACCGCCTGCGCGCCTTCCATCAAGCTGGCCCCCGAATCTATGAACCGAAACTTCAACAGGACGGCAGCCTGGCGATGGACCATGATCAGTTGGCCGGAATCTGCAACAAAACAGCACCGATATACTGCTTACCTGGTTCGTTTGACGATCATCTACGACTGGTTGTCCAGAATTACATGTATCGCCGTTGGTTCAAGCCATACAGAAGCGAGCTCGGATGGGATCGCTTTTTATGCAAGTTTATAAATCCGGTTGGACTAGATGCAGAAAACACAGCCCCATCCACTTCGACCTTGAAGAGCCTACTTTGCTTGAACCAATCGATTTGCGAGACAGTAACCGCGCTATAAACGTAGTACAAACAGCAACTTGCGTCAGGTGTTAGTCCATTTAACCAAGTAATAAGCGACTATGAGTTTTACGTTTTACAACCACTTTTCCAAGCCATAATGATTGTGGTTTCGGTCGCATTCTACCGCAAAGAGAATTCAAGCTCTATCGGAAGACTTCCCGTTTATTTGGTCAGGATAGGCTTGGAGGATAATTTAAGTGCGCCTATCACGTTTGACGTCATATCTGAAAAGATCATAAGCTATCTGCACGGCGTTGGCATAGGCGGCGTAAAGGTCACGCTTGAAACAGCTATAGACTTTGTTATGGGCTTAGAAGCTCGCGAGGTGGCGGTTTTGGGATGCAGCCTGATCCCCTAAAATCATGGCTAACGTGGCCAGAGTTATTAGATGAGTGTGGCATTCCGCCAGGGGAAGAGCACTTACACGGGCCAACATCCAAGTTCGTGGATGTAAACAAGTTTCCAGGATGGTCTGACTTGGCCCTGAAGTTTGACAGAATGTGCAGTCGACGGGAACGGAACTCCTTTGAAGCAATGGAATTCTTGTCCAACCGGTCCAAATTGTGTTTGAAGGAAAACAAAAGAGATTCAAAATGAGGGACTAAAACTTGAGGATAGAGGCGGTTGGCTGGGTATTTTCTTCTCTAGGTTAAAAGAAACTAGCTCTGTGACCTTACATGCCCAGGTTATATCGTATCACTTTCAGTGCCGAGAAGAGCAAAGAAGTCGTCGTCAGATGTGTCAATATCTTTTGTCGTGTCCTCGATTGAATAGATGTGTTTGATTATCATTCTGGTGTCAGGATTCTCGACCCAAATTCTCCATATTGTTGCGAGGTTCTTGCTGCTATTCCCTGAGGTAGACACAACGTTTTGGAAGGCGATAGCCAAAAGATCTCAAAAGAATAATCGGTTCGTCAAAATGTCTCAATCGGATCGGTTATCAGTGCAGACAATAACCTCGCCCTTTTTTAGATGTACATTTGATAAATGCCCTGGGTTTTATCGTTATCCAAGTTGAGGATTTGACAAAATTTGTAGCCATTTGTAGGCACCACGGCATCGTGAAACGCGGCCAAATCACAGTCATCGAGCGCCATTATATCGTCGTCGTCCCACAGGAAATAATAGCGGTCCAAATGGTACGGGAACTCCTTAAACTCATTGCCATGCTTCCTTATTGCTTCCAGGAGATCATGGTGGAGCTGCTTCCCTTTTCAGCGAACTAAGCTCGTTTCATTTCGTTGGATTCTGATGCCATCGTGAAATCTTCAGCGTACGTAGAGCAAAATAGTATTGTCTTTTACAACGATGCAGCGCAAAGCAAAACAATTGAGCATTTTGTTTACATTGTGATATGCTCCTTCCTACCAGATAATACACAGCAAGCACTTTCATTTTTAATCATTAAATGATTTAACAGGCATTTGCGGAAGGCACGACGCCACGACTTCACAGGCGTTATACCAAGGCCGTCCAGGCTGCCCACGACATGGGACAAGAGTCCGTTCTTAAGCCCCGCCCGCTTGTATTAAACCTCCCGAGAGTGCGTTTAGTAACGGAGCAGCTTTTTCGATGGTCTCTTCGGACCAACTCGTCCACTCGCGAGGCCGTCAGAGAGAACCCCATCATGATGGCCGGGCAGCAGCCTCAAGTACGCCTACTGCCCAAGCACGCTCTCATTGCCGATACAGCTCTTCAGGCTCTTTAGGCGCTCCCCGCCGACAAGTTAACCGGCCTTAAGGTAAACCCTGAGTCTGCTAAGGGCTGGACGGCGGGAATCTTTAATAGCATTAAGTGTGCTGTGTAGAAGATTAGCCCCGTTATCCTCCTAACCGCGAAGTCTAATGTCTAGTGTTTGCTTCTTTGTATTTGTGTTCTTCCTAAGTTCTACCACTATCCCTTATTTAAAGACATTAGCTTTATCTAATACACTGTCCTATAAGTGACTACAAGACTTTTATAATAGGATTTTCTTGCTGGCAATCTGTGAAGCCAGCACAGACACTTAAAGTGCGCTTACTGGGCCATGGCGAAGGATGTCTAGGTCCAGGACAAGTCAGACAAAACTAGCTACGGAGATTAAAGATTGTAGCTACTAGGGATCTAGCCCTAGCCAAGCTATTTTAGGATTTTAGGAACGGACGGAAACTTCAAAGCTGGCCCAAAACTGGACCGCCGCCTTGCTGCAGTCTTGAGGGCACAACGTTAGGCAATTTCTGTGTCAGCGAATCTAGAGCATAATTGGCAACGGGTTCCTCCCCGAGTTGCCTCGTGGAATTAGTCTTAGGGGAGCAAGCATCTGGCCGGAAAAACACTATTCATTTCCTCCAGCTCATGATGTAAGACATCGCAGCACACCCAAGTACCAGGGTAAGTGTCATGTCCCGAGGCGTTGCCAAGGGGAAGGACGTTGTTCCCACTCCGTCCAACACGGACGCCCCAACGAAGAGGATAGGCAGCGGCGATACAATCAATCCTTACATAGTGTTTAAGATACAGACCAGAAACGACCATCATATCTTCTCGTCTTGACGCAGGCACTGTTCCTCATAGCGTGTCTCCGGTAACGTGCTAAGAATATTTGCTAACAAACATTAGTCGAAGCGACATCTCGCGACTCGCAATACCAGAAAATGGACTGCCCGAAGTGCAAGGAAGGCAATGTGTATGGAAGAACCACCTGCGAATGTTGCGGCGCCCAGCTTCCAGTCTATCTGCGATAGTGTGCCCAATCTGTCAAATTCTCTACAGCTACCTTCACGTGTTATCCTCGGTAAGCAATGCAGCTACTCTCTCATTCACTTCTAGATACATTGCAAGTGCGTAGAAATCCCGCCAGAACTCTCGTGCCTCCGCGTAGTCAGGCATATACTTGCGTGGCGCCGTCTTCCACTCCAGGTCATCAGCGCCCAAGCTTATCCCCGCGCAAGTAAATTCCCACCAAACCGGAAAATAACCGCTTGCCTCCCAATCAATGATACCCGTAAGGTTGCCGTTCTCGACCAAGATGTTGCCATTTGTTAGATTGCCGTGGGTGAGTATACGGCGCGGAAGGAGGCATCCGCGTTCGCAGGCGCCGTTTGGCTATCTCGGCGACACCGTCCAATGCCTTCGTCATCTCCTCCCAAAGCTCGGATAGATGGTCGGCCGTCTGCTGTGCAAGGCCGCCAACGGCCACCGATAAGCGGATGCCACGTAGTTAGCTCTCCCTAGCCGATCCTAACAATCGCCCTTTTGACGCCACGGCTGGCGCGTGCACCAGCTGGAGCGATGGAAGGCTTCGGAATTGATATAACTGCCTGCTTGGCGACTTATATAACTACAAGTTTCCTAGTTTGCAGTCTATTCTAGTTTCCCTATGGGGTAACCTAATTAACTTGGTCGTATTTGCCCACAGCTTGCTCAATAGCTCAATAGCAGCGCAACAACGCCACGCAGCAACGCAGCTAGGCAACTAGTAAGGCCTATAAAATAGTGGTGCCATAAATAGCATTATTTTAACAGGTCGCTTATACTTCTTCCATAGCTTTGGCCATACTTCAAGAACGCTATTTATAGTCTGTTCGAGCTGATGTCCTTTCATCTCGTAGTCGGATTTGAGTCCGTTTACCGCCGTGCGTAGGAAGATTGGCGGCTGATCTAGAAAGCCAGTTATATAAAAACATTGGCCTCCTTATCGTTTTGCCAAAGTCGTACTGAAACACGCCGCCGATCCCACCACTAGGGACATGACATTGACCACAACATCGCCAAGCCGGGATGTCTTGTCTTTTACCTGGCGCGCCACCGCCGATGCCAACCATGAGGCCAATTCTAACGTTAGGGAAGCTATGTAACATGTCTTTTGCGACGCCGGTTGTGCAACAGACGAGGTCTAACTGCACAATGTCGATTAAGCGCGGGGGCTTTCTCGCAGGCCAACGAGTTGTTGCTCGACGGGATGTTGGACTGGATAGAGGGTATTGTCGATTGGCATCATCTGCCTTGCAAACGGGGACAGGCAAGGTGGCTAACATACTCACGCCAACGCCGCGACCACCTCAACTCGTCCAGTTCACGCTTAGATTGTACCATATTGGACTTGCGACTTGAGTTTAGGAGAAGTTTGATTCATTATCTGCAATAAGAGGGAGTAGTATTCTTGAAGCAACTCTCGTTCAGAGTTGGGCTCCACCTGCCCCCCGTACAATGTCTGCTATTAGTGTCCCGTTAGCTGATCCTCTGGAGGAGTGTGTTTAGCAGCGCCTTACAAGACGTTTTCTTTTCGTAGACCACTCGCTAATTGCCCTGCTAGAGATAAGGGCATAAGACAGTTTCTTATTAAGAATATAGCATCTCCTGATCGGCCTCGGCTCCAATATGTCCATGCCAGGTTGGCCATGCCAGTCATCGTGTTAGGTGGTCCTTCCCCAGTTTATTCTTAAGAGTCTCCTTCACTTATAACTCTAGCCTTCCGCTGAATCCCATTGGCCTTGATTCTAATACGTCGACGCAAGATAAGCCATGCTAGGTAGCGTACCAGGATGGTCCCTCCCAAGCTTCTTGTTGCTCATCCGTAGTACTTGCGCCTCTAGCTCTTCCGCTGCATCCCATCGAACTTGATCCTGATACGCCGAGGCCAGGTTGGCCACGCGGGCTCGTGTATCGGAATGATCCTCCCCAAGTTTCTTCAATGGGTTCCACCAGATCCCAGATTAGGCCAAGAGACACACCTGGTTGGCTCAGGAAGGTCGTTAGTTCAATAACCTGTGTTATTCCAGGTACTCAGACACTTAGTTTCACTCCGACATGCTTCTTTTTCCTTAAGCATTTTGTTACTCTTTGCTTGTTGTTTTGGGTGGGTGGCCTAGGGAGGGATTTGGTCTAGTAAATAGTGTTATAACTTTATTTAAACAATTGGTAGAAATGGAGCCTTACCTACATTTCATTAGTGTTACCCTAACTGCCAGAGCTAGAATACTCTGTGGGCAGTAGGAGATGTTTGCGCTGAGCGGGCCATCGCAGCTGCAGAAGCAGCTTGTAGTTCCTTGGAAGCGGCGCGGTACTCCTCGGCTATCTCCCGCTTCTTAGCATTTGACATGGAGAAATCTTTCGCAGCTTGACGGATGGCTGAGATGTTGTCAAATTTCTTCTGGCACTCCGTTACGCTGAGCATAGCGGCAGATCGATAGTCGAAGTGGTAAAAACTGTGGGCTGATTCAAAAGAGCGTGTAGGGGTACAATTGCTATTAAGGCAGGGAGGGAATGAAGTACGCGGGGGGTTTGCACCAGCCCCGCAAACCAAGCCTGGCTCATCTCACGTAATATATGCACGCGCATGTACGCGTGTGCACTTGAAAGTGGAGGTGGATAATAGGAGAATTGCTGACCACACGCGATAAGTGACGAATGAAAGTCACCTAGGTATTATATCAGGGATGTTGCACGAAAAAGAGACGCAGCTGACTGGCCACTAATTTATAAGTGCATTATCCCTTATATGCCTTGCGACAAGGGATGGAAAGGCAATAGCATTATATATAGTAGTACCTAATATAGTACCGCGCGGTAACCTAGTTATATGCAAGCTAGGAGGGTATTTAGTGAGGGCCGCACATATATAAAGCCAGAGATTAAAACCTTCAATCACCCACCCTAGCTATAACATAGCTGCTATCATAGTCATGCCATCACTCTGTTTATCACTTCTAGAGACCTCTTAGTCTTAATAGATAGGAATAAGCTGCAGTGGTTCTCTGCATTATCCATCCTCCATTCCTCGTCTGTGAGGCGCCGTCCACGCGGTCTCAATACTCTGGCGGAGTATTTATTCTGGGAGCTGTACGCAAAACGCTGTACTCCATACGACTAGCCGTATTTAGCTAGAGGGATCGATTCCCACCACTCCCCCATACAAATCACACATAAAGTCATGGATTGTAAGCCCGCGTAACGAATATGATTTGTCTTTATCACATTAATTAATTCCTCTGCCACCTGCGCCTATGTAGCAGGGAATTTGCTTAAAAACGTGATTTCTAGTGTTTTTAATAAAAGTGTACACATTAACTAGTCTAACTAGGTGTTTTAGGCTAGCTAAAGAGCTTATTAACGGGCTCAATAAAGGACTATTACAGCTGCCATAGTCTCCTATACAAATTAGCTAGTGGGGCATGGGATAGAGGATGTGGCCGTATCACTAATGTGGGTACAGCGTTTTGCGTACAGCTCCTAGAATAAATACTCCTCTGGCGTCAAGGCTAGCCGTTCTGTTAGCCTTTTTGTGCTCCAACCTTGCCAATGTCTTGGCCGTGACAAAATTCGTCCTCGAGTTCCTGGTGATTCTTAGCACATATTTAGGTAGGACTATAGTCTGTAGCATTGCTGTTCCTAGAGCCTCAAAATAATTAAGTTAATGTCAAGACAGAGAGGATGAAAAATGATTAAAGCTGCCCTAAGCCGTCCTAAGCTTATATGGACAAATCGTTGTGGTGTTGACACAAGATTGCTACACTTTGCAAGATAAATGCGCCAAGCTGCAGTCATTCCTTGTTTAGTACTGCCTCAAGCCACAATGGTAGATATAGCATCAAACCAAGGCCAATTCATCATGCCATAACGGGATCAAGCAACCTGTGGTTATTTTGCTATTTCCTCCTAAGTATTGCGTTAGCCTAGATCGTTTTCCTACATGCAAGTAGTCTTATCGCTCA
Source organism: Epichloe glyceriae (assembly GCA_023658535.1). Classification (NCBI taxonomy): domain Eukaryota; kingdom Fungi; phylum Ascomycota; class Sordariomycetes; order Hypocreales; family Clavicipitaceae; genus Epichloe; species Epichloe glyceriae. Next base: position 276,531 of record CP098295.1, on the reverse strand, counting down.
CTTGACTTCCAAAAGGTCGTGGACGATCTGTTAGGTTAAGACGCCTAGCCAAAACTAGATCATTTACCGTTAAAACGGAGAATGCACATCTATTATCAGCCAGAGTGATTTCCATTTCCTTCCTCCTAACGCTGCCGGAAGAAGAGAATAAAACAAAGGAGACATAGGCATATCTGCTCGAAGAAGGAGCTACCTTGGACTAGCTCGACGAACCTTGCAAAGCCCCTGCTTATTGGTAGAATAGAGGGAGCTCTGCGATACCCAAGTATGGTTGACGGTCAGGACGGAATTCAGCGTTTGGAAGCATTGTTTGTGGACTGAAGGACTGCAATACGCCAATGGACTATATATCTAGAGCACATATTGTTTTCTTTCAAATCATCGAGAACTAGTCACGAGGCGTCCACATAGCTGAAAAGACAGATACAGGTTCTGAACATTGTGTAAAGTTGTTGACGGTCAAGCAATTGACAAAATGATTGATAATGATATTCTGAAAACTATGTCATCTTCCAAACGAGTGTTATTACTAATCTCTTCTCAGCATCTCTTCTTCCTTGATGGCCGTCCTTTAGAGGCACCACTGCTCGCACGTCCCGCCATCCTGAACACAGATGGATTTGCAATTGTTTCCACACCATGTGCAGCTTGCATGCTCAGAAGCATAGCAGCTTCCGTCGCCAATGGTGCAGCGGCCACCAAGATGGATGCACTCCCGGCACCGCTTGTCTAGTCCAGTGTGCACGTGAGCCTATTAATTAGTATCGTTAGGGCAACTGCTTTCCACGCTAGATAAAGGCGCTAAAACGTACAACTTCACGGACCAGAGTCACACCATCCTTCTCTATAACCTCAACCCCCATTGGCAAACTAGCGGGATTAGCCGCTGCACCATAAATGGTCGCGAAAGCCAAGGCAGCAATAGTCAGGGTGTTGGTCTTCATGATGAAAGGCGGAGAGAATTTGTTTATAATGTGTGAGTGAGTTTGCACAAAGATAATAAGGGTAGTCTAGCATGAAGGAGAACAGGAGCTAGTTTTATATATTGAGGGAGCTTAATCTACATTTATTATACTGCAAACAAGTTGCTCGGAGGGCCATTCCTTTGATGCCGTACTCATTATTGTGCTAAATAAGGCTTTCATGCAGCAATACGCCACCAAAGAAACTTTTAGCATGCATGGGGAGCGTGCTAACGGCGCTGTAATCCCTGTATTATATAATAATACATTATATACGGAGTATAAAACTAGTAACTACAAGGGCAAAAACACGGCTGGGTTAAGTTAGCAAATTCTATCCAATTCTTCCGTCACTTGCCAGTTGTATCTTAGTGTTAGGAGCATGGAGGCAGAGAGGGCATAGAGGCAGTGAGGTTAGAGACAGGGTGTTCATATGGTGGATCCTCGGCAGTTATCTAGCTGCTAGCTAGCCACGTGCACGTAAGATAGGGTATATAGCGAAGACCTCCTATATTTAGTATGGGAGGGGCGTTCATATTCGGACTAGTGTTTTCTCAATTCTCAGAGCTGTATGCACTTAAGGATACGGCCACATCCCCTCTCCCACACACCCACATACAAAAATACATGTGATAATATAGGTCTCGCTATAGCGCTGTATTTTTTTAACAAATTCAGGGCTTATAATAAAGGGTTAGGTATAGGCTACAGCGAATACAAGGCTTATAGCCTAGTAACCTCGCGTAGCTATATTACTTCTTCCCTTATTAATATTGTAAATATTGTAAGCATTGCTTGCCTTGCATGTAGTCTAGGCCTAGGATATTGAAAAATTCGTGACGTCATGCGAGCATTTGTAGTGAGGGGTTTGTGCTAGGAAGTTGTGTGTGTTTTCTACGGTGGGGTGTGGCAATTGAGCCACTTGACCGAATCCAGCCGTGACGGTGGATACTGCTCCGAGAATTGAGAAAACACTGCTCCGAATATGAACGCCCCTATTATAGTTACAGTTCTGAATTTAACCATATTTGTAAGAACCCAGAAGGTGTGCTAAATTCCTAATAGACCAAAAGATCCGTTAATGCTAGCCGTTGCTGCATTGCACCTTACACTTGCTTAAGAGGCCTGCCTGTCACGAACTATACCCCTGTGCATGCCAGCGCCTTACAATATTAGTCTGCTTATCAGAAGGTAGGGATGTGATAGTATTGAAAATTGGAAGGGGAATGTACTAGAGGGATAGGAAGACCTCCCTAGTAATTCCTAGATAGCTAGCGTAATAGAGGGCGCTGCAACCTATAGATAACTAAACCACGATAGATAATTCACTTTAAGAGCTAAGATAGTTGAATATAGTTGATTTCTAGCTAACGGACAGTCTGCGAGCAATGAGAGAATTCTACTAAGTCCCCTTATAGACCTACTAACTATATTAGCAGAACTAGGTTACTAATAGGGTCTTGTAAGCTACTTTTTATTTTCCGCATAATTCATTTATATAGGAAAAGTAAAAATCAACTCACGGCCATATAAACTAGATGCCTATATGGCCTAACTAAGCACTTTAATAAGTAACCCTTTATATATAATATACTATTAAATCTAGCAAAATTCAAGGATTTGAATAGTATACGTCAGCCTTTATATAACTACTAGTTCCTTAGTTATAGTCAATTTTGGCTTCCCTATAGGGTAACCTAGTTGGCTTAGTCATACATGCCGTAGCTTTGCTTAGGTGGCAACGTAAGATGCGTTGCATAACCACGCAACGTAGCGCGCAGTAACGCCGCGCAATAACGCAACTAGGCAACTAGTAGGCCTATAAAATAGTGCTAAAAATAGCATTATTTTAACACTCCCTCTAGAAAAGTGTGACATAACTAATTCAATGCCTAATGACTTAGCTCTTTAATAGATATCTAAGTTAACTATAAATTCCAATATATTAATAACTTTTTAACTAGAATTCCAATATTTTGTTAATTTATTATTTTTCGACTTTTTGTTAATTTTATAAAGTTAGCTAGGACTTCGTAAGACCTAGTAATTTAATAAAGTATTGAAATTTATTATAGGGTAAGGGCTTAGTTAAGCTATCTATAAGCATCTCTTTAGTGTTAATGTAGATAACCTTAGCTATACCCTTCTATACCTTTTCTCTAGTATAGTTAAATTTTAGCAGGGTATGCTTTGTTCTGCTATAAAGAGTAGGGTTATTAGCAGTTGTAATAGCACCTTAGTTGTCGCTAAAAATCAGGACTAGAGGGGCTAGAGGTAGCTTAATTTCCGTAAATAAGCTATTTAACCATTCTAGCTCCCTAATAGCCTCACATAAAGCGTTAAATTTACGTAACTTTTGCGTATCTTTCCGCACCGCCCTACAGGTCCGGAATCGCCTCTAAAATACAAACTAACAAGATAATCAAAATCCTCACCTTATTTTACCCCTTCTTATAATATCGCATTACGACAAAGCTAGAGGTAAGCAGGAGAAGGAGATGCTAATAGTAATTAATAAAGGAGAAAGGGGGCTAGCATAGAGCTACCACCACCTAAATGTAAGTAGAGGACAGTTTAACGTCTAGAGATATAATAATAACCTAAAGGCAGATTAGATTTAATTCGAATACTTAGAAGAACAAAAATACTATAAAAAGATTGCTAGCCTTATCCCTAGTAATAAGCTATCTAAAGTTTAGAATGCTACCTAGGCTATTATAGACCTAAAAGTAAGCCAAGCCTAAGCTAAGAAAGTAGAGATAAATAATAATAGTAATATCCGCACTATAAAGGAAGCCCTTAAAGAAGTTATAAAAGAAGCTATTAAGGAGGTAGATAAAAACACCGCTCCCCTTACCTAGGCGAGTATTACTATAGGGCTAATATAAAGATAATTAAACCTAAACCCCCTTTAGATACTAGGCCGCTAGGATAGAGAGGTCCTTATTAAGGGTAACTTTATCTAAGAACCGCTTTAGACTAGAAGCGTAAAAGATATAGTTATAGCGGTAAACAAAGCTACTAGCTAAACTATAGTAATTATAGCTAGAAGACTCCCTAGTAAAAACATAATTATTATATTTAAAGGAAACGCCTCCTAGTATAGGACTAACTAAAAATAAATTACCACTGCCTTTAGACTAGATATAACCCTTTACTACTAAATCCTAAGTATTATAGTTAAAGGCTTCCCTATAAAATATACCTTAGTAAAAACCTTATAGTAAATATAGGAAAAGTAAATAAGATAAATGTAATTAGGGTAATAGCAAGATAACCTAGAGGCAAAAACACACTAAGAACCACCCTTATCCTTAGCCTAGCTAAGGTAAATAACACTAATAAGATATATAAAGATAGGATAGTCTATAAAGCGGAGCTATTCTAGACTAAACCCTATAATAAATTACTATAGCTAAGGCAGTGCTATAACTGCTTTTATATAGGCTATATAGCGAAATTTTACAAAGCAGCCCTAAGGTGTAGTAAGTGTAAAGCTAGCTATTATAAAGAGGGCAAGAAATCTTACCCTACATCTATAGGATAACTATAAGAGAAGTATATACTCTACTCTAGGGTACACCTAGCGTGGTCTAGGACTTACCTAACCCTTAAGGAAAAATAGAATATAGTAAAAGCAGGATACTAGGAACGCCCTTCCTATTTCGCTACCTAATCACTAGCTAGTAGCCTAGCCTTACCTTAGGAGAGACTAGAACTAGTTAGCCTTACTAGGAAGAAAAGAGGCTACCTAATACTTATAGAATAAAATGCTAGATAGCCTAGAGTAAGTAGTATTAGAAGATACGCGGAGCTAATTAAAGCTAGAACAAAGCTAGTATAAGATAGTAGTAAACCCCCTCCCTAGACCTATATAATAATAATACGCGTTCTCTTCTAGAATATAAATAAGAAGAATAACCTTATATATATTACACTCTATTACTGGACTAATATAGACGTGATAGTAATCTAAGAATAAGAACACATAAGACAAGCATAGCCCTAAGCTCTAGGCCTTGCTAGATTCTAACTTATATATTATAAGGGTGGAATATAATATATATAAATAAGAAACACGGAGTAAGCTTATAGTTAGCCTGTGGAGGCACTAACTAATTACTTATAGAACTCTAAGGAATAAATATCTACTCCCTTTACTTAGAAAAACATAGTAATAAATAGAATACCCCTATTTGTATAATTAATAAGGAAGAGCCCTAGGGAAGAAGTGTCTTTATAGGTAATTTTAACTAAAAACACCTACTATAGGACAAATATAATAGGACTAGTAATAGAGTGGAAGAGCTACTAGAGTTCACTAGCTAGTAGCAACTTAGATTAGTAATGCCCTAAGGGGAACCTACTAGATAGCATAATAGAGATAGAGATAGTATAATTAATCTAGCCTAGGCTTCGCACAATATATAAGTTCACTACAACAGCGTGGCAGATATATTAGGCTCTAACCATATTCCGCAGCTAATTAGTATTAACCCTAGTAGTTAGGACTATACCTTACTAATAATAAGACATGACTAGTAAGCAATAGATAGACCGTTTATAAAAGCAAAAGCATTAGTATAACTCTAACCTAAACTTACTCTAAACCCCTATAACTAAGAAGGGATAGACTAATATATAGAATAGCTTATTACAAACCTCTAATAAATAGTAAAGAGAGTAATACTAAGGAGGCCTTAAGGCCTCCCTAGGCTAGAGGTATAGTAGTCTAGAAGAGCAAAGGAAGCGGTGGCTAAAGCTAGGTAAGTAAAGAGAGTATAGAGATAATATAAGACTAATATAAATTAGAATATGTATAAAGAGGCAGAGACAAACTAAGAACGTACTATTAGAGAGGAAAAGAGAAATATATAGAGGGAAGCCCTAAAAATACTAATATATAGGAGAAGGACAGAGGCATTTAAAGACTAAAGAGATAGGCTAGACTTAGGAGCTAGGCCCCCTAAGCTCCTAAGAATACTAGACTTAGAGAGAACTAAAAATAACCCTAACCTAGCTATAGCGCACACTAATAAAGCTAAAGTCCTTACATAAAGATTTTTCCCTAAACTAATAGTAGACCTCTCCTATATCCCTAACCTTTCCTTCCCTAAACTTAAAAACGCCCCTTTTCTAGCCTAAGAGTAATTTATAAGAGCTAAAATTATAAACATTCTCTTAGGTATAGCTAGCTAGAAGGCCCTAGGAGATAACAAACTCCTAGTAAGCCTTATTAAAGCCTATAATAACCTAGTAAAGGATATAATTATAAGGCTACTTAATGCTACCCTAGAAGTAAGGTACTTTCTAGCCCGCTTCTAAACTACTAGAGTTATAGTAATTAGGAAACCTAGGAAAATAATAAAGGAGATAAGAAAAGCTAATATATAGAGACTTATATTACTACTTAATATAATAGGTAAGATTATAAAGGTAGTAATAGTAAGATAGCTTATAAGCTACGCTAAGGTAAATAACCTTCTTCTAGAACTGCAAATAAGTAATAGGAGAAATAGGTTAATAGAAACTATAATAAGAGCCTTAATAGAATGCGTGTAAGAGGCCTAGGGAAGGGGTAGTATTACCTTACTAGCTTAGATAGATATATTTACAGCCTTTAATAGAGTTAGCTACCCTTACCTTATTGCCCTCCTAGTTAAGATAGGAGTACTACTATAGCTAGTAATAATAATATAGAGCTTCCTTGTAGGTAGAATAAGCTAGCTTAGCTTTAATAGAGACCTATTATAACTATTTAAGATTAAGGCTAGCACCCTATAAGGCTCCTTACTTTCCCTTATCCTCTTCTTACTATACTTTACTAAGTTATATATATACCTTTACTCTATCCTAGGCATAGTAGTAATAGGATTTGCGGATAATACTAATATTATAGCGTTTAGAAAAACACATTATAGATATAGAAAAGACTTAAAGCTACCTAGAAGGTATATAAAAATAGGTAAAGGAAGTAGGAGTAAAGTTTAACCCCTTAAAAACTAAGCTTATATATTTTAGTAAATCCTAATAACCCCCTAGACTAGGGTCTAACTTAGAGGTAAGGAGATAATACCTATAAAGTCCTACTAATTCTTAGGAGTATAGGTAAATAGAAAACTTAACTAGAGTACTTATAAGAATATTCTTAAGGGAAAATTAGCCTAGTAAAGGCTTGCCCTTACTATATTATTAGCCTTAGTATAGGGATATAGCTTTAGGGACACTAGACTCCTTTACATATAAGTAGTTTAACCTATTATTACCTATAAAGTAAGCGTATACTATACCCTAACTAAAGCTAGAGGGAAACCTAGAGGGATAGTAAAAACTTTATAATAGAATAATTAGCCTATCTCTAGGTTATTATAGGGGCATTTAAAGCTACCCCTATTATATAGCTAGAAGCAGAAATAGTAGTGCTACCACTTAACCTATACCTTAATATAGTTAAACAGAGGTTTAAAGAGAGAATTGCTAATAATAGGATAGTAGAGATAATCTAAACTACCTTATAGTTAGTTAAGACTATACTACACTGTAAAAGGGTTAGATATACCTAACTAAGGGAAGAAGAGCTAGACGCAAACTTATATAATAAGTGGAATAAGAGATAGGAATTATAGTATAATAGAGAATGCCTAAACCACTACTAGCACGCTAGAGAACTTACTAAGGACTGCCCACTATGCCCTAACCCTAAAGAGATCTAAAAGTTTTACATAAACCTAGATAAATATATCTCTTTAATAATAGTATAACTATATATAGGGAAGATAGGGCTAAACAAATTCCTCTTTAATAAAGGTATGCCTAGGGTAATATTGCTAATATATAGCTACGGCTATAGAGAGGAAGATCAGTATTATATTATTATAAGCTATAGTAACTATAACTATATAAGACCTTAAAGGTAGCCTAGAGACAAACAGGAGGTAAGGCTAGCCCTAGACAATCCCATGCAAGCGAGAACCATTGCCAAATAAGTCATATAAACTAGGAGACTTAACTACTATAGGCTAGCGTAAGACCTAGCATTTGCCTTAAGTGAAACAGGACTAAGACTAACCCGCCCCTAGAGGATATATAATAATATGCGGACACCTGGATTAGAAAGAGAACCCTAGGGAATAGGTAGCTTAGAGGCGCGAGAGGGTTAGGACTAACATTATAATAAGATAAGATCACTGCGAAAAAGGAATAAATTCTTAATTAAAACCACTAATGCTAGGTATTATTAGCCCCACCTACCCCCTACGCTGCCCCTAAACTAGCTCTAGTCTGTTATATTACTCCTTCTCTAAAATAAGGATAGTATTCTCTATTACCTTAGCATGCCCCTTTACTAAAAGGGAGGCAGCTAGGAGATAGTTTATCTCCGCTATTTAAGCGTCTAAGCGACGCATCTAGAACACTATTTTATTATACTAGCCCCTACTAGAACCAGACCCGGACTAATCCAGGCCTGCCGCTAAGGCACTCTGCTTCTTACTTTAGTTCTTAGTGTAAAGTTTCCTTATATAATTGTAGTAATTATTAGGAACCTAAGATAAACACACGTTAGATACAAAACAGACCTAGAATTGCCCTAGAGATAGATATATACCTTAGCACTGCTAGTAATAGTAGCCTAGACCTCCGTTAACCACAAGTGCTTAGCTTAATGCCCTATAGTATTTAGCTAAGAGGTAGATTAGCAATAAAATAGACCTAGACATAGCGCGAAACATTACCTTATTGCAACTATTATTAAAAACCTAATAATTAAAGCAAGCGTTAGTTATAGTACCTAACCAAATATTAGTAGAACCGCTACTAGCACTTATTTAGCTTAGGGCTGCCTATACTAATAATGTTATAATACTAATAGCTAGGAGTCCTTATTAATCAAGAGTAATAGAAGATACACTAAAACTGCTATAGCTTACCTAACTACCTAGAATTAGAAACGGAAAAGCCTTAAAATAGGAGTAGAAGAATAACTTACACAAAGCTCCCTATCTAAAGCCCGCCTTAACTAAGCTAAGGTCAGCTACTTCTAAGAATATTACTTAGAGAGGCTTGGTTCCTAGGCGTGTTAGAAGTGGAAGAGTACCCTTAAGGGGTAGGACTTATAGGGGAAATAGACAATAATATAACAAAGAATAGTAAGATAAGGATTATAACGCAAACTATAATAATAGTTAGTAACCGCACTAAATCTAACCTGGAATTATACTGGCAGACAAAAGGCATAAATAAACCTAAGAGAAGATAGATAATGAGGGAAGAAAAGAGGGCAGAATCCTGCGGGGAATTGCTTCCTTTTATATATATAAGGGGGGCAGAGTAATTCACTATAGCAGCGTTAAAAGTAAAGCATAAGGAAAAGTGAAAAAGACATTGCGAAACAGGCGTATAAGCGGAACCGATCCTTAACCAGATTAGACCTAGCCTTACCTCCCCACATATAACTAGGAGTAAGTGCTTAGGGTTTATAATATACTTTGTCGGGCGAAAACCACCACCCAAAAACAACGAATTTGACGATGACGATGCTGATGATATTGACGATATCAGCAAAATGAGCCCGATACCGATATCGAGGCCTGCGAGGTTTTCGATCCATCGCGAGGATCCAAGTCGTAGAAGGGGGAAATCTCAGGTTCTTCTCAAATCATCTCAAAAATCTCGAATCATCTCAAAAATCTCAAATAATCTCGGTTTGAACAATCCAAGCCAAAGGCCACGAAGGGAGAGTTGATTTTCTATCTAAGGGAGGAAATCTAGGATATTTTATCCTAGGGATCTAATGCAGCCGGATTGATCTATTGACCCGATAGACCGAAGGGTCTATCCTAGGGATCCAATGTGGCTAATTTCAATCCAACGAAGCCGATAGACTAGCAAGGTCTCGAGAGGTCTATGACTAGGGATCTGATACAGCTAATTTCAATCTGACAGAGCTGAAAATATAGCTGATTTCGATCCGACGAAGCCGATAGACTAGCAAGGTGGTCTCGAGGGGCCTATGACTAGGGATCCGATGTGGCTAGATTGATCTGTTCAGCCGAGAGACCGAAGGTCTCGAGACCGGTCTCAAGGGGTCTCAATCCTAGCCACACAATACCTAAGTTAGAAGCGGACTAGACTTAGCTAAAAAGTGAGGCCATAGAAGAGTTAGCAAAAAGTGAAAAAATTATAAGGATCCCACCACACTAGAATTCACCTCCTACTAGAAAACATAAGGAGGCCTAAGACAGAGCTGCCCTAGGCCTACAAGCACGCTAAAAGGAGCAAATCCTTCCTCCTAAACTTGGATTTTAGGGATAAGGCTAGCGAGAGCTAGCTATAACTTTCTATAACAGGAAACTTGTCAAGTGGCACAGCCTGCTACAGGGACGGTGCTAACCTAAATACAGAAGTAAGAGGGTTTTTCTCCTATTTATAGGTTTTCCTGTTAACTAACTAGCCGGAGTACTAGTACTAGCGAATATATAGCTAGCTAGTGTACACAATATATATATATATATAAAGCGTTAAATTTAGCTTCTAATGTGAATAAAGCTATTGTAGTTGCTTTCTTTAATTTCCAGCTAATAGGTCCTTTAGCTAGCTTAAATAAATAAGCATAGGTTAATTTTAAAGAGATCCTATTACTAGCGTAGTCACTATTAAAAATCCAATAAGGGTCGTAAAGGCTTTAGAGTTTGTAACAGATCTAGACCTTCTATAGGTTATAGAATAACCTATAGTGCTAGATAGGTACTTAAGCAAGTGTTTAGCAGCATTTAAGTGCTCTATAAACGGCTTAGAAAGCGCTATAGAAAGCCACTAGACTAGAAAAGCAATATTAGGTCTTATTAGAAGCATTAAGTACATAATAGTCCCTATAATACACTGATATAGCTTATAATCAGGGGGTAAGAGAGATTTTGTTAGGTAGGTTACTACTTATTTAATAATTCTAGGTTAAAGAGGAATTTAAACAGGCTTAGTATCTTTTAGGTTAAACCTTTCTAGGGCTTTAGAAATATACTAGGACTAATAAATAGTTAAGGTCCCTTTCTTTTAATTTCTAGTGATTTAAACGCCTAGGAAAAATTCGGCTAGTCCACGGACTTCTATAGGGTAAGCTTTATGTAAAAGCTTCTTTAAACTATTAATATATTTAAGGTCAGGTCCTATTAGAAGGCAGTTATCCATATAAGTTGCTATATATGTAAATGTAGTTAGGTTATAAAAAACGGCTAGGTCCGAAATTAAGGGTGAAATCCATGCTTGCAAAGAAGGTCCTTTAGGGCCTGCTACCACTCTCTAGAGCTTTATTTTAATCTATATAAAGCTTTTTGAAGGAAAATAACTTGCTTTTAAGCGGGTTTATAGCTATATTTCTTAAGTAATCTAGCTATTTTAGGCGTAGCTTTGGCAAATTCGGTAAATTCGTCTAGGATTTGCATATAAATAGCTTCCTTTAGTAAACTATTTAAGAACGCCCCTATAAAATCAACTTATTTGACTTCCTAGTCATTAGAAGCTGCTAGAGCTAATAATATTTGCTAACTAGGAGGGATGCTTATAGTAGCATAAGTCTTGAGATAATCTTAAATTCTATTTACATAAAGCCTTTAGTAACGAGGTAGGCCTTGTATTTTAGGGGATTATTTTCTTTATCCCTTTTAACTTTGTAGATAAGTCTGTTTTTAGGATCCTTTAGCCCTTAGGAACTTAGTCTATCTCTATAAATTTAAAGGTTCTAGTAGCTAAAAGCTATTTAAATTCGTTAAAGGTTGCATCTATTTATTTTTAACTATCCTTGCTTTTTAATGCTTATTTCCAGGTCTTAGGGGTGTCTGAATCACTGTTATTAGTTAATTTAGCCTTTTCCTAAGCCTTAAAGCATAACTCCTTAACAAAAGAAGTTATATTTATTGAAAATGGAAGGGGAATCTAGCTAGAGGGATAGGAAGACCTCTCTAATAGATTCTGACGCGGCGGCTTCTAGATTCACTATAATACGACGATTCTTCAAGATATAGAGCTTTAATAGTTGAATGTAGTTGATTTCTAGCAATACAGACGATCTGACAAGCAATGAGAGGATTCTACTAAGTCCCCTCATAGACCTACCAACCATATCGGCAGAACTAGGTCGCCAATAGGGTCTCGCGAGCTACTTTTTATTTTCCGTATAATTCATTTGTATAGGAAAAGTAAAAATCGACTCACGGCCATACAAACTAGACGCCCGTGTGGCCTAACTAAGCACTTTAATAAACAACCCTATTAATAAAACATACTATAAAATCCAGAATAAATCAAGGATTCGAATAGTATACGTCAGCCTTTTATACGACTACTAGTTCCCTAGTTACAGTCGATTTCAGCTTCCCTATAGGGTAACCTAGTCGGCTTAGTCATACAAGCCTGTGGGTTGGTTGTGTGCAGGAACGCAGGTCACAGCCAAAGCTGCAAGCAACGCTGCAAGCAACGCCTTGTAACTAACGTTGCAACAACGCAACTAGGCAACTAGTGGGCCTATAAAATAGTGCTATAAATAGCATTATTTTAACACTCCCTCTAGAAAAGTATGAGGTAACTAATTCAATACCTAAACTTAGCTCTTTAATAGATATCTAAGTTAACCATAAATTTAATAATAAATCCAATAACTTTTAAACTTAAATCAATAACTTTTCAACTTAAATCAATAACTTTTCAACGGAATTCCAGTGTTTTTGTTGATTTTGATTTTTCGACTTTTTAGTTGATTTTCCTTTTTAAAGCTAGGCCTTTGTATTCGTAAGGCCTAATAGTTAGATAAATTGTTGAAATTTATCATTAGGCAGGGGCTTAGTTAAGCCATCTGCAGGCATCTCCTTAGTGTTAATGTAGATAACCTTAGCTATACCCTTCTGTACCTTTTCTCTAGTATAGTTAAATTTTAGTAGGGTATGCTTTGTTTTACTATAAAGAGCAGGGTTATTAGCGGTAGTAATAGCGCCTTAGTTATCACTAAAAATCGGAACTGGAGGTGCTATAGGCAGCTTTATCTTATTAAAGAGACCGTAAAGCCACTCTAGCTCCCTAATAGCTTTACATAGAGCATCTAATTCAGCCTCTAATGTAGATAAAGCTATTGTAGTTGCTTTCTTCGATTTCTAGCTAATAGGTCCTTCGGCTAGCTTATAGAGATAAGCATAGGTTGATTTTAAGGACTTATCACCCGCGAAGTCGCTATCACAAAAGCCAATAAGGGTTGCAGAGGCTTTAGTAGTAGATTTAGACCTTCTATAAGTTATAGAATAACTCATAGAGCCTAGAAGATATCTAAGCAAATGTTTAGAGGCATTTAAATGCTCTATATATGGCTTAGATAGTGCTGTGGAAAGCCACTGAACCGGAAAGGCAATATTAGGTCTTGTAAGGAGCATTAAGTATATAATAGTTCCTATAATACTCTAATATAGCTTGTGATTAGGGGGAAAGAGGCTTGGTTAAGTGATTAGCTGCCTGTTTTATAATTCCGGGTTAGAGTGGAATTTTAACAGGCCTAGTATCTTTATATTAAATCTTTCTAAGGCTTTAGAAATGTACTAGGACTAGTGGATAGTTAAGGTCCCTTTCTTTTGATTTCTAGTGATTTAAACGCCTAGGAAAAATTTAGCTAGCCCACGATCTTCTATAGGATAAGCTTTATGTAATAGCTTCTTTAGCCTATTAATATAAGCTAGATCTGGACCTATAAGAAGACAGTCACCCACATATGTTACTATATATGTAGATGTAGTTGGGTTGAAGAAGACGGCTAGGTTAGATATTAGGGGTGGAAGCCTAATTTCCGAAGAAAGTCCTTTAAAGCCTGCTGCCACTCTCTAGAGCTTTGTTTTAATCTATATAAAGCCTTTTATAGGAAAATAACTTGCTTTTGAGAGGGTTTATAACCGTATTTTTAAGTAGTTTAGTTATTTTAGGCGTAGTGGCTTCGGCAAAATTAGCGAATCCATTAGGATTTGCATATAAATAGCTTCTTTTAGCGAGCTATTTAGAAAGGCCCCTATAAAATCAACCTGTTTAACTTCCCAGTTATTACAAGCCGCTAGGGCTAGTAATATCCGCTAACTAGGGGAATGCTAGTTGTAGCATAGGTTTCGATGTAATCTTGACCTTCTATCTGCATAAAGCCTTTAGTAACGAGTTAGGCCTTATGTTTTAAAGGATTATTTTCTTTATCCTTTTTAAGCTTATAAATAAGCCTATTCTTTAGAACCCTCTGGCCCTTAGGAATTTGGTCTATCCCTATAAATTTAAAGGTTCTAGCAGCTAGAAGCTGCTTAAATTCGTTAAAAGTTATATTTATCCATTTCTGACTATCCTTGCTGTTCAAAGCTTGTTTCTATGTCTTAGGGGTGTTGGAATCGTTATTAAAAGACAATAATTTAGCCTTTTCTTATGCCTTAAAGCATATCTCCTTAACGAAAGAAGATATATTGAAATCATCGATATCCATAGAATTAGGATTAGTTTAAGAATCCGAATCTAAAAACGGTTTTTAATAGCACCCTTATTAGGGGCGCTAGAGCTTGGGCTTTCTAGGGGTAGCGCTGGAGGCGTTACTGGCGCTGCGGGCGCTAGAGGCTTTGGATAGCTATCCTAAACCTCTAGATTATCTTGTGAGATATCGGCTTCTCCCTCTAAAGGATAGCTCCCTAAAGGCTTAGGGGACCTTACAGAGCTTATATCCTCTATAATTTTAACAAAGCTAGTCTTAATAACTAACCTTTTAGAGGGTATATAAACAAGATAAACGCTAGAACCTAGAGTAGCAAGTAGCCGGCCAGGGATAGTCCTAGGGGCTAGCTTCTAAAGCTTTGATCTCTGCTCCGGAGGTATTAGAACCTTATAATAAGACCCTATAGCCCTAATTTTCGAAAAATTAGGCTTATAAGAGGTCTTAGGCTCTAAGTTAGCTAGATATAGCTGCTTAGGGGTTAGGGGCTTAGTTGTATTTGCGGTGATGTTAACTAAGTCCACTATGGCTGGAAGGATGTAAGACCATAGATATAAGGGCAGCTTAGACCACTAAAGTGTAGCCCTAAGCCAGTCTAGGATAACCCTAATAGCCCTCTTAACTAGCCCATTCTGTTCGTGAATATAAGGGCAAGAGGTGCTAAAACAAATTCCTTTAGAAGATAACCATAACTGAAGTTCATTGTTAATCTTAGTGCCTCCGTTAAAGTGAAGGTGCCTAGGATACGCGTTATATTGGTTTTTAGGGCCTTAAAGAAGCCCTTAATAGCTATATAAAGGGTCTAACCTTCTTTATTAGCTAATGGAAAACACTATTTATACCGGGATTTTCGATTAATAAGGATAAGGACTAGGGCCTTCTTATTATGCGGTATAGGTTCGATTTTAACCGTATCTCCCTCTAGAATGTCTAAAACTCTAGGGGGTCCTGAATAGGTCTTTTAGTAGGTCTTCTAACAGCCTTTGATTGCATATAGGCTATGCAGTTGAAATCCTTTTCTTTAATTGCGGAAAAATCAGGGATCCCTTTAGCTAATTTCGAAGACTTCTTTAGTAAAGGGAGGCCGATGTGGCCTAATTAAATATGCCAAAGAAGGGCTAAATCTAGTAACTTCTTGTAACTAGGATCTAGCTTTTTAGGGCTATTATCCCTTAGCTCCCTCTGTTGCTAGGCCTCTTGAGAATCACAGGCCTCTGGGGGCAATAGACGGCCACTATTGTCACCTAAGTCATTAGGGTATGGACCTTCTAAACCCCTATAGAAGGTGCCTAACTAGGAGGAGCTTCGGTGGGATATAGGGCTAAATCTTCGTCTTCTTCAGAGTCTAATTCTTCGATTCGTTGATATTCCTTGGGATTAAATGCTGGCTGCGGAATTTGAACCTCTATAGGGTAGGAAAACCTAATTCGGTCTTATAGGCTCTTTATTAGTTACAAAATTGAGAGCCTATAAAGGAGAGGTGGGTTAAATGCTTGCAAATCTTAGGAGTGGCTTGCCCCTTAATCTACAAAAAGAAGCCGTGTTTAGCAGGTTCTAATAACCTACAGGGGCTTTTATTGGCTAGGAAAAGCTGGTCTTTAGCTAGATAACCTCCCTTTAGATAGTGGGATAACCCGCTAACTAGGTTAGTATCTATACCTAGGAAATATAAGGCATCTAGCAGAGCTAAAGGCCTATATTCTGGTGGATTTTTCTTGACCAGAACGTTAAAAACAGCGGTGCCTCTTCCTTTAGGATAGATAAGTCCTCCTGCTGTAATTATAGGGCTAGTTTGACCTTTCTTAAGAGGCTTAAAGTCCCTAAAGAAAGCCCTATTATTACAAATGTGACAAGAAGAACCTGTATTATATAAAAGGGAGTTTTTAACCACATTATTAGAGTAGCTAAAAGTAGGCTTAGTAGTAGTGTTACTAGTAGTAGTGGTACTAGAAGTATCCGAATCAGATTCAGAATCACTGCTATCCTCGCTACTAGACTTGCTAGAATCTAGTTCTTTAACGTATCCCGTGGCTAGGCTATAGCCTAACGCAAAAGCAGCTTCTTTTCCTTTATCCTTTTCCCCGTTACTACTCTTCTTCTTCTACTTTTTCTTCTTAGAGGCTTTAGAAGGGTTTGAATCCTTCTTATCCTGCTCTTTAGTGGCATTTGTAAAGTCCTTCTTAGTGTTAGGATTAGAGGATTTCTTCTCCTAGTCCTTAGAATTTCCCTTATTATTAGAAGCCTTATAACTAAGAGCTTTAGCTATAGGGGAGGTTTTATCCCTCTATTCTTCTAATAAATCTGCTATAAGGAACTGTAAATTCAAGGTATTTACAGGCAGTCCCTGTGCCCTAGAAGCTCTGATAGTAAATCTTTGTCTCTTAGCCTAACTAGGGAAGGTCTGCTTTAATGCATTGATATAATGATTTACTTGATCAATAGGTGCGATCTCTACACTACAGAGTTGTAGTCTAGCTAGTAAATTATTAAAATCAGCATTAAAAGCCTCTAAAAATCCCTTATAATTTGAAAAATTTAGGGAGTGGTAGCTAGCGTATAGCGTACCTCGCTGGATTTCAGCACTTTGCGAATAATGCCTAATAAGGACTTTATAGGCTTCTTCGGGGATTTTTGCTAATATATAGCTGCCTGAGGTCTAGATTGACAGCTATCTCTCAATATCATTAAAAGAATAGCTTGATCACAGTTAGCTAGATGGCCTGCTAGGCTTGGATTATCTATGAATTCAGGTAATCCTAGGGCTCTAAATTGAATGCTTAGGGCTTGCTTCCACTAGTCATAATTTTTAGGGCCTTTTAGCTTAGCTCCCTCTAGAATAGAGTGAACCTTCTTATTTAGCTCCTTAATAGCACCTGTGTTAAAGGCAGCTTGTAAGTTACTAGAAGGTAAACTCGCAGAAATAGTAGCAGGCAGGTCTTCTACTGGGACCTTGGTATTTTCTTCCCTTAGTCTAGTAGAATCCTGAAGACCTTAAATAGTAGTCATGGTTTGCGTCAATTTATCTAATAGATTATTAATACTAGCCTTGGTTTTTAGCCGTTTTGACTCGCTATGTTTAATAAAATCTGTTAAAGTCTTGCCTTGTTGTTTAATTTGGCTTTGTAGTTGTAAAGCGCTGGCCTGAACAGCCGGTTGACCTTCTATATCCATCCTATTAGGGTCCCTAGGGGGCTAGAAGGGCCTATAGCAGGGCCCTTACCCTTATAATTAGGTGGTGCCATCTTCAAAAATTCCTGTGCAAAATCTCCAAATTTGTTCCTGTTACAAATAACGCGCTAGAAATTGGTTGTAATGCAATCTGCTTGCGCACGTAAAATGCGTGGCGGGGCTGTTTGAAAGGGTGCCCCTCGAGGTCTAAAAGTGGGTCTGCGGTATGCGCGGGCAGAAAAAGCCGGAGAAAATTCTCAGGGGAAAATTTTCTCAACACCAAAAATGATGGATAGGATTACGGATAATAGGTATTACAGAAGCCACAACGCAACGTAACGTAGTGTATAGTGCGTGCAACGTAGTGTAATAGGTTAAAAAGCCTAGTATAGATATACTAGATGTCCAATGATTTAAAGGATGTAGCGTATCTACTGTTATAAATAATATTAAATATGACGGTCGCGATAGTGAATAGAATCACTAAAAAAGAGGTTGTGGTTGTAACTAGATAGTTACGGTTGCAATGTGGTGGTTGCAGGTGCGGCTGTAAATGAATTTAACACCAAGGGTCTGGTGTTGCGATGCGGGGTGCTAGGGGATGAAAAGCTTCAACTAGCGGTTTCCTTCGTAATCTAAGAGCCCACAGGTATAGTAGAGAGTAACTAGTACCCAAAATCAAGCAGTAATCGCAGTAGAATAACGCAGTAATGTAGTAATTCTATAGGCCTTCCGGGCTCATAACCTATTGAAAATGGAAGGGAATCTAGCTAGAGGGATAGGAAGACCTCTCTAATAGATTCTGACGCGGCGGCTTCTAGATTCACTATAATATGACGATTCTTCAAGATATAGAGCTTTGATAGTTGAATGTAGTTGATTTCTAGCAATACAGACGATCTGACGAGCAATGAGAGGATTCTACTAAGTCCCCTTATAGACCTACTGACTATATTGGCAGAACTGGGTTGCTAATAGGGTCTTGCGAGCTACTTTTTATTTTCCGCATAATTCATTTGTATGGGAAAAGTAAAAAATCAACTTATAGCTATACAAACTAGACGCCCGTGTGGCCTAACTAAGCACTTTAATAAACAACCCTATTAATAAAATATACTATAAAATCCAGAATAAATCAAGGATTCGAATAGTATACGTCAGCCTTTTATACGACTACTAGTTCCCTAGTTACAGTCGATTTCAGCTTCCCTATAGGGTAACCTAGTCGGCTTAGTCATACAAGCCTGTGGGTTGGTTGTGTGCAGGAACGCAGGTCACAGCCAAAGCTGCAAGCAACGCTGCAAGCAACGCCTTGTAACTAACGTTGCAACAACGCAACTAGGCAACTAGTGGGCCTATAAAATAGTGCTATAAATAGCATTATTTTAACAATATTAAAATCATTAACATCCATAGCATTTAGATTAGCTAATGGATTACTTACAGGTGCCTTTTAAGGGGCTTCTATAGGGCTGCTCTCTAGGGAGACTAGATTCTTAGGCTTTAGATTATCCTGAATTTCTAGATTATCTTGCAAGGGATAACTATTACGAAGAAAGTCATTAATTCCTCCCTCTAAAGGATAACTCCCTAAAGATTTAGGGATCCTTATAGAGCCTATATCCTCTATAATTTTCTAAAGCTAGTCTTAATAACTAACCTTTTAGAGGGTATATAAATAAGATAGACGTTAGAACCTAGAGTAGCTAGTAACTGGCTAGGGATAGTCCTAGGGGCTAGCTTTTGTAGCTTAGATCTCTGCTCTAGAGGTATTAGAACCTTATAATAAGACCCTATAGCCCTAATTTTCGAGAAGTTAGGCTTATAGGTGGTCTTAGGCTCTAAGTCAGCTAGATATAGCTGCTTAGGGGTTAGGGGCTTAGTCGTATTTGTAGTAATGTTAACTAAGTCTACTATAGCTAGAAGGATATAAGACTAGAGATACAGGGGCAATTTGGACTACTATAGGGTAGCTCTAAGTTAATTAAGGATAACCCTAATAGCTCGCTTAACTAGCCTATTCTATTCGTGAACATAAGGGCAGGAGGTGCTAAAGCAAATTCCCTTAGAAGTCAGCTATTGTTAGAGGTCGTTGTTAATTTCAGTGCCTCTGTTATGGACTGGCCCCAAGGCAACTGCTGTTGGGCGTCGATATGATATTGAGAAACTTGAGGAGGGAAGAAAGGAAGGTAGGAAACCTATCCCTTCCTGTGCCCCTTATACTCCTTAACTATCCTAAGCTATCCTATCTGTCCTCTTCCTATCCCCTTGTTATCTTCACACCGCTTCTTCCTATCCCCTTATTATCTTGTCTCTGTCTCTTCCAATCCCCTTGTCGTTCCCTGCTATCTTACATTTAGCCTTATCTTCATCCCCTGCTATCCTATATTCAGCCTCAATCCCCACCCTTGCTGTCTTAGCTCAGGCCCCTACTCGTCTCCGTGTCATCCGCCATCAGCCCTCTTGTTGTGCATGCTACAACTAATGCTTAGGCAAAGCCTAAGCCCTTACAGCCTCCGTCAAAATGAAAATGCCTAGGATACGAATTATATTGATTTTTAATTCCTTAAAAAGCCCTTAATAGTATTATAAAGGGTCTAACCTTCTTTATTAGCTAATAAGAGGCACTATTTATACCGTGATTTTCGATTAATAAGGAAAAGGACTAGGGCCTTCTTATTATAAGGTAAAAGGTTTAATTTTTACTATATCTCCCTCTAGAATATCTAGAACTCTAGGGGGTCCTAAATAGGTCTTTTGCTAGGTCTTCTAATAGCCTTAGTTTGCGTACAGGCTAAGCAGTTAAAATCCTTGTCTTTGATAGCGGAAAAATCAGGGATTCCTTTGGCTAATTTTAATAATTTCTTTAGTAAAGGGAGTCCTATATGGCTGAGTTAAATATGCTAAAGAAGGGCTAAATCTAGTAATTTCTTGTAACTAGAATCTAGCTTTTTAGAGCTACTATCCCTTTACTCCCTATTATGCTAGGCTTCTTAAGGATCACAGGCCTTAGGGGATTCTAGACAGCCACTATCATTATCTAACACATTAGGATATAGACAGCCACTATCATTATCTAACACATTAGGATATAGACAGCCACTATCATTATCTAACACATTAGGATATAGACCTTCTAAATCCCTTATAATAGAAGATGCCTGACTAGGAGCTCTGGTAAGATGTAGGGCTAAATTGTTAATATTGTTATCTTTAAAGTCAATTTCTTTAATTCGTTAATATTCTGTTGGATCCAGGGTAGGCTGCTGTGGAATTTGCACCTCTATAGGGTAGGAAAACCCTATATAAGTCATATGGGTTAGATGTTAATAAATCCAGGAGCCTATAAAGGAGAGGTGGGTTTAATGCTTGCAAATTACAGGGGTTAGTTGTCCTTTAACTTGCAAAAAGAAGCCGTGTTTAGTAGGTTCTAATAACCTATAGGGACTCTTATTAGCTAGGAAAAGCTGATCTTTTAGAAGATAACCCCCAGAGAGATAGTGGGTGAAACCACTAACTAGGTTTGTATCTGTTAAAATAATGCTATTTTTAGCACTATTTTATAGGCCCACTAGTTGCCTAGTTGCGTTGTTACGCGGCGTTGCTGCACTACGTTGCGTGGTTGTGTAACGCATCTTGCGTTGCCACCTAAGCAAAGCTACGGCATGTATGACTAAGCCAACTAGGTTACCCTATAGGAAGCCAAAATTGACTGTAACTAGGGAACTAGTAGTTATATAAAAGGCTAACGTATACTATTCAAATCCTTGAATTTTTCTGGATTTAATAGTATATTGTATATAAAGGGTTGCTTATTAAAGTGCTTAGTTAGGCTACATAGGCGTCTAGTTTGTATGGCTGTGAGTCGATTTTTTACTTTTCCTATACAAATGAATTATGCGGAAAATAAAAACTAGCTTATAAGACCCTATTAGCGACCTAGTTCTGCCAATATAGTTAGTAGGTCTATGAGGGGACTTAGTAAAATCCTCTCATTGCTCGTAGACTGTCTATTAGCTAGAAATTAACTATATTTAACTATCTTGGCTCTCAAAGTGAATTATCTATCGTGGTTTAGTTATCTATAGGTCGCAGCGCCCTCTATTGCGCTAGCTATCTAGGAATTACTAGGGAGGTCTTCCTATCCCTCCAGTACATTCCCTTCCAATTTTCAATAGTGGGATTATCCTAGGGGCCACGGAGGACCGGGCTCACCTGACTTCTAGCGGATGGTTTTAGTACAGGCAGCCAAAGGGCGCTTGGGCCAAGCTTCTAGAAGAGGGGGATAATTGTAAGGCGCTGGCATGCACAGGGGTATAGTTCGTGACAGGCAGGCCTCTTAAGCAAGTGTAAGGTGCAATGCAGCAACGGCTAGCATTGACGGATCTTTTGGTCTATTGGGGAATTCTAGCACACCTTCTAAGTTCTTACATTAAGGACCTAGTTTGTTTGCTCTATTTACCTATTAGTTTAGGGGTAAAATGCTGTTAAAAGTCTATGTTTTACACACGCTAAGTAGCATAGCTCTAACTAGAATTAACTTATAAAGACTAGTCCCCTATTAGACATAATGCCCTCTAGCGCCCTAAATTATAGCTTAATTTCCTTATGAAGTAGTTCTGCTAATTTAGCTACGTTAATGGTGGTTAATACTAGGAGGAAAATAGAGTACTTAGTGAATTAGTCTATAATTACTAGGATTACGTTAGTCTCTTACTTGTTAACCCATGTTGTAAGCAGTTCTGTAATAAAATCTATAGAGATTTTGACCTAGGGTTACCTTAGTATTAGTAGTGATTTAAGTGTTCTATATAAGCAATGCCTTCTAGCTACCACCCGCTAGCATACACCACAGCTTATAACGTAGTTAAATACTGTGACTCCTATTTATAGCCACTAAAAATAATGCTTTAATAGGTTAAGCGTGCGTTTAACACTAAAGTAACCTGCTAGTGGATTATTATAGTATAGTTACAAAAGCTCCTGTTATAAGATAGGCTCTTAAGGAATAACTACCTAGTCTTAGTATATTAGAAGACCCCTTACACTATGTAACTATAGGCTAGCTTTTCCCTTACTTCTTACTAAGGAATTTACCTTACTGTTCTGCCTCTATAAATCCAGGTCTTAGTCCTATGCCTTTTATAGTAATTAAGCTAGTAATTTATTTAATTTAGTTAGATATAGATTCAGTAATGCTATAGCCGCCTAAATCTCTAGTGTGTTAATTCCTTATATATATGCTATTACCTCTTTAAAATCACCCTTATCTAGCTAATCTTTTACTAGTTCTTTAGTAGCTATAATACCTTTAGCTAGGTATTTTCCTCCCTTAAAGGCATCTTACTACGCTAGTCTCTCTCTTTAGCTAGGGCATTTTCCTCCCTTAAAGGTATCTTACTAAGCTAGTATCTTTTAACTAGGACATTTTCCTTCCCTAAAGGCATCTTACTATATTAATCTCTTTTAGCTAGGGCATTTTCCTCCCTTAAAGGTATCTTACTAAGCTAATCTCTAATAACTAGGATATTTTCCTTCCCTAAAGGCGTCTTACTATATTATTCTTCTAAGATAGGGATATTTTCCTTCCCTAAAGGTATTTTACTATGTCTTCCTTAATATATTAGTATCTCTTTTACTACCCTTTTCTTAGTAAGTACTAGCTTCCTCTAAAGTTCTAGTAATAGCGCCTAATTCATTATAGGTTTGCCCTTATAATTAGACTTTCTTAATAGTGTATTCGTAGGGTTACTCTTCCCTAGTTTATATCTTATTATAAAGTGAAATAGGCATAGGAATATACACTATCTGGCTTACCTTCTGTTAAGCTTTAGTTAGTTTATAAAGGTTTATAGGTTATAATAATCTAACAGGACCTCCACTAGGGTTATTACCCCTTTAACATAGTGTCGCCAGTATTTGAATAACTCTATAATAGCGAATAGCTCTTAGTTAGTATTGAAAATGGAAGGAATCTAGCTAGAGGGATAGGAAGACCTCTCTGATAGATTCTAACGCGGCGGCTTCTAGATTCACTATAATACGACGATTCTTTAAGATATAGAGCTTTTATAGTTAAATGTAGTTGATTTCTAGTAATACGGACGATCTGACAAGTAGTAAGAGGATTTTACTAAGTCCCCTCATAGACCTACCAACCATATTGGCAGAACTAGGTCGCTAATAGGGTCTTATAAGCTACTTTTTATTTTCCGCATAATTCATTTGTATAGGAAAAGTAAAAATCGACTTACAGCCATATAAACTAGACGCCCATGTAGCCTAACTAAGCACTTTAAGAAAAACCCTATTAATAAAATATACTATAAAATCCAGAATAAATCAAGGATTCGAATAGTATACGTTAGCCTTTTATACAACTACTAGTTCCCTAGTTACAGTCGATTTCAGCTTCCTATAGGGTAACCTAGTCGGCTTAGTCATACAAGCCTGTGGGTTAGTTGTGTGCAAGAACGCAGGTCATAGCCAAAGCTGCAAGCAACGCTGCAAGCAACGCCTTGTAACCAACGTTGCAACAACGCAACTAGGCAACTAGTGGGCCTATAAAATAGTGCTATAAATAGCATTATTTTAACAGTTAGCTATGCTATAATTTCGCTCTATATCTATAAACTTCCTTAACTAAAAGGCCACTAGGTGCTAATAACCCTTGTTATCTTACTAAGATAAGATTCCTGCTATTATAAAGACTAAGGCATCTGTCTTAATACGCACTAGTTAACTTAGGTTATAATAATAGAGCAGAGGGGCTTATTAGAAGGCGTCTTTTAGCTAGTTAAACGCTGCCCTTTCCTTTACTCTAAATATAAACTTCCCTATCTAAATGCTATTTTAACTACCCTTTATTAGCGCGTGTAGCAGTGCTATAATCCTAGAGTATTTATAAATAAAACATTAGTAAAAGTTATAGAATCTAAGGAAGAATTAAATATCCTTAAAGCTTATTAGTTTTTTCTAATCTTAAATAGTTTATACCTAGCTTATATTTATTAAGATTTTATTAACTAAGAGAATAAATCCTAGGAATTTAACTAAGTCCTAGTAAAATAAGTATTTTAAGGGTTTTGCGTATAGTTTTATAGTTCTTATACGCTCTAATACCTCCTTAATATATATAGTATACTTTTCTTATATCTTAGAGAAGATAAGGATATTATCTAAATATACTACATAAATAGTATTTATTAGCCTATAAAGCGCCTTATAAATATAACTTTAAAAGGTAGTGGGCGCATTAGTTAATCTAAAAGGTATAATAAAGTATTTATAGTGGCTATAATGTGTGCAAAAGGTAGTCTTTTACTTATTGCCCCTTTAATATAAATTTAATAGTATGCGTCCTTAATATTAATCTTTAAGAAGTATTTAGCCCCTTAGTATTAGTCTAGGATCTCTAAAATTAGGGGAGAGCGTAGTAATTCTTCTATATTACTTTATTAAGTCCCTAATAGTCTATATATAGTTAGAGCATTCTATTTTTCTTTAGTATAAATAGGATAAGCGCGCTTATAAGACTCTTAGAAGGTCTTATAAAGCCTTTTACTAGGTTATTATTAATATATTCTTAGAGCTCTTTTAATTTGCTTTAAGAGAGAGGGTAAATAAGCCTATAAGGGGTGTAGCCCCTAGTACTAGATTGATTACGTAGTTAGTTAATTTCTTTAATAGTAGGGTTCCTACCTTATTAGATATAAAGATATTTCTAAATTCCTATAGATCCTTAAGGATATCTTTAATAGTTCTATACGCTTTCGCCTCCTTATTATCTTCTAATATAATAAATTCATCCTTTATAACTCCTATAATAGCATATATAATAGTTTTATTCTACATTACCTTAGTAAATTTGTAGGGAGTTAGTAGTAAAAGGCCTTCTTCTTTTCTTAAACTATTACTCTTATAAGTATAAGCAAAGGTATACTTATTCCTCTGTAAGTGTATATATCCTAATTAATATAGGGCTTCCCTTTACTCTTAGGTCCTTATTAATAGTAATATATAGGAGCCTAAGGTTTTTCTATTCTCCCCTTAAGTCTATAATTATAAGGGGTACTTAGTATACGCTATATTAGGGAACTATAAGAGCCCTTATTACCTTAAGGGTAGGAGGTGTAATCTCTGCTTATTATAACCTATAGGTCTTTGTAAATTCTATGCTAAGAATATTAACCTTAGCGTAACTATCTAGATTAGCTACTATTACTATATCTTTATACTTATAAATAGTAACTAGTATATAAAAATAATACCCTATTAGTACTTTAGCTTATAGGGTAGAAGTAAGGGCATTTACTTTTACCTTAGAGCGTTTTCCTAACCCTTTTAGTGCTCTTTCTTTAGCTTATAGCATTAAGCCACTATATAACTTATAATCCTATAGTTATAATATATTAGGCCTTACCTAACTTCCTTATTATTTAGGGGTATAGTAGGAGTCTTTTCTTCCTCTTTCTTATCTTAGTTAGTATATAGTTAGTTACTATATAGTAAATTATGCCTTTAGTATTAGGGAGCCTTATAGGAATACCTCTCTTATAGGTTATTAGGCTTTTACTTATTCTTTAGTATTAATTCCTAAAATTATTAAGTAAGTTATATAACCTCTTCTTAGGTTTTACTAATAATAGAGGTATATAAGTTAAGGTAGTCCTATAGGTTAGGAGTAGTTTTATAAAGAATATAAGGGCATAGGACTTCTCTAAGGCTTTTTCTAAATATTTCTCTAGCAAATGTATGTAAATACTTTGTCAAGCGGAAAACAACACCCTAAAAGACACGATGCTAGCCCACGGTCGCAAGTAGCTCTAGAGCCTACACACAACAAAGGGGTCAATCGTCTTGACAATATTGATCACAATAACGGCTAGAGATTTCTCGTCGTGTAGAGACGCTCTAGATCAAATAGTCTATTAGTATCTCAATTAATAATCTTAGTTTATCTTATTATAATCTTAGGTATCTTTTCAATAAAACTTAGGGGTTAATTTAAGAATCTTGTAGGGCGTGGTGTGTTTTAAAAAGAATCTAGCTATAGACAGTCTCTTTATAGATTAAATGCTCCCCTTACTTAGATAACTAATATTATTATTCCCTATTATATTATTTATCTTAATAACCCTTAGCGCTTGTCATTATAGTTGCGTGTTTCTAGCGCGTATCTTATAGCACATAACACCTCCCTAGGTATACACTAGTTATCCTTAACTAGGCGTGCACACTAATAACTAAAGTGCCCTATAAGTGCGGTTAGTAATTAATACCTATTGAAAATGGGAAGGGGAATGTACTGGAGGGATAGGAAGACCTCCCTAGTAATTCCTAGATAGCTAGCGCAATAGAGGGCGCTGCGACCTATAGATAACTAAACCACGATAGATAATTCACTTTGAGAGCTAAGATAGTTGAATATAGTTGATTTCTAGCTAACGGACGGTCTGCGAGTAATGAGAGGATTCTACTAAGTCCCCTCATAGACCTACTAACTATATTGGCAGAACCAGGTCGCTAATAGGGTCTCACAAGCTACTTTTTATTTTCCGCATAATTCATTTGTATAGGAAAAGTAAAAATCGACTCACGGCCATACAAACTAGACGCCCGTGTGGCCTAACTAAGCACTTTAATAAATAACCCTATTTATAAAATATACTATAAAATCCAGAATAAATCAAGGATTCGAATAGTATACGTTAGCCTTTTATACAACTACTAGTTCCCTAGTTACAGTCGATTTCAGCTTCCCTATAGGGTAACCTAGTCGGCTTAGTCATACAAGCCTGTGGGTCAGTTGTGTGCAAGAACGCAGGTCACAGCCAAAGCTGCAAGTAACGCTGCAAGCAACGCCTTGTAACTAACGTTGCAACAACGCAACCAGGCAACTAGTGGGCCTATAAAATAGTGCTAAAAATAGCATTATTTTAACAATACCTTTATTAAGGGAAGGTATTATTTAATCTAGTACACTTAGGTCTAATCTAATTAACCTTATATAGCAGGTCTTCCTAAAGTAAAAGGGAAGTATTAAAGTAAAGAGAGGAAATAGAATTAGTAATAATAATAAGAGTAAAATAAAAAAAAGAAGAAAAGAGAAAGCTTAAATAAGGAAAGAAAAGAGAGGAAAAAAATAACACCTCCTTAGCTAAAGACCTAAATTTCTTATCTCCTAAGAGAGCTTTAGCGTTTTTAGTGTTTAAGGACATGTGGTAAGTGATATTAGTAAGGGAGTACGGACTGTAGGTTACTTAGCTTCTCGCTAAGTTACTCTCTTTTCTTAATTCTTACGCTAAATAATTAATCCTTAAGCGTGCTTTTCTTCTTACTAGTAAGCTTTAATGATTTTAGCCTATGTTTTGCGGGGCACTAAACTAGGTAGCACCACAGACGCGTACGTGGATGACGTTAGTAGTTATATAATAGTTTTCCTTTGTGCTACTCTTTGTGCCCTAAGGAATAGAAGGAGATTAATTATTATAGCTTAACCTATATCTCTAAGAGGGTGTTAAATTATTCTTTCTTCTACTTATTAAAGTAAGGTCTTGTAGTTATGTACTTGCTCCTACCTAATAACTCTATAGATTCTTAGTGATCTTAGCTAATCCCTAATATCTATTTAAAAAGCTTATTTATTACTATTTATTATAATTAAAGAGCTTTCCTTATAGTAGTAAGTGTTTAATTCTCCTTACTACGTTAAAGTGCTTTAAGTTTTGCGGCTAAGGATAGTGGCATTAATTCATGTCTAGCAATAGATAATAATATAGATAAAGACGCTTATAACGTTTAATAACTTTTCTTTCCACTTAATCTCCGTTCTTTTACATTAATTAGAGGTAAATTGTCTTAGGCTTCCTGCTATGTTTGTCTTTCTTATTCTTATAGCATTTCTTATATGCTAATATCAAAGACCTTAGGGTTATTAGTGAAAACACAGGCTACAGGCTGCTAAAAGTCCTAAACGCGGAGATTGTCATTTCGTGCCGTGTTAGTGTACCATTTAATTAGGCGATTCTCTCAAACCGTTAACTAATAATAGAATCCCCACCGAAAGTATGCAATTATTCGATCTTAATATCATACTTATTCGGTGTGTTCTAGTCCTCCGCGATTAGATCAAGTGCTTGGTGACTAACCTAGCAGCGAATCATTTGGAGAAGGAACCCTAGGCATACATACCTGTATTCCCAGTTTCCTTTCTGCTCTATTGCTAGGACTGTAATTGCCTTAAAATCATAGGGGTAGTTTATAAGTTATATAATCTGTCCCTATTCACCTATAAAGTCTGTAAAACAAGTTATTTTTCCTTTATTTATACTATTAAAATAGTATAAGCATCCCTACTTTTATTAAATATAAAAGCAGTCTAGTGGTTTGTGAAGAAGGTGAATCCTATAATAAGGCGTTAGTTACTTATATCTAAGTAAAGGTTAATAGGGTTATATTTAAAACTATACTTAATATTAATAGGCTAATAGGTAGTATAAAGTCTTCTAGCCTTCGGACTAATTAATTATTACAGTGTCTTTATATTAAAGTCTTCTATATTATTAACCTTAAATGTTTATAGAAGCACTACTACTATTACTTTAAGGCTACGCTCTATAATCTTCCCTATTACTATTAGCTTAAACTAATTAAGCTAATCCTTGCTTAGTATTTTGCAAGCCTTTTGTAAGAATTTATAAACATCCATTAGATAACTACGCTATTACTTAGTTATCTATCCTAGTCTAATTAGTATTACTAAATTAAAATCGTTACTGTTTTAATAGACTTTAAATCTTAATAAAGGCTGTGGCTAGTCTCTTCGCAAATAGAATAGAGGTAGCTGCTATTTATAGAGATTAGCTAGATTAATCTTAATAGTGTCTTCCTCTCCTTCTCTAAAAAGGAGTTTTTAGTCCTATATATTAAAACATAAATATAATATATAGTAAGGCATTTACTATAAGGGAAGTAAGCGATAGTGTTACTATTAACTTTAGTTTAATCTTCTTTATTTATAACAGGCTCCTTATACTACTCTATCTTTCTAGTTAAGATTAAAAAGGTGCTTATTGATTTTGGTTTAATATAGCTAGAGGAGGGGGATAAAAGGGTAAGGGATAGTAGGGTTAAAGGTTTTAAGGAAGATATGTGCTAGTGTAAGAAGTAGGTTAGATTAAATAGTTCCTGTGATTTAGACTTTAGTATTATAAGTCACTTATAGGCAGCTATCCGCTTATTAGTTGTTAATGCCTATTATAGGCATTATCTTGTGGCTTAAGGCTTTTAACCCTCTTCCTTTCCTCCTTTTTATTCCTAGCCCTACCATTCCTTACTTTATCTCCTAATTAATTAATTATAGCTAAGTCTCTTAAAACACCTTATTAAAAACTTCCTAATATTACTACTATTATAAGGGCAAGTATCCCTAAAGGCAAGCTCTTAGTAATAAAGACTATAGACTAGTCTAACTACACTGAGTTTTTCCTGTCTTTCTTTAGTAAAGACTATATTAGTTTATATAAATCATTTAATCTTATGCTTACATTATTACTAATAGCTTCTATTCTATAGTATAAGTTCCTTTTGCCTTCTAGGTTTAAAGCAGGATTAACATTAGTAATAGCAGTGTTTTATTATACACAGAGATTTCTCTTTATCCTTCTAAAAATCCCCTAGAGGGAGCACCTCCTTATTTAATTAAGACTATAAAGGGGACTAAATTACTAAAGGAATTTATATAAAGCTATACCAAATTAGATAGTGCCTTAGCCCTTACTATTAAAAATAATTATCATTCTCTAGTTCTTATTCCTACTAAGATAGCTTACCCTAACAGGTACTTATTACATGCCTTATTATAATGTCCTAAACGCTATTAAGCTTTACTAGTGTCTATATTTAGCAGATTGAATAGTATATTTTACACCCACTACTTAAACTTGTATATATAGTATATTACCTTCTTTAATAAGCATATATACTTTCCTTTCTATAGATGCGTCTTGCTTTCTAGGGTTAGTAATAGCGTATATAGTAACTATATCTGGAATAGGTCTTGTGCAGCAAGCTATAAATAGCGCTTTACTTCTAGGTATTATACTAGGTCTTTCTAAGAGCAAGCTCTTACTCCTTTCTTAGGAAAAGAGTAGTCTATTAAGGTAGCAGAGGCTCTTCTGTTTAACTTAAACACTATTAACCTTAAAAACTCTCCTTACTTAGCAATTAATATGCCTTCTCCTTTTCTAAATTATTTATAAATACTAGGAGGGTAGAAAGGAAAATAAACTAGGTTTACTATATAAAATTCAAGAAAAACATAGTAAGGAAAAAAAAACAGAATAGGTGGCTTTATAGCTATAAGATTTATGCCTTAATTACTTCATCTTTAGCATGTAAATAAAAACTTACTAGACTTCTAAAAGAGGGAAAAGAGATAAAAAGAAAATAAAGTAAATAATCTTTAATCTATACATATATTAGTGCATCTAAGGGTATGCTTTATACTCCTGTTTTTGCTTAGCTATTAAGAGAGGTAGTTATACCTTAATCCTATAATATAGACTTCTTTAAGGTAGGAGTTTAACTTCTTCCTTAAGGTCTAAGCTTACTCCTTTATTATTAACTATTTAATCTAATATATTATATTAAGCTACTAATAGTATAATTATTAAGACTTCTCAGTTATAATTACTAACTTCTTCTCTTACCTAGCTTTAACGTAAAGCGTGTAGCTATCTATTAGTAGTTAAAGTTTACTAACCTTCTAAATCTAGGATAAACTTCTTAATGTAATTCCCTAAGATTATCTTTATAAGGTAAACTCTATCTAGTGTCTATAAATAGTAGGCCCTAGAGATTAGCGCTTACTTATAAATTTAGAAAGGCCTATTTTATCTTATTATAAGCTTCTTTATTATAGATATATTAACATTCCTTCTAATATTATACACTAGTATAAGGTCTCCTAGTTTTAATTAATCTTTCCTTAGAGAGGTAGCCTCATTCTTATTAGTTTATTTTATAAGATATTTCCTAAAGTTAAATACCTTCTTCCTTGCTTTTCTAATATTCTCTGCCTTTCTTTTAAGCATTTACACTTAAGCTTTAAACAGGTCTTAGCTAGTAGTAACTATATCCTAGTTAATTAGTCTCTAAGTTAGGAATTTAACTTCTAGTGGTAAAATTAGTTCCTATCCATAGATTAAGTAAAAAGCAGACTTCTTATATAATTTGTAAATAGCAGTGTAGTCTATAAGAAGAGCTTTATTAAGGTGCTTTACCTATTAGCTATTTAATCCTCCTAATTTTACTAAAGCGAATATAAGAGACTAGTGTCTAGCTTTAATAGGGGAGTTTACCTTTAGGTTATACCTAGATATTTAAATACCTATAATTCTAATATCTATAAGTGCTTCTTTAAGATTTCCTTATATTTTAAGGCCTTTATTATAGACTATAAATTAGAAAAGACTAAACCTACTAATTAGGGATAAGAGGAATTTCCTAATCGCTACCACAGTTATATTCCTAACTAGCGTAGCCTCCACCTAACCTGTTAGATTGCATCTTGCCTCTAAGAGATACTTATACCTGTGATTAATTAGAAGGTACTAGGTGTTAATGTGAATCTTACTTATTAGGTTCCCTAGCGTAACTAGCACTAACAGTTCTTAAGGTTACTAAGGTGTAAACTTCTAATATGTCTTACAGTAAGTTAGTATTTCCTAAGTTATGTTCTAGAGTCCCTTCCACTAATACTACTACTTTATTACTTAGAAAACCACCTTAATACCTTTATAACTAAGTTCCTTATAAATTACTTTAACTATTATATGTTATTACTTAGGTATATTAATAACTAACGCTAGCCCCTTTATAATTCCTATTAGTCTTTTCTAAAGGTATTTGTTCTCTAAAAAGAACTTTTTAGCTTTATTTTATAGTTTCTTATAGTCTCCTATGCTAAGATTAATTAGTCTCTAAAGTGTGAATAAGAAATTAATCACTTAGCGCGTTTCTGCTAAGTAATTTCTCTTACTATTCTCTTTAATCTTAACGCTATTTAGGTGTAAGTTAATAAAGTCTTTAATATCCCCTTAACCTCCTAATCTAATTAATTAGACAGTCTAGGACCCTTTCTAGATAAAGTATTTGCAATTTGGTTTTTCTTGCTAAGAATATATTATATAGAAAAGTCAAAGAGTAGTATATAGCTAATCTATTGCGTAACTAGGGCTCTAGGCATATTATTAACAGCGCTATTAAGCTAGTGTATAAGGACTTGTAAATCTGTTTTTAGTGTAAAAGGAACTCCGTAAAGATAAATTCGTAGCCTTTGTAACGCGTAGACAACTACCTAGTATTCTCGCTTAGTTATATTATACTTAGTCTTAGCAATAGTCTAGGTGCCGCTCTTATATTAAATAGGATAGTATTTGCCGTTAACTATTTAGAGTAATACTACCCCTATTTAAGTAGACTTGTATTTACTATAAGGATGATTTCTCTAAAACCTAGTCTAAGATTAAGTAAAACAAGAACTAGGGCTGTAGTTATTACTTTTTTAAAATATCTATAGCTTCTTATTAGTCTAGCCCCTATACCTATTCTATTGTTTTCCTTAGTAAAATTACTAGTGGTTTTGCCTTTTATGCATAGTGTTTTACCTAGATGTGGTAAACTCCTATTAATCTAATAAAAGAGCGTACCTTAAATAAATCCTAGCAAATTAACTATTCTAGGATTTTTATTATCTTTGCCTTAGTTAGTTTCCATCTATTTATTTTACATATAAACCCTACAATTTTTACTAACTTCTAGCAGAACTTTAATTTAGCTACTAAGGCTATATAGCTAGAGAGTTTAATATTAACTAAAACTTTATTAATATTAATTAAATATTCTATCACATATTTGCGCACTCTAGGCATGATTTCCTCCTTATTATACGTTATAGTTAGGCCTTTAACTGTAATGTTATCTAGGAAAGGTACGTAGATTTTAGGGATTAAGTTAAATAGGATTTGCCTAATAATTCTAATAAATTAAGCTACTAAATTAGTAGCTCCCTATAGTAGGTGGTAAAGTTATAAAAGCCTAATTATAGTAGAGATTATAGTTATATCCCTACTCCTTTCCGCTAGTTTCTGTTAAGTTGACCAAGGGGGATTCGGGTCCTATGACCACAGGTCACTAGTGCACTAGTTACTCAATGTAAAAGGTTCAATTCTGCTTGTCTTCTAGGTCTAGCTATAGGGGGATTAAGGCTATAGATATACCTTAATCCTAGGGATGCCTCCGCATACGTGGTGTTATAGGTCAAACACGCTGTCTGGGGCGAAGTAAGGCAATAGTCCCGTGCGGCCAATCACGTTACTAGTCTAAGTAGGGCAATAAGACCCCGTGCGCCAGTTGCGTTCTAGTGCACAGTGGGGCGATAAGACCCCGTGCATCCAATCGCAATTCAGTGCATAGTGAGGCGATAAGACCCCTGTGTATCTAATCGCAATTTGACTGTGGTAACGAATTCGTCCGCAACGAATTCATAGCAATTCTAACACTAGTAATTTTTCTCTTTTTATTATAGGCGTAAGAGGCTTAAAAGCGCAGTAAAATTAATCAAAGGAAATATTATAATAAAGGGGTGATTAAGCAGGTTTCGCTGCTTTGATTGGTTAGTTAGATATGCAGGTCTGTTGTTAAAGACAGGAAAACAGAGGTAATAATAGAAGTAGGAAAAGAGAGGTTATAAGGTTACTTACGTAGCCGAGTAGGGCTAGTCATTAATGCGGCCAATCGTATCGCGTGCATCAATTCAGTAGACCCACTTTTAGTCTAATCCAAACATTAGCCGTAGGGGCCAAACATAAGCCGTAGGAAGCTCTAGCAATCTCTCTTTTTCTCTTTTGGCTAAAAACTCAAAAACGTAATAAAAATCGAATTAAAGGGAAGTGTTAATAAGTGAATCCTTTAGTGGAAATCCACGGCTATAATTAGTCTGGGTTTAATCTGTTCTAGACCGTTAATAGGGGGAAACAAGGGCATTGTCACTTTACTAGTCTCTTCACCTAACCTTCCACACGTATATTAGCCTAATTATTGTTAATAAAGGTCTTAAGGCTTTTGTTCGATGAGGCTTTTGTCATTATATTGGCGATATTGTCTCTTCCGTTAATCTAGCGGATCTCGTGGATCTCGCGCCGTTTATATGATTATCGCAATGCTATGATATCAATTATAAGTCGCTTCTCCTTTGTTATTCTAAGCTTAACGAGGCATTTATAAAGCAAAAAGAGTCTGTGTAGACTACAATTAGCACCTATAGTAACTTCAGCTGCTTTATCACGATGTTAAGCGTGGTGTTTACAGCGTAGGTCACGTTAACGCCTTGTACTATGCTATATAGCTCTAATACTAGGGCGCTTCTTATAACCCTTTTACTTTTTATAAAGCTATATATAATAATATTACCTCTTATTGTAAATTTAGCGCTCTTATTATTACTTTTATTGCCTAGGATAATTACATATCCTAGCTACAAGCTTAAGTCCTTATTATTTGCAAAAGAACTGTTAATAAAGACATATAGCTTAGCGGACAAGAGATTAATTAGTATATAGCGGAGGCCGCGGTCTTAATATTCTATTTGCTAGTGAAGCCTTTTGTTTAGTTGTTTAATATTATTAATTATGATATTGTGTTATTAAGCAGTGACAGAGAGGTTATATAATGCTTTAGGCTAACAGATTGTGGCGATGTATGCTCCACGGGCGCGTTATTTAACATACTATTAATGCTTTAAATCCGTAGCTATATTAATAGGCTAAATCTTCTTACTTTAGCCTTTCTAATAGAGGTTTAGCGAGCTATTATTAGATTTAGTTAGCATATAGCCATTAAAGATTAGCGGTGTTTCTATGGTAAGCCTTTACTTTAGTTTAGCGGTGAAGTTAGCTTTCTTTAGCTTAGATTCTTTACGCTTAAAGAAGGCATTATTGCTAAGCCCTAAGGTATTGTTAGTCTGCATTCTAATGATTCTAAAGCAATCCTTGTTATCTAAAATTAATAGGCACGGGTTATATGTTAAAGTAACTATATTAAGGTTATTACAATAATAATGGAAGTACATTAACCACTAGTGTGTTCCTGCTTCCGCAATTCTATAGAGGGGCTTAATAACTTCTATTACTATTCCTTATAGATATAAGTGTTTAATCTGATTAGGAAGTTACGCGATAATACACCTATTAAGCTTTGTTATTAATTATACGTAGGCTTATGTGATATCACGGATCTAAAGGCTAATGCCTTTCTTATAGAGGAAGGGGCTAGGGCTATAATCAATCGTTAACTAGCCTGTTAGATAGTCAGAGATTAGGTTAGGATATCAAATTTATCGTGATCACTGTGGCCTTGGATAACTAGCCGTGATTTCTTATATAGTGTTTCCGTTCCCTTTTCTTTAACTTCTTAAACTATGTAGGATTTAAAGATTTGCTAGCTACTGTGTAGGTTTAGGTTAAATCTAACAAATCTAAAGACTTTGTGAGCTTATAAAGCGCTGATTTCATCTTAATCAGAGCGTTTAAACAGGTTACCTAGAGTGGTTATCTTCCTTTCTTTACAAAGTTGTATAGCTAGGTCAAAATTGGCCTTTTCCTTTACTATAAGGAAGGTTTTACTCTAAATTAGCTCTTTAGGTAGCTAGAGAGGGTTCTTTCTAGGTCTTCCATGACCTCTCTTAGGTATTAGATTTGTGTTAGTTGTGGTGTTTAGCTTTGGAGGTCTTTCTCTTTATCTTATAATATGCTCTTCTTCTAGGTTAAAGTCTTTATTAGATATATTAGAAGCGGCTTCGGATTCTAGTTCTTCTTATTAGGGATTATTATTATCACGTAAATATAGTTTAACAACAGTTAATCGAAATCTAGCAGGTCTGTATAGCATTTAAAGAGTGCAGCTTTCACCGTTAGTAGCAATTAGCTTATACAGGCCTTACTAGCCTTCTTTCTCACGCCATACACGTATATCTAATTACAGAGGTAGTAAATATGTAAGCGTTATGTTTAGACTATTGCAGGCAGCGAGGGCATCTCTAACCTGCCTTCTCGCTAGGTATTATCAGGCTTTATCAGTCGCTTTCCGTAGGATTGTAGCTTATTGTGTAATAGAGAGGCTTAGTGGTGAATTATTAGCTAGTCGTAGGTATAAACCAAACACAAGGAGCGTAGGCACAAGGCTATCTAGCCCTACTAAATCATTAACAGCCTTAACAGCTATTTAAAGCTTTTAATCCATTATCACGCTTGTATTATTACCTAGCTCTTCGCTAATAATATTATACGCTCTTCTTAGCGGTCTGTGATATTGTTTAACCTTTCTAATACTCTAGTGCACTTCCACAGGCACTTCGTTAACGCTAATTACTATAACGCGCGTATAGTTATAGAATTTGTTTAAGGTAAAATTCTTTCTAGCATTATAAACTATCCAGTCTAGAGGACTTAGATAGGTATTAATCTAGCACTCTTTTAGCGTGTTCTAGATATTATATGCCTTCTGCTTCTAAGGTTTAAGGAAGCAAGCCGCTTAGAATAAGGTTACTGCGTTAACAATATAAAGCACAGGCTTTCTATTAAGGTATATCACATTAATAATTATCTTGTAGTTAAAGTCACAATTATCTTTTAACGTAAATCAGAATTGCCTTAGTAACTTCCCGTTAAGTTAACAGTGGTGGCAGACCTTTGTAATCTTCTTAATAACCTTATTATTCATATCCTTACTTGCGTAATGTAAGACCTTCAATAACCATTATATAGAAGGATGTCTAAATCGTTAATAAAGCTAACGAATTTGCTTTTCTAAGAGAAAGTAAGCTATTACTTCTGTGGCTTCTAGAGTCCACTATAGATATCCCTATTTCCTAATAATTAGCACCCTTTAATCGCCTTAAATTAGCACGTTCTTAAGGTTATTAATCTTAACCCTTATGTCATCTATGTTATTAATGCTGTATAAGAATGGTGTGCTTATATTAATAACATAAAACGTAATAGGGCCAAAGACTATAAGAACCTTTAAGATTCCTATTGAAAATGGGAAGGGGAATGTACTGGAGGGATAGGAAGACCTCCCTAGTAATTCCTAGATAGCCAGCGCAATAGAGGGCGCTGCGACCTATAGATAACTAAACCACGATAGATAATTCACTTTGAGAGCTAAGATAGTTAAATATAGTTGATTTCTAGCTAACGGACGGTCTGCGAGCAATGAGAGGATTTTACTAAGTCCCCTCATAGACCTACCGACCATATTGGCAAAACTAGGTCGCTAATAAGGTCTCGTGAGCTACTTTTTATTTTCCGCATAATTCATTTGTATGGGAAAAGTAAAAATCGACTCACGGCCATACAAACTAGACGCCTATGTGGCCTAACTAAGCACTTTAATAAGCAACCCTTTATATACAATATACTATTAAAT
Source organism: Epichloe glyceriae (assembly GCA_023658535.1). Classification (NCBI taxonomy): domain Eukaryota; kingdom Fungi; phylum Ascomycota; class Sordariomycetes; order Hypocreales; family Clavicipitaceae; genus Epichloe; species Epichloe glyceriae. The sequence goes on along the minus strand of CP098295.1, from coordinate 238,422 downwards.
CCAGAAAAATCCAAGGATTTGAATAGTATACGTCAGCCTTTATATAACTACTAGTTCCCTAGTTACAGTCAATTTTGGCTTCCCTATAGGGTAACCTAGTTGGCTTAGTCATACATGCCGTAGCTTTGCTTAGGTGGCAACGCAAGATGCGTTGCACAACCACGCAACGTAGCGCGCAGCAACGCCGCGCAACAACGCAACTAGGCAACTAGTGGGCCTATAAAATAGTGCTAAAAATAGCATTATTTTAACACTCCCTCTAGAAAAGCGTGACATAACTAATTCAATGCCTAATGACTTAGCTCTTTAATAGATATCTAAGTCAACTATAAATTCCAACAAATCAATAACTTTTCAACTAGAATTCCAATATTTTGTTGATTTATTATTTTTCGACTTTTTGTTGATTTTATAAAGCTAGGACTTCGTAAGACCTAGTAATTTAATAAATTGTTGAAATTTATCATAGGGCAGGGGCTTAGTTAAGCCATCTGCAGGCATCTCTTTAGTATTGATGTAGATAACCTTAGCTATACCCTTCTGTACCTTTTCTCTGGTATAGTTGAATTTTAGCAGGGTATGCTTTGTTCTGCTATGAAGAGCAGGGTTATTAGCAGTTATAATAGCACCTTAGTTGTCGCTAAAAATTGGGACTGGAGGGCTAGAGGCAGCTTAATTTCCGTAAATAAGCCATTTAACTATTCTAGCTCCCTAATAGCCTCACATAAAGCGTCAGATTCAGCTTCTAATGTGGATAAAGCTATTATAGTTGCTTTCTTCGATTTCCAGCTAATAGGTCCTTCGGCTAGCTTAAATAAATAAGCATAGGTTGATTTTGAAGAGATCCTATCACCAGCGTAGTCACTATCGCAGAATCCAATAAGGGTCGTAGAGGCTTTGGAGTTTGTAACAGATCTAAACCTTCTATAGGTTATAGAATAACCCATAGTACCAGATAGGTACCTAAGCAGGTGTTTAGCAGCATTTAAGTGCTCTATAAACGGCTTAGATAGCGCTGTAGAAAGCCACTGGACCGGAAAAGCAATATCAGGTCTTATTAGAAGCATTAAGTACATAATAGTCCCTATAATGCACTGATATAGCTTGTGATTGGGGGTGAGAGAGATTTTGTTAGGTGGGTTACTGCTTGTTTAATAATTCCGGGTTGAAGAGGAATTTGAACAGGCTTAGCATCTTTTAGGTCAAACCTTTCTAGGGCTTCAGAAATGTACTAGGACTAATGAATAGTTAGGGTCCCTTTCTTTCGATTTCTAGTGATTTGAACGCCTAGGAAAAATTCGGCTAGTCCACGGTCTTCTATAGGGTAAGCTTTATGCAAAAGCTTCTTCAATCTATTAATATATTTGAGGTCAGGTCCTATTAGAAGGCAGTCATCCACATAAGTCACTATATATGTGGATGTAGTTAGGTTATAAAAACGGCTGGGTCTGAAATTAAGGGGTGAAATCCGTGCTTGCGAAGAAGGTCTTTTAGGGCCTGCTGCCACTCTCTAGAGCTTTGTTTTAATCCATATAAAGCCTTTTAAAGGAAAATAACTTGCTTTCGAGCGGGTTTATAGCTATATTTCTTAAGTAATTTAGCTATTTCAGGCGTGGCTTTGGTAAATTCGGTAAATCCGTCTAGGATTTGCATATAAATAGCTTCCTTTAGTAGACTATTTAAGAATGCCCCTACAAAATCGACTTGTTCGACTTCCTAGTCATTAGAAGCTGCTAGAGCTAATAATATTCGCTAACTAGGAGGGATACTTGTGGTAGCATAGGTCTCGAGATAATCTTAACCTTTTATTTGCATAAAGCCTTTAGTAACAAGGCGGGCCTTGTATTTTAGGGGATTATTTTCTTTATCCCTTTTGACTTTATAGATAAGTCTGTTTTTAGGATCCTTTAGCCCTTAGGAACTTGGTCTATCCCTATAAATTTAAAGGTTCTAGCAGTTAAAAGCTGCTTAAATTCGTTAAAAGTCACATCTATCCATTTTCGACTATCCTTGCTTTTTAATGCTTGTTTCCAGGTCTTGGGGGTGTCTGAATTACTGTTGTTAGTTAATTTAGCCTTTCCTAAGCCTTAAAGCATAACTCCTTAACAAAAGAAGTTATATTAAAATCGTCAACATCCATAGCGTCTGGATCAGCTAATGGATTACCTATAGGTGCCTTTTAAGGGGCTTCTATAGGGCTGCGGCTCTCTAGGGGACTAGATTTTTAGGCTTTAGATTATCCTGAATTTCTAGATTATCTTGCGAGGGATAACTATCATAAAGAAAGTCATTAATTCCTCCCTCTAAAGGATAACTCCCTAAAGATTTAGGGATCCTTACAGAGCCTATATCCTCTATGATTTTTACAAAGCTAGTCTTAACAACTAACCTTTTAGAGGGTATATAAACAAGATAGACGTTAGAACCTAGAGTAGCTAGTAACCGGCTAGGGATGGTCCTAGGGGCTAGCTTTTGCAGCTTAGATCTCTGCTCCAGAGGTATTAGAACCTCACAATAAGACCCTATAGCCCTAATTTTCGAGAAGTCAGGCTTATAGGTGGTCTTAGGCTCTAAGTCAGCTAGATATAGCTGCTTAGGGGTTAGGGGCTTAGTTGTATTCGCGGTGATGTTAACTAAGTCCACTATGGCTAGAAGGATGTAAGACCAGAGATACAGGGGCAATTTGGACTACTGTAGGGTAGCTCTAAGTCGATTAAGGATAACCCTAATAGCTCGCTTAACTAGCCCATTCTGTTCGTGAATATAAGGGCAGGAGGTGCTAAAGCAAATTCCCTTAGAAGTCAGCCATTATTGGAGGTCGTTGTTAATTTCAGTGCCTCCGTCAAAATGAAAATGCCTAGGATACGAATTATATTGATTTTTTAATTCCTTAAAAAGCCCTTAATAGCATTATAAAGGGTCTGACCTTCTTTATTAGCTAATGAGAGGCACCATTTATACCGTGATTTTCAATCAATAAGGAAAAGGACTAGGGCCTTCTTATTATAAGGTATAGGTTCAATTTTACTGTATCTCCCTCTAGAATATCTAGAACTCTAGGGGGTCCTGAATAGGTCTTTTGCTAGGTCTTCTAACAGCCTTAGTTTGCGTACAGGCTAAGCAGTTAAAATCCTTGTCTTTGATGGCGGAAAAATCAGGGATCCCTTTAGCTAATTTCAATGATTTCTTTAGCAAGGGAGCCCTATATGGCCGAGTCAAATGTGCCAAAGAAGGGCTAAATCTAGTAATTTCTTATAACTAGAATCTAGCTTTTTAGAGCTACTATCCCTTTGCTCCCTATCGTGCCAGGCTTCTTAAGGATCACAGGCCTTAGGGGATTCTAGACGGCCACTATCGTCATCCAACGCATTAGGATATGGACCTTCTAAATCCCCTACAACAGAAGATGCCTGACTAGGAGCTCCGGTGGGATGTAGGGCTAAATTGTCGATGTTATCGTCGTCTTTAGTGTCAATTTCTTCAATTCGCTAATATTCCGTTAGATCCAGGGTAGGCTGCTGTGGAATTTGCACCTCTATAGGGTAGGAAAACCCTATATAAGTTGTATGGGTTAGATGTTAATGAATCCGGGAGCCCATAAAGGAGAGATGGGTTTAATACTTGTAAATTACAGGGGTTAGTTGTCCTTTAACTTGCAAAAAGAAGCCGTGTTTAGTAGGTTCTAATAACCCACAGGGACTTTTATTAGCTAGGAAAAGCTAATCTTTCAGAAGATAACCCCGGAGAGATAGTGGGTTAAACCACTAACTAGGTTCGTATCTATGCCTGGGAAATATAGGGCATCTAGCAAAGCTAAAGACCTATATTCTAGTGGATTTTTCTTTACTAGCACGTTAAATACAGCGGTACCCTTCCCTTTAGGATAGATAGGTCCTCCAGCTGTAATTATAAGGCCACATTCGCCTTTCTTTAGGGGTTTGAAATCCCTGAAGAAAGCCCTATTATTACAAATATGACAAGAGGAACTAGTATCATATAGAAGGGAATTTTTAATTACATTATTAGAGTAATTAAAAGCGGGCTTGGTAGTAGTGTTACTAGTGGTACTAGAGGTGTCTAAATCAGATTCAGAATCACTACTATCATCGCTGCTAGATTCGTTAGAATCTAATTCTTTAACGTATCCTGTTGCTAGGCTGTAGCCTAAAGCAAACGCGGCTTCCTTTCCTTTCTCTTTAGCCCTAGTGCCACTCTTCTTCTTCTACTTCTTCCTAGAGGCCTTAGAAGGGTTTGAATCCTTCTTATCCTACTCTTTCTTAGCGTTAGGGTCCTTCTTAGGGGTAGGATTAGATGTGTTCTTTTCCTAGTCCTTAGAATTTCCCTTGTTATTATTAGAAGCCTTATAGCTAAGAGCCTTAGCTATAGGGGAAGATTTATCTCTTTGCTCTTCTAATAAGTCCGCCATAAGGAACTGTAAATTTAAGGTATTTACAGGCAGTCCTTGTGCCCTAGAAGCTCTGATAGTGAATCTTTGTCTCTTAGCCTAACTAGGAAAGGTCTGCTTTAATGCATTAATATAATGATTTACTTAATCAATTAGTGCGATCACTACACTGCAAAGCTGTAGTCTAGCTAGTAAATTATTAAAATCAGCATTAAAAGCCTCTAAAGATCCCTTATAATTTGAAAAATTTAGGGAATGGTAGCTAGAGTATAGCGTACCACGCTGGATTTCAGCACTCTGCGAATACTGCTTAATAAGGACTTTATAGGCTTCTTTGGGGGACGTCTGCTAGCAGATAGCTGCTTGTGGCCCTGACTGACAGCTATCTCTTAATATCATCAAAAGAATAGCCTAGTTAGGGTTAGCTAGCTAACTAGCTATGCTTGGATTATCTAAGAATTCAGGTAATCCTAGGGCTCTAAATTGTATGTTTAGGGCTTGCTTCCACTAATTATAGTTTTCAGGGCCTTTTAGCTTAGCTCCCTCAGGAATAGAGTGTACTTTCTTATTTAGTTCCTTTATAGCGCTTCTATTGAAAGCAGCTTGAAGGTTACTAGTAGAAGATAGTACAGGCGTAGGTGAAGATTTAGCAGCCAGATCTTCTCTAGGTACCTTAGTATTTTCTTCCTTAGGCCTAGAAAAGGTCTGAAGACCTTGTATAGCAGACATGGTTTGCGTTAATTTACTTAAAAGATCATTAATGCTAGCCTTGTTTTTAATACGATTATCCTCACTATGCTAAATAAATTTAGTTAAGGTCTTGCCTTGTTGCTCAATTTGCCTCTGCATTTCTAGTTGCAAAGGGCTGGCTTGGGTAGCCATAGGTTGACCTTCTATATCCATCCGACTTGGGTCCCCAGGGTTACTAGGGTTAGGGTTAGGGTTAGGATTGGAAGGTCCTGCCCCAGGTCCCTTTCCCTTGAAATTAGGTGGCACTATCTTTAAAAACCCCTGTGTATAATCTCTGACTTTCTTCCTGTTGCAAATAACGTGTGCTAGAAAATTAGTTGTAATGCAATCTGCTTGCGCACGTAAAATGCGTGGCGGGGCTGTTTGAAAGGGAGCCCCTCTGGCTAGAAAAGTGGGTCAAAGGTATGCGCGGGCAAAAACAGGCCAGTGAAAATTCTTAGGAGAAAATTTTCACAACACCAAGAGCCACAGATAGGAATAATAGGTAATATAGAACGTACAGCGCAGCGCAACGCAGTGCAATGCAATGTATCGTAATATAATAGGTCAAAAAGCTTAGTATAGGATATACTAAAAAGTCCGAAGTGATTTTGAGGGAAGTGCAGCGTATTTACAGCGTAGATAATATCAATGACGGTCGCGGTTGTGAATAAAATCACAGGTAATGGTTGCAATAAATTATATTGCAGGTGCGGCGAGTGAATTTTAACACCAAAGGTCTAGTGTTGCGATGCGGGGTGCTAGGCGATGAAAAGCTTCAAATTCTAGCGGTTTTCCTTCGTAATCTTAAGAGCCCACAGTGTAGTAAAACCACAACTAATAGCCAAAAATCTAGCAATCGCAGTAAATAATGCAGTGTAATAAAGTTGATCTATAGGCCTTCCAGGCTTATAACCTATTGAAAATGGGAAGGGGAATGTACTAGAGGGATAGGAAGACCTCCCTAGTAATTCCTAGATAGCCAGCGCAATAGAGGGCGCTGCGACCTATAGATAACTAAACCACAATAGATAATTCACTTTAAGAGCCAAGATAGTTAAATATAGTTGATTTCTAGCTAACGGACGGTCTACGAGCAATGAGAGGATTCTACTAAGTCCTCTCATAGACCTACCGACTATATTGGCAGAACTAGGTCGCTAATAAGGTCTCGTAAGCTACTTTTTATTTTCCGCATAATTCATTTGTATAGGAAAAGTAAAAATCGACTCATGGCCATACAAACTAGACGCCTATGTGGCCCAACTAAGCACTTTAATAAGCAACCCTTTATATACAATATACCATTAAATCCAGAAAAATCCAAGGATTTGAATAGTATACGTCAGCCTTTTATATAACTACTAGTTCCCTATTTACAGTCAATTTTGGCTTCCCTATAGGGTAACCTAGTTGGCTTAGTCATACATGCCGTAGCTTTGCTTAGGTGGCAACGCAAGATGCGTTGCACAACCACGCAACGTAGCGCGCAGCAACGCCGCGCAACAACGCAACTAGGCAACTAGTGGGCCTATAAAATAGTGCTAAAAATAGCATTATTTTAACAATTCCTACTAATATTACTAATCCAGCGCTAAATTTGACGGTCTGTTGCCTCTTAATAGGTTCTATTGTTAATAAGGGCATCCTCTTCACTAGGGCCTTAGCCTAGTTAATTCTAGCTATTAAGAAGCCTGCCGCCCTAGTATTAGGAATAATACCTCTAAATACCTTATTAGAGTAGCGTTTCTCTAATATATAGGCGGTTAACTAGGGTCTAAATAGATCCTCCTTGCGGAGAGCATGCTAGAGGGCTTCTTTTCTAAGGTTTTAGAAGATATTACCTCCGTTTGCTAGCTTCACAGCACTTGTAAAGAATTGCATAACTATTAGCTTACTTTTAATCTCACCGGATTCTTTAATAAAGGCTTTAGCCACATCCTAGGCATCTTTGTTATTAGAGCTTTTATTATCCTCTTTTATAGCGCTATTATCGCCTTTGTAAGCTTAGAGGAAAGCTCTATATTTGCTATTAGAAGGGGGTTCCTATGCCTCCTATTCTTCCACTATTATTGCCTTACTTCTTAACAATCCTTATTACTATAATTAGAGGACTAGCAGCCGTCTTTTCCACATATAAAGCATCGTAGCCATTATTAGCGGCCTTAATCGCGACATTAATTGCGACCTTGATCGCGATTAGGGCCTCTAGAGCGCCCATATTAACAATCTGTGAAGAAGTCCTTGTTAGTCCGGTTATTAGTATAGAACTGTTATTAGCTGACTTCTTTTTAGGCTTCGGCGATGCTAATTAACTTGCGAAGGTTACTTATAAGGTCCTTAAATGTGTTATTAACTGCAAATTCTACAAGGCTACATTCTAGTACACCTCTAATAGCTTAGAGGGTCTGTTTAACAAGTTTTATATTGTTAGTAAGAGAGTTAAAGAGTCCGTTATAGATATCTTAAAGGCTTTAAACCATGGTATTAAGGCACTCTATCTTTGTTTTATTAGGATGTTTAGCGATAGTGCCACGTAGCGTAATGCTATTCCACTCTTAGCAGTAGAATTACTTATTTATAGCCGTTTTAAAGTGTTATCTAATAAGCTTAACTATTTGATCAAATGTGAAGCCTACTAATAGCTTTGTGGCAATGTTAGTAAGATAGAATTTCTTTACATTACCTATTAGTATTATAGGGAATGCTTTTATAAGCGTGGTTTCCGTAAAGTTAAGCTAATGGCATTGGTCTTGTAATATTACCACCTTTGGTTTAATGAAGTTAAACATCTTCCCGCTATATTTATTAGCCTCTTTATAAATCTTTGTAAGATTAAGTACCTTCCTTATATCATTATAGTGTTCCTAGGCTTAAGGTATTATAAGGGGTGGTAAGAGGTATATTCCTAGTTAGGCTTAAGGGATAATAGGAATAGCAGGTTAAGAGGGCTAGGTATTTGTAATTAGCAGGCTTAATGCTATTAATAATGGTTCTGGCGTAATATTAGGTGCTTACGGCGAGGAGCATAGGTTCTTTATTATTAGTATTAGCTTCGCATTTAGGTGGAGGTTTGAATGGAATCTGCCCGTAGCGACTTGCTTATTAATCTCTTCTAGAGGCTATTCGGATTATACTTCTTCTTAAAGTACTTTTTAAGTGCTTTAGTAATCCTTTACTAGATCTCCTTACGTATACACCGTGTTCGCAGAGGAGGTCTTGTAGCGCTTTAGTTAGGCCTTTGTAAGCTCTATTAAAGAGGTCCTTATTCCAATTACTAAAGTCAAATCAGTAATTCTCCTATTATTCCTAATCTTTATATGCTTACTCTTCGTAGTAAAGGATTATACAAGCAATCTTGTTATTAAGATTAGTAGTGGTTATAGTCTCTGGGTTAATGTCATTGCTTATTAAGTCCTAGTCTATTAATAGGTTCTTCTAGCATTGTTATATCCGCTCTAGAAGCTCTTCTCTTATTAGATAAGAGTAAGGGTTTTAAGGGTCTTCTATCTAAGAAGTTATAATAAAAGAGAGGAGGGGAAAAGAGGAGGAGGAGGGGATTTAGCTAGCTTATTAGCTAAGATTCTAAGATAGTTAGCAGGGTTAAATCCTTATAGCGCTAGCCCCTAATCAGACAAAGGCTAGTAATTTAATCCTTTAAAAGCCTAATACCGCAGAGGCGTTATCTTCTCCCTGTAGCACGTCTTCTTACAGAGGCAATCGTATGTCTTTTCTTAGTATTCTCTTGCTACTCTGTGGTTAGTTATGCTAAATCCTTCTTAGTTAAGTAACCACTAATTAGTGTTAAGTTAACTAAGGGGATTTAGGTCCTATAACCACAGGTCACTAGTGCACTAGTTACTTAATATAAAAGGTTTAATTCTACTTGTCTTCTAGGTCTAGCTATAGGGGGATTAAGGCTATAGATATACCTTAATCCTAGGAATGCCTCCGCATACGTGGTGTTATAGGTTAAACACGCTATCTGGGGCGAAGTGGGGTAATAGTCCTATGCGGCTAATCGCGTTGCTAGTCTAGGTAGGGCGATGAGACCTCGTGCGCTAGTTGCGTTCCAGTGCACAGTGGGGCGATGAGACCCCGTGCATCTAATCGCAATTCAGTGCACAGTGGGGCGATAAGACCCTGTGCATCCAATCGCAATTTGACCGTGGTGACGAATTCGTCCGCAACGAATTCGCAGCGATTCCAACAGTTTCACTTAGTTATATCCTAATAGTAGATTAATAATAGATAAAATCTTATATATTACAAAGCTCTTACTAAATGCCTCCGCTCCTTAAGGAATTAGCGCATTACATATAATTACTTCATTATATTTAGTGGCTAATAGGATTAGGTAAATCCCTCTATCTTTCTTTATAATAAGAAAGTAAGGATTCCTGTAAGAACCATAGCTTTCCTCTAGATATTTATACTTTAACTTCTTCTTTAATAGATTAACTAGTCTTCCTTGTAACCTAAGGGGTATTAGAATAGAACTAGCTTACTATGCCTTATGCTTAATAACCCTTATGACTTGTGGTGGTGCGACTAGCGGGTTAACTTTTCCATATTCTAATAAGTCCTACGCTAGCGCTACTTCTTAGTTACAAAGGATTTCTTTAAAAACATTAACTTCTTCTTATATTAAGTGTTCTTATACCCTTTAACTATCTAATCTAATTATTCCTAGGTTATTCTAAAACCTTAGGGGTTTTCGCTAAATTACCTAGTAATATACTCGTTGTACTTCCTAGATATATCTAAACGCGATTTTGCTTCTTCCTATTTCTTTATTTTCTATCTTAGGTCTCCTTCTAGGGTTAACCTATTAGAAGGTATATTATTACGTAAATAAATCTTATTAGCTTTGCGTTTATATATTATGTTTATTATAAGATTAGGTGGTTTTAGTTATTATAGGGGTTGGAAATCCTTTATAACCGCTTTAAGTTATTAGGTATAGTTTACTATTACATCCTTAACTACTTCTTAAAGGATATCTATTCCCTCTCTAATTATAATAGGGATTAGTTACTTATCCTTATCTAGTTCCACTTCTAAACCTTTATAAACTATTTAATCCTCCTCTTCCTTAACTTTAGGATAGCTAAATATAATAATATTAATTGTAGGTTACTAGGCTAGTTGCTTATTAGTGTATTACTATTAGATACTTCCTATAACTCTTAAGATAATAATAATATCCCTAAAGTAACACGAGGCAAAGAGCTTATTACTTCTTAAATAATTAAATTATATTTATAATAACCTAAAGAATAGTATCCCTAGAATCAAGCTTACATTAACTAAATCCAGACTGATATAGAAGTTAGTGGGTATCTAAACGTTCCCTAGATAAAGCTTTGTTCAAACCTCCTAATTATCTTAATCCTGTGTAATAAGAATAATATAGTGTTTGTTATATCTATGGGGTAAATTCTTAGGCCTAAGCGCCTAGCTATGCTTTCTATAATCACATTCCCTTGCGAACCTATGTTAATAAGCCCTAGAAGAAGCTCCCTTTAGGGTTATTTAAACAGACCTATAAGTATAGTAAGTCCTGCAATTAATTAACCGTGGCCTATGGCTCTATAATCGCATTAAGCATAAAACTCACTCTAGATAGATAAATCTAACCTTACTAAGTTTTTTCCTATTAACCTTATATCCCTAGCCTTTTCTAAATCCATTCCTATAAGGCGGCGTTAATTTCTAGTGGCGGAGTTAGGGCCATCTTTAGTGGTTTCTTCTTAGCCTCTGCCTTATTCTATTTGTCTTCCTAAAGGGTCTCCTTTATTATTTAGATAATAGAATTAATCTAGCTCCTAGGATTAATTAGTCTTAAGCTTGTTTTTACTCTAAATATCTTTAAAGGAGGTATAGGCCCTAGTGTATCTCCGTTATAATAACGGACATCCTCCACACCCTTCGCTTATAAGAGGTATTTATTGCTAACTGCCTCTGCTAGTGTTAGCATAATATAGCAGATATCCTAAAAAGGCACCCTAAGTTTCTTCTAAAAGACCTTATTATATAGCTAATCTAGGATCCTTTAACTAACCTTACCTAGTGGATCTTTCTTTCCCTTTACTAAGGTATCTTTACCTTTCTTAAGCTACTCTTAACTTAGATAATCCTGTTTATTATCTTCTAAGATTTCCTTAACGCATGCCAGTTTTATTACCCTTTCCTAAGGGCTATAATCTTCGTAATATAAGCGTCTATCTCTTCTTCCTCCACGCTTAACTTCTTAAACTTAATAGCTAAAACTACTCCTAAAGGCTTCTTTAGGATTATAGTTACCTTAACTTCCCTTTCTAGGTAGTATTTAGCAGGATTAAACTAACTTTTTATTTAATTAAATATATCTTACTCTTCTAGTATTATATCCTAACTCTTTCCTCTATAAGGTCTATATTCCTTAATCTAAGGTATTATATAGGTAATTTTACTATCTAGGAAGTATTTGACCTAAAATATAGCTAGCCTTTGTGTGTAGCTGCTAATTTAAAGGAATTTTAAGAGTAGGATAGGCAGTATTATCTAATGCTTTATGCTATCTCTAATTACTAGGATACGGATAGCTAGGTTATAAATGGCGAACTTTAATATCTTATTAAATGCTAGGGTGTTACACTTTATAGCTAAGTGAGATTTAGTATTATAATAATAATATTAGTTTGTCTATCTATTCCTTTTAGTTATTATATTAATATTAAAGATACGCTCATTATTCTAATTAAATAATCTAATGCTATTTAGCTAGTAATTACGTTATTGCAGGTTTATGTTATACTTCCGCTTAAGCTACTTCGCAATATTAATCTCCTTACTTACCTAAGCCATAACTATGATTTTTAACTTAGCTAATTGCTTCGTTAAATTATCTATTTAATCTTAGTACTTAGCTAGTTTAGAGCTATATCCTTCTTTATTTTATTATTAGGGGTATTAGCTTCCCTATTACGCTTAGAGGACTTAGCTACTGCTAAGCGGTTCCTCTAGTTAGCCTAACAACTACTAAGCGCGCCTTAATTAAATAGTCTCCGGCTTCTTAGGTTAGGTTTAGTATTATCTAGGTAATACCCTCCTAAGTTAGTGATCTTAGGGTCCTTATTCTTAAGCTCTAGTCGTGTTTAAACGTGCGCGTTAAGTGCTACCTAAAGGGGTTTATACTATATAACTAAAACCTACTTATATATATACCCTTTTTAATCTATAAAGCTTAAGATTAAATAGTCTAGGAGGGCCTTATAAATATAATTTAACTGAGTTATAGTTATTCTCTATCCTATTAGGTCCGCATTAGATATTAAAGCTTAATGCTTCTATAACTAGTAATGGGTTTCTTCTACTAACTTTGGCCACATTAGGTTAAGGTCCTCTAGCTAACCTTAGGCACTCTCTATATAGTCCTAACTTATAGCATTAAACTAAAGAAGCATTTCCTCCTTTAATTCTGCCTAAGTGCGTAACACTATTAATATCTTAACCACTTATTAAATCTAGGTGTTAATATTACGCTTAAGTATCTTATGCTAATCTTTCTTAGGAATGCATATTACTTTTATTTTAGCCTTAAAGTCCTTAATAAAATCAGCTACATTTTCCCCTATAAACTACTTGTTACGATATAAAATGGGATAAAAATGAGTGTGTAAAGGTTTTCTCCACCACTAGCTACAGGCCAAAACTATGATCTAATATAGGGGTTCTAGGTCACGTGCTAGTCACGTTCTAGGTCATGTTCTAGATGACGTGCTATTGTCAATTCTAGCACGTAACATATGCGGGCACCACGGATAAAAGTGATAGCTGTCCCAGCTATCTATAATCAATTAACGGTCAGGTTAACGGTCAGGTTGACAGTTAGATCAATCATTAGATAATAGCTAGATTAGCCAGGCAACGAGCTTTGCAAAGGGCTAGGCAACGAGCTTTGCAGAGGACTTGCAATTCGGTCAGGCTGTTGAATTGGCTGCTGACGAATTTGCAAAGGGCCGGGCAACGAGCTTTGCAGAGGGCCAGGCAACGAGCTTCGCAGAGGGCCAGGCAACGAGCTTTGCAAAGGGCGAGGCAACAAGCTTTGCAGAGGACTTGCAATTCGGTCAGGCTGTTGAATTAGCTGCTGACGAATTTGCAAAGGCTGGGCAACAAGCTTTGCAGAGGACTTGTAATTCGGTCAGGCTGTTGAATTGGCTGCTGACGAATTTGCAAAGGGCCGGGCAACGAGCTTTGCAGAGGGCCAGGCAACGAGCTTTGCAGAGGACTTGCAATTCGGTCAGGCTGTTGAATTGGCTGCTGACGAATTTGCAAAGGGCCGGGCAACGAGCTTTGCAGAGGGCCGGGCAACGAGCTTTGCAGAGGGCCAGGCAACAAGCTTTGCAAAGGACTAGGAATCTGTTAAAGTTGTTGACAAGCTAGCTGCCTTTGAAGGTTATTGCGTTCTTCAAAGACTTCCTTGACAAGGTCTTCAAGCTGTTAGAAGTCATCCTCTTCTATAGCTAGCTTTTCTTAAAGGTTCCGTATCTGCTGCTGCTGCCATTAAATTTGCTAATTCAATTGCTGCTGCTGCCATTGATATCGGGCCCTTAGGTCCTGAAGATCCCGTTAGTGCTGTTCTTGTTACTACTGAAATTGCTGCTAGAGCTGCTGTTAAACTTGTTGAAAATGCTGACTAGCTAGGCATAGGTCCTTAAGATGTTAAAAGACCTGATTTCTTAACGGGAAGGTCTTCTTACAGATACCACAGGTTCGGCGCTAACAATCTTGCTTATAAAGCTGCTGTAATTGCTACTGCTCGCACTGATCTAGCTAGTGCAAGGGAAGCATTATAACGAGCTTTATTGGGTTCGTGGGGAAGCTGCCTAGGGAGGCCAGCGATCGAAATTGACGAATTTGTTAGATTGACAGTCAGAACGAAGATTAACGGTTAGGTCGAGGGTTAACGAATCAATCGAAAGTCGAAGGTTGAAGGTTAACGAATCGAAGGTTAAAGGTCGAAGCAATTCGAAGGTCGAAGGTCGAAGGTCGAAGGTCGAAGGTCGAAGGTCGAAGGTCGAAGCAATTCGAAGGTCGAAGGTCGAAGCAATTCGAAGGTCTTCGAATTGAAGGTCAACGAATCTGACAATAGGCGCGATGCCTAGGGAGCTATTAAGCCTAATAAAGGGATAGCTTTGACGAGCTTAGTGGATTGGTTGACGAATTGTCGGCTTGGTGGCTTTTATTAGCAGTAAAAGCGCTTGAGGTGCGCAGTAATCGAAGAGCAATTGCTACCACTTGTTACGATATAAAATGTGTGATATAAAGAGTGTGTAAAGGTTGTTCTTCTACAACTAGCTACAGGCCAAAACTATCATCTAATATAGGGGTTTTAGGTCACGTGCTAGTCACGTTCTAGGTCATGTTCTAGATGACGTGCTATTGTCAATTCTAGCACGTAACACTACTAAATATTATACCTGTTCTATATTATAATAAGAGACAATTAGTAAGCTATTATTTCCCTAAGGATTTTTATAAAGGTCTTTACATCAAGCCCTTTAAGGGGTCTAGAGGCTTTTTCCTTAACATTAGGGTCCTTCCCTAATAGCTTATTAGGGCGGGAATGTATTAGTATTAAAACCATTTTAGGATTAGATAGTTCCTTACTTGTAATTAGGATACTTAGCAAAGGCAAATCCTGTAGTTCTTTTAGTTAGCTTAGCTACTTAGTAAACCTTGCTTTACTTAGCTAGTGGGAATAAGACAAGGTAAAACAATCGGATATAGAGTTAGATAATAGTGCTTTTAATTAATCTTATAAGAGAGTAATTATTTAACTAAAAGCCTTAATTCTAGAGAGGACTTTGTAAAAATGGCTTCCTATAAGGCAATATTTGTAGTTGTAAATAACCTATAAGCAAAGACTATTAATATAATCATATAGCTCCTTGTAATTAACCACAAGATCCTAACGCATAGCTAAATTATTGCAAAATAAACTATAGGTTCTAAGATTAAATAGTTTATAACGCTAAGTAGTGGTTTTTAAATTATATTTTCGTGTTTAGCGAGTTTTAGTAAGGGTATAATGGCTTAGCTAGTGTTTGCAAAGTATTCTCCTAACCTAGTTAGCCTCCTTTCTAATGTCTCCTTATAACATAATCTCCTTTCCTTGTCCTAGCTTAGTTCCTCTAGATTAGCTATCCTCTAACTCATGCCTTAGCTTCTCTAAGGTCTAGGGCTAGATTTCTGATTTATATTATGTTATAGGAAAAACAAAATAAAGGGGTCTTTACGTAAATTAATTTTATATTAGCTAGGAATTATAGCTAAAAGTGCGCTTCTAATTAATCTTAGTCTGTAGTAGATTAAATAGAAAACGAAAGTCCTAGGGGTTTAAGACCGCGTTTCTCCACCAGTTTTATTAAGCGGAAAACAACACCCTAAAAGACACAATGCTAGCCCACGGTCACAAGTAGCTCTAGAGCCTACATATAACAGAGGGTTAATCATCTTAACAATATTAATCACAATAACGGCTAGAGATTTCTTGTTATATAGAGACGCTCTAGATTAAATAGTCTATTAGATTAGAAGTGCTGTCTTAATTAAATAAGGGAAATAATCTTAGTTTATCTTATTATAATCTTAAGTATTTTTTTAATAAAACTTAAGGGGTTAATTCAAGAATCTTATAAGGCGTGGTGTGTTTTGAAAAGAATCTAGCTATAGACAGTCTCTTTATAGATTAAATGCTCCCCTTACTTAGATGACTAATATCATTGTTCCCTGTTGTGTTATCCATCTCAATGACCCTTAGCGCTTGTCATCGTAGTCGCGTGTTTCTGGGCGCGCATCTTATGGCACACAATACTAAACTTAATAAGGCTCTAGCCTTTACATTACTTTATGTTCTTAAGTATCGTAGTGATTTATGTATTATAGTTACCCCCAGACCAGGGTCCGACTCGGAGACGAGGAGATAACGCCTATGGAGTCCTGCCAATTCCTAGGAGTATAGGTAGACAGAAAACTCAACTAGAGCACCTATAAGAATATCCTTAAGGGAAAATTAGCCTAGCAGAGGCTTGCCCTTACCACGCTATTAGCCTTAGTATAGGGATGTAGCTTTAGGGACACCAGACTCCTCTACACGCAGGTAGTTTAACCCGTTATCGCCTATAGAGTAAGCGCATACCACACCCTAACCAAAGCCAGAGGGAAACCTAGAGGAATAGTAAAAAACTTTATAATAGAATAATTAGCCTATCTCCGGGTTATTATAAGGGCGTTTAAAGCCACCCCTATTATATAGCTAGAAGTAAAAACAGCAGTGCTACTAATTAACCTATACCTTAATATAGTTAAACAGAGGTTTAAAGAGAGAATTACTAATAATAGGATAGCGGAGATAATCCAAACTGCCTTATGGTTAGTTAAGACTATACTACGCTGTAAAAGGGTTAGACGCACCTAACTAAGGGAAGAAGAGCTAGACGTAAACTTATATAATAAGTGAAATAAGAGATAGGAATTATAGTATAATAGAGAATGTCTAAACTACTACTAGCACGCTAGAGAACCTACTAAGAACCACTTACTATGCCCTAACCCTAAAGAGATCTAAAAGTTTTATATAAACCTAGATAAATATGTCTCTTTAATAATAGTATAACTATATATAAGGAAGATAGGGCTAAACAAATTCCTCTTTAATAAAGGCATACCTAGGGTAACATCGCTAATATGTAGCTATAGCTATAGAGAGGAAGATTAGTATTACGTTATCATAAGCTATAATAACTATAACTATATAAGACCTTAAAGGTGGCCTGGAGACAAACGGGAGGCAAGGCTAGCCCTAGACAATCCCATGCGAGCGAGAACTATTGCTAAATAGGTTATACAAACTAGGAGACTTAACTACTATAGGCTAGCGTAGGACCTGGCATTTGCCTCAAGCGGAATAGGACTAGGACTAACCCGCCCCTAGAGGACACATAATAATATGCAGACGCCTAGATTAGAAAGAGAACTCTAGGAAATAGATAGCTTAGAGGTAAGAGAGGGTTAGGGCTAATGTTATAATAAGATAAGATCACTATAAAAAGGAATAAATTCTTAATTAAAATCACTAACGCCAGGTATTATTAGCCCCCTATGCCCCTACGCCACCCCTAAACTAGCTCTAGTCTATTATATTATTCCTCCTTTAAAACAGGGATAGCATCCTCTATTACCTTAGCACGCCCCTTTACTAGAAGGAGGCGGCTAGGAGATAGTTTATTTCCGCTATTTAAGCGTCTAAGTAATACATCTAGAACACTATTTTATTATACTAGCCCCTACTAGAACTAGACCTAGACTAATCTAGGCCTGCCATAAAGGCACTCCGCTTCTTACTTTAGTTCTTAGCGTAAAGTTTCCTCACACAATTATAGTAATCATTAGGAACCTAAGACAGATATATATTAGATGCGAAACAGACTTAGAATCGCCCTGTAAATAGATATATACCTTAGCACCGCTAGAAATAGTAGCCTAGACCTTAGTTAACCACAAGTGCTTAGCTTAACGCCTTATAGTATTTAGCTAAGAGGTAGATTAGTAACAAAATAAACCTAGACACAGCGTGAAACATTACCTTATTGTAACTATTGTTACAAACCTAATAATTAAAGCAAGCGTTAGTTATAGCACCTAACCAAATATTAGCAGAACCGCCACTAGCACTAACCTAGCTTAGGGCTGCCTATACTAATAACGTTATAATACTAATAGCTAGGAGTCCTTATTAACTAAGAGTAATAGGAGACACACTAAAACTGCCATAGCTTACTTAACTACTTAAAATTAGAAACAGAAAAGCCTTAAAACAGGAGCGGAAGAATAACTTATATAAAGCTCCCTATCTAAAGCCTGCCTTAACTAAGCTAAAGTTAGCTATTTCTAAGGATATTACTCGGAGAGGCTTAGTTCCTAGGCGTGTTAGAAGCAGAAGAGTACCCCTAAGGGGCAGTACTTATAGGGGAAATAGATAATAACATAATAAAGGACAGCAAGATAGGGATTATAACGTAAACTATAATAATAGTTAGTAACCGCACTAAATCCAACCTGGAATTGCACTAGTAGATAAAAAGGCATAAATAAACCTAAGAGAAGATAAATAATAAGGAAAGAAAAGAGAGTAGAAACTCACAGGGAATTACTTCCTTTTATATATATAAGGGGGTAAAGTGATTTACTATAGTAGCTTTAAAAGTAAAGCATAAGGAAAAGTAAAAAAAAAGATATTATAAGGCAGGTATACACGTAGAACCAATCCTTAACCGGACTAGACCTAGCCTTAACCCCCACACATAACTAAGAGTAGGTGCTTAGGGTTTATAACACATCTAGGTTAGAAGCGGACTAGACTTAGCTAAAAAGTGGGGCCATAGAAGAGTCAGTAAAAAGTGAAAAACTGTGAGGATCTTACTATAACAGAATTCACCTCCTACTAGAAAAAGCAAGGAGGCCTAAGACAGAGCTGCCCTAGGCCTATAAGCGCACTAGAAGAAGCAAATCCTTCCTCCTAAACTTAGATTTTCGGATTTTAGGGATAAGGCTAGCGAGAGCTAGCCATAACCTTTCACAATAAGTAACTTTTTAAGCAGCACAGCCCCGCTACAGGGCTAGTGCTAACCCAAATACAGACGCGAGAGGGTTTTCTCCTATTTATAGGTTTTCCCTTTTGACTAACTAGCCGGAGTACTAGTACTAGCAATTATATAGCTAGCTAGCGTATCCAATATATATATATATGTATTATAGTTAGCTAAGTCCTTTAGTAGTATTAGTATTTAAGATTAGAATGCCTTCTAATTATCTTTAAGTTCTTTTTAGTTACTAGCTAACTATTTATTAAGGTATTAGTCCTATCTTACCTTATAGTCCTTATATATATAGTTAAGTATAAGGAGGATTTTTAGTAATTATATTAGAACTTATATTTTACTCCTATAAATATATAGTTTAGGTTATTTAACTATATTTTATGTTTTTAAGGGTTAGTAAGGTGTGTTAGTTCTATAATATTACGCACTTTACCCTTACTATAGCTACTATTTAAAGAGGTACTAAATCTTTACTGCCTTTTATAGGCTTTTCTCCTATATTTAGTTAGAGTAGCTAGATAAGTTCTTTTTCTTTATCCTATAGTTTCTTTAGTTCTTTAAGTTAAGTAATTTACTTAGTTATTATAGCTTATTAGGAATTAATTAAAGGTTCTCTTAATTTAGCTTAAGTACTAACTATTTTAAAAGCTAGGGTGCTATCTTTATTTGTGGTTTTATACATTACCTCTAGTAATATACTAGGGGTTTATTAGATTCTCCCCTTATTATATTCTTAAGTAGCTAGGGTTAAAGCTTTAGAATTATAAGGATAAGGAATAGCTAGGTAAGAATATATAAGGGCACTTAGTATATTAACTAAAGCTTGCTAGGTCTAAGTGTATTATAGGTGTGAGTCACTACTTTATAGCCAGTAACTTGCTAGTGTTACGTGGACCTAGCCTTGTGGCATAGTGTGCCCGCAGGGTGCGCCCATGTGTTGTGGGCAGGCCTCACAATATTCCGTAGCTAATTAGCATTAACTCTAGCAGTTAGGACTATACCCCACTAATAATAAGATATAACTAGTAAGCAATAGATAGGCTATTTATAAAAGCAGAAGTGTTAGTATAACTCTAGCCTAAACTTGCCCTAAGCCCCTATAACTAAGATAGGATAGACTAATACATGGAATAGCTTGTCACAAACCTCTAATAAATAGTAAAGAGAGTGGCCTTAAGGAGGCCCTAAGGCCTCCCTAGGCTAAAGGTATAGTAGTCTAGAAGAGTAAAGGAAGCAGTGGCTAAAGCTAGGTAAGCGAAGATAGTATAGAGATAATATAAGACTAATATAAATTAGAGTACGTATAAAGAGGTGGAGACAAACTAAGAACGTACTATTAGAGGGAAAAAGAGAAATATATAGAGGGAAGCCCTTAAAAATACTAATATATAGGAAAAGGATAGAGGCATTTAAAGTCTAGAAAGATAGGCTAGACTTAGGAGCTAGGCCCCCTAAGCTCCTAAGGATACTAGACTTAGAGAGAACTAAAAATAACCCTAACCTAGCTATAGCGTACACTAATAAAGCCAAAGTCCTTATATAAAGATTTTTCCCTAAACTAATAGCAGACCTCACTTATATCCCTAACCTATCCTTCCCTAAACTTAAAAACGCCCCTTTTCTAACCTAAGAGTAATTTATATAAGCTAAAATTATAGATATTCTCTTAGGCATAGCTAGCTAGAAGGCCCTAGGAGATAACAAACTCCTAGCAGGCCTTATTAAAGCCTGTGAAAACCTAGTAAAGGATATAATTATAAGGCTACTAAACGCTACCCTAAAAGTAAGGTACTTCCTAGCTTACTTCTAAACCACTAAAGTTATAGTAATTAGGAAACCTAGGAAAATAATAAAGGAGATAAGAAAAGCTAATACATAGAGGCCTATATTACTACTTAATATAATAGGCAAGATTATAGAGGTAGTAATAGCAAGATAGCTTATAAGCTATGCTAATGTAAGGGCTTAGGCTTTGCCTAAGCATTAGTTATACCATGCACAACAAGAGGGCTGATGGCGAATAACACGGAGATGAGTAGGGGCCTGAGCTAAGACAGTAAGGGTGGGGATTGAGGCTAAATGTAGGATAGTAGGGGATGAAGACAAGGCTGAATGTAAGATAGCAGGGAACGGAGATAAGATAATAAGGGGATTAGAAGAGACAGAGATAAGATAATAAGGGGATAGAAAGAAGCGGTGTGAAGATAATAAGGGGATAGGAAGAGGATAGATAGTATAGCTTAGGATAGTTAAGGAGTATAAGAGGCATAGGAAGGGATAGGTTTCCTACCTTCCTTTCTTCCCTCCTTAAGTTTCTTAATATTATATTAACGCCTAATAGCAATTACCTTAGGGCTAGTCTATAATATTTAAGAAACTTCCTTTAGTCTATAAAGACTACTAAAACAAATAATAATGGATTACGCAATAGACCTAGGAGATAACCTTTAACTAGACAAACAAACTAGCTAGGGGACTATAACTCCCCTATTAAATACCACTTTACTACTAGGGGCTTATAATGCCTAATTTAAAACACTTTAGCTAATGCTAGAATAGTAGGCTAAGGTAATTAAGTCCTTATAATAAAATATACAAGCAAATCTAACGCTTACACTACAAGTTACTATCTTATTAGATATGGCTATATAACTAATAGCTTCTAATGCGGACCCTCCTGTGTAACTTACGGCTCCTAACCTAATGCTAATAGCACTACAGGTTTAACAAAAACTAATCCAGATAGGCAACCTATATAATAGTAATAAAATCACATTTACTACTTAGAAGTTCCTTATAGAATATAAACTTAAGGTAAATATAGACTTTATTAGAGATAATAAGGACTAATATGTATTTATTTACTAATAACTTTTACCTAAGGTCTAGGCCTATATTATAATATACTTTAAGGCAGGTAAGCTAAACGCTTACAGACTAAAAGCCTTTCTTAACTACTTAGAGACCTTATATATAGACTTATATAGGTAGGAAATAGCCCTAATAGAACTTAACTAGATAGAGTAAGGATTAGGGGAATTATTTACTATATTCTTTATTTACTTTAAATAGAAGCTCTCCCTAGTAAGAGAGGCCTAATAGGTAAGTAAAGTTAAGTTAGCTAAACTATAACACACACTTAATAAATATATAAGAGAAATCACGGTTAGTAAAGGAGTTAGCAGAATAGACTACTACCTAGTAGTTACTATTTACTATAGTATTATAGTTAATATTAAGTCTCTTACCGCAAAGGACAAGTATTAAAACTAACGTAGACTATAGCTAGTCTAATATATACCCTAATAAATTAACTATAATAGTAACACGCTAATAATAAGGGTATAGGCTATAGTAATATAGGTAAGGAAACAAAAGAAATCAGATAAAAAGGAAAAAGCCTAGAAGGATGTTAAACTATAGAGGGCTAAATAGGTATTAGGAGCGGAAATGACTAAACGCTACTAGGAGGGGTGCTGCCTATATTATAGCATTAAGGGCTATTATATTCTAGGATACCCCTTCTTCTACCTTAGTGACTATAGGTTAATATTAATATATATAGGGTAGATAAGGAAAGCGTGGATAAGGAAATTATCCCTAATAACATGGAAAACAAGTAGCCCCTAAGCAAAGTCTTACATAGGGGCAGGAGGGCTAGCTAGCGCCTATAGTTATAGATAAGTATAATTAGTATATAAGTATAGAGGAGGATATAAAATGTTATATAGATTAACCACTATTCCTAGTTCCTATACTCTTTAATATATGCTCTTACCTTAATATTTAGATTAACTATAGATATAATTACTATAGTGCTATTAGCAAACTAGTAGTAAGACGGTTAGGCCTTAAGCTTATATAACTACTAATACGGAGATAAGTCTATACTATAGTAAAGATAGAAAAGCAGGGAAATGCACAAAGGAGGAGACCTCCTTAATCACTTATATAGTGCACACTAGGATTAATATTAATAGGTAGGAGTTATTAGTATACCTATATGTTATTCTAGGCCTTACCTAGGATATAATCTTTAGGATGCTATAGTTAGAA
Source organism: Epichloe glyceriae (assembly GCA_023658535.1). Taxonomy (NCBI): domain Eukaryota; kingdom Fungi; phylum Ascomycota; class Sordariomycetes; order Hypocreales; family Clavicipitaceae; genus Epichloe; species Epichloe glyceriae. The sequence goes on along the minus strand of CP098295.1, from coordinate 215,586 downwards.
TAATAAGATATAGTAATTTATATAGTAAAATAATAACTAGTAATAGGGGCTGTAAAGGGTCTTTATATATTAGAAGCCTTAGAGTATAGTATAGATAAGCCTGTTTAAGGAATTATTAAAGCCTTATATGCTATGGAAGCACGCAAAGCCTAATAATAAAAAGACACTATAACTTGCTTTATTACTATAAGTTTAAGGGAGATAATAATAGTGCTATAGCTTATAGCACTAAAACAGTAACTAAATAAACCTAATATATTAATACTACTAGAGGAGTTAGCAGACTTTATAGACCTTTTTAATAAAACTAAAGCAGACAGGTTACCCCTTATAGGGGATCCCTTAACTACTACATTTAGCTATATAAGAACCTAGACAGTTCTAAACTTACACTGCTATAAGGACTATTATATAATATACTAAGGGACTAGCTTCTAGAGATTAGACATTAAATTACGGACTTTATAGATAAAGGATAGATTTATACTAGCTCCTTATTAGCCATAGCCCTAGTTCTCCTTATTAAGAAGTTAAATAGTAGTTAGTATTTTTATATGAATTACCACGCGCTTAATAAGATAATAGTATAAGACTAATACCCCCTCCCTTAATTAAGGAAACCCTATAATCCCTCTCTAAGGCGTAATAGTTTATAAAGGTAAATGTCCGCGTAGCGTTTTATAAACTACGAATAGTAAAGGGTAAGGAGCACTTAATAGTATTCTAGACTAGATTTAGACTATTTAAATAGTTAGTCTACCTATTTAGACTAGTAAGCGCACTAGTAACCTTCTAATGCTATATTAACAAATCCTTAGGGGACGTGTTAGGGATTTTATTATAGTATATCTAGATAATATCTTAGTCTATTTAGGGGTTAAGGAAGGACTACATAGCTAAGGTCTGACTAATACTTAGCCGCTTAAGGGCAGCGGGATTATACCTAGACCTTAGTAAGTCTGTATTTGCTATAAAGGAAGTCTAGTACTTAGGCTATATTATTATAGTAGGACATTTAGTCTATCCTAATCTAGTAAAGGTTATAGTAATTAGGGAATAGCTAGCGCCTATAAAGCTATGTAAGGTCTAAAGCTTCCTAAGGTTTACGAATTTTTACTAAGACTTTATTAAGGACTTCTCTAAGATAGCAGCACCGCTTATATAACTTATAAAGAGAAATATCCCTTTCTAATAAGGGCCTAAAAGAATAAGGCCTTTAAGAAATTAAAAGGGCTTTTATTAAGTACCTAGTTCTAGTATAATAGGACCTAGATTAACCTATAGTAGTTAAGGTAGATTATTTAGGCCTAGCCCTTAGAGGTTATATATTATAGGAAGGACCTAACCACATTATATACCTAGTTACGTATTACTTCATGAGCTTATTAGCCTTATAAAGGAACTACACTATTTACAATAAGGAGCTCCTAGCTATTATCTCTTGCCTTAAGGCATAGTTAGCAAAGCTATAAGGCGTTTTATAACTATTTATGATTTACATAGATTATAAGAACCTAGAATACTTCACTACTCCTTATTTAATAATAGAATAGTAGGCTTAGTGGGCAAATACGCTAGCCCTGTTTAATTTTTACTTACATTATAGACCTAGTATGTAGGCTTAATAACTAGACACACTTTTATAAAGGGAGTAGGATAAGAAGGGTGTAGGAGTAAGGACAGGATAAATACTATAACTAGTCACTATTATATAACTCTTTTAATTACTTACGGACTTATAGGAGGACCCTGATTAGGATCCTCTTATTTTAAACGTAACTCCACCACTAGTTAGAGAGGTCCTCTTTGCCATGGAATACCTTTAGTTATTATAGGACTAAGCTATTATAGTAAACCCTATATACTATATTTAACTAAAAGCTATTTAGGAAGGGGCATAAAAATTTCCCCTAGAAGTAATAATAAGAGAACAGGTAGTGGATTACTTACTTAGTGCCTATAGGGCGCTTTAATTTAGGGGTTATACCTAGGTGCTAGTATAGGAACCTCTTATAATAACTCTTATTTAGTAATATTACGATTTGCTAGTTGTAGGATACCCTAGCTAGAACACTATATTTTAGATTCTATAGTAACAGTTTTACTAGGATAGGATATTATAGGATATTGCTAGATTTATTTAGAATTACCATTATTTTAGAGGTTATAAGAGTTGTTAATAACGTTAAGGCTTGCTAAAACCACTACTAATCCCTAATAGGTTTTAGTTATAGATCTTAATAGATTTTATAATAGAATTACTGGCATTATCCTTAGAGAGGCCTTATTACCTAATGGTTATTATAAATAGGCTTTTAAAATTCGTCTAGCTAGAGATAATAACTTCTATTAGTACTAAGGAATATATAAAATAATTTAAGATAGTTTAGTGGAGGTTTAGAGGGTTCCCCTAGTCTATTATTATAGACTGTAGCTTAGACTAGTTAGGGAAGTTTTAGATAACGCTATGCTTACTAGTTAGGATAGATCAATTACTCTTTACGTTATATTACCTATAGACTAATAGTAGCATGGAATAAGCGAACTAGGAGGTGCAAGCAATACTGTAAGTAGCAATCTCCTTCTCTTAATTTAACTAGCCTAAACACTTAGCTATGTGCTAGCTTATAATAAATAATAGGACCTCTTCTATTATAGGGGTAAGCCTAAACAAGTTATTATATAGATATAACCTAGAACCTATCTAATCCTAGCTAGACCTTTTAGCATTTACTATAATACCTAAGGGAAGGGCTATTTAGTTTCTAGAATACTTATAGGAGGGGACTCTTCTAGCCTAGGCTATAATAGCTTATGTACAGTAATAATAATAGGATATAATAGTAGCTTTATAATACCTAGTAAAATGCTTTTAAGTAAGTAATAAAGTATGGCTTTCTCTTAAGAATATTAAGATAAACCGCCCCTTAAGGAAACTTAACTAGGTTTTAGCAAAGTATATAGTAGTAAAGGTACTTACACTGCTAATAGTCTAACTAGATATACTAAGGGTATTTATCTAGTATTTTACGTGGACCTTATCAAATAAGTAGTAATAGACCCTCTCCTAAGTTAGAAACTATAAGACTCTTAACTAGCTCTAAAGTAAGTACTATTAGAAGATAATAATAAGCTTATTAAGGAGTATTACGTAAAATAGATTCTAGTGGCTTATAATGCACTAGGCAGAGGCAATAGACGTAATGTCCTAGTTAAATAGGCAGGATACTTATAGCTAATATAGGAACTACTAGAGAATATAGTAAAGATATAAGCACTTAATAAGTTTAAAAGGAATAGGGAGATACATAATATAATAACGGACTAAATTAATTATAGTAAACTTAACTACTATAAGTGGGCTTAAGCTAGACCTAGGACGCGGACAAACCGCTACCTATATAAATTTAAAAGTTCTTAATAAATTCCTAGGGGACATTATTATCCACACCCTTAGTCCCACTCTTATTATTATAGGTCCTTATACCCTTATACCCCTAATATAGGTTAGGGTAAGATAGTTCTAATTAGTGCCTAGGGGGCATAAGATATCACCTACTAGGAGCAATATTATTATCCTCTACTACTACTTAGGCTTTAAATAGCCTAAGTGGATTAACGGTTAGAGAGCATAAAGCGGGTGTAGGGGGAGGAGGACTACCCCCTAGGTACTACTAGTTATAAGAGGAGCGTAAATAGGCCTAATAGTGCGGGAGAGATAGTGATTAATAGGACTAGTACTAGAGGCATAATAGGACTGTTACTAACGGCAGCAGGAGGGCAAATTGTTACTAGCTTTAATAAGCTAGGAATGGCTTTGAGTAACCTTATAACAGTGGGGAGATAACGCTTTAATAATCGTGGCTAAGTGCTTATAAAACTCTTCCTATATAGTAAAGATGCTGTTTATAAGCTACTAGTTTTGCTAGAATAAGGTTCTAGTAACCTATTAGAGAGCGCCTCCTATCTAATAGCTAGCTAAGGGACTCCTGCCTATAAAGGGCATAATATTAAAACCTATTAGATTTAACTTAGGGGCGTTAGAGAAAGGGGAGGGCTAAGCACTAAGCGCATAGGGGCCGGATTAAACTACGCCTAATTTAGGAGCGCGGTCTATCTGCCTATAAGGGCACGAAAGTCCTAAGATAGGACAGGTATTTTGCGCTTAGATATTAGGGTCTTCGTGACACTAGGCGTCATAATGTAATTACCTACTACAATAGCGGCTTTAAGGTCTTTAAGGGCATATTAAAGCCTTAGATTAGTAGACAAAAACCTGGTTAACTAAATATAGGTTACATAGTTATACTAGTAAGGAGAATAATAGCCTTCACTTTTAGGGGATAATAGTTTAACACGCCCATGGTCAGAGACCGCTTAATGTAAGGGCTGTAAGGACAAAAACTAACGTAGGAGTGGTATAGTTATTATTATTAGAATTACCTTCTATAAGGTATTTACTAATAGCATAAGCCAGAGGCATTACAGGGACGCGTAAGGGGATGTTAGAGGTATAACGTAAATAAGACATATTAATAAGTAAATAAATAAGGATAGTGAATAGGAATGTGAAGAGCTAGATAGGGAAACAAAAAAGTTTATAATATTATTAAGGGGAGGTAGTATATAGGAAGGAGAGGCTGTGTAAGGGGTAAGAAAGTGGGATATTTATACAGGAAGCATAACTATATTAGAGGGGTTACGGATAAGTAGGGGAGGGGTTAAGGTTACTATAATAATAAAGGAGGGGCTAGGAATATATATTACGCACTTAGCCTAACAACGAAAAGCAAACGCAATAAGTAAGAATAGTCTCTATAACTTAGTAGGGAGGGGTACACGTCACACGCTACCTAATAACAATAACAAATAATAAAGATACTAACTATAGAAAGGGCGCGATAGGACAGGGAATAAATGGTTAAAGTTAGCAGATATAGACACGGGGTTTATTTCTACTATGCGGGTTTGTGATAGGTGAGTAAGGACGTATATAAGGGCTTAGGCTTTGCCTAAGCATTAGTTATAGCATGTATAATAAGAGGGCTAATAGCGGATGACACGGAGATAAGTAAGGGCCTAAGCTAAGATAGTAAGGGTAGGGATTAAGGCTAAATGTAAGATAGCAGGGAACAGGGATAAGATAATAAGGGGATTAGAAGAGACAGAGACAAGTTAATAAGGGGATAGGAAGAAGCGGTGTGAAGATAATAAGGGGATAGGAAGAGGACAGATAGGATAGCTTAGGATAGTTAAGGAGTATAAGGGGCACAGGAAGGGATAGGTTTCCTACCTTCCTTTCTTCCCTCCTTAAGTTTCTTAATATCATATTGACGCCTAACAGCAGTTGCCTTAGGGCCAGTCCATAACATATATAGCTAATATAAGAACCCCTAGAGAATATATAAAACACTAAGGCACTAGATAGGTTTAAGGCAAAATAGGGAATATATAAATAATTAATAGTCTAAAATAGGTATAGAAATAGGTATGGTTTAATTTACCCTTAGAGAAGTAAGACTACTAGAATATATATAGGAAAGCGAAGGGGAGGATAAGAAGTAAGGGGGTATAAAAATTTTTTCCTAAGGAGTAAGGGAAGGGGGGTAAGAAGGGGGTATATTATAGACTTAAGCTTAAGGCTTAAGTCTTTCTTAGGTATAGAAGGGACGCAGAGGGGCGCGGGAAGGGTATAGAGAGTGTGTGGGAAGGACACATGTTATATGCAAATATGCTTAGGACTTAGGGCTACTACGCGCGCCATGCGCACAGACCACGCATAGAGGGATATATAGCTAGGCGCTATATAACCTCTTGTCTAGTTCTTTCCTTCCTCTCTAAGAATAACAATTGCACTTTAAACGCTTGTTTGCAGCTACCCTAAGGCTAGTTTATAACACTATTAAAGAGATTCCTATTAAGGCACACTATAGTATTAGGAAGGTTAAGAGATATTATAAGCTGCTCTAAAGGGCCTATAATATTATCTAATGTAAATGCCTAATAACCCCTAAGCCTATTACCCTGTAAATAGCTGTAAAAGCCCTTAATAATACTATAGGACTAAATAGCCTTATCCTTACTCTCCTTATCTTTAGTGTATACCTATATATAATAAGTAAATCCCTCTATTGCTAGATATATTATAACGCGTTATTACTATACAAAAGGTAATAAAGAAGATTAAATACTTATATACTATTTAGAAAGTTAATAAAGCCCTTACTATAAGGAATAGTCTAGATATAGCAAAACCCTTAACCTCTTACTTAGATTACTAGTCTAAGTGTAGCGCGAAGGTAACGGTTAGTAAGGCCTATATAACCTCCTCTCTATTAATAGAGAGACCTATATACTTAATCTCCTGTGAGGCCTAAAAGCCTTCTAGTTAACCTCTATTAGGCCCTATTATAAAGACCCTAATAAAGAGGACCTAATACCCTAAGAATAGCTGCCTAAGGAAGAAGGGCAAGAGGCTTAAGATAAGCTAGTAAGCAAGGTCCTAGAGATCCCGCTAAAGAGAAGGCTAGGCAGACCTTATAAGAACCCCTAGTAATTATTAATAAGACTAACGTGTTTATATTTATTGAAAATGGAAGGGGAATGTACTGGAGGGATAGGAAGACCTCCCTAGTAATTCCTAGATAGCTAGCGCAATAGAGGGCGCTGCGACCTATAGATAACTAAACCACGATAGATAATTCACTTTGAGAGCTAAGATAGTTAAATATAGTTGATTTCTAGCTAACGGACGGTCTGCGAGTAATAAGAGAATTCTACTAAGTCCTCTCATAGACCTACTAACCATATTGGCAGAACTAGGTTACTAATAGGGTCTTATAAGCTACTTTTTATTTTCCGCATAATTCATTTGTATAGGAAAAGTAAAAATCGACTCACGGCTATACAAACTAGACGCCTATATGGCCTAACTAAGCACTTTAATAAGCAACCCTTTATATACAATATACTATTAAATCCGGAAAAATTCAAGGATTTGAATAGTATACGTCAGCCTTTATATAACTACTAGTTCCCTAGTTACAGTCAATTTTGGCTTCCCTATAGGGTAACCTAGTTGGCTTAGTCATACATGCCGTAGCTTTGCTTAGGTGGTAACGCAAGATGCGTTGCACAACCACGTAACGTAGCGCGCAGCAACGCCGCGCAACAACGCAACTAGGCAACTAGTGGGCCTATAAAATAGTGCTAAAAATAGCATTATTTTAACAATATTAGTAAAGGAGAAAGCTAACCTTAACCTTGTAATCTGATTGCGTAAGGAAGGCATTATTATAACCCCTAGAGAACTATTTAAGCTCTTTACTAAGACTAAGATTAATGCTTTAATTAACTAGGGTGTGTTTAAATTCATAATCTTTAACAAAAAGAGCATAGTAGCCTAAGAATCTTTAACTCCTACATTATTAATAAGGTAAAGGGTAAAATAGGCTAACTATATAAGAAGCTAAGGCTTGTAATTTAAGGCTTTAGTAATAAGGCAAAATAAGTAATCCTAATATAAGCTCTAATAATCTAATAGGCTAGTTAATGCCTTATTCTTGCTATAGCTCCTTCCTTACTAAAGAAGGGCCTTATCCTGTGAATTTGTAATATTATATAAGCATATATTTAATTACAAACCCTGCTAAACAGGACAATCCTTACTAGGCTCCTAATCCAGATCCATGACTAATACCCTAATAGAACAATTATAAGGGTAATTAAGCCTCTCTATAGCATTACAGAGGCTAGAACGTATTCGTGGGTTACATACTATAGGCATTATAGAGAGAAGCTCTAGATAGAGACCTCTATGTATAATCTATGCTTACTAGTAATAAAGAAGGAAGCATTAAGTTTGTATATATAGGTATATAAACTAATGATATATTAGGGCTATTAGATAAGGAGTTCTCTAAAAGGAAGAAAAGTAACTAACCGCTATAGCCTTTGTAGCAAAGCTAAAGTAATTCCTAATAGAGAATAACCCCTTACCTTTAATAGAGGGATTATTAGAATAGTAGCTAATATAGCTATCTCCCTCTAGTAAAAGGGCAAAGCAGTAAGCTTAATATAATCCTACTAATAAATGCAAAGCAGAAATACATTAAATAATAAGTTTAGGGCGCTTATATTACCTTAATCTACTAACCAGAGGCTTACTATAATCTATCTATTACCGCTTAATACTAGGAACTAATAATTAAGAACGTTAAAGCCCTTAACCACTAGATCTAATAGTAAATAGATAACCTAGAGAGAGGCCTAATATTTGTTCTAATTAACCTTGCTAAAGCAAAGCTATATGCCTTTATAAATAAGTCCTTTATAAATAATTAGGACCTTACCTTATAACTTAGCTATGTTTTAATTATAGCTAATAAAGACTATAAGAATAGCGAGTTTATAATTAAAGGTAATATTGTGTACTTTAGCTTAACTAAGAGTAAGAGAGTTACATAAAGTGTGCTTGCCTCTAAGGTCTATAGCATGGTTGCTAGCGTTAATATGACCTACGTAATTATAATAACCCTTAAATTAATTACAGACTGATTAAATATACCTATAATCCTAGTTATAGTATATATAGATTTATACTCCCTGTATAAATACCTTATTAAGCTTAGTACTACTAAGGAAAAGCGCTTAATAATTAACATTATAGCCCTGCAGTAGTTATATAAACGCCACAAACTCTGTGAGATCTAGTGGATTAACAGAGCTAATAACCTAGCTAATGCCTTTATAAAGGTATTGCTAAATAAGGCGCTAGAGTAATTTATCTTTAGTAACTAGATAATAATCTGGATAGAGGGGTGGGTAACCTGCGTGGAAGAGGGTTACTACAGGTAATAGTATTAGGAATTAGCCCTAATACTATAGGGGAGGTAAAAATCCCCCTAGGGAGGAAGAAGGAGGAGGAACTATAGCCCTTATTAGGCATCTTATGCCTAGAACTACGGCCCTTATTAGGTTAGGTTATAAGAGCTACTTTAATTATTACCCCTAACCTAGTGAGGTCTACTAAAGACCTATTAGGGCCCTAGTAGCTATCGCGGAGGAACTATTACGGCCCCTATATTATATACACTAAGCATAGGGAGCAAAGACTGTAACAGTGAATAGGGGCGGGGGGGCGGAGGATTAACGCGCAGATGTTATTTACGATATAAGAATTAAAAGGCTGCGGGCGGAGGCCCGCTTAGCCTTTAGAAGGATTATTAGTAATAGAGTGTTATTTTCCTTGTTTCCCTTTACCACACACTTGCATAGGGTTTTATTAAGTTAATCCCTTTTACATTTACCTACTACTTGCTTTACCTTATCCCTTTCCTTTTCTTTTCTCTTTTACTATTAATATTATATATTAATAATTATATTAAAAGAGAGAGTTCCTAGTGTTAGAATAAGCATGATATTAATCGCGCTTAGTAGCCGCAATTGTGGCTGGAAGAAGGTTAGCCCGCGCGCGACCCCACTTTCCGATCCACAGTCAGGCCCTGTGATAGGGCAGGGCTTGCAACACGTGACCCACACACGCACAGCTGCCTGTTTTTCACCTCATGAGAGTGCCCTCACTTTTGACCTCTCTTTTTCCCTCTTTCTTCGATAGCTTAGAATAGATAATTAAGAACAATACTATTCTCGGAGCTCACACATCACGACCCTGCGTAACTAACAAATACCTAAATATCTAAAAACACTAGGAGTCTGTTAAGATCCTATAGAATATATATAACCTATAGCTTTATTTTTAGCTATTAGCTAAGGGGTGTGTTAGGAGAAGGCTTTAATAACGCTACAACGTTATAGCATTAACCGTATTAATAATAATAAGACCCTCCTTAAGACATTAGTAAATACTGTTATGGACTCGAGCTCGAGGCTCGGGTCCTTCTCGGGTACGGAAGGGACGCGGAGAGTGTGCGGGAAGGACACGTGTTTTGTGCGGACATGCTTAGGACTTAGGGCTGCTACGCGCGCCATGTGCACAGACCACGCACAGAGGGGTATATAGCTAGGCGCTGTGCGACCTCTTGTCTAGTTCTTTCCTTCCTCTCTAAGAATAATAATCGCACTTTAAACGCTTATTTGCAGCTGCCCTAAGGCCAGTTTATAACATTTGTTATTCTTTACTATAGACGCTAATAAGATAGCGGCGTTGCGGGAGGTCATTAAGAGGCAGGCGGCCTAAATCACTGACCTCACTAACAGGCAGAATGCGGCCCTCACGTAAAACCCTATTAAGCGGAAGCCATTGCTAATAGGCCTACTATTTAACGGTAACAGAGTATTATTCTTAGCCTAGAAAGGCCTTATAGGTTATAAGTTACTGATAGATTAGGAGTTTATCAGTACCGCATAAGATTAATAGTGCTTTATCTACTAGAATCTCTTGCCTAAGGTACAGGCCTAAGTTGCTCTATACTTTAAAAAGGGGTACCTAGTTTATTTTAACTTAAGACACTTCCTTAAGTACTTAGGGGAAATGTTTAATAACCCTTATTAACAGGAGATAGCCATTACTAAGCTTAACTAGCTAAGGCAATAATAGCATAAGCGTTTTAGCAACTTCTACATTTAGTTTAAGCAGAAGTTAGCGCTTATAAGCGGGTTAGATTAGGCAGACGCAGTAAAGTTATCTAAACTACGCACTACACTTAACAAGTAAATAAGAGATTATAGTGTCAGCTAAGATATTCCCTAGGCTAACTACCTAGTAGCGGTGGCTTGCTTTTAGAGCATTACATTAGATATTAAGTCTTACTAGCTAGAGGAGAAACATTAATTGCGTAGGCAGTCTTAACCCGCAGCCCTTATAGAGAGGTCCTATCTATAGGATAAGGACACTCTAATAACGGACGTTTAATCAGCAGGCATAATAGGGACCTGAAAAGGTTCTAGTAAGGCCCTGGCCTAATGTGTATAACTAAGCATAAGTGACAAAGGGGGCGTAAAGCAGGCAAAGTGGGTCTCTTAGGAAGTGCTAGACACCTGCTATAAGGAGGGTAGGTGCTTGCGATGCGGTTCTAACAAGTATTAGGTTATAAAATGCCCCTTACGCTATGCCCTCTGCCTAAAGGAGACGCTGTTAGTTAACGTGTGTGATGTGGAAGACATTAACCCTAAGGACTTAAGTAATAAGTTAGAAAAAGAGAAGCCCCTTTATTAAGTTATTTAAATAGGGAAGAGAGTTAGGAGCTTAGAGAGGCTTTATAGTATACTATTATTGTTAAGGATAACTTCAAATAAATCTAGAGTAATATAGATGCATCACCTTTCTTAGTCCCTGTGTTAATAAATAAGACAACCTTTTCGGATACACAAGTTAACACAGGATGTGACTGCTATACTACTATTAGTAAACGCTTAGTCCAGAAGCTATAACTAGAACGTATCCCCTTACTAACTAAGAGGATGGTTTGCACTGCGGTTAGTGTGAAAAGAGGGGGAAGGGAGGATTATAAGAAGAGCTTATTAATAACATATATTATCCGTTTTTAGATGGATATAGATAGATAGGAGACGCTAATTATGGCGTACGTAATTCCAGGATTGACAAGACAACTTATCCTAGGGACACCGTGGATAGCCCGCTACAATATTAATTTAAACGTGAAGTGTTACTAGCTTACTATAGGGGTAGCTAATAACCTGCAGATTCAGACTATAGCTAGCAGAGGGGTAGAGAAGCCTATAGTGTGTATTATAGGATTGTTATTTGTGGGAATAGTGCGAAGGGCGAGGAAGCAGAAGGAGCATATATAGCTATGCGCTACAAGCTTGTGGGAGATTATATCTATGCTATAGATTAATGCTACGCCAAAACCCATAGAGCAGGAACTCTTAGCAGCCTTACTAGAGGAGTTATAGGACTTTAAGGATCTTTTTAGGAGAGTAAGGCAAACGCCCTCCCATTACATAGGGGCAAGTCTAACTACCACATTTGCCTTAAACGGGATGCGGAGGGCAACGAACCGGACTTGCCTTAGGCACTGTTATATAACATGCTACGTTAACACCTCCTAGAGATACGCAAGTAGGTAATAGACTTAATAGATAAGGGCTGGATTAGGGCAAGCTTATCTTTAGCGGTAGCACTAGTTCTACTAGTAAAGAAACCTAGGGGCGGCTAGAGGTTCTATATAGACTATTACGCGCTAAACAAGATCACGGAATAGGACCGCTACCCCTTGCCTTTAGTAAAGGAGACACTACGCTCCTTAGCTAAAGCAAAATGGTTTACAAAACTAGATATACAAGTAGCGTTCTATTATATTTGTATCGCTAAGGGCCAAGAACACTAGACTGCTTTCCGGACGTAGTTTAGATTATTTAAGTGGTTAGTATACCCCTTTGGTTTAGCGGGCGCGCCTGCAACCTTCCAGAGGTATATTAATAGAGTGCTTAGTGGTATTCTTAGGGACTACGTTATAGCTTACCTTAATAACATCTTAATTTATTTAAGGGGTTTACAGAAGGATTACACGTAGAAAGTCCGCGGGGTACTGGCTAGGCTATAACAGGCTAGGCTAAATCTGGATATTAAGAAATGCGTCTTCGCCATGAAAGAGGTAAAGTACCTCGGGTTTATTATTCACGCAGGAAAACAGATTTGCCTAGATAACGAAAAGATTGCGGCAATTAGAGATTAGGAGGCTCTAACACAGGTCTGAGGAGTGCGTGGTTTTCTAGAATTCGCTAACTTTTATCGCGATTTCATACCGCAATTTTCAGACGTTGCAGGCCCCTAATTAACCTGATAAAGAAGGGCGTGGTATTCCGCTAGATAGAGGCGTGTAATAAGGCTTTTAAGATATTAAAGTTAGCTTTTATGTTGTACCTAATCCTTATATAATAGGACCCCGACAAGGACACAGTGGTGGAGGCGGATTGCTTGGGAATAGCATTAGGAGGTTACCTTTCCTAGACAAATAACAAGGGGGTCTTGCATCTAGTGGCGTATCACTTAGCTCGTTTGTAACTAGCTTAAAGGAATTATACAATACATAACAAGGAGCTTCTGGCAATTATCTCGTGTCTTAAGGCGTGGTTAGCAGAGCTATAGAGTGTTAGCAGTCTGTTTATAATACTTATAGACTATAAGAACTTAGAGTACTTCATAGCCCTAAGGGAGATATTAGAACGATAGGCGTAATAGGCAGAGACCCTAGCACTTTTCAATTTTCACTTACGCTACAGGCTAGGGACTTAGGCAAGCTGGCTAGATGCATTGTTAAGGCGCTATTAGGAAGAGGCACAGTTAGCTAAACTAAAGGCGCTTATTGTATAATTAACAATAACGCCTACTCGGTTTAGCTTCGGTCAGGGTTAGCCGCGCGTTAGTATTAGGCCTGTGTTGGTTTTAGAGGGCACCACTCTAAAGAATGACTCGGCTTTAGAAGGTAACGTAACGGAGGGTAATTTAGCCTAAGTAATAAGCATCCTAGCTAGGGACTCCTTATTTGTAGACAAGCACCTCTAATCCCTATAGGATTAATCCGTGGCCTATAATAAGACTTATAGACTACGGCTTGAGGCAGTAAGGGCTAGAGCTTAGAAGTTTCCTAACGCCACTAGCACATAAGAATAGATTACGGATTATTAGATTAGCGTAAAAGGGGCGCTTTAATTCTGGGGCCAGACTTAGGTACTAAAGTAGGAGCCTCTAACTATAACTTTAATCTAGCGGACTTATAACTTACCCTTACTAGGTTATCCAGGGTAGAACACTACCTTTAAGGCGCTTTAAAGGGACTTCCATTAGGATAGCATGTTATAGGACATGGCATGGTTTGTACGCAATTGCCACTACTACAGGGGACAAAAGAGTTAATAGTTATATTAGGGCTTACTAAAGCCAATTCCCCTACCGGACAGATATTAGTTATAGATCTCTATTAATTTTATAACAGAGCTCCTTACTAGAGACTAGGCTAACCCATAGTTCCTAATAGTTATTACAGATAGACTCTCTAAATTTGTGTAACTTGAGGCTATAACGTTAATAGAGGCTGAGGCATGTGCGGAATGGTTTAAGCACTATTAGTGGCGGTTCTATAAGTTCCCTACCTAGATTATTATGGATTATAGGTTAGATTAGTTAAGTAACTTTTAGACAGCGCTCTGCAAGAAGGTTAGCACTAAGTAATTACTATTAACCTCTTACTACCTACAGACAGATAGAGGTACGGAGAGAGCTAACTAGGAGGTTTAGGCAGTGTTACAGGTAATGTTATCCTTTTGCAATTTAAGTGGGCAGATCACTTACTAGCCTATTAACTAGCATTAAATAATAGGGATTCCTTAGTAATAGGAGTGAGTGTAAATATAGCTCTTTATAGCTTTAATATACCTATAATCCAGGCACTACTATTTACAGAAGCTTTAAGGACTTTAGCAAAAGGGTAAGTATAAGCATTCCTATAGCATTTAAAAGAGGGCACGGACCTAACGTAAGCGGCTATAGCTTTTATCTAGTAATAGTAATAGGAAAACACGAATAGCAGTTAGAGACCTGTGGAACGGTTCTAGGTTAGGGACTACGTGTAGCTAAGTCTTAAGAACATTAAAATAAACCGCCTATATAAGAAGCTAGACTAGGTTATAGCTAAGTATAAGGTACTAGAGGTACTAATACTATTAACTATAAAGCTAGATATTCCTAGGGGCTATACCTAGTCTTTTATATAGATTTGGTCTAGAGGGTAGTAGAGGACCTATTACTAAGTTAAAAGCTAGCTAATAAAAGACTGCCACTGGAGCTGATAATAACGGATGCGGATGACGATCTCGCGGAGTACTAGGTGGAGGAAATTCTCGTAGCTAAGAATACGCTAGGCTAGGGATTAAATCGCAACGTTCTAGTTAAATAGAAAGGTTATATATAGCTAATATAAGAACCCCTAGAAAATGTGTAAAACACTAAGGCGCTAGATAGGTTTAAGGCAAAATAGGGGATATGCGGACAAGTAATAGTCTAAAATAGGTGTGGAAACGGGTGCGGTTTAATTTACCCTTAGAGGAGTAAGACAGCTAGAACACACATAGGAAAGCGGAGGGGAGGATAAGAAGTAGGGGGTATAAAAATTTTTTTTTCCTAAGAAGGGGGAGAGGGGAGGTAAGAAGGGGGTATATTATAGACTTAAGCTTGAGGCTTAGGTCCTTCTTAGGTACGGAAGGGACGCGGAGAGTGTGCGGGAAGGACACGTGTTTTGTGCGGATATGCTTAGGACTTAGGGCTGCTGCGCGCGCCATGTGCACAGACCACGCACAGAGGGGTATATAGCTGGGCGCTGTGCGACCTCTTGTCTAGTTCTTTCCTTCCTCTCTAAGAATAACAATCGCACTTTGAACGCTTGTTTGCAGCTGCCCCAAGGCTAGTTCATAACAAATACAATGTATTAGAAGTACTGGATTTAGTTAGATAGTACTATAGCGCACTGTGTACCTTTTAGGTACAAAAGTTAGGTGCTGTCTGCACCTCTAATTGATCAAATTGAACGTTTTTCATCAACCTGTCATACACCTACCTTCTGACAATTATACTACCCTGCACTACTCTGCACCACTCTGCACCACTCTACACCACTCTGCACCACTCCGCACCATTCTACACCACTTTATACCATTTCATACTACTTTATACTACTTGGCACCACTGTGCACCATATTCTATATTATTTTGCACTACTCTGTACTATTTGAACTGGTATATACATGGTTAATTAATGAAGAGGGCGTCGCAAGTTGTTAAATTTATAGCCTAAAAGTACTAACCGGCTCTTGGTCCACTGATGCTCCCTCGAAATGTAAGATTATTGGACTGCTCCCAGCACACTCCTTGTTCTTGATTTGCTTTGTTTGCCATCGTTACCAATTCTTCTATCTCTAGTTAACGATGTTGGGAGATCGTGGTCTGTAGCACTAGTGTAGACTTACCCAAAGACTTCCCCAGGTATGGATCTGGTGGGCTTTGGCTATTTTTTTCTCTCCGCACTCTGGGCATATTTGGCCTTTGTCTGTGATGCCTGTACCATTCACACACACCTGACAGCCAGAACCGGGCATCTTGTCTCAATTCAATGCGTTGCTCTCCAGAGACCTCTTGGATTTAGAGGCGACTCCTAAAGTGCTTAGACACGCAGCTGGTGGTGTATCATGTAAGATAGAGCTGATGTGAATCGTGGTGTGCGATGGCGGCGGTGAGGAAGTGATGTGAAACCCAAACGTAGTCGGGATTATGTTTATTGCTGATAGATGAGCTTGGGCGTCGATTTTTGTGAGTGACAGATGTGTATTTAAGCAATGGCTGGAAAGCAGCTTGGGGAATGCACTAGAATAAGCGATGACGATTGGGCCGGCATGCCTGATGGGTCATTCTGCCGGTCCCGACCGCCCGGCCTTGATAGAGCCCAGCCCATTCCGGAGCGCCACTTTTGTCTAATATCGCGTGCCCCAACGCGTTGCGCCGCACCATCAATAAAAACCCCTGACTCCTGATTACGGCTAACTTGTCTTGCATTCTTAACTTCACATACTCGTTCCTACCTCCTAACCTCCGCTTTCATCGGCGACCACTGCCGATCTGGCCCTTTCATTCCACGAATTGTCGTCCATACCCGCATCTGCGCGCATGAAATTTGTGCCGCTGCCACTGCCCTCCCAGCTTCCTGGGGTCACCCGGCAACCAAAGATTCGCTTTGTGTCGGCACAGCGTTGAATCTGCTCCAGTCGAAAGACCCTCCTCTTGGTGAGTGCATCTGAAGTCGACCTCTATTCTGCTCCAAATTGGTATCTAAGGCGAATGAACTGTAGAAACGAGCCAAACGCAGCGCCGCCTAGAGAGGGATGACACTCGACGTCCGCGTTTCTTCGACGAGTCGTGCGGGTCATGATATAACGGGTGATATGCAACCCGGACCGAACGCCTTGTTGAGATCGTCACCCGCCAACGACGTCTACTAAGGCCCGTGCCTCTTTCACCCAAGTGTACCGACCACTTTGTGAATGGCTACCCTTATGCCTCGCGGATATCGCTCCGCCACCGAATACCGTTTCGGCGAAGAACAGACCGATGCCATTGTTCGAACCGCCGCCTACCATCGCAAAGACTACCGTCTCTCCGTGATCTGGTTCTCGCCTCGTGAACACGTTAATATTCATCTATCAATAGCAACACCCTTCCAGCGGACTTCGAATATAGGACTCGGCTCCCTCGATCAACTACCACTCGAGCTCTTGCATAACACGTTATTCTGTCTTGATATATATTCTCTATTTAAGTTTCGACAAACAAATCTTAGATCAAGACAGACGGTGGACTCTCTCAAGCAGTATCAGATAATAGTCTCGCATGGACTGAACCTTCTCTGCGCCTTGTTACGAACACGACTTGCCACCGACATTTCTCTACTCAACTTTTACAACGCACTATGTATCAAGGCTTGTAGTCTTTGTGGCGAATTTGGCGGATTTATATCTCTCCTAGCATGGACGCGATGCTGTTTCAAATGCCTCAAAGAGGCTCCGCAGACCCAAGTGCAAACTCTTGCCGCTATCCGAAAGCAATTCCACCTTACTAAGGCCGAGTTAGACCAACTAAGGTCATTCAAGACCTTACCTGGAATATATTCAATGAAGGAATCCGTGCACAAATCCCGCATTACAATCGTTTCTGTTTATCAGGCTAGTTTGATTTGCAGACGGCAATCACATGCACTGGGGCAAGCCCAGTCAGCAAGCTCAGAACGAAATAAGAAATTCAACTTTATGGGGTCGTGTGCACTTCCTTATTACGATAAACTAACCGGCAATGTCGAACACGGAATGTCGTGTGCTGGGTGTCAACTTGCTCTTGAAAAGGACATCATCGGCACTAAGGGCGAGAAATGGGCATTCGAGGCTCGAGACAAAGTATATGCGCGAGATGGCTTTTTGGAACATTTTCGATGGTGTGAACAGGCACAGCTGCTGTGGAGATCGAGTGTCGAAGGTAAAACAGGCCAACCGAGCTACCAGAGGCTGCTCGAAGAGGCGGCTACTTCAACAAGAGAGAATAACAAGGATGTGAGATATGTTCACCGATGTATTGCAGCCAGGCTACCTACACATCTAAATAGAACATAGGAAGCGGACAAATTCCTAGACACCCCAAAGTACAATGCAGCTCCACAGTTCACAACCCGTGCTTTAATCTTCCAGAATCTCTCCATTTGGATCCGTGTATTTCACTGGCGCGTCTCGCTTGACCAGGTGCCTCGAACAGTAGTTAGTCGAATCCTTGCCCCATTCTTTGATAACTGGATGGCATCTGATGTTGGTCCCCTGGCGCTCCGGGCACTGGATGAACTCCATCTCCTTTTGCAGCCGCACGTATATTTGATATACTTCGAAGTGCACATTTTAACCTGGCAAGAAATCACAAATTAACCCTGCTTAGATAAAGGGGATACCGGCCTCCTTACAATGTTGATAGACAAATGACTTGTGTGTACGTTGGCGATGATGAATACAAGCGACTAATGTAGAAAGTGAAGCTGCACTTGTACTATCGAGAAACTTGTATAGTGTGCTGCGAGGCTAGTTCTGAACGCTTGATTCTTGCTGATGCAATGAAAGGAAAATTGATTGTGGGATTTGGATGCTGCTACTGTGTAGATTATGCTTCGAGACGAACAATTTATAGCTGTCGAGCTAGATGTTGCCTCGAGTTCTGTTGGCTCTGGAGTTGTTTAGGAGCCTTTGGGTAGGCGGCTCCCATCAGCTAAGACAAGGACTGGATGGTGATGTAGGGGGTATAAACGACGGGCTAGCCTATCATGGCCGTCATTTTGTCGCCAGCCCAACTCCGCCTCCTTCTAATTTGGAGAGCCAAGACGGTTGAGCCAATGAATGATCCGCCGAAAATGGGCTTCGTCGAGTTGAGGATGTTTCAAGTAACCGCCGCGTCTCGAACGGATTTAGAAAAGTGAACAAAGTCCCCAAAAGGGTTCCAGAGGGGATGAAAATTGGTTCTGGCGCTAAAATTACTACCGCAGGGGACTCTGTAGTGCTGGCCACCTGCTAAGCTCTGGAGTGTGGGAAGTACGTACACAAGTCGCTCCAATTGTGGATAGTGATTGGACAAATTACGTTGAATCTTCGCCGTTGCGCAGGGGCTAGGCCCGGTGATAAAGTGGGACCAGAGTCCATAGAGCGCCTTCATTGGCCCGTTTAACCGCTGCTTTCTGAGCCAATTTGGTTGCCAAGAAGCCCCGATTGGTATTCCTACCAATTCCTGTGAATTCCAAGAACGTTGATTCCTTAAGTATGAAAGTGCCCTTGTCCTTCATGACAGTCGTTCTTCTGAAAATAAAAGAGGGTAAGGATGCATAGCGATTGCAAAGGGAATCTCGAAGCATCAGTGTGCGAATGCTACCCTTTTTCAAACATATCTGGTTGACGGTTTTGTAGTGAGCGGTCCAATGGTGAAAATGTCTGACGATCGAACTGCAAACCCGCCGCCAATGCAGCCGGTCATCTTGTCCATGGAAGTGGACGATGACGATTCATTTGAGAGCGAATACCGACTGCGAATCGGAAATCAAGTCAAATATCTCATCATCTCTCCTAGAACCTTTGACAGAGATACACTTTCATTCCCTATTCAGTCCCTGCCCCGTCTTCCTTACAACGAGGAATGGACCGTAGCCCACATCTCGAGAGACGAAACCAGCGGCGACTTGAAGACTTCCATCTCAAACCGAACACTAGCTGGCGTCAGATGTCGATGGCATCATATTCGGGTTGATTGTCTGGAGTTGGAGAAGACCAAACAGCTCACGGCGATGACTTTCGAAGCCGTCTCACATTCGATTCTTCCAATCACCCTCCTATCATCAGCCACTATAATCGCCAAAATAGCCCGTTTCGAGTGGGAGCTGCCTCGTATCGAACAGGAAACAAGAGCATATCAGTTGCTTGAGGGTTCCGGACTGGCCCTCGCTTCCTTGGTCATATCCACGAGAATGGACGCATCATGGGTTTTCTCATAGAGAAAATAGAGGGACGCTTTGCCTCCTTTCAAGATCTGAGCGTCTGCGAAACAGCTCTGGGGAAACTCCACGAATTGGGACTTATACATGGGGATGTGAACCGATATAATTTTCTCGTCACGGAAGAGGGGGTAAAACTGCTCGACTTTGAACGTCTTCTGCAGAATGCTCGCCCCGAGTCAATGCGTAAGGAGTTGGAGCATTTACGTGCCGAACTGGTTGATGAGTCAGGACGTGGCGGAGGTTTCATTTTCCATGACGATAGCAATTAATATTGTCTGATTTGATTTGATTTGATTTGATTGAATTATACCGTACCTCTCTACAGCGCTGGGCGGCTCGCCACATATGCTTATGGCATTTGTCGGGGTGGAGATTGGGTCGGGAACAGAAGTGCTAAAATTGGGGACGTGGCGAATAACATGGAGGGTAAGACAAGGTATTTTAGAACAATTGTTGGGCTGAAGTAAGGGCATCACCCACCTATTTTGGTCGTTTCATTACTGCTGGAAACCCAATCTGTCCACACGTTCTTGTCTGTTCTTCAGCACTTTAGCCGCTCAGCCCAATTCAGGAACCCTCCACTCCCTTGATGACGAGTCCGCCCAGGACACCATCTGTTATACATTAAGGGAACTGCAAATATGGCGCTTCCAGCAGGGGCTTGGCCCAATGGTTGATCAAATTGAAAATCCCGACGCCTGACTTGGGCAAGCCCCAATTTCGGCTCTGATGTGGCTGTGCGGACTGGCCCGCTTATGATAACATTGTTCTCTAGGCAGGACGTGTCCTGTTGTCCAGCGCCTCACAACAAACCAATTCGAAGACGCTGATGACCCGCTCCCTCTCGGGCAAATTCATCAACCCCCATGGGAGAACTTGACAGGCAGCAAGAGCAACTACGGGAAGCGCACCGCCCGCGCGAAGAGGAGCAACGACGGCCCTCGAGGAACAACATCGACGCGAAGAAGCCGAAGAACGCGCAGACGCATCCCGACCATTGACACTCCAACAATATCTCGAAACATGCCATTCGCTCAGCCTTGCTATCGAAATAATAACCGATCGTTCCTTGACGACACAAGGGAACACGACGAATCCGACCGGCCGAATTCATCCTCGACGAATCATCCCGTGGACCACATTCGCAAGGGAACAAGAAAAAGTCTGGAATAAGCTTTCCTTCAGTCCCTCCTTTTCTTCCCAGGCCGCCTTTCCGTCCCGACATCAGCTGGATTACGTGAGATCCTTGCTTCGCCCGGTCAGCAGCGAGATTGGACTCCGAAATGGCGAGCGAGACGTTGTGGAAAATGCAGTTCAGAAGCTGATGGACGCGGCATACAACGACTCGTCACTGAGGAGTCATCTCGGCCTCGATGGAACGGTGACTTTTGAAAGCCACACGAACCTCGGCATCACCGATGACTCCCTCTCCGAATCGATAGAGCAAATGTCGATTGGTTCCAGGCCGCCTAGTCGGTTGACTCGACATCGACGAAAGGCACGGGGAAGGGCAACCGAGGAGATCAGTTCTGCATATACCGGACCTCTGACGATTGAAACGTCCCCGTCGTCGCGATCGAGTATAAAGCGCCACATAAGTTGAGACGCGGCGAGATTGTCACAGGAGACATATGTTTTCCTCCATATCCCTGACGACCTTTCCTGCGTCTACTACTCCGTCTGCGTGCCAAGCCTAGACGTCCAAGATGATGACGAGACTCGACTCCATCGTACTGCTGTTGCGCAAGCCTTTGCCTTTGTGCTTCAGGCCATCCGATCGCCGCCGCCCTGTCAAGCCTGGCATGACGCTGCTGAGCATCTCGATACATGGGCTGTGGAGTACGAAGGCGTATTGCAGAGCATCCCGGTAACAGATCGGAAGCCGCGACGCGAGACTCCCTACAAGGCGCAACGGTGGAAAGGGTTTGCACGCTCCCCGATCTGGACACGCTCCCGATGCTTGCCTACGAAAACAAGATATACAGTCATCTTCAGGATCTCCAGGGGAAGTTTGTTCCGGTTTGTCTCGGTGTTGTGCACCTTATCAAGCCCTATTACTACGATAGCGGCGTGTATGAAGACTTCATGTTCCTCAGCTACGGCGGGCGACCAGTCTTGAGAGGTTTGGGAGAAGTCAATGCAGACATCACCAACGAGATGCCCGCCGCACTCGGTCGATTGCATCAGTATGGAGTCCTCCACCACGATGCAGAGCCACGCAACGTGCTCTATGATAAACGCACTGGGAGATGTATGATCGTGGATTTGATGCTGGCGGAGTTGCTTGACCGACAACCTCTTGGACCTATCAACGTCAATGGTAGAAATCGGAAGAGGAAATGGGTGCCAAGAAAGCATGAGAAGGACGTTTTCGCTGTTGAGGCGCAGTCCTTGCGAGCGAGCCTAACACAATAGGGTCAGGGTCTAATGGGGTGTTCTGGGACATCAAACATGCTGCGATAATGAATGCGCTGTAATAATGCATGTACTATGATGCTGATTGTACTATATATAATACCGTGCAACTACACGATATACGCCAGTCCCTTTATATTAATAACATGTCCCACTGGCGCAATTCTACCAGTGCAATATTCCTGTCCCTTTTTTTTTTTTTTGTTTGTGTTTATGTCCCAGGTTGAATAACATGGCCTGCGTCGCCTTGTTAGGAATTAGAGCCTGTAGTTGTCCTGGGCCCCTATGGCAAAGTTTGTTACAGCTGCGCTTTGTTTCAAGGTGCACAACAGCATTGGACAACAAGAAGCTAAGAACGGCTTCCATGCCGTGCACAAAGCAGAGCGAGGGGCTAAAGCTAGTCCTTTTCACAAAGATGACCTATATATAGCGCCCTGATGGTATATACTTAGCTATAAACCTGATTATGGCATCTCATTTTCTCATGTTATTGAAATGCACTCCTTTAGCGGGGCGTGTATTTACCCTAAAACAAGAAGCAGATCACTGGTCAGCATTATCACAGGGGAGCCAAAAACAGCTTCCTAAATACACCAAACTTGAAAGCAAAATTATTACCCCTGCGGTTACTGGAAATAGACTAGAGAAGGATTGCTATATGTATCCTATCCCTAGCTAATTATTCTATTAACTTTCTCTTATCCTAATAATAATAGCGGTTATTAATAATATGTGTTATAGACTTGAGCTTAAGGCTTAGGTCCTTCTCGGGTCTGGAAGGGACGTGGAGAGTGCGCGGGAAAGGTATAGAGAGTGCGAAAAGGACATATATTATATGCAAATATGCTTAGGACTTAGGGCTACTGCGCGCGCTATGCGCATAGACTACGCATAGGAGAATATATAGCTAGGCGCTATATAATCTCTTATCTAGTTCTTTCCTTTCTCTTTAAGAATAGTAATTACACTTTAAACGCTTATTTGTAGTTACCCTAAGGCTAGTTTATAATAATATGCGCGTGAGAAAGAGAGACTAGAGTAATAAGAACTTTAAGCAAAAATAGAGTATACTTAAGAATAATAGCCTTAGTATTCACTAGGTTTATGACGCTAAAGTATATATCTATATACGCCGTAAGGGCGGAAAGTATAAGTTTAAGTTTACTAATAGAGCGTTACCGCTGTCTGACAAGGAAAAGTCAGTCTCACTAACACAATATGCTTACTGTGACTAATAGAGTGTGACAGAATGAAAGCTTCCCGTTGCCTATGCTAGCGACAGCCGCGGATGTTGCACGCCAAAGGAACAGTCAAAGGTTAGTGAAGGGGCGGGAGCAGCGGCAGGAATGTAGCCTAGAAATGGCCGGTGCTAATAGGGAGCCCATTATCAGAGCCCAGAGGAGGCTCTAAGGCGGAGCCTGGAGAGGAATAACGCAATAAATTATACTTGATCTTAGATGCGATGATACCCGGCAATCTTGAGCAGTGAATATGTCATCTATGGGCCACCAAGAGTTAGCAAGTTTATCGGTACAATGCCTAGGAGTACCTAGATAAATTTAGCAGTCTGTTATGGACTGGCCCCAAGGCAACTGCTGTTAGGCGTTAATATAATATTGAGAAACTTAAGGAGGGAAGAAAGGAAGGTAGGAAACCTATCCCTTCCTATGCCCCTTATACTCCTTAACTATCCTAAGCTATCCTATCTATCCTCTTCCTATCCCCTTACTATCTTATCTCTGTCTCTTCCTATTCCCTTATTATCTTATCTCCGTTCCTTACTATTGTGTGGCTAGGATTGAGACCCTTGAGACCGATCTCGAGACCTTCGGTCTCTCGGCTGAACAGATCAATCTGGCCACATCGGATCCCTAGTCATAGGCCCTCGAGACTACCTTGCTAGTCTATCGGCTTCGTCAGATCGAAATCAGCTACATTTTCAGCTCTGTCAGATTGAAATTAGCTGTATCAGATCCCTAGTCATAGACCCCACAAGACCTCGCTAGTCTATCGGCTTCGTCGGATTAAAATTGGCCACATTGGATCCCTAGGATAGACCCTTCGGTCTATTGGGTCAATAGATCAATCCGGCTGCATTAGATCCCTAGGATAAAATATCCTAGATTTCCTCCCTTAGATAGAAAATTAACTCTCCCTTTGTGGCCTTTGGCTTGGATTGTTCAAACCGAAAAGATGACTTGAGATTTGAAAAGATACCCTTCACAGCTTAGATCCTTGGCGATGGATCGAAAACCTTGCTTAGATTATTGCGATTGACTGAGATTACCTCCCCTTCTACGACTTGGATCCTCGCGATGGATCGAAAACCTCGCAGGCCTCGATATCGGTATCGGGCTCATTTTGCTGACATCGTCAATATCATCAGCAGCATCACCATCGTCATCGTCAAATTCGTTGTTTTTGGGTGGTGGTTTTCGCCCGACAAACTATCTTATATTTAGCCTTATCTTTATCCCTTACTATCTTATATTTAGCCTTAATCCTTACCCTTACTATCTTAGCTTAGGCCCTTACTTATCTCTGTATTATCCTCTATTAGCTCTCTTATTATATATACTATAACTAATACTTAGGCAAAGCCTAAGCCCTTACATACGTCCTTACTTACCTATTATAAACCTATATAGTAAAAATAAACCCTATATCTATATTTACTAAACTTTCACTATTTATTCCCTATTCTATTATACTGTTAGAACAAGCATGATATCAATCGCGCTTGGCAGCCGCAAATGTGGCCGGAAGAAGGTCGGCCCGCGCCCGCCCTCGTGTGCGCGCGACCCCACTTTCCGATCTACAGTCAGGACCTGCGATAGGGCAGGGCTTGCACCACGTGACCCACACGCACAGCTGCCCGTTTTTCACCTCACGAGAGTGCCCTCACTTTTTAACCTCTCTTTTCCTCTTTCTTCGATAGCTTAGAATAGATAATTAATAACAATACTATTCTCGGAGCTCACACATTACGACCCTGCGTAACTAACACTGATCAGTGGTTAACTTCACAGGTAACCACTTTTAAACGCACGCGAATACTATAAATTAGTAAGGTCTACATAGAAGAGACTTTCTTAGAAGTAGTGTGGTTAGGCCCCTTTTGTTTTTTAGCAAGAGTAACCTAATTATTACGAGATCCGTGATTATGCTAAGGAAGAAGTTTATCTTAGTCCCTTTTATTCTTTAGTAAGAGTAGCTAATAATAAATAGAAGCCTAAACCTTAAAGAAGAGTTTAACTCTAGCAGCTAGGTCTGTCCTATTATTCTTCTCCTTAGTGCGTTCTATTACATAAGAAGTTAACCGCTAAGCCTTGTAATCCTTTATAAAAACCTCCCTATAATAGTAGAAGTTATTGCTATCCTCCCCTACCTAAAAACACACACTTTTCCCTATTTCTTTCCCCTCTAAAGCCTATATATTATAATAGTTAATATGAAAGAATAAACACAAGCCCTTATAAGCTAAGAAGGCTCTTAAGTAGGAGAAGACTTTACAGAAGCTGCTAAAAGGCATTAGGGAGATAGAGTAAATATCCTCTCCCTTTTATATATCCCCTAAACCTTATATAAATATATTATAAAAGAGTTATTCTATAAGGTTAAAGAGTTTAATATTAAGAAAAGTAATATACCTAAGGAACTTATAGCCTATCTCCTTACTAGAGTTATAGATTATAAAGCAAGAAAGGTAATAGGAAGAACACTATTTATAGAGTTCACTTAGGACTTTAATTAATAGAGAGAAGAGACATTCCTTAAAACACTAATCCTAGTGGCAAAGCACCTACGGGATTATCTTATAAACAACGGGGTGTACATAATAATTAGCTAATTAATAAAGGTGCTAATTAACCTTTAAGAAGTCCTTAACCGAAATAAATTCCGTTTTTAGTCCTAAGAGGAAGTTAAAGATATAAGAAAGAGGTACACGGAATTCCAAAGGAAACTTTAGAATAATAATAACTTCTTAAATAATCTTCTTAATAAAGGAGATATTCGAGAGCGTTATAGATTAAAGACCTCTTATTCTCTTTATTAAAGCCTACTAAGCGTTACCCCATTAAGGCAATTACATAATAATAGGTATAACTTCCCTGTGGGAGGTACCTGTTAATATATACCTCCCCATAGCCTTAAACCTATATAGTAGCTTAATAACCATAGACTGCACTCCCTCCTGCCTAACAGAGAGTGGCTTCTATTAACAATCTACTTACACCCTTATAGCCTATAGCGAAGCAGATTGTTAATCTTACAAAGATATACACATTAGAATAGCAATACAGTGCTAATAACTATGACGTCTTTAAGTTAAAGCTATAAACCTTTAAGAGGAAGTGCAAGATATTAGATATTAAATAAGAGTAATTAGGCTACGCATTTAAGGTTATACTTAAAGGGAAAGCCCTCTAATTTTACTTAGATTACCTCTTAAAACCAGAGAACCCTTAAGACCTACTAACTCTAGTTACATAGATAAAAAGAGGTTTAAGACTAAGGATATAAGACAGAGATATCTTCTTAAGTGGCACTAAACCACACTCCGGAAGATTATTAGCAAGAACCAAGATAAATCAAAGATAGAATGCTTTAATAAACTCGTGGAAAAGCTCTCTATCTTATAACGGGCTATACCCAATGTGGGTTAATCTAAACGAGCCCTCTAGAACTAGATCATAAACGCTTATAACGGAATCCTAGAGTATAGGAGCTATATTACTAACCCTCCTAATAGCCTCTAATAGTTTTGTGAACGGGTACGGATAACTATTTGTCTTATTATAGAAGAATCCGGTGGCTAACATTAATTCCCTACTAATACCAAAACCCTAGACTAATTCTAGACTAATAGGAGGTATAATAGCAAAGGCAAAGAGTCACAATACCCTCCCTAAAGGCATAAAGGAACACAGGGACCCCCTATTTAAGGAAGTGCTATATGTGCAGTAAAGAGGGATATTAGTTAATAAAGCACTTCGAGGAGGAATAGAAAAGGCATACTAGCGGTTTAAGAACCACTATATAGTTAACTCCTCTTTATCCTTACAAGCTTTATACAACTTATTCCTCGCATAGTATAAAGGAAGCCTTAGTCTAGACCCTCCTTCTTAACCCTCTAAAGATAACAAGGTTACTTAATACATAGCGAGCCTTGGATTTAATAACAAAACCAAAGGGAAGGATAGATTAGTGCCTATAAGCTTCTTCACCTATAGCGTAACGCTTAATAGCCAAAGAACAGTTAAGATTCTCACTAACTAGGCGACGATGCATGGATTAAGCGGAAAGAGCCCTTTTAATGTAAGGATAGCTAACGAACCTCCTTATATGTTCCTGCTTAAAGACCGCTACTTATCCGAAGTCTTCTAAGGTATTATACTAGATACTAGGGCAGCCTAGTATTTAACAGCAGGCCGTTTGTAATTTATTGCATTGCAACGAATGATGCTAAGGATCTAACTTAATAAAGTAAGAGCTAGGGAAGTGGTTATTAGGTTTAGAGGAGGCACGCTAATTATCTCGCTTAGAACAGCTAATATGCCCACTCCCTTTGGCAAGATCACGTTCTATATAATACCTATAAATACCCCTTTCTTGCTATGCCTTAATAATATAGGCTGACTGAAGATTAATTTCATTACCACTAAGAACATCTTATAGTAAGGAAGCATTAAAGTCCCCTAGTATATAAATAGGGGCATGCGTGAATGCTATTAATGTAGAATAAGGCGTTAATAGCATAGAATCACCTAACCGAAGTCGAATTGCGGCGCTTACATTGCTAATTTAGTTATCTATTAGTTCGCCAGCTTTATAATCTCCTATGTAACTCAGGGCACGAGATTAAGATCAATGCTATTAAAGCAGTAATAAGGGTTTGCCACTAATGCTAAATAAACGCAGATAGCCCCTATCGCTTTAAGTTCACCCTTAAGGATAAATATACCTTTAACTTTAAAGTAATAGTGGATATTATATACCTTAACGGCAACCGCCCAACCCTTTATACTATTAACGTAGCTATGGCTTTTAATACAGCGAGATTCCTTAAAGATATCTTAGCTAAATTAACATAGGAAGCTCTTAGGGTGTGCTAGATTAATGCATACTAAGGGCCTCTAGATTAGATTATTACTAATACTGGCATAAACTTCCGCAGTAAGGAGTTCTATTAATTTGCAGCGTCAATATTAATCTCTATTAAGGAGGTTCCTATTAAAGCACACCACAGTATCAGAAAGGTTAAACAATATTATAAGCCGCTCCAAAGGGCCTATAATATTATCCGGCGGGAATGCCTAATAACCCCTAAGATAGTTACCCTATAAATAGCTATAAAAGCCCTTAATAACACTACAGGACTAAATAGCCTTATTCCTACTCTCCTTATCTTTAGTGTATACCTATATATAACTAGCAAATCCCTCCATCGCTAGACATCTTATAACGCGTTATTGCTGTGCAGAAGGCAATAAAGGAGATTAAACGCTTACACGCTATCCGGAAAGTTAACAAAGCCCTTACTACAAGGAATAGCCTAGATATGGCAAAGACCCTTAACCTCCTACTTAGATTACCAGTCTAAGTGTGGCGCGAAGGCGACGGTTAGTAAGGCCTGTATAACCTCCTCTCTATTAATAAAGAGACCTACACGCTTAATCTCCTATAAGGCCTAAAAACCTTCCGGTTAACCTCTGTTAGGCCCTATTACGCAGATCCTAATAGAGAAGTCCTAATGCCTTAAGAACAGCTGCCTAAGGAAGAAGGGCAAGAGGCTTAAGATAAACTAGTAGGCAAGGTCCTAGAGATCCTGCTAAAGAGAAGGCTGGGCAGACCCTGTAAGAACCCCCTAGTAATTATTAATAAGACTGACGTGTTTGTATTGGCGAAGGAGGAAGCCGACCTTAACCTCGTAATCCGATTACATAAGGAAGGCATTATTATAACCCTAGGAGAGCCCTTTAAGCTCTTTACTAAGGCTGAAATTAATGCCTTAATTAACTAAGGCGTGTTTAAATTCATAACCTTTAATAAGAAAGAGCATAGCGGTGTGAGGATCTTTAACTCCCGTATTATTAACGAGGTGAAAGGGAAGACAGGCCAGCCGTACAAGAAATCACAGCTTATTATCTAAGGCTTTGGCGATGAGGCGAAACAAGACATCCTAACATAAGCCCTAATAATCTAACGGGCTAGTTAACGCCTTATCCTTACGATAGCTCCCTTACTAATAAAGAAAGACCTTATCTTATGGATTCGCAATATTACGCAAGCTTATGTTTAATCACAAACCCCATTAAACAGGACAATCCTTGCTAGGCTCCTAATCCAGATCCGCGACTAATACCCTAATAGAACGATTATAAGGGTAATTAAGCCTCTTTACGGCATCGCAGAGGCTAGAACGCATTAGTGGGTCACATACCACAGGCATTACAGAGAGAAGCTCTAGATAAAGACCTCTACATACAATCTATGCCTGCTAGTGATAAAGAAGGAAAGCATTAAGTTCGTATACATAGGCATGTAAACTAATAATATATTAGGGCTATTAGATAAGGAGTTCTCTAAAAGGAAGAAAAGCAACTAACCGCTGCGGCCTTTGCGGCAAAGCCAAAGCAATTCCTAACAGAGAATAACCCCTTACCTTTAACGGAGGTATTATCACAATAGCGGCTAACGCGGCTATCTCCCTCTAGTAAAAAGGGCAAAGCAGCAAGCTTAACGTAATCCTACTAATAAACGCAAAGCAGAAGTACGTCAAATAACAAGCTCAGGGCGCTTACATTGCCTTAATTTGCTAACCGGAAGCTTACTATAATCTATCTGTTACCATATAATACTAGGAACTGACGATTAAGAACGTTAAAGCCCTTAACCGCTAGATCTAATAGCAGATAGATAACCCGGAGAGGGGCCTAATGTTTATTCTAATTAACCTTGCTAAAGCGAAGCTATACGCCTTCGTAAATAGGTCCTTTGCGAATAATTAGGACCTCACTTCGTAACTTAGCTATGTTCTAATTATAGCTAATAAAGACTACAAGGACGGCGAGTTTATAATCAAAGGTAACATCATATACTTCAGCTTAACCAAGAGCAAAAGAGTCACACAAAGTGTGCTTGCCTCCGAGGTCTACGGCATAGTGGCTGGCGTTAACATAGCCCACGCAATCACAACAACCCTTGGATTGATTATAGACTGATTAAACATACCCATAACCCTGGTTGTGGTATGCATAGATTTATACTCCCTGTATAAATGCCTTATTAAGCTTAGTACCACTAAGGAAAACACCTAATAATTAACATTATAGCCCTGCGGTAGTTGTACAAACGCCGCGAGCTCTGTGAGATCCGGTGGATTAACGGAGCTAATAACCTAGCTAATGCCTTTACGAAGGCATTACTAAACAAGGCGCTAGAGCAGTTTATCTCTAGTAACCAGATAATAATCCGGATAGAAGGGTAGGTGACCTACGCGGAAGAGAGTTACCACGGGTAATAGTATTAGGAATTGGCCCTAATACTATAGGGGATATAAAAATCCCCTAAGGAAGAAGGAGGAGAAATTACAGCCCTTATTAGGTATCTTATGCCTAGAACTACAGCCCTCATTAGGTTAGGTTATAAGAGCTACTCTAATTATCACCCCTAACCTAGTAAGAGCCGCCGGAGACCTATTAGGGCCCCTAGTGGCTATTGCAAAGGAACTGTTATAGCCCCTATGTTATATACACTAAGCATAGGGAAGCGAAGACCGTGATAGTAGACAGGGCAGGGGGAGCGAGGATTAGCGCGCGGATGTTATTTATGATATGAGATTTGAAAGGCTGCGGTTAGAGGCCCGCTTAGCCTTTGGAAGGATTGTTAATGACGGAGTGTTGTTTTTCCTTGCTTCCCTTCACCACATACCCGCATAAGGTTTTTCATTAAGTTAATCCCTTCTACATTTATCCACTGCCTACTTTACCTTATCCCCTTTCTTTTCTTTTCTCTTCTACTATTAATATCATGTATTGATAATTATGTCAAAAGAGAGAGTTCCTAGTGTTAGAACAAGCATAATATCAATCGCGCTTGGCAGCCGCAAATGTGGCCGGAAGAAGGTCGGCCCGCGCCCGCCCTCGTGTGCGCGCGACCCCACTTTCCAATCCACAGTCAGGACCTGCGATAGGGCAGGGCTTGCACCACGTGACCCACACGCACAGCTGCCCGTTTTTCACCTCACGAGAGTGCCCTCACTTTTTAACCTCTCTTTTCCCTCTTTCTTCGATAGCTTAGAATAGATAATCAACAACAATACTATTCTCGGAGCTCACACATTACGACCCTGCGTAACCAACATATACCCTTCCTAT
This sequence comes from Epichloe glyceriae, assembly GCA_023658535.1. Classification (NCBI taxonomy): domain Eukaryota; kingdom Fungi; phylum Ascomycota; class Sordariomycetes; order Hypocreales; family Clavicipitaceae; genus Epichloe; species Epichloe glyceriae. The sequence continues at coordinate 183,749 of CP098295.1, read as the reverse complement.
AGTTAATATCTTTATTATTTATTATTATTATTAAGTAGTATATAACATATACCTCTCCTTACTAAATTATAGAGACTGTTGGAATCGCATCGCTGCGAATTCGTTGCGGACGAATTCGTCACCACGGTCGAATTGCGATTGGATGCACAGGGGTCTCATCGCCCCACTGTGCACTGAATTGCGATTGGATGCACGGGGTCTCATCGCCCCACTGTGCACTGGAACGCAACTGGCGCACGGGGTCTCATCGCCCCACCTAGACTAGCAACGCGATTGGCCGCACGGGACCATCGCCCCACTTCGCCCCAGATAGCGTGTTTGACCCACAACACCACGTATGCGGAGGCATCCCTAGGATTGAGGTATATCTATAGCCTCAATCCCCTATAGCTAGATCTAGAAGACAAGCAGAATTAAACCCTTTTACATTGAGTAACTAGTGCACTAGTAACCTGTGGTTATAGGACCCGAATCCCCTTGGTTAACTTAACACTAATTAGTGGTTGCTTGACTAAGAAGGATTTAGCACAACCAACCACAGAGCAGTAAGAGAACACTAAGAAGAGACGTACGATTGCCTCTGCAAGAAGACGTGCTATAGGGAGAAGATAACGCCTCTGCGGTATCAGGCTTCCAAAGGATTGAATTACTAGCCTTTGTCCGATTAGGGGCTAGCGCTATAAGGATTCAACCCCGCCGACTATCTCGGAATCTCAGCCAACAAGCTAGCTAAATCCCCTCCTCCTCCTCTCTTTTATCATAACTTCTCAGATAGAAGACCCTCAAAACCCTCACTCTTATCCAATAAGAGAAGAACTTCTAGAGCGGATACGACGATGCTGGAAGAACCTATTAACAGACTAGGACTTAATAAGCGATGACATTAACCCAGAGACCGCAACCACCACTAATCTTAATAACAAGATTGCTTGTATAATCCTTCACTACAAAGAGTAAGCATACAAAGATTAGGAATAATAGGAGAATTACCAATTCAACTTCAGCAATTAGAACAAAGACCTCTTTAACAGAGCCCACAAAGGCCTAACCAAAGCGCTACAAGACCTCCTCCGCGAACACAGTGTATACGCAGGAGATCTAGCGGAAGGATTACCGAAGTACTTAAAAGAGTACTCTAAGAAGAAGTACAATCTAAATAGCCTCCAGAAGAGATTAACAAGCAAATCGCCATAGGCAGGTTCTATTTAAACCTCCACCCAAATGCGAAGCTAATACTAATAGTAAAGAATCCACGCTCCTCGCCGCAAGCACCTGATATTACGCCGGAACTATCGCCAATAACATTAAGCCCGCTAATTACAGATGCCTAGCCCTCTTAACCTGCTATTCCTATTATCCCTTAAGCCTAACTAGGAACATACCTCTCACTACCCCTTACAACACTGCAAGCCTAGGAACACTATAATAATATAAGGAAGGTACTTAATCTTACAAAGATCTACAAAGAAGCCGATAAATACAGTGGGAAGATATTCGATTTCATTAGACCAAAGGTAGTGATATTACGAGACCAATGCCGTTAGCTTAACTTCACGGAAACCGCGCTTATAAAAGCATTCCCTGTGATGCTAACAGGTAACGCGAAGAAATTCTATCTCACAAACATTACCACAAAGCCATTAGTAGGCTTCACATTTGATTAAATAGTTAAGCTTATCAGACAGCACTTTAAAACGGCCACAAATAAGCAATTCTACCGCCAAGAGTAGAATAGCATCACGCTACGTAGCACTATCGCCAAACATCCTAATAAAACGAAGATAGAGTGCCTTAACACCATGGTTTAAAGCCTTTAAGATATCTATAACGGACTCTTTAACCCTCTTGCCAACGATACAGAACTTATTAAACAGACCCTCTAAGCTGTTAGAGGTGTACCGGAATATAGCCTTGCAGAATTTGCAGTTAATAACATATTCGAGGACCTTATAGGCAACCTTCGTAAGTTAATTAGCATCGCCGAAGCCCAAAAAGAAGTCAGCCAACAACAGTTCCATACTGACAACCGCACTGACGAGGACTTCTTCACAGATTGTCAATATGGGCGCTCTAGAGGTCCCAATCGCGATTAAGGTCGCGATCAAGGTCGCGATCAAGGCCGCTGACAACGACTATAATGCTTCATATGTAGAAAAGACAGCTGCTAGTCCTCCAATTATAGCGATAAGGATCGTTAAGAAGTAAGGCAACGATAGTGGAAGAATAAGAGGTATAGGAACCCTCCTTCTAACAGCAAATATAGAGCTTTCCTCTAAGCCTACAAAGGCAATAATAGCGCTGCAAAAGAGGATGACGAAAGCTCTAACAACGAAGATGCCTAGGATATAGCTAAAGCCTTTGTTAAAGAATCCGGTGAGATTAAAAGCAAGCTAACAGTTACGTAATTCTTCACGAGTGCTATGAAGCCAGCAAACGGAGGTAATATCTTCCAAAACCTCAGAAAAGAAGCCCTCTAGCATGCTCTCCGCAAGGAGGATCCGTTCAGGCCCTAGTTAACCGCCTACATATTAGAGGAACGCTACTCTAATAAGGTATTCAGAGGTATTATTCCTAATACTAGGGCGGCAGGCTTCTTAACGGCTAGAATCAACCAGGCTAAGGCCCTAGTGAAGAGGATGCCCTCTTTGACAATAGAACCCATCAAGAGGCAACAAACCGTCGAATTTAGCGCTAGATTAGTAACATCAGTGGGAATCTTAAAGGTTCCTACAGTCTTTAGCCCTATCACATTTCATGTTATCAATATAAGCACACTGTTCTTATATAGCATTGATAACATGGATGACATAAGGGTTAAGATTGATAACCTTAAGAACGTGCTGATTTAAGGTGATCAAAGGGTGCCAATTATTAGGAAATAGGGACATCCGTGGTAGACTCTAAAAGCCACGGAAGCAACCGCCTACTTTCTCTTAGAAAAGCAAATTCATTAGCTTTATTAACAATTTAGACATCCTTCCATATAACAGCTATTGAAGGTCTTACATCGCGCAGGCGAGGATATAAACAACAAGGTTATCGAGAAGATCACAAAGGTCTGCCACCACTATTAACTTAACGGGAAGTCACCAGGGCAATTCCGATTCACATTAAAAGATAATTGTGACTTTAACTACAAGATAATTATTAATGTGATGCACCTTAATGGAAAGCCTGTGCTTTATATTGTTAACGCAGCAACCTTGTTCTAAGCGGCTCGCTTCCTTAAACCTTAGAAGCAGAAGGCACATAACATCTAGAACGCGCTAAAAGAGTGCTAGATTAATACCTATCTAGGTCCTCCAGACTAAATAGTTTATAATGCTAGAAAGAATTTTACCTTAAACGAATTCCGTAACTATGCGCGCGTTATAGTAATTAGCGTTAATAAAGTGCCTATAAAAGCGCACTAGAGCATTAGAAAGGTTAAACAATACCACAGACCGCTAAGAAGAGCATACAACATTATTAGCGAAGAGCTAGGCAATAACACAAGCGTGACAATAGATCAAAAGCTTCAAATAGCTGTCAAGGCCGTTAATGATTTAGTAGGGCTAGATGGCCTCATGCCCACGCTCCTTGTGTTTGGTTCATACCCGCGACTAGCTAATAATTCACCACTAAGCCTCTCTATCACACAACAAGCTGCGATCCTACGGAAAGCGACTGACAAAGCCCGATAATACCTAGCGAGAAGGCAGGTTAGAGATGCCCTCGCTGCCCGCAACAGTCCAAACACAACGCCTACACATTCACTGCCTCTGCAGTCAGATATGCGTGTGTAGCGTAAGAAAGAAGGCTGGCAGGGCCTGTACAAGCTAATTGCCACTAACAGTGAAAGCTGCACTCTTTAAATGCCATATAGACCTGCTAGATTTCGATTAACTATTATTAAGCTATATCTACGTAATAATAATAATCCCTAATAAGAAGAACCGGAATCCGAAGCCGCTTCTAATAAATCCGATAATGATTTTAACCTAGAAGAAGAAGAGCATACTACAAGACAAAGAGGGCGACCTCTGAAGCTAAAAACCACGACTAACACAAATCTAATACCTAAGAGAGGTTGTGGAAGGCCTAGAAAGAACCCTCTCCAGCTACCTGAAGAGCTAATTTAAAGTGAAACCTTCCTCATAGCAAAGGAAAAGGCCGATTTTGACCTAGCTATGTAACTTCGTAAAGAAGGAAAATAACCACTCTAGGTGACCTGTTTGAACGCTCTGATTAAGACGAAATCAGCGCTTTACAAGCTTGCGAAGTCTTTAAATTTATTAGATTTAACCTAAACCTACACGGTGGCTAGCGGATTTTTAAATCCCGCATAGTTTAAGAGGTTAAAGGAAAGGGAACGGAAACACCATACGAGAAATCACGGCTAGTTATCTAAGGCCACAGTGATCACAATAAATTTAATATCCTAACCCAATCTCCGACTATCCAACAGGCTAGTCAACAATTAATTATAGCCCTAGCCCCTTCCCTCCGTAAGAAAGGCATTACCCTTTAGATCTGCGATATCACACAAGCCTACGTACAGTTAACAACAAAGCTTAATAGGTGTATTATCACGCAACTTCCTGATCAGATCAAACACTTATATTCACAAGGAACAGTAATGGAAGTTATTAAGCCCTCTACGGAATCGCGGAAGCAGGAACACACTAGTGGTTAACGTACTTCCGTTATTATCGTGATAACCTTAGTATAGTCACTTCAACATATAACCCATGCCTATTGATTTCAGATGACAAGGACTGCTTTGGAATTGTTAGAATGCAAACCAATAATACCTTAGGGCTTAGCGACAATACCTTCTTTAAGCGTGAAGAATCTAAGCTAAAGAAAGCTAACTTCACCGCTAAGCCAAAGCAAAGGCTTACCACAGGAACACCGCTAATCTTCAATAGCTGTGTGCTAACCGAATCTGACGATAACTCGCTAGACCTCTATTAGAAAGGCTAAAGTAAGAAGATTCAGCCTGTTAATATAGCTACAGATTTAAAGCATTAACAGTACGTTAAACAACGCGCCCGTGAAGCGTACATCGCCACAATCTGTCAGCCTGAAGTATTATATAACCTCTCTGTCGCTGCCCAACAACACGATATCACGATTAACAATATTAAACAACTAAACAAAAGGCTTCACTAGCAAATAGTACATCAAGACCGCGGCCTCCGCTACGTACCAATTAATCTCTTATCCGCCAAGCTGTATGTCTTTATTAACGGTTCTTTCGCGAATAATAAGGACTTAAGCTCGCAACTAGGATACGTGATTATCCTAGGCAACGAAAGCAATAACGAGAGCGCTAAATTTACAATACGAGGTAACATTATCACATACAGCTCTACGAAAAGCAAAAGGGTCACAAGAAGCGCCCTAGTATTAGAGCTGTACAGCATGGTATAAGGCGTTAACGTAACCTACGCCGTGAACACCACGCTTAATATTGTGATGAAGTAGCTGAAGTTGCCACAGGTGCTAATTATAGTCTGTACAGACTTGTTTTCGCTTTATAAATGCCTTATTAAGCTTGGAATAACGAAGGAGAAGCGACTTATGATTGATATTATGGCATTGCGACAATCATACGAACGGCGCGAGATCCATGAGATCCGCTGGATTAACGGAAGAGACAATATCGCTAATGTAATGACAAAAGCCTTATCGAACAAGAGCCTCGAGACCTTCATTAACAACAACCAGGTCAATATACGTGTGGAAGGTTAGGTGAAGAGACCAGTAAATTGATGATGCCCTCATTCCCCCAACATCAACGGTCCGGAACAGATTGAACCCGGACCAATCACAGCCGTGGATTTCCACCGCAGGATCCACTTGTCAACACTTCCCTTTAATTCAATTTTTATTGCGTTTTTGAGCTTTTCAGCCAAAGAGAAAAAGAGAGATTACTAGAGCTTCCTACGGCTGAAGTTCGGATCAGACCAAAAGTGGGTCCACCGAATTGATGCACGCGATACGATTGGCCGCATCAACGACCAGCCCCACTCGGCTACGTAAGCAACCTTATAACCTCTCTTTTTCCTACTTCTATCATTACCTCTGTTTTCCTGTCTTCAACAACAGACCTGCACATCCAACCAACCAATCAAAGCAGCGAAACCTGCTTAGTCACCCCTTTGTTATAACATTTCCTTTGATTGATTTTACTGCGCTTTTAAGCCTCTTGCGCCCACAACAAAAAGAGAAAATTGCCAGTGTTAGAATCGCATTGCTGCGAATTCGTTGCGGACGAATTCGTCACCACGGTCGAATTGCGATTGGATGCACAGGGTCTCATCGCCCCACTGTGCACTGAATTGCGATTGGATGCACGGGGTCTCATCGCCCCACTGTGCACTGGAACGCAACTGGCGCACGGGGTCTCATCGCCCCACCTAGACTAGCAACGCGATTGGCCGCACGGGACCATCGCCCCACTTCGCCCCAGACAGCGTGTTTGACCCACAACACCACGTATGCGGAGGCATCCCTAGGATTGAGGTATATCTATAGCCTCAATCCCCTATAGCTAGATCTAGAAGACAAGCAGAATTGAACCCTTTTACATTGAGTAACTAGTGCACTAGTGACCTGTGGTCATAGGACCCGAATCCCCTTGGTCAACTCAACAGAGACTATTTTTACTTATTATATTTATTTTTTATTATTAGGCTAAGTGTATAACATATATTCCTAGCCTCTCCTTTATTATTATAGTAACCTTAACCCCTCCTTTACTTATCTATAATCCCTCTAATATAGTTACGCTTCCTATATAAATATCCTACTTTCTTACCCCTTATATAACCCCTCCTTCTTATATACTACTATTATTGAAAATGGAAGGGAATCTAGCTAGAGGGATAGGAAGACCTCTCTAATAGATTCTAACGCGGCGGCTTCTAGATTTACTATAATACGATGATTCTTCAAGATATAGGGCTTTGATAGTTAAATGTAGTTAATTTCTAGCAATACGGACAATCTAACAAGCTGTTGGAATCGCTGCGAATTCGTTGCGGACGAATTCGTCACCACGGTCGAATTGCGATTGGATGCACAGGGTCTCATCGCCCCACCTAGACTAGCAACGCGATTGGCCGCACGGGACCATCGCCCCACTTCGCCCCCGACAGCGTGTTTGACCCACAACACCACGCATGCCGAGGCACCCCTAGGATTGAGGTATATCTATAGCCTCAATCCCCATAGCTAGATCTAAAAGATAAGCAGAATTGAACCCTTTACATTGGGTAACTAGTGCACTAGTGACCTGTGGTCATAGGACCCGAATCCCCTTGGTCAACTTAACACAAGCAATGAGAGGATATTACTAAGTCCCCTTATAGACCTACTAACTATATTAGTAAAACTAGGTTACTAATAGGGTCTTATAAGCTACTTTTTATTTTCTGTATAATTTATTTATATAGGAAAAGTAAAAATCGACTTATAGCTATATAAACTAAACGCCTATATAGCCTAACTAAGCGCTTAAATAAACAACCCTATTAATAAAATATACTATAAAATCCAGAATAAATTCAGGATTTAAATAGTATACATTAGCCTTTTATATAACTACTAGTTCCCTAGTTATAGTTGATTTTAGCTTCCCTATCGGGTAACCTAGTTAGCTTAGTTATATAAGCCTGTGGGTTAGTTGTGTGCAGGAACGCAGGTCATAGCCAAAGCTGCAGGCAACGCTGCAAGCAACGCTGCAAGTAACGCCTTATAACTAACGTTACAACAACGCAACTAGGCAACTAGTAGGCCTATAAAATAGTGCTATAAATAGCATTATTTTAACACTCTGTTAGAATCGCTGCGAATTCGTTGCGGACGAATTCGTCACTACGGTCGAATTGCGATTGGATGCACAGGGGTCTTATCGCCCCACTGTGCACTGAATTGCAATTGGATGCACGGGGTCTTATCGCCTTACTATGCACTAGAACGTAACTGGCGCACAGGGTCTTATTGCCTTACCTAGACTAGTAACGCAATTAGCCGCATAGGACTATTACCTTACTTTGCCCTAAATAGCGTGTTTGACTTATAACACCACGTATGCGGAGGCACCCCTAGGATTAAGGTATATCTATAGCCTTAATCCCCCTATAGCTAGACTTAGAAGAGAAGTAGAATTAAACCTTTATATTAAGTAACTAGTGCACTAGTAACCTGTGGTTATAGGACCTAAATCCCCTTAGTTAACTTAACACTAATTAGTGGTTACTTAACTAAGAAGGATTTAGCATAACTAACCACAGAGTAGTAAGAGAACACTAAGAAGAGACGTATAATTACCTCTATAAGAAGACATGCTATAGGGAGAAGATAATGCCTTTGTAGTATTAGGCTTTTAAAGGATTAAATTACTAGCCTTTATCCGATTAGGGGCTAGCGCTATAAGGATTTAAACCCGCTAACTATCTTAGAATCTTAGCTAATAAGCTAGCTAAATCCCCTCCTCCTCCTCTTTTTCCCCTCCTCTCTTTTATTATAACTTCTTAAATAAAAGACCTTTAAAACCCTTACTCTTATCTAATAAGAGAAGAGCTTCTAGAGCGGATATGATAATGCTAGAAGAACCTGTTAACAGACTAGGACTTAATAAGCAATAATATTAACCCAAAGACCACAACCACCACTAATCTTAATAATAAGATTGCTTATATAATCCTTTACTATATTAATAAGAAGCAAGGTAATAATAGTAGAAGAATAAGAGGCATAGGAACCCTCCTTGTAATAATAAATATAGAGCTTTCCTCTAAGCTTATAAAGGCAATAATAGCGCTGTAAAAGAGGGTGATAAAAGCTCTAATAATAAGGATGCCTAGGATATGGCTAAAGCCTTTATTAAAGAATCTAGTGAGATTAAAAGCAAGCTAATAGTTATGTAATTCTTTATAAGTGCTGTGAAGCTAGCGAACAGAGGTGATATCTTCTAAAACCTTAGAAAAGAAGCCCTCTAGTATGCTCTCTATAAGGAAGACCTGTTTAAGCCCTAGTTAACCGCCTATATATTAGAGAAACACTACTCTAATAAGGTATTTAGAGGTATTATTCCTAATACTAGGGTAGCAGGCTTCTTAACAGCTAGTATTAACTAGGCTAAAGCCCTAGTAAAGAGAATGCCCTTATTAACAATAAAACCCATTAAGAGGCAACAAACCATTAAATTTAGCGCTAGATTAGTAATATTAGTGGGAATCTTAAAGGTTCTTACAGTCTTTAGCCCTATCACGTTTTATATTATTAATATAAGTACACTATTCTTGTATAGTATTAATAATATAGATAACATAAGGGTTAAGATTAATAACCTTAAGAACGTGCTAATTTAAGGTGATTAAAGGGTGCTAATTATTAGGAAATAAGGATATCTATAGTGGACTTTAGAAGCCATAGAAGTAACCGCTTACTTTCTCTTAGAAAAGCATATTTATTAGCTTTATTAATAATTTAGACATCCTTTTATATAATAGTTATTAAAGGTCTTACATCGCGCAGGCAAGGATGTAAACAATAAGGTTATTAAGAAGATTACAAAGGTCTGCTATTACTGTTAACTTAACAGGAAGTCGCTAGGGCAATTCTGATTCACGTTAAAAGATAATTATGACTTTAACTATAAGATAATTATTAATGTAATATACCTTAATAGAAAGCCTATGCTTTATATTATTAACGTAGTAATCTTGTTCTAAGCGGCTTACTTCCTTAAACCTTAGAAATAGAAGGCATATAACATCTAGAACACGCTAAAAGAGTGCTAGATTAATACCTATCTAAGTCCTCTAGACTAGATAGTTTACAATGCTAGAAAGAATTTTACCTTAAACGAATTCCGTAACTATACGCGCGTTATAGTAATTAGCGTTAATGAAGTGCTTATAAAAGCGCACTAGGGAATTAGAAAGGTTAAACAATATTACAGACCACTAAGAAGAGCATATAATATTATTAGCGAAGAACTAGGCAATAATATAAGCGTGACAATAGATTAAAAGCTTTAAATAGCTATTAAAGCCGTTAATAATTTAGCAGGGCTAGATAGCCTTATGCCTACGCTCCTTATATTTGGTTTATACCCATAACTAGCTAATAATTTACTACTAAGCCTCTCTATTACATAATAAGGTATAATCCTACGGAAAGTGACTAACAAAGCCTAATAATACCTAGCAAGAAGGTAGGTTAGAGATGCCCTCGCTACCTGTAATAGTCTAAATATAATGCCTATATATTCACTGCCTCTGTAGTTAGATATACGTGTGTGGCATGAGAAAGAAGGCTAGCAGGGCCTGTATAAGCTAATTACCACTAATAGTAAAAGCTACACTCTTTAAATGCTATACGGACCTGCTAGATTTTAATTAACTATTATTAAACCATATCTATATAATAATAATAATCCCTAATAAGAGAAACCGGAATCTAAAGCCGCTTCTGATACATTTAATAATAATTTTAACCTAGAAGAAGAGCATATTATAAGATAAAGAGGATAACCTCTAAAGCTAAAAACCACAACTAATACAAATCTAATACCTAAGAGAGGTCGTGAAAGGCCTAGAAAGAACCCTCTCTAGCCACTTAAAGAGCTAATTTAGAGTAAAACCTTCCTTATAGTAAAGGAAAAGGCTGATTTTAACCTAGCTATATAACTTTATAAAGAAAGGAAGATAACCACTCTAGGTAACCCGTTTAAACGCTTTAATTAAGATGAAATCAGCGCTTTATAAGCTTGCAAAGTCTTTAGATTTGTTAGATTTAACCTAAATTTACACGGTGGCTAGTAAATCTTTAAATCCTATATAGTTTAAAAAGTTAAAGGAAAGGGAACGGAAACACTATACAAGAAATCATAGCTAGTTATCTAAGGCTATAGTGATTACGATAAATTTGATATCCTAACCTAATCTCCGACTATCTAATGGGCTAGTTAATAATTGATTATAGCCCTAGCCACTTCCCTCCGTAAGAAAGGCATTAGCCTTTAGATCCACAATATTACCTAAGCCTACGTGTAGTTAATAATAAAGCTTAATAGGTGCATTATTACGTAACTTCCTAATCAGATTAAATACTTATATTTACAAGGAATAGTAATAGAAGTTATTAAGCCCCTCTATAGAATCGCAAAAGCAAGAACACACTAGTAGTTAATGTACTTCTGTCATTATTGTGATAACATTAGTATAGTTACTTTAATATATAACTATTGAAAATGGGAAGGGGAATGTACTGGAGGGATAGGAAGACCTCCCTAGTAATTCCTAGATAGCTAGCGCAATAGAGGGCGCTGCGACCTATAGATAACTAAACCACGATAGATAATTCACTTTGAGAGCCAAGATAGTTGAATATAGTTGATTTCTAGCTAACGGACGGTCTGCGAGCAATGAGAGGATTCTACTGAGTCCCCTCATAGACCTACCGACCATATCGGCAGAACCAGGTCGCCAATAGGGTCTCGCGAGCTACTTTTTATTTTCCGCATAATTCATTTGTATGGGAAAAGTAAAAAATCGACTCACGGCCATACAAACTAGACGCCCGTGTGGCCCAACTAAGCACTTTAATAAATAACCCTATTTATAAAATATACCATAAAATCCAGAATAAATTAAGGATTCGAATAGTATACGTCAGCCTTTTATACAACTACTAGTTCCCTAGTTACAGTCGATTTCAGCTTCCCTATAGGGTAACCTAGTCGGCTTAGTCATACAAGCCTGTGGGTTAGTTGTGTGCAAGAACGCAGGTCACAGCCAAAGCTGCAAGCAACGCTGCAAGCAACGCCTCGTAACCAACGTTGCAACAACGCAACCAGGCAACTAGTGGGCCTATAAAATAGTGCTAAAAATAGCATTATTTTAACAATAACCCATGCCTATTAATTTTAGATAACAAGGACTGCTTTAAAATTGTTAGAATGTAAACTAATAATACCTTAGGGCTTAGTAATAATACCTTCTTTAAGCATAAAGAATCTAAGCTAAAGAAAGCTAACTTTACTGCTAAGCTAAAGCAAAGGCTTACTATAGGAACACCGCTAATCTTTAATAGCTATATGCTAACTAAATCTAATAATAACTTACTAAACCTTTATTAGAAAGGCTAAAGTAAGAAGATTTAGCCTATTAATATAGCTACGGATTTAAAACACTAGTAGTACGTTAAATAACGCGCCTGTGAAGTATACATTGCCATAATCTATTAGCCTAAAGCATTATATGACCTCTCTGTTACTGCTTAATAACACAATATTGTGATTAATGATATTAAATGACTAAATAAAAGGCTTTAGTAGTAAATAAAACATTAAGACTGCGGCCTCCGCTATATACTAATTAATCTCTCCTCCACTAAGCTATATGTCTTTGTTAATAGTTCTTTTACAAATAATAAGGACTTAAGCTTATAACTAGAATACATAATTATCCTAGGTAATAAAAGCAATAATAAGAGCGCTAAATTTATAATAAGAGGTAATATTATTATATATAGCTTTACAAAAAGCAAAAGGGTTATAAGAAGCGCCCTAGTATTAGAGCTATATAGTATAGTATAAGGCATTAACGTGGCCTACGCTGTAAACACCACGCTTAATATTATAATAAAGCAGCTAAAGTTACCACAGGTGCTAATTATGGTTTGCACAGACTTTTTTCGCTTTATAAATGCCTTATTAAGCTTAGAATAACAAAGGAGAAGTGACTTATAATTAATATTATAGCATTACAATAATTATACGAACGGCGCAAGATCTACAAGATCCGCTAGATTAATAGAAGAGATAATATCACTAATATAATAACAAAAGCCTTATTAAACAAGAGCCTTAAGACCTTTATTAATAACAACTAGGTTAACATACGTGTGGAAGGTTAGGTAAAGAGACTAGTAAATTAATAATGCCCTTATTCCCCCCTAATATTAATAGTCTAGAATAGATTAAACCTAGACTAATCATAGCTGTGGGAACCTTTGCGAATCTTTCCGCACCGCCTTACAGGTCCGGAATCGCCTCTAAAATACAAACTAATAAGATAATCAAAATCCTTAACCCATTTTACCCCTTCCTATAATATTATATTATAATAAAGCTAGAGGCAGGTGGGAGGAGGAGACGCTAATAGTAATTAACAAAGGAGAAAGGGGGCTAGCATAGAGCTGCTATTACCTAAACGTAGGTAGAGGACAGTTTAACGTCTAGAGATACAATAATAACCTAAAGGCAAATTAGATCTAATTTAAATACCTAGAAGAATAAAAATACTATAAAAAGATTACTAGCCTTATCCTTAGTAATAAACTATCTAAGGTATAGAACGCTACCTAGGCTATTATAGACCTAAAAGTAAGCTAAGCTTAAGCTAAGAAAGCAGAGATAAATAATAATAGTAATATTCGCACTATAAAGGAAGCCCTTAAAGAAGTTATAAAAGAAGCTATTAAAGAGGCAGATAAAAACACTACTCCCTTACTTAGATAAGCATTGCTATAGGGCTAATATAAAGATAATTAAACCTAACCCCCCTCTAAATACTAGGCTACTAGGATAAAGAGGTCTTTATTAAGGGTAACTCTATCTAGGAACTGCTCTAGACTAGAAGCGTAAAAGATATAGTTATAGTAGTAAACAAAGCTACTAGCTAAACTATAGTAGTTATAGCTAGAAGACTCCCTAGCAAAGACATAATTATTATATTTAAAGGAAACGCCTCCTAGTATAGGACTAACTAAAAATAGATTACTACTGCCTTTAGACTAGATATAACCCTTTACTACTAAATCCTAAGTGTTATAGTTAAAGGCTTTCTTATAAAATATACCTTAGTAAAAAACCTTATAGTAAATATAGGAAAAGCAAATAAGATAAATGTAATTAGGGCAATGGCAAGATAACCTAGAGGCGAAAACGCACTAAGAACTACTCTTATCCTTAGCCTAGCTAAGGTAAATAATGCTAATAAGATATGTAAAGATAGGATAGTATATAAAGCGGAGCTATTCTAGACTAAACCCTATAATAAATTACTATAGCTAAGGCAGTGCTATAACTACTTCTAGATAGGCTATATAGTAAAATTCTATAAAGCAGCCCTAAGGTGTAGTAGGTGCGGAGCTAGCTATTATAAAGAGGGCAAGAAATCTTACCCTATATCTATAGGATAACTATAAGAGAAGTGTATACTTTACTCTAGGGCATACCTAGTGTAATCTAGGACTTACCTAACCCTTAAGGAAAAATAAAATATAGTAAAAGTAAGATATTAGAAATGCCCTTCCTGTTTCACTACCTAATCACTAGCTAGTAGCCTAGCCTTACCTTAGGAGAGACTAGAACTAGTTAGCCTTACTAGGAAGAAAAGAGGCTACCTAACACTTATAGAATAGAACGCTAAATAGCCTAGAGTAAGTAGTATTAGAAGATACGCGGAGCTAATTAGAGCTAGAATAGAGCTGGTATAAGATAGTAGTAAACCCCCTAGACCTATATAATAATAATACGCGTCCTCTTCTAAAATATAAATAAGAAGAATAACCTTATATATATCGCGCTCTGTTACTAGACTAACATAGACGTAATAGTAATCTAAGAATAGGAACATATAAGATAAGCATAGCCCCTAGCTCTAGGCCTTACTAGATTCTAACTTATATATTATAAGGGGTGGAATATAGTATATATAAATAAGAAACATAGAGTAAGCTTATAGTTAGCTCGCGGAGGCACTAACTAGTTGCTTATAGAACTCTAAGGAATAAATATTTACTCCCTTTACTTAGAAAAATATAGTAACAAATAGAATACCCTTATTTACATAATTAATAAGGAAAAGCCCTAGAGAAGAAGCGTCTTTATAGGTGATTTTAACTAAAAACATCTACTATAGGACAAATATAATAGGACTAGTAATAGAGTGGAAGAGCTACTAGAGTTTACTAGCTAGTGGTAACTTAGATTAGTACTGCCCTAAGGGGAACCCACTAGATAGCATAACGGAGATAGAGATAGTATAATTAATCTAGCCTAGGCTTCGCATAATATACAAGTTTACTATAACAGCGCAGCAGATATATTAGGCTCTAACTATATTCTATAGCCAATTAGTATTAACTCTAGCAGTTAGGACTGTACCCCACTAATAATAAGATATAACTAGCGAGCAATAGATAGACTATTTATAAAAGTAAAAGCGCTAGTATAACTCTAACCTAAACTTGCCCTAAACCCCTATAACTAAGAAGGATAGACTAATATATAGAATAGCTTATTATAAACCTCTAATAAATAGTAGAGAGAGTAGCACTAAGGAGGCCCTAAGGCCTCCCTAGGCTAGAGGCATAGTAGTCTAGAAGAGTAAAGGAAGTAGTAGCTAAAGCTAGGTAAGCGAAGAGGGTATAGAGATAACGTAAGACTAATATAAATTAGAATATATATAAAGAGGCAGAGATAAACTAAGAACGCACTATTAGAGAGAAAAAGAGAAATATATAGAGGGAAGCCCTAAAAATACTAATATATAGGAAAAGGACAGAGGCATCTAAAGACTAGAGAGATAGGCTAGACTTAGGAGCTAGGCCCCCTAAGCTCCTAAGAATACTAGACCTAGAGAGAACTAAAAATAACCCTAACCTAGCTATAGCGCACACTAATAAGGCCAAAGTCCTTACACAAAGATTTTTCCCTAAACTAATAGCAAACCTCTCCTATATCCCTAACCTTTCCTTCCCTAAACTTAAAAACGCCCCTTTTCTAGTCTAAGAGTAATTTATAAGAGCTGAAATTATAGATATTCTCTTAGGCATAGCTAGCTAGAAGGCCTTAGAAAATAACAAACTCCTAGCAGGCCTTATTAAAGCCTGTAATAACCTGGTAAAGGATGTAATTATAAGGCTACTTAACGCTACCCTAGAAGTAAGGTACTTTCTAGCCCGCTTCTAAACCACTAGAGTTATAGTAATTAGGAAACCTAGGAAAATAATAAAGGAGATAAGAAAAGCTAATATATAGAGACTTATATTACTACTTAATATAATAGGTAAGATTATAGAGGCAGTAATAGTAAGGCAGCTTATAAGCTATACTAAGGCAAATAACCTTCTTCTAGAATTACAAATAGGTAATAGGAGAAATAGGTTAATAAAAACTATAATAAGAGCCTTAACGGAATACGTGTAAGAGGCCTAGGGAGAGGTGGCATTACCTTACTAGCTTAAATAAATATATCTATAGCCTTTAACGGAGTTAAATACCCTTACCTTATTACCCTCCTAATTAAGATAGGAGTACTGCTATAGCTAGTAATAGTAATATAGAGCTTCCTTATAGGTAAAATAAGCTAGCTTAGCTTTAATAAAGACTTATTATAACTATTTAAGATTAAGGCTAGTACCCTATAAGGCTCCTTACTTTCCCTTATTCTCTTCTTACTATACTTTACTAAGTTATATACATGCCTCCGCTCTATCCTAGGTATAGTAGTAATAGGATTTGTAAATAACACTAATATTATAGTATTTAGAAAAAACACGTTATAGATATAGAAAAGACTTAAAGCTACCTAGAAGGTATATAAAAAATAAGTAAAGGAAGTAGGAGTAAAGTTTAACCCCTTAAAAACTAAGCTTATATACTTTAGTAAATCCTAATAACCCCCTAGACTAGGGTCTAACTTAGAGATAAGGAGATAATGCCTATAAAGTCCTGCTAATTCTTAGGAGTATAAGTAAATAGAAAACTTAACTAGAGTACTTATAAGAATATCCTTAAGGGAAAATTAGCCTAGTAAAGGCTTACCCTTACTATATTATTAGCCTTAGCATAGGGATATAGCTTTAGGGACGCCAGACTCCTTTATATATAAGTAGTCTAACCTATTATTGCCTATAGAGTAAGCGTATACTATACCCTAACTAAAGCTAGAGGGAAACCTAGAGGGATAGTAAAAACTTTATAATAGAATAATTAGCTTACCTCTAGGTTATTATAGGGGCATTTAAAGCCACCCCTATTATATAGCTAGAAGCAGAAATAGTAGTACCACCACTTAACCTATACCTTAATATAGTTAAATAAAGGTTTAAAGAGAGAATTACTAATAATAGAATAGCAAAGATAATCTAAACCGCCTTATAGTTAGTTAAGACTGTACTATACTATAAAAGGGTTAGACGCACCTAACTAAGGGAAGAAGAGCTAGATGTAAACTTATATAATAAGTGGAATAAGAGATAGGAATCATAGTATAATAGAGAATGCCTAAGCTACCGCTAGCACGCTAGAGAACTTACTAAGGACTGCCTACTATACCCTAACCTAAAAGAGATCTAAACGTTCTATATAAACCTAGATAAATATGTCTCTTTAATAATAGTATAACTACGTATAGGGAAGATAGGGCTAAACAAATTCCTCTTTAATAAAGGTATGCCTAGGGTAATATTGCTAATATGCAGCTGCGGCTATAGAGAGGAAGATCAGTATTACGTTATTATAAGCTATAGTAACTATAACTATATAAGACCCTAAAGGTAGCCCGGAGACGAACAGGAGGTGAGGCTAGCCCTAGATAATACTACGCGAGCGAGAACTATCGCTAAATAGGTTATATAAACTAGGAGACTTAACTACTATAGGCTAGTGTAAGACCTGGCATTTGCCTTAAGCGGAATAGGACTAAGACTAACCCGCCCCTAGAGGACATATAATAATATGCGAACGCCTAGATTAGAAAGAGAACTCTAGGGAATAGGTAGCTTAGAGGCGCAAGAGGGTTAGGGCTAATGTTATAATAAGATAAGATTACTGTGAAAAAGGAACAAATTCTTGATTAAAACTACTAACGCCAGGTATTATTAGCCCCCTACGCCCCTACGCTGCCCCTAAACTAGCTCTAGTCTGTTATATTACTCCTCCTCTAGAATAGGGATAGCATTCTCTATTACCTTAGCACGCCCCTTTACTAAAAGGGAGGTAGCTAGGAGATAGTTTATTTCCGCTATTTAAGCGTCTAAGCAACATATCTAGAACACTATTTTATTATACTAGCCCCTACTAGAACTAGACCTAGACTAATCCAGGCCTACTACTAAGGCACTCCGCTTCTTACTTTAGTTCTTAGCGTAAAGTTTCCTTATATAATTATAGTAATCGTTAGGAACCTAAGATAAACACACGTTAGATATGAAATAGACCTGGAATCGCCCTGTAAATAAACACACACCTTAGCACTGCTAGTAATAGCGGCCTAGATCTCCGTTAACTATAAGTGCTTAGCTTAACGCCCTGTGGTATTTAGCTAAGAGGTAGATTAGTAATAAAATAGACCTAGACATAGCGCGAAACATTACCTTGTTATAACTATTATTACAAACCTAATAATTAAAGCAAGCGTTAGTCATAGCACTTAACTAAATGTTAGCAGAACTACTACTAGCACTTATCTAGCTTAGGGCCGCCTATACTAATAATATTATAACACTAATAGCTAGGAGTCCTTATTAATTAAGAGTAATAGGAGATACACTAAAACTACTACGGCTTACCTAACTGCCTAAAATTAGAAATAGAAAAGCCTTAAAATAGGAGCGGAAGAATAACTTATATAAAGCTCCCTATTTAAAGCCCGCCTTAACTAAGCTAAAGTTAGCTATTTCTAAGGATATTGCTTAGAGAGGCTTGGTTCCTAGGTATATTAGAAGCGGAAGAGTACCCCTAAGGGGCAGGACTTATAGGGGAAATAGATAATAATATAACAAAGGATAGTAAGATAAGGATTATAACGCAAACTATAATAATAGTTAGTAACCGCACTAAATCCGACCTGGAATTACACTAGTAGATAAAAAGGCATAAATAAACCTAAGAGAAAATAGATAATAAGGAAAAGAAAAGAGAGTAGAATCCCGCGGGAATTGCTTTCTTTTATATATATAAGGGGGGCAGAGTAATTTACTATAGTAGTGTTAAAAGTGAAGTATAAGGAAAAGTAAAAAGATATTGCAAAACAGGCGTATAAGCAAAACCAATCCTTAACCGGATTAGACCTAGCCTTACCTCCCCACATATAACTAGGAGTAAGTGCTTAGGGTTTATAATATATTTAGGTTAGAAGCGGACTAGACTTAGCTAAAAAGTAAGGCCATAGAAGAGTCGGTAAAAAGTGAAAAAATTGTGAGGATCCTATCACACTAGAATTCACCTCCTACTAGAAAATATAAGGAGGCCTAAGATAAAGCTGCCCTAGGCCTGCAAGCGCACTAGAAGGAGCGAATCCTTCCTCTTAAACTTAGATTTTAGGAATAAGGCTAGCGAGAGCTAGCTATAACTTTCTATAACAGGAAACTTTTCAAGTAGTATAGCCCCGCTATAGGGACAGTGCTAACCTAAATACAGAAGCGAGAGGGTTTTTCTCCCCATTTATAGGTTTTCCTGTTAACTAACTAGCCGGAGTACTAGTACTAGCAAATACATAGCTAGCTAGCGTATACAATAAATAAATAAAAATAAATCACAGCCGTGGATTTCCACTAAAGGGTCCACTTATTAACACTTCCCTTTAATTTGATTTTTATTGCGTTTTTAAGCTTTTTAGCTAAAGGAGAAAAAGAGAGATTGCTAGAGCTTCCTCTACGGCTGATGTTTGGATTAGACTAAAAGTGGGTCCACCGAATTGATGCACGCGATACGATTGGCCGCATTAACGACCAGCCTCACTTGGCTACGTAAGCAACCTTATAACCTCACTTTTTCCTACTTCTGTCATTACCTCTGTTTTCCTGTCTTTAATAACAGACCTATATATCTAACTAATTAAAGCAGCGAAACCTGCTTAGTTACCCCTTTGTTATAACATTTCCTTTCATTAATTTTACTGCGCTTTTAAGCCTCTTACGCCTATAACAAAAGAGAAAAATTGCCAGTGTTAGAATCGCTACAAATTCGTTACGGACGAATTTGTCACTACGGTTAAATTGCGATTGGATGCACAGGGTCTCATCGCCCCACTGTGCACTAAATTGCGATTGGATACACGGGGTCTTATTGCCCCACTATGCACTGGAACGTAACTGGCGCACGGGGTCTTATTGCCTTACCTAAACTAGTAATGCGATTAGCCGCATAGGACTATTGCCTCACTTCGCCCTAGACAGCGTGTTTAACCTATAACACTACGCATACGGAGGCACCCCTAGGATTAAGGTATATCTATAGCCTTAATCCCCCTATAGCTAGACCTAGAAGAGAAGCAGAATTGAACCTTTTACATTGAGTAACTAGTGCACTAGTGACCTGTGGTCATAGGACCCAAATCCCCTTAGTCAACTTAACACACTCCCTCTAGAAAAGTATAAGGTAACTAATTCAATACCTAAACTTAGCTCTTTAATAGATATCTAAGTTAACCATAAATTCAATAATAAATCTAATAACTTTTAACTAAAAACAATGACTTATAATTAAAATTAAAAGCTTTTTAACGGAATTCCAGTGTTTTTGTGGATTTTGATTTTTGACTTTTTAGTTAGTTTTTAAGCTAGGCCTTTGTATTTGTAAGGCCTAATAGTTAGATAAATTATTAAAATTTATTATTAGGCAGGGGCTTAGTTAAACTATTTGTAAGCATCTCCTTAGTGTTAATATAAATAACCTTAGCTATACCCTTCTATACCTTTTCTCTAGTATAGTTAAATTTTAGTAAGGTATGCTTTATTCTGCTATGAAGAGCAGGGTTATTAGCGGTGGTAATAGCGCCTTAGTTATTACTAAAAATCAGAACTAGAGGTGCTATAAGTATCTTTATCTCTTTAAAGAGTCTATAGAGCTACTCTAGCTCCCTAATAGCTTTACATAGAGTATCTAATTTAGCCTTTAATGTAAATAAAGCTATTATAGTTGCTTTTTGATCTCTAGCTAATAGGTCCTTTAGCTAGCTTATAGAGATAAGCATAGGTTGATTTTAAGGACTTATTACCTACGAAGTCACTATCACAAAAGCTAATAAGGGTTGCAGAGGCTTTAGGATTTAATATAGTCCTAGACCTTCTATAGGTTATAGAATAACTTATAGAGCCTAGAAGGTATTTAAGCAAATGTTTAGAAGCATTTAAATGTGGTAAAATAATGCTATTTATAGCACTATTTTATAGGCCCACTAGTTGCCTAGTTGCGTTGTTGTAACGTTGGTTACAAGGCGTTGCTTGCAGCGTTGCCTGCAGCTTTGGCTGTGACCTGCGTTCTTGCACACAACCAACCCACAGGCTTGTATGACTAAGCCGACTAGGTTACCCTATAGGGAAGCTGAAATCGACTGTAACTAGGGAACTAGTAGTTGTATAAAAGGCTGACGTATACTATTTAAATCCTTGATTTATTCTGGATTTTATAGTATATTTTATAAATAGGGTTGTTTATTAAAGTGCTTAGTTAGGCCACACAGGCGTCTAGTTTGTATAGCTGTGAGTTGATTTTTACTTTTCCTATACAAATGAATTATGCGGAAAATAAAAAGTAGCTCGCAAGACCCTATTAGCGACCTAGTTCTACCAATATGGTTAGTAGGTCTATGAGGGGACTTAGTAAAATCCTCTCATTGCTTGTCAGATCGTCCGTATTGTTAGAAATTAACTACATTCAACTATCAAAGCTCTATATCTTGAAGAATCGTCGTATTATAGTGAATCTAGAAGCCGCCGCGTCAGAATCTATTAGAGAGGTCTTCCTATCCCTCTAGCTAGATTCCCCTTCCATTTTCAATAAAATGCTCTATAGATAGCTCAGATAGTGCTGTAGAAAGCCACTAAACCGGAAAGGCAATATTAGGTCTTATAAGGAGCATTAAGTACATAATAGTCCTTATAATACTCTAATATAGCTTATAATTAGGGGGAAAGAGGCTTAGTTAAGTGATTAGCTGCCTGTTTTATAATTCCGGGTTAGAGTGGAATTTTAACAGGCCTAGCATCTTTTATATTAAATCTTTCTAAGGCTTCAGAAATGTACTAGGACTAGTGAATAGTTAGGGTCCCTTTCTTTTAATTTCTAGTAATTTAACCGCCTAGGAAAAATTCAGCTAGCCTACGATCTTCTATAGGATAAGCTTTATATAATAGCTTCTTTAGCCTATGAATGTAAGCTAGATCCGGTCCTATAAGAAGACAGTTATCCACATAAGTTACTATATATGTAAATGTAGTTAAATTAAAGAAGATAGCTAGGTTAGATATAAGGGGTAGAAGCCTAGTTTCTGAAGAAAGTCCTTTAAAGCCTACTGCCACTCTCTAGAGCTTTGTTTTAATCTATATAAAGCCTTTTGTAAGAAAATAACCTACTTTTAAGAGGGTTTATAACTATATTTTTAAGTAATTAATTATTTTATGCGTAGCGGAATTAGCAAATTTAGCGAATCTATTAGGGATTTGCATATAAATAGCTTCTTTTAGCAAGCTATCCAGAAAGGCCCCTACAAAATTAACCTATTTAACTTCCTAGTTATTATAAGCCACTAGGGCTAGTAATATCTGCTAACTAGGGGAATGCTAGTTATAGCATAGGTTTTAATATAATCTTAACCTTCTATCTGCATAAAGCCTTTAGTAATAAGTTAGGCCTTATGTTTTAAAGGATTATTTTCTTTATCCTTTTAAACTTATAAACAAGCCTATTCTTTAGAACCCTCTAGCCCTTAGGAATTTAGTCTATCCCTATAAATTTAAAGGTTCTAGTAGCTAGAAGCTGCTTAAATTCGTTAAAAGTTACATTTATCCATTTCTAACTATTGAAAATGGGAAGGGAATGTACTGGAGGGATAGGAAGACCTCCCTAGTAATTCCTAGATAGCTAGCGCAATAGAGGGCGCTGCGACCTATAGATAACTAAACCACGATAGATAATTCACTTTGAGAGCTAAGATAGTTAAATATAGTTGATTTCTAGCTAACGGACGGTCTGCGAGCAATGAGAGGATTCTACTAAGTCCCCTCATAGACCTACCGACTATATCGGCAGAACTAGGTCGCCAATAAGGTCTCGCGAGCTACTTTTTATTTTCCGCATAATTCATTTATATAGGAAAAGTAAAAATCGACTCACGGCCATACAAACTTATTGAAAATGGGAAGGGGAATGTACTGGAGGGATAGGAAGACCTCCCTAGTAATTCCTAGATAGCTAGCGCAATAGAGGGCGCTGCGACCTATAGATAACTAAACCACGATAGATAATTCACTTTGAGAGCTAAGATAGTTGAATATAGTTGATTTCTAGCTAACGGACGGTCTGCGAGCAATGAGAGGATTCTACTAAGTCCCCTCATAGACCTACCGACCATATCGGCAGAACTAGGTCACTAATAGGGTCTCGTGAGCTACTTTTTATTTTCCGCATAATTCATTTGTATGGGAAAAGTAAAAAATCGACTCACGGCCATACAAACCAGACGCCTATGTGGCCTAACTAAGCACTTTAATAAGCAACCCTTTATATACAATATACCATTAAATCCAGAAAAATTCAAGGATTTGAATAGTATACGTCAGCCTTTTATATAACTACTAGTTCCCTAGTTACAGTCAATTTTGGCTTCCTATAGGGTAACCTAGTTGGCTTAGTCATACATGCCGTAGCTTTGCTTAGGTGTCAACGCAAGATGCGTTGCACAACCACGCAAGATGCGTTGCACAACCACGCAACGTAGTGCAGCAACGCCGCGTAACAACGCAACTAGGCAACTAGTGGGCCTATAAAATAGTGCTAAAAATAGCATTATTTTAACAAAACTAGACGCCTATGTGGCCTAACTAAGCACTTTAATAAGCAACCCTTTATATACAATATACCATTAAATCTAGAAAAATTCAAGGATTTGAATAGTACACGTCAGCCTTTTATATAACTACTAGTTCCCTAGTTACAGTCAATTTTGGCTTCCCGATAGGGTAACCTAGTTGGCTTAGTCATACATGCCGTAGCTTTGCTTAGGTGGTAACGCAAGATGCGTTGCATAACCACGCAACGTAGCGCGCAGCAACGCCGCGCAACAACGCAACAAGGCAACTAGTGGGCCTATAAAATAGTGCTAAAAATAGCATTATTTTAACACTAACTATCCTTACTATTCAAAGCTTGTTTCTATGTCTTAGGGGTGTCTAAATCGTTATTAGTAGATAATAATTTAGCCTTTTCTTACGCCTTAAAGTATATCTCCTTAATAAAAGAGAGTATATTAAAATCATTAATATCTATAGAATTAGAATTAATTTAAGGATCTGAATCTAAAAATAGTTTTTAATAGCACCCTTATTAGGGGCGCTAGAGCTTAGGCTCTCTAGGGGTAGCGCTAGGGGCATTACAGGCATTACAAGCGCTGCGGGCGCTAGAGGCTTTGGATAGCTATCCTAAACCTCTAGATTATCTCGTAAGATATTGGCTTCTCCCTCTAAAGGATAGCTCCCTAAAGGCTTAGGGGACCTTACAGAGCTTATATTCTCTATGATTTTAATAAAGCTAGTCTTAATAACTAACCTTTTAGAGGGTATATAAATAAGATAAACGCTAGAACCTAGAGTAGCAAGTAGCTAGCCAGGGATAGTCCTAGGGGCTAGCTTCTAAAGCTTTGATCTCTGCTCCCGAGGTATTAGAACCTCACAATAAGACCCTATAGCCCTGATTTTCGAGAAATCAGGCTTATAGGAGGTCTTAGGCTCTAAGTCAGCTAGTTTGTCAGGCGAAAACCACCACCCAAAAACAATGAATTTGACGATGACGATGATGATGCTAATGATGTTGATAATTTCAGCAAAATGAGCCCAATACCAATATTGAGGCCTGCGAGGTGTTCGATCCATCGCGAGGATCCAAGTCGTAAAAGGGGAGGTAATCTTAGTCAAACACAATAATCTAAGCAATGTTTTTAATCCATCGCCAAGGATCCAAGCTGTGAAGGGTATCTTTTCAAAATCTCAAGTCATCTTTTTAGTTTGAACAATCCAAGCCAAAGGCCATAAAGGGAGAGTTGATTTTCTATCTAAGGGGAAATCTAGGATATTTTATCCTAGGGATCTAATGCAGCCGGATTGATCTAGTGACCCGATAGACCGAAGGGTCTATCCTAGGGATCCAATGTGGCCAATTTCGATCCGACAAAGCCGATAGACTAGCGAGGTCTTGAGGGGTCTATGACTAGGGATCTAATACAGCTAATTTCAATCTAACAGAGCTGAAAATGTAGCTGATTTCGATCCGACGAAGCCGATAGACTAGCAAGGTCTCGAGGGGCCTATGACTAGGGATCCGATGTGGCCAGATTGATCTGTTCAGCCGAGAGACCGAAGGTCTCGAGATCGGTCTCAAGGGGTCTCAATCCTAGCCACACACTAGATATGGCTACTTAGGGGTTAGAGGCTTAGTTGTATTAGCGATGATGTTAACTAAGTCCACTATGGCTAGAAGGATGTAAGACTATAGATACAAAGGCAGCTTAGACCACTGAAGTGTAGCTCTAAGCCGGTCTAGGATAACCATAGCGCCTAATATATTATAGGTTTACCCTTATAATTAGACCTTTTTAATAGTGTATTTATAGGGTTACTCTTCCCTAGTATATATCTTATTATAAAGTAAAATAGGCATAGGAATATATACTATTCAGCTTACCTTCTGTTTAGCTTTAGTTAGTTTATAAAGGGTTATCCACTAGTGGGCCTATAAAATAGTGCTATAAATAGCATTATTTTAACAGGTAGCACGTGCATTAGTTAATCTAAAAGGTATAATAAGGTATTTATAGTAGCTATAATATATGCGAAAAGCAGTCTTTTACTTATTGCCCCCTTTAATATAAATTTAATAGTATATATCCTTAATATTAATCTTTAAGAAATATTAAGCCCCTTAATATTAGTCTAGGATCTCTAAAATAAGGGGAAGAGCGTAGTAATTCTTCTATATTACTTTATTAAGTCCCTAATAGTTTATATATAGTTAAAGCGTTTTATCCTTCTTTAGTATAAATGGGATAGGCGCGCTTATAGGACTCTTAGAAGGTCTTATATAGCCTTTTGCTAGGTTATTATTAATATATTCTTAGAGCTCTTTTAATTCGCTTTAAGAGAGAGGGTAAATAGGCCTATAAGGGAGTGTAGCCCTTAGTACTAGATTAATTGCGTGGTTAGTTAATGTCTTTAATAGTAGGGTTCTTGCCTTATTAGATACAAAGACGTCTTTAAATTCCTATAAATCCTTAGGGATATCTTTAATAGTTCTATATGCTTTCACCTCCTTATTATCTTCTAATATAATAAATTCATCCTCTATAACTCCTATAATAGCATATATAATAGTCTTATTTTATAT
This sequence comes from Epichloe glyceriae, assembly GCA_023658535.1. Classification (NCBI taxonomy): domain Eukaryota; kingdom Fungi; phylum Ascomycota; class Sordariomycetes; order Hypocreales; family Clavicipitaceae; genus Epichloe; species Epichloe glyceriae. Next base: position 157,363 of record CP098295.1, on the reverse strand, counting down.
TACCTTAGCAAATTTATAGGGAGTTAGTAGTAAAAAGGCCTTCTTCTTCTTCTTAAACTACTACTCTTATAAGTATAAGTAAAGATATACTTATTTCTCTATAAGTGTATATATTCTAATTAATATAGTGTGAGGCCCGCCCACAACACACGGGCGCACCCCGCGAGCACACCATGCCACAGGGCTAGGTCCACGTGACACTAGCGAGTCACTGGCTATAAAGCAGCGACTCGCACCCACAACACACTTAGACCTAGCAAGCTTCAGTCAATATACCAAGTGCCCCCATACGTTCTTGCCTGGCTATCCCCCATCCTTACATATAGGGCTTCCCTTTACTCTTAGGTCCTTATTAATAGCTATATATAAGAGCCTAAGGTCTTTCTATTCTTCTCTTAAGTCCGTGATCATAAGGGGTACTTAGTATATGCTATATTAGGGAACTATAAGAGCCCCTATTGCCTTAAGGGTAAGAGGTGTGATCTCTGCTTATTATAACCTATAGGTCTTTGCAAATTCTATGCTAATAATATTAACCTTAGCGTAACTATTTAGATTAGCTACTATTACTATATCTTTATACCTATAAATAGTAACTAGTATATAAAAATAATACCTTATTAGTACTTTAGCTTATAAGGCAGAAGTAAGGGCATTTACTTTTACCTGAGGCGTTTTCCTAACCCTTTTAGTGCTCTTTCTTTAGCTTATAGTATTAAGCTACTACTGTGTGGCTAGGATTGAGACCCCTCGAGACCTTGCTAGTCTATCGGCTTCGTCGGATCGAAATCAGCCACATTTTCAGCTCTGTCAGATTGAAATTGGCTGTATCAGATCCTAGTCATAGACCCCTCGAGACCTCGCTAGTCTATCGGCTTTGTCGGATTAAAATTGGCCATATTAGATCCCTAGGATAGACCCTTCAGTCTATTGGGTCAATAGATCAATCCGGCTGCATTAGATCCCTAGGATAAAATATCCTAGATTTCCCCCTTTAGATAGAAAATTAACTCTCCCTTTGTGGCCTTTGGCTTACATTGTTCAAACCGAAAAGATGACTTAAGATTTTAAAAAGATACCCTTTACAGCTTGGATCCTTAGCGATGGATCGAAAACCTTGCTTAGATTATTGTGTCTGACTGAGATTTCCCCCTTTTACAGCTTGGATCCTCGCGATGGATCGAAAACCTCGTAGGCCTCGATATCGGTATCGGGCTCATTTTGCTGACATCAATATCATCAGCATCATCTTCATCGTCAAATTCGTTGTTTTCGGGTGGTGGTTTTCGCCCGACAAACTACATAACCTATAATCCCGTAGTTATAATATATTAGGCCTTACCTAACTTCCTTATTATTTTAAGGTATAGTAGGAGTCTTTTCTTCCTCTTTCTTATCTTAGTTAGTATACAAATAGTTACTGCGTAGGGAATCACGCCTTTAGTATTAGGGAGCCTTATAGGAATACCTCTTTTATAAGTAATTAAGCTTTTGCTTATTCCTTAGTATTAATTCCTAAAATTATTAAGTAAGTTATATAACCTTTTCTTAGGTTTTACTAATAATAGAGGTATATAGGTTAAGGTAGTCCTATAGGTTAGGAAGTAGTTTTATAAAGAATATAAGGGTATAGGACTTTTCTAAGGCTCTTTCTAGATATTTCTCTAGTAAATCTAGGTAAATACTAAACTTAATAAGGCTCTAGCCTTTACATTACTTTATATTCTTAAGTATTATAGCGATTTATGTATTATGGTTAGCTAAGTCCTTTAGTAGTGTTAGTGTCTAAGATTAAAATGCTTCCTAATTATCTTTAAGTTCTTCCTAGTTACTAGCTAATTACTTATTAAGGTATTAGTCCTATCTTACCTTATAATCCCTATATATATAGTTAAGTATAAGAAAGATCTTTTTATAGTTATATTAATACTTATATTTTACTCCTATAAATACATAGTTTAGGTTATTTAACTATATTTTATGTTTTTAAGGGTTAGTAAAGTGCGTTAGTTCTATAATATTATATACTTTTACCTTACTATAACTACTATTTAAAGAGGTACTAGATCTTTACTACCTTTTTGTAAGCTTTTCTCCTATATTTAGCTAGAGTAACTAGATAAGCTCTTTCTCTTTATCTTATAGTTTCTTTAGTTCTTTAAGTTAAGTAATTTAATTAGTTATTACTACTTATTAGGAATTAATTAAAGGTTTTTCTAATTTAGCTTAGGTACTAACTATTTTAGAGGCTAGGGTACTATCTTTATTTATAGATTTATATATTACCTCTAGTACTATACTACGGGTTTATTAGGTTCTCCCCTGTTAAAATAATGCTATTTTTAGCACTATTTTATAGGCCCACTAGTTGCCTAGTTGCGTTCTTACGCGGCGTTACTACGCGCTACGTTGCGTGGTTGTGCAACGCATCTTGCGTTGCCACCTAAGCAAAGCTATGGCATGTATGACTAAGCCAACTAGGTTACCTTATAGGAAGCCAAAATTGACTATAACTAGGGAACTAGTAGTTATATAAAAGGCTAACGTATACTATTCAAATTCTTGAATTTTGCTAGATTTAATAGTATATTGTATATAAAGGGTTGCTTATTAAAGTGCTTAGTTAGGCCACATAGGCGTCTAGTTTATATAGCTGTGAGTTGATTTTTACTTCTCCTATATAAATGAATTATGCGGAAAATAAAAAGTAGCTTACAAGACCCTATTAGCGACCTAGTTCTGCTAATATGGTTAGTAAGTCTATAAGGGGACTTAGTAGAATTCTCTTATTGCTCGCAGACCGTCCGTTAGCTAGAAATCAACTATATTCAACTATCTTGGCTCTCAAAGTGAATTATCTATCGTGGTTTAGTTATCTATAGGTCGTAGCGCCCTCTATTGCGCTAGCTATCTGGGAATTTACTAGGAGGTCTTCCTATCCCTCCAGTACATTCCACTTCCATTTTCAATACCCCCTATTATATTCTTAAGTAGCTAGGGTTAAAGCTTTAGAATTATAAGGATAAGGGATAGCTAGGTAAGAATATATAGGGGCACTTAGTATATTAACTAAAGCTTGCTAGGTCTAAGTGTATTATAGGTGCGAGTTGCTGCTTTATAGCTAGTAACTCGCTAGTGTTACGTGGACCTAGCCCTGTGGCATAGTGTGCCCTTAGGGTGCGCTTGTGTGTTATGGGTAGGCCTCACAAGCGCAATAGAGGGCGCTGCGACCTATAGATAACGAAACCACGATAGATAATTCACTTTAAGAGCCAAGATAGTTGAATATAGTTGATTTCTAGCTAACGGACGGTCTGCGAGCAATAAGAGGATTTTACTAAGTCCCCTTATAGACTTACTAACTATATTGGCAGAACTAGGTCGCTAATAGGGTCTTATAAGCTACTTTTTATTTTCCGCATAATTCATTTATATAGGAAAAGTAAAAATCGACTTATGGCTATACAAACTTATTGAAAATGGGAAGGGGAATGTACTGGAGGGATAGGAAGACCTCCTAGTAATTCCTAGATAGCTAGCGCAATAGAGGGCGCTGCGACCTATAGATAACTAAACCACGATAGATAATTCACTTTGAGAGCTAAGATAGTTGAATATAGTTGATTTCTAGCTAACGGACGGTCTGCGAGTAATGAGAGGATTCTACTAAGTCCCCTCATAGACCTACCGACTATATCGGCAGAACTAGGTTGCCAATAGGGTCTCGCGAGCTACTTTTTATTTTCCGCATAATTCATTTGTATAGGAAAAGTAGAAAATCGACTCACGGCCATACAAACTAGACGCCCATGTGGCCTAACTAAGCACTTTAATAAACAACCCTATTAATAAAATATACTATAAAATCCAGAATAAATCAAGGATTCGAATAGTATACGTCAGCCTTTATACAACTACTAGTTCCCTAGTTACAGTCGATCTCAGCTTCCCTATAGGGTAACCTAGTCGGCTTAGTCATACAAGCCTGTGGGTTGGTTGTGTGCAGGAACGCAGGTCACAGCCAAAGCTGCAAGCAACGCCTTGTAACTAACGTTGCAATAACGCAACCAGGCAACTAGTGGGCCTATAAAATAGTGCTAAAAATAGCATTATTTTAACACTCCCTCTAGAAAAGCGTGACATAACTAATTCAAGGCCTAATGACTTAGCTCTTTAATAGATATCTAAGTCAACTATAAATTCTAACAAATCAATAACTTTTAACTATAAATCCAATAACTTTTCAACTAGAATTCCAATATTTTGTTGATTTATTATTTTTCGACTTTTTGTTGATTTTATAAAGTTAGCTAGGATTTCGTAAGACCTAGTAATTTAATAAATTGTTGAAATTTATCATAGGGCAGGGGCTTAGTTAAGCCATCTGCAGGCATCTCTTTAGTATTAATGTAGATAACCTTAGCTATACCCTTCTGTACCTTTTCTCTGGTATAGTTGAATTTTAGCAGGGTATGCTTTGTTCTGCTATGAAGAGCAGGGTTGTTGGCAGTTGTAATAGCACCTTGGTTGTCGCTAAAAATCGGGACTAGAGGGGCTAGAGGCAGCTTAATTTCCGTAAATAAGCCATTTAACCATTCTAGCTCCCTAATAGCCTCACATAAAGCGTCAGATTCAGCTTCTAATGTGGATAAAGCTATTGTAGTTGCTTTCTTCGATTTCCAGCTAATAGGTCCTTCAGCTAGCTTAAATAAATAAGCATAGGTTGATTTTGAAGAGATCCTATCACTAGCGTAGTCGCTATCGCAGAATCTAATAAGGGTCGTAGAGGCTTTGGAGTTTGTAATAGATCTAGACCTTCTATAGGTTATAGAATAACCTATAGTACCAGATAGGTACCTAAGCAGGTGTTTAGCAGCATTTAAGTGCTCTATAAACGGCTTAGATAGCGCTGTAAAAAGCCACTAGACCGGAAAAGCAATATCAGGTCTTGTTAGAAGCATTAAGTACATAATAGTCCCTATAATGCACTGATATAGCTTATAATTGGGGGTGAGAGAGATTTTGTTAGGTGGGTTACTGCTTGTTTAATAATTCCAGGTTGAAGAGGAATTTGAACGGGCTTAGCATCTTTCAGGTCGAACCTTTCTAGGGCTTCAGAAATATACTAGGACTGATGAATAGTTAGGGTCCCTTTCTTTCGATTTCTAGTGATTTAAACACCTAGGAAAAATTCGGCTAGTCCACGGTCTTCTATAGGGTAAGCTTTATGCAAAAGCTTCTTCAATCTATTGATATATTTAAGGTCGGGTCCTATCAGAAGGCAGTCATCCACATAAGTTACTATATATGTGGATGTAGTTAGGTTATAAAAAACGGCTAGGTCCGAAATTAAGGGGTGAAATCCGTGCTTGCGAAGAAGGTCCTTTAGGGCCTGCTGCCACTCTCTAGAGCTCTGTTTTAATCCATATAAAGCTTTTTAAAGGAAAATAACTTACTTTTGAGCGGGTTTATAGCCATATTTCTTAAGTAATCTAGCTATTTTAGGCATGGCTTCGGTAAATTCGGTAAATCCGTCTAGGATTTGCATATAAATAGCTTCCTTTAGTAGACTATTTAAGAATGCCCCTATAAAATCGACTTGTTTGACTTCCTAGTCATTAGAAGCTGCTAGAGCTAGTAATATTCGCCAACTAGGAGGGATGCTTGTGGTAGCATAGGTCTCGAGATAATCTTGACCTTCTATTTACATAAAGCCTTTAGCAACGAGGCGGGCCTTGTATTTTAGGGGATTATTTTCTTTATCCCTTTTGACTTTATAGACAAGTCTGTTTTTAGGATCCTTTGGCCCTTAGGAACTTGGTCTATCCCTATAAATTTGAAGGTTCTAGCAGTTAAAAGCTACTTAAATTCGTTAAAAGTCGCATCTATCTATTTTTGACTATCCTTGCTTTTTAATGCTTGTTTCCAGGTCTTGGGGGTATCTGAATTACTGTTATTAGTTGATTTAGCCTTTTCCTGAGCCTTAAAGCATAACTCCTTAACAAAAGAAGTTATATTGAAATCGTTAACATCCATAGCGTCTGGATCAGCTAATGGATTACCTATAGGTGCCTTTTGAGGGGCTTCTATAGGGCTACGGCTCTCTAGGGGACTAGATTTTCAGGCTTTGGATCATCCTGAATTTCTAGATTATCTTGCGAGGGATAACTATCACGAAGAAAGTCATTGATTCCTCCCTCTGAAGGATAACTCCCTGAAGATTTAGGGATCCTTACAGAGCCTATATCCTCTATGATTTTTATAAAGCTAGTCTTAACGACTGACCTTTTAGAGGGTATATAAACAAGATAGACGTTAGAACCTAGAGTAGCTAGTAACCGGCCAGGGATGGTCCTAGGGGCTAGCTTTTGCAGCTTAGATCTCTGCTCTGGAGGTATTAGAACCTCACAATAAGACCCTATAGCCCTAATTTTCGAGAAGTCAGGCTTATAGGTGGTCTTAGGCTCTAAGTCAGCTAGATATAGCTGCTTAGGGGTTAGGGGCTTAGTCGTATTCGCGGTGATGTTAACTAAGTCCACTATGGCTGGAAGGATGTAAGACTAGAGATACAGGGGCAATTTAGACCACTGTAGGGTAGCTCTAAGTCGATCGAGGATAACCCTAATAGCTCGCTTAACTAGCCTATTCTGTTTGTGAATATAAGGGCAGGAGGTGCTAAAGCAAATTCCCTTAGAAGTCAGCCATTGTTGGAGGTCGTTGTTAATTTTAGTGCCTCCGTCAAAATGAAGATGCCTAGGATACAAATTATATTGATTTTTAATTCCTTAAAAAGCCCTTAATAGCATTATAAAGGGTCTGACCTTCTTTATTAGCTAATGAGAGGCACCATTTATACCGTGATTTTCGATCAATAAGGAAAAGGACTAGGGCCTTCTTATTATGAGGTATAGGTTCAATTTTTACCGTATCTCCCTCTAGAATATCTAGAACTCTAGGGGGTCCTGAATAGGTCTTTTGCTAGGTCTTCTAATAGCCTTAGTTTGCGTACAGGCTAAGCAGTTGAAATCCTTATCTTTGATAGCGGAAAAATCAGGGATCCCTTTAGCTAATTTCGATGATTTCTTTAGTAAGGGAGCCCTATATGGCCGAGTCGAATGTGCTAAAGAAGGGCTAAATCTAGTAATTTCTTATAACTAGAATCTAGCTTTTTAGAGCTACTATCCCTTTGCTCCCTATCGTGCTAGGCTTCTTGAGGATCACAGGCCTTAGGGGATTCTAGACGGCCACTATCGTCATCCAACGCATTAGGATATGGACCTTCTAAATCCCCTACAACAGAAGATGCCTGACTAGGAGCTCTAGTGGGATGTAGGGCTGAATTGTTAATGTTATCGTCATCTTCGGTGTCGATTTCTTCAATTCGCTGATATTCCGTTGGATCCAGGGTAGGCTGCTGTGGAATTTGCACCTCTATAGGGTAGGAAAACCCCATATAAGTTATATGGGTTAGATGTTGATGAATCCGGGAGCCCATAAAGGAGAGGTGGGTTTAATACTTGTAAATTACAGGGGTTGGTTGTCCTTTAACTTGCAAAAAGAAGCCGTGTTTAGTAGGTTCTAATAACCTACAGGGACTTTTATTAGCTAGGAAAAGCTGATCTTTTAGAAGATAACCCCGGAGAGATAGTGGGTTAAACCACTAACTAGGTTCGTATCTATGCCTGGAAAATATAGGGCATCTAGCAAAGCTAAAGACCTATATTCTGGTGGATTTTTCTTTACTAGCACGTTAAATACAGCAGTACCCTTCCCTTTAGGATAGATAGGTCCTCCAGCTGTAATTATAGGGCCGCATTCGCCTTTCTTTAGGGGTTTGAAATCCCTAAAGAAAGCCCTATTATTACAAATATGACAAGAGGAACTAGTATTATACAGAAGGGAATTTTTAATTACATTATTAGAGTAATTAAAAGCGGGCTTAGTAGTAGTGTTACTAGTGGTACTAGAGGTATCTGAATCAGACTTAGAATCACTACTATTATCACTGCTAGATTCGTTAGAATCTAATTCTTTAACGTATCCTGTTGCTAGGCTGTAGCCTAAAGCAAACGCGGCTTCCTTTCCTTTCTCTTTAGCCCTAGTGCTACTCTTCTTCTTCTGCTTCTTCCTAGAGGCCTTAGAAGGGTTTGAATCCTTCTTATCCTGCTCTTTCTTAGCGTTAGGGTCCTTCTTAGGGGTAGGATTAGATGTGTTCTTTTCCTAGTCCTTAGAATTTCCCTTGTTATTATTAGAAGCCTTATAGCTAAGAGCCTTAGCTATAGGGGAAGATTTATCTCTTTGCTCTTCTAATAAGTCCGCCATAAGGAACTGTAAATTCAAGGTATTTACAGGCAGTCCTTGTGCCCTAGAAGCTCTGATAGTAAATCTTTGTCTCTTAGCCTAACTAGGAAAGGTCTGCTTTAATGTATTAATATAATGATTTACTTAATCAATTGGTGCGATCACTACACTGCAAAGCTGCAGTCTAGCTAGTAAATTATTAAAATCAGCATTAAAAGCCTCTAAAGATCCCTTATAATTTGAAAAATTTAGGGAATAGTAGCTAGAGTATAGCGTACTACGCTGGATTTCAGCACTTTGCGAATACTGCCTAATAAGGACTTTATAGGCTTCTTTGGGGGACGTCTGCTAGCAGATAGCTGCTTGTGGCCCTGACTGACAGCTATCTCTTAATATTATCAAAAGAATAGCCTGGTCAGGGTTAGCTAGCTAACTAGCTATACTTGGATTATCTAAGAATTTAGGTAATCCTAAGGCTCTAAATTATATGTTTAGGGCTTGCTTCCACTAATCATAGTTTTTAAGGCCTTTTAGCTTAGCTCCCTTAGGAATAAAGTGTACTTTCTTATTTAGTTCCTTTACAGCGCTTTTATTAAAAGCAGCTTAAAGGTTACTAGTAGAGGATAGTATAGGCGTAGGTGAAGATTTAGCAGCCAGATCTTCTCTAGGTACCTTAGTATTTTCTTCCTTAGGCCTAGAAAAGGTCTGAAGACCTTGTATAGCAGACATGGTTTGCGTTAATTTACTTAAAAGATTATTAATGCTAGCCTTGTTTTTAATATAATTATCCTTACTATGCTAAATAAATTCAGTTAAGGTCTTGCCTTGTTGCTCAATTTGCCTCTGCATTTCTAGTTACAAAGGGCTGGCTTAGGCAGCCATAGGTTGACCTTCTATATCTATCCGACTTAGGTCCCTAGGGTTACTAGGGTTAGGGTTAGGGTTAGGATTGGAAGGTCCTGCCCTAGGTCCCTTTCCCTTGAAATTAGGTGGCACCATCTTCAAAAACCCCTATGTATAACCTCTGACTTCCTTCCTGTTGCAAATAACGTGTGCTAGAAAATTAGTTGTAATGCAATCTGCTTGCGCACGTAAAATGCGTGGCAGGGCTGTTTAAAAGGAGCCCCTCCGGCCAGAAAAGTGGGTTAAAGGTATGCGCAGGCAAAAACAGGCCGGTGAAAATTCTTAGGGAGAAAATTTTCATAACACTAAGAGCCACAGATAGGAATAATAGGTATTATAAAACGTAGTATAGCGCAATGCAGTGCAGCGTAATATAATAGGTTAAAAAGCTTAGTATAGGATATACTAAAAGTCTGAAGTGATTTTAAGGGAAGTGCAGCGTATCTACAGCGTAAATAATATTAATAACGGTCGCGGTTGTGAATAAAATCACAGGTAATGGTTGCAATAAATTATATTACAGGTGCGGTTTGTAGTGAATTTCAACACTAAAGGTCTAGTGTTGCGATGCGGGGTGCTAGGCAATAAAAAGCTTCAAATTCTAGCGGTTTTCCTTCGTAATCTTAAGAGCCCATAGTGTAGTAAAACCACAACTAATAGCCAAAAATCTAGCAATCGCAGTGAATAATGCAGTGTAATAAAGTTAATCTATAGGCCTTCTGGGCTTATAACCTATTAAAAATAGGAAGGGAAATGTACTAGAGGGATAGGAAGACCTCCCTAGTAATTCCTAGATAGCTAGCGTAATAGAGGGCGCTGCGACCTATAGATAACTAAACCACAATAGATAATTCACTTTAAGAGCTAAGATAGTTGAATATAGTTGATTTCTAGCTAATGGACGGTCTGCGAGTAATGAGAGGATTCTACTAAGTCCCCTTATAGACCTACTAACTATATTAGCAGAACTAGGTTGCTAATAGGGTCTCGCAAGCTACTTTTTATTTTCCGCATAATTCATTTGTATGGGAAAAGTAAAAAATCGACTCATGGCCATACAAACTAGACGCCCATGTGGCCCAACTAAGCACTTTAATAAGCAACCCTTTATATACAATATACCATTAAATCCAGAAAAATTCAAGGATTTGAATAGTATACGTCAGCCTTTTATATAACTACTAGTTCCCTAGTTACAGTCAATTTTGGCTTCCCTATAGGGTAACCTAGTTGGCTTAGTCATACATGCCGTAGCTTTGCCTAGGTGGCAACGCAAGATGCGTTGCACAACTACGCAACGTAGCGCGCAGCAACGCCGCGCAACAACGCAACTAGGCAACTAGTGGGCCTATAAAATAGTGCTAAAAATAGCATTATTTTAACACTAGTTTATAAGCTTAACAAGTTTCTTAGCAGCCTGTTTGTCAATATTAGCTATTCGCACCCCGAATTTGTTAGTCACATATAGCACCGTTTCTAGGCACAAAATTCCATATATTAGTACGCCCGCATTAACTTTTCTTAGGTCTAGGTTATCTTCCTTAATATTAGTCGTTTTGTCCCTTTTAACCTTTTCTGCCTTTTCCGCTATATCTTTGCTAAAATAGGCATAGTACGCGAATAGGTCGTTAATAATATAGTTAGCTTTAATCTTATTAGCTACTGTTAGTCACGCCACTTTTTAATTCTTACTAATCCTAATGGTTTTATCGGTAGGATTAAAAGCAATTATCTGCCCTTTATTAGAGTTACTTAGTATTACGTCTAGGAAAAAGCTTAAACAGGATTACGCATAGTATACGCTCATCTCCTAATTTTTCTACGTAACCTTCCATATCACTAGTACATATAACTAGGTCTTTAGTGGAATTAACACTGCTTGCACTACAATTACCTGCTAATGTAAGACCTTATTTAGCGGTCTAAAAATCTCTGCCTATACTATTATATTGTGAACTAATCTAAAAACCACCTTAGGTTAGACAAAGTTAATTTTCGTTCCGTATTTGTAAAGAAAATCCATTCTAAGCAGTAGCTTAGGTCCTAAATTTAATATCACATCCGCTATAACTATGAAATATCCGGTGATCTTCGTGTTGCAAGCAATACTAGGAATATAGAAGTTAAAAGTGGCTGTTTCTATAATAAAAAGGATAACTAAACCCCTAATACTGGTTTAGGTTCTTAGGTTTCCTATTTCACATTTAACCCATATTACTGCAAATTACTGCAACCACGCCTTATCCACTAGAATGGATAACATTCCGGTGTTAAGGCAAATTTAATAACTTTTGCCTTTATTGTTAAATTTAATCGGAATCTTTAGATACATACTTGCCATTTTGCCGTTAAATTTGACTTTTTGCGGTCTAGCTATAGCTTTAATAACTTAGCTAGGTATAAGTTTTCCAGATTGTGTGGCTTCTACGTCTGTAGCGTTCTTTGCTATTTCTATTTCGCTACTTTTTATAAAGTACGTTTCTATAAAATTAGTTTCCTATCCTATAAACTTATCTTTATTATCCTCTATAACTTCCCCTTTTACTACTATATAGTAGCTATAGTCTTAGAGATAGGTTTCGTGTTATTATACATTAGAATTATTCTCATACACTACCACATACGCATATTCTTTGTCTTTTATAGGCGACTTCTCCTAGCGTTAGAATTATCTTAGTTACTATAACTAATTAGTTTACTCTAATCTTTATGTCTTAAAATTAAACTTCTTCTAATTAGTTTAGTAAGACTTCTAGTTACCTCTGTCTAGGCCCTAGTTATTCCCCTTCTCTTTCTTCTTTCTAATATTTGCTCCACCATAGTCGTTATATTTGCCTTTTAAAGGCTAATTTTGCTAATACTATCTTAGTTAAAAAGAGCCTAAAAATCTCGGGGTCTGCCAATTATCCTATTTACTGCGTTAGTTTTCCAGCGGAAATCATGCATTAAACAGTCAATTCTAGTTAGCCTAGATTACAAATAGTTCCGCTTCTAAATTACTACTGGATTCTTCCTAATAAAAATAAACTTTAGCTTTTGCTTTGCCTTTCCTAATTACTAGATTACCTTCCTTTTATAGATAGTTATGTAGGTCACGCCTCTTATTATTAACTATAGTAACGTAGGCTAACCTTATGTTATCCTTTGTTAGCATTAGACATATCTGGCGTAGTCCTAGGTAGAGTTTAAAGCGTAAACGCAATAGAAGTTACAAATCCGTTATTTTGCTATTTGCTCTTATATATTAGAAGATCTTAGAGGCAAATTCGCGAAATAAGGCTCCCTTTAGGACGTTCTCTTTAGTATATTTAGCTTTGTTAAGCTATGCTATCGCGTCCTATATTCAAATGCCAAATTCTTTCCTAACTACCGTGAATACTATTACTATTCCGCTAAATATGGCATTTCTTTCTCCTAAGTTAAGATATTATTAGTACTACACTCCCCGTGGCGTGGTGGTTACACGCTGTGGAGACCTGTTCCGGGTCGCAGGTCGTGGGTTCGAATCCCACACGGGGCACAATTCTAAAGGTCTTAGTCACACCTTTAAAATTGAACCAATCGCAGGGCAAGGAAAAGTGGAGTTATGCCCTACTTCTCCTTGCTTTGCAAGCGAATTAAACAAGCTATCTCGCTATATAAATTAGCTAGGATACCCAGAGCTCTAGGGTTATAATTTGAGCTAGGGTTTGCAACTATATTGCATATTTGGTTAGGAATTAGGAACCAGATTGTAGAAAACGGGGGATAATTATAGGAAAAAATCGTTGTAAACATTAGCTTAGGTATCCAACTTTGTACGTATAGGATAAACACACATTGCATAACAAATCGTAATAGGTTTTTCACCTAACTAGGCAACTAACTAATTATCTAATTATTAATTGGATAATTAGTAACCTAATACAGTTTTCCTATTACAAAGCATATATCACCGTAGGAGTACTAGTAAATAGCATAAATTGCTATCTAGCGTAATCAATATATATATATATATATTATAAAAAGTTATAGCTAGCTCTTACTAGCCTTATCCCTAAAACCTGAGTTTAAGAGAAAGGATTTGCTCCTTCTAGTGCGCTTATAGGCCTAGGGTAGCTCTATCTTAGGCCTCCTTACGTTTTCTAATAGGAGGTGAATTCTAGTGTAGTAAGATCCTTATAGTTTTTCACTTTTTGCTAACTCTTCTATAGCCTTACTTTTTAGCTAAGTCTAGTCTACTTCTAACCTAGATGTGTTATAAACCCTAAGCACTTACTCTTAGTTATATATAGGGAGGTGAGGCTAGGTCCAATCCGGTTACGGATCGGTTCCGCGTGTACGCCTGCCTCGCGATGTCTTTTTCACTTTTCCTTATGCTTTACTTTTAAAGCTACTATGGTGATTCACTCTGCCCCCCTCACAAGCTAAGTAGTATATGTATTTGAATTTATTAGATTTTCTTACCTCTCTAAAACTATATTTCTTATAATTCTTACACTCTTAGATAATTTATAAGCGTTTTTCTCTTCTTTAGTAAGGGCATAACTAGTCTTAATGCATTTATATAACTAGGCGTGGATTAATTAGAAAAGCTTATTTTGCTTTATATTTATTAATATAAAAGTTAGTTTAAAAATAAATTTAAATATGCTATAGCTAAATTTAACTACGCTAAAATTCTTATGTTACTAATAGCTAATGTAAGGTGTGAGTTATAGTGGGTTAATTGCTATAGGGTGATGTAAGTTATAGTAAGTTAAAAATTTGTGGGTCTACGTAATTGCGGGGCGGCGTATAGAGCGCGCTAGTAGGGCCCTATATGTGAGGCCCGCCCACAACACACGGGCGCACCCCGCGAGCACACTATGCCACAGGGCTAGGTCCACGTGACACTAGCAAGTCACTAGCTATAAAGCAGCAACTCGCACCTATAACACACTTAGACCTAGCAAGCTTTAGTTAATATACTAAGTGTAAGGATAGGGGATAGCCAGGCAAGAACGTATGGGGGCACTTAGTATATTGACTAAAGCTTGCTAGGTCTAAGTGTGTTATGGGTGTAAGTCGCTGCTTTATAGCCAGTGACTCGCTAGTGTCACGTGGACCTAGCCCTATGGCATAGTATGCCCACGGGGTGCGCCTATGTGTTATGGGCGGGCCTTATAATTACCCCCTTTCTAGCCAGGCTCCTAAACGGCTTAGGTATCGCTATTTAATGTGCAGCTGTTCGCCAAGTGCTCGCAACCGCATTGCCAGATATAAGCATTATAATAACACAACAATCCGTTCCCTAGCAATAGGCAGCGCTTATATATAAATTCGCCCACGCTTCGCCATCTTATCGCAAGCTTTTCTCTTTCTTATTACTAGTCTAATTTCCTATTGCTAATTTGACTTTAAATACATCACCTCTTTATTGCTAGTTCGCTACCTTTTCGCTATCCTAATAGAGGTTATTTACTTTTATTTGTGTTTATGTATACACTGTCTTTGGACTAGTTACACTAACTTTATAAAACATCCGCTAATTAAGATCATTTTGCCGGTAATTATATGCAGTTTTCCCTAGGCTTTGGTTACTGTAGGCATTAAGGGCAAACAGTCTAAACGTTATATCTAATGCAACAAGCGCGGCAATATGTGTGAGACAGTAAGTCTCCTGTTATTCTCCTATTTTGCGGTTCCTAATTGCTGACTTTTACATACTAGGCAATGCTTACTTTAGCCGGTGATTTTCTTAATCTTATAATCATTTATAAATAAGTCTAATCTCTAATAGACGCCACCCTCTTCGCGGAGGATAAGGAGGATATTGCCGTGTTTTTAGTGGTAACGCGCTGTTGCTTTGCCACGTGCGTGGTGAACTTGATTAATGGGTTTGATTATGCTAACATAGCTCACTATATTGCCTTCAGGCTAACTAGTGTAGCTAAGGCACACTAGGTTAGTTAATTTTAGCCCTTTTGCTAGTTCTTTACTTACCTTTCCGTGCAGGCCGCCTCTATCTTATACTAGAATTATCTAGTGTCTTAATAGCAGCTACAGGTTTCTATAGTTACTACTACACTATCTTTTCCTCCTCTAGTACGCACATAGCTTTTAGCTATCTTTTTACTAGATTCTTACTAACTCTTTTATAGGAAGATCCTAAGGAAGCCATAGCCGCGTAAGAAGCGAAAATAGTTCTTTAACTCTGCCTATTAGACCTAGGCTATGTGGCCTAGGCCATGGTATTGCACCGTTTTTACTATGCTATAGAGGAGGTTATCTAAGCGGACAAGAATAACGCGAAGTTCGGGTATAAGGGGATATGTTTTAACCCACCTTAGTATTACTATAGAGAATTTTCCTATTATTTTACCTACGCTTTAGGCGTGTTTTCCTTTGTTTATTAGTTATATAGCCTAGACTTTTAGGTTAAGTTTTCTTAATAGTAGCTAATAGTGCTATGCCTTTTCTATAATAATTCTATGTCCTTTCGCTTGTAACTCGCTTATGTCTCGCCACCCTTCTTACCTACCTTTTTCGGTAAAATACTTAAATAGCGCGTTAAGCGCCCTCCATATCCTCAGTGGGGATCTATTAGTTATATTCGCTAGGCTATCCTTTCTATTTTACTAAGTACTTGTCACCTTTACAGGTCTTTCTATAACCTTTTACTTCTTTAACTTTGTACTCCTCCTCTTTATCTTTAAGGTCTAGCATTAGCATTTCCTTGTCTTTAGTGTTTTCCTAGCGGTTCCATAGCTCTAATAGGCTAATATAGAACACGTTGTGTAGTTAGCTATACTTATTAGGTAGCGCTAGTTAGTATGCTTATTTCCTTATAGCATTAAGCACTTAAAATAGTCTAATAAATCTAGGGGTTAGCTTCTATTTTATATCTTTAAGCCTAATATTCTTTACTAATAATAGTACTAAGTCTCCCTTTTTAGGGTTAGAGGTTAGTGGTGTTAATTATAGTACTTTGCCTAGGCTTTAGTGGCTTTTACCTAGTTTTACTTTAACTATTCTCTAACTTTATGTAACTTTATAATGCGCGCGTAGGCTTTGGGCACCTCTCCTCTATGGTCTTGCCCCTAAGAGCTAGGCGAAACTCCAGTAAGTAACCTATAAGTACGTAGTTTAGGGAGTAACCTGTGGTCCTATTTACTGCGTTATTATAGGCAAATTAAGCTATAGGCAGTAGCTTTGCCTATATCTATTAGTTCTCCTTAATAAAGTATTAGAGGTAGTGTTTAAGGACCTAGTTTATTTGCTCCGTTTACCTGTTAGTTTAGGGGTAAAACGCTGTTAAAAGCCTATGTTTTACACACGCTAGGTAGTATAGCTCTGACTAGAATTAACTTATAAAGACTAGGCCTCTATTAGACATAATGCCCTCTAGTGCTCTAAATCATAGCTTGATTTCCTTGTGGAATAGTTTTGCTAATTTAGCTGCGTTAATAGTGGTTAATACTAGGAGGAAAACGGAGTACTTAGTGAATTAGTCCACAATCACTAGGATTATGTTAGTTTCTCGCTTGTTAACCCGTGTTATAGGCAGTCCTGTAACGAAATCTATAGAGATTTCTACCTAGGGTCGCCTTAGTATTAGTAGTGATTTAAGTGTTCTGTACGGGCAATGCCTTCTGGCTACTACCTGCTAGCATACACCACAGCTCGTAACATAGTCAGATACTATAACTCCCATTTGCAGCCACTAAAAATAACGCTTTAACAAGTTAAGCATACGTTTAACACCAAAGTAACCCGCCAGCAAATCATTATAGTATAGCCACAGGAGCTCCTGTTATAAGATAGGCTCTTAAGGAACAACTACCTAGTCTTAGTACATTAGGAGACCCCTCACGCTACGCAACTATAGGCTAGCTTTTCCCTTACTTCTTGCTAAGGAATCTACCTTACTATTCTGCCTCTATAGGTCTAGGTCTTAGTCCTGTGCCTTTTGTAGTAATTAAGCTAGTGGCTTATTTAATTCGGTTAGATACGGATTCAGTAACGCTATAGCCGCCCGAATCTCTAGTGTGCTAATGCCTTATACACACGCTATTGCCTCTTTAAAATCACCCTTATCTAGCTAATCTTTCACTAGTTCTTCGGCGGCTATAACACCTTTAGCTAGGGCATTTTCCTCCCTTAAAGGTGTCTCGCTAAGCTAGTCTCTTTTAACTAGGATATTTTCCTTCCCTAAAGGCGTCTCACTACGTTAATCTCTTTTAGCTAGGGCATTTTCCTCCCTTAAAGGCGTCTCGCTAAGCTAATCTCTAATAACTAGGATATTTTCCTTCCCCAAAGGCGTCTCGCTACGTTATTCTTCTAAGACAGGGATATTTTCCTTCCCTAAAGGCATCTTACCACATCTTCCTTAATGCATTAGTATCTCTCTCACTACCCTTTTCTTAGTAAGTACTAGCTTTATCTAAAGTTCTAGCAATAGCGCCTAATTTATCACAGGTTTGCCCTTATAATCAGACCTTCTTAATGGTGTATCCGCGGGGTTGCTCTTCCCTAGTCTATGTCTTATTATAAAGTGGAACGGGCATAGGAACATGCACTATCTAGCTTGCCTTCCGTTAAGCTTTGGTTAGTTTATAAAGGTCTACAGGTTATAATAATCTAACAGGACCTCTACTAGGGTTATCACCCCTTTAACATAGTGTTGCTAGTGTTTAAATAACTCCACGATAGCGAATAGCTCTTAGTTAGCCGTGCCGTAATTTTGCTCCGTGTCTGTAAACTTCCTTAACTAAAAGGCCACTAGGTGCTAATAACCCTTGTTATCTTACTAGGATAAGATTCCTGCCATTGCAAAGACTAAGGCATCTATCTTAATGCGCACCGGTTAACTCAGGTTATAATAACGGAGCAGAGGGGCTTGTTAAAAGGCGTCTTTTAGCTAGTTAAACGCCGCCCTTTCCTTTACTTTAAATATGAACTTCCTAGTCTAGATGCTATTTTAACTACCCTTTATTAGCGTGTATAGCGGTGCTACAATCCTAGAGTATTTATAGATAAAACGTTAGTAAAAGTTATAGAATCTAAGGAAGGATTAAACATCCTTAAAGCTTATTAGTTCTTTCTAATATTAAATAGTTTGTACCTAGCTTATATCTATTAAGATTCTATTAACTAAGAGGATAAATCCTAGGAATTTAACTAAGTCCTAGTAGAACAAGCATTTTAAGGGTTTTACGTATAGTTCTATGGTTCTTATACGCTCTAATACCTCCTTAATATATATAGTATACTCTTCTTATGTCTTAGAGAAGATAAGGATATTATCTAAATACACTACACAAATAGTATCTATTAGCCCATAAAGCGCCTTATAAATATAACTTTAGAAGGTAGTAGGCGCGTTAGTTAATCTAAAAGGTATAACAAGGTATTTGTAGTGGCTATAATATATGCGGAAGGTAGTCTTTTACTTATCGCCCCTTTAATACGAATTTAATAGTATATATCCTTAATATTAATCTTTAAGAAGTATTTAGCCCCTTAGCATTAGTCTAGGATCTCTAAAATTAGGGGAAGAGCATAGCAATTCTTCTATATTACTTTATTAAGTCCCTAATAGTCCACATATAGTTAGAGCGTTCTATCCTTCTTTAGTACAAATAGGATAGGCGCGCTTACAGGACTCTTAGAAGGTCTTATACGGCCTTTCGCCAGGTTATCGTTAATATATTCTCAGAGCTCTTTTAATTCGCTTTAAGAGAGAGGGTAGATAGGCCTATAAGGGGTGTAGCCCCTAGTACTAGATTAATCGCGTGGTTAGTTAATTTCTTTAATAGTAGGGTTCCTGCCTTATCAAATACAAAGATATCTCTAAATTCCTGTAAATCCTTAGGGATATCTTTAACAGTTCCGTACGCTTTCACCTCCTTATTATCTTCTAATGTAATAAATTCGTCCTTTATAACTCCTGTAATAGCGTACATAACAGTCTTATTCCGCGTTACCTTAGTAAATTTATAGGGAGTTAGTAGTAAAAAGGCCTTCTTCTTTTTCTTAAACTACTACTCTTATAAGTGTAAACAAAGGTGCACTTATTTCTCTATAAGTGTATATATCCTAATTAATATAGAGCTTCCCTCTACTCTCAGGTCCCTATTAACAGTAATGTATAGGAGCCTAAGGTCTTTCTGTTCTCCCCTTAAGTCTATAATTATAAGGGGTACCTAGTACACACTATATTAAGGAACTGTAAGAGCCCCTATTGCCTTAAAGGTAGGAGGTGTGATCTCTGCTTATTATAACCCGTGGGTCTTTGCAAATTCCGCGCTAATAATGTTAACTTTAGCGTAACTGTCTAGATCAGCTACCGTTACTATATCTTTATGCCTGTGAATAGTAACTAGTGTGTAAAAACAACACCCTATTAGTACTTTAGCTTACAGGGCAGAAGTAAGGGCATTTACTTCTACCTTAGGGCGTTTTCCTAACCCTTTTAGTGCTCTTTCTTTAGCTTATAGCATTAAGCCACCACATAACCTATAATCCCGCAGTTATAACACGTTAGGCCCTATCTAACTTCCTTGTTATTTAGGGGTGTAGTAGGAGTCTTTTCTTCCTCTTTCTTATCTTAGTTAGCATACAGTTAGTTACTACATGGTAAATCATGCCTTTAGTATTAGGGAGCCTTATAGGAGTACCTCTCTCGTAAGTAGTTAGGCTTTTGCTTGTTCTTTAGCATTAATTCCCAAAATTATTAAGCAAGTTATATAACCTCTTCTTAGGTTTTGCTAATAATAGAGGCGTATAGGTTAAGGTAGTCCTATAAGTTAGGGAGTAGTTTCGTGAAGAATATAAGGGTGTAGGACTTCTCTAAGGCTTTTTCTAGATGTTTCTCTAGCAAATCTATGTAAATACTAAACTTAATAAGGCTCTAGCCTTTGCGTTACTTTGCGTTCTTAAGCATTATAGCAATTTGCGCGTTATAGTTAGCTAAGTCCTTTAGTAGTGTTAGTGTCTAAGATTAGAACGCCTCCTAATTATCTTTAAGTTCTTCTTAGTCACTAGCTAACTATTTATTAAGGTATTAGTCCTATCTCGCCCTATAGTCCCTATGTATATAGTTAAGTGTAAGGAGGATTTTTAGTAGTTATGTTAGAACTTATGTTTCGCTCCTGTAAATACACGGTTTAAGTTATTTAACTATATTTTATGTTTTTAAGGGTTAGTAAGGTGCATTAGTTCTATAATATTACGCACTTTAACCTTACCGCAGCTACTGCTTAAAGAGGTGCTAGATCTTCACTGCCTTTTCGCGGGCTTTTCTATTACGTTTAGTTAAAGTAGCTAGATAAGTTCTTTCTCTTTATCCTATAGTTTCTTTAGTTCTTTAAGTTAAGTAATTTATTTAGTTATTATAGCTTATTAGGAATTAATTAAAGGTTCTCCTAATTTAGCTTAGGTGCTAACTGTTTTAGAAGCTAGGGTATTATCTTTATTCGTGGTTTTATGCGTTACCTCTAGTGCTACGCTAGGGGTTCGTTAGGTTCTCCCCTATTGCGTTCTTAGGTAGCTAGGGTTAAAGCTTCAGAATTATAAGGATAGGGGATAGCTAGGCAAGAATGTATAGGGGCACTTAGTATATTAACTAAAGCTTGCTAGGTCTAAGTGTGTTGTGGGTGCGAGTCGCTGCTTTATAGCCAGTGACTTGCTAGTGTCACGTGGACCTAGCCCTGTGGCATGGTGTGCCCGCGGGGTGCGCCTGTGTGTTATAGGCGGGCCTTATAATTGCCCCCCTTTCTAGCCAGGCTCTTGAATAGCTTAGGTATTGCCAGCTAATGCGTAGCTGTTCGCTAGGTAAGCGTAATAATATTGCTAGATATAAATATTATAATAGAAGGATAATAACCCGTTCCCTAGTAACGCAGGTAGCGCTTATAAATAATTTCCCTATACTTCGCTATCTTATTATAAGTGTTTCTCTCTTATATTACTAGTCTAATTCCCTATTCTTATTCTTTTAGTTTAACTTTAATTAAACTATTAATTCACCTTACATTTACTATATTATTATTACTAAAATAGAAGTAATTTGCTTTTACCTTTATTTATATATACACTATCTTTAGATAGGTTACGCTAACTTTAAGAAATACCCTCTAATTAAGATTATTTTACTAGTAATTATGTGTAGTTTCCCCTAGGATTTTGTTGCTATAGGCATTAAAGGGAAGTAGTCTAAACGCTATATTTAATGCTAGAAGCGTAGTAATATATGTAAGATAGTAAGTCTCCTATTATTCTCCTGCCTTGCAGTCCCTAATCACTAACTTTTACATACTAGGCAATGCTAACCATAGCTAGCGATTTTCTTAATCTTATAATTATTTATGAATAAGTCTAATTGCTTATAGACGCCACCCTCTTCGCAGAGGATAAGGAAGAAATTACTATGTTCTTAGTAGTAATGCGTTACTGTTTTACTATGTGTGTTATAAACCTAATTAATGGTTTTAATTATGCTAACACAGCGCACTATATTGCCTTTAGGCTAACTAGTGTAGCTAAGGCGCGCTAGGTTTGTTAATTTTAGCCCTTTTCGCCTATTCTTTGCTTACCTTTCCGTACAGGCCGCCTCTATCTTATACTAGAATTATCTAGTGTCTTAATAGTAGCTATAGGTCTCTATAGTTACCACTACACTATCTTTTCCTCCTCTAGTACATATATAGCTTTTAGCTGTCTTTTCGCTAGATTCTCGCTAACTTTTTGTAGGAAGATCCTAAGGAAGCTATAGCTACGTAGGAAGCAAAAATAGTCCTCTGACTTCGCCTATTAGACCTAGGCTATGTAGCCTAGGCTATAGCATTGCACTAATTTTATTATACTATAGAGGAGGTTGTCTAGGCGGACGAAAATAATGCTAAGTTTAGGTATAAGGGGATGTGTTTTTAACCTACCCTAGTGTTACTATAGAGAATTTTCCTATTATTTTGCCTACGCTTTAGGCGTGTTTTCCTTTATTTATTAGTAGTATAGCCTAGACTTTTAGGTTAAGTTTTCTTAATAGTAGCTAGTAGTGCTATGCCTTTTCTATAATAATTCTATGTCCTTTTGCTTATAACTTGCTTATATCTTACTACCCTTCTTACTTACCTTTCTTTAGTAAAATACTTAAATAGCGCGTTAGGCGCCCTCTATGTCCTTAGTAAGGATCTATTAGTTATATTTACTAGGCCATCCCTTTTATTTCACTAGGTACTTATTACCTTTACAGGTCTTTCTATAACCTTTCACTTCTTTAACTTTATACTTATTCTCTTTATCTTTAAGGTCTAGTATTAGCATTTCCTTATCTTTAGCGTTTTCCTAGCGGTTCTATAGCTCTAATAGGCTAACATAGAACACATTATATAATTAGCTATACTTATCAGGTAGTGCTAGTTAGTACGCTTATTTCCCTATAGCATTAAGCACTTAAAATAGTCTAATAAATCTAGGGATTAGCTTCTGTTTTATATCTTTAAGCCTAATGTTCTTTGCTAATAATAGCACTAAGTCTTCTCTTTTTAGGGTTAGAGGTTAGTGGTGTTAATTATAGTACTTTGCCTAGGCTTTAGTGGCTTTTACCTAGTTTTACTTTAACTATTCTCTAACTTTATGTAACTTTATAATGCGTGCGTAAGCTTTAGGCACCTCTCCCTCTATAGTCTTACCCCTAAGAGCTAGGCGAAACTCTAGTAAGTAACCTATAAGTATGTAGTTTAGGGAGTAACTTATAGTCCTATTTACCGCGTTATTACAGGCAAATTAAGCTATAGGCAGTAGCTTTGCCTATATTTATTAGTTCTCCTTAATAAAGTATTAGAGGTAGTGTTTAAGGACCTAGTTTATTCGCTCTATTTACCTATTAGTTTAGGGGTAAAATGCTGTTAAAAGCCTATGTTTTACATACACTAGGTAGTATAGCTCTAACTAGAATTAACTTGTAAAGACTAGGCCTCTGTTAGATATAATGCCCTCTAGTGCTCTAAATTATAGCTTAATTTCCTTGTGAAATAGTTCTGCTAATTTAGCTGCGTTAATAGTGGTTAATACTAGGAGGAAAACGAAGTACTTAGTAAATTAGTCTATAATCACTAGGATTATATCAGTCTCTCGCTTATTAACCCATGTTATAGGCAGTCCTATAACAAAATCCATAGAGATTTCTACCTAGGGTTACCTTAGTATTAGTAGTGATTTAAGTGTTCTATATAGGCAATGCCTTCTGGCTACCACCCGCTAGCATACACCACAGCTTGTAACATAGTCAGATACTACAACTCCTATTTACAGCCACTAAAAATAACGCTTTAACAGGTTAAGCATGCGTTTAACACTAAAGTGACCTGCTAGCGGATTATTATAGTATAGCCGCAGAAGCTCCTATTATAAGATAGGCTCTTGAGGAATAACTACCTAGTCTTAGTATATTAGGAGACCCCTTGCGCTACGCAACTATAGGCTAGCTTTTCCCTTGCTTCTTGCTAAGGAATCTACCTTATTGTTTTACCTTTGCAAATCTAGGTCTTAGTCCTATGCCTTTCGTAGCAATTAAGCTAGTAGCTTATTTAATTTAGTTAGATATAGATTTGGTAACACTGTAGCCGCTGTGTGGCTAGGATTGAGACCCCTTGAGACCGATCTCGAGACCTTCGGTCTCTCGGCTGAACAGATCAATCTGGCCACATCGGATCCCTAGTCATAGGCCCCTCGAGACTACCTTGCTAGTCTATCGGCTTCGTCGGATCGAAATCAGCTATATTTTCAGCTCTGTCAGATTGAAATTAGCTATATCAGATCCCTAGTTATAGACCTCTCGAGACCTTGCTAGTTTATCGGCTTCGTCGGATTGAAATTGGCCACATTGGATCCCTAGGATAGACCCTTTGGTCTATCGGGTCAATAGATCAATCCGGCTGCATTAGATCCCTAGGATAAAATATCCTAGATTTCCCTCCCTTAGATAGAAAATCAACTCTCCCTTTATGGCCTTTGGCTTGGATTGTTCAAACCGAAAAGATGACCTGAGATTTGAAAAGATACCCTTCACAGCTTGGATCCTTAGCGATGGATCGAAAACCTTGCTTAGATTATTGTGATTGACTGAGATTACCTCCCCTTTTACGACTTGGATCCTCGCGATAGATCGAAAACCTCGCAGGCCTCGATATCGGTATCGGGCTTATTTTGCTGACATCGTCAATATCATCAGCATCGTCATCGTCAAATTCGTTGTTTTTGGGTGGTGGTTTCGCCCGACAAAAATGGTGGAGAAACGGGGAATGGTCCTGTCAGACCTCCCGCAGTTGAATTCGATGACCTTCTCCTGACATTGCCTCTCTGGTTTTCCCCTTTGGTTGCCCCGTATGATTACTATAATCATTAACAGCGTCTCACCTCTTTCCCCTTTGATCCGGGTTAGCTTGATTAAAACCGACAATCCGATCAATTGATCTAGGTCATCTGACTAGTCTGATATCGTCAAAATCGTCAGACAGTTAGAATCAATTAATCGCGACCTTCATGACCTTTCCCCTCGACCCGGGTTAGCTAGGTCAATCTTCCTTTTCTAGCTTCGACCTTTTAACCTTCCTCTTTAACCTTCCTTTTCGACCTTCCTTTTTGACCTTCCTCTTCGACCTTCCTTTTCGACCTTCCTTTTTGACCTTCCTTTCCGGCTTCGACTTCTCTTCTGATTTTCGACCTTCCGACCTGCCCTAGCTCAAATCGATTAAATACCCTAGTTTTGCTTAGCTATCCGTTGGGGAGGCAAGCATCTAGACCCTCGAATTCGACTTCAATAAATCAGGTCTTTATTAGGCCTTTGACCTGACCTTCATTAACTAGGTCCTTTGTCACGGATCAATTGATTAGACTGTCTGACAAGACCTCTGACCGTTAAAGACCTCTCTGACCGACGATTTCCCTGACGATTGAAGGGGAATCTGACCGTTAGAGGGTCTTCTGAAGAGGTCTCTGCCGTTATTACGGATCAATTGATTGGACTGTCTGACGAGACCTCTGACCGTTGAAGACCTCTCTGACTGACGATTTCCCTGATGATTGAAGGGGAATCTGACTGTTAGAGGGTCTTCTAAAGAGGTCTCTGCCGTTATTACGGATTAATTGATTGGACTGTCTAACAAGACCTCTGACCGTTGAAGACCTCTCTGACTGACGATTTCCCTGACGATTGAAGGGGAATCTGACTGTTAGAGGGTCTTCTGAAGAGGTCTCTGCTGTTAATAAGACCCTCTGTTATGGATTGATTAGTTGATTAATCACTCCCTCGGTTATATCTCCCTCTGACCGTTGGACTAGATTAATCACTAATAATCCCTCTGACCAATTGACAAGACCTCTGACCGTTGAAGACCTCTCTAACTAACGATTTCCCTGACGATTGAAGGGAAATCTGACTGATAGAAGGTCTTCTGACGAGGCTTTTGCCGATTGAAAATCTGACAAGACCTCTGACTGTTGAAGACCTTTTCTGACCGATGATTTCCTGACGATTGAAGGGGAATCTGACCGATAGAAGGTCTTCTGACGAGGCCTTTGCTGATTGAAAAGGGCCCTTATTACGGATCAATTGATTAGACTATCTGACAATACCTTTGACCAACCTCATTGATGGATGACCTCTTTGATTGATAGATGGAAGGGAGGCTGAAAATCACTAAATTTTTTTTTATTGTATATTTACAGTTATTCCTTTCTTGTTGTTTTTTTTTGTTACTGTTTTCCCTTTTCTAGGGGCTAGGAAGGGAAAACAGTTGGGGAGGTGTTGTGTGGCTAGGATTGAGACCCCTTGAGACCGATCTCGAGACCTTCGGTCTCTCGGCTGAACAGATCAATCTGGCCACATCGGATCCCTAGTCATAGGCCCCTCGAGACTACCTTGCTAGTCTATCGGCTTCGTCGGATCGAAATCAGCTATATTTTCAGCTCTGTCAGATTGAAATTAGCTATATCAGATCCCTAGTCATAGACCTCTCGAGACCTTGCTAGTCTATCGGCTTCGTCGGATTGAAATTGGCCACATTGGATCCCTAGGATAGACCCTTCGGTCTATCGGGTCAATAGATCAATCCGGCTGCATTAGATCCCTAGGATAAAATATCCTAGATTTCCCTCCCTTAGATAGAAAATCAACTCTCCCTTTGTGGCCTTTGGCTTGGATTGTTCAAACCAAAAGATGACTTAAGATTTGAAAAGATACCCTTTACAGCTTGGATCCTTAGCGATAGATCGAAAACCTTGCTTAGATTATTGCGATTGACTAAGATTACCTCCCCCTTCTACGACTTGGATCCTCGCGATGGATCGAAAACCTCGCAGGCCTCGATATCGGTATCGGGCTCATTTTGCTGACATCGTCAATATCATCAGCATCGTCATCGTCAAATTCATTGTTTTTGGGTGGTGGTTTCGCCCGACAAAATAAGAACCGCAAAACTATACGTAAAACCCTTAAAATGCTTATTTTACTAGGACTTAGTTAAATTCCTAGGATTTATTCTCTTAGTTAACGGAATCTTAATAGATATAAGCTAGGTATAAACCATTTAAGATTAGAAAGAACTAATAAGCTTTAAGGATATTTAATCTTTCCTTAGATTCTATAACTTTTACTAATGTTTTATTTATAAATACTCTAGGATTATAGCACTACTACACGCGCTAATAAAGGGTAGTTAAAATAGCATCTAGACTAGGAAGTTTATATTAAGAGTAAAGGAAAGGGCAGTGTTTAACTAGCTAAAAGACGCCTTCTAATAAGCCCCTTTACTCTATTATTATAACCCGAGTTAACTAGTGCGCATTAAGATAGATGCCTTAGTCTTTGTAATAGCAGGAATCTTATCCTAGTAAGATAATAAGGGTTGTTAGCACCTAGTGGCCTTTTGGTTAAGGAAGTTTATAGATATAGAGCGAAATTATAGCATAGCTAACTAAGAGCTATTTGCTATTATGGAGTTATTTAAATACTAGTGACACTATGTTAAAGGGGTGATAACCCTAGTGGAGGTCCTATTAGATTATTATAACCTATAAACCTTTATAAACTAACTAAAGCTTAATAAAGGCAAGCTAAATAGTGTATATTCCTATACCTATTTCACTTTATAATAAGACATAGACTAGGGAAGAGTAACCCTGCGAATGCACTATTAAGAAGGTCTGATTATAAGGGTAAACCTATAATAAATTAGGCGCTATTACTAGAACTTTAGAGGAAGCTAGTACTTACTAAGAAAAGGGTAGTAATAGAGATACTAATATATTAAGGAAGATATAGTAAGATGCCTTTAGGGAAGGAAAATATCCCTATCTTAGAAGAATAATATAGTAAGATGCCTTTAGGGAAGGAAAATGTCCTAGTTATTAGAGATTAGCTTAGCGAGACGCCTTTGAGGGAGGAAAATGCCTAGCTAAAAGAGATTAACGTAGTAAGATACCTTTAGGGAAGGAAAATGTCCTAGTTAAAAGAGACTAGCTTAGTGAGATGCCTTTAAGGGAGGAAAATGCCTAGCTAAAGAGAGAGACTAGCGTGGCGAGATACCTTTAAGGGAGGAAAATGCCTAGCTAAAGGTGTTATAGCCGCCGAAGAACTGGTGAAAGATTGGCTAGATGAGGGCGATTTTAAAGAGGTAATAGCGTGTGTATAAGGCATTAGCACACTAGAGATTTAGGCGGCTATAGCGTCACCGAATCTGTATCTAACTGAATTAAATAAGCCACTAGCTTAATTACTACAAAAGGCATAGGACTAAGACCTAGATCTGTAAAGGCAGAATAGTAAGGTAAATTCCTTAGTAAGAAGCAAGGGAAAAGCTAGCCTATAGTTACGTAGCGTAAGGGGTCTCCTAATGTACTAAGACTAGGTAGTTATTCCTTAAGAGCCTATCTTATAATAGGAGCTTCTATAGCTATATTATAATAATCCGCTAGTGGGTTACTTTAGTGTTAAACGCATACTTGACCTGTTAAAGCGTTATTTTTAGTGGCTGTAAATAGGAGTTATAGTATTTAACTACGTTATAAGCTGTAGTATATGCTAGCAGGTGGTAGCTAGAAGGTATTACCTATACAAAACACTTAAATTGCTACTAATACTAAGGTAACCCTAGGTAGAAATCTCCATAGATTTCGTTATAGGACTGCTTATAACACAGGTTAATAAGCGAGAAACTAACGCAATCCTAGTAATTGTAGACTAATTCACTAAGTACTCTATTTTCCTTCTAGTGTTAACCACTATTAACGTAGCTAAATTAGTAGAACTGTTCTATAAGGAAATTAAGCTATAATTTAGAGCACTAGAGGGCATTATATCTAATAGAGAACTAGTCTTTATAAGTTAATTCTAGTTAGAGCTATGCTACCTAGTGTGTGTAAAACGTAGGCTTTTAACAGCGTTTTACCCCTAAACTAATAGGTAAATAAAGCAAATAAACTAGGTTCTTAAATACTACCTCTAATGCTTTATTAAAGAGAACTAATAGATATAGGTAAAGCTACTGCCTATAGCTTAATTTGCCTATAATAACGCAGTAAATAAGACTATAGGTTACTCCTTAAACTACGCACTTATAGGTTACTTACCAGAGTTTTGCCTAGCTCTTAGGGGTAAGACTATAGAGGAGAGATACCTAAAGCCTACGCGCGTATTACAAAGTTACACAAAGTTAGAGAACGGTTAAAGTAAAACTAGGCAAAAGCTACTAAAGCCTAGGCGAAGTACTATAATTAATACCACTAACCTCTAACCCTAAAAGGGGAGACTTAGTACTATTATTAGCAAAGAATATTAGGCTTAAAGATATAAAATAAAAGCTAACCCCTAGATTTATTAGACTATTTTAAGTGCTTAATGCTATAGGGAAATAAGCGTACTAACTAGCGCTACCTAATAAGTATAGCTAACTATATAACGTGTTCTATATTAGCCTATTAGAGCTATAGAACTACTAGGAAAACGCTAAAGATAAGGAAATACTAATACTAGACCTTAAAGATAAAGAGAATAAGTATAAAGTTAAAGAAGTAAAAGGTTATAGAAAGACCTGTAAAGGCAATAAGTACCTAGTAAAATAGAAGGGATAGCCTAGCGAATATAACTAATAGATCCCCGCTAAGGATATAGAGAGCGCTTAATATGCTATTTAAGTATTTTACTAAAGAAAGGTAGGTAAGAAAAGTGGCAAGATATAAGCAAGTTATAAGCAAAGAGATATAAAATTACTATAGAAAAGGCCTAGTATTACTAGCCGCTATTAAATAAACTTAACTTAAAGTCTAGGCTATACTACTAAAAACAAAAGAAAATACGCTTAAAGCGTAAGTAAAATGACCGGAAAATTCTCTATAGTAATACTAGAATAGGTTAATAATACATCCCCCTTATAACTAAACTCTGCATTATTCTTGTCCGCCTAGATAACCTTGTCTATAGTATAGTAAAAACAGTGTAGCACTATAGCCTAGGCCACATAGCCTAGGTCTAATAGGTAAAGCTAAAGAACTATTTTCACCTCCTAGGTAGCTATAGCTTTCTCTAAGTCTTCCTATAAAAGAGTTAGCAAAAACTAAGTAAAAATATAATTAAAAGCTATATACTTATAGGAAGGGGAAAAGCAGGAGTAGTAGTAACTATAGCTACTTATAGCTACTACTAGGACACTAGATAATTCTAGTAAGAAATTAAGGTAGCTTACACAAAAGGTAAGTAAAGAATAAGTAAAAGGGCTAGAATTAATAAACCTGTTATGCCTTTACTACACTAGTTAGCCTAAAGGTAACATAGTGAGCTATATTAGCATAATCAAATCCGTTAATTAAATTAACGACGCATATGGCGAAGCGATAGCGCATTACCACCGAAAACATAGTGACATTGTCCTTATTCTTAGCGAAGAGGGTGGTGTCTATAAGAGATTAGACTTATTTATAAATAATTATTAGATTAAGGAAATCGCTAGCTATAGATAGTATAGCCTAGTATGTAAAAATCAGCGATTAGGGACTGCGAAACAGAAGAATAATAGGTAACTTACTATCTTACACGTATCCCCCTGTTTATTATATTAGATATAACGCTTAGATTGTTTTCCTTAATCCTAGCGGTAATAAAAGCTTGAGAGAAACTACACACAATCATAGGTAAAACAATCTTAATTAGCGGGTGTTTTATAAAGTTAGTGTAACCTATTTGAAGATAGTGTATGCATAAGCACAGGTAAAAGCGAATTACCTCTATTTAGATAGGAAAAAGGTTACGAACTTATAGTAAAGTAATAGTGTATTTAAAGTTAAATTAGAGATAAGGAATTAGACTAGTAATATAAAAGAGAAAAGCTTATAATAAGATAGCGAAGCGTAGGCGAATTTATATATAAGCGCTACCTATTACTAAGGAACGGATTATTATTCTTTGTTATAATGTTTGCATTTAGCAATGTGGTTGCAAGCACCTAGCGGATAGCTGCGCATTGGCTGGCGATACCTAAGCTATTTAGGAGCCTAGCTAGAAAGGGGGTAATTATAAGGCCTGCCTATAACACATAGGCGCACCCCGTAGGCACACTATGCTACAGGGCTAGGTCCACGTGACACTAGCGAGTCACTGGCTATAAAGCAGTGACTCGCACCTATAACACACTTAGACCTAGCAAGCTTTAGTTAATATACTAAGTGCCCCTATACGTTCTTGCCTAGCTATCCCCTATCCTTACAGACTCCGCCACTAGTTAGAGAGGTCCTCTTTGCCATAGAATACCTTTAGTTATTATAGGACTAAGCTATTATAGCAGACCTTACGTACTATATTTAACTAAAAGCTATTTAGGAAGGGGTATAAAAATTTCCCCTAGAAGTAATAATAAGAGAATAGGTAGTGGATTACTTACTTAGTGCTTATAGGGCGCTCTAATTTAGGGGTTGTACCTAGGTGCTAGCATAGGAATCTCTTATAATAACTCTTATTTAGCAATATTATGATTTGCTAGTTGTAAGATACCCTAGCTAGAACACTACGTTTCAGATTCTATAGCGACAGTTTCACTAGGATAGGATATCACAGGATATTGCCAGATTCGTTTAGAATTACTATTATTTTAGAGGTTATAAGAGTTATTAATAATGTTAAGGCTTACTAAAACCACTACTAATCCCTAATAGGTTCTAGTTATAGATCTTAATAGATTTTATAATAAAATTACTAGCATTATCCTTAGAGAGACCTTATTACCTAATGGTTATTATAGATAGGCTTTTAAAATTCGTCTAGCTAGAGGCAATAACTTCTTTTAGTGCTAAGGAATGTGTAAAACGATTTAAGATAGTTTAGTCGAGGTTTAAAGGGTTCCCCTAGTCTATTATCACAGACTATAGCTTAGACTAGTTAGGGAAGTTTTAGATAACGCTATGCTTACTAGTTAGAATAGATTAATTACTCTTCACATTACATTACCCACAGACTAATAGCGGCATAGAACAAGCGAACTAGGAGGTGCAAGCAATACTATAGGTGGTAATCTCCTTCTCTTAATTTAACTAGCTTAAACACTTAGCTGCTTGCTAGCTTATAATAAATAATAGGACCTCTTCTATTATAGGGGTAAGCCTAAATAAGTTATTATATAGATATAACCTAGAACCTATTTAATCCTAGCCAGACCTTTTAGCATTTACTATAATACTTAAGAGAAGGGCTGTTTGGTTTTAGAACACTTATAGGAGAGGACTCTTCTAGCCTAGGCTATAATAGCCTATGTATAGTAATAATAATAGGACGTAATAGTAGCTTTATAATGCCTAGCGGAATGCTTTTAAGTAGGCAATAAAGTGTGGCTTTCTCTTAAGAATATTAAGATAAACTGCCTCTTAAGGAAACTTAACTAGGTTTTAGTAAAGTATATAGTAGTAGAGGTACCTATACCGCTAATAGTCTAACTAGATATACTAAGGGGCATCTATCTAGTATTCCACGTAAACCTTATTAAATAAGTAGTAATAGACCCTCTCCTAAGTTTAAAACTATAGGTGTGAGGCCCGCCCACAACACATGGGCGCACCCCGCAGGCACACCATGCCACAGGGCTAGGTCCACGTGACACTAGCGAGTCACTGGCTATAAAGCAGCGACTTACACCTATAACACACTTAGACCTAGTAAGCTTTAGTTAATATACTAAGTGCCCCTATACGTTCTTGCCTAGCTATCCCCTATCCTTATAATTCTAAAGCTTTAACCCTAGCTACCTAAGAACATAATAGGGGAGAACCTAATAAACCCCTAGCGTAGCACTAGAGGTAACGCATAAAACCATAAATAAAGATAGCACCCTAGCTTCTAAAATAGTTAGTACCTAAGCTAAATTAGGAGAACCTTTAATTAATTCCTAATAAGCTATAATAACTAAATAAATTACTTAACTTAAAAACTAAAGAAACTATAGGATAAAGAGAAAGAACTTATCTAGCTACTCTAACTAAATATAATAGAAGAGCCTGCAAAAAGGCAGCGAAAATCTAGCACCTCTTTAAGCAGTAGCTATAGTAAGGTTAAAGTGCGTAATATTACAAAACTAACGCACCCTACTAACCCTTAAAAACATAAAATATAGTTAAATAACCTAAACTATGTATTTATAGGAGCAAAACGCAAGTTCTAATGTAACTACTAAAAATCCTCCTTACACTTAACTATATGCACAGGGACTGTAGGGTGAGATAGGACTAATACCTTAATAAACAGTTAGCTAGTAACTAAGAAGAACTTAAAGATAATTAGGAGGCGTTCTAATCTTAGACACTAACACTACTAAAGGACTTAGCTAACCATAACACGCAAATTACTATAATACTTAAGAACGTAAAGTAATATAAAGGCTAGAGCCCTATTAAGTTTAGTATTTACATAGATTTACTAGAGAAATATCTAGAAAGAGCCTTAGAGAAGTCCTATACCCTTATATTCTTTGCGAAACTACTCCCTAACTTATAGGACTACCTTAACCTATATACCTCTGTTATTAGCAAAACCTAAGAAGAGGTTATATAACTTGCTTAATGATTTTAGGAATTAATGCTAAAGAATAAGCAAAAGCCTAATTACTTATAAGAGAGGTATTTATATAAGGCTCCCTAATACTAAAGGCGTGATTTACTACGTAGTAACTAACTATATGCTAACTAAGATAAGAAAGAGGAAGAAAAGACTCCTATTACACCCCTAAATAATAAGGAAGTTAGATAAGGCCTAATGTGTTATAACTGCGGGATTATAGGTTATGTGGTGGCTTAATGCTATAAGCTAAAGAAAGAGCACTAAAAGGGTTAGGAAAACGCCCTAAGGTAAAAGTAAATACCCTTACTTTTGCCCTACAAGCTAAAGTACTAATAGGGTGTTGTTTTTACACACTAGTTACTATTCACAGGCATAAAGACATAGTAACGGCGGCCGATCTAGACAGTTACGCTAAGGTTAATATTATTAGCACGGAATTTGCGAAGACCTATAGGTTACAATAAGCAGAGATCACACCTCTTACCCTTAAGGTAATAAGGGCTCTTATAGTTCCTTAATATGGCGTGTACTAGGTACCCCTTATAATTATAGACTTAAGGGGAGAATAGAAAGACCTTAGGCTTCTATAAATTGCCGTTAATAAGGACCTGAGAGTAAAGGAAGCCCTATATTAATTAGGATACATACACTTTTGGAGGAACGAGTGTACCTTTGCTTACACTTATAAGAGTAGTGGTTTAAGAAAAGAAGAAGGCCTTTTTACTACTAACTCCCTGTAAATTTACTAAGGTAATGTAAAACAAGACTGTTATATACGCTATTACAGGAGTTATAGAGAATAAATTCATTACGTTAGAAGATAATAAGGAGGCGAAAGCATATAGAACCGTTAAAGATATCCCTAAGGATTTATAGGAATTCAGAGACGTCTTTATATCTAATAAGGCAGGAACCCTACTATTAAAGAAATTAACTAACTACGCGATTAATCTAGTACTAGGGGCTACACCCCTTACAGGCCTATTTACCCTCTCTCTTAAAGCGAATTAAAAGAGCTCTAAGAATATATTAATAATAACCTAGTAAAAGGCTATATAAGACCTTCTAAGAGTCCTGCGGGCGCGCCTATCCTATTTATACTAAAGAAGGATAGAACGCTTTAACTATATATAAACTATTAGGGACTTAACAAAGTAACACAGAAGAATTACTACGCTCTCCCCTGATTTTAGAGATCCTAGACTAATACTAAGGGGCTAAATACTTCTTAAAGATTAATATTAAGGACGTATACTATTAAATTTACATTAAAGGGGCGATAAGTAAAAGACTGCCTTCTACATATATTATAGCCACTACAAATACCTTGTTATGCCTTTTAGATTAACTAATACGCCTACTACCTTCTAAAGTTATATTTATAAGGCGCTTTATAGGCTAATAAACACTATTTATATAGTGTATTTAGATAATATCCTTATCTTCTCTAAGACATAAGAAGAGCATACTACATATATTAAGGAGGTATTAGAGCGTATAAGAACTATAAAACTATATATAAAACCCTTAAAATGCTTATTTTACTAGGACTTAGTTAAATTCCTAGGATTTATCCTCTTAGTTAACGGTATCTTAATGGATATAAGCTAGGTATAAACTATTTAAGATTAGAAAGAACTAATAAGCTTTAAGGATATTTAATCTTTCCTTAGATTCTATAACTTCTACTAACGTTTTATCTATAAATACTCTAGGATTACGGCACTGCTACACGTGCTAATAAAGGGTAGTTAAAATAGTATCTAGACTAGGAAGTTTATATTTAAAGTAAAGGAAAGGGCAGCGTTTAACTAGCTAAAAGACGCCTTCTAATAAGCCCCTCTGCTCTGTTATTATAACCTAAGTTAACTAGTGCGCATTAAGACAGATGCCTTAGTCTTTGTAATAGTAGGAATCTTATCCTAGTAAGATAATAAGGGTTATTAGCACTTAGTGGCCTTTTAGTTAAGGAAGTTTATAGACATAGAGCGAAATTACAGCATAGCTAACTAAGAGCTATTTGCTATTATGAAGTTATTTAAACACTAGTGACACTATGTTAAAGGGGTAATAACCCTAGTGGAGGTCCTATTAGATTATTATAACCTGCAGACCTTTATAAACTAACTAAAGCTTAACGGAAGGCAAGCTAGATAGTGTATATTCCTATGCCTATTTCACTTTATAATAAGACATAGACTAGGGAAGAGTAACCCTATAGATACACTATTAAGAAGGTCTAATTATAAGGGCAAACCTATGATAAATTAGGCGCTATTACTAGAACTTTAGAGGAAGCTAGTACCTACTAAGAAAAGGGTAGTAATAGAGATACTAATGCATTAAGGAAGACGTGGTAAGACGCCTTTAGGGAAGGAAAATATCCCTATCTTAGAAGAATAACGTAGTAAGACGCCTTTAGAGAGGAAAATGTCCTAGTTATTAGAGATTAGCTTAGCGAGACGCCTTTGAGGGAGGAAAATGCCCTAGCTAAAGAGAGAGATTAACGTGGCAAGACGCCTTTAGGGAAGGAAAATGTCCTAGTTAAAAGAGACTAGCTTAGCGAGACGCCTTTAAGGGAGGAAAATGCCCTAGCTAAAGAGAGAGACTAGCGTGGCAAGATGCCTTTAAGGGAGGAAAATGCCCTAGCTAAAGGTGTTATAGCCGCCGAAGAACCAGTGAAAGATTGGCTAGATAAGGGTGATTTTAAAGAGGCAATAGCGTGTGTACAAGGCATTAGCACACTAGAGATTTAGGTAGCCACAGCGTTACCGAATCCGTATCTAACTAAATTAAATAAGCTACTAGCTTAATTACTATAAAAGGCATAGGACTAAGACCTGGATTTACAGAGGTAAAACAGTAAGGTAAATTCCTTAGCAAGAAGTAAGGGAAAAGCCAGCCTATAGTCATGTAGCGTGAGGGGTCTCCTAATATACTAAGACCAGGTAGTTATTCCTTAAGAGCCTATCTTACAATAGGAGCTTCTGCGGCTATACTATAACAATTTACTAGCGGGTTACTTTAGTGTTAAACGCACGCTTAACCTATTAAAGCGTTATTTTTAGTGGCTATAAATAGGAGTTATAGTATCTAACTACGTTGCAAGCTATAGTGTATACTAGCGGGTAGTAGCTAGAAGGTATTGCCTATATAAAACACTTAAATCGCTACTAATACTAAGGTAACCCTAGGTAGAAATCTCCATAGATTTCGTCACAGGACTGCTTATAACACGGGTTAATAAGTAAGAAACTGACGTAATCCTAGTAATTATAGACTAATTTACTAAGTACTTTATTTTCCTCCTAGTATTAACTACTATTAACGTAGCTAAATTAGCAGAACTATTCTACAAGGAAATCAAGCTACAATTTAAAGCACTAGAGGGTATTGTGTCTAATAGAGGACTAGTCTTTACAAGTTAATTCTAGTCAGAGCTATACTACCTAGCGTGTGTAAAACGTAGACTTTTAACAGCATTTTACCCCTAAACTAATAGGTAAATAAAGCGAATAAACCAAGTCCTTAAATACTACCTCTAATGCTTTATTAAGGAGAACTAATAGATATAGGCAAAGCTACTACCTATAGCTTAATTTGCCTATAATAACGTAGTAAATAGGACTATAGGTTACTCCTTAAATTACACACTTATAGGTTACTTACTAGAGTTTTACCTAGCTCTTAGGGGCAAGACTATAGAGGGAGAGGTGCCTAAAGCCTACGCGCGTATTATAAAGCTACATAAAGTTAGAGAATGGTTAAAGTAAAACTAGGTAAAAGCCACTAAAGCCTAGGTAAAGTACTATAATTAACACCACTAACCTCTAACCCTAAAAAGAGGAGACTTAGTACTATTATTAGCAAAGAACATTAGGCTTAAAGATACAAAACAGAAGCTAACCCCTAGATTTATTAGACTGTTTTA
Source organism: Epichloe glyceriae (assembly GCA_023658535.1). NCBI lineage: Eukaryota > Fungi > Ascomycota > Sordariomycetes > Hypocreales > Clavicipitaceae > Epichloe > Epichloe glyceriae. The sequence continues at coordinate 120,170 of CP098295.1, read as the reverse complement.
AGTGCTTAATACTATAAGGAAATAAGCGTACTAACTAGCGCTACCTAATAAGTATAGCTAACTACATAACGTATTCTATATTAGCCTATTAGAGCTATAAAACCGCTAGGAAAACGCTAAAGATAAGGAAATGCTAATACTAGACCTTAAAGATAAAGAGGATAAGTATAAAGTTAAAGAAGTAAAAGGTTATAGAAGGATACGCAAAGGTAATAAGTACTTTGTCGGGCGAAAACCACCACCCAAAAACAACGAATTTGACGATGACGATGGTGATGCTGCTGATGATATTGACGATGTCAGCAAAATGAGCCCGATACCGATATCGAGGCCTGCGAGGTTTTCGATCCATCGCCAAGGATCTAAGCTGTGAAGGGTATCTTTTCAAATCTCAAGTCATCTTTTCGGTTTGAACAATCCAAGCCAAAGGCCACAAAGGGAGAGTTGATTTTCTATCTAAGGGAGGGAAATCTAGGATATTTTATCCTAGGGATCTAATGCAGCCGGATTGATCTATTGACCCGATAGACCGAAGGGTCTATCCTAGGGATCCAATGTGGCCAATTTCAATCCGACGAAGCCGATAGACTAGCAAGGTCTCGAGAGGTCTATGACTAGGGATTTGATATAGCTAATTTCAATCTGACAGAGCTGAAAATATAGCTGATTTCGATCCGACGAAGCCGATAGACTAGCAAGGTAGTCTCGAGGGGCCTATGACTAGGGATCCGATGTGGCCAGATTGATCTGTTCAGCCGAGAGACCGAAGGTCTCGAGATCGGTCTCAAGGGGTCTCAATCCTAGCCACACAGTACCTAGTAAAATAGAAGGGATAGCCTAGCGAATATAACTAATAGATCCCCGCTAAGGACATAGAGAGCGCCTAACGCGCTATTTAAGCATTTCACTAAAGAAAGGTAAGTAAGAAAGGTAGTAAGATATAAGTAAGTTATAAGTAAAGAGATATAAAATTACTATAAAAAGGCCTAGCACTACTAGCCACTATTAAACAAACTTAACCTAAAGTCTAGGCTACTCTACTAAAAATAAAGAAAACACGCCTAAAGCGTGGGTAAAATAACTAGAAAATTCTCTATAGTAATGCTAGGATAGGTTAATAACGCGTCCCCTTATAACTAAACTCTACATTATTCTCATCCGCTTAGACAACTTTATCTATAGCATAGTAAAAGCGGTATAGCGCCATAGCCTAGGCTATATAGCCTAGGTCTAATAGGCAAAGCTAAAGAACTATTTTTACCTCCTAGGCAGCTATAGCTTCCTCTAGGTCTTCCTATAAAAGAGTTAGTAAAAACTAAGCAAAAACACGGTTAAAAGCTATACGCTTATAGGAGGGGGAAAAGCAGGAGTAGCAGTAACTATAGCCACTTACAGCTACTGCTAGGACACTAGATAATTCTAGTAAGAAATTAAGGTAGCCTATATAGAAAGGTAAGCAAAGAGCAAGTAAAAGGGCTAAAATTAACAAACCTATTATACCTTTACTACACTAGTTAGCCTAAAGGTAACACAGTAAGCCGTGTTAGCATAATTAAATCCGTTAATTAAATTAATAATGCACATAGCGAAGCAATAGCGCGTCGCCACTAAAAACACAGTAATATTATCCTTATCCTTAGCGGAGAGGGTGGTGTCTATAAGAGATTAGACCTATTTATAAATAATTATTAGATTAAGGAAATCGCTAGCTATAGATAGCATGGCCTAGTATGTAAAAGTTAGCGATTATAGACTGTAAGACAGGCAAATAGCAAGAGACTTACTGTCTCACACATATCTCCTCGCTTGTTACATTAGATGTAATGTTTAGATTGTTTCCCTTTAATTCTAGCGGTAATAAAGGCGCGGGAAACTACATATAATCACAGGTAAAACGATTTTAATTAGCGGGTGTTTAACAAAGTCAGCGTATCTAGTCCGGAGATAATATATATAAGAACAGAGGTAGAAGCAAATAACCTCTATATTAGCAGCAAATATATAAAGATTATGTAATAAATATTAAGGGAAATCGAAGTTATAATAGGAGAATAGAAATGGACTGGCAATGCAAGAGAGAAAAGCATGTAATAAAGTGGCAAAGCGTAGATAAATTTGTATATAAGCGCTGCCTATTACTAGGAATGGATTGTTATTCTTTGTTATAATGCTTACATCTAGTAATACAGTTACGAGCACCTGGCGAACAGCTGCGCATTAACTAGCAATACCTAAGCTATTCGGGAGCCTAGCTAGAAAAGGGGGTAATTGTGAGGCCTGCCCACAACACATAGGCGCACCCCGTGGGCACACCATGCCACAGGGCTAGGTCCACGTGACACTAGCGAGTCACTGGCTATAAAGCAGCGACTCGCACCTATAACACACTTAGACCTAGCAAGCTTTAGTCAATATACTAAGTGCCCCTATACGTTCTTGCCTGGCTATCCCCTATCCTTACAATAGGACTCCTAACTAGCTTTGGAGTAGGTACTGTTAGAGGATAATAATAAGCTTATTAAGGAGTATTACATAGAATAGATCCTAGCGGCTTAAAATGCACTAGGTAGAGGTAATAGACGTAATGTCCTAGTTAAATAGGCGGGGTACTTATGGCTAATATATATATATATATATATATTGTGTACGCTAGCTAGCTATATATTCGCTAGTACTAGTACTCTGGCTGGTTAGTTAACAGGGAAAACCTATAAATGGGGAGAAAAACCCTCTTACTTCTGTATTTAGGTTAGCACTATCCCTGTAGCGGGGCTGTGCCACTCAATAAGTTTCCTATTATGGAAAGTTATAGCTAGCTCTTACTAGCCTTATCCCTAAAATCCAAGTTTAGGAGGAAGGATCTGCTCCTTCTAGCGCGCTTACAGGCCTAGGGTAGCTCTGTCTTAGGCCTCCTTATGTTTTCTAGTAGGAGGTGAATTCTAGTGTGGTAGGATCCTTATAATTTTTCACTTTTTGCTAACTCTTCTATAGCCCCACTTTTTAGCTAAGTCCAGTCTGCTTCTAACCTAGGTGTGTTATAAACCCTAAGCACTTGCTTCTAGTTATGTGTAGGGAGGTGAGGCTAGGTCTGATCCAGTTAAGGATTGGTTTCGCTTATACGCCTGTTTTGCAATATCTTTTTTACTTTTCCTTATGCTTTACTTTTAATGCTACTATAGTGAATTACTCTGCCCCCTCCCTTACATATATAAAAGGAAGTAATTCCCCTATAGGACTCTGCCCTCTTTTCTTCCCTTATTATCTATCTTCTCTCAGGTTTATTTATGCCTTTTTGTCTGCTAGTGTAATTCCAGGTCGGATTTGGTGTGGTTACTAACTATTATTATAGTTTACGTTATAATCCTTATCTTGCTATCCTTTGTTATATTATTGTCTATTTCCCCTATAAGTCCTACCCCTTAGGGGTACTCGTCCGCTTCTAACACGCCTAGAAACTAAGCCTCTCTAAGCAATATCCTTAGAAGCAACTAACCTTAGCTTAGTTAAGGCGGGCTCTAAATAGGGAGCTTTATGTAAGTTATTTTTCCGCTCCTATTTTAAGGCTTTTCTGTTTCTAATTCTAGGTAGTTAGGTAAGCTGCAGTAGTTTTAGTGTATCTCTTGTTACTCTTAATTAATAAGGACTCCTAGCTATTAGTATTATAACGTTATTAGTATAGGCAGCCCTAAGCCAGATAAGTGCTAGTAGCGGTTTTACTAACGTTTGGTTAGGTGCTATAACTAACGCTTGCTTTAATTATTAGGTTTATAACAATAGTTACAACAAGGTAATGTTTTACGCTGTGTCTAAGTCTATTTTATTACTAATTTACCTCTTAGCTAAATACTATAAGGCATTAAGCTAAGCACTTGTGGTTAACGGAGGTCTAGGCTACTATTACTAGCGGTGCTAAGGTATATGTCTATCTCTAGGGCGATTCTAGGTCTGTTTTATATCTAATATGTGTTTATCTTAGGTTCCTAATAATTACTATAATTATATAAGAAAACTCTACGCTAAGAACTAAAGTAAGAAGTAAAGCGCCTTAGTGGCAGGCCTAGATTAGTCTAGGTCTAGTTCTAGTAAGGGCTAGTATAATAAAATAGTGTTCTAAATACGTTGCTTAGACACTTAAATAGCGGAGACAAACTGTCTCCTAGCTACCTCCCTTCTAGCGAAGGGGCGTGCTAAGGTAATAGAGGATACTATCCCTATTCTAGAGGAGGAGTAATATAATGGACTAGAGCTGGTTTAGGGGTGGCGTAGGGGCGTAGGGGGCTAATAATACCTAGCGTTAGTGGTTTTAATTAAGAATTTGTTTCTTTTTATAGTAATCTTATCTTATTATAATATTAGTCCTAACCCTCTTGCGCCTCTAAGCCACCTATTCCCTAGAGTTCTCTTTCTAATCCAGGTATTCGCATATTATTATATGTCCTCTAGGGGTAGGTCAGTCTTAGTCCTGTTCTGCTTAAGGCAAATGCCAGGTCCTGCGCTAGCCTATAGTAGTTAAGTCTCCTAGTTTGTATGACCTATTTGGCAATGGTTTTTGCTTGCGTAGGATTGTCTAGGGCTAGCCTTGCCTCCTGTTTGTCTCTAGGCTACCTTTAGGGTCTTATGTGGTTATAGTTACTATAGCTTATAATAACGTAATACTAATCTTCCTCTCTATAGCCGTAGCTGCATATTAGCGATATTACCCTAGGCACGCCTCTATTAAAGAGGAATTTATTTAGCCCTATCTTCCCTATGCGTAGTTATACTATTATTAAAGAGACATATTTATCTAGGTTTATATAGAACTTTTAGATCTCTTTAGGGTTAGGGCATAGTAAGCGGTCCTTAGTAAGTTCTCTAGTATGCTAGTGGCGGTTTAGGCGTTCTCTATTATGCTATAATTCCTATCTCTTATTTCACTTATTATATAAGTTTATGTCTAGCTCTTCTTCCCTTAGTTAGGTGCGTCTAACCCTTCTACAGCGTAGTACAGTCTTAACTAACTATAAGGTGGTTTAGATTATCTCCGCTATCCTATTATTAGTAATTCTCTCTTTAAACCTCTATTTAACTATATTAAGGTATAGGTTAAGTGGTAGCACTACTATTTCTGCTTCTAGCTATATAATAGGGGTGGCTTTAAACGCCCTTATAATAACCCGGAGACAGGCTAATTATTCTATTATAAAGTTTTTACTATCCCTCTAGGTTTCCCTCTAGCTTTAGTTAGGGTGTAGTATACGCTCACTCTATAGGTAATAACAGGTTAAACTACCTGTGTATAAAGGAGTCTAGTATCCCTAAAGCTATATCCCTATACTAAGGCTAATAACGTGGTAAGGGCAAGCCTCTGCTAGGCTAATTTCCCTTAAGGATATTCTTATAAGTGCTTTAGTTAAGTTTTCTATTTACCTATACTCCTAAGAATTAGCAGGACTTTATAGGCGTTATCTCCTTACCTCTAAGTTAGACCCTAGTCTAGGGGGTTATTAGGATTTACTAAAATACATAAGCTTAGTTTTTAAGGGTTAAACTTCACTCCTACTTCCTTTACCTATTTTTCACATACCTTCTAGGTAGCTTTAAGTCTTTTCTATGTCTATAATATGTTTTTCTAAATACTATAATATTAGTGTTATTTACAAATCCTATTACTACCATGCCTAGGACAGAGTGAAGGCATATATATAACTTAGCGGAGTATAGTAAGAAAAGAATAGGGGAAAGTAAGGAGCCTTATAGGGTGCTAGCCTTGATCTTAAATAGTTATAATAGGTCTTTATTAAAGCTAAGCTAGCTTATTTTACCTGTGAGGAAGCTTTATATTATTATTACTAGCTATAGTAGTACTCCTATCTTAACTAGGAGGGCAATAAGGTAGGGGTAGCTAACTCTATTAAAGGCTGTAAATATATCTATCTAAGCTAGCAAGGCAATACTACCTCTCCCCTAGGCCTCTTGCACGCATTCTATTAAGGCTCTTATTATGGTTTCCATTAACCTATTTCTCCTATTACCTATTTGTAGTTCTAGAAGAAGGTTATTTGCCTTAGCGTAGCTTGTAAGCTATCTTGCTATTACTGCCTCTATGATCTTGCCTATTATATTAAGTAGTAATATAGGTCTTTATATATTAGCTTTTCCTATCTCCTTTATTATTTTCCTAGGTTTCCTAATTACTATAACTCTAGTAGTTTAGAAGCGGGCTAGAAAGTACCTTACTTCTAGGGTAGCATTAAGTAGCCTTATAATTACATTCTTTACTAGGTTATCGCAGGCTTTAATAAGGCCTACTAGGAGTTTGTTATCTCCTAGGGCCTTTTAGCTAGCTATACCTAAGAGAATGTCTATAATTTTAGCTCTTATAAATTGCTCTTAGGCTAGAAAAGAGGCGTTTTTAAGTTTAGGGAAGGAAAGGTTAAGGATATAGGAGAGGTCTGCTATTAGTTTAGGGAAAAATCTTTGTACAAGGACTTTGGCTTTATTAGTGTGCGCTATAGCTAGGTTAGGGTTATTCTTAGTTCTCTCTAAGTCTAGTATTCTTAGGAGCTTAGGGGGCCTAGCTCCTAAGTCTAGCCTATCTCTCTAGTCTTTAGACGCCTCTGTCCTTTTCCTATATATTAGTATTTTTAGGGCTTCCCTCTATATATTCCTCTTTTCCTCTCTAATAGTATATTCTTAGTTTGTCTCCGCCTCTTTATATGTGTTCTAATTTATATTAGTCTTGCATTGTCTCTATGCCCTCTTTGCTTACCTAGCTTTAGCTACCGCTTCCTTTGCTCTTCTAGACCACTATGCCTCTAGCCTAGGGAGGCCTTAGGGCCTCCTTAGTGCTACTCTCTCTACTATTTATTAGAGGTTTGTAATAAGCTATTTTATGTATTAGTCTATCCCTTCTTAGTTATAAGGGTTTAGAGCGAGTTTAGGTTAGAGTTATACTAATGCTTTTGCTTTTATAAATAGTTTATCTATTGCTTACTAGTCATGTCTTATTGTCAGTAAGGTATAGTCTTAACTGCCAGAGTTAATGCTAATTAGCTATAGAATATAGTTAGAGCCTAATATATCTGCCACGCTATTGTAGTAAACTTATATGTTATGCAAATCCTAGGCTAGATTAATTATGCTATCTCTATCTCTATTATACTATCTAGTGGGTTCCCCTTAGGGCATTACTAATCTAAGTCACCACTAGCTAGTGAACTCTAGTAGCTCTTCCACTCTATTACTAGTCCTATTATATTTATCCTATAGCGGGTGTTTTTAGTTAAAATTACCTACAAAGATGCTTCTTCCCTAGGGCTCTTCCTTATTAATTATATAAATAGGGGTGTTTTATTTATTGCTGTGTTTTTCTAAGTAAAGGGAGTAGATATTTATTCCTTAGAGTTCTATAAGTAACTAGTTAGTGCCTTCGCGGGCTAACCACAAGCCTACTCCGTGTTTCTTATTTATGTATATTATATTCTACCCCTTATAATGTGCGAGTTAGAATCTAGTGAGGCCTAGAGCTAGGGGCTATGCTTATCTTATGTGTTCCTATTCTTAGATTACTATCACGTCTATATTAGTCTAGTAATAGAGCGTGATATATATAAGGTTATTCTTCTTATTTATATTCTAGAAAAGAATGCGTATTATTATTATATAAGTCTAGGGAGAGGGGTTTGCTACTATCTTATACTAGCTTTATTCTAGCTCTAATTAGCTCTGTGTATTTTCTAATACTGCCTGCTCTAGGCTATCTAGCGTTTTGTTCTGTAAGTGTTAGGCAGCCTCTTTTCTTCCTAGTAAGGCTAACTAGTTCTAGTCTCTCCTAAGGTAAGGCTAGGCTGCTAGCTAGTAATTAGGTGGCGAAATAGGAAGGGTATTCCTAGTATCCTGCTTTTACTATATTCTATTTTTCCTTAAGGGTTAGGTAAGTCCTAGACCACGCCAGGTGCGCCCTAGAGCAAAGTATATACTTCTCTTGTAGTTATCCTATAAATATAGGGTAAGATTTCTCGCCCTCTTTATAATAGCTAGCTCCGCACCTACCACACCTTAGGGCCGCTTTACAGAATTTCGCTATATAGCCTATCTAGAAGCAGTTATAGCACTGCCTTAGCTACAGTAATTTATTATAGGGTTTAGTCTAAAATAGCTCCGCTTTATAGACTGTCTTATCTTTATATATCTTATTAGCGTTATTTACCTTAGCTAGGCTAAGAATAAGGGTGGTTCTTAGTGCGTTTTTGCCTCTAGGTTATCTTACTATTGCCCTAATTATATTTATCTTATTTGCTTTTCCTTTATTTACTATAAGGTTTTTACTAAGGTATATTTTATAAGGAAGCCTTTAACTATAATGCTTAGGATTTAGTAGTAAAGGGTTATATCTAGTCTAAAGGTAGTGGTAATCTATTTTTAGTTAGTCTTATACTAGGAGGCGTTTCCTTTAAATGTAATAATTATGTCTCCGCTAAGGAGTCTTCTAGCTACAACTACTATAGTTTAGCTAGTGGCTTTGTTTACCGCTATAACTATATCTTCTACGCTTCTAGTCTAGAGCAGTTCCTAAATAGAGTTACCCTTAATAAGGACCTCTTTGTCCTAGCGGCCTAGTATTTAAAGGGGGTTTAGGTTTAATTATCTCTGCGTTAGCCTTTTAGCAATGCTTACCTAGGTAGGGGAGCGGTGTTTTTATTTACCTCCTTAATAGCTTCTTTTATAACTTCTTTAAGGGCTTCCTTTATAGTGTAAATATTGCTATTATTATTTATCTCTGCTTTCTTAGCTTAGGCTTAGCTTGCTTTTAGGTTTATAATAGCTTAGGTAGCGTTCTAAACCTTAGATAGTTTATTACTAGGGATAAGGCTAGTAATCTTTTGTAGTATTTTTGTTCTTCTAGGTATTTAAATTAAATCTAATCCGCCTTTAGGTTATTATTATATCTCTAGACGTTAAACTATCCTCTGCTTGCATTTAGGTGGTAGTAGCTCTGTGCTAGCCCCTTTTTACTTTATTAATTACTATTAGCATCTCCTTCTCCTACTTGCCTCTGGCTTTATCATAATGCAATATTGTAAGAAGGGGTAAAATAGGGTGAGGATTTTGATTATCTTATTAGTTTGTATTTTAGAGGCGATTCCGGACTTGTAGGGCGGTGCGGAAAGATTCGCAAAAGTTAGCTTTATGCAGTTATTTTACCTATTTATGGCTAATATAGGAACCACTAGAGAATATAGTGAAGATATAGGCACTTAATGAGTTTGAAAAGGAATAGGGAGATGTATGTTATAATAACGGACTAAATTAATTATAACAAACTTATCTACTAGCGGAGACTACATATTAGACCTAGGGCGTATATAGGGCGCCTCCTATAAATAATTAAAAGCCTTTGTTAAACTTATTAGGGATATCGCCCTAATCTCTTTACCCTCACCTATGTTATTATAAGAATCTATATTATTATACCTATAGTATAGATTAGGGTGGGACGGCCCTAACTATTATCTAGGAGGGACGTAAGACATTCCTAATAGGAGGTAATGCTACTAGCCTTTGTTATTACCTAGACTTTAGAGAGTGTGAGTAAATAGTTAGTTAAGGGATAGGAAGCGACTAATAGGCGGAGAAGTACTACCTCTATAGCAGCTACTAGTTGTAATAGGAGTATAAATAACCCCTGTAATATAAGGGTAATAAGGGACAGAGGTTCTAGCACTAGGGATAGGATAGGAGGGTTGCTAGCGTTAGCGAGAAGGGGACTTATCTCTAACCCTAATAAGCTAAGAGTAATTGCAGGTGGCCTTATAATGTTAAGGAGAGAGCGCTTTAATTATAGCGGCTAAATAGCCACAAAACTCCTTATGCAAGGCGGAGATGCTATTTATAAGCTATTAATTCTACTAGAACAGGTTTCTAGTAACCTATTAGAGAGCACTCCCTATCTAGCAGCTAGCTAAGGGGCTACTGCCTATAAATAGTATAATATTAAAGCTTAGCGGATTTATAGTAAGAGCGTTAGGGAAAGGGGGGCCTAAGGGCTAAACGCACTAGGGCTAGATTAAATTACGCTTAGTTTAAGAGCGCGTTCTAATAGCCTATAAGGGCGCGGAAGTCCTAGGACAGGACAGGCATTTTGCGCTTAGTTATTGCGCTCTTTGTAACGCCTTGTGTTATAATGTGGTTACCTGTAGTAATAGTAGCTTCTAAGTCTTTAAGGGCATAACAGAGCCTTAGGTTAGCGGATAGGAACTATATTAACTAGACATAGGTTATATAGTTATACTAATAAGGAGGGCATAAGCCTCCGCTTTTAGGAGGATGATATTCTAGGACGCCTGTGGTTAGGGAACGCTTAATATAAGGACTATAAGGACAAAAACTAATATAGGAGTAGTATAGTTATTATTATTAGAATCCCCTCTATAAGATACTTGCTAATAGCATAGGCTAGAGGCGTAGTAAGGATAGTAGGAGAAAGGCAAGAATAAGATATCTAGGAGGTAGGATAAATAAGAATAGAAGGCAGGAGCTTAAAGTAATAGCTAGGAATACATAAAGAAGTTTGCAAGGTCTAAGAGAGGATAGTTATTATAAGAAGGAGGGGTAGTGTAAGGGGTAAGAAAGTGGGATATTTATATAGGAAGCGTAACTATATTAAAGGGGTTATGGATAAGTGAGGGAGGGGTTAAGGTTACTATAATAATAAAGGAGGGGCTAGGAATATATATTATGTACTTAGCCTAATAACGAAAAGCAAACGTAATAGGTGAAGACAGTCTCTATAACTTAGTGGGGAGGGTACGCGTCACACGCCACCTAATAATAATAATAAACAATAAAGATGCTAACTATAGGAAGGGCGTAATAGGATAGGGAATAAATAGTTAAAGTTAGTAGGTATAGACGCGGGGTTTATTTCTACTATATGGGTTTGTAAGGCGCTGGCATGCACAGGGGTGTTCGTGACAGGCAGGCCTCTTAAGCAAGTGTAAGGTGCAATGCAGCAACGGCTAGCATTGACGGATCTTTTGGTCTATTAGGGAATTTAGCACACCTTCTAGGTTCTTACAGGGTTTGTGATAGGTGAGCAGGGATGTATATAAGGGCTTAGGCTTTGCCTAAGCATTAGTTATAGCATGCATAATAAGAGGGCTAATAGCGGATGACATAGAGATAAGTAAGGGCCTAAGCTAAGACAGTAAGGGTGAGGATTAAGGCTAAATGTAGGATAGTAGGGGATGAAGATAAAGCTAAATATAAGATAGCAGGGAACGGAGATAAGATAATAAGGGGATTAGAAAAGATAGAGACAAGATAATAAGGGGATAGGAAGAAGCGGTATAAAGATAATAAGGGGATAGGAAGAGAATAGATAGGATAGCTTAGGATAGTTAAGGAGTATAAGGGGCACAGGAAGGGATAGGTTTCCTACCTTCCTTTCTTCCCTCCTTAAGTTTCTTAATATTATATTAACGCCTACCAGCAGTTGCCTTAGGGCCAGTCCATAACAGCAGTAGCTTAATAACTATAGACTACACTCCCTCTTACCTAACAGAGAGTAGCTTCTATTAATAATTTACTTGCACCCTTATAGCCTATAGTAAAACAGATTATTAACCTTATAAAGATATACATATTAGAATAGTAATACAGTGCTAATAACTATAATATCTTTAAGTTAAAGCTATAAACCTTTAAGAGAAAGTGTAAGGTCTTAGATATTAAATAAGAGTAATTAAGCTACGTGTTTAAGGTTATACTTAAAGGAAAGCCCTCTAATTTTACTTAGATTACCTCTTAAAACTAGAGAACCCTTAAGACCTAGTAACTCTAGTTATATAGATAAAAAAGAGGTTTAAGACTAAGGATATAAGACAGAGATATCTTCTTAAGTAGCACTAAACCACACTCTAGAAAGTTATTAGTAAGAACTAAGACAAATTAAAGATAGAATTATTGAAAATGGAAGGGAATCTAGCTAGAGGGATAGGAAGACCTCTCTAATAGATTCTAACGCGGCGGCTTCTAGATTCACTATAATACGACAATTCTTTAAGATATAGAGCTTTGATAGTTAAATGTAGTTGATTTCTAGCAATACGGACAATCTGACAAGCAATAAGAGGATTCTACTAAGTCCCCTCATAGACCTACCAACTATATTAGCAGAACTAGGTCACTAATAGGGTCTCGCGAGCTACTTTTTATTTTCCGCATAATTTATTTGTATAGGAAAAGTAAAAAATCAACTCATAGCCATACAAACTAAACGCCCGTGTGGCCTAACTAAGCACTTTAATAAACAACCCTATTAATAAAATATACTATAAAATCCAGAATAAATCAAGGATTCAAATAGTATACGTCAGCCTTTATATGACTACTAGTTCCTTAGTTACAGTCGATTTCAGCTTCCCTATAGGGTAACCTAGTCGGCTTAGTCATACAAGCCTGTGGGTTGGTTGTGTGCAGGAACGCAGGTCACAGCCAAAGCTGCAAGCAACGCTGTAAGCAACGCCTTGTAACTAACGTTGCAACAACGCAACTAGGCAACTAGTGGGCCTATAAAATAGTGCTATAAATAGCATTATTTTAACAAGAATGCTTTAATAAACTCGTGAAAAAGCTCTCTATCTTATAACAGGCTATACCTAATATAGGTTAATCTAAACAAGCCCTCCGGAATTAGATTATAAACGCCTATAATAGAATTCTAGAGTGTAGGAGCTATATTACTAACCCTCCTAATAGCCTCTAATAGTTTTATAAATAGGTATAAATAACTATTTATCTTATTTGTTAAAATAATGCTATTTATAGCACTATTTTATAGACCCACTAGTTGCCTAGTTGCGTTGTTGCAACGTTAGTTACAAGGCGTTGCTTACAGCGTTGCTTGCAGCTTTGGCTGTGACCTGCGTTCGTGCACACAACCAACCCACAGGCTTGTATGACTAAGCCGACTAGGTTACCCTATAGGGAAGCTGAAATCGACTGTAACTAGGGAACTAGTAGTCGTATAAAAGGCTGACGTATACTATTCGAATCCTTGATTTATTCTGGATTTTATAGTATATTTTATTAATAGGGTTGTTTATTAAAGTGCTTAGTTAGGCTACACGGGCGTCTAGTTTGTATAGCCGTGAGTCGATTTTTACTTTTCCCATACAAATGAATTATGCGGAAAATAAAAAGTAGCTCGCGAGACCCTATTAGCGACCTAGTTCTGCCAATATAGTTGGTAGGTCTATGAGGGGACGCAGTAGAATCCTCTCATTGCTCGTCAGATCGTCCGTATTGTTAGAAATCAACTACATTTAACTATCAAAGCTCTATATCTTGAAGAATCGTCGTATTATAGTGAATCTAGAAGCCGCCGCGTCAGAATCTATTAGAGAGGTCTTCCTATCCCTCTAGCTAGATTCCCCTTCCATTTTCAATATTATTATAGAAGAATCCACTGGCTAATATTAATTCCCTACTAATACTAAAACCCTAGACTAATTCTAGACTAATAGAAGGTATAATAGTAAAGGCAAAGAGTTATAATACCCTCCCTAAAGGCATAAAGGAATATAGGAACCCCCTGTTTAAGGAAGTGCTATATATATAGCAAAGAGGGATATTAGTTAACAAAGCACTTTAAGGAAGAACAGAAGAAAGCATACTAGCGGTTTAAGAACTACTATATAGTTAACTCCTTATTATCCTTACAAGCTTTGTATAACTTATTCCTCATATAGTATAAAGGAAGCCTTAGTCTAGACCTTACTTCTTAACCCTCTAAAGATAACAAGGTTGCTTAGTATATAGTAAGCCTTAGATTTAATAACAAAACTAAAGGGAAAGACAGACTAGTGCCTATAAGCTTCTTCACACATAGTGTAACACTTAATAGCTAAAGGATAGTTAAGATCCTCACTAACTAGGTGATAATATATGGATTAAGCGGAAAGAGCCCTTTTAATACAAGAATAGCTAATAAACCTCCTTATATATTCCTTCTTAAAGACCACTACTTATCCAAGGTCTTCTAAGGCATTATACTAGATACTAGGGTAGCCTAGTATTTAACAGCAGGCTATTTATAATTTATCGTATTATAACGAATAATACTAAGGATTTAACTTAACAAAGCGAGAGCTAGTAAAGCAGTTATTAGATTTAGAGGAGGCACGCTAATTATCCCGCTTAGGTTAGTTAATATGCCCACTCCCTTTAGCAAGATCATGTTCTATATAATACCTACAAACACCCCTTTCTTACTATGCCTTAATAATATAGGCTAATTAAAGATTAATTTTATTACCACTAAGAATATCTTATAGTAAGGAAGCATTAAAGTCCCCTAGTACGTAAATAGGGGCACGCGTGGATGCTATTTATTGAAAATGGAAGGGAATGTACTGGAGGGATAGGAAGACCTCCTAGTAAATTCCTAGATAGCTAGCGCAATAGAGGGCGCTGCGACCTATAGATAACGAAACCACGATAGATAATTCACTTTAAGAGCCAAGATAGTTAAATATAGTTGATTTCTAGCTAACGGACGGTCAGCGAGCAATGAGAGGATTCTACTAAGTCCCCTCATAGACCTACCAACCATATTGGCAGAACTAGGTCGCTAATAGGGTCTTATGAGCTACTTTTTATTTTCCGCATAATTCATTTATATAGGAAAAGTAAAAAATCGACTCACGGCCATATAAACTAGACGCCCATGTGGCCTAACTAAGCACTTTAATAAGCAACCCTTTATATACAATATACTATTAAATCCAGAAAAATTCAAGGATTTGAATAGTATACGTCAGCCTTTTATATAACTACTAGTTCCTAGTTACAGTCAATTTTGGCTTCCCTATAGGGTAACCTAGTTGGCTTGGTCATACATGCCGTAGCTTTGCTTAGGTGGCAACGCCGCGCAACAACGCAACTAGGCAACTAGTGGGCCTATAAAATAGTGCTAAAAATAGCATTATTTTAACACTATTAATATAGAATAAGGCATTGATAGTATAGAACTACCTAACCGAAGTTAAATTACAGCGCTTACATTGCTAATTTAGTTATCTATTAGTTCGCTGGCTTTATGATCTCCTATGTAACTTAAGGCACAAGATTAAGATTAATGCTATTAAAGCAGTAATAAGGGTTTGCCACTAATATTAAATAAACACGGATAGCCCCTATTACTTTAAGTTTACCCTTAAGGACAAATATGCCTTTAACTTTAAAGTAATAGTAAATATTATATACCTTAATAGTAACCGCCTTACCCTTTATGCTATTAATATAGCTATGGCTTTTAATGTAGCGAGATTCCTTAAAGATATCTTAGCTAAATTAACATAGGAAGCCCTTAGAGTGTGCTAGATTAATGTATACTAAGGACCTCTTAATTAGATTATCACTAATACTAGCACAAACTTCTACGGCAAGGAGTTCTATTAATTTTCGGTATTAATGTTAATCTCTGTTAAAGAGGTTTCTATTAAAGCATACTATAGTATTAGGAAGGTTAAGAGATATCACAAGCCACTCCGAAGGGCTTATAATATTATCCGGCGTAAATGCCTAATAACCCCTAAGCTAGTCGCCCTATAAATAGCTATAAAAGCCCTTAATAACACTATAGGACTAAATAGCCTTATTCTAACCCTCCTTATCTTTAGTGTATACTTACGTATAATAAGCAAATCCCCTCTATTGCTAGATATATTATAACACGTTATTACTGTGTAAAAGGTAATAAAGAAGATTAAACGCCTATACGCTATCCGGAAAGTTAATAAAGCCCTTACTATAAGGAATAGCCTAAATACAGCAAAAACCCTTAACCTCCCGCTCGGATTACTAGTCTAAGTGCGGTGCGAAGGCAATGGTTAGCAAGGCCTATATAACCTCCTCTCTATTAATAGAGAGACTTACACACTTAATCTCCTATAAGGCCTAAAAGCCTTCTAGTTAACCTCTATTAGGCCTTATTACGCAAACCCTAATAGAGAGAACCTAATACCTTAAGAATAGCTACCTAAGGAAAAAGGGCAAGAGGCTTAAGATAAGCTAGTAGGTAAGGTCCTAGAGATCCGCTAAAGAGAAGGCTAGGCAGACCCGCAAGAACCCCTAGCAATTATTAATAAGACTAATGTGTTTATATTAGTAAAGGAGAAAGCTAACCTTAACCTCGTAATCTAATTATATAAGGAAGGCATTATTATAACCCTAGGAGAGCCCTTTAAGCTCTTTACTAAGGCTAAAATTAATGCCTTAAATAACTAAGGCGTGTTTAAATTCATAACCTTTAATAAGAAAGAGCATAGTAGTGTAAGGATCTTTAACTCCTATATTGTTAATAAGGTAAAAGGGAAGATAGGCTAGCTATACAAGAAATCACGGCTTATTATCCAAGGCTTTAGCGACAAGGCAAAGCAAGACATCCTAACACAAGCCCTAATAATCCAACGGGCTAGTTAACGCCTTATCTTTATAATAGCTCCCTTGCTAATAAAGAAAGACTTTATCTTATGGATTTACAATATTACGTAAGCCTACGTTTAATTATAAACCCTATTAAATAGGACAATCCTCACTAGGCTCCTAATCCAGATCCGTGACTAACATCCTAATAGAATAATTATAAGGGTAATCAAGCCTCTTTACAGCATCGCAAAGGCTAGAACGCATTAGTAAGTCATATACCACAGGCATTATAGAGAGAAGCTCTAGATAGAGACCTTAACGTATAATCCATGCTTACTAGTAATAAAAAGGAAAGTATTAAGTTTGTATACGTAAGTATACAGACTAATAATACATTAGGGCTATTAGATAAGGAGTTCTCTAAAAAGGAAGAAAAGTAACTAACTACTATAGCCTTTATGGTAAAGCTAAAGCAATTCCTAATAGAGAATAACCCCTTACCTTTAACAGAGGAATTATTAGAATAGTAGCTAACGCAGCTATCTCCCTCTAGTAAAAAGGGCAAAGCAGTAAGCTTAACGTAATCCCGCTAATAAACACAAAGCAGAAGTACATTAAATAACAAGCTCGGGGCACTTATATTGCCTTAATCTACTAACTAGAGGCTTACTACAATCTATCTATTACCGCTTAACACTAGGAACTAATAATTAAGAATATTAAAGCCCTTAACTACTAGATCTAATAGTAGATAGATAACCTGGAGAGAGGCCTAATATTTATTCTAATTAACCTTACTAAAGCAAAGCTATATGCCTTTATAGATAAGTCCTTTGTAAATAATTAGGACCTTACCTTATAACTTAGCTATATTCTAATTATAGCTAATAAAGACTACAAGGATAGCAAGTTTACGATTAAAGGCAATATCATGCACTTTAGCTTAACTAAGAGTAAGAGAGTTACATAAAGTGTGCTTGCCTCCGAGGTCTACGGCATGGTTACCGGAGTTAACATAGCCTACGCAATCACAATAACCCTTAGATTAATCACGGACTAATTAAACATACCTATAACCCTAGTTATAGTATACACAGATTTATACTCCCTATATAAATGCCTTATTAAGCTTAGTACTATTAGTACTACTAAGGAAAAGCGCTTAATAATTAACATTATAGCCTTACAGCAGTTATACGAACGCCGCGAACTCTGTGAGATCTAGTGGATTAACAGAGCTAATAACCTAGCTAATGCCTTTATAAAGGCATTGCTAAATGAAGCACTAGAGCAATTTATCTCTAGTAACTGGATAACAATCCGGATAGAAGGGTAGGTAACCTGTGTAAAAGAGGATTACTATGGGTAATAGTATTAGGAATTAGCCCTAATACTATAGGGGCATATGAAAAATCCCCTAGGGAGGAAGAAGGAGGAGGAACTATAGCCTTTATTAGGCATCTTATGCCTAGAACTACAGCCCTTATTAGGTTAGGTTATAAGAGCTACTCTTATTATTACCCCTAACCTAATAAGGGCTACTAAAGACTTATTAGGGCCCTAGTGGTTATTATAGAGGAACTATTACAGCCCCTATGTTATGTACACTAAGCATAGGGGAGCGAAGACTATAACAGTGAATAGGGCGGGGGGGTGGAGGATTAATGCGCGGATGTTATTTATAATATAAGAATTAAAGGCTACGGGCAGAGGCCTGCTTAGCCTTTAGAAGGATTATTAGTGATAGAGTGTTGTTTTTCCTTGTTTCCCTTTACTATATACCTGCATAGGGTTTTTATTAAGTTAATCCCTTCTATATTTATCCGCTACCCGCTTTACCTTATCCCCTTTTTTTCTTTTCTCTTTACTATTAATATTATACATTAATAATTGTGTTAAAAGAGAGAGTTCCTAGTGTTAGAACAAGCATGATATTAATCACGCTTGGCAGCCGTAATTGTGGCTAGAAGAAGGTTAGCCCGCGCGCGCCCTCGCGTGCGCGCACGCAACCCCACTTTCTAATTCACAGTTAGGCCCTGTGATAGGGCAGGGCTTATAACACGTGACCCACACACGCACAGCTGCCCGTTTTTCACCTTACGAGAGTGCCCTCACTTTTAACCTCTCTTTTCCATCTTTCTTCGCTAGCTTAGAATAGATAATTAATAATAATTGTTAAAATAATGCTATTTATAGCACTATTTTATAGGCCCACTAGTTGCCTAGTTGCGTTGTTGCAACGTTGGTTACAAGGCGTTGCTTGCAGCGTTGCTTGCAGCTTTGGCTGTGACCTGCGTTCGTGCACACAACCAACCCACAGGCTTGTATGACTAAGCCGACTAGGTTACCCTATAGGGAAGCTGAAATCGACTGTAACTAGGGAACTAGTAGTCGTATAAAAGGCTGACGTATACTATTTGAATCCTTGATTTATTCTGGATTTTATAGTATATTTTATTAATAGGGTTGTTTATTAAAGTGCTTAGTTAGGCCACACGGGCGTCTAGTTTGTATGGCCGTGAGTCGATTTTTACTTTTCCTATACAAATGAATTATGCGGAAAATAAAAAGTAGCTCGCGAGACCCTATTGGCGACCTAGTTCTGCTAATATAGTTAGTAGGTCTATGAGGGGACTTAGTAGAATCCTCTTATTGCTCGTCAGATCGTCCGTATTGCTAGAAATCAACTACATTTAACTATCAAAGCTCTATATCTTGAAGAATTGTCGTATTATAGTGAATCTAGAAGCCGCCGCGTCAGAATCTATTAGAGAGGTCTTCCTATCCCTCTAGCTAGATTCCCCTTCCATTTTCAATAATAATACTATTCTTAGAGCTCACACACATTACGACCTTGCGTAACTAACAAATAGGAAAACACAAATAATAGCTAGAGGCTAGTGGAATAATTTTAGGTTAGTGTTATAAACTGGCCTTAGGGCAGCTGCAAATAAGCGTTTAAAGTGCGATTGTTATTCTTAGAGAGGAAGGAAAGAACTAGACAAGAGATCGCATAGCGCCTAGCTATATATCCCTCTATGCGTAGTCTGTGCGCATAGCGCGCGTAGCAGCCCTAAGTCCTAAGCATATTTACATATAATACATATCCTTCCCGCACACTCTCTATACCCTTCCCGCGTACCCTCCGTGTCCCTTCTATACCTAAGAAGGACCTAAGCCTTAAGCTTAAGTTTATAATATACCCCCTTCTTACCCCCTCTCCCTGCTCCTTAGGAAAAAAAAAAATTTTATACCTCCCTTACTTCTTATTCTTCTCTTTACTTTCCTATATATATTCTAGTAGTCTTACTTCTCTAAGGGTAAATTAAACTATACCTGTTTTTACACTTATTTTAGACTATTACTTATTTATATATCCCCTTATTTTACCTTAAACCTATCTAGTGCCTTAGTATTTTATATATTCTCTAGGGGTTCTTATATTAGCTATATATAACCTTTTTATTTAACTAGAATATTATAATTTAATCCCTAGCCTAGTGTATTCTTAGCTATATATATATATATATTGGATACGCTAGCTAGCTATATATTTGCTAGTACTAGTACTCCGGCTAGTTAGTTAACAGGGAAAACCTATAAATAGGGAGAAAAACCCTCTCGCTTCTGTGTTTAGGTCGGCACCGTCCCTGTTATAGGGCTGTGCTGCTTAACAAGTTTCCTGTCGTGAAAAGTTATAGCCAGCTCTCGCTAGCCTTATCCCTAAAATCCGTAAGGTCCGAGTTTAGGAGGAAGGATTCTCTCCTTCCAGTGGTTAGTATAGGCGGCTCCAAGCCGGATAAGTGTCAGTGGCGATTCTGCTAACATTTAGCTAGGTGCTGTGACCGACGCCTGCTTCGATTGTTAGGTTTATAACAATGGTTACGATAAGGTAATGTTTTGCGCCATGTCCGGGTCTATTTCGCTGCTAATCTGCCTCTTAGCCAAATACTGTAGGGCATTAAGCTAAGCACTTATAGTTAACGGAGATCTAGGCCTTAATTGCTAGCAGTGCTAAGGTATGTGTCTATTTACAGGGTAAATCCAAGTCTGTTTCGCATCTAATGTGTGTCTATCTTAGGTTCCTAATAATTACTATAATTATATAAGAAAACTCTGCGCTAAAAATCAAAGTAAGAAGCGGAGTGCTTTAGCGGTAGGCCTGGATTAGTCTAGTTCTAGTTCTAGTAGGGGCTAGTATAATAAAATAGTGTTCTAAATACGTTGCTTAGACGCTTAAATAGCAGAAATAAACTAGCTCCTAGCCGCCTCCCTTCTAGTAAAGGGGCGTGCTAAGGTAATAGAGAATGCTATCCCTGTTTTAGAGGAGGAGTGATATAATAGACTAAAGCTAGTTTAGGGGTAGCGTTAGGGCATGGGGGGCTAATAATACCTAGCGTTAGTAGTTTTAATTAAGAGTTTGTTCCTTTTTGCAGTAATCTTATCCTATTATAACGTTAGTCCTAGCCCTCTCACGCCCCTAAGCCGCCTATTCCCTAGAGTTCTCTTTTTTAGCGTCTGATCTAGGCGTCCGCATATTGTTTTGTGTCCTCTAGGGGCGGGTTAGTCTCAGTCCTGTTCCGCTTGAGGCAAATGCCAGGTCCTACGCTAGCCTATAGTAGTTAAGTCTCCTGGTTTGTATAACCCATCTGGCGATTATTCTTAGCTATAAGAATCTCCTTTACCTAGTACTCTATAAGATTATTATTTATATCTGTTATCATTAGCTCTAGTAGTAGTCTTTTATTAGCTAGCTTTTAACTTAGTAATAAGTCCTCTACTACCCTCTAGACTAAATCTATATAAAAGACTAGGTATAGCCCCTAAGAATATTTAGCTTTATAGTTAATAGTGTTAGTACCTCTAGCACCCTATACTTAGCTATAACCTAGTCTAGCTTCTTATATAGGTAATTTATTTTAATATTCTTAAGACTTAGCTATATATAGTCTCTAACCTAGAAACGTTTTATAGGTCTTTAACTACTATTTATATTTTCCTATTACTATTACTAGATAAAAGCTATAGCTACCTATATTAGGTCCATGCCCTCTTTTAAATGCTATAGAAATACTTATACTTACCCTTTTACTAAAGTCCTTAAAGCTTCTATAAATAGTGGTTCCTAGATTATAGGTATATTAAAGCTATAAAGAGCTATATTTACACTCACTCCTATTACTAAGGAATCCCTGTTATTTAATGCTAGTTAATAGGCTAGTAAGTAATCTACTCACTTAAATTACAAAAGGATAATATTACCTATAACACTGCCTAAACCTCCTAGTTAGCTCTCTTTATACCTCTATCTATTTATAGGTAATATAAGGTTAATAGTAATTACTTAGTGCTAACCTTCTTATAAAGCGCTGTCTAAAAGTTACTTAACTAATCTGTTAAAATAATGCTATTTTTAGCACTATTTTATAGGCCCACTAGTTGCCTAGTTGCGTTGTTGCGCGGCGTTGCTGCGCGCTACGTTGCGTAGTTATGCAACGCATCTTGCGTTGCCACCTAAGCAAAGCTACGGCATGTATGACCAAGCCAACTAGGTTACCCTATAGGGAAGCCAAAATTGACTGTAACTAGGGAACTAGTAGTTATATAAAAGGCTGACGTATACTATTCAAATCCTTGAATTTTTCTGGATTTAATGGTATATTGTATATAAAGGGTTGCTTATTAAAGTGCTTAGTTAGGCCACATGGGCGTCTAGTTTGTATAGCTGTGAGTCGATTTTTACTTTTCCTATACAAATAAATTATGCGGAAAATAAAAAGTAGCTCACAAGACCCTATTGGCAACCTAGTTCTGCCAATATGGTTAGTAGGTCTATAAGGGGACTTAGTAGAATCCTCTTATTGCTCGCAGACTGTCCGTTAGCTAGAAATCAACTATATTCAACTATCTTAGCTCTTAAAGTGAATTATCTATCGTGGTTTAGTTATCTATAGGTTGCAGCGCCCTCTATTACGCTAGCTATCTAGGAATTACTAGGGAGGTCTTCCTATCCCTCCAGTACATTCCCCTTCCTATTTTTAATAGGTTATAAGCCTAGAAGGCCTATAGATTAACTTTATTACACTGCATTATTCACTGCAATTGCTAGATTTTTGGCTATTAGTTGTGGTTTTACTACACTGTGGGCTCTTAAGATTACGAAGGAAAACCGCTAGAATTTGAAGCTTTTCATCGCCTAGCACCCCGCATCGCAACACTAGACCTTTAGTGTTAAAATTCACTACAAACCGCACCTGCAATATAATTTATTGTAACTATTACCTGTGATTTTATTCACAACTGTGACCGTTATTAATATTATCTACGCTGTAAATACGCTGCACTTCCCTCAAAATCACTTTAGACTTTTTAGTATATCCTATACTAAGCTTTTTAACCTATTATATTATAATACATTGCATTACACTGCGTTACGCTGCGCTGTACGTTCTATATTACCTATTATTCCTATCTGTAGCTCTTAGTGTTATGAAAATTTTCTCCTAAGAATTTTCACCGGCCTGTTTTTGCCCGCGCATACCTTTGACCCACTTTTCTAGCTGGAGGGGCTCCTTTTAAACAGCCCCGCCACGCATTTTACGTGCGTAAGCAGATTGCATTATAACCAATTTTCTAGCACACGTTATTTGTAATAGGAAGAAAGTCAGAGATTATACACAGGGGTCGAAGATAGCGCCACCTAATTTCAAGGGAAAGGGACCTGGAGCAGGACCTTCTAATCCTAACCCTAACCCTAACCCTAACCCTAGTAACCCTAGGGACCTAAGTCGGATAGATATAGAAGGTTAACCTATAGCTGCCCAAGCCAGCCCTTTGCAACTAGAAATGCAGAGGCAAATTAAGCAACAAGGCAAGACCTTAACTGAATTTATTTAGCATAGTGAGGATAATCGTATTAAAAACGAGGCTAGCATTAATGATCTTTTAAGTAAATTAACGCAAACCATGTCTGCTATATAAGGTCTTTAGACCTTTTCTAGGCCTAAGGAAGAAAATACTGAGGTACCTAGAGAAGATCTAGCTGCTAAATCTTCACCTGCGCCTGTACTATCTTCTACTAGTAACCTTCGAGCTGCTTTTAATAGAAGCGCTATAAAGGAACTAAATAAGAAAGTACACTCTATTCCTAAGGGAGCTAAGCTAAAAGGCCCTGAAAACTATGATCAGTGGAAGCAAGCCCTAAACATACAATTTAGAGCCCTAGGATTACCTGAATTCTTAGATAATCCAAGCATAGCTAGTCAGCTAGCTGACCCTGACCAGGCTATTCTTTTGATGATATTAAGAGATAGCTGTCAGTCAGGGCTACAAGCAGCTATCTGCTAGCAGACGTCCCCCGAAGAAGCCTATAAAGTCCTTATTAGGCAGTATTTGCAGAGTGCTGAAATCCAGCGTGGTACGCTATACTCTAGCTACCATTCCCTAAATTTTTCAAATTATAAGGGATCTTTAGAGGCTTTTAATGCTGATTTTAATAATTTACTAGCTAGACTACAGCTTTATAGTGTAGTGATCGCACTAATTGATCAAGTAAATCATTATATTAATGCATTAAAGCAGACCTTTCCTAGTTGGGCTAAGAGACAAAGATTTACTATCAGAGCTTCTAGGGCACAAGGACTGCCTGTAAATACCTTGAATTTACAGTTCCTTATGGCGGACTTATTAGAAGAGCAAAGAGATAAATCTTCCCCTATAGCTAAGGCTCTTAGCTATAAGGCTTCTAATAATAAGGGAAATTCTAAGGACTAGGAAAAGAACACATCTAATCCTACCCCTAAGAAGGACCCTAACGCTAAGAAAGAGCAGGATAAGAAGGATTCAAACCCTTCTAAGGCCTCTAGGAAGAAGCAGAAGAAGAAGAGTGGCACTAGGGCTAAAGAGAAAGGAAAGGAAGCCGCGTTTGCTTTAGGCTACAGCCTAGCAATAGGATACGTTAAAGAATTAGATTCTAACAAATCTAGCAGCGATAATAGTAGTGATTCTGAATCTGATTCAGATACCTCTAGTACCACTAGTAACACTACTACTAAGCCCGCTTTTAATTACTCTAATAACGTAATTAAAAATTCCCTTCTGTATGATACTGGTTCCTCTTATCACATTTGTAATAATAGGGCTTTCTTTAGGGATTTCAAACCCCTAAAGAAAGGCGAATGCAGCCCTATAATTACAGCTGGAGGACCTATCTATCCTAAAGGGAAGGGTACTGCTGTATTTAACGTGCTAGTAAAGAAAAATCCACCAGAATATAGGTCTTTAGCTTTGCTAAATGCCCTATATTTCCTAGGCATAGATACGAACCTAGTTAGTGGTTTAACCCACTATCTCTCCGGGGTTATCTTCTGAAAGATCAGCTTTTCCTAGCTAATAAAAGTCCCTGTGGGTTATTAGAACTTACTAAACACGGCTTCTTTTTGCAAGTTAAAGGACAACTAACCCCTGTAATTTGCAAGCATCAAACCCACCTCTCCTTTATGGGCTCCCGGATTCATCAACATCCAACCCATACAACTTATATGGGGTTTTCCTACCCTATAGAGGTGCAAATTCCACAGCAGCCTACCCTGGATCCAATGGAATATCAGCGAATTGAAGAAATCGACACCGAAGACGACGATAACATCGACAATTCAGCCCTACATCCCACCGGAGCTCCTAGTCAGGCATCTTCTGTAGGGGATTTAGAAGGTCCATATCCTAATGCGTTAGATGACGATAGTGGCCGTCTGGAATCCCCTAAGGCCTGTGATCCTCAAGAAGCCTAGCACAATAGGGAGCAAAGGGATAGTAGCTCTGAAAAGCTAGATTCTAGTTACAAGAAATTACTAGATTTAGCCCTTCTTTAGCACATTCGACTCGGCCATATAGGGCTCCCTTGCTAAAGAAATCATCGAAAATAGCTAAAGGGATCCCTGATTTTTCCGCTATCAAAGACAAGGATTTCAACTGCTTAGCCTATACGCAAACTAAGGCTATTAGAAGACCCAGCAAAAGACCTATTCAGGACCCCCTAGAGTTCTAGATATTCTAGAGGGAGATATGGTAAAAATTGAACCTATACCTCATAATAAGAAGGCCCTAGTCCTTTTCCTTATTAATCGAAAATCACGGTATAAATGGTGCCTCTCATTAGCTAATAAAGAAGGTCAGACCCTTTATAATGCTATTAAGGGCTTTTTTAAGGAATTAAAAATCAATATAATTCGTATCCTAGGCATCTTCATTTTAACGGAGGCACTGAAATTAACAACGACCTCTAACAATAGCTAACTTCTAAGGGAATTTGCTTTAGCACCTCCTGCCCTTATATTCATGAACAGAATGGGCTAGTTAAGCGAGCTATTAGGGTTATCCTCGATTAACTTAGAGCTACCCTACAGTGGTCCAAATTGCCCCTGTATCTCTAGTCTTACATCCTTCCAGCCATAGTGGACTTAGTTAACATCACCGCGAATACAACTAAGCCCCTAACCCTAAGCAGCTATATCTAGCTGACTTAGAGCCTAAGACCACCTATAAGCCTGACTTCTCGAAAATTAGGGCTATAGGGTCTTATTGTGAGGTTCTAATACCTCCGGAGCAGAGATCTAAGCTGCAAAAGCTAGCCCCTAGGACTATCCCTGGCCGGTTACTAGCTACTCTAGGTTCTAACGTTTATCTTGTTTATATACCCTCTAAAAGGTCAGTCATCAAGACTAGCTTTGTAAAAATCATAGAGGATATAGGCTCTGTAAGGATCCCTAAATCTTTAGGGAGTTATCCTTTAGAGGGAGGAATTAATGACTTTCTTCGTGATAGTTATCCCTCGCAAGATAATCTAGAAATTCAGGATAATCCAAAGCCTGAAAATCTAGTCCCCTAGAGAGCCGCAGCCCTATAGAAGCCCCTCAAAAGGCACCTATAGGTAATCCATTAGCTGATCCAGACGCTATGGATGTTGACGATTTTAATATAACTTCTTTGTTAAGGAGTTATGCTTTAAGGCTTAGGAAAAGGCTAAATCAACTAATAACAGTGATTCGGATACCCCTAAGACCTGGAAACAAGCATTAAAAAGCAAGGATAGTCGAAAATGGATAGATGCGACTTTTAACGAATTCAAGCAGCTTTTAACTGCTAGAACCTTCAAATTTATAGGGATAGACCAAGTTCCTAAGGGCCGAAGGATCCTAAAAACAGACTTGTCTATAAAGTCAAAAGGGATAAAGAAAATAATCCCCTAAAATACAAGGCCCGCCTCGTTGCTAAAGGCTTTATGCAAATAGAAGGTTAAGATTATCTCGAGACCTATGCTGCCACAAGCATCCCTCCTAGTTAGCGAATATTATTAGCTCTAGCAGCTTCTAATGACTGGGAAGTTGAATAAGTTGATTTTATAGGGGCATTCTTAAATAGTCTACTAAAGGAAGCTATTTATATGCAAATCCCAGACGGATTTACCGAATTTGCCAAAGCCACGCCTAAAATAGCTAGATTACTTAAGAAATATAGCTATAAACCCGCTCAAAAGCAAGTTATTTTCCTTTAAAAAGCTTTATATGGATTAAAACAAAGCTCTAGAGAGTGGCAGCAGGCCCTAAAGGACCTTCTTCGCAAGCACGGATTTCACCCCTTAATTTCGGACCTAGCCGTCTTTTATAACCTAACTACATCCATATATATAGCGACTTATGTGGATGACTGCTTTCTAATAGGACCTGACCTCAAATATATTAATAGATTGAAGAAGCTTTTGCATAAAGCTTACCCTATAGAAGACCGTGGACTAGCCGAATTTTTCCTAGGTGTTTAAATCACTAGAAATCGAAAGAAAGGGACCCTAACTATTTATCAGTCCTAGTACATTTCTGAAGCCCTAGAAAGGTTCGACCTGAAAGATGCTAAGCCCGTTTAAATTCCTCTTTAACCCGGAATTATTAAACAAGCAGCAACCCACCTAACAAAATCTCTCTCACCCCCGATCATAAGCTATATCAGTGCATTATAGGGACTATTATGTACTTAATGCTTCTAACAAGACCTGATATTGCTTTTCCAGTCCAGTGGCTTTCTACAGCGCTATCTAAGCCGTTTATAGAGCACTTAAATGCTGCTAAACACCTGCTTAGGTACCTATCTGGCACTATGGGTTATTCTATAACCTATAGAAGGTCTAGATCTGTTACAAACTCTAAAGCCTCTACGACCCTTATTGGATTCTGCGATAGCGACTACGCTGGTGATAGGATCTCTTCAAAATCAACCTATGCTTATTTATTTAAGCTAGCCGAAGGACCTATTAGCTGGAAATCGAAGAAAGCAACTACAATAGCTTTGTCCACATTAGAAGCTGAATCTGACGCTTTATATGAGGCTATTAGGGAGCTAGAATGGTTAAATGGCCTATTTACGGAAATTAAGCTGCCTCTAGCCCTCCAGTCCTGATTTTTAGCGACAACCAAGGTGCTATTACGACTGCCAATAACCCTGCTCTTCATAGCAGAACAAAGCATACCCTGCTAAAATTCAACTATACCAGAGAAAAGGTACAGAAGGGTATAGCTAAGGTTATCTACATCAATACTAAAGAGATGCCTGCAGATGGCTTAACTAAGCCCCTGCCCTATGATAAATTTCAACAATTTATTAAATTACTAGGTCTTACGAAGTCCTAGCTTTATAAAATCAACAAAAAGTCGAAAAATAATAAATTAACAAAATATTGGAATTATAGTTGAAAAGTTATTGGATTTATAGTTAAAAGTTATTAATTTGTTAGAATTTATAGTTAACTTAGATATCTATTAAAGAGCTAAGTCATTAGGCATTGAATTAGTTATGTCACACTTTTCTAGAGGGAGTGTTAAAATAATGCTATTTTTAGCACTATTTTATAGGCCCACTAGTTGCCTAGTTGCGTTGTTGCGCGGCGTTGCTGCGCGCTACGTTGCGTAGTTGTGCAACGCATCTTGCGTTGCCACCTAGGCAAAGCTACGGCATGTATGACTAAGCCAACTAGGTTACCCTATAGGGAAGCCAAAATTGACTGTAACTAGGGAACTAGTAGTTATATAAAAGGCTGACGTATACTATTCAAATCCTTGAATTTTTCTGGATTTAATGGTATATTGTATATAAAGGGTTGCTTATTAAAGTGCTTAGTTAGGCCACATGGGCGTCTAGTTTGTATGGCCGTGAGTCGATTTTTACTTTTCCTATACAAATGAATTATGCGGAAAATAAAAAGTAGCTCGCGAGACCCTATTAGCGACCTAGTTCTGCCGATATGGTCGGTAGGTCTATGAGGGGACTTAGTAGAATCCTCTCATTGCTCGCAGACCGTCCGTTAGCTAGAAATCAACTATATTCAACTATCTTAGCTCTCAAAGTGAATTATCTATCGTGGTTTAGTTATCTATAGGTCGCAGCGCCCTCTATTGCGCTAGCTATCTAGGAATTACTAGGGAGGTCTTCCTATCCCTCCAGTACATTCCCCTTCCCATTTTCAATAACTAGTATAACATTTACTAAGATAAAGGCATTGTCCTTATACTAGAAGATTAGAAAATAAGGATTAATCTAGTAGAAGGATGGCAATATTAAACAAGACTAATTTGACCTTATAAGCTTAGGGGACAGGATGCTAATAAGCTTAATGAGGTGCACAACAAACTCCACGTAAAAGGGAAAATGTCCTATTTAGATAAGCTAGTAGTAATAGCCTGTCTAGCTTTTATAGTCTGGCGTAAAACTAGCTAGGGAAGGAAAGGAAAAGTCGTAATTAATATAAGGCCGCTAAATAATATAGCAATGCCAGATATCTACCCTTTACCTAACTAAAGCAACATTATAAACAACACCTGTGGTAAGAAGGCATTTTCTCTTTTTGACGGAACGGGATTTTTCCACTAATTACTAGTTCGATAAGACCACCAAGCACGTATAGTAGTTATATCAAATAGGGGTCTCGAAGCGTTAAATGTGGCGTTAATAGGATTTAAGAATTCCCTAGTATTTGCGTAGAGGTTTATAGACTAACTTTTTAGGAAATATAAGCATTTTGTCCGTGTCTATATTAATAATATTGTGGTGTTCTTGGACAGTCTAGAGGAGCATTTAGGTTATCTTAAGATAGTACTTAAGATCCTTAACGAGAATTAACTGATAATTGCAGGAAAGAAATCTTTTATTAAGTACCCTGCTATTTAGCTACTAGGTTTTGTTGTTAATAGGGATGGAATTGTTAACACTAATAATAGGCTTAAAGCATTCTAGAAAATAACGTTTCCTAAAGATCTATTAAGCCTTAAAACTTTTATTAGAATAGCTAGTTTTCTTTGTGTAGGAATCCCTTAGTTTAACGTACGAATACAACCACTATAGGACTAAAAACCACATTATTAAGGGAATTTAAAGAAAAAGAGGAAAAGATTATAGGAATTTTAAAACTAGAATAGAAACAGAGGACCTAACAAAAGACGTTTACGCTAACTAAGGAAGAAACTAAGGCTTTTAATAACATTAAGACCTTCCTAAGCGATAAACAAACCCTATAGCATTATAACCTAGAGAAACCATTATTCCTTAAAGTTAATGCGTGTAAGGAAGGATTTAGTCTGTATGCCTTCTAATTACAAGGAGATTAGGATAGACGTAGTATCCCTAGAAAAGATATTAAAAATGACTAAGTATAGCTAATTCTATTTCTCTTAAGGGCTACTTTAAGCGTTAAGAAACAATATAGTTTAACAGAAGCTAAGGTAGCGGTAATTACATAGAGCGTTAGGAAACTGCGAAAGATAGTATAGTCTAATAACGTAGTGGTTAATATCCTAACCGACCATTTGCTAGCAAAGGGCATAATTAAGCACACATTATTAACGATAATGGATCTTAACAAAGCTAATCTAAAATTGGCTAAGGTTACGAATTACTTGTCATAATTTAGACTAAGGGTAATCCACGTGCCTGGAGTACTAAATGTAGTCCTAGATACACTATTAAGACTACTAGTTAAAACCACTTACTAAGAGGTAGCGCAAAAAAGTCAATTTAACGAATTAGACGTAAGTGCCTATTTTAGTGAGAAATACACCGCAACAGCCATTATAGACAACGGCCTAAAAGCTTGAGTTATTAAGGGATACTAGTTAGACCGAAAATTTAGCTAGATTATTAGGGCTATAAAGGCTTATTAAGAAAAACAGGCTGCGAAGAATAGCAGAAACCGACCGAAAATTCCCCTCTATAGCTAGGATTTACAAGAGGACAAGCTCCTATACTACTATAGCAGAGACGGATTTTTTCGTTTATATATCCTAACATCCGAAGTTAAATCTATACTACAATTAGTACATAATAAGCGCTAACATTTCGGAATTACACGGATAGTAGTAGAATTACAATTAGTGTGTTTCACACGGATAAGCTAACGCATTTAGGACTACGTAGCCTATTACATAGTGTGCTAAGAAAATGCAATTAATCGCGCGAAACTACTAGGAGAAATGCAGCTAATCTAGGTAAAACTAACACTGTTCTACGCGATCTTACTTAACTTCATTACTATTGAAAATGGAAGGGGAATCTAGCTAGAGGGATAGGAAGACCTCTCTAATAGATTCTGACGCGGCGGCTTCTAGATTCACTATAATACGACGATTCTTCAAGATATAGAGCTTTGATAGTTGAATGTAGTTGATTTCTAACAATACGGACGATCTGATGAGCAATGAGAGGATTCTACTGAGTCCCCTTATAGACCTACTAACTATATTGGCAGAACTAGGTCGCTAATAGGGTCTCGCGAGCTACTTTTTATTTTCCGTATAATTTATTTGTATAGGAAAAGTAAAAATCGACTCACGGCCATATAAACTAGACGCCCGTGTGGCCTAACTAAGCACTTTAATAAACAACCCTATTAATAAAATATACCATAAAATCCAGAATAAATCAAGGATTCGAATAGTATACGTCAGCCTTTTATACAACTACTAGTTCCCTAGTTACAGTCGATTTCAGCTTCCTATAGGGTAACCTAGTCGGCTTAGTCATACAAGCCTGTGGGTTGGTTGTGTGCAAGAACGCAGGTCATAGCCAAAGCTGCAGGCAACGCTGCAAGCAACGCCTTGTAACCAACGTTGCAACAACGCAACTAGGCAACTAGTGGGCCTATAAAATAGTGCTATAAATAGCATTATTTTAACAATTACTAATATGCCTAAGGTTCTATTTACAAACACTATATAGTAGATGGAAGGATATGCGACATATAATTCACTATACCTAGTGAACTGTTTATTTAGTAAAAGAACACTGCTAATACTAGGGCATAAGATATATCTAGCAGATACCTAGGTAGAACTGCTTATCCGCGCGCTATATATAGTAGATTAGGGTTTACTAAGATAAATTATTAGTAACAGAGACCTAAAGTTTATCTCTAATATATAAAAGGCTATATTTAAGTAAGTAAGAGTTAAGCTCCTTATAAGTACAGCCTATTACCTATAGATAGACAGGAGTGCAAAGCGTAAGAATTAGACGGTAAGCATTGCAATTTAGTATTATATAGCAATAGATCTAGACATGGCATAGACGTTGATTTTGCTGGCGCTATAGCATTAGTTAAATAATACTATTGCAGTAAGTATAGGGTAAGCTCTAAACGAATTACTATATAGCTTTTACCCTCTAAGTATTGTTAATCTCCTCTCCCTAAATAATGTAATTAACATAGGAATAGATTAAAGTAATATTATAGTACTTTAGAAACTGTACTAGTACAAAGCCTAACTAGCAATTATAATAGTAGTAGCACTAGCGAAAATTTAGTATAATAACTAACATAAACCTATTAATATTAATAAAGGGGATATAGTATACTTATGTCTTTACAAAGGGTATAAATTATCTGGCAAGCCTAAGAAGAAGTGGTTGCCACAGAGGGCAGGTCTATATAAGGTATTAGAAAAGGTAGGCCCTTTAGCCTATTAACTAGAGTTCCCACTAAATTCGCAAGTGCACCTAGTGGTATTAGCAGCGTAGTTATAGAAACTAGCGCAAGGACTAGACCTGTTTAGGAGAGAAGAGACACCTCCCTTACCTATTACGCTTAAGAACTTAGAAGAGGTAGACTATTAGGAAATTAAGAGAATCCGCGTGTACTGTATTAAAGTTTTTAAATAAAAGAATAGGAGCGTAAGAGTGGAATTCCTAATTAGATAGAAAGGATTCACAGCCAAAGACAACTAATAGATAGCTAAAAATAAGATGCAGATTAACGCGATGGAAATGCTAGAAGACTACCTTAAAAAGAACCTAATTAATTAGGTAGTAGAATACTTAAAAAGGGCCTTTAACCACTAGCAAATCTAGCGGGCAATAACACATAAGGCATCTAGTCCGAAAAGCTAGAAATTACTTAAATCGCGGGGCCTTACTAGCGCGCTCTATGCGCCGCCCCGCAATTACATAGACCTACAAATTTTCGACTCACTATAACCTACGTCGCCCTACAACAATTAACCCGCTGCAACCTACACCTCGCATTAGCTGTTAGCAACACGAGATCTTTAGCGCAGTTAAATTCGGCTACAGCGCATTTAAATTTATTTTTTAAACTAACTTTTGTATTAATAGATATAAAGTAAAACAAGCTTTTCTAATTAATTTACGCCTAGTTACGCAAACGCATTAAGACTGGTTACACCTGTTAAGTTAACCAAGGGGGATTCGGGTCCTATGACCACAGGTCACTAGTGCACTAGTTACTCAATGTAAAAGGTTCAATTCTGCTTGTCTTCTAGGTCTAGCTATAGGGGGATTAAGGCTATAGATATACCTTAATCCTAGGGATGCCTCCATATGCGTGGTGTTATAGGTCAAACACGCTATCTGAGGCGAAGTAGGGTGATAGTCCTGTGCGACTAATCGCGTTACTAGTCTAGGTAAGGCAATAAGACCCCGTGCGCTAGTTACGTTCTAGTGCATAGTAAGGCGATAAGACCCCGTGCACCTAATCGCAATTTAGTGCACAGTAGGGCGATGAGACCCTGTGCATCCAATCGCAATTCGGTGCAAAGTGGTAACGAATTCGTCCGTAACGAATTCGCAGCGATTCTAACACTAGTAATTTTTCTCTTTTTATTGTAGGCGCAAGAGGCTTAAAAGCGCAGTAAAATCAATCAAAGGAAATGTCATAATAAAGGGGTGACTAAGCAGGTTTTGCTGCTTTGATTAGTTAGTTAGATATGTAGGTCTGTTATTAAAGATAGGAAAACAGAGGTAATAACAGAAATAGGAA
The DNA here is from genome assembly GCA_023658535.1 of Epichloe glyceriae. Taxonomy (NCBI): domain Eukaryota; kingdom Fungi; phylum Ascomycota; class Sordariomycetes; order Hypocreales; family Clavicipitaceae; genus Epichloe; species Epichloe glyceriae. Next base: position 86,446 of record CP098295.1, on the reverse strand, counting down.
AAAGGGAGGTTATAAGGTTGCTTACGTAGCCGAGTGAGGCTAGTCGTTAATGCGGCCAATCGTATCGCGTGCATTAATTCGGTAGACCCACTTTTAGTCTGATCCAAACATTAGCCGTAGGGGCTGAATATAAGCCGTAGGAAGCTCTAGCAATCTCTCTTTTTCTCTTTTAGCTAAAAACTCAAAAACGCAATAAAAATCGAATTAAAGGGAAGTGTTAACAAGTGGATCCTTTAGTGGAAATCCATGGCTGTGATTGGTCCGGGTTCAATCTATTCCAGACCGTTAATGTTAGGGGGAAATAAGGGCATTGTCACTTTACTAGTCTCTTCACCTAACCTTCCACACGTATATTGGCCTAATTGTTATTAATGAAGGTCTCAAGGCTTTTATTTAATGAGGCTTTTGTCATTGCATTGGCGATATTATCTCTTCCGTTAATCCAGCGGATCTCGTGGATCTCGCGCCGTTCGTATGATTATCGCAATGCTATAATATTAATTATGAGTCGCTTCTCCTTCGTTATTCTAAGCTTAATAAGGTATTCATAAAGCAAAAAGAGTCTATACAGACTATAATTAGCACCTATAGCAACTTCAGCTGCTTCATCACAATGTTTAGCGTGGTGTTCACAGCGTAGGTTACGTTAACGCCTTATACTATGCTATACAGCTCTAATACTAGGGCGCTTCTTATAACCCTTTTGCTTTTTGTAGAGCTATACGTGATAATATTACCTCTTATCGTGAATTCGGCGCTCTCGTTATTGCTTTTGTTACCTAGAATAATTACGTATCCTAGTTACAAGCTTAAGTCCTTATTATTTTGTAAAAGAACTGTTAACAAAGACATATAGCTTAGCGAACAAGAGATTAATTAGTATGTAGCGGAGGCCGCGGTCTTGATGTTCTATTTGCTAGTGAAGCCTTTTATTCAGTTATTTAATATTATTAATTGTGATATTGTGTTGTTAAGCAGCGACAGAGAGGTTATATAATGCTTTACGCTAATAGATTGTGGTAATATACGCTCTATAGGCGCGTTATTTAATGTACTATTAATGCTTTGAATCTATAGTTACATTAACAGGCTAAATCTTCTTGCTTTAGCCTTTCTAACAGAGGTTTAGCGAGCTATTATTAGATTTAGTTAGCATATAGCTATTAAAGATTAGCAGTGTTCCTGTGGTAAGCCTTTGCTTTGGTTTAGCGGTGAAGTTAGCTTTCTTTAGCTTGGATTCTTTACGCTTAAAGAAGGCATTATTACTAAGCCCTAAGGTATTATTAGTCTGCATTCTAATAATTCTAAAGCAGTCCTTGTTATCTAAAATTAATAGGCATAGGTTGTATGTTAAAGTGACTATACTAAGGTTATTATAATAATAATGGAAGTACGTTAACCACTAGTGTGTTCCTGCTTCCGCGATTTTGTAAAGGGGCTTAATGACTTCTATTACTGTTCCTTATAGATATAAGTGTTTAATCTAGTTAGGAAGTTACGCGATAATACACCTATTAAGCTTTGTTATTAACTGTACGTAGGCTTATGTGATATTGCGGATCCAAAGGCTAATGCCTTTCTTACAGAGGGAAGGGGCTAGGGCTATAATTAATTATTAACTAGCCCGTTAGATAGTCAGAGATTAGGTTAGGATATCAAATTTATCGTAATCACTGTGGCCTTAGATAACTAGCCGTGATTTCTCGTATAGTGTTTCCGTTCCCTTTCCTTTAACTTCTCAAACCATATAGGATTTAAAGATTTACTAGCTACTGTGTAGGTTTGGGTTAAATCTAATAAATCTAAAGACTTCGCGAGCTTGCAAAGCGCTGATTTCATCTTGATCAAAGCGTTTAAATAGGTTACCTAGAGTGGTTATCTTCCCTTCTTTACGAAGTTACATAGCTAGGTTAAAATTAGCTTTTTCCTTTGCTATAAGGAAGGTTTCACTTTAAATTAGCTCTTTAGGTAGCTAGAGAGGGTTCTTTCTAGGCCTTCCATAACCTCTCTTAGGTATTAGATTCGTGTTAGTTATGGTTTTTGGCTTTAGAGGTCGCCCTCTTTGTCTTATAGTATGCTCTTCTTCTTCTAGGTCAAAATTATTATCAGATTCGTTAGAAGCGGCTTTAGATTCTAGTTCTTCTCATTAGGGATCGTTATTATTACGTAGATATAGCTTGACAACAGTTAATCGAAATCTAGCAGGTCTGTACGGCATTTAAAGAGTGTAGCTTTTACCATTAGTAGCGATTAGCTTATACAGGCCCTGCTAGCCTTCTTTCTCACACCACACACACACATCTAATTGCAAAGGCAGTAAATATATAAGCGTTGTGTTTAGACTGTTACAGGTAGTAAGGGCATCTCTAACCTACCTTCTCACTAGGTATTATCAGGCTTTATCAGTCACTTTCCGTAAGATCGTAGCTTATTGTGTGATAGAGAGGCTTAGTGGTAAATCATTAGCTAGTTATAGGTATAAACTAAACACAAGGAGCGTAGGCATAAGGCTATCTAGCCCTACTAAATCATTAACGGCCTTAACAGCCATTTAAAGCTTTTAATCTATTGTCACGCTTATATTATTACCTAGCTCTTTGCTAATGATGTTGTACGCTCTTCTTAGCAGTCTGTGGTATTATTTAACCTTTCTAATGCTCTAGTGCGCTTCCACAAGCACTTCATTAACGCTAATTACTATAACGCGTGTATAGTTACGGAATTCGTTTAAGGCAAAATTCTTTCTAGTATTATAAACTATCTAGTCTAGAGGACCTAGATAGGTATTAATCTAGCACTCTTTTAGCGCGTTCTAGATATTATATGCTTTTTACTTCTAAGGTTTAAGGAAGTAAGCCACTTAGAACAAGGTTACCGCATTAATAATATAAAGCACAGGCTTTCTATTAAGGTACATCACATTAACAATTATCTCGTAGTTAAAGTCACAATCATCTTTTAATGTAAATCAGAATCGCCCTAGTGACTTCCCGTTAAGTTAATAGTGGTGGCAGACCTTCGTGATCTTCTTAATAACCTTATTGTTCACATCCTTGCCTGCGCGATGTAAGACCTTCAATAGCCGTTATATAGAAGGATATCCAAATCATTAATAAAGCTAACGAATTTGCTTTTCCAAGAGAAAGTAAGCCGTTGCTTCTGTGGCTTCTAGAGTCCACTACGGATATCCTTATTTCCTAATAATTAGGACCCTTTAATCGCCTTAAATTAGCACGTTCTTAAGGTTATTAATCTTAACCCTTATGTTATCTATATGATTAATACTATACAAGAACAGTGTGCTTATATTAATAACATAAAACGTGATAAGGCCAAAGACTGTAAGAACCTTTAAGATTCCTACTAATATTGCTAATCTAGCGCTAAATTCAACGGTTTATTGCCTCTTAATAGGTTCTATTATTAATAAGGGCATTCTCTTCACTAGGGCCTTAGCCTAGTTAATTCCAGCTGTTAAGAAGCCTGCCGCCCTAGTATTAGAAATAATACCTTTAAATACCTTATCTAAGTAGCGTTCCTCTAATATGTAGGCGGTTAACTAGGGCCTAAACGGATCCTCCTTATAGAGAGTATGCTAGAGGGCTTCCTTTCTAAGGTTTTAGAAGATATTACCTCCGTTCGCTAGCTTTATAGCACTTATAAAGAATTGCGTAACTATTAGCTTGCTTTTAATCTCACTGGATTCTTTAATAAAGGCTTTAGCTATATCCTAGGCATCTTTATTATTAGAGCTTTTGTTATTCTCTTTGCAGCGCTATTATCGCCTTCGTAGGCTTAGAGGAAAGCTCTATATTTACTATTAGAAAGAGAGTTCCTATGCCTCTTATTCTTCCACTATTATTGCCTTGCTTCTTAACAATCCTTATTGCTATAATTAGAGGACTAGTAGCTGTCTTTTCTATATATAAAGCATCATAGCCGTCGTTAGCGGCCTTAATCGCGACCTTAATCGCGACCTTGATTGCGATTAAGGCCTCTAGAGCGCCTATATTAACAATCTGTGAAGAAGTCCTTGTTAGTGCGGTTATTAGTATAGAACTATTATTAGCTAACTTCTTTTTAGGCCTTGGCGATGCTAATTAACTTGCAAAGATTGCTTACAAGGTCTTCGAATGTGTTATTAACTGCAAATTCTGTAAGGCTACATTCTAGTATACCTCTAATAGCTTAGAGAGTTTGTTTAACGAGTTCTATATTATTAGTAAGAGGGTTAAAGAGTTTGTTATAAATATCCTAAAGGCTTTAAACCATAGTGTTAAGGCACTCTATCTTTATTTTATTAGGATGTTTAGCGATAGTGCTACGTAGCGTAATGCTATTCCACTCTTAGCAGTAAAATTACTTATTTATAGCCGTTTTAAAGTGCTGTCTAATAAGCTTAACTATTTAATTAAATGTGAAGCCTACTAATAGCTTTATAGCAATATTTGTAAGATAGAATTTCTTTGCATTACCTATTAGTATTATAAGGAATGCTTTTGTAAGCGCGGTTTCCGTGAAGTTAAGCTAACAGCATTAATCTTGTAATATTACCACCTTCAGTCTAATGAAGTTAAACATCTTCCCACTGTATTTATTAGCCTCTTTATAGATCTTTATAAGATTAAGTACCTTCCTTATATTATTATAGTATTCCTAGGCTTAAGGTGTTATAAGGGGTGGTAAGAGGTATGTTCCTAGTTAGGCTTAAGGGATAATAGGAATAGCAGGTTAAGAGGGCTAGGCATCTGTAATTAGTAAGCTTAATGTTATTAACAATGGTTCTAGCGTAATATTAGGTGCTTGCAATAAGGAGCGTGAATTCTTTATTATTAGTATTAGCTTTGCATTTAGGTGGAGGTTTAAATAGAACCTGCCTGTGGCAATTTGCTTGTTAATCTCTTCTAAAGGCCATTTAGATTATACTTCTTCTTAGAGTACTCTTTTAAGTGCTTCAGTAATCCTTCCACTAGATCTTCCTACGTATACACTATGTTCGTGGAGGAGGTCTTATAGCGCTTTAGTTAGGCCTTTGTAAGCTCTGTTAAAGAGGTCTTTGTTCTAATTACTAAAGTCAAATTAGTAATTCTCCTATTATTCCTAATCTTTATATACTTACTCTTTATAGTAAAGGATTATATAAGCAATCTTATTATTAAGATTAGTGGTGGTTACGGTCTCTAGGTTAATATTATTGCTTATTAAGTCCTAGTCTGTTAACAGGTTCTTCTAGTATTATCGTATCCGCTCTAGAAGCTCTTCTCTTATTAGATAAGAGTAAGGGTTTTAAGGGTCTTCTACCTAAGAAGTTATAATAAAAGAGAGGGGGAGGAGAAAAGAGGAGGAGGAGGAAAAGAGGAGGAGGAGGGGATTTAGCTAGCTTATTAGCTAAGATTCTAAGATAGTCAGCGGGGTTAAATCCTTATAGCGCTAGCCCCTAATTAGACAAAGGCTAGTAATTTAATCCTTTAGAAGCCTAATACCGCAAAGGCGTTATCTTCTCCCTGTAACACGTCTTCTTACAGAGGTAATTATATATCTCTTCTTAGTATTCTCTTACTGCTCTGTGGTTAGTCATGCTAAATCCTTCTTAGTTAAGTAACCACTAATTAGTGTTAAGTTAACTAAGGGGGATTTAGGTCCTATAACCACAGGTCACTAGTGCACTAGTTACTTAATGTAAAAGGTTTAATTTTACTTATCTTCTAGGTCTAGCTATAGGGGGATTAAGGCTATAGATATACCTTAATCCTAGGGATACCTCCGTATACGTAGTGTTGTAGGTTAAACACGCTGTCTAAGGCAAAGTGAGGCAATAGTCCTATGCGACCAATCGCGTTACTAGTCTAGGTGAGGCAATAAGACCCCGTGCGCCAGTTACGTTCTAGTGCATAGTAAGGCAATAAGACCCCGTGCACCCAATCGTAATTCAGTGCACAGTGGGGCGATGAGACCCTGTGCATCCAATCGCAATTCGGTGCAAAGTGGTGACGAATTCGTCCGCAACGAATTCGCAGCGATTCCAACAACACCCTTACTAAAGAAGAGAAGAAACGCTTATAAATTATCTAAGAGTGTGAAAATTACAAGAAATACGGTTTTAGAGAGGTAAGAAGATCTAATAAATTTAAATATATATATTACTTAGCTATTACTAGCCCTTACCTAACTAATAATAACAATAAGTTACTGAATTTTATTGTATTTAATAGCGAATACTAAGTTAAGTAACAATTATTATATAAACAGGGTTTTGTATTACATTTATGTATTTACATACTAGCGCTAGAAAAACAAAACGCGATAGTAGGACGGATTACGTACATTAAGATAGCTCTAGAACTAGCTGATTTTAAAGAGGAGCAAGGCAAATTTAAAAGCGAATTAAACAGTTTACTACTTTAACTAGGAGTAGCCTATATCTTTAAAAAGCAAGGACTTAGAAAGCGTTTTTAGAAACTTATAAAAGGGCAATAGCTAGAAAAGGAAATCGCGCAAATTTATTAGCGGATTAAGCGACTGCATTAGGAACAGCACCTAGAAAATTCAAAAATAGCATAGGAGGAAACACCTATAAAGGGTCTATTAGCTAAGAGAAAAGAAAAGGCTAGTGTAAATAAAAGCAAGGAAGTTAATAACGCGGCAAGACTATTATTAAAAGCATTAAAAAAATTACAAGAAGAGGCTATAAAGGAGCTAGTTAAAGATAATCTAGCTAGACGTAAGAAATAAGAGCTTTTAGCAAAAACAGAGTCTAGTTAAAAGACAGCTAGATTAGGCGATAAGGAAAATGACCCTAGCTACATTAATCTCACTCACGCGCAAGAAAGTGCAACTGACTTAGATTAGGATTCTGACTCTAAAGCATAGGCTAAAATAGGAGTTAGAGAAAACCAGTTAGACTCCGAATATAACAAAGAACTAATTAAATCTAACTTTAGAGAGGAAGAGGACTAGATGCTAGCGGAATTCCTTATCAGGCTATTATAGGTGCATAAGAGGATAGAAGGCCTTAATTTTAACTTAATGTTTACAAGGTTTAGAAAACCTAGCTTAAGGACAGACGCCTATAAGCTAATGCCTAAAATCAGTGTAGTAGTAAGAAAAAGGGCTATAAAGGAATTCAATACTAAATATAAAGGTAAAGGCATTAAAGGCGTTAACTTTAGCACCTTCTAATATACTTAAGTAGGTTAACGCGTAAACGAGGTATAGACAGTAAACTATGCGATATAGGCTTGCGCGTATAAATTTACGCTTAAAGGAGCTATAATAGTAAATAATAGTCTAAAAGTGGACCTAAATAACCTGTATTTTATACTTTAGTAAAATGTAATTATATAGCTTTTTGCTATCTTTAAAGAACAGAAAGCAGTACTAAAAGCAAGGATAATAGTAGTAAAGTAATTAGGGAAACCTATTAAAAGAGTAACAGCAAATCTAACGGAATATAGAGCAACGCAATAAGCTAAGAATTAGGCAAAGACGGCGGTAGTAGCTTTCTATAACAGTATGACAGTCAAGCGTGGTTAACAGATAGCCACATATAATAGCACTATATCGCTGCCACCACGCGTAAAGCTGCTAGCTCTGCGATTCGCAGACAAATTCGGAGCAGTAAACGCTACAATTACAGGAGCGCTAGCTAGTATTAGTTAATCTGATTTACTTTTAATTAGGACAGACAAAGCGTAGCCCTAAAAATTAGTTAAAGCTAGAAAAGATAAAGCTAGAAAAGAGTAGCACACGTAGAGCAAGCTAGACGATTTAGTAGATTAAGTTAACTAGGTAAAGGTGATTATAGAGGAAATTAACAAAAAGATTACAGAAGCTATTACTATAGTAAATAATAACCCCGTGGCGTGGTGGTTACACGCTGTGGAGACCTGTTCCGGGTCGCAGGTCGTGGGTTCGAATCCCACACGGGGCACAATTCTAAAGGTCTTGGTCACACCTTTAGAATTGAACCAATCGTAGGGCAAAGAAAAGTGGAGTTGTGCCCCACTTTTCCTTGCTTTGCAAGCGAATTAAACAAGCTATCTCGCTATATAAATTAGCTAGGATACCCAGAGCTCTAGGGTTATAATTTGAGCTAGGGTTTGCAACTATATTGCATATTTAGGTAGTGGGAACCAGATTGTAGAAAACGGGGGATAAGTATAGTGGAAAAAATCGTTGTAAACAGTAGCTTAGGTATCCAACTTTGTACGTATAGGATAAACACATATTGCATAACAAATCGTAATAGGTTTTTCACCCAACTAGGCAACTAACTAATTATCTAATTATTAATTGGATAATTAGTAACCTAGTACGGTTTTCCTATTACAAAGCATATATCACCGCAGGAGTACTAGTAAATAGCATAAATTGCTATCTAGCGTAATAAATATATATATATATATATATAGTAAATAATATAACGGAATTAAACAAAAATATAGCTAAGTAAGTGTAGGATAAGGCTAAAAGGTTAAAAGCTAAATTCGCATAAGTCACAGCTATTCTAAAAGACTAAAAGAAGAAAATCACAGGTCTTTAAAACACTAGAAATTTAACTAATCCTAGCAAGAGATTTAACAAATTATTAGGATTCTACACTTGCAAATCCGATTTTAACCTCAAATTAGACCGGATTTAGGATAACTTTAAAGAGATTTACTAGGAACAAAGCCATAATCGCAAAAAGTCTAAGCACTTATTTAGAAATATAATAAGCTTACTGCTAAAGTCAGAGAATTAAAGACCACCACACCTCTAGCTAGTACTCGCATACTAGAGAAGCAATTAGGCGGCAAAACAACTAGATCCGACGCGAAACGGCCACGTAAGGAATTAATTATACTAGGAGAACTACAAAAGAAGGTAAAGAGAATTCCTAATCCTAGGTTAAAGCTAATAGCTACGGAAATAAGGACAAAACCCTTATAGCCTAAGGAGACGCTAATATAGAAGAAGATAGATTTAATATTATAGAAGGCAGTAAATAGCACTAAGAAAGTGCTAGGAGAGGCTAAGGACAAATTCGCGGATTTGCTTAAGTAAATTAATAATTTAGACAAGTAAGAAAATAAGGGCTAATTAGTAATAAAAGGTAATAATGAGGAAAGATTAGAATAATAGTAGCTAGGGAAGTATCTTTATTATTTAATATAATAAGTTTAGATATATAAATAAAATATGCATTATAGGAAGGCATAATGTAAGATTAAGTAAACTTACAATATTACAATAATAAGTGTAGTGGCAAACATGCTAATCCTATCTTCTTTATACTAGTTATTATATATTTCCTTTATACTAGTTATTATATTTAAGGAGGATTTTTTTCTTTTACTATTACAAGGACAAATCTAGCTATCCGCTAAAGTATAACTAGGATAGTTATCTTTTAAGGCGCGCCTAGCACTTATTATAGTACAAAATAGTGAGTAAGCAAAAGCCACTTATAAGAGGCTAGATTTAACACACTAGCTTAGGACATTAACTTACTTCTTACACATTACCAAACACTTACCAGTAGCTTTCGCAAGTGAACATAGAACGACTTATGACCTGTTAAATCCGTTAGCCCCTCTGACGGAATTGACACCCTACGTGCAAAGCCAGCACGTAACACTGTGCAGCAACGCAACTAGGCAACTAGTGGGCCTCTAAAATAGTGCTATAAATAGCATTATTTTAACACTATCTATGCCCCTTAAAGTATTTCTTATGGAATCCTCTCATAGCACAATATGTATAGTGGCGAATCTCTTCGAACACTTGAGGCTTAATTTGTTAACGCGATTGTTCTAAGCCTTGCTATAATGCGGACAAATAGGTAATCGGGGTTTTAAAAGACGGCGGGACACTTAGTGATAGAGTTAAGTGGGAAAGCACTTAGATAACGGTAATAACAGCGGCCTAGATGTTAAATTTTGGTGCTTGCCTAACCACAAGATGCGATAATAAACGAAAGTGTTTGTACTTAAGGTCGCCGTTTTATAACCTTTAACGGATAACTAAGAGGTCAGAGGCTAGGAAATCTCTGCCTATTCTTAAAGCTAGTGACAAAGTAACTTCAGATGCAGACAAGATAGAGAATAATTTGCCTATCGCTGCCACGAATAAGCGTGGCCTTTCTGGCATATCTGTGCTATCGTTAGACTAAGAAGCTTCGCGTTATGTGTTTCGCTTAGCATCACGTAATGCCTCGCAGACGCTATTAAGCGAGTCACCTAGAGGGTTTTTGAGAATAGTTCCGCGCTCTTCTTGAGTAATTTGAGCCATTTTCCAGCCTCTGGAAGGCAAAGGTTGACTTTAGTTCATTTTTGGATTAATAGAACGGTCACGTCGCTCGATGAAGTTGACGAAGGCAGCTTGACTCTCGGCTCTGCAAGGGTAGGTATGTTTTCGCTAATTAAGCCAAGGAGTCCCCCAAGACTAGTGCCACGGGCCCTGAAGACGATGAGCAGAGGATGTGGGGCGGGAAAATTTCGGTTATCAATGTGTCACGTGATTATTGTCCGGTTAACTTGGATGTGGGGGTGATCAAAGTCAAAATCACGCCGCGAGGATGAGGGCACCAGCTACCTTCTTCTATTGCAGCTACTATCAGTGCGCCATGCCATGAAGCGAAACGCATCCGACAATCACGAGAATGCCCCCATCGCCAGAGGTGACGCCTCCACAGAGCTTTAGGAGCAGTCCGCCGACTCCGCCTCCGACTATTAAGAAGACATCACACGCTGTTGCACGTGTTATTGCAGACATCAAATCGCGGCAGACCGGGCGCAGCGGTTCGATTGAAGCCTGGATCACCTATCCATTGGATGTGGATCAGTACGCAGAGCTGCTAGAGCAAGTCCATGGTGATGCATGTCTCTCGGGCTATGTGCATCAAAAACTTCGGTATGGAACTGTATGAGGTTAATATGATACTACGAGGCTGATGTTAATATTCCTTATAGGTCCCACTATATTCCCTTTGCGAAGCGACTCGTGTTTCAAATGCCTACACAGTTGCATGAATGGATTATCTCCACTGTAGTCGGGGAGGTATCGCGTCAACTACAGGTGCTTGGTACTAGACATGATGCATCGGCTGCCTTTGCACGGGCGGTAGTGGCACGTGGGTCCCCACCCTCGACTTTACTGAAGCAGGCTATGGAAGACATGATCCTGACGCGCAGTTCCGGCATCTGGACGCACAGTACCCTGGGGTAGTGATGGAAGTTTCATATTCTCAGAAGCAAAGGGACATGCCATATATAGCCGAAGATTACATCCTCGGGTCCGATGGTGATATTCGACGCGTTATCTGCCTAGATATTGGGTACCCGCATAACAAGAAGGCGACATTATCAGCTTGGGAACCTAGTGTTATAACTAATGAAGCTGGAGAACCCGAGTTGATCGCCCAGCAGATCATCGTAGACATGGTATGTGGCGACCGCTGATTTGCAGTATGAGATTGCTTACAACACTAGTAGATAATCCGTGACGAGCAAGGCAACCCAGGCTCTGATGAAGAAGCAGGTCTCTTACTCCAGCTCCGAGATTTTGCAACAGAAACGTTAGTGGGGTCTGAGCCTCTCACTAATCGTATTCACATACCCGCCAGTGAACTTTGTTCCTACCTGACGCAGGCGGAGGAGACCATGGCTTTGCTAAAGCAGAAGCAAGGCGCTGTCCGGGAGACGAAGCCATGGGTGAGGAAGAGGCGGCGGCAGCAAACACCTCCGGAAGAGTTAGACGATAGCCGCGAAGTTCAATTTAGGAAGATTGAAGAGAAAGCAATGGCTAAGGCCGAGAAAGACGACTCGTCGTACAAGACGACTTCAGACGAAGAGAGTAGATGCGAATAGCCTACAGACAAGCGTTACTATTTACAACTGTACCCACTATTGCTGCCGAATTTGGGCAAGTGGCTTAATTGCCACATCCCACAGTAGAAAATGCACGTAATGTCTTAGGACAAAGCCTCTTACTATAAATCTTCTTGTAATATTACGAAATTTTTAATAACCTAAGCCTAGTGTAAGGGCTTAGGCTTTGCCTAAGCATTAGTTGTAGTGCATATAACGAGGGGGCTAATGGAAGACAATAAGGGAACGGAGAAGAGGGCTAATGTCAAGGCTTATGGGCTAGTAGAATAAACAGAGTGAAGGTATAATTGAGGTGTCACTGCTATTAAGCTAAATACTAGGGGTGTGTGCTTGTTATAAACTGGCCTTAGGGCAACTGCAAATAAGCGTTTAAAGTGTAATTACTATTCTTAAAGAGAAAGGAAAGAACTAGACAAGAGATTACATAGCGCCTAGCTATATATCCCCCTATGTGTAGTCTATGCGCATAGCGCGTAATAGCCCTAAGTCCTAAGTATATTTGCATATAACACATATTCTTTTCGCACACTCTTTACACCCTTTTACACACTCTCTATATCCCTTCTAGACCTAAGAAGGACTTAAGTCTTAAGCTTAAGTCTATAATATACTCCCTTTCTTACCCCCTCTCTTCTTACTCTATAGGAAAAATTTTTATACCTCTCTTACTCCTTATCCTTCCCTTTACTTTCCTATATATATTCTAGTAGTCTTACTTCTCTAAGGGTAAATTAAACTATAGTTATTTTTACACTTATTTTAGGCTATTACTTATTTATATATTCCCTTATTTTACCTTAAACCTATCTAGTGCCTTAGTATTTTATATATTCTCTAGGGTTTTTATATTAGCTATATATAACCTTTTTTTTAACTAGAATATTATAATTTAATCCCTAGCCTAGCGTATTCTTAGCTATAAGAATCTCCTTTACCTAGTACTCTATAAAATTATTATCTATATTTATTATTATTAGCTCTAGTAGTGTTATGAACTGGCCTTAGGGCAGCTGCAAACAAGCGTTTAAAGTGCGATTGTTATTCTTGGAGAGGAAGGAAAGAACTAGACAAGAGGTCGCATAGCGCCTAGCTATATACCCTTCTGTGCGTGGTCTGTGCACATAGCGCGCAGTAGCCCTAAGTCCTAAACATGTCCGCACATAACACGTGTCCTTCCGCACACTCTCCGCGTCCTTTCTGTACCTGAGAAGGACCTGAGCCTTAAGCTTAAGTCTATAATATACCCCCTTCTTACCTCCCCTCTCCCCCTCCTTAGGAAAAAAATTTTTATGCCCCCTTACTTCTTATCCTTCCCTCCGCTTTCCTGTGTGTGTTCTAGCTATCTCACTCCTCTAAGGGTAAATTGAACCGCACCCGTTTCTGCACCTGTTTTAGACTGTTACTTGTCCGCACATCCCCTATTTCGCCTTAAACCTATCTAGCGCCTTAGTGTTTTACATATTTTCTAGGGGTTCCTATGTTAGCTATATATAACCTTTTTATTTAACTAGAACGTTATGATTTAATCCCTAGCCTAGCGCATTCTTAGCTGCGAGAATTTCCTTTACCTAGTACTCCGCGAGATTGTTATCCGTATCCGTTATTGTTAGCTCTGGCGGCGGTCTTTTATTAGCTAGCTTTTGACTTGGTAACGGGTCCTCTGCTGCCCTCTAGACTAAATTCACATAAAAGACTAGGTGTAGCCCCTAGGAATATCTAGCTTTATAGTTAATGGTATTAGTACCTCTAGCACCTTATACTTAGCTATAACCTAGTCTAGCTTCTTATATAGGCGGTTTGTTTTAATGTTCTTAAGACTTAGCTACACGTAGTCCCTAACCTAGAACCGTTCTATAGGTCTCTGACTGCTATTTGTGTTTTCCTGTTACTGTTACTAGACAAAAGCTATAGCTACCTGCGTTAGGTCTGTGCCCTCTTTTAAATGCTGTAGGAATGCTTATACTTGCCCTTTTACTAAAGTCCTTAAAGCTTCTGTAAATAGTGGTGCCTAGATTATAGGTATATTAAAGCTATGAAGAGCTATATTTGTACTTACTCCTGTTACTAAGGAATCCCTGTTATTTAATGCTAGTTAACAGGCTAGTAAGTGATCTGCCCACTTAAATTGCGAAAAGGATAATATTACCTGTAACACCGCCTAAACCTCCTGGTTAGCTCTCTCCGTACCTCTATTTATCTACGGGTGGTAAGAGGTTAATAGTAATTACTTAGTGCTAACCTTCTTGCAGAGCGCTGTCTAAAAGTTACTTAACTAATCTAACCCGCAATCTATGATAATCTAGGTAGGGAACCCGTGAAACCGCCACTAATAGTGCTTGAACCGTTCCGCACACGCCTTGGCCTCTATTAACGTCATGGCCTTGAGTTACACGAATTTGGAGAGTCTATCCGTGATGACTATTAGGAACTGTGGGTTAGCCTAGTCTCTAGTGAGGAGCTCCGTTATGAAATTAATAGAGATCTATAACTAATATCTGTCTGGTGGGGAATTAGCTTTAGCAAGCCCTAATATAACTATTAACTCTTTTATCCCCCGTAGCAGTGGCAATTACATATAAACTATGCCACGTCCTGTAATATGCTATCCTAATGGAAGTCCCTCTAAAGCGCCTTGAAGGTGGTGTTCTGCCCTGGATAACCTAGCAAGGGTGAGTTATAAGTCCGCTAGATTAAAGTTATAGTTAGAGGCTCCTACTTTAGTACCTAAGTCTGGCCTTAGAATTAAAGCGCCCCTTTACGCTAATCTAACAATCCGTAATCTGTTCTTATGTGCTAGCGGCATTAGGAAACTTCTAAGCTCTAGCCCTTACTGCCTTAAGCCGTAGTCTATAAGTCTTATTATAGGCCACGGATTAATCCTATAGGGATTGGAGGTGCTTGTCTGCAAATAAGGAGTCCCTAGCTGGGATGCTTATTACTTAGGCTAAATTACCCTCTATTGTGTTACCTTCTAAAGCCGAGTTATCCTCTGGAGTAGTGCCCTCCAAAACTAACACAGGCCTAATACTAATGCGCGGCTAACCCTGACCGAAGCTAAACTAAGTAGGCGTTGTTGCTAATTGTATAATAGGCGCCTTTGGTTTAGCTAACTGTGCCTCTTCCTAATAGCGCCTTAATAATGCATCTGGCCGGCCTGCCTAAGTCCCTAGCCTATAGCGCAAGTAAAAATTAAAAAGTGCTAGAGTCTTTGCCTATTGCGCCTGTTATTCTAATATCTCCCTTAGGGCTATAAAGTACTCTAAGTTCTTATAGTCTATAAGTATTATAAACAGACTGCTAACACTCTGTAGCTCTGCTAACCACGCCTTAAGACACGAGATAATTACTAGAAGTTCCTTGTTATATATTGTATAATTCCTTTGAGCTGGTTGTAAATGAGCTAAGTGATACGCTACTAGATATAAGACCCCTTTGTTATTTGTCTAGGATAGGTAATCTCCTAATGCTATTCCTAAGCAATCCGCCTTTACCACTATGTCCTTATTAGGGTCCTATTATATAAGGATTAGGTATAACATAAAAGCTAACTTTAATGTCTTAAAAGCCTTATTATATACCTCTGTCTAGCGGAATACCACGCCCTTCTTTGTTAGGTTAATTAGGGGCCTGTAACGTCTAAAAATTGTGGTATGAAATTACAATAAAAGTTAGCAAATCCCAGAAACCCGCGCACTCCTCAGACCTGTATTAGAGCCTCCTAATCTCTGATTGCTGCAATCTTTTCGTTATCTAGGCAAATCTGTTTTCCTATGTAAATAATAAACCTAAGGTACTTTACCTCTTTTATAGCGAAGACGCATTTCTTAATGTCTAGATTTAGCCTAGCCTGTTATAGCCTAGCTAGCACCCCACGGACTTTTTATATGTAGTCTTTCTATAAACCCCTAAATAAATTAAGACATTATTAAGGTAAGCTATAATATAGTCCCTAAGAATACTACTAAGCGCTCTATTAATATACCTCTAGAAGGTTACAGGTGCGCCTACTAAACTAAAGGGGTATACTAACCACTTAAATAATCTAAACCGCGTCTAGAAAGCAGTCCGGTGTTCCTGGCCCTTAGCGATATGAATACAATAGAACGCTGCTTATATATTTAGTTTTATAAACTATTTTGCTTTAGCTAAGGAGCGTAGTGTCTCCTTCACTAAAGGTAAGGGGTAGCGGTCCTATTCTATGATCTTGTTTAGCGCGCGATAGTCTACACAGAACCTCTAGCCGCCCCTAGGTTTCTTTACTAGTAAAACTAGTGCTGCTGCTAAAGATAAGCTTGCCCTAATCTAGCCCTTATCTATTAAGTCCGTTACCTGCTTGCGTATCTCTAGGAGGTGTTAACGTGGCATGTTATACAACAGTGCCTAAGGTAAGTCTAGTTTGTTGCCCTCTATATCCCATTTAAGGCGAATGTAGTAGTTAGACTTGCCCTTATGTAGTAGGAGGGCGTTTGCCTTACTCTTCTAAAAAGATCCTTAAAGTCCTGTAACTCCTCTAGTAAGGCTGCTAAGAGTTCCTGCTCTATAGGTTTTAGCGTGGCGTTAATCTGTAGCATAGACGTAATCTCCTATAAGCTTATAGCGCACAGCTATATGTGCTCCTTCTACTTCCTTGCCCTTTACACTATTCCTGCAAATAATAATCCTATAATATATACCGTGGGCTTCTCTACCCCTTTGCTAGCTGTGGTCTAAATCTGTAAGTTATTAGCCACCCCTACAGTAAGCTAGCGATACTTCACGTTTAAATTAATGTTATAGCGGGCTATTTACAGTGTCCCTAGGATAAGTTATCTTATTAATCCTAGAATTATGTACGCTATAATTAGCGTCTCCTATCTATCTATATCTATCCGAAAACGGACGATATGTGTTATTAACAAGCTTTTCTTGTGATCCTCCCTTCCCTCTCTTTTTACACTAACCGTAGTGTAAACCGTTCTCTTAGTTAGTAAGGGGATATGTTCTAGTCGTAGCTTCTGGACTAAGCGTTTACTAATAGCAGTATAGTAGTTATATCCTATGTTAACTTATGTATCCAAAAAGGTTGTCTTATTTATTAATATAGGGACTAAGAAAGGTGATGTATCTATATTGCTCTGGATTTGTTTAAAGTTATCCTTAATAATAATAGTATGCTATAAAGCCTCTCTAAGCTCCTAATTCTCTTCCCTATTTAAATAACTTAATAAAGGGGCTCCTCTTTTCCTAACTTATTACTTAAGTCCTTAGGGTTAATGTCTTCCACGTCGCACGCGTTAACTAACAGCGTCTCCTTTGGGCGGAGGGCATAGTGTAAGGGGCATTTTATAACCTAATGCTTGTTAGAACCGCATTACAGGTACCTACCCTCCTTGTAGTAGGTGTCTAGCACTTCCTAAGAGACCTACTTCGCCTACTTTACGCCCCTTTATTGCTTATGCTTAGTTGTGCATATTGGGCTAGGGCCTTACTAGAACCTTTTCAGGCCCTTATTATGCCTGCTAATTAAACGTCTGTTATTAGAGTGTCCTTATCCTGTGGATAGGACCTCTCCGCAAGGGCCATAGGTTAAGACTGCCTACGTAATTAATACTTCTCCTCTAGCTAGTAGGACTTAATATCTAATATAATGCTCTAAAAGCGAGCCACTGCCACTAGGTAGTTAGCCTAGGGAATGTCTTAGCTAATACTATAATCTCTTATCTGCTTGTTAAGTGTGGTGCGTAGTTTAGATAACTTTACCGCGTCTGCCTAATCTAACCTACTTATAAGCGCTAACTTCTGCTTAAACTAAATGTAGAAGTCGCTAAAACGCTTATACTATTATTGCCTTAGCTAGTTAAGCTTAGTAATAGCTATCTCCTGTTAATAAGGGTTATTAAACATTTCCCCTAAGTACTTAAGGAAGTGTCTTAAGTTAAAATAAACTAGGTGCCCCTTTTTAAAGTAAGGAGCGACTTAGGCCTATACCTTGGGCGAGAGATTCTAGTAGATAAAGCACTATTAATCTTATGTAGTACTGATAAACTCCTGATCTGTTAGTAACTTGTGACCTATAAGGCCTTTCTAGGCTAAGAACAATACTTTATTGCTGTTAAATAGTGGGCCTATTAGTAATGGCTTCCGCTTGATAGGGTTCTGCGTGAGGGCCGCATTCTGCCTGTTAGTGAGGTTAGTGATTTGGGCCGCCTGCCTCTTGATGACCTCCTGTAACGCCGCTATCTTGTTAGTGTCTATAGTAAAGAATAATAAATGTTATGAACTAGCCTTAGGGTAGCTATAAATAAGCGTTTAAAGTGCGATTGTTATTCTTAGAGAGGAAGGAAAGAACTAGATAAGAGGTCGCATAGCGCCTAGCTATATACCCTTCTGTGCGTGGTCTGTGCATATAGCGCGCGCAGCAGCCCTAAGTCCTAAACATGTCCGCACATAACACGTGTCCTTCCCGCACACTCTCCGCGTCCTTTCCGTACCCGAGAAGGACCCGAGCCTCGAGCTCGAGTCCATAACAAGTAGTAGTCTTTTATTAGCTAGCTTTTAACTTAGTAATAGGTCCTTTACTACCCTTTAGACTAAATCTATATAAAAGACTAGGTATAGCCCCTAGGAATATCTAGCTTTATAGTTAATAGTATTTTAGGGTTATATCGGATGGGCATCTAGGGGTAGGGTTTGGCAGCGCACTCGGCGTCGCGCGCGCACGAGGTACTTGTGCGTGCACGCTAAATTCGGCGTGCACGCACATGTACCTGTGTGGTAGAAAAAAAGGCCCACTATTTAAGGCGGTGAGTAAGGAGATAAGGATGCGGGGTTTTTTCCTAGGGTATATGAGTCGCTTTATTCAAGTAGGCCCACTTTGTTTACATGCACTTAATTAAGAAGCCCCTATATATAAGGTGCTTTATTCTATACAGCTAATTAAGAAGTATTATTTATAAGATCCATGTCTATTCCTTTTGTGCAAGTATACCACACTAGGAAGCGCGTTAATAAGGGCATCTGTACAATATCTATGCGTTACTTCATTTAAGTGCACGACGCTAGAATATGTTAATAAGGGCATCTGTACAATATCTATGCGTCGCTTCATTCAAGTGCACGATGCTAGAATATGTTAATAAGGGCATCTGTATAATATCTATGCGTCGCTTCATTCAAGTGCACGACGCTAGAATATGTTAATAAGGGCATCTGTACAATATCTATGCGTCGCTTTATTCAAGTGCACGACGCCAGAATATATTAATAAGGGCATCTATACAATATCTATGCATCGCTTCATTCAAGTGCACCACACTAGGATGTGTCAATCCATACCCTATATAAAATGTATGTGAGGCGCTTTATTTAAGTGCACTACCCCTAGGATGTGTTAATCCATACCCCATATAAAATGTATGTAAGGCGCTTTATTTAAGTGCACCACGCCAGGATATGTTAATCTATACCCCATATAAAATGTATATAAGGCGCTTTATTCTACCTAATTAAAAACCATTAAGAAGGTCCCCGCTTAGGAAGACTAGTTATAGGTTTTATATAGGGTTCCTAATATTAGGACTCCTATCTTACATAGGGACAGAGACAGAGAATAGATAGTATGCGTTACATTTACTTATCTATTCTAGGCTATCTAAGAAAGGGAAGAACAAGAGGTTAAAAGAGGGGGCACTCTTGTGAGAATAAAAAGGCCGCCGTGTGTGGGTTACGTGGCCATAGGCCCTGCCCTATTACATAGCCGGATTGCGGGCGCCTAGGGGGTTGTGCGCGCACACGCGCAAGCCAACCTGCCGCTAGCCATACCCGTGGCTGTGAAGGAATTAATATGATATTTGTTCTAACACTAGTAGTCTCTTTTATTTAAGTAGTAAAATATAGAATAGCGGTTTTTTTATTATATAAGCAAAGCTAATCCTAAAACAAAAGAGATAGTACTCTTACACGCATTTTCTATAGAATAGCACCTCCCGCGCTTGCGCGCATATATTAGCACATAGAACAAGGGAAATGGCGTTTTCCGGCCTCTTTCTAAGGTCTATAATCAGATCGGCTAATTAAACAGGCTAGGGCCTGCTTTATTATTTACTTAAGAAGATAAGGGACTTACATAGTCTGTGGCATTGCGAGGCTTAAATACGTGCAAACGCGTGACATTCTATTACATAGAAAATACATAAAAGAAGTTCTTCTATTAGGCCCTGTAAACCTTATAGTTAAGATCTGTAGATCTTAATAAGGCTAAAAGGGTCTAAAAAGGTCCCTACACATTCACTCTAATCTATAGATAGAATAAAGGTTTATAATCCCTTACTCTTTTCTTCTATTTATAATACTACTACCCTTACTTATTCTATTCTTTATACTATTACTATAACTAGAAGGGTTATTCCAGTGAAAATCCTGTGAAATCACGTGATATTTTTATTTTATAATTTTATATCCTAAAAAGAAAAGTCCTACCTTTTATTACCTAACTTCTTCCTTCCTTCCTTCCTTCTTTATTACACTTCTTCCTTTATCACTCCTACCTAGCTCTAGCTAAATATCTTAAGCATATACCCTTAATGTCCTAGCTCTATCCCCTTACATAAATAGATAGGCTTCTGCCCTTCTCTAAGTTTTACTAGGTATAGGGCTGGCATATATTCTGCGAACCAGGTTGTAATATTTCGCATAATTACATCTTCTTTCCTAATATATGTAATTCCTGCCTTTAGAAGGGTATATAAATAGGTAAACTTTATTATAACTTAGAGAATAAAGACGATATATACACTAGCTATCGCGTTGTAGGTTAATATTGTAACTAGAATAGACTAACTCTTTATAGTAACCCTGTACTTAGCTACTATTATAAATATATTATAGCTACCCTTTATTACTTTCCTTCCTTTATTTATATAGTAGAGTGTAATAAAGATAGTAACCCTAATTTTACCTTAGTATTTGCCTATTTTATTCTTCCCTTTATAGGTATTAAAATCCGCTAGATATATTAGCCCCTAGAGCTATGGACTTGTTCTAATAGGGTACTAGCTACTAGGTTAGAGGCACTACTAGACCTGATAACAGAGCTAATAACAATAGAGCCTAGTAACTAGCCCCTTACATCCGCGGCTATAGCTAATCTAGGTAATCCGAGATTTCGTGTTAATAACTGGATTTAAGACTATATAGAGGTTACACGTTATAACAATTAATTTAGCAATAAGGCGGAGAGGGAAGACATTAAGAACTCTAAGCTCTAATACTTAGCAATAACTAGGACTAGTTTTACTATTATACCTAGTAGGAAGTATAGGCGTTTAGGTGAACGTTAGCCCTGCAGAACTGTATTATATGCGCTAAACTGTATTATATAATTAGTAGCACCCGCAGCTTAGCAGTAGGAATAGGCCTCTAGAGGATTATATGCTTACTCATTACCTATATTAGAAGGAAGGAGAGGTTATATTATTACTCTTTACCCACTACTACTACTATATTCTTAAGATTATTAAGAAGAATAAGAAACTTATAAAATTAACTAGCTTATACGTTTATAAGAAGAGAATAATAAGATATTAATTATTACTTTCTTTATTCTTACGTATTATATTTGTCTTTAAGAAAATAATAGTAGCTATATTAGCTTTAGGTCTATAGACCCTAATAGCAGCCTTATTCGCTTTATATCTACAGATCCTAACAGTAGCCCTATTAGCTTCAGGTCTGCAGATCCTAATAGCAGCCTATTAGGGTTATAGAGGCAATAGAGGTAACTAAGGCGATGGCATTATGTACAATAGGGTCTAGTGGCGGGTCGCACTGACCTAGCCGCGAGCTAGTCACGTGCACACTAGAGGGCGTATGTAGTGAGGGCCGCACACATAGAATGTAGGAGGCCAGATATTAAAACCTTTAAGCACACACCCCTACCTTTTAGCTTAATAGTAGCAATACCTTTATTATACCTTCACTCTATTCACGCGACTAGCCTATAAGCCTTAACAAAGCCCTATTAGCTTCAGGTCTGTAAATTCTAATAAAGTAATTTAGAAAATCTAGAATAAGAGTGCTAGGAGTGTTAGGAGCAGAGGCAGCGGGGTTATAGACAGGAGAATTATATAATTAATCCTTTAGCAGTTATCTAGACCTTTAGTAGTGGCAAGGACCTCCTACATAAGAAAGGCGAGGTTAGAGTTCAAACCCTTCACAGACTAACCTATAAGAAAGAGTTAATAATAGCCTAATTCTATATTATTTTTACGTGCGCTTTTATTATAATACACTAACTATCTTAGAATTCGTGCCTCCTTTATCTATAGTAAATCACTTAGAACCTCTAAGAATATCCCGCTTTATAGTAAGATTTAAACCAAAATTAATCTAAAATGCCCTCTAACTTAGCATCTAACGCTAAATTAAGCGCCCTAAAGCGTGGCTATAGTCGCCCCCACTTAACCCTAAAGAAAAGCAAGAGCGTAAAAATACTAGGTAGCAGAGATATTAAGCAAAGAAGAGGCAGGAAGTAGCAGATTAGGAAGTAGCAGATTAGGATACGTAGCTTACGTAACTAAGGAGATCCCAAAGGCTTGCCAAAGCGACCCCAAGTGACCGCAGTACTATATTACTAGTGCTATCCTTACCGCTACCTCTTAATCGCTTGTTGCCCTTAGTAAAGGAGCTATTGCCTAGCCTCTAACCCCAGATAGTTATAGTAGGTAGCTCCGCCTCCGGCGTCCTTTAGCAATACTGCTAGCATTAGGAGAAAAAGATAAAGCACGAGCGCGGCGTTAACTCCATTACCACTGTACTACAGGATATTAAGCTAGTGAGCGACCGTGGCACGCCAGCTAGCAACAAGCCCTCCTAGCCGCAGGTCGAGGTAACAACTACCACGGACCTCGCGGCCGGCCTAGCTAGCGGCGAGCCAGGCGGTTACAATGCTGACGCCGATGCCAATGCAGATGCCGATGCCGATGCTGATGCTGATGCTGATGCTAATGCTAATGCTGATGCTGATGATGCTGATGCCGACGCCAATGCTGATGATGCTAATGCCGACGCTAATGCTAATGATGCTGATGCCGACGCCAATGCTGATGATGCTGATGCCGATGCCGACGCCAATGCTAATGCTGATAATGGTGATTTTGGAACAGACTATGGCGAGGATTTTAACTTAGGTAATTTTGAAGATTTTAGCTATTACATCAGCGAATCGGAGAATAAGGAGACCTACATTAGCGAATCGGAGAACAAGGAGATGCCACGGCTAATGTCCTAGCCACAACAGAACGCATTGTTAACGCCGTCCCCTCCTCCCCCGCGCCAGCAACGCAACGCATTGACGCCATTAACGCAATCCCTCCCCACGCCACCTATTAACGCCATTAACACAATCCCCCGCGCCACCCATTGACGCCATTAACACAATCCCCCAGCGCCACCCATTAACGCCATTAACGCAATCCCTCCCCCGCGCCACTAGCACTAGTAACAGCCTAGCAACGCGTTACTGGCTATCGCTGACTAGGTGAGAGAGCGCCTCACTAATAACCACATAAGCTATATTAATAATAGTGATAGTAATAGTAATAATTTTTACACAGGCAAACCCTAGTGTACAAGGCTATATTTCAAGATGCGTTCTAACACTATTATTCCTATGCCATAGGGGGTCTGAGATAATAATATTAATAATACTAAGAATGAGGGCAATGGCTATAACGCTAGCAGCACCGCCACCACTACCACACCGCCGGCCGCCTTACCCTTTAATGGCTTCTGCTGCGTAGCAAGCTCTATTAGCCTTAGCCACAAGCATATTATCCGCCTACTAGCTACTAACCCCTTAGGTTAACTAGTAGATAGGCACCTGCGGCAGTCTAGGTAAAAGCTAAGGAAGATAACCCGTGGCCTGCGCGCATTAAACTAGCATTAAAACTACCTATATTATTAAAGGCCACTAAGTAAGAGTTTAACTGTAAGTTTACTATAGCTATTTATTAGGCATAGGATGTTAATAGTATTTGGGTTAGTGCCACCTCGCTTGCCGCTATCCCCCTTAATATACATGCGCCTCTCCTTAGTGCTACCCTATATGCTTTTAGTTTAAGGTAACTAGGTAATCTAACCCTATAGCATCTAACTAGGCAGGACCTGTTATACCTATCTTAGCTCCTATACAACAGCCCTTAGTAGTGTTACTATTAGCTTCTCTATCTTTGTCTTTTTCCCTAATATATATATTAAGCCTAGCTTTAGGCAAGGTAGCTAGGCTTTTATCTTAAGCCACTAAAGGCAGGCTAACTTTGTGGATAGCGCCCTACTACTAGCTATCCGCTAGCACGTTCCGCCCTTCTACACGCAGGAAATACCTACCTCGTTCGCTATAGCAAAGGCTAAGTCGCAGTTAAACTAGGAGCGATTTAGCTTAACATATAAGGGTCTGGCAGATATAGCCACGCTAAAGAGGGGCGATAAGCCAGGCTAGCTTCACCTGCGCTTCCCTATACCCGCCTAGCACCTTAGTAATATATAGGATAATATATAGCAGCACTGCAGCTCCCTTAAGGTTACTACGTCCTTAGGATAGATAGTTAATTACTTTAAGGATCCTAAGCTACTATTCTAGGCGCATAACATAAAGAACATCTTTATTGCTAACACAGTGCAGGAGGTACTAGAGAGCTTTAGTGCCGCTATCCTAGGCTCCCTCTAGCTAGCCTATATTAACCCCTAGTCTACCTAGGTTAACATTAGCTTCCGTGACTTAGCGACGAGAATAAGACACACCCTAATAAGCGCCTAGCGCAGACAGAGCGAGACTAACGCTAATACACGCAATAATAGGAGCGATAGCAATGGCAACGGCGATGGCGATGGCGAGGACGATAGCGAGGACAATAGTATTATAGGCGGTGTAATACTGCTGTGGAAGCGGACATATATGGAACAGTACTATAAGATAGTGTGTAATGCCTCCCCAGATATAAAGCCAGACCTAACTATCTTTCACTCCTACAGCCTTTGCAACGCGGCAACGTACACAGGCAAGGCCCGCGTCGCGGTTAGGCGTGGTGCCTAACATTAGCATCTAGGGCACCCGTTCTGCCGCAAGACTGGTGTTATGTGTGCTAAGGGCTACCACTCTTATAAGGAGCTCTTTAGCACTATATCTAGCGACTACAAGCTCTATGCTAATACGGAGATCGCCACGCTTGCCCTGCCTAATAGCGTGGTTTAGAAGATGTACGTTATAGGCCATAACTAGGCTAGCGCAATAAACGCTAGTGCGCTGCTGCGCTTAAAGATTAAGGCCGCCTAGGCAGTAAATTAGGGCTATATCCGGACGCTCTACGATAATAAGGTAAGCTATCAGGGCTACATAGCTAGGAAGGAGATTACCTTCTGCCTTGATATTATAGCTATGCTCTATAGCTAGGGCAGCTTCTTAGCTAGGTATAAGGCTACTACCCTTAGCGGCAGGATATAGAATCACGCCTATGTGGACGAGCAGGGCGACGCGGGGTAGCACCACCCCTACTGGATCCTCCCCACGTAGGGCATTAACACCTTTATCTTTACAAACGCCAGCCACCTCATCGCCCTCCTTAACAATATCTTCTGCCTTAGCGCCCTGCCTAACCCCTAAGACAAAGACCTAGGGCACTATATTACACGGCACTACACAGCCTCCCTATTCCTATAACTACTACAGCTAGGCCTAACAAGCAAGGCTAACCTACCCTATAACCACTAGATATGGCGCGACGCGTGGCAGGCGCCTGCCCCTAGCAATAATATAAGGGCAAGAACACGCTGTTATAGGCTTAGCCTACTAGACTAGCTACGACGCGACAGCTGCATTTAGCTAGATAACTGGTAGATGGACTGGATAAATCTACACCTCTCCTTTATAACGCTATTAAGCTACTATATCCTGCGAAACCCGTTAGTAAACCGCTAGCTCTCATAGCGTAGTATCCAGTCCTTTACCACAGGCTTTGTTTACACTAGCTTCCTTATCTAGCACTACACACGCGCTACTGCTGCTATTTGCCAGGAACTTAATAACATTAATAACACCGCGTTAGGGCAGTAGGTTAGGACTAGGAGGCTTAGGAAAATAGCCATTAGGCTTAAGGCCTTAGTTATTACCCTAATTGTAAGTAAGGTGGTATAGGCGTACTCCCTTTACTTACTTAAGAAGCTGTAGAAGTACTAGGAAATAGCGTTCTAGAAGATACAGGGTGGTATTTATGCCTAGGACCGCCCTGCCGCACCTACTGAACCCGCGCTACTTATTAACTAGGCGTAGAACACTAAGACGCCTATAACGCCGCTTACCTTCGCTAAGTATGCTAGAAGGGGCCCCTTACCCTCTATCTCCTACTACTGCATTTCTAGGACAACCTAGTACTAAGCATTATCCTGCTAGCTAACATTGCTGCTATATACCACGAGGCATACGCCATATACTTCGAGCACTACCTAGCGCCTGTCTTTAATAACTTTAACTACGTGCTTAAATCGGTTATTAGTAAACCTAGTAGCAGACCCTTAGAGGCAAGTGCCACAGTATTAACATTACCTTGCGAGACAGACCGTGGCAATAAGATTGGGCTCTAGGGCATGTTCCTAGATGGCTCTCTAAGCGCGCTAACCTAATAGCCCCTAATTAAGGAGGGTGGTCCTAGCTAGTGTACCGCACGCTCTTTAAAGACTTAGATAATAAGACATAGAAGTTAAATGCGTTCTGCACGCTCTTTAGGACACTACGCGACTCCTACCACATAAACTCCTACTATAGCGCTATCTTATTTACTGATTATTTCACGAAATAGATTAGTAACTACACGCTAGTTATATTTAACTCTAACCGCTCTAAGGAGGTTAGCACATTACGTAACCTACTAACGCCCCTTAAGCATAATAGCCTATTCACGTAAGAACGTGCTAATGCCCGCGCCTTAATTAACAGGGCCTTACTATCCTTTTTCCTTATCTAATTCTAGGCCCCTATAGTTTACATAGAAGGACCTGTTACTAACCCCTTATAACTCACCTAGAGCATATAGTGCTACAATAACTACAACCACTTTGTAACGCTTATACGGGTTTAGCAGTGGCGCTAGTTAATGCCAGATCTGACCTGGCGGCGGATGTTGACGGTTAATCTCCTAATAGCGGCCTGATTGCTCTTACACCACTCTGAGAGGGTTAGTCTTATGCTCGCCTAGGTGCAGGGGCTTAATGGCGTTAACCCTAAGCTTATAGGGCTATTAACACACTAGGATAATATAGATAGGCTTAGGGGGATGGCCACCCTAGACTAGTAATACTAATAGAAACTTTAGCGTAATAGTAAAGGTAGGATTATAGTTAATAATACCTTATAGTAAGGTGCAGAATAGCTAGCCAGCTATGTTTCTCCCCTACAAAGAGCTAGTGTAAACGCTGCGGTTACACGTTATATCTATAGGCAGTTTCCTCGCTAACTAGCGTGTTAGACTAGTAGTGGATTAAAGCCGCATAGTGGTTAAGCATAATAGATATTATTAACTACACGTCCTCTGCTATAAACTAGGCCTAGAGGACACCCCTGCTAAGCACAAAGATAACAATATCTAAGTAGTAAACTAGACATAACCTTGCTTTAACCCTACCTAGTACCTAACCACTAAGTTACACGCTGCTAAGACTTATTAGAGGAAGTATAATAATAAGCAAAGGTAAGATTAGGGTGTTACAGCTATAATAGCCTTCCTTAGCCAGAGAGAACTGCCTAAGGAGCCTATAAGCAAGCTAGCAGAATTAGGCATAGACACGGATACTAAATCATTAAATATTTCCGCTAGTAAAAGTAATGGAAGTGCGTGGGAGTTATAGCTAGGTTAATAATAAACCTAGTATTTAAGTTACTATATACAGAGGTTTTAAAAAGGTTAGTTAAGATCTACAGATCTGAAGTTACTATATATAGATATAAGGATAGGGGATAGCTAGGCAAGAACATATAGGGGCACTTAGTATATTAACTAAAGCTTGCTAGGTCTAAGTGTGTTATAGGTCCAAGTCGCTGCTTTATAGCCAGTGGCTTGCTAGTGTCACGTGGACCTAGCCCTGTGGCATAGTGTGCCTGCGGGGTGTGTCCGTGTATTATAGGCGGGCCTCACAAAAGATGTTTTAAAAAAAGGTTAGTTTAGATCTATAGATCTAAAATTACTATGTAAAGATATTTTTAAAAAAAGGTTAGTTTAGATCTATAGATCTGAAATTACTATATAAAGATATTTTAAAAAAAGGTTAGTTTAGATCTATAGATCTGAAATTACTATGTAACAATGTTTTAAAAAAAGGTTAGTTTAGATCTATAGATCTGAAATTACTATGTAAAGATGTTTTAAAAAATATCAGTTTAGATCTATAGACCTAAATTTAGTAATCCTACCTATACCCTTACTATTATATAAAAAGTCTATAATTAAGTCCACTAATTATAGCAGTGCTATCCGGCTATGGAATAGCAGCGTCCTAGGCGATAAGGCGTTAGATGTAGTCTGCCTATGACATATTTTTTAACTTATACTTAGGAGCAGAAAGATAGGCAAAATAGACTAAGTTACAAGTCAGATAACTAATAACAATCATGCCACCAGCTGGATAGCACATCACGCGGCAGACGGCATCCAACTCTTTGCTTTATAGAAGATTAAACTCTTACACTAGTTTGCTAAGTGCGAGATCCTAAAGCTAGAGAGTGTGGTTCTGTTTTATAATAATAATTATATAGCGGAGGGCGCCTCGCTTCTAGTATAGCTATTACTTATTAAGCAAGAGAATAGATATAGGCTAAGCCTTTTCGCCTTTAGGTGTAAGTGGCCAGTGTTATAAGTGGCTCCTTGATTTCTAGTAATAAGTGGGTGGGCAGAGAAGATTAGGGGTTAGAATCTGAATCTTCCTTGTTAGTTGTGGTAAGGTCTTATACACCCTAGAATGTAACCTAACCGGATTTATTAAGAGACACTATAACTATATTATTATAACTAAAGGTAGAATCTTTGCTAGCTTTACCTGTGTTAGTCTTAAGGAGCATTACTTAAGAAGAGATTTAGTATTTATAACGTAATTATAGCTAGCCTTCAAAAGCTTCTTCTAGAAGATAGCTAAATAAAGTTAATAAATTTACCGCAACTAACTGCAAGAATTCGGGATGAATAGTGGATGCGTAAGCTCTGGTTTTTAATACACCACTAGGCGTATTACTATTACAGGACGAGATAGGAGGAAGAGCAAATCTATACTATTCTAAGTGTGAATCCTCTATGTGGTCCTTCTCGCTGTTCTTAATCTACACCTAGTAGACGGTGCCGCTAATGCTAGTGCTAATAATAGCTTCCTTACTGCACAATTTTGCGATCTAAGGGAGTCACTAATATAGCAACGTTAAAGATCCTGTCCTTAGTGTTAGTGAAGACCTTTGTATCCTTGCCATTATCTTAATAAATAACACGCAAGCCGCCCTGCTTAGACATTCTATACATTATGTAGGCCTGTGAGGCGGTGTAGAGGTTGTGATTAATCTAGTAAAACTCTTTCTAAAGGCAGGTAATATCTATAATCAACTTATCTTAGAACTTAGGCTATACTTTGTTTATCTCTTCCTAGAGCAAAATAAAGATCCACGGCTTTATTAGGAAGTTATACACTTAGACAAAGAGTGCTTCCTTCTCCTTAATAATAACAATGTCCTCTAGGTCAGCGCTCTCCTAGCTATCCGCTACCTCCTATATTAGATTGCCTATAGCAATGCCAGAGTTAGAAGTATTATTAGCCCTAGCAGCTTTAGGCATGCCCTAACTAGGTGTAATCTTATAACTAACACAGATATTCTCAATAATCTGCTACTTAATTGCATAAATAACAAAGACTGCGGCCTCATCGAGAGCCCATTCTAGGCCAGGCGATGTTAGCTGTTTGATAGCATTAGTGGTAGTAAGATTGCGCTTGGCTTGCATAAGAAATTCTTGAGCATTATTATTAGCCTGCTCCGCGAGGTTATGGATAGCCTTAGCAACTGTCTGTTACCTTATACAAAGGTGTTAAAAAGGTTAGTTTAGATCTGTAGATCTAAATTTTATCTTAGTTACCTAAGCCCCTATTATTAATTTCACTAAGGGCGATTCACTAGTGCAACGCACGAGAGGTCTTCGATTTAACGAATTCAATAATTAATAAAAGGCATGATTAATTCAAGAGAGAAGGGAGGAATCTAGCTAGAAGGGAGAGGCCACGGGAAAAGGGGGCCTTATATAGGGTTACTTACAGGGCCTCGCCACATATTAGGATGCGCGCGCGATGCGCCCAATCGTATCGCGTGCATTAATTCGACCGCCCCACATCTCTCACGACGAACACCTGGACGAAGTAATAACTATTGTTACACGAAAAAAGCGGCGCAGCCAACTAGCTACTAATTTGTGCTTATATGCCTTATAACACCCATGCTCCTCTTTATAAACGCGGTGTTCCTGCAGCTATGTAAGGGTGCTTATTAGCTATAGCGCTAGCTTAGATATAGCTTATTCTGCATTACCTTTCCCCACTATCCCCACTAAGCCTCTATTATTATCACCTGCTAAATCTGCTTAATATTTATATACTCTTTTCCTCACTACATAACCTAAGGCCTTGCTAACCTTACTTAAGATATATAGATCTAAAAATCACTTATTACGTGCGTTTTCTGCTGCTAGGCACCTCTTACCGCCTACTAGAGAATAAAACCAATTTCCTAATTTTATAATCCGCTAGGTTACACCTTCTCCTTTACATATTCTATTATATAAATTTTCAGATCCTAGATCTAAACCGCCTTCGCACCACTCCTAACTAATTCCTAACACCTCCAGTCCCTAATTGCCTAATATATACCTAATATCTTAGGTATTAGAGGTAGCTCTTCCACGCTAGATTTGCAGACCTAAACCTGCCTATAAAACCAAGCTATCCTAAATAACATTATATGCGCTTACGTAACTACATTACAGTAGGATAGAACTCCCGTTTAAGATCTGCAAATCTTAAGCTACCTTACTAACTAATATCCGCGTAGCCCTCGCACTACTATAGCTAAGGGAGGGTCTAAGAAGACGCGGGGAAAGGGCGCCCTTAAGGGTTAATAAGACATTCCTTGCAAAACAATCCTAAACTTAACTTCCTGCGGATAACGAAGTTAAGTTACAGGTAAATACGCTAGAGAACGCTAGTATAAATGTCACTAACACCACCTCCTAGCCAGAGGAAGATTATAATAATGTAAGCGAAATGATATTATTCTTGCAGAAGAATAATTACCTAGTTATAGAAATTAAGAAAAACAACTAGGCCCCTCTTTCACTATTTAAAATAGATAACCTAAAGTTATAAGCTAATAAGGATAAGATATTAGAAAAACTTAAGTTAGCAGACTTCTTGTAATTCAAAAATCACGTAAAGCTAAAACTACTAAGAACGTAGGAGCACTAAAACATTAGCTATACAAAATGGAGTAAATTAGGCAACGAACGCAGTGTCTAGATTAAGGAACATATTAAGATATATAAGGAGTTCTCCCTTATAAAGACAATCATTTATAATTAGTTTAAAACACTAAGTGACTTTTATTATTTTTAGATGAAATCGGTAAGTAATAACCTAAGTTAAGATCTACAGATCTTAGCCTGCCCTCCTTCCTATCTAGTCTCTTCTATGAGCTATGGTTTAGATCTGCAGATCTTAGCTAGCCCTTCTTCCCACCTAGTCTCTTCCGTGAGCTGCTATTTAGATCTACAGATCTTAACTAGCCTTCCTTCCTACCTAGTCTCTTCTATAAGCTACTGTTCAGATCTATAGATCTTAACTAGCCTTTATTCCTACCTAGTATACTATAAGCTTAATTGCTAACATGGTCTATTTAGTTCCTTACATAATGTAGCTATGGCTTAAGGTCATAGGCAAGAAATGTGACGAGGCAATAGTAGTCACCTAAACCCTAGCTACTTAGAAAGCATAGAATACTTCTAAGAAGTACAAGGATACTCTTTTAGATAAGGTGGTTTAAGGGTTATTTGCAGCTGTTTGCCAGATACGCGTTGCTACTAGGAAACCAAAGAGTAATAAAGTTTTTACAGCGCTATTTGCTATTATGAAACTAGTTAAAGACCCTGCTATTATACTACTGCTAAAAACTATATGCAGTAAGCTTAAGTTGCTAATCTTCCTCCTAGTAACTAACTAGGTCACTTGAAATAATCGCATAGAGACAATAACGTTTTACATTAATATAACTATTCTTATTCACGTATTGCAGCTATTAATGTTTGCCCCTAACAATATAGTGCAATAGATTAAGGATAGGCGGCTATTTAGAGTGGAGGGTAAGACTAATTATACCCATTAGTATCCTACGAAAGTACTATTAAAAGACAGGGTTCCTTTGCGTAGCAAGCCGCTATTTATTAGCCTATTTTCTAAGGAGGATCTCTGTCGTGCGCTTAGCGTGGTCATCTATATAACTCACTGTTATATATTTAAAAAAAATAGTAAGGGTTAGATAGACGCTAAAAGAGGGGGCTTAGGAGTTTTGCCAGTTAGCTAGGCTACTATAACCCGGACTAGAAGCCTGTAATCACTAAAATCGACAAGGCTAATAAGGCCTTTTCTAGAGGTACCTAGGTGCAGGAATTAGAGCGCTAACAACTTCTCGCAAAGGCTCCGTGTCCTAAGGAGAAGTCTAATAACCTAACCCCTTTACTAATGTTCTTAGTTTTATATATTCTAGCGCTTCCACGCTTAATGACAGGGGCATCGCAAAGGGCTCACACACCAGTCCCACAGCATACCGCGGGCCAAGCCTAGAGGAATAGCCAGAAATCCTAAAGGTTATCAGACATAGCCACGATAAAATGGCTAAAACCTACAATAAGGTTAGCATTTGTATCCAGTGGGAGAGAACAAAGTTTGCCAAAGTCCTTAGGCACAAGTATCTTAAATTATATATAACCGCTGTTAGAAAAACGGAACACTACAAACTAGCGGAGAGGGAGGCCTAACTAGAAGACAAGGCTAACTAGGCTAAACGTAATACAGGGAAGACACCCGCTAAGCGGGAAGCACTAGATATAATATATAGGACTAGCTTCCTAGTCGAATCGCACATCTAAGACTTCTAGCCAGAGGAAATTATTAACTTTAATGTAATTGCGAAGGACCTAGAGCTAACACTAGACTTCCGCGTTTACAAAGACGCTAGAGTCTAGCCCCTAAAACATTATTAGGTGGCTAACCTAGACTGTGTAATAAAGTTTTATAGTTAGGGGATTTCTACTAGCCTTAGTCTAGACATAGGTCTTAGAAAGACCATGGTTACACTCGTGGCAATTAAGATCGCTGCCCGCAGGACAGAGGCCTATAATCAGGGTGTTAAGGAGACTAGTATAGGCTAGAAGGAGTGGTATATGCCTTCCCTAGTTATTACACTAGTGCCTATGCTAGTTTAGACTGTCTAAGAGGCTAGAAAGAATAACCTAGGGTTTAGATTACTTATGTTTTATAGACAAAAATCAATTACAAAGGAGTTAGGGGCTGAGTATATTAGCCAGACTAGGTTCTATACTTCCATAAAGAAACTCATAGCTAAACCATATAATATCTAGGTAAGAAACTACCTAGTTAGGATCTATATATCTTAGCCATCCCCCTTACTACATTACTAGTCTATAAGCGTGGTTTAGATCTGCAGATCTTAACCGCCCCCCTTACTATATTCCTAGTCTATAATCGTGGTTTGGATCTGCAGATTATAACATAGAGTTAAGCTAATCTGCTTTAATTAGACTAGCCGCACAATATTTTTACTTTATATAACACATTTCATTATAGATTAATTAAGACTATTAAAACCTAATTTATTTTTAATAAAGAGGAAGATAGCGAAGACAAAGACAAAGATAAGGGAAGCAATAACACGAATACTAATAACACTAAGAATAACAGTTATACTACGCCCACTCCTACTACGGGAGATAAATCTAAGCGTAGCACTAAAGAAAGAGGCTAGCCTCTAAAAGCCTAGCCACTCCCACTAAGAGAACTAAATTCCAGAAGAGTTATAGGAAAGACAGCAAGGAAAAATTAGATATAGCCTTTAAAAATACCACAAAATATATCTAACTCGAAATCAGGAACTAGGGGGTAACGGCTATTAAGCGTTATAAGAACGTGGTACCTAATAGCAATCTTATTAAATTTAAGTGGAAAGAGGAGGCGGCAGGCAGCTATCAATTCGCTATGGTTATCTGCAATAAAGCATATATTACCTACAACTTCCAGAAAGTCTACAACCAATACCTAGCTATAATTAATAAGAAATTTAGGTTATAGGTATCTAGCACCCTAGTGCTTACAGGTAATAGAGATATTATTAGTTTTGCCTGCTTTATCTTCGAGCAGACACGTATTAACCCTGCTAAGCTTACCAATTCTATCCTTCTCCACCTCTCTTATAGAGAGGCGCGAATCCTATAGGACAAAGACTACAATCCGTTTACAGGGAAGTATTAACCACGTCTCCAACACCTAGCCTAACCTCCGCCTAGAGCGCCCGGGTAGGCATCCTATATAATAAATTCAATATAGACAGTAAGATTAAGGCATAGCTCCAATCCTTCTATAATAGGAACATCCGAATCTGGCAAATATGCCCTAACCTTATCATCCAGGTGGCCCGCGATATTGGTTATAGGTTCACCTTTAGCGAGACGATCACGGAAGCTATAAAGAGAAACTTTTACATTTTCTATTTAAGTTACTTAGTTATTTAGAAGCTAGGTAGCAAAGAGGGAGATGTAATCTTCCTAGTATTAACCTTCTAGTTTAAACTATTTACTACAAAGAAGTTACATATCCAGTAGCTATAGGCGTCTTAGTTAAGTCACATGGCAAATAAATAGAGTTAACCGCAAACCTGCCACCTTCCTAAACCATAAGTAATACTATAGTTACAACTAGCGGGGAATCTAGGGAAGGAGAAGCCACCTTAGCGCAACTACAGCTCTTACTAAGGAGGAGCCTAGTTGCCCAAGATTACAGGTTCTTAAGCATCTTACGCCACGACATGGTTATAGCAATAGCTATAACCCCTAACGCCGTGGCTAGAGTGGCTCGCGCGGTGTCCTGTAAGGAGGTTAAGATTTCCCTAACTAATAAAGAAAAACAGCATAAACAGAAAGATAAGGCACGCAACAAGAAGGTCACGTTTGGCACTAACAGCTGCAAAGACCTGGTTATAAACAACCGGTATTATAGCCTTAGCATGTTCTTCACAATAACTAACCAAGAGCCTGCCTTTATAGACCCGGAAACATCCTATTAATAGCTAGGATATCTCGCATACAGCAGCCCTATAGCTAGGCGCATTATTAAGCTTCTTTACCAGTATATTGTAAGGGGAAAGAAGAAGGTGCTTATTTTCTACGATTTACTAGCAATACAGATGTAAGTGTTAACGCTAAAGCCAAGCCTGCCTCAGATCTATACATCTTAACTCTGAGCTCACTAACAGTCCTTTTCCTAGGTATATGTTTACCTTAGTTAGGTTTTGCGGCCTTAAGGCCTTCACAATGCGAAGCACAGATAAGCTAACTAAAAACAGGCGGCTCTAAAAGCATTCCTAAACATTAGGACTAAGGAATGTGTGTTTGTGGCGAACATGTTAATCATAAGCACTAGGGTTAATCTTTAGGAGGCATATTATATAGGCATCTTTATTAATTTCCACTTAAATGCCTAGATTATAAGGCAAGCACAGGCTAGACTATATCAAATAGGCCAGAAGCACCGCGTTATTTAGCATATAATTAAGGTTATTAACAGCTTTTAAGACTACTAAGAGGCAAATATGCTTTTAAAGTGGACTGTGTAGCTATAGACTAATACTAAGGTCCTATCCTAGATCCATAGTACGGCTAAGGAGATGTTGCTCTACAAGCTACAGCAACTGTTCTTTAGCCACATATTTAATAGGATGTCCTAGGTGTTGCTAAAGGAGATGTCACCTAAAGAGTTTAAGCCAAATAGCAATGTAACGCGTAGGCTTGGATACGCAATAACCTGCTTGTCAAAGCTTATATTTGCCGTGGACGACAATAATCATAATAAATAGGAATTCTTTAACAAGAATATAACACAGATCATCGCATACCTTTATATAGCAATTGGGAATGGCAAGTTCAAAAGCGATAAGATACAGCGGTGGCTAATGCTACCACCTAAGGCCCTATATAACACCTTCTTCTCTCTAGTTAAGCAGGGTGTAGACCTAGTGGCGAAATAAATATCTAATAAGTAGAAGAAGATTATGTTAGCGATAAATACCTATAACAATAAGCGCAGAAAGGCGGAGAGAGAGCAGTTAGAGGCCCTTTACGCGAATATTGAAATTAAGGGAAATAAGGGCAAGGAAGAGGATCCTAATAACAACGACTAGATTAATAACAGGGAGGGCAGTGTTTAGAACAGCAACGGCAATAAGGAAAGGGATTATAGTGAGGACAATGAATAAAGGGAAATAACTTAATTTTTGTTTTTGCTAATTAAGTTTACACAAATATACAGAGTTACTAATAAAAGTATAAATTCACAGAGAGACTAAGTTCCTATAGTAAAGAGACTAAAAAACTAGCGTAGTTAGGGAACTTAGAATAGTATTATTAAGTATAATGAATAAAGTTTAGGTTTCGGAGTTTTAAAGAGTTCTATATATAGATTAAATTAAAGCCTCTAATATTAATATTCTACTATAGATCTTAAGTCGGTTATACCTATATTAGGTTCTATAGATCTTAAGTCATTTATACCTCTGTTTCCTCTGTTTAGATCTGCAGATCTTAAGTTAGTTATACCTCTATTAGGTTTTGCAGATCTTAAGTCAGTTATATATGCATTAGGCACTGTAGATCTCAAGTCAGTTATACCTCTGTTCGGATCTGTAGATCTCAAGTCAGTTATACCTTTACTTAGTTCTGCAAATATTAGGTTAGTTATTGTTATGTGCTGGATTTGCATGTAAGGGAGTCGATTCTATTAGAGGAGTGCTAGCTAGAGGTGTGGCAGCCCTGGTCTTTATTAGGGTTTTGTGATGGTTTCCTTTGCCCCTTTTAATACCTAAAGTTCTACGGTAAACTTATCGTATCTTTAGGTAAGTTCTTGGATTTTTGCATAATCGCGACTTCTTATTTTAAGTATTCCTTCAATATTATTGTGAATCCGATCTATTTTAATGTTAAAATCAGTCTTATAAATGCTGTTTTTCGCTAACTTTTTAAAATTCTTGCTAAGATTAGTTAATACTCCTTTGTTTTAAAGGCCTATAATTTTCTCTTTTTACTCTTTTAGGATTATTACCACTTACATGAATTTGGATTTTGACCTTTTAGCCTTATCCTATACTATTTTTATTATGTCTTTATTTGTTTTTATCGCCTTATTTGCTGTTACGACTACCTTAGTAACCTTTTTATTAATCTCCTTAATATTCGCTTTAACCTAATTAATCTAGTCTACTAAATTATCTAGCTTACTATGCGCGTGTTACTTATTTCTAGCTTTATCTTGTTTAACTTTGACTGATTTCTAAGGCTATATGCTGTCTGTTCTAATTAAGAGTAAATCAGTTCGACTAATACTAGCTAGCGCTCCTGCGATCGTGGCGTTTACCACGCCGAATTCGTCTGCGAATCGTAGAGCTAATAGCTCTGCGCGTGGTGGTAACAATGTGGTACTGTTATATATAGCCGTCTGTTAACCACGTTTAACTATCACGCTGTTATAGAAAGCTACCACTGCCGTTTTTGCCTAATTCTTAGCTTGCCGCGTTGCTCCGCATTCTATTAAATTTAATATTACTCTTTTAATAGGTTTCCTAACTGCTTTGCTACTACTATCCTCGCTCTTAGAGCTACCTTCTACTCTTTAAAGATAGTAATAAGCTGTATAATCACATTCTGCTAGAGTGTGAAATACGCGTTATTTAGGTCCACTTCTAAGCCGTTATTTACTATAGTAGCTCCTTTAAGCGCAAATTCATGCGCACAAGCCTATATCGTATAGTTTATAGTCCAGACCTCGTTTTTACGCTGACCTACTTAAGTGTGCTAGAATGTGCTAAAATTAACATCTTTAATGCCCTTTCCTTTGTATCTGGCATTAAA
This sequence comes from Epichloe glyceriae, assembly GCA_023658535.1. NCBI lineage: Eukaryota > Fungi > Ascomycota > Sordariomycetes > Hypocreales > Clavicipitaceae > Epichloe > Epichloe glyceriae. Next base: position 48,342 of record CP098295.1, on the reverse strand, counting down.
TTCCTCTATAGCCCTTTCCCTTGCTACTGCGCTGATTTTAGGCATTAGTTTGTGGGCGTCCGCCCTTAAGCTAGGTTTTCTAAACCTCGCGAATATTAAGTTAAAATTAAGGCCTTCTATTCTCTTATAGACCTGTGACAGCCTAATAAGGAATTTAGCTAGCATCTAGTCCTCCTCTTCTTTGAGGTTAGATTTAATCTAACCTTCGTCATACTCAGACTCTGACTAATCTTCTCCGACTCCTATTTTTATCTGTGCCTTAAGTTCGGAATCCTCACTTAAGTCAGTCACGCTTTCTTACGCATAAGTGAGATTGATGTAGCTAGGTTTGCCTTTCTCGTTGTCTATTTAGCGTCTTTTTGCCTAGATTTAGTCTTTGTTAAACGTGTTTATTACTTATATCTAGCTAAATTGTCTTTTACTAACTATTTTATATCCTTCTCTTGTAATTACTTTAATGTATCTAGAACGTTATTTGCTTTCTTGTTCTTATCTACTGCCTCTTAGTTTGCGTTAGATTTATGTGTTTCTTAAGTAATAGTAACTAATACACGTCTAGTACCTTCCTTTTCCTTAGTGGATAGTTTCTCTATAAGTATCTCCTCTTATGCTATTTTTATAAACTTTTTAAACATTTCCTTTAATATCTTCTATTTGCCTAGGTATTGTTCCTAATATAATTGTTTAATTTGCAGGCAAATTTGCGTAAATTTCTTCTCCTACTATTGCTCTCCTATAAGCTTCTAAAAGCGCTTATAAAATCCTTGTTTTTAAACATATAGGCTACTCCTAATTATAGTAGTAGACTGTCTATTTGGCTTCTAAATTTGTTTCGCTCCTTATTAGAATTAGCTAGCCCTTAAGCTATGTTAGCGTAAGCAATTTGTCCTAATATCGCACTCCGTTTTCCTAATGCTAGTATTTAGATACACAAATATAACGCAAAACCTTGTTTATATAATAACTATTATTCTATCTAATATTCCTTGTTAAATACGATGAAATTAGGTAACTTATTGTTAGTGTTAATTAGATATAGGCTAGCGGCTACTAAGTAGTATATGTATTCGAATTCTTCGGACCTCCTAGCCTCCCTAAAACCGTATTTCTTATAATTCTCGCACTCTTAAATAATCTGTAAGCGATTTTTTTCTTCTTTAGTGAGAGCGTAGCTAGCCCTAGTGCGTTTGCGTAGCTAGGCATTAACTAACCGAAATAGCTTATATTGCCTTGTATCTATTACTTTAAAGGAAAATATTAATTAAAAATAAATTTAAATGCGCCACAGCTAAAATTAACTGCGCTAGACTTATCGTGTTACTAAGAGCTAATGTAAGGTGTGCGTTATAGTGGGTATTGCTGCGGGGCGACGTAGGTTGTAGTTAAATAAACTATTAATATACAAAGGGATAAAAGAGGCAAAGGAAAATAATTAATTGAATTGAGTTTTTAAGGATAATAAAGCTAGCTAGGATTAAATAAGCGAAGAGAAGAAAAACTCTTCTTAGTAGGAAAATAGGGTTACGTAAGGTAAGGTAGGTGCAGCTCCTTCGTACAGCTCTAGGCAGATATACTCCTGCAATTTGTGTGATTTCCTAGGCTTTAGGCTAGATGCCTTGTGTGTTATCGCCCGCTAGATTACTAGTGGTTGTAGACCTTTTTGTATATTTAGCTGCCTAATTAATTAGATTCTTTTAAGAGAAAAATCACGCCTCTTGTCATTAACTATAGTAATATAGGCTAACCTTATGTCTTTCTTAGTTAGCATTAGCTATATCTAGCGTAGCCTTAGATAGAGCTTAAAACGTAAAGCGTAATAGGAGCTATAAGTCTATTGTTTTGCTATTTGCTCTTATATATTAAAAAGTCTTAGAGGCGAATTTATAAAATAAGACTTCTTTTAGGATATTCTCTTTAGTATATTTAGTTTTATTAAGCTATACTATTACATCTTATACTTAAATGCTAAATTCTTTCCTAACTACTACAAATACTTTTACTATTTTACTAAATATAGTATTTCTTTCTCCTAATTAATATTATTAGTACTATACTATTATATCCCCTTAAAGTAATATCTAAATTTTCTTCTAGATAGTATATTAAGAGCTAGGGGTAGCGCTATATATAGGTAGCTTCTACCCACCTATTATACTATCCTATAATAATACCTCTATTTCCTCTATTTAGATCTATAGATCTTAAGTTAGATATACCTCTATTAGGTTTTGCAGATCTTAAGTTAGTTATACCTCTATTAGGTTTTGCAGATCTTAAGTTAGTTATACCTCTGTTTATATCTACAGATTTTAAGTTAGTCATACCTCTATTCAGATCTCTAGATCTGAAGTTAGTTATACCTTATTAAGGTCTGCAGATCTTAAGTTAGTTATGCCTTTATTTAAATCTATAGATATTAAGTTAGTAATACTATTATTAGGATTTATATAATAGAGTATAATATAAGTATTAGTAATACCTTTATTAGGATTTATATAATAGAATATAAGATAAGTTAGCCCTAAATATCATGTGACCTAAGCTTAGCCCTAAAAATCATGTGACCTAAGCTTAGCCCTAAAAATCATATAACCTAAGCTTAGCCCTTCCTTCTTTTATTCCCTTCCCTCCCTCTTTCCTTCCTTCTTTACTTCTACCCCTTCCCTCTATCTTTCCTTCCTTCTTTACTTCTTCCCCTTCTTCCTTCCTTAAATAAGATTTGCAGTTATGTCAAACCACACTGACCTTGGAATTGACCGCCTAGTTACGCCTCCGCCAGACTGGCAGGCGGTTAGAGAAGCTGCTATTTACGCATCACCATATACTAAGATTACCCCTAGGATACTATGCTAAAACCGCGGGGTATAGGGGTTTAAAGATAACGAGAAAGTAGTAGTGGAGAATCTTACTATAATAGACATGTGCATGCAGTACTTAGCTATTATAGCTGAAATGGCTGGGATTAATCCCAAGCTAGCGGTTAACTTTCGCTGCCTTTGTGGTAAGTCTAGCACTATAGCGTAATAGGCTACGCACTATAACTAATAATATGAGTGTAGTGGTAGGATAGGGGCTAGTATATACCCCTTACAAGAATTCGACCAAATGCTGCTTGTATTACAAGTCTATCTATAATTATAGTTATCTTAAGGAACAATATTAGCGTTTCTATTACCTTAAGGTTACAGACCCTAAGCTTTATAAAGCTTTACTCCCATGGGTATATTAGCTAGGGCAAATCCTCTATAATAACGCTGTATGTTTCTCTGCCCTTCCTTACATATCCCTATTTTACCTTACTTAATAAGCTAATATAGGATTAGTTTTCACGTTCTAAGCAGGTCTAGGCTCTTCTAGTATAGGCTAATATATACCACGAGTTCATAGAATTAGTTAGGCAACAGTGCGTAAGTAAGGGACAGGCCTTTAGTAACTAGGAGTTACAGCTACATAACACTAAGGCCCAGCGCTAGATGGTGAAGCACATCGCTAAGGTTAGGGCGCCAGGAGCAAGGATTCTCCGCACCCATACGTGGTTTAATAGCCTAGAGAGGGAGATATGGTTCTGGAAGGATTTCCTAGTCAGTTCCAGCTAACCCTAATTAGCATGGCATCATTGCTATTTATTATAAAAATAGGTTAAAGGCTTAGAAAAATAGCCTATGGTTTTTGCTAATCTTATATACCTATAATAAGAGCTAAGATTATATATATTTAAAAAGGAAATTAAAAGTATTAGGAATTAATACTAAGAAGTAAATAAAGATTTTGTTATAAACTAGCCTTAGGGTAACTACAAATAAGCGTTTAAAGTGCAATTACTATTCTTAAAGAGAAAGGAAAAACTAGATAAGAGATTACATAGCGCCTAGCTATATATTCTCCTATGTGTAGTCTGTGCGTATAGTGTGTGTAGTAAGCCCTAAGTCCTAAGCTTACTTACACATAACACGTGTCCTTTCTATACACTCTCTATACCCTTCTTACGCACTCTTCGTGTCCCTTTTAGACCTAAGAAAGACCTAAGCCTTAAGCTTAAGTTTATAATAGATTTAAAGATTAAACTATTATAAAAACTACTTTATAAAGTAAAATTTATTACTTTAAATATTATAACTTAATAATATATATATATATCTATATTAAATATACTAAGATCTTATATATTATATATAAACTAAGAACCTTTGTAAATCTTTCTAAAACCTTTGTAAATCTTTTTACACTGCCTTATAAGTCTAGAATTATTACGTGCTAGAATTAACAATAGCATGTTATCTAGAACATGACCTAGAACGTGACTAGCACGTGACCTAGAACCCCTATATTAGATAATAGTTTTGGCCTGTAGCTAGTTATAGAAGAACAACCTTAACACACTTATTATATCACATTTTATATCGTAACAAGTGGTAGCAATTGCTCTTTAATCGCTGCGCACCTTAAGCGCTTTTACTGCTAATAAAAGCCACTAAGCTAATAATTTGTTAACTAATTCACTAAGCTCATTAAAGCTATCCCTTTTATTAGGCTTAATAGCTCCCTAGGCATTATGCCTATTATTAGATTCGTTAACCTTTAATTCGAAGACCTTTGACCTTTAACCTTTAAATTGCTTTAACCTTTAACTTTAATTCATTAACCTTTAACCTTCAAATTACTTTAACCTTTAACCTTCGATTCGTTAACCTTTAATTTAATTAATTTGTTAACCTTTAACCTTTAATTCTTTAATTTCTTTAACCTTTAACTTTTAATTAATTCGTTAACCCTTAACTTAACCATTAATCTTTGTTCTAACCGTTAATCTAATAAATTTGTTAATTTTAATTACTAGCCTCCCTAGGCAGCTTCCCTATAAACCTAATAAAGCTTATTATAATGCTTCCCTTACACTAGCTAGATTAGTGTAAGCAGTAGTAATTACAGTAGCTTTATAAGTAAGATTATTAGCGCTAAACCTGTGGTATTTGTAAGAAGACCTTCCTATTAAGAAATTAAGTCTTTTAATATCTTAAGGACCTATGCCTAGCTAGTTAGTATTTTTAATAAGTTTAATAGTAGCTCTAGTAGTAATTTTAGTGGTAATAAAAATAGCACTAATAGGATCTTTAGGACCTAAGGGCCTAATATTAATAGTAGTAGTAGTAATTAAATTAGTAAATTTAATAGTAGTAGTAGTAAATATAAAACCTTTAAGAAAAGCTAGCTATAGAAAAGAATAACTTCTAATAGCTTAAAGACCTTATTAAGGAAGTCTTTAAAGAACGCAATAACCTTTAAAGGTAGCTAGCTTATTAGCAAATTTAACAGATTCCTAGTCTGTTATAAAGCTCGTTACCTAGCCCTTTACAAAGCTTATTACCTAGCCCTTTACAAATTCGTTAGTAGCTAATTTAACAGCCTAACTAAATTACAAGTCCTTTACAAAGCTCGTTACCTAGCCCTTTACAAAGCTCGTTGCCTAGCCCTTTGTAAAGCTTGTTACCTAGCCCTTTGCAAATTCGTTAGCAGCTAATTTAACAGCCTAACTAAATTATAAGTCCTCTACAAAGCTTATTACCTAGCCCTCTACGAAGCTCGTTGCCTAGCCCTTTGTAAAGCTTATTGCCTAGGCCTTTATAAATTCGTTAGTAGCTAATTTAACAGCCTAACTAAATTACAAGTCCTTTGCAAAGCTTATTACCTAGCCCTTTACGAAGCTCGTTACCTAGCCCTTTATAAAGCTTATTACCTAGCCCTTTACAAAGCTTATTACCTAGCCCTTTATAAAGCTTGTTACCTAGCCCTTTATAAATTCATTAGTAGCTAATTTAATAGCCTAACTAAATTATAAGTCCTTTATAAAGCTTATTACCTAGCCCTCTATAAAGCTTATTACCTAGCCCTTTATAAAGCTTATTACCTAGCCCTTTGCAAATTTATTAGTAGCTAATTTAATAGCCTAACTAAATTGCAAGTCCTTTATAAAGCTTATTACCTAGCCCTTTACAAAACTTATTGCCTAGCCCTTTACAAATTTATTAGTAGCTAATTTAATAGCCTAACTAAATTATAAGTCCTTTATAAAGCTTATTACCTAGTGTTAGGGTCGTGGAGGTAATAGAGGTAATGGAGGTAATGGCATTATGTACAATAGGGTCTAGTAGCGGGTTACACTAACCTAGCCGCGAGCTAGTTATGTGCACACTAGAGGGGTATTTAGCGAGGGCCATATACATAGAATGTAAGAGGCTAGAGATTAAAACCTTTAAGCACACACCCCTACCTTTTAGCTTAATAGCAGTAATACCTTAATTATACCTTTACTCTATTTATATAACTAGCCTATAAGCCTTAATAAGTTAATCTCTCTTATCCTATTAGGGTAATAGACTATTAGTAAGTTAAGAATATTAGCACTAAGAAAAATAAATACCTAATCTATAGCTACTAATAATCCTAGAGTAAATACACTATATAAAGACATACCTATAGATTAAAACCTAGGTATAGAGTAAGAGTCTTCCTATTTAACTACCCCTATGAATTTCTAAGAATTAGAAGCAATATTTAAGAATAAAGAAGCTACACTTAACTATAGCCTTATATAAGCAAAGATATAGCTATAAATTACCTAGAAAAAGCATAGACTAGAGTAACTATAGAAAAATTTATAGGAAGTAAATACCCTTCTTAATTAAATAATACTAACTTAGGCTTTACCCTTACCCCTTAAACCCCTATACCTTAGCTAGCACTAACCACGCTAGGAATATATAGATATAGCTTAGTAAAAATATAGCTAAAGGCTCTTATATATAAGGGAATACTTATAAAAACCTATAGATATTCCTAGTAGATTTAAATATAGTCTTTATAATAGATTAAAATATATTTATAAATAATATAACTATAGTTATATATACTAGTAGCTACTTAGTAAATAAGGTAAAGTAATAGTAAATGTGTTTTACTACTATAAATAGTTATATAGACTATAAAAGCTACACTTAAATAGAGTTTATTTAGTGGTTAAAAATAGGAGAAATAAATAAAGATAGTTATTACTTAGAAGTAATAAAAACACTACTAAACCTTAAGTAAAGTAAAGACTAAATATTTTAGTTATTTATAAAGACTTAGGGTAAGGTAGAAGTAAAACTACCTAAGCCTATACCTAAACCTCTATAAATTACTTAGTTTATATAGTTCTTAAATAGTATAATAAAGAAGCAGGTATTTAGCTAGAAGTACTTAGTAAGCTAGAACTACCTTATAGGCTAAGGAAAAAGGCAGAGGTAATAATAAGAGAGGAAAAGGGAACTAACTATAAGGGTAACTAAGGGAGTAACTACTAGAAGAAGAGAAATTATTTAACTTCTCTAAAAGGCAAATTATAGAAAGGGTATTATATAAGTATAAGGAACTTATCTATTACTTATTTTAAGTATAAGAAGCTAGAGTATATTACACTTAAGTGCCCTAAGCTAGATTATAGTATTTATAGTAAGAGCGGCTATACTACTACTACATATTAAGATAGTAGTGACTAAGTAAGGGTTATATAAACTTAAATAAGGCCCTAATTAGATTTATATAACCCTAAGGAAATGCTCTTAATATAATATAGCTTTATAAGGATAGATAATTAAATCTATAAATACATATAAAAGCTAAGTTATAGCAAGATTACCACTAGATAGCAACACTAACCCTATTTAACCCTAGTGCTACACATTCTTTAATCTATCTAAACATACTAATAAAGCTTAACTAGGCTAATGTATAACTAAGTAATAATACGCTTAAAAGTGTATTTAGTAATATTATACTATATTAAGGAATTTTATAATAAGTAGTAATAGTAGAGAATAGTATAGGATATATAAAGATATACTAAATTCGCTACTATATTACTAATAGTAGCAAGAAGCTAGTTTTAGGGATTAACTAGGTAAGATAGTATAAACCTATAATAATATTATAGATAAACAGACTCTAAAGACACCTAATAATAAAGGAGCATATCTTATTAGTAGTAGGGTTATAAAATAAATAGTATATAGTAAAATGCTTAGTAATTATAGTAATGCTTTCCCTATAGTTAATTAAGCTAGTTAAGCGTATAGCCTCTATTAAGTATAAGGTACTTAATAGAAAAATAATAAGGTAGCTAAGGTAGCTAATAGAAAGGATAACCTAGATAATATAATAAATAAGGAGGAGGTAAGTAACTACTTCACACTAATAGACTTAACTAATATTTTTAACTAAGTAAAACTTCTAGAGGTTTACTAGGAGTTTAAGAATATATTCTTAAATCTAGAGGTAAGCACCCTCCCTAGGCTAGGTAGTTAGACTTACGCTATTAAATTAGAAAAAGGAAAACACCTTCTTAAGGACTTATATATAACCTAGCTAAGAAAGAACTATAGGTTCTCTGTAAGTACCTAGTAAGTGTGTAGGAGAGGGTTAGATTTAGAGATCTATTAGCCTAGTAAAAGCCCTAATTTTATTTATGCTAAAGAAGGGAGGAAATTACACTTTTATATGAATTATAAGGGCCTTAATAAGATTACTATTAAGGACAAGGCCCTATTACCACTAATCCCTAAGATCTTAGACTAATTAAAGGGAGCTAAGATTTTCACAAAATTAGACCTTAAAGATGCGTACTATTAGCTACGTATCCGTAAGGGAGATAAGTAAAAAACAGCCTTTTAGTGTAAATATAGTTACTTTAAGTATCTTATAATACTATTTAGGCTTATTAATACGCCTATAACTTTTTAGGAATATATTAATAGTGCTTTAAAGGGCCTTATTAATATTATTTACATTATCTACCTTAATAATATCCTAATATATAGTAGCGATATCTTAGCGTATAAGGGCTATGTAAAACAGGTGCTTAAGAGGCTTTAAAACGCTAATCTTTTTGTTAATCTAAATAAGTGCAAATTCTCCTACAAAGAGGTTAAATTTCTAGGCTATATAATATTAGAGAAGGGAATGTCTATAAAACCTAGTAAAGTTAAAGTAATTATAACCTAGCTAGTACTTAACTACGTGTTTAATATCTAGTCTTTCCTTAAGTTTACTAGGTTTTATAAATGCTTTATTAAAAGCTATAGTAAAATAGTTATCCTACTAACTAATTACCTTTAAGGAAAATAACTAGTAAGGTTTAAGCTAAAGCCTTATAAGTTAGTAGCGTTTAGAGACCTATAGTAGTAATTTTAGGAGGTACTAATTTTAGTCTATTTTAATCCACTACTCCTATTATAAGTTAAGACTAATGCCTTTAGGTATACGATTAAGGCTATCCTTATATAGTTAGTACTAGGTTACTAGCACCTTATAGCATTTATATTAAGGAAGTTAAATAACACTAAGCTACGCTATATAATGCCTAACGTAAAATTACTAGTAATCTAGGAGGCTTTTCAAATATAAAGGCATTACCTCGCTTACTTAGCGCACCTAGTTAAAGTAATAATAGATTACTTAAACTATAAGTACCTTATAATAAAGCTAAAGCTAATAAGTTACTAGGTTACTACGTTAGATAAGCTATACCTATTTAATTTTATTATTAAATATAAGGTAAGTAAGCTAAATCTTACTAATACTCTGTTAAGGAGATTAGATTATATTAGTAAGGAAAGGAAAGCTAAGGCATTAACCTCTTAGTTACTAACCTTCCTTACTAAGTTTACAGCTATTAAGTTATAAGAACGCTATAATAATACTACTAATATTATAAGTCTAGTAAAACCACAGTGTATTAGGTTTATAGTTAATAAGTAGTAGGAGAGTAGTAGTAGTACTACTAATACCCTATATCTAAGATTACCACCTATTAGTAATAGGGAGCGAGGACCTAGTAATAGCACTGCTAATATTACTAGTTATAAGAAATCGCCCCTTATTAACATTTAAGCGGGTAGAGAGCTATAAGGACTTAGTAATAGTACTGCTAATATTACTAGCTATAATAGTACTGCTAATATTATTAGATATAGGGTCCTACACCTTACTACTATCTAGTTATATAAACGTGGTAATAGTACTACTAATATTACTAGCCTAGTTAAAAGAGTTATATATAGCGCTACTAGAGAGCTATGTTTATAGGAGTGTTATAGTAAGAATCTTAGTGGTTAGGAGAACCTTTACTAAGTTAAACTTAACTGCCTAGGATAAGAATATAGAGTTAGAACCCTAATCCTAGTCTTACTATCTAAAGTATAATAAGGGAATGCCTTTATTATATAGCAGAAGTTATTGCTAATAAGTAGTAACTCTAGCGCGTTATTAGGACTATAAATAATTAGGCCCTCTAAGCTATTAGCTAGTAAGTCATAGATATAGTTTGTGATGCTCTCTAGACTATTAATATATAATAATAGAGTTTATATACTATAGGGGATGTAAAAAGAAGTCTTACTACTAACCTATAACAATCCTATAGTAGGTTATTAGGGGTTAGTAAGACACTCTACTAGATTATAAACTAATATTACTAGCCTTTAATAAAGAAAGACATTAAGTTATATATATAGACTTATATTAGCTATTAAGTTTTAAAGCTAAGGTTATATAAGCCTTATAGTAAGTTAGCTATACTACTAGTACCTAATTATCCCTTTTAAGAGCTATTAATAGACTTTATTACAGGGCTACTACTAGTAAAAGATTAGAAAAACTAAGTATATAACATAATATTAGTTATTATAAATAGGTTTTTAAAGTATAGTATTTATATACTAGTGTTTACATATCTAACTAGTAATAGGTTAGCTATAGTCTTCTTAGAAAACGTTTTTAAAAACTATAGCGCTTTAGAAGGCATTATAATAGACTAAGGTTTAATATTTATAAGTGGATTTTAGAGAATATTCTACTACCTAATTATAATAAAGTAGCGATTAAGCACTGTATTTTACCCCTAAATAAATAGCTAGATAAAGTAACTAAACTAGGTTTTAAAGCATTATTTAAGAGCTTATATATACGCTAAATAGGATAATTAAGTTAAATATTTGCTAATAGTATAGTTTACCTATAACACAAGTAAGTATAGTAGTTATAGCCTAATACTAGTAGAGGCGCTACGTAAGTATAACCTAAGAGGACTACACTAAGCGGTCCTAATAGCCTTATTAGTAAATAACTAGGTAGAGAATAAAGTCTTAGAACTAAGATAGAAGCACTTAGAGATTAAGTAGCTACTAAGTAATACTTAAGTATAGTAAAAGAAATACTATAATTAAAAGAGAATACTAATAGAGTTTAAGGTTAAAGACTATATACTACTATTAATAAAAATATTAACCTAAGACACCTAAGTAAAAAGCTTATTACAAAGTATTTAAGACCTTATAAGATTAAAAAGGTAGTTAGTAACTATAGCTTAGCCTATTAATTATAACTACTAGCTAGCATATAACTACATAATGTGTTTAATATTATAAGCCTTAAACCTTTTAAAGGGACTTAACTAACTTTATAAATGCATTCTTATTATAAGATAACATTAAAGATAATAAATAGGAGTTTAAAGTTAAGAGAATTATTTTATATTAATATAATAGCTAATAGTAAAAATACCTAGTAAAATAGAAAGGCTATAATAACTTAGAGAATTCCTAGGTGCTAAAAAGAGATTTTATTACAAAGGATATTATTAATAACTATAAGTGGCAATTAAGTAGCTAGGTTATAGAGAGATAATTACTTTAGTAATTTAGCACGTAATAAAATTTGACAATAAGTTATATTTTTAGCACTTTACCCTGTAACTACCTAGCATTTATTACTCTATAGTTATATTAGTAGCTGTATTTTTATTCATATTCTTAATTACTATAGCTATAAGAGCGTCCTTATTAAAAGACTTCTCTTTATCTTTATAAATAAAGGCATAGAGCTCTTTAGGGAGCTTAGAGGGCTAATATAAGTAAGAATATTAGAGATAGACTTAGTAAACTAGTAGCTAGTTAGTGGATTAGAAGTTATACTTAGGACTTTAAAGATAATACTATAGGAGTATACTAGGTAATAAAGCGTAAGCTATTTATAATATTAATCTAGACCTTAAGGTTAGTAGCATTAAAGAGCTGCAATATAATAGCGTGCTTATTAGCGTTTACCTTATAAGTAGCCTTAGCGGTTAATTAAGCGTGGCGGACGTAACCGCGTTTATTAGCGTTTTTATAGCTAATAGAGTATTATATAATTTACGCTTAGCTTTTATAAGAGCCTAGTAATAAGTTAGCTATAGCTAAGTTACTAAGAATAAGGAAGCCCTTACTAGATAAATATAGTAAGGACTGCCCTTAAGGATAACCTTTATAATCTTAAAAGCTTTTAATAAAGCTTTATAATTTAGGTAAGATACTAGTAGTGTGTTAGTTATCTATAAGTAGTATCTATAAGGAGAGGAACGTACTCTAATATAAGACTTATTATTTTTGTATAATAAGCGTATTTTAAGGAATTCCCTAGTTAAATTAGTAATAGGAAGTAGTAAGTAAGTAGCTTAGTTATACTAGGAGAATAATAATATTTATTAGGGATAGGCTTCCTATTAATAATATATTAGGGCTTACTATTATTATCCTTAGGAGCTATCTACTAAATAGTAGCCTACTAGCTATAGTAAAGATATAGAATTTTAATACTACTAATTATAAGTTAGTAGTAAACACACTATAAGTAAGCAATAAACGTACCTAAAAGTCTTAGAGGCCTAAGACACCCTCTTATAAGGAGATTTCTCTAGGATAGGAGCAGATATAGCTAGAGTTATAGTATAAGTAGCAGATATTACATACTAGTAATAAGTTAGTAATAGGTAAGTAAGAAGAAATAAAGTAAGGGAAACTAATAATATTAAGACTAATAAAGTTAGAGATAAGGAAGATAAGGCATAAAAGATATTATAATAAGGCATGGGAATACAAGGACCTTAAGAAGGTTAGTAACTACTAAGTAATAGCAGCAAAAACGCTACTATTAGGCTAGTAGGGGTAACTTATAATATATTAAGAGGGATAAGGAGGAAAGGAAGTAAGGCAAAGGGGGAATTTAGCCTCTCTTATATTAACCACAGACCCCTTAAGTGATTTACGCGCGCCGCATAAGTAATCCGCAAATTAGAAAATTTAGCATTATAGCTGCCACTATTAAGAATACAAGCCAGCTACGTGCACACAGCGAATTTGCCACTACCTCGTTAGGATTCACAAATAAACCTATTTAGATAAATAGTGTCTAATACCCTGTTCTTTTAGCCTAATTATAAAATTTAATATAAGGTGTCCACTTCTATAGAATTAGTAATAATAAGGATAAGAGCAGTTACAAGGCCACACCCTAGCTATAATTAAATTACTACCTAGAACTAATAAGCAGTGTGAAGAAGAACCTATAACCTATATTAATGTTATTATTATAGTTTCCCTTATAGCGCATTAAGCCACGAAGAGTTATAATAAACCTATATAAGGAAGTTCATATAATAAGGACACTATAATAGAGTAGCTTATTATAATTAAGGATAATTATATAAAGAGGGGAACTATATTAGGGTTATAGAGGTAATAGAGGCAATAGAGGCAATAGCATTATGTACAATAGGGTCTAGTGGCGGGTCACACTAACCTAGCCGCGAGCTAGTCACATGCACACTAGAGGGGTATTTAGCGAGGGCCGCACACATAGAATGTGGGAGGCCAGAGATTAAAACCTTTAAGCACACACCCCTACCTTTCAGCTTAATAGCAGCGACACCTTAATTATACCTTCACTCTGTTTATATAACTAGCCTATAAGCCTTAACACCTAGCCCTTTATAAAGCTTATTACCTAGCCCTTTATAAAGCTTATTACCTAGCTAATTATAAAGCTTATTACCTAGCTAATTACCTAGCTTATTATAAAGCTTATTACCTAGCTAATTACTTTACTTATTATAAAGCTTATTACTTAGCTAATTATAAAGCTTATTACCTAGCTAATTGCCTTACTTATTATAAAGCTTATTACTTAGCTAATTACCTTACTTATTATAAAGCTTATTACCTAGCTAATTACCTAGCTTATTATAAAGCTTATTACCTAGCTAATTATAAAGCTTATTATAAAGCTTATTACCTAGCTAATTATAAAGCTTATTACCTAGCTAATTACCTTACTTATTATAAAGCTTATTACCTAGCTAATTACCTTATATTAGGGTTATAGAGGTAATAGAGGTAATAGAGGTAATAGCATTATATATAATAAGGTCTAGTAGTAGATTACACTAACCTAGCTATAAGCTAGTTATATGCATACTAGAGGGGGTATTTAGTAAGGGCTATATATATAAAATATAAGAGGCTAGAGATTAAAACCTTTAAGTATATACCCTTACCTTTTAGCTTAATAGTAGTAATACCTTAATTATACCTTTACTTTATTTATATAACTAGTCTATAAGCCTTAATAAGTTAATCTCTCTTATCCTATTAAGGTAATAAATTCTTAGTAAGTTAAGAATATTAGCACTAAGAAAAATAAATACTTAATTTATAGCTACTAATAATCCTAGAGTAAATATATTATATAAAAATATACTTATAAATTAAAACCTAGGTATAAAGTAAGAGTTTTCTTATTTAACTACCCTTATAAATTCCTAAGAATTAGAAGTAATATTTAAGGATAAAGAAGCTATACTTAACTATAGCTTTATATAAGTAAAGATATAGCTATAAATTACCTAGAAAAAGCATAAACTAAAGTAACTATAAAAAATTTATAGGAAGTAAATACCTTTTCTTAATTAAATAATACTAACTTAGGCTTTACCCTTACCCCTTAAACCCCTATACCTTAGCTAGTACTAATTATACTAGGAATATATAAATATAGCTTAGTAAAGATATAGCTAAAGGCTCTTATATATAAGGGAAATACTTATAAAAACCTATAGATATTCCTAGTAAATTTAAATATAGTCTTTATAATAAATTAAAATATATTTATAAATAATATAACTATAGTTATATATACTAGTAGTTACTTAGTAAATAAGGTAAAGTAATAGTAAATATATTTTACTACTATAAATAGTTATATAAACTATAAAAGCTATACTTAAATAAAGTTTATTTAGTAGTTAAAAATAAAAGAAATAAATAAAAATAGTTATTACTTAAAAGTAATAAGAATATTACTAAACCTTAAGTAAGGTAAAGACTAAATATTTTAGTTATTTATAAAGACTTAAAGTAAGGTAAAAGTAAAACTACTTAAGCCTATACCTAAACCTCTATAAATTACTTAGTTTATATAGTTTTTAAATAGTATAATAAAGAAGTAAGTATTTAGCTAGAAGTACTTAGTAAGCTAGAATTACCTTATAGGCTAAGGAAAAAAGTAAAGGTAGTAATAAAAGAGAAAAAGAGAACTAACTATAAGAATAACTAAGGAGTAATTACTAGAAAAAAGAAATTATTTAACTTCTTTAAAAGGTAAGTTATAGGAAAGGTACTATATAAGTATAAGGAACTTATTTATTACTTATTTTAAGTATAAAAACTAGGGTATATTATACCTAAGTGCCCTAAGCTAAATTATAATATTTATAGTAAAAGTAACTATATTACTACTATATATTAAGATAGTAGTAACTAAGTAAGGGGTTATATAAACTTAAATAAGGCTTTAATTAGATTTATATAACCTTAAGGAAATGCTTTTAATATAATATAGCTTTATAAAAATAGATAATTAGGTTTATAAATATATATAAAAGCTAAGTTATAGTAAGATTACTACTAAATAGTAATACTAATGTAAGGGCTTAGGCTTTGCCTAAGCATTAGTTGTAGCATGCACAACAAGAGGGCTGATGGCGGATGACACGGAGACGAGTAGGGGCCTGAGCTAAGACAGCAAGGGTGGGGATTGAGGCTGAATGTAGGATAGCAGGGGATGAAGATGAGGCTGAATGTAAGATAGCAGGGAACGACAAGGGGATCGGAAGAGACGGGACAAGATGACAAGGGGATAGGAAGAAGCGGTGTGAAGACAACAAGGGGATAGGAAGAGGACAGATAGGATAGCTTAGGATAGTTGAGGAGTATAAGGGGCATAGGAAGGGATAGGTTTCCTACCTTCCTTTCTTCCCTCCTCAAGTTTCTCAATATCATATCGACGCCCAACAGCAGTTGCCTTGGGGCCAGTCCATAACATTTGAGAAACTTCCTTTAGTCCATAAAGACTACCGAAACAAACGACAATGGATTACGCAATGGACCTGGGAGATAACCTTCAACCAGACGAACGAACTGGCCAGGGACTATAACTCCCCTATCAGATGCCACTTTACCACCGGGGGCTCACAATGCCCAATTTGAAACACTTCGGCTAATGCTAGAACAGCAGGCTAGGGCAATTGAGTCCTTACGACAAAACGTGCAAGCAAATCCAACGCCTGCACCGCAAGTTACCATTTCATCGGACGCGGCTACACAACCAACAGCTCCCAATGCGGACCCTCCTGTGCAACTTACGGCTCCCGAACCGACGCCGATAGCACCGCAGGTTCAACGAAAACCGATCCGGATGGGCGACCCATACAATGGCGACAAAATCACATTCGCTGCCTGGAAGTTCCTCATAGAACACAAACTTGAGGTAGACGTGGACTTCATCGGAGACGACAAGGACCAATGGGTGTTCATTTACCAACAACTTTCACCTAAGGTCCAGGCCCGCATCGCAACATACTTTGAGGCGGGCGAGCTAAACGCTTACAGGCCAAAAGCCTTTCTTGACTACTTGGAGACCCTGTATGCAGACCCACACAGGCAGGAAATGGCCCTGACGGAACTCGACCAGATGGAGCAAGGATCGGGAGAATCATTCGCCACGTTCTTTGTTCGCTTTGAACAGAAGCTCTCCCTAGCAGGAGGGGCCCAATGGGCGAGCGAAGTTAAGTTGGCCAAACTACGACGCGCACTCAACAAGCGCATGAGAGAGATCACGGTTGGCAGAGGAGTCAGCAGGACAGACTACTACCCGGCAGTTGCCGTCTACCGCAGCATTGCGGTCGACATCGAGTCTCTCGCCGCGGAGGACAAGTATCGGAACCGACGCGGACCGCAGCCGGTCCGACACGCACCCCAACAAATCGACCACGACGGCGACACGCCAATGACAGGGGTACGGGCCGCAACAACACAGGCGGGGAAACAAAAGAAATCGGACAAAAAGGAAAAAGCCCAGAAGGATGTCGAACCGCAGAGGGCCAAATGGGTGTCAGGAGCGGAAATGACCAAACGCCGCCAGGAGGGGTGCTGCCTACGTTGTGGCGTCAAGGGCCATTACATTCCGGGATGCCCCTCCTCCCGCCTCGGCGACCACAGGTCAACATTAACACACACGGGGCGGACGAGGAAAGCGCGGACGAGGAAATCATCCCTAACAACACGGAAAACGAGTAGCCCCGAGCAGAGTCTCGCACGGGGGCGGGAGGCCAGCCGGCGCCCACAGTTACGGATGAGTATGATCAGTGCATGAGTACAGAGGAGGACATAGAACGTTATATGGATCGACCACCATTCCTAGTTCCCGTACTCTTTAATACATGCTCTTACCTTAATGTTCAGATCGACTGTGGATGCGATTGCTACGGTGCCATTAGCGAACCGGCAGCGAGACGGTTGGGCCTCGAGCTCATACGACTACCGACACGGAGACGAGTCCGTACCGCAGTGGAAACGGAAAAGCGGGGAAACGCACAAAGAGGAGACCTCCTCGATCACCCACATGGTGCACACCAGGATTGACATCGACGGGTGGGAGTCATCGGTATACCTATATGTCATTCCAGGCCTCACCCGGGACGTGATCTTTGGGATGCCATGGTTGGAACAACGAGATGTAGTGATTCACGCGGCAAAACGACAACTAGTGATAGGGGCCGCAGAGGGTCTTTGTGTATCAGAAGCCTCAGAGCGTGGTACAGACGAGCCTGTTCGAGGAATCATCGGAGCCTTATACGCCGCGGAAGCACGCAGAGCACAACGACGGAAAGACACCACAACTCGCTTCATTGCCACAAGTTTAAGGGAGATGACGACAGTGCTACAGCTTACAGCACCAAAACAACAACCGAACAAACCCGACACATCAACACTACCAGAGGAGTTAGCGGACTTCGCGGACCTTTTTGACAAAACCAAAGCGGACGGGTTACCCCTCATAGGGGATCCCTCGACCACCACATCCGGCTACGCAAGAACCCGGACGGTTCCGAACCCGCACTGCCATGGGGACCGTTATACAACATGCCAAGGGACCAGCTTCTGGAGATCAGACGTCAAATTACGGACTTCATGGACAAAGGATGGATCCGTGCTAGCTCCTCATCGGCCGCGGCCCCAGTTCTCCTCGTTAAGAAGTCAAACGGCGGTTGGCGTTTTTGTGTGGATTACCGCGCGCTCAACAAGATAACGGCACAAGACCGATACCCCCTCCCTCTAATCAAGGAAACCCTACGATCCTCTCCAGGGCGCGATGGTTCACGAAGGTAGATGTCCGCGCAGCGTTCCACAAACTGCGGATAGCAGAGGGCGAGGAGCACTTGACAGCATTCCGGACCAGATTCGGACTGTTTGAATGGTTGGTCTGCCCATTTGGACTAGCAGGCGCACCAGCAACCTTCCAACGCTATATTAACAAATCCTTGGGGACGCGTTGGGGATTTTGTCACGGCATATCTGGACGATATCTTGGTCTATTCAGGGGGTCAAGGAAGGACCACATGGCCAAGGTCCGACTGATACTCGGCCGCTTGAGGGCGGCGGGATTGTACCTGGACCTCAGTAAGTCCGTGTTCGCCGTGAAGGAAGTCCAGTACTTGGGCTACATCATTACGGCAGGACATTCAGTCCGTCCTGACCCAGCAAAGGTTGCGGCAATTAGGAATGGCTAGCGCCCACGAAGCTACGTGGGGTCCGAAGCTTCCTGGGGTTCGCGAATTTCTACCGAGACTTTATCAAGGACTTCTCCGAGATAGCAGCACCGCTCATACGACTCACGAAGAGAAATGTCCCTTTCCGATGGGGGCCCGAAGAGAACGAGGCCTTTGAGAAATTGAAAGGGGCTTTCATTGAGTACCCGGTTCTGGCACAATGGGACCCAGATCGACCTACGGTAGTTGAGGCGGATTGTTCAGGCCTAGCCCTCGGAGGTTGCATGTCACAGGAAGGACCCGACCACGTTATGTACCCAGTTGCGTATCACTCCGCGAGCTTGTCGGCCTCACAAAGGAACTACACCATCCACGATAAGGAGCTCCTGGCTATTATCTCTTGCCTCAAGGCGTGGTCAGCAGAGCTACGAGGCGTTTCACGACCGTTCACGATTTACACGGATCACAAGAACCTGGAATACTTCACCACTCCTCGCCTAATGACGGAACGGCAGGCTCGGTGGGCAGATACGCTCGCCCTGTTCAATTTTCACTTACGTTATAGACCCGGCACGCAGGCTCAACGACCAGACGCACTTTCACGAAGGAGCAGGACAAGAAGGGTGCGGGAGCAAGGACAGGACAGATACTACGACCGGTCACTATCGCACGACTCTCTCAATCACCTACGGACTCGCAGGAGGACCCCGATCAGGGTCCTCTCGTCTCGAACGCGACTCCGCCACCAGTTGGAGAGGTCCTCTTCGCCACGGAACACCTTCAGTCGTTATGGGACCAAGCTGTCATAGCAGACCCTACGTACTGTATCCGACTAAAAGCCATTCAGGAAGGGGCACGAAAATTTCCCCGGAAGCGATGACAAGAGAACAGGTAGCGGATTGCTCACTCAGTGCCCACGGGGCGCTCCAATTTAGGGTCGTACCTGGGTGCCGGCATGGGAACCTCTTACGACAACTCTTATTCAGCAATGTCACGATTCGCCGGTTGCAGGACACCCCGGCCGGAACACTACGTTTCAGATTCTGCAGCGACAGTTTCACTGGGATGGGATGTCACAGGATGTCGCCAGATTCGTTCGGAATTGCCATTGTTTTGGAGGTCACAAGAGTCGTCAACGACGTCAAGGCTTGCTGAAACCGCTACCGATCCCTGACAGGTTCTGGTCACAGATCTCAATGGATTTTATGACAGAATTACCGGCATCATCCTCAGAGAGACCTCGTTACCTGATGGTCATCACAGACAGGCTTTCAAAATTCGTCCAGCTGGAGGCAATGACTTCTATTGGTGCCGAGGAATGTGCAGAACGATTCAAGATGGTTTGGTGGAGGTTTAGAGGGTTCCCCAGTCTATCATCACAGACCGCGGCTCGGACTGGTTAGGGAAGTTTTGGACAACGCTATGCTCGCTGGTCGGAATAGATCAATTACTCTCCACGTCACATCACCCACAGACCGACGGCGGCACGGAACGAGCGAACCAGGAGGTGCAAGCGATACTACGGGTGGCAATCTCCTTCTCTCAATTCGACTGGCCCGAACACTTAGCTGCTTGCCAGCTCGCGATGAACAACAGGACCTCTTCCGTCACAGGGGTAAGCCCGAACAAGTTGTTACATGGATACGACCTGGAACCTATTCAATCCCAGCCGGACCTTTCAGCATCTACTACAACACCCAAGGGAAGGGCTGTTCGGTTTCTGGAACACTTACAGGAGGGGACTCTTCTAGCCCAGGCCGCGATAGCCTACGTACAGCAACGACAACAGGACGCAACAGCAGCTTCACGACGCCCAGCAGAACGCTTTCAAGTAGGCGACAAAGTGTGGCTTTCTCTCAAGAACATCAAGACAAACCGCCCCTCAAGGAAACTCGACTGGGTTTCAGCAAAGTACACGGTAGTGGAGGTACCTACACCGCTGACAGTCCGACTAGACGTACCAAGGGGCATCCATCCGGTATTCCACGTGGACCTTATCGAACGAGCAGCAACGGACCCTCTCCCGAGTCAGAAACTACAGGACTCCCGACCAGCTCCGGAATGGGTACTGTCAGAGGACGATGACGAGCTTGTCGAGGAGTATCGCGTGGAACAGATCCTGGCGGCTCGAAATGCGCCAGGCAGAGGCAATAGACGTAACGTCCTGGTCAAATGGGCGGGGTACTCACGGCCAACATGGGAACCGCTGGAGAACATGGTGAAAACACAGGCACTCGACGAGTTCGAAAAGGAATGGGGAGATGCACGTTACAACGATGGACCAAATCAATTGCGGCAAACCCGTCTACCTGTCGAGACTACGAATCGGACCCGGGGCGCATTCGTGGCGCCCCCACAAACACTCAAAAATCCTCAGCAAACTCGTCGGGGATATCCTCTCCGACCTCCTCACCCACACCCATTTCATCGTAAGATTCCATATCGTCGTACCCCTGGTACGGACCGGGGTTGGACGCCTCCAACTGACGTCCGGGGGACGCGGGACGTTCCTGGCAGGAGGCGATGTCGTTGGCCTCTGCCGGCACTCGGACTCTGGGGAGCACGGGTGGATTGACGGTCGGGAGACGGGAAGCGACCGACGGGGGAAAAGCCGCCTTCATGGCGGCCACCAGTCGCGGCAGGAGTACGAGCGACTCCCGCGACACGGGAGTAACGCTGATCGACAGGGCCAGCAGCGGGGACGGGACGGGACGGTCGCTGACGGCGGCGGGAAGGAGACTCGTCACCAACCCCAACAAGCCGAGAACGACTGCGGGTGGCTTCACGACGATGAGGGGACAGCGCTTCGATTATTGCGGCCGAATGGCCGCGGAACTCCTCTCGCATGGCGGAGAGACCACTCACGAGCTGCTGGTTCTGTTGGAACAGGTTTCCAGCGACCTGTTGGAGAGCGCTCCCCATTTGGCGGCCAGCCGAGGGGCTGCCGCCCACGAAGGGCACGACATCGAAGCCCGGCGGATTCGTGGCGGGAGCGTTGGAGGGGGAGGGCCCGAGGGCAGAGCGCACCGGGGCCGGGTTGAACTGCGCCTGGTGCAGGAGCGCGTTCCAACGGGCCACGAGGGCACGGAAATCCTGGGACAGGACGGGCATCTTTCGCTTGGTCGACGCAGTCTTCGCGACGCCTGCCGTCACGATATGGTTACCCGCAGCGATGGCGGCCTCCAGATCTTTGAGGGCGCGACGGAGTCTCGGGTCGGCAGACAAGAACCGTGTCAACTAGACACAGGTAACGTGGTTGTGCCGACAAGGAGGGCACGAGCCTCCAGACTCGGGAGGACGACAAGCCAGGACGCCCGTGGTCAGAGAGCGCTTGATACAGGGTCCACAAGGACGGAAAACCGACGCGGGTGCAGCATAGTCGTCATCGTCGGAATCTCCTTCCACGAGGTATTCGCCGATGGCACGGGCCGGAGGCGTGGAGGGGACGACGGGGGAGACGGGAACGAGACATCTCGAGGAAAGGACGAACGAACGCGGGAAGATGTGAGCTTGGAGTTATGAACGAGAACACGCGAGGGGATCGTGAGGATCGAGGGATGATGGTGGTATGCAGGAAGGAGGGGTTGTGAGAGGGGTAAGAAAGTGGGATATTTATATGGGAAGCGCGACCGTGTCGGAGGGTCACGGACAGGTGGGGAGGGGTCGAGGTTACCACAACAACAAAGGAGGGGCTGGGAACACACGTCACGCACTCGGCCTGACAACGAAAAGCAAACGCGATGGGTGGAGACAGTCTCCACAACTCAGTGGGGAGGGGTACGCGTCACACGCCACCCAACAACAACAACAAACGACAAAGACGCCAACCACAGAAAGGGCGCGACGGGACGGGGAACGAATGGTCAAAGTTGGCAGGTATGGACGCGGGGTTCATTTCTGCTATGCGGGTTTGTGACGGGTGAGCAGGGACGTATGTAAGGGCTTAGGCTTTGCCTAAGCATTAGTTGTAGCATGCACAACAAGAGGGCTGATGGCGGATGACACGGAGACGAGTAGGGGCCTGAGCTAAGACAGCAAGGGTGGGGATTGAGGCTGAATGTAGGATAGCAGGGGATGAAGATGAGGCTGAATGTAAGATAGCAGGGAACGACAAGGGGATCGGAAGAGACGGGACAAGATGACAAGGGGATAGGAAGAAGCGGTGTGAAGACAACAAGGGGATAGGAAGAGGACAGATAGGATAGCTTAGGATAGTTGAGGAGTATAAGGGGCATAGGAAGGGATAGGTTTCCTACCTTCCTTTCTTCCCTCCTCAAGTTTCTCAATATCATATCGACGCCCAACAGCAGTTGCCTTGGGGCCAGTCCATAACAACTAATCCTATTTAACCCTAGTACTATATATTCTTTAATCTATTTAAATATACTAATAAAGCTTAACTAGGCTAATATATAACTAAGTAATAATATACTTAAAAGTGTATTTAGTAATATTATACTATATTAAGGAATTTTATAATAAGTAGTAATAGTAAAGGATAGTATAAAATACGTAAAGATATACTAAATTTACTACTATATTACTAATAGTAGTAAGAAGCTAGTCTTAAGTATTAACTAGGTAAAATAGTATAAACCTATAATAATATTATAGATAAATAGACTTTAAAAACACTTAATAATAAAGAAGTATATCTTATTAGTAGTAAGGTTATAAAATAAATAGTATATAGTAAAATACTTAGTAGTTATAGTAATACTTCCCTTATAGTTAATTAAGCTAGTTAAGTATATAGCCTTTATTAAGTATAAGGTACTTAATAGGAAAGATAATAAGGTAGCTAAGGTAGCTAATAAAGGGATAACCTAAATAATATAGTAAATAAGGAGAAAGTAAGTAATTACTTTATACTAATAAACCTAGCTAATATTTTTAATTAAGTAAAACTTCTAAAGGTTTACTAGGAGTTTAAGGATATATTCTTAAATCTAGAGATAAGCACTCTCCTAGGCTAGGTAGTTAGACTTATACTATTAAATTAAAAGAAAGGAAAATACCTCCCTAAGGACTTATATATAACCTAGCTAAGAAAGAATTATAAGTTCTTTATAAGTATATAGTAAGTATATAAAAAGGGGTTAGATTTAGAGATTTATTAGCCTAGTAAAAGCCCTAATTTTATTTATACTAAAGAAAGGAGGGAAATTATACCTTTATATACTAGGACTAATATTATAATAAAATAAGATTACTATAAAAAGGAATAAACTCTTAATTAAAACTACTAATACTAGGTATTATTAGCCCCCTATACCCTAATACTACCCTAAACTAGCCTTAGTCTATTACTTTACACCTTCTCTAAAATAAGGATAGTATTCTCTATTACCTTAGTATACCCCTTTACTAAAAGAGAGGTAGCTAGGAGCTAGTTTATTTTTACTATTTAAGCGTTTAAGTAATATATCTAAAACACTATTTTATTATACTAGCCCTTACTAAAACTAGAACTAGACTAATCTAGGCTTACTACTAAAGCACTTTACTTCTTACTTTAATTTTTAGTGTAAAGTTTTCTTATATAATTATAATAATTATTAGGAACCTAAGATAGGTATATATTAGATATAAAATAGACCTAGATTTGCCCTATAAATAAATATATACCTTAGCACCGCTAATAATAGTAGCCTAGATCTCTGTTAACTATAAGTGCTTAGCTTAATGCCTTATAGTATTTAGCTAGGAGGTAAATTAGTAGTGAAATAGACTTAGATATAGTGTAAAATATTACCTTATTATAACTATTATTATAAACCTAATAATTAAAGTAAGCGTTAGTTATAGCACTTAGCTAAATATTAGCAAAATTACTACTAATACTTATCTAGCTTAAAGCTACCTATACTAATAATATTATAATACTAATAGCTAGAAGTCCTTATTAATTAAGAGTAACATAAAATATACTAAAACTACTATAGCTTACTTAACTACCTAGAATTAGAAATAAAAAAGCCTTAAAATAGAAGTAAAGAATAACTTATATAAAGCTCCTTATTTAAAGCTTACCTTAACTAAGCTAAAGTTAGTTACTTTTAAGGATAACGCTTAAAGAGGCTTAGTTCCTAGGTAAGTTAGAAGTAAAAGAGTACCCCCTAAGGGATAGGACTTATAGGGGAAATAGATAATAATATAATAAAGGATAATAATAATAAGGATTATAATATAAACTATAATAATAGTTAGTAATTACACTAAATCTAACCTAGAATTACACTAGTAAATAAAAAGGTATAAATAAACCTAAGAGAAAATAAATAATAAGGAAAGAAAAGAGGGTAAAATCCTATAAGGGAATTACTTCCTTTTATATATATAAGGAGGGGGTAAAGTAATTTACTATAGTAGTGTTAAAAGTAAAGTATAAGGAAAAGTAAAAAAGATATTATAAAATAAGCATATAAGTAAAACTAATCCTTAACTAGATTAGACCTAGCCTTACCTCCTTATATATAACTAAAAGTAAGTGCTTAGGGTTTATAATATATTTAGGTTAGAAGTAAACTAGACTTAGCTAAAAAGTAAGGCTATAGAAGAGTTAGTAAAAAAGTAAAAAAATTATAAGGATTCTATTATATTAGAATTCACCTCCTATTAGAAAAGTAAGGAGGCCTAAGATAAAGCTACCCTAGGCTTATAAGCATACTAGAAGGAGTAAATCCTTCCTCCTAAACTTAGATTTTATAGATTTTAGGGATAAGGCTAGTAAGAGCTAGCTATAACTTTTTATAATAGGAAACTTATTAAGTAGAATAGCCTTACTATAAGAATAGTACTAACCTAAACATAGAAGTAAGAGGGTTTTTCTCCTTATTTATAGGTTTTCCTTATTAACTAACTAGCTAGAGTACTAGTACTAGTAAATATATAGCTAGCTAGCGTATTTAATATATATATATATATACCTTTATATAAATTATAAGGGCCTTAATAAGATTACTATTAAGAATAAGGCCTTATTACTACTAATCCCTAAGATCTTAGACTAATTAAAGGAAGCTAAGATTTTTATAAAATTAAACCTTAAAGATATATACTATTAGCTATATATCTATAAGGGAGATAAGTAAAAAACAGCGTTTTAGTATAAATATAGTTACTTTAAGTATTTTATAATACTATTTAAGCTTATTAATATACCTATAACTTTTTAAGAATATATTAATAGCGCTTTAGAGGGCTTTATTAATATTATTTATATTATTTACCTTAATAATATCCTAATATATAGTAGCAATATCTTAGTATATAAGGGCTATATAAAATAAGTGCTTAAGAGGCTTTAAAACGCTAATCTTTTTATTAATCTAAATAAGTGTAAATTCTCCTATAAAGAGGTTAAATTCCTAGGCTATATAATATTAGAGAAGGGAATCTCTATAAAACCTAGTAAAGTTAAAGTAATTATAACCTAGCTAGTACTTAACTATATGTTTAATATCTAGTCTTTCCTTAGGTTTACTAGGTTTTATAAATACTTTATTAAAAGCTATAGTAAAATAGTTATTTTACTAACTAATTACCTTTAAGGAAAATAACTAGTAAGATTTAAGCTAAAGCCTTATAAGTTAGTAGTGTTTAAAGACTTATAGTAGTAATTTTAGGAGGCACTAATTTTAGTCTATTTTAATCCGCTACTTCTATTATAAGTTAAGACTAATGCCTCTAGGTATATAATTAAGGCTATTTTTATATAGTTAGTACTAGGTTACTAGCACCTTATAGCGTTTATATTAAGGAAGTTAAATAATACTAAGCTATACTATATAATGCTTAATATAAAATTACTAGTAATCTAGGAGGCTTTTTAAATATAAAGGTATTACCTTACTTACTTAGCGCACTTAGTTAAAGTAATAATAGATTACTTAAACTATAAGTACTTTATAATAAAGCTAAAGCTAATAAGTTACTAGGTTACTATATTAAATAAGCTATACCTATTTAATTTTATTATTAAATATAGGGTAAGTAAGCTAAATCCTACTAATACTTTATTAAGGAGATTAAATTATATTAGTAAGAAAAGGAAAGCTAAGGTATTAACCTCTTAGTTACTAACCTTCCTTACTAAGTTTATAGCTATTAAGCTATAAGAACACTATAATAATACTACTAATATTATAAGTCTAGAAAAACTATAGTGTATTAAGTTTATAATTAATAAGTAGTAGGAGAGTAATAATAGTACTACTAATACTCTATATCTAAGATTACTACCTATTAGTAATAGGGAGTAAGGACTTAGTAATAGTACTACTAATATTACTAGTTATAGGAAATCACCTCTTATTAACATTTAAGTAAGTAAAAGCTATAAGGACTTAGTAATAGTACTGCTAATATTACTAGCTAAAATAGTACTACTAATATTATTAGATATAAGGTCTTATACCTTACTACTATCTAGTTATATAGATATAGTAATAGTATTACTAATATTACTAGCCTAGTTAAAAGAGTTATATATAGTATTACTAAAGAGTAGTAAGCTTATAGGAGTATTATAGTAAGAATCTTAGTAATTAGAAAAACCTTTACTAAGTTAAACTTAACTGCTTAGGATAAGAATATAGAGTTAAAACCCTAATCCTAGTCTTACTATTTAAAGTATAGTAAGGGAATGCCTTTATTATATAGTAGAAGTTATTACTAATAAGTAATAACTCTAGTGTGTTATTAGGACTATAGATAATTAGGCCCTCTAAGATATTAGCTAGTAAGTTATAGATATAGTCTATAGTGCCCTTTAAACTATTAATATATAATAATAGAGTTTATATACTATAAGGGATATAAAAAGAAGTCTTACTACTAACCTATAATAATCCTATAGTAAGTTATTAGGGGTTAGTAAGACACTTTACTAGATTATAAACTAATATTACAGGCCTTTAATAAAGAAAGATATTAAGTTATATATATAAACTTACATTAGTTATTAAGTTTTAAAGCTAAGGTTATATAAGCCTTATAGTAAGTTAGCTATACTACTAGTATCTAATTATCTCTTTTAAGAGCTATTAATAGACTTTATTATAAGGCTACTACTAGTAAAAGATTAGAAAAACTAAGTATATAATATAATATTAGTTATTATAAATAGGTTTTTAAAGTATAGTATTTATATACTAGTATTTATATATCTAACTAGTAATAGGTTAGCTATAGTTTTCTTAGAAAACGTTTTTAAAGACTATAGTACTCTAAAAGGCATTATAATAGACTAAGGTTTAATGTTTATAAGTGGATTTTAAAGAATATTTTACTACTTAATTATAATAAAGTAGTAATTAAGCACTGCGTTTTACCCCTAAATAAATAGCTAAATAAAGTAATTAAACTAGGTTTTAAAGCATTATTTAAGAGCTTATATATACGCTAAATAAAATAATTAAGTTAAATATTTGCTAATAGTATAGTTTACCTATAATATAAGTAAGTATAGTAGTTATAGCCTAATACTAGTAAAGGCACTATAGGGGTATAACCTAAGAGAACTACACTAAGTAGTCCTAATAGCCTTATTAGTAAATAACTAGGTAAAGAATAAAGTCTTAGAACTAAGATAAAAGCACTTAGAGATTAAGTAATTACTAAGTAATACTTAAGTATAGTAAAAGAAATACTATAATTAAAAAGGATACTAATAGAGTTTAAGGTTAAAGACTATATACTACTATTAATAAAAATATTAACCTAAAATACTTAAGCTAAAAGCTTACTATAAAGTATTTAGGACCTTATAAGATTAAAAAGGTAGTTAGTAACTATAGCTTAGCTTATTAATTATAACTACTAGCTAGTATATAACTATATAATATGTTTAATATTATAAGCCTTAAACCTTTTAAAGGAGACTTAACTAACTTTATAAATATATCCTTATTATAAGATAATATTAAAGATAATAAATAAGAGTTTAAAGTTAAGAGAATTATTTTATATTAATATAATAGCTAATAGTAAAAATACCTAGTAAAATAGAAAGGCTATAATAGCTTAGAGAATTCCTAGGTATTAAAAAGAGATTTTATTATAAAGGATATTATTAATAACTATAAGTAGTAATTAAGTAGCTAGGTTATAGAGAGATAATTACTTTAGTAATTTAGTATATAATAAAATTTAATAAGTTATATTTTTAGCACTTTACCCTATAGTTACCTAGTATCTATTACTTTATAGTTATATTAGTAATTACATTTTTATTTATATTCTTAACTACTATAGCTATAGGAGTATTCTTATTAGAAGACTTTTCTTTATCTTTATAAATAAAGGTATAAAGCTCTTTAAAGAGCTTAGAGAGGCTAATATAAGTAGGAATATTAGAGATAAACTTAGTAAACTAGTAGCTAGTTAGTAAATTAAAAGCTATGCTTAGGACTTTAAAGATAATACTATAAGAGTATACTAGGTAATAAAGTGTAAGCTATTTGCAATATTAATCTAGACCTTAAGGTTAGTAGCATTAAAGAGCTGTAATATAATAGCATACTTATTAGTATTTGCCTTATAGGTGGCCTTAGTAGTTAATTAAGTGTAGTAAATATAACTATATTTATTAGCGTTTTTATAGCTAATAGAGTATTATATAATTTACGCTTAGCTTTTATAAGAGCCTAGTAATAAGTTAGCTATAGCTAAGTTACTAAGAATAAGAAAGCCCTTACTAGATAAATATAGTAATAGCTACCCTTAGGGATAACCTTTATAATCTTAAAAAGCTTTTAATAAAGCTTTATAATTTAGGTAAAATACTAGTAGTGTATTAGTCATCTATAAGTAGTGTTTATAAGGAGAGGAATATACTCTAATATAAGACTTATTATTTTTACATAATAAGCGTATTTTAAAGAATTCCTTAGTTAAGTTAGTAATAGGAAGTAGTAAGTAAGTAACTTAGTTATACTAGGAGAATAATAATATTTATTAGGGATAGGCTTCCTATTAATAATATATTAGGGCTTACTATTATTATCCTTAAGAGCTATTTACTAAATAGTAGCTTACTAGCTATAGTAAAGATATAGAATTTTAATACTACTAATTATAAGTTAGTAGTAAATACACTATAAGTAAGCAATAAATATACCTAGAAGTCTTAAAGGCCTGAGACACCCTCTTATAAGGAGATTTCTTTAGGATAGGAGTAAATATAGCTAGAGTTATAGTATAAATAGTAAATATTATATACTAGTAATAAGTTAGTAATAGGTAAGTAAGAAGAAATAAGGTAAGGGAAACTAATAATATTAAGACTAATAAAGTTAATAATAAGGAAAATAAAGCGTGGAGAATATTATAATAAGACATAAGGATACTATAACCCTAAGAGAGGTTAGTAACTACTAAGTAATAGTAGTGAAAACACTACTATTAGGCTAGTAGGGGTAACTTATAAATTATTAAGAGGGATAAGGAAAAAGGAAGTGAGGCAAAGGGGGAATTTAGCCTCTCTTATATTAACCACAGACCCCTTAAGTGATTTACATACGCCATATAAGTAATCCATAAATTAGAAAATTTAGCATTATAGCTACTACTATTAAGAATATAGGCTAGCTACGCGCATATAGCGAATTTGCCACTACCTTATTAGGATTTATAAATAAACCTATTTAGACAAATAGTGTCTAATACCCTATCCTTTTAGCCTAATTATAAAATTTAATATAAGGTGTTTACTTCTATAAAATTAGTAATAATAAGGATAAGAGTAGTTATAAGGCTACACCCTAGCTATAATTAAATTACTACCTAGAACTAATAAGTAGTGTAAAAAGAATTCGTAACCTATATTAAAATTATTATTATAGTTTCCCTTATAGTATATTAAGCTGCAAAGAGTTATAATAAACCTACGTAAGAAAGTTTATATAGTAAGAATACTATAATAAAGTAGCTTATTATAATTAAGGATAATTATATAAAGAGGGGAACTATATTAGGGTTATAGAGGTAATAGAGGTAATAGAGGTAATAGCATTATTGCCTCGCTTGTCGCGAAGCTAATTGCCTAGCTAATTATAAAGCTTATTGCCTAGCTAATTGCCTCGCTTGTTACAAAGCTCATTGCCTAGCTAATTGCCTAGCTTATTATAAAGCTTATTACCTAGCTAATTGCCTAGCCTATCACGAAGCTAATTGCCTTGCTTATTACAAAGCTTATTGCCTAGCTAATTGCCTTGCTTATTACAAAGCTTATTACCTAGCTAATTGCCTCGCTTATTACAAAGCTTATTACCTAGCTAATTGTAAAGCTTATTACAAAGCTTGTTATCTAGCTAATTGCCTAGCTAATTGCAAAGCTTATTACCTAGCTAATTACAAAGCTTATTGCCTAGCTAATTGCCTAGCTAATTACGAAGCTTATTACCTAGCTAATTACAAAGCTTATTACAAAGCTTATTATAAAGCTAATTGCCTTACTTATTGTAAAGCTTATTGCCTAGCTAATTGCCTCGCTTATTACAAAGCTTATTGCCTAGCTAATTGCCTTGCTTATCATAAAGCTTATTACCTAGCTAATTACCTAGCTAATTGCAAAGCTCATTGCCTAGCTAATTGCCTAGCTTATTGCAAAGCTAATTGCCTAGCTAATTGCCTAGCTTATTGTAAAGCTTGTTACAAAGCTTATTACCTAGCTTATTATAAAGTTTATTACCTAGCTTATTATAAAGCTTATTATAAAGCTTATTACCTTACCTAGCTTATTATAAAGCTTATTACTTAGCTTATTATAAATCTTATTACCTAGCTTATTATAAAGCTTATTACCTAGCTTATTATTTTATTAGGCAAAAACCACTACCTAAAAACAATAAATTTAATAATCATAATAATGCTAATAATATTAATATTAGTAAAATAAGCCTAATACTAATATTAAGGCTTATAAGGTTTTTAATTTATTATAAGGATTTAAGTTATAAAAGGAAATCTTAGTTAGATATAATAATCTAAGTAAGGTATTATAAACTAGCCTTAGGGTAGCTATAAATAAGCGTTTAAAGTGTAATTATTATTCTTAGAGAGAAAGGAAAGAACTAGATAAGAGGTTATATAGTACTTAGCTATATATCCCTTTATGTATAGTCTATATATATAGTATATATAGTAGCCCTAAGTCCTAAGTATATTTATATATAATATATATCTTTCTTATATACTTTTATACCTTTCTTATACTCTCTCTATATCCTTTCTATACTTAAGAAAGACCTAAGCCTTAAGCTTAAGTTTATAATATACTCCCTTTCTTACTCTCTCTTACCTTACTTCTTAGGAAAAAAATTTTATACCCTCCCTTACTTTTTATTTTTCTCTTTACTTTCCTATATATATTCTAGTAGTTTTACTTCTTTAAAGGTAAATTAAACTATACTTATTTCTATACTTATTTTAAACTATTACTTATTTATATATCCTTTTATTTTACCTTAAACCTATCTAGTGCCTTTACTAGCTAAAGTACTAGTACTAGTAAATATATAGCTAGCTAGTGTATATAATATATATATATATCTAGTGCCTTAGTATTTTATATATTCTCTAGGGGTTCTTATATTAGCTATATATAACTTTTTATTTAACTAGAATATTATAATTTAATCCCTAGCTTAGTGTATTCTTAGCTATAAGAATCTCCTTTACCTAGTACTCTATAAGATTATTATTTATATTTATTAGTATTAGCTTTAGTAGTAGTCTTTTATTAGCTAGCTTTTAACTTAGTAATAAGTCCTTTACTACTCTTTAGACTAAATTTATATAATAGACTAGGTATAGTTCCTTAGGAATATTTAGCTTTATAGTTAATAGTATTAGTACCTCTAGTACCTTATACTTAGCTATTACCTAGTCTAGCTTCTTATATAAGTAATTTATTTTAATATTCTTAAGACTTAGCTATATATAGTCTTTAACCTAGAAATATTCTATAAGTCTTTAACTACTATTTATATTTTTCTATTACTATTACTAAATAAAAGCTATAGCTACTTATATTAGGTCTATACTCTTTTTAAATACTATAGGAATACTTATACTTACTCTTTTACTAAAGTCCTTAAAGCTTTTATAAATAGTAATTCCTAGATTATAAGTATATTAAAGCTATAAAAAGCTATATTTACACTTACTTCTATTACAAAGAAATCCCTATTATTTAATGCTAGTTAATAGGCTAGTAAGTAATTTACTTACTTAAATTATAAAAGAATAATATTACCTATAGCATTACTTAAACCTCCTAGTTAGCTCTCTCTATACCTTTATCTATTTATAAGTAATGTAAGGTTAATAGTAATTACTTAGTGCTAACTTTCTTATAAAGCACTATCTAAAAGTTACTTAACTAATCTAACCTATAATCTATAATAATCTAGGTAAGGAACCTATAAAACTACTACTAATAGTACTTAAACTATTTTATATATGCCTTAGCCTTTATTAATATTATAGCTTTAAGTTATATAAATTTAAAGAGCTTATTTATAATAACTATTAGGAACTATAGGTTAGCCTAGTCTCTAGTAAGGAGCTTTATTATAAAGTTAATAAAGATCTATAACTAATATCTATCTAGTAAGCGAATTAGCTTTAGTAAGCCCTATTATAACTATTAACTCTTTTAGCCCTTATAGTAGTAGTAATTATATATAAACTATACTATATCCTATAATATACTATCCTAATAGAAGTCCCTTTAAAGCGCCTTAAAGGTAGTGTTTTACCTTAAATAACCTAGTAAGGGTAAGTTATAAGTCTACTAAATTAAAGTTATAGTTAGAGGCTCTTACTTTAGTACCTAAGTCTAGCCCTAGAATTAAAACGCCTCTTTTATGCTAATTAGGAAACTTCTAAGCTCTAGCCTTTACTACCTTAAGCTATAGTCTATAGGTTTTATTATAGGTTATAGATTAATCCTATAGGGATTAGAGGTACTTATCTATAAATAAGAAGTCCTTAGCTAGGATATTTAGTGCTTAGGCTAAACTACCCTCTAGTGTATTACCCTCTAAAGCTAAGTTATCCTTTAAAGTAATACTTTTTAAAATCACTATAAGCCTAATATTAATATATAGCTAACCCTAACTAAAGCTAAACTAAGTAAGCGTTATTACTAATTATATAATAAGTGCCTTTAGTTTAGCTAACTATACCTCTTCTTAATAGCACTTTAATAATATATTTAGCTAGCTTGCCTAAGTCCCTAGCCTATAATATAAGTAAAAATTAAAAAGTGCTAGAGTCTTTACCTATTATACTTATTATTCTAATATTTCCCTTAGGGCTATAAAGTACTTTAAGTTTTTATAGTCTATAAGTATTATAAATAAACTACTAATACTTTATAGCTTTACTAACTATACCTTAAGATATAAGATAATTTATAACCTATAAGGCCTTTCTATACTAAGAATAATACTCTATTACTATTAAATAGTAAGCCTATTAGTAATAGCTTTTATTTAATAGGATTTTATATAAGGGCTGTATTTTGCCTATTAATAAGGTTAGTAATTTACGTTACTTGCCTCTTAATAACTTCTTATAATACTACTATCTTATTAAAATCTATAGTAAAGAATAATAAATATTATAAACTAGCCTTAAGGTAGCTATAAATAAGTATTTAAAGTGTAATTATTATTCTTAGAGAGAAAGGAAAGAACTAGATAAGAGGTTATATAGTACCTAGCTATATATCCCTTTATATATAGTCTATATATATAGCGTGTGTAATAGCCCTAAGTCCTAAGTATATTTATATATAATACGTATCCTTCTTATATACTTTTTATACCCTTCTTATACCCCCTTTATATCCTTTCTATACCTAAGAAAGACCTAAGCCTTAAGCTTAAGTCTATAATATAAGGTTTTTAATCTATTACTAAGAATCTAAGCTATAAAGAGTATCTTTTTAAAATCTTAAGTTATCTTTTTAGTTTAAATAATCTAAGCTAAAGGCTATAAATAGAGAGTTAATTTTCTATTTAAAGGGAAATCTAGGATATTTTATCCTAGGGACCTAATGCAGCTAGATTAATCTATTAACCTAATAGACTAAAGGGTCTATCCTAGGGATCTAATATAGCTAATTTTAATCTAACGAAGCTAATAGACTAGCGAGGTCTTAAGGGGTCTATGACTAGGGATCTAATACAGCTAATTTTAATTTAATAGAGCTGAAAATGTGGCTGATTTTAATCCGATAAAGCTAATAGACTAGCAAGGTCTTAAGGGGTCTATAACTAGGGATCTGATATAGCCAGATTAATCTATTTAGCTAAGAGACTAAAGGTCTTAAGATCAGTCTTAAGGGGTCTTAATCCTAGCCACATATTATAAAGCTTATTACCTTACCTAGCTTATTATAAAGCTTATTAGTACTATTTTATAGGCTTACTAGTGTGTGCTATAAGATACGCGCCTAGAAACATATAATTATAATAATAAGCACTAGGGATTATTAAGATAGATAATATAATAAGGGATACTAATATTAGTTATTTAAGTAAGGGATATATTTAATCTATAAAAAGACTACTTATAGCTAGATTCTTTTTACAAATATATACTATAAGATTCTTAAATTTACCCCCTAAGTTTTATTAAAAAATACCTAAGATTATAATAAGATAAACTAAGATTATTCCCCTTATTTAATTAAGATAGCACTTCTAATCTAATA
The DNA here is from genome assembly GCA_023658535.1 of Epichloe glyceriae. Classification (NCBI taxonomy): domain Eukaryota; kingdom Fungi; phylum Ascomycota; class Sordariomycetes; order Hypocreales; family Clavicipitaceae; genus Epichloe; species Epichloe glyceriae. The sequence continues at coordinate 12,658 of CP098295.1, read as the reverse complement.
GACTATTTAATCTAGAGTATCTTTATATAATAAGATATCTCTAGCTATTATTATAATTAATATTATTAAGATAATTAACCCCTTCTATTATATATAGGCTTAAGAGCTACTATTAAAAATAAAAGGAAATCTAGCTAAAGGGATAGGAAGACCTCTTTAGTAAATTTTAATGTAGTAACTTCTAGATTTACTATAATATAATAATTCTTTAATATATAGAGCTTTAATAGTTAAATATAGTTAATTTCTAATAATACAGATAATCTAATAAGTAATAAGAGGATTTTACTAAGTCCTCTTATAGACTTACTAACTATATTAGTAAAACTAGGTTACTAATAAGGTCTTATAAGCTACTTTTTATTTTCTATATAATTTATTTATATAGGAAAAGTAAAAATTAACTTATAGATATATAAACTAAACATCTATATAGCCTAACTTAGCACTTAAATTAATAACCTTATTAATAAAATATACTATAAAATCTAGAATAAATTAAGGATTTAAATAGTATATATTAGCCTTTATATAATTACTAGTTCCCTAGTTATAGTTAATTTCAGCTTCTATATAGGGTAACCTAGTTAGCTTAGTTATATAAGCTTATAAGTAAGTTATATATAAGAATATAGGTTATAGCTAAAGCTATAGGTAACGCTACAAGTAATGCCTTATAACTAACATTATAATAATATAACTAGGTAACTAGTAGGCCTATAGAAAAGTGCTATAAATAGCATTATTTTAATAGTTACTTATAACTATAAACTAGTATTATATCTTTTAAGGTATTATTTTCTACTTAATAAACTAGTTACCTAGTTATATTACTATATAGTATTATTACTATATACTATATTATATAATTATATAATATATCTTATATTACTACCTAAGTAAAGCTATAGTATATATAAGTAAGCTAACTAAGTTACCTTATAAAAATCTATTTATTCTTACTTAATACTAGGAACTAATAATTAAGAATATTAAAGCCCTTAACTACTAGATTTAATAGTAAATAAATAACTTAAAGAGAGGCCTAATATTTATTTTAATTAACCTTACTAAAATAAAGCTATATACTTTTATAAATAAGTCCTTTAAAAATAATTAGGACTTACCCTTATAACTTAGCTATATACTAATTATAGCTAATAAAGATTATAAGAATAGTAAGTTAATAATTAAAGGTAATATTATATACTTTTATTATAAACTTAAGCTTAAGGCTTAGGTCTTTCTTAGGTCTAGAAGGGATATAAAGGGTATATAAGAAAAGTATAAAGAGTGTGTAAAAGGATATATATTATATATAAATATATCTAGGACTTAGGGCTATTATATATACTATATATATAAACTATATATAAGGGGATATATAGCTAAGCGCTATATAATCTCTTATCTAGTTCTTTCCTTTCTCTTTAAGAATAGTAATTACACTTTAAATGCTTATTTATAGTTACCTTAAGGCTAGTTTATAATATTTACTATTCTTTACTATAAATACTAATAAAATAGTAGTATTATAAGAAATTATTAAAAGGTAAGTAAAGTAAATTATAAACCTTACTAATAGGTAAAATATAGCCCTTATATAAAATCCTATTAAATAAAAGCTATTACTTATAGGCTTACTATTTAATAGTAATAAAGTCTTATTCTTAGTATAAAAAGGCCTTATAAGTTATAAATTACTTATAGACTAGGAGTTTATTAGTAATATATAAGACTAATAGTGCTTTATTTACTAAAACCTCTTACTTAAAGTATAGGCTTAAGTTACTTCTTACTTTAAAAATTATCTTATATCTTAAGGTAGTAAGAATTTTATTATACTAGAATTCACCTCCTATTAGAAAATATAAGGAGGCCTAAGATAAAGCTACCCTAAGCCTATAAGTATACTAAAAGAAGTAAATCCTTTCTCCTAAACTTAGATTTTAAGGATAAGGCTAGTAAAAGCTAGCTATAACTCTTTATAATAAGTAACTTTTTAAGTTATATAGCCTTACTATAAGGCTAGTGCTAACCTAAATATAAATATAAGAGGGTTTTTCTCCTTATTTATAGGTTTTCCTTATTAACTAACTAGCTAGAGTACTAGTACTAGTAAATATATAGCTAGCTAGTGTATATAATATATATATATATATATCTTAAGGTATATTTAGTAAAGCTATAGAGTATTAGTAGTCTATTTATAATACTTATAAACTATAAGAACTTAAAGTACTTTATAGCCCTAAGGGAGATATTAGAATAATAAGTATAATAAGTAAAGACTCTAGTACTTTTTAATTTTTACTTATACTATAGGCTAAGGACTTAGGTAAGCTAGCTAAATATATTATTAAAGCGCTATTAGAAAGAGGTATAGTTAGCTAAACTAAAGGCACTTATTATATAATTAGTAATAATACTTACTTAGTTTAGCTTTAGTTAGGGTTAGATATATATTAATATTAGGCTTATAGTAGTTTTAAAGAGTATTACTTTATAGAATAACTTAGCTTTAAAGGGTAATACTCTAAAGGGTAGTTTAGCCTAAGCACTAGATATTCTAGCTAAGGACTCCTTATTTATAGATAAGTACCTCTAATCCTTATAGGACTAATCTATAGCCTATAATAAGACTTATAGATTATAGCTTAAAGTAGTAAAGGCTATAGCTTAGAAGTTTTCTAATACTACTAGTATAAGAGAGTAAATTATAAACTATTAGATTAGCGTAAAAGAAGCGCTTTAATTCTAAGGCTAGACTTAAGTACTAAAGTAAAAGCCCTTAACTATAACTTTAATTTAGTAAACTTATAACTTACCCTTACTAAGTTACCTAGGGCAAAACACTACCTTTAAGGCGCTTTAGAGGGACTTCTATTAGGATAGTATATTATAGGATGTAGTGTAGTTTATATATAATTACCACTACTATAAGGGCTAAAAGAGCTAATAGTTATAATAAGGCTTACTAAAGCTAATCCCTTTACTAAATAAGTATTAGTTATAAATCTTTATTAACTTTATAATAAAGCTTCTTACTAGAGACTAGGCTAACCTATAGTTCCTAATAGTTATTATAAATAAGCTCTCTAAATTTATATAACTTAAGGCTATAATATTAATAAAGGCTAAGGTATATATAAAATAGTTTAAGCACTATTAGTAGTAGTTTTATAAGTTCCTTACCTAGATTATTATAGATTATAGGTTATATTAGCTAAGTAACTTTTAAATAGTGCTTTATAAGAAGGTTAGTACTAAGTAATTACTATTAACCTTATACTACTTATAGATAAATAAAGATATAAAGAGAGCTAACTAAGAGGTTTAGGTAGTATTATAAGTAACTATAGCTTTTATCTAGTAATAGTAATAGGAAAATATAAATAGTAGTTAAAGACTTATAGAATATTTCTAGGTTAAAGACTATATATAGCTAAGTCTTAAGAATATTAAAATAAATTACTTATATAAGAAGCTAGACTAGGTTATAGCTAGGTATAAGGTACTAGAGGTACTAATACTAGTTTATAATAACTTTAGCTTAACTAAGAGTAAGAGAGTTATATAAAGTATACTTACCTTTAAAGTCTATAAATAGTTACTAGTATTTATATAGCCTATATAATTATAATAATATTTAAATTAATTATAGATTAATTAAATATACTTATAACCCTAGTTATAGTATATATAAATTTATACTCCTTATATAAATACCTTATTAAGCTTAGTATAACTAAGGAAAACGCTTAATAATTAATATTATAGCCTTATAGTAATTATATAAATGCTATAAACTCTATAAGATATATTAGATTAATAAAGCTAATAACCTAGCTAATGCCTTTATAAAAATATTACTTAATAAAGTACTAGAGTAATTTATCTTTAGTAACTAAATAATAATCTAAATAAAAGAGTAAGTAACTTATATAAAAAGGGGTTACTATAAGTAAAAGTATTAAGGATTTAGTCCTAATACTATAAGAGAATATAAAAAATCCTTATAAGGAGAAAGAAAAAGAAAGAACTATAGCTTTTATTAATACTTTTATAAATCTTTTACACTACCTTATAGGTCTAGAATTACCTTTAAAATCTAAACTAATAAAATAATTAAAATCCTTACCTTATTTTACCCCTTTTTATAATATTATATTATAATAAGGCTAAAGGTAAGTAAGAGGAGAAAATACTAATAGTAATTAATAAAGGAAAAAGAGAGCTAGTATAAAGCTACTACTACTTAAACATAAGTAAAGAATAGTTTAATATCTAGAGATATAATAATAACCTAAAGGTAAATTAGATTTAATTTAAATACTTAGAAGAATAAAAATATTATAAAAGATTACTAGCCTTATCCTTAGTAATAAACTATCTAAGGTATAGAATGCTACCTAGGCTATTATAGACCTAAAAGTAAGCTATACTTAAGCTAAGAAAGTAAAGATAAATAATAATAGTAATATTTATACTATAAAGGAAGCCTTTAAAGAAGTTATTAAAGAAGCTATTAAAGAGGTAAATAAAAATACTACTTCCCTTACTTAAGTAAGTATTACTATAAGGCTAAGATAAAAATAATTAAACCTAAACCCCCTTTTTAAATACTAGGCTATTAGGATAAAGAGATTTTTATTAAGAGTAACTTTATTTAAAAACTACTTTAAACTAAAAGTATAAAAGATATAGTTATAGTAGTAAATAAAGCTACTAGCTAGACTATAGTAATTATAGCTAGAAAACTCCTTAGTAAAGATATAATTATTATATTTAAAGGAAATACCTCCTAGTATAAAACTAACTAAAAATAAATTACTATTACCTTTAGACTAAAAGTAACCCTTTACTACTAAATCCTAAGTATTATAGTTAAAGGCTTTCTTATAAAATATACTTTAGTAAAAACCTTATAGTAAATATAGGAAAAGTAAATAAGATAAATATAGTTAAGGTAATAGTAAGATAACCTAGAGGTAAAAATATATTAAGAACTACCCTTATCCTTAGCCTAGCTAAGGTAAATAATACTAAGAAAATATATAAGAATAAAATAGTATATAAAGTAAAGCTATTTTAGTCTAAACCCTATAATAAATTACTATAGCTAAGGTAATACTAGAACTACTTTTAAATAAGTTATATAGTAAAATTCTATAAATTAGCCTTAAAATATAATAAGTATAAAGCTAGCTATTATAAAGAAAGTAAGAAATCTTACCTTATATTTATAAAATAACTATAAGAGAAGTATATACTTTACTTTAAGGTATACTTAGTATAGTCTAGGACTTACTTAACCCTTAAGGAAAAATAAAATATAGTAAAAGTAAAATACTAGGAATACCCTTTTATTTTACTACTTAATTACTAGCTAGTAGCCTAGCCTTACCTTAGGAGAGACTAAAACTAGTTAGCTTAGCTAGGAAAAAAAGAGGCTACTTAATACTTTTAAAATAAAATACTAAATAGCCTAGAGCTAGTAGTATTAGGAGATATATAAAGCTAATTAAAGCTAGAATAAAGCTAGTATAAGATAGTAGTAAACCCCCTCTTCTAGACTTATATAATAATATATATTCTTTTCTAGAATATAAATAAGAAAAATAACCTTATATATATTATACTTTATTACTAGACTAATATAAATATAATAGTAATTTAAGAATAAGAATATATAGGATAAGTATAGCCCTTAGCTTTAGGCCTTACTAAATTCTAACTTATTGTTATGGACTCGAGCTTAAGGCTTAGGTCCTTCTCGGGTACGGAAAGGACGCGGAGAGTGTGCGGGAAGGACACGTGTTGTGTGCGGACATGTTCAGGACTTAGGTCGCTGCGCGCGCTATATGCACAGACCACGCACAGAGGGGTATATAGCTGGGCGCTGTGTGACCTCTTGTCTAGTTCTTTCCTTCCTCTCCAAGAATAACAATCGCACTTTAAACGCTTATTTGTAGCTGCCCTAAGGCCAGTTTATAACATTTGTTATTCTTCACCATAGACACTAACGAGATAGCGGCGTTACGGGAGGTCATTAAGAGGCAGGCAGCCCAAATCACTAACCTCACTAATAGGCAGAATGCGGCCCTCACGTAGAACCCTATTAAGCGGAAGCCATTGCTAATAGGCCTACCATTTAATAGCAACAGAGTATTGTTCTTAGCCTAGAAAGGCCTTATAGGTTATAAGTTACTAATAGATTAGGAGTTTATTAGTACCGCACAAGATTAATAGTGCTTTATCTACTAGAATCTCTTGCCTAAGGTATAGGCCTAAGTCGCTCCTTACTTTAAAAGGGGCACCTAGTTTATTTTAACTTAAGACACTTCCTTAAGTACTTAGGGGAAATGTTTAACGACCCTTATTAACAGGAGATAGCCATTACTAAGCTTAACTAGCTAAGGCAACAATAGCATAAGCGTTTTAGTGACTTCTACATTTAGTTTAAGCAGAAGTTAGCGCTTGTAGGCAGGTTGGATTAGGTAGACGCAGTGAAGTTATCTAAACTACGCACCGCACTTAACAAGCAGATAAGAGATTACAGTGTTAGCTAAGACATTCCCTAGGCTAACTACCTAGCGGCGGTGGCTCGCTTTTAGAGCATTATATTAGACATTAAGTCCTACTAGCTAGAGGAGAAGCATTAATTACGTAGGCAGTCTTAACCCATAGCCCTTGCGGAGAGGTCCTATCCACAGGATAAGGACACTCTAATAACGGACGTTCAATTAGCGGGCATAACAAGGGCCCGAAAAGGTTCTAGTAAGGCCCTAGCCTAACGTGTATAACTAAGCACAGGCGACAAAGGGGGCGCAAAGCGGGCGAAGTAGGTCTCTCAAGAAGTGCTAGACACCCGCCGCGAGAAGGGTAAGTGCCTGCGATGCGGTTCCAATAAGCATTAGGTTATAAAATACCCTTACGCTGTGCCCTCCGCCTAAAGGAGACGCTATTGGTTAATGCGTGCGATGTAGAAGACGTTAACCCTAAGGACTCAAGCGACAAGTTAGGAAAAGAGAAGCCCTTCATTAAGTCGTTTAAATAGGGAAGAGAATCAGGAGCTTAGAGAGGCTTTACAGCATACTATTATCGTTAAGGATAACTTCGAATAAATCCAGAGCAATATAGATGCATTACCTTTCTTAGTCCCTATGTTAATAAATAAGACAACCTTTTCAGATGCACAAGTTAACACAGGATGTGACTACTATACTACTATTAGTAAACGCTTAGTCTAGAAGCTATAACTAGAACGCATCCCCTACTAACTAAGAGGACGGTTCGCACTACAGTTAGTGTAAAAAGAGGGGGAAGGGAGGATTACAAGAAGAGCTTATTAATAACACATATTATCCGTTTTCGGATGGATATAGATAGATAGGAGACGCCAATTATGGCGTACGTGATTCCAGGATTAATAAGATAACTTATCCTAGGGACACTGTAAATAGCCCGCTATAATATTAATTTGAACGTAAAGTGTTGCTAGCTTACTATAGGGGTGGCTAATAACCTGCAGATTTAGACTACGGCTAGCAGAGGGGTAGAGAAGCCCACGGTGTGTATTGTGGGATTATTATTTGCGGGAATAGTACAAAGGGCAAGGAAGTAAAAGGAGCACATACAGCTATGCGCTACAAGCTTGCGGGAGATTACGTCTATGCTACAGATTAACACCACGCTAAAACCCACGGAGCAGGAACTCTTAGCAGCCTTACTAGAGGAGTTACAGGACTTTAAGAATCTTTTAGGAGAGTAAGGCAAACGCCCTCCTACTATATAGGGCAAGTCTAACCACCACATTCGCCTTAAACAGGATACGGAGGGTAACAAACTAGACTTGCCTTAGGCACCGTTGTATAACATGCCACGTCAACACCTCCTAGAGATACGTAAGTAGGTAATAGACTTGATGGACAAGGGCTGGATTAGGGTAAGCTTATCTTTAGCAGCAGCACTAGTTCTGCTAGTAAAGAAACCTGGGGTGGCTAGAGGTTTTGTGTAGACTATCGCGCGCTAAATAAGATTATAGAATAGGACCACTACCCCTTGCCTTTAGTAAAGGAGACACTACGCTCCTTAGCTAAAGCGAAATAGTTCATAAAACTAGATATGCAAGCAGCGTTCTATTATATTCGTATCGCTAAGGGCTAGGAACACCGGACTGCTTTCCAGACGCGGTTTAGATCATTTAAGTAGTTAGTATACCCCTTTAGTTTAGTGGGCGCGCCCGCAACCTTCTAGAGGTATATTAATAGAGCGCTTAGTGGTATTCTTAGGGACTACATTATAGCTTACCTTAATAATATCTTAATTTATTTAGGGGTTTACGGAAAGATCACATATAGAAAGTCCGCAGGGTGCTAGCTAGGCTACAACAGGCTAGGCTAAATCTAGATATTAAGAAATGCGTCTTCACCACAAAAGAGGTAAAGTACCTTAGGTTTATTATTCACGCAGGAAAACAGATTTGCCTGGATAACAAAAAGATTACGGCAATTAGAGATTAGGAGGCTCTAACACAGGTCCGAGGAGTGCGCAGGTTTCTAGGATTCGCTAACTTTTATTGCGATTTCATACCGTAATTTTCAGACGTTATAGGCCCCTAATTAACCTAACAAAGAAGGGCGTGGCATTCCGCTAGACAGAGGCGTGTGATAAGGCTTTTGAGACGTTAAAGTTAGCTTTTATATTATACCTAATCCTTATATAATAGGACCCCGACAAGGACATAGTAGTGGAGGCGGATTGCTTAGGAACAGTATTAGGAGGTTACCTTTCCTAGACAAACAATAAAGGGTCTTGCATCCAGTGGCGTATTACTTAGCTCGTTTGCAACTAGCTCAAAGGAATTATACAATATATAACAAGGAGCTTCTAGCAATTATCTCGTGTCTTAAGGCGTGGTTAGCAGAGCTACAGAGTGTTAGCAGTCCGTTTATAATACTCATAGACTATAAGAACTTAGAGTACTTCACGGCCCTAAGGGAGATGTTGGAACAACAGGCACAATGGGCAGAGACTCTAGTACTTTTAATTTTCACTTGCGCTATAGGCTAGGGACTTAGGCAGGCTAGCCAGATGCATTGTTAAGGCGCTATTAGGAAGAGGCACAGTCAGCTACACCAAAGACGCCTATCGTACGATCAGCGATAACGCCTACTTGGTTTAGCTTCAGTCAGGGTTAGCCGCGCGTTAGTATTAGGCCCGTGTTAGTTTCAGAGGGCACCACTCCAGAGGATGACTTGGCTTTGGAAGGCAACGCAACGGAGGGTAATTTGGCCTAAGCAACGAGCATCCTAGCTAGGGACTCCTTGTTTGCAGACAAACACCTCCAATCCCTATGGGATTAATCCGTAGCCCACGATAAGACCTATAGACTACGGCTTAAGGCAGTAAGGGCCGGAGCTTGGAAGTTTCCTAACGCCGCTAGCACACAAGAACAGATTGCGGATTATTAGATTAGCGTAAAAGGGCGCTTTAATTCTAGGGCCAGACTTAGGTACTAAAGTAGGAGCCTCTAACCATAACTTTAATCTAGCGGACTCATAACTTACCCTTGCTAGGTCATCCAGGGCAGAACACCACCTTTAAGGCACTTCAGAGGGACTTCTATTAGGATAGCATATCGCAGGATGTGGCATGGTTTATACGCAATTGCCACTACTACAGGGGACAAAAGAGTTAATAGTTACGTTAGGGCTTGCTAAAGCTAATTCCCCTACCGGATAGATATTAGTCACAGATCTCTATTGATTTCATAACGGAGCTCCCTGCTAGAGACTGGGCTGACCTATAGTTCCTAATAGTCATCATGGATAGACTCTCCAAATTCGTGTAACTTAAGGCCATAACATTAATGGAGGCCAAGGCATGTGCAGAATGGTTCAAGCACTGTTAGTAGTGGTTTCACGGGTTCCCTACCTAGATTATCACGGATTGCGGGTTGGATTAGTTAAGTAACTTTTGGATGGCGCTCTACAAGAAGGTTAGCACTAAGTAATTACTATTAACCTCTTACTACCCGTAGATAGATAGAGGTACGGAGAGAGCTAACTAGGAGGTTTAGGTAGTGTTATAGGTAATGTTGTCCTTTTCGCAATTTAAGTGGGCAGATTACTTACTGGCCTATTAACTAGTATTAAACAATAGGGATTCCTTAGTAACGGGAGTGAGTGCGAATATAGCTCTTCACAGCTTTAATATACTTACAATCTAGGCACTACTATCTATAGAAGCTTTAAGGACTTTGGCGAAAGGGTAGGTATAAGCATTCCTACAGTATTTAAAAGAGGGCATAGACCTAACGCAGGTGGCTATAGCTTTTGTCTAGTAATGGCAATAGGAAAACACGAGTGGCAGTTAGAGACCTGCGGAACGGTTCTAGGTCAGGGACTACGTGTAGCTAAGTCTTAAGAATATTAAAACAAACCGCCTGTGTAAGAAGCTAGACTAGGTTATAGCTAAGTATAAGGTGCTAGAGGTACCGACACCGTTAACTGTGAAGCTGGATGTTCCTAGGGGCTACACCTAGTCTTTTATGTGGATTTGGTCTAGAGGGTAGTAGAGGACCCATTACTAAGTCAAAAGCTAGCTAATAAAGACCGCCGCTAGAGCTAATAATAACGGATGCGGATAATAATCTCACGGAGTACTAGGTGGAGGAAATTCTCACAGCTAAGAATGCGCTAGGCTAGGGATTAAATCACAACGTTCTAGTTAAATAGAAAGGTTACATATAGCTAACGTAGGAACCCCTAGAAAATGTGCAGAACACTAAGGCACTAGATAGGTTTAAGGCGAAATAGGGGGATATGCGGATAAGTAATAGTCTAAAACAGGTGCGGAAACGGGTGTGGTTTGATTTACCCTTAGAGGAGTGAGACAGCTAGAACACACGCGGGAAAGCGGAGGGGAGGATAAGAAGTAGGGGGTATAAAAATTTTTTTCCTAAGGAGGGGGAGAGAGGAGGTAAGAAAGGGGGTATGTTATAGACTCAAGCTTAAGGCTTAGGTCCTTCTTGGGTACGGAAAGGACGCGGAGAGTGTGCGGGAAGGACACGTGTTGTGTGTAGACATGTTTAGGACTTAGGGCTGCTGCGCTATGTGCACAGACCACGCACAGAGGGGTATATAGCTGGAGCTGTGCGACCTCTTGTCTAGTTCTTTCCTTCCTCTCTAAGAATAACAATCGCACTTTGAACGCTTGTTTGCAGCTGCCCCAAGGCCAGTTCATAACACTTATATACTATAAGAGATAAAATACTATATATATAAATAAGAAATATAGAGTAAGCTTATAGTTAGCTTATAAAGGCACTAACTAGTTACTTATAGAAATCTAAGGAATAAATATTTACTCCCTTTACTTAGAAAAATATAGTAATAAATAAAATACTCTTATTTATATAATAAATAAGGAAAAGTCTTAAGAAAGAAGTATTTTTATAGAAGATTTTAACTAAAAATACTTACTATAGGATAAGTATAATAGGACTAGTAATAAAGTAAAAGAGCTACTAGAGTTTACTAGCTAGTAATAACTTAGATTAGTAATACCTTAAAGGAAACCTACTAAATAGTATAATAAAGATAAAGATAGTATAATTAACCTAGCCTAGGCTTTATATAATATATAAGTTTATTATAATAGTATAGTAAATATATTAGGCTTAGACTATATTCTATAGCTAATTAGCATTAACTCTAGTAGCTAGGACTATACCTTACTAATAATAAGATATAACTAGTAAGTAATAGATAAGCTATTTATAAAAGTAAAAGCATTAGTATAACTCTAGTATAAACTTAACCTAAGCCCTTATAACTAAGATAGGATAGACTAATATATAAAATAGCTTATTATAAACCTCTAATAAATAGTAAAGAAAGTGGCCTTAAGAAGGCCTTAAGGCCTTCTTAGGCTAGAGATATAGTAGTTTAGAAAAGTAAAGGAAGTAATAGCTAAAGCTAAGTAATTAAAGAAGAAAAGAGAAATATATAAAAGAAAGCCCTTAAAAATACTTATATTACTTTAAGTAAAGCCTAAACTATTATATAAGACTTTTCCCTAAGTAATCTCTTTTTTTCCCTCTTTCTTAGTAATACTATATATTCCCTAGGGACTTTTCTTCCTTATAAGCCTAGGAAAAGCCTTATTATAACTTATACTTATTTATATATAACTAGCTTAAACCTATAACCTTAGAGAACTTATATTAATATTATAGTCTAGCCTTAAAGGCTAATTATAAGTGTTTACACTACTATATAAGTAATATACTTAATTTAATTATACTACATAATAATAAAAGAATATATATTATATAAGTTATCTTTAACTTATATTATTACTTTATACTAGCTAGTAATTACTAGCTATAGTAAGGTTAAGGTTTTAAAATAAACTTTATACTAACCACTAGCTACTAGCTACTAGCTGCAGTAAGGCTAGGGTTAGGGTTCTAAGATCAACTCTATACTAGCCACTAGCCACTAGCCACTAGCCAGCGGCCCCCGGCTGCGGTAGTAGGTTAGGGTTAGGGTTAGGGTTAGGGTTAGGGTTAGGGTTAGGGTTAGGGTTAGGGTTAGGGTTAGGGTTAGGGTTAGGGTTAGGGTTAGGGTTAGGGTTAGGGTTAGGGTTA